>CM060942.1:551801403-553160398 GCA_030765085.1 Allium cepa
TTGAATAAAAAAAAAATAGTTAAGAGAAAGGAGGGAATGATATTTGAAAACATTGCAATAGAGTTTAATTAAGGATTTGACTTAAATAAATTAAGGCGAATAAATGGAGATAAAGTTATTAATATTTTGGAATATAACTTATGGTAAAAAGTTTATTTGAAATCAAAGGAGTTGGAATGGAAATCAAAAATATTTATCTAATTGGATTTAAGACGAGAATATAAGAGTATAGGAATTAATAATTGAGTTTAAGAATAAAGATTTTAATTTCCAAATAATAAGAAAGTGCGGATATTAACGCTGCAAATTAATATATTTATAAATTTTAATTCATAATCCAAGCTTGTTAAATCAATTGGAATTGATTGAATTATCTAAGAAATGAAATTTGGCCAATATTAGAAGTTGAAAATATAAAATTGGATTTTATGATTTATTTAATTGATTTAATAAACATTAAAAATAGCCATTTTGTCACGGACTCGGATTTCGACGAAACAAGTTTCATCGGATCCGTATCGGTGAATTATTATAGGGTTTCAATTTTCGTATCGATCGGACTTGTCGTTTGATCGTACGGACGCGAAACGCCTTGAAATCAATTTTATTAAAATCAATTTGAAATCAATTTGGAAATCTTGTTTTCAGCATAACTTCTTCATACGATCGAATTTGGTCGTGAAACTTTTTCCATCGCGTTCAGAATATTTTAAAACACCTATTTGGATATATAGTTTTAACAAATTCGGTTCCGGAGGCATAGCGGGCTTTTTGGGCCATATTTTATTCCGTACGTTCGCGTATCCAGTCTAGCTACCCTACCTCTAGCCTATCTATAAGTATACCATGATAAACCCTAGCCTCCTTTCTATTGTCATTGTCTGTACGTACATATTTCTTCATCTCCTCTTTCTCCTTAATGGTTGCAAAATCCAGATCTGCTTCAATCCAAAATTCAGTGAAAATTCAAACACCTCATAAAATTCTCAAAAAAATATATGTTGAAGTATTCGATACGCATAATCTCATGGTGTAATTCGTTTTTCAATTGGAGCTGTCGTTCATCCAGAATAAATTCAAACAGCCCTAAACCGTTCATCACGCTGTCACAAACTTCATCGGATTGAAATTCTATTTCTGGGTATTGTAGTATGGACGATGGGGATCACATCTATATAGGTTTCGTCGAGAATCAACGGTTGGATCTACCTAGAAAATTCAACTAGGGTTTTAAAGCCACGGCGGCCGGAGGAGATCTGGACGACCGGACCCAGGGGGATGGAGGCGTCTCGGCATGAGGAGCACGATGGTGGGGTCGACTTGTCCAACGGCGGCCGGAGGTGGTGTCCATGGGCGGTCAAAGTTTGATATGCGTGGTCAACACTGTGCATGTTTCTCTGTTCGAATGGAGGTCTCGGTTGCAAGGGACCTGGACGCGGCCTGGAGTGTGATGACGTGGCTCCTTTGTTATGTTGTGAATTTGGTATTCTGTTTAAGTTTTAATTTTGTTTCTAAATCGATTTTTCATCATAACTTTTTCATACGACATCGGATTCACACGATTTTTTTTGCGTTAGGATCGTAATTTAATTCCAGATCTGATGACGCTGGTTTGGACGAATTCTGAGACGGGCGAATTTTTGGGTTTAAATCGAATTTAAATTCGATTTAAATTCAAAAGGTGAGTGTTTTAACCCACTCACAATTACTAGAAGCTTTTATGTTTGTTAAATAAATTTTAGAAATGAATAGAAATTTATTTATGAGCTTTTGGGCATGTTATTTCATCCATATCTGTTGAATTGCATTTTTTTGAATTTAGCTGTTAATTTAAATTGATTGATTGCATATTAATTGGCTGTTAGAAATTATTGTTTGCATAAGAACTGCTAGTTAATAGTTATGTAAATTATTACTGAATAAACTGTTAGATGAATAGTTGATAAATTTAATTTGAACAAACTGACAGTTATCACCTGTTGTATATGTTCATATATATATGTGGTTATTGATTGAGATTGGTTGATGGTTGCGATTGGATGATGGATGTCGTTGATGAATGAATGTTTATTGCATATCATTAAATTGCAAATTTATCATGCATATTTCATTTTTTTCGGGATTGTGGTTTGAAATGATAAAACCGCAAAGTTTTATTTTTTAATTGCGGATTGAAATGATAAATATCCGTATCACTTGACCATAGGATAGAAAATTATATACAGGCACCGCGGTCTATGTATAACTATTTTAATGTGATTTCTATGGTTTGGATGGAATACGGTTTATAATAATCTTAAATTTTATATTGTATAAATATTTTATTCCATATTTATATACCTATGAAGTTAAATTTTAGGAATTTAAAAGGTGGATAAATTTCTTTATTGAAATGGAAGAAATTTAGAAAATGGAGTTGGTAAATTTATATCCTATGTTTAAATGTAAAGTTGGAAATTTTAAGATATGATATTTGAAATTGGATTTTCCCAAAATAAATAGAAATGGATATTCTAGTAAAAATTTGAATTGGAAAATTTATATATATATATTTTACTAGAAATTGAAGTTTTATTAATTATGGATTTTATGTGAATGGTCAAGATTAATTAATAGAATATTGATTTTGAAAGGATAAAAATCCAACTTTAGTTGAAATATTAATGCTCAAAAATGGATATAAATATATATAAAATTGAAATAGTTTTGGGACTTGAGGTAATATTTTGGATTTTGGTTTAACTTTAAAAGAAGAAATATTTGGAAAGCCGTGTAATTTATTTCTTTATAAAGCAACAGTAAAGTTAAACCTTTTTAATTCGCATACCGTTGAATATCCAAACCATTTGAGTTTAAAAGTTATGGTTTGAAATTATGGATTTCCAAAAATATTAAGCTTTGAAAATATTCGATTTTCAGATATTATGAAGCTAAAGCCTTTTAATTTTTGGAAAGGAATTATATTTGGAATAAGTGGTAAAATATGGTTTTGGGTTTTGGAATGATATCGTAATATTATGGTTTTGAAATGGATTATATTCTGGTTTTAAAGTATAAACTGTTTTAAATAACCGCGGTGTTATAATAACGATGGGTTGGCAAAGAGACCGGGATCGGATATGGACATACTCTCTGTCGATACCGAAAACCACTTTGACTAACCGTGTACGCGGTGGAGATTCCAGAATGAAGTAGGTTGGTGGCGACGATTCCTGTAAGGTAAATACGTGGACCCGACTCCCGTGAGTTGGCATAAGGTGGCTAAAACAGGAGCGATCGACGGGTTAATGAGGTCATTCCTCTGATCGGACACTCCTCTTCGATATTATACTATGACTTTGGATTGATTCAGTGGCCACTTCTATTTTTTTGATTTGGGGAGTTGTTTCGAGGTGGGCGGTTGCTGCGGCTTCGCGTTACCATCGGCCCGGAAGCGTAATTGGTATATCTACCCTGGCATTGCCTAGTTGTGCCGTGTCACCTACCCTATCGCGCCTTGTACGAGTTTGGTTTTCTCCCGTAGCCCGTGTGGTATCCTCTAGTGGCTTCCCGATCAGGAGGGACTATGATATTGGACGGACTACTGGGACTATTATGTGTTAAGGGCTATATGGGTAACCCCTTAACGCTATTAAAAAGTAAGTTTATTTTATAAATAGACACTATTATAATAACGCAATATACTACATAGTAAATAGTTTAACGGATCCTTAGGAGATGTAAATCCCGAGCATCTCTTGAGTTACTGTACTCATATTTATTTCTGTTTATTTAACTCACATAAGATATTCTAGTCTGACTCGAGTGTTTTTGTCTTTTCAAATTCGCTCGGGTCAGTCCGAGCATTTCAGGATAGCAGATTTAGCTTGGAGGACGAAGACGAAGATTCAGCATTATTTATATATAGTATTGCACCACACACTCTTTATATTCCGCTGCATTGTTGTATTGGTATGTGTGACTCTGATGTTCATTGTATAAGTGAAATAACTATTTTGTAAACTGTTTTGAATTGTATATTTATTATTATATTTTATCCTTCCGCTGTGAGATTCTATTTTGTTTTATTTCTTCTTTGTTTTTTCTTATTTACCCCCATAACAATCCGCCCTTGCGTATGCTTTGAATCGGCATGTGTGTCGTTTTAAAGTGTGCGAAAAGGCGGGACGTTACATGAGGGGCAAGGCTTGTAACCTGTTATGATCTATTTATGGTCTTTATAATGATTTAAGAAGTTGGAATGAGTGTTTGGATAAAATAATCAAACAGTTTAGTTTTTATCAATACATAGAGGAAGCTTGTATATATCAGGAAGACAAGGAAGTCCTACAATGTTATTAGTTTTGTACGTTGATGATTTGTTATAGACTAGCAAGAACGTTGCATTATTGCAAATCAATGAGAGCATGGTTATCCAAGAAATTTTTTATGAAGGATTTGGGAGAAATAGCTTTTATACCGGATATTATGGTCTATAGAGATAGATCGAAAAGGTTGTTTGGATTTTTGTAATCCCTGTACATAATGCCATACTGAAAAGTTTCGGTATGAAGAATTCCAAGCGTGAAAATGTTCCAATGCAACCTGGATTGTCCTTTCTAAGAAGGGTGCTCCTTGTACCAATGAGGAGAATGGGTGTATGATGAGGATACCATATGCATCGACTATCGATTCCATAATATATGCCATGCTATGTACTAGACTGGATGTGGCTTTTGTATTAGAATATGCAAGTACCTGTCTAATCCTAAAGCTAAACATTGACTGGTGTAAAATATATACTTAGGTATTTGAAAAATTCTAATAACTTATTCCTTATATATGGTAATGAAGGCCAATATATAAAGGGGTATAAAAACTTTTTAAGGTGACATCGACAATGGTATTTCTGTATCTAGTTAAGTTTTTGACTTTAAACGGTGGGGCTATTAGTTGGAAAAGTTTCAAATAAGATGAATGACCCAAAATTTTATTGTTTTGACTAATGAATATTTAATTTATTTTAAATATTCAATTAATGGTTTTATAATCAAATAACTCTCTTTTGATTAATGAAAAAGTTAGAAAATTCATTTTCGAATTTTATTTACAAAAATAGGTAGTTCGATGAAAAATTGAAAATGTGACCGAAACCCGCTTTTTGAATTTTCAACTTTTTATCGAACGAAAGGTTGTAGTGAGTTATTGAACCTTTGTTTATTATTTGAAAATAATGTTCAAAATCTTTTAAAGGAAAATTTTTATTTTGAAAAGAATAAGTTAAATAATAATAAAGGAATAAAATATGTTTAAATTTAAAAGGTGAAAAAATGGATTTGAAACCTTAAGTGCAAAAGTTAACAAAGGTACATGTAAACATCCTAATATCCATCATCTTTTCCATATACTTGGTACTTACGTGGCTTTTGAAATGATGGCAAAGTAGAAAAATGGGTTTAAAGGTATTTTGTGTCCTTAGGCAAATTTAAGTGTGAAGTAAAACTTAGTTTGTATATAAGTATATCACCTCTACCTTATGTCATCATTTCATATTTGGTCTCCACCCTTACTTTTTTTTAGTCTTCATTTCTTCACTTCATGTTCAACTCAAAACAACGAAAATAAATACCGTCCCCTGCAGTTCAAAAATCAATAACTCCCAAACCATCCACTATTATCCAAACTGACCAACATAAAATTGTTTTTTTCACTTTAACTATTTTTAAAAATAATAGCTCGATATTTCTTTGAGTGTTGTGGTAACTAATGCCCAAAAATAGTAGAGGTTGAGAGAGGGTAGTTTTTGCCAAGATCAAAATTGTGTATGAAAGGTATGGATGGGTTCGTATAGTCGAGGTGGTAATTTTGAAGGTGATCGCGTGATTTTTAATGGTCAGAATCAATGATGGTGGTAAGGTGAACCATTTTCATTCATGCATCGATTTGCGATGATAGGATAGTCGTGGGAGGTAGCGAAGGTGACTAGAAGGAAGCTTGAGTCAAGGGAAGGGTCTGGTAGCAAGCGGTGATGGTCTTGTGGACCAGGGTAGTGGTGGCGACTCGATCAAGGGTTTTGTGCACTGTGCTTTTAGGGTTTGGTTTTTTGAGTCATGGAGGCAGACGGAGGTGATGGCTGATTCACGGTTGGGGTCAAAGGTGCATGCATCAAATGGCGGTCATATCGACGGTTATGGCAGTAGCTTGCGGCTGGAAGAGTTCGATTTATGGGTGGTTGTTTGAAACCTTTATGTGACTTGGAAGTGGGTTTTGAGTCGTATGTCATTAGAGGCCATGAAAGTGGATGATGATGGTGGAATTGGGATGAGTGCGCTGAGGAGTCTTTGCTGGTGGCTGTGGTGGGTCGAATGGTTGAGAGGTGGATGGTGTCGCATGAATGAGTGCACATGTGTACATGTTTTAAATGCTTGGAGATTGATTTGGGTGGAAATAGTTTTAGGGAAAAAGGCATTTGCGGTTTGGGTTAAAGAGAGGCTAGGCCTTGAGCTTTGTTAGTTTGGGTGAGGTACTATGTTTAATATGGTTTAGTTACTTTATAATTTATAGTGTTAACTTTAAATTTTATACCTTGCTCACTTCAGATCTAATTGACCCATGGGTTTTGCACTAGATTTGTATGATCCAGTACAACACTATTGTATAAATAGTTGGTAATTTAAAATGGAGTATGGATATATGATTTAATATTTAGGTTGAATTTAATTACGCTATTTTAAATAATAATGTGGTTAAATTTATTATACTTCATCGATGGCATCTAGTTAGCCAAATAAAAACATCGTTCTCTTAAATGAAATGTGATAGATTAAATTAGATATCGGTTTAACAGAATAAAACACGGTTCTACTATAATTTAAATTGAATAGATTTTTGATGATAACTGTGTAGCGGAATAAATCCCCGTTCTGCTATAATTCAAATTAGAACATATATTCATACGTTGGTTAATTAGTGTGTGGATTAACTAATTTTCAATAAGTGATGGATTATCTAGTGATTGTGGATTGTTGGTTTTATTTACATATATGTTGCCTATGTAGATACCGACATTGGCTTGGAAAGTCAAATTTAATTAAATGGCAGCTTATCTAAGTACATTGTGGTCACTAAGCCTCTTTCCGAATTCGAAATGCTTTGCCTTTGAAATAACTTCCATTTTATAACAGGCTTGAGGATAAGTGTTATATAATTATTTAAGATATTTAGTTATATTACTTATGTTGACTAAAGTATTTAATTTTATCATTAATGATATCTTAAGTCATTTAATTATATTATTATTGTTGTTTTAAGTTAGTTAATTGGATTTATGATGTTCAAATTTAATTTATTTGAATTTATTTTGTCTAAAGTAAATTACATATTTATTTAATAATGTTATTAAAGTTAATTATTATTTATTTATGATGTTTAAAGGAAATTAATTAATCTAATAAAGGAAGTTTGTAAATGATAATTTGTTTTATAAAAGGGATTTTATTTAATAAAAGATTTATCTAAAGAAGATTTACAAATGGTATTTTGTAAAGGAGATTTATAAATGATAATTTGTAAAGAAGTCTTATAAAGATATTTTGCAGTAGAGACTTATAGATGGTATTTGATTATAAACAAAGAGAAACTGATAAAAATTAACCTATAAATACAAATGGATTTATAACTTATATTTTGACGATAACGAAAATTGGTATTAATTATATACAATTTGTAAAAATGGGTTAAAGGATTTTTATAAAGGATTTTGTAAGGTTTATAAAAGAGTTTATAAATAGAACCGGTTTTATAAATAAACAAGAGTTTTATAAATAGAGAGGAATTTTATAAAACTTTTTAGAGGTTTATGAAAGGA
Organism: Allium cepa; assembly: GCA_030765085.1. Lineage (NCBI taxonomy): Eukaryota > Viridiplantae > Streptophyta > Magnoliopsida > Asparagales > Amaryllidaceae > Allium > Allium cepa. Next base: position 551,809,250 of record CM060942.1, read on the forward strand.
GTTTTATAAATTAATTTGGAGATTTATAAAAGGATGTGTAAATATGAAATGAGCTTATAAAAAGGGAATTTTATAAAGAAATGCGATTTGATTTTGGTAAATAATTCTTTTTAATTATAGTATTATAGAAACATTATTTCCATAATTAACATTGAAGGATAATGGTTTGGTTTATCGCAAGTGTTGTTTAAATGATATTTGTTTGCTCATTTAAATACGAATGTGGAAAAGAGGAAATCTTCCTTAAGATTTTGTTAATGTATCTATACTGCTGAGATAACTATGTGGATATATTTTCTAAGTATTGAAAGTATAATCGATTGTGAATACACTCTTTTGTGAAGATATTTTGAACCAAATAATTAAGAGTCTTTAATTTATGAAAGATTAATTAATCGAGGCTTAACGGATCCCATATGGAATTTACACTATGTTTGATTGTTTTTTATTTGATAATTTAAAAACCAACTATCAAATTTTGGCCAAAAATATAACTCTGGAAATATATAGAAGAAACAAGAAGTTTTTTGGCGCAGTCATCTTCGATGATGCCGTACTGTGCGTATAAATATCTTTATGTTCTCCTAGAATAAATGATATGGAAATCCATCCACTTAAACGGTTAGGGGATGTTCTCCGCTCTTATGTATTGTTTGATTATTTCCAAAAGAACTAGGGTTGAGTTTACCGAAAACCATCGATTTGGTTTGGAGTGACTGGTAAGTGGGGGAGTGTACTTATATGAGAGACTCCAAATTATGACCACTCCAAAACCACATGTGTGTTCCATGCTCGGAAGAGGTTCAAGATTGGTTTGAAATGAGTGAAGACAAACCTGTTTGAAGTGCGAAGGCTACTTGCTACTAATCCTAAGGGTGATTCCAAAATGGATGTAGTAGAAGTAGTGCCTTCAGTTTGTTCTTATCTCAAACAACATTTATAGACGAATGCTGGCATTGCATTGTGCCTGAAAAGGAGTGTTAGCATTTCATATGGGAATTGCTAAGAAAGAAAAACGGTAATCATGACCTCACAAGCCTCACAGCCCAGTAATGACTAAAATATAGGATAGCAGTAGAGCTATGTGTTTCACAACCATTAGGAGTAGTCATTCCTCGATCTAGAATAGGTATTTATGGAATTGGTATACGTACGCATGGGAAAATAGGGCCATGGCTGGTGCACATTATTTTATAACCTTAGGACTCGAGGAACGATGCAATATGGTATGCCATGTTAAAAAGGCATCCAGCTCTATGTTTGTAGGGAGTCTATATGTAGCCCTTGGTATATTTTTTTAGAGTTGTACTATGGTAGGCAGTACCCAAGTAGCATTGTCGTTGATGGAAATAAAATCTCAATAAATGCCCCTGTAGATTTAGTTGTATACCTATCATTCTATTATTTAATTAATGTAAAAATTTCGGCCATAATTTCATATTTATTTTGAACCCTAGATATTTATTATAATATCACAAAATTTTCTATAAAGTGATTTGTTTATCGTAAGGCCAAAACCCATCCTTGTTTATATGCAGCTTGGTCTTACGAGATACCTTTATTTCTGACAGTTGTTTATTAAAAAAAATCTATTTGTTTGTGTTTCTCATGCTCGTTTTACCAGACTGATTCGGGTGTTATTTTTTTATAACGCTTGAGATAGCCTTACAATATTTTCCGGATTTATCTAGACACTTTGGAGCTTCAGGAGACGAGCTGGATCCTCCAAGATGTATTTTCATATTTTATCTTCCGTTGTGTGTTCTTGTTTGTATTTATCAGTAGTTGTAAGGACAGGTTGTTCTAACTATCTATGCTGATGATATGTTTGTTTGCTCTGATGATAGTTGGTGTATTAAAGTTCTTTTCTTTTTGCAAAGACTTGTTGTGTATTATATATTACTCATCACATTGTGAGATTCTGTTTTTTCTTTTCTTTTCTTTCACTTCAATAATCCATCTTTCCAGCATTTGGATGTTTGACACGTGAATACCATAGATGTTTTAGTATCGACTTCTAATGATCAAAAAGATGGATTATTACAGTTGGTATCAGATCTGAGGTTAAGCAAGATCCTTGGCCCTAGTGTGGTAAACTCATTAGAAACAGGCTTAGTAATACTCTAGATTTAGTTTGACCGTGTATATATGAATACATACTTGTTAATGTTGTGAAAATGCTTTATATTGTGCTAATTGATCTATTGAGTGGTTTATGTATTCTATTCCATGTGTCCAGCCAACATTATCGATAGAGATTCCTAAATACTTGAACAAGGCTAACTAGCACAATATTGTTTTTAAGTGGGTAAATGAAATAATTTTACCTTGAAGTATATTTTATTATATATAAAGAAAATATATTTTTCAAATCTTAATATAGTTATTTTTGACGTGGTTGTTTGTTAGGAAATGATAATATTCAATTATTATCATTTATGGTTTGTTTAGTATGCTCGCCTAGTTTTAGGCATTGACAAGTGTTTGTTGATTAATTTGCATTTTTCCTTTCCTTAAGCATGGTTGGGTAAATAAAAATTGTGGGAGCACTAAAATGAATACCTTGTGAATTAAGTTTCATAATTTGACTATAGGGCATTCAATATTAGTATTAGATTAAAACAGGATTTTAGTAAAAAGAGTTTATTAAAAGAAAAGCTGGAATATTTTGAAAATATTTGAGAAATGATTCTGTAAATATTATTTTATGAGATGATTTATAAAAATGTGTTTTATAAAATAAAATACTTATAAGAATTCAAATCCCGTGGTCTTTGAAAAAGGATTTCAAATGAGTTTGAGAAAGATAACAATAGTTTACTTGAAAAATATTTTGATGTATAAATATTCTATAGAGAAACTTTTATGTAAGGAGTATTTTATTTAGTTTTGTTCGGGGAACGAGTCTTGATTTGTTTTGTGATTATCTAAATAATATTTTAAGTGATAATCAGATATTTTCTTAGGCGAACGTTGTAGTGCATTTAGTAAGTGTTTCTCTTTATCATCGTACGATCGAAATGAGTTTAAATCCGAAACAACCTAAAGCAAGTTGGTAATAAATATTTTGTCAAAAATAATTATATGGAAATATATGTCGTATTGTTTAAAAGTGGAATTTCAAAATAGAAGAAGTAATTTTAATTAACTAACTTGAGTAACTCGAAAATAACTAAGAATGAGATAGAGATGTGTTTGGATCGTAAACACTTCTCTTAAGTATTGCTCTTATTGGTAAGGGAATGCATGATACTATTCGGTAGTACTTAGTTCCTTAGTATCATTTATACTCTATGGATTAAGATATGTATTATCATTTAAAAAAATGGATTTTTGAACTAAAAACCGGGTATTTGGATCTTGAGTTCACTTAAAGGAAATAAACTCAAAATAAAAAGGTTTGAACCAGATAATTGTATATACCCTTAGGATGTAGAGCGTTTTATACAAGTTTGTGAACTTAAGTTGGGTTTCATGAAAATATTTCCATAAGTAATTATGGAAGTAAAATGGTTAAGTTTTGTGTTAGCTGGTTTCCTTCTTTGTTTGATTAAGATGAAATCTCGGGGTCGAAATTCTTTTAATGGGGGAGAATGCAATGACCCTGAATTTTCCCGCTTTGACTCGTGAATATTTTATTTATTTTAAATATTCGATCAATGGTTTTATAATAAATTAACCTCTTTTCATTGTTGACTAACGGTAGAAAATTATTTTTGAATTTTATTTACAAAAATAGATTGTTCGCTGGAAAACTGAAAATGTGACGGAAACACTCTTTTTGGAATTTCAGCTTTTTATTAAATGACAAGTTATAGAAAATTGTTGCACCTTTTTTATTCCTTAAAAGCAAAATTTAAAATGTTTAAAATGAAGCAATATATTTTGAAAAGTATAAATAAGTTAAATAATAATAAAAGAACAAAATATTGTTAAATTTAAAACGTGAAAAGATGGATTTGAAATCATAATGCAAAAGCTAACAAAGGTACACGTAAACATTCAAATATCCATCATCTTTTCTGTATACTTGGCACTTAGGTGACTTGTGAAATGATAGCGAAGTAGAAAAATGCGTTTAAGGGTATTTTGGGTCCTTAGCAAAATTTAAATGTGAATTAAAAGTTGGTTAACGTATATGTATATCACCTTTACCTCATGTCTTCACTTAATTTGTAGTCTTCACCCTTACTTCTTTTTAGTCCTCATTTCTTCACTTCATGTACAACTCAAAAAAATGGAAATAAATAACATCCGCTCCAGATAAAAAAGCAACAACTCCCAAACCATCCACTATTAGCCAAAATGACCAACCTAAAAGTTGTTTGTTTTCACTTATAGTATATTTCAAAATAATAGCTCGACATTTCATTGACTGTTGTGGTAGCTAATGCCAAAAAATAATAGAGGTTGAGAGAGGGCAGGTTTTTCATCAATTATGGAATGGCGTATTGAAGGTTGGATGCATTCGTATGGTCGAGGTAGAATTTTTCGAGGTGACCGCATGATTTTTAGTGGTCGAAATTAATGGCGATGGTGAGGTGAACCATTTTTGGTAATATATCAATTTTTTGTGATGAGATGGTCGTGGGAGGTAGAAGAGGTGACTGAAAGGAACCTTGGGTCAAGGGGAGGCTATGGCAGTGGGCGATGGTGGTCTAGTGGATTAGAGTGGCGAAAACAACTCGATTTAGGGTTTTGAGGGTTGTGCTTTTGGGCTTCGGGTTTTTGTATCATGGAGACGGAGAAAGGTATCGGTGCCTCATGGTTGGGATCGAAGGTGCGTGGGTCAAATGGTGGTCACGTCGACGGTGATGGTAGTATCTGTGGAGGCGGGATGAGCTTGATTTGTAAGTGGTTGTTTGAAACCTGGATATGACGTGGAAGTGGGTTCTGGGTCGTATGTCGCTAGAGATTGTGGAAGTGGATGATGATGGTGGCACTGGGATGAGTGAGGCACGACGACTTTACTGGTGGCCGTGGCGGGTCAGATTGGTGAGTGGTAGATGGTGTCCATGCATAAGTGCATGTGTGTACATGTTTTGAATGCCTGGAGATTGATTTGGGCGGCAATAGTTTTGGGGAAGAAGGCATTTGCGAGTCGCATGTTGAAGAGAGGTAGGGATTGGGCTGTGTTAGTTTGAGTGAGATACTATTTTTGGTATCGTTTAATTATTCTATAAATTATAGTGTTAACTTTGAATGGTAATACCTTGCTCACTTTAAATCCATTTGACCCGTGGTTTTTGGACTAAATTTGTATGATCGGTACAATACTGTAGTATAAATAGTTGGTAATTTAAAGTGAGTACATATTTATGATTGAATAACATGGGTTGAAATTAGTTATGTTATTTTAAATAATAATGTGGTTAACTTTATTATTCTTCATCGGTGGTATCCAATTGGCCAAAAAAAACACCGTTCTGTTAAATTAAATGGAATAAATTAAATTGGATATCTGTTTAGAAGAATAAAGCACCATTTTGTTGTAATTAAAATTGAATGTTTTTCTGATGGTACATGTTTAGTAGTATAAATCCCCATTCTGTTGTAATATAAAATTGGACATTTCTTCATACACCAGTTGATTAATATATGGATTAATTAGTATTCGATAAATGATAGATTATCTAGTGATTATGAAATACTGATTTTTTTTCGTATATATTGCTTATGTAAATACTGGTGTTGACATGGAAAGTTAAATTTAATTAAATGATAGCTTGCCTAAGTACCCTTGTGTTTTCCAAGCCTCTTTCCGGATTTGAAAAGCTTTGGATTTAAAATAACTTCCATTTTATAACAAGTGAAGGGTAAGTGCTATATAATTATTAAAGATATGTAGTTATATTATTTCCAATTTTTAAAATATTTGATTTTATTATTAATGATATCTTAAGTTATTTAATTATATTATTAATGTTGTTTTAAGTTAGTTAATTGAATTTATGATGTTTAAAGTTAATTTATTTGAATTAATTATGATTAAAAGTTAATTACTTATTTATTTAATAATGTTTTTAAAGTTAAATAGTGAATTATTTATGATGTTTAAAGGTAATTAATTAATTTAATAAAGGAAATTTGATAAATTGTTTTATAAAAGGGATTTAATTTAATAAAAAGATTTATCAAAAGTAGATTTACAAATGATATTTTCTAAAGAAGATTTTTAAGCGATAAATCTTATAAGATATATTTTGCAATACAGACTTGTAATTGGCATTTTATAATAAAGGAGAGATAAATAAAAGTTAACCTATAAATAAAAATGTATTTATAAGTAATATTTTGATAACAACGAAGATTGGTATTAATTATATAAGATTTATAAAAATAGGTTAAAGGATTTTTGTAAAGAATTTTATAAAGAATTTTTGTAAAGGAGTTTCTGAAAGGAGGTTTATAAAAGAGTTTATAAATAGAAGTGGTTTTATAAATATGAAAGAGTTTTATAAACAGAAAAGACTTTTATAAAACGTTTAGAGATTTATAAAAGGAATTTTATAGATTAATTTGGAGATTCATAAAAGTTGTGTAAATATGAAATAGGCTATAAAAAGGGAATTTTATAAAAGGAATGGGATTTGATTTTGGTAAATAATCCTTCTTAATTATGGTGGTATGGAAACATTCTTTAAACACCTAACACCGAAGAATAGGTGTTTGGTTTATAGTAAGTACTGTTTTAAATGATATTTGTTTGGTCCATTTAGATACAAATGTGGAAATGAGGAAGTCTTCCTTAAGCTTTTGTTAATATATATTTTCTAATTATTGAAATTATAATGGGTCATGAATACACTTTTTTGTGAATATGTTTTGAATCAAAAAACTGAAAGAGATTGTAGTTATGAAAGATTAATTTTCAATGGCTTATGGATCCCGCATTGAATTTAATCTATGTTCGATTGTTTGTTATTCGATAGTTAAACAATCAACTATTGAATCTTTGCCAAAAATATAGCTTTGGAAATATCAAGGAGAAACATGAAAGTTATATGGCACGGTCATCTTTGTTGATGCTACACTGTATGCATAAATCTCGTTTTGTTCTCTTAGGATAAATGATAAGGAAATTCGAACACTCAAAGAGTTATGAGGTGATCTCTACTCTTATGTATTGTTTGATTATTTCAAAAAGAACTAGGGTTGAATTTACCGAAAACCATCGATTTGCTTTTGGAGCGACGGGTAGCGAGGGAGTGTACTTACATGAAATGGCTCAAAACCATAACCACTCCAAAACCATATGCACATTTGACACTTGGAAGAGGTTCAAGACTAGTTCGAAATGATTGAAGATGAAGCTCTTTGAAGTGCAAGAGCTACTTGCTAGTAATCATGAGGGCGATTCCAAAATAGATGTAGTAGAAGTAGTGCCTTCAGTTTGTTCTAATCCTAAACAACTTGTACGGACGAATGTCGACATTGCATTAAGCCTAGAAGGCAGTGTTAGCTTTCCAAGTGGGAATTGCTAGGAAAGAAAAATGGTAATCGTGACCTTACAATCCCCACAACCTGGTAATGACTAAAACAAGGGATATGTTGTAGAGCTATGTGGTTTTCTACCATTAGAAGAAGACATTTTTCGATCTAGAATTGGTATTTATGGATTTGGTATGCATGCACTTGGGAAAAGTAGGGCCATGGTTGGTGCATATTGTTTTCTAACCTTGGTGCCCAAGAAATGATGTAATCTGGTATGCCATGTTAAATGGGCAGTTGACTTTGCATTGTTAAGGGAATCCATGTAAGGCTCTCGGTACATTTTTCTAGAGGTGTACTGTGGCAGCCGGTACCGTAGTAGCCCTGTCATTAATGAAAATCCAATCTCAATATATGCCCCCATGGATTTAGTTGTATACTTGATATGCTGGAGTTTAATTAATGTAACATTTTTTTGCTTTGATTCCATATTTATTTTGAAACCTGAACATTATTATAATATCAGAAGATTTTCAATAAAATGATTTGGTTATCGTAAGGTAAAATACTGTCCGTGTTTATATGCGGCGTGGTTTTACAAGATACATTTATTTCTGAAAGGTTTTTATTACAAAGAAAATCCATTTGATTGTGCTTCTCATGTTGGTTTTAACAAACTGATTCGGGCATTATTTTTCTTATAATGCTCGGCTCTGCCCGAACATATTATCTAGATTTAGCTGGACACTTTGAAACTTAAGGATATGAGCTAGATCCTCCAAGACTTTTTTCCATATTATACCTTCTGCTGGGTGTTCTTATCTGTATTTGTCAATAGTTGCAAGGACAGGTTGTTTTAATTGTCCAAACCGATGATAGGTTAGTTTGCTCTAATGATAGTAGGTGTATTAAATTTCTTTTCCTTTTGTAAAGACATGTTATATATTATATATTACTCATCACGTATCGAGATTATGTTCTGTCTTTTCTTTTCTTTCACCCAAATAATCTGTCTTTCCTACACTTGGATGTTCGGCATGTGAATACTATGGATATATTAGTGCCGACTTATAAGGATAAAAAAGATGGGTTGTCACATAAGAAATGGCTGATTCCATGTTGGTGGCCGACTAAATTTCCTTCAACTAAGCAGCTAATAAGGCGGTCTGGATGTGCAAATTTATGAGTGAGCCAGGGTTGATTCTCAACGCGGAGAATCCAATGACATTGTTTTGCAACAACAATTTTGCAATTCAAGTCGCAAAGAAACCTAGAGCACATAAGAAATCAAGACACATTCTTCGAAATTTTCACCTTATTAGAGAATTTATGAACAAGAAAGTAGTCATAACTGTAAGAATAGATACGAAGGACAACACAGCAGATCCGTTCAAGAAGGGTCTACTTTGGTTAGTTCCAACAACTGATCGAATGGATAGGTTGAGATTACATAGTTGGCCCCAAATGTAAGTAGGAGATTGATAAAGTTAGGGGTATATCCTAGGGGCAATTCTATAATTTATTGTAAATTACTAACTTCGTAATAAAATCTTGTTTGAAACAAAAGGTGTTTTTTCTTTTAATTATACAGTGTCATACTGTGTTATGTTAGTTAATAATTTAATTAAAGTTATTTAATAGAAAATCCTTAAATGATATGTTATGTGAAACTAATTACAACATGTTGTAGTTATGATGAATTTATCACATTAATAATTACATGTTGTTTTAAGTATTCCTAATCAAGGTGTTTTGAGATAGGATATCGATATATTCGTTTAGGCTAGAGTAATGTTCTTCAAATGTTGGGTTGTACATTACTCATAGTTGTGCGAGCACTAGAAGTTTTATATTAATAATTATTGGATAACTACAGAATGACTCACTTGAGTGTTTTTTGTTGGTTAATATAACTATGTTCAAACAAAGAATCTCGAAGTGGTAATATTACACGATTCTCTCGACTTGAGAATAATGTTAAACTTAATTGGAATGACTATAGTTGGGTTTGAGTTGAAACATTGGAAGTGAAACACTATCCAATAGAGAATATGTCTCATCAATTACATGAGGTTAATATCAAGGTCAATTATATCCAACTCAGAGTTAAAGCCTTTAGCTGGAGCAATTTGGTAAATAATAAACTGTTATTATTTAACCAAAGACATTATGTTTGGATTAAATAAGTTGAATGTAGAATATATTGGAATTTTAAACAGAATCAAATTACCTAAGTCATAAAGTGGCATAATTTTGACCAAAAAAATTGGTGTAAATAATTGTTACTATCCAGTGCCGCTTATTATCATGAAATCAAATTTTATTGAAAAATATGTAAGCGATAAATATGGCTAAACCATCACTACGAAAAATCATGGTTTATATAGCGTTATATGATAGTGTTGTAATTAAAGTGCTATATAAAAACGATTTAAGTACAAAAATATAACTAAAAATTGAGCTATGAAAAAGACACTCCGCTATATTTAACCTACCACTTTTACAAACGCGAGAGCTCGAGTTAATGTGGCATCTTTTGTGACATTAGTAAAAAAAAGCGAACGCAAAAAGTTAAAATTCCCTCCATCTTCACGTTCCTCTTCCCTTCCACCATCGACCAAAATTCTTAACTAAATTTCAAACCCAAATTTTAACCTAAATTCATGATCGCTTCGATTCCCATCACCGTATCCCATCTTTTCGCTCCAGCAGCCATCACCGTATCGATTCACTCCAACTGCCATCACTGCATCATATCTATTCATTCAACCAACAACTATCGTCGATTCCGCATCGATTAACTCTAGTTGCCAGTAATGACTTCGATCGCACAGTTCACTCCATCGACAAGTACCTCATCGACTCTCTCCACCAGCAACAACCGCATTGATTGATTCACTTCAGCATCAACGACCCCATCAACCAAATTCTAGGAGTTGTTGGTAATTTCGATTTTGTTTTTATGTTACTAATATTTAATACCCGAATCCATAACCACTAATTTCATGTTACTAAGTTCGTTTGCCGTATCCAAAGCTTTTATTATAACATGTAGCGTTTTAATCCAACTCGGACATTTTATATCACTTACAACAATGTTGATATAAGACGGGATAGTTTATAATTTAGTAATAGAAGTGGAGGGAAATAGATAATAGAAATAGAAAGTGAGATTATGTATGCCATGGATTGTTTTTGGGTTGAATGGTTGGTTCTATGCGTCACTAATAAACTGACAAATCTATTTATCACGTATCAGTTATTTAGAATTTAGGATTTGGTAATTGGTGTAGTGTGTTGCCAGTAAGAGCTCTTCATAAATACCATTAAACTTAACATGTTTGATAACACAAATGATAAGCTTCATAATAAAAACATTTGATCTTTTCTTAAAACATTACGTTAGTATCCCATTTCTCCAATAAATCCAAACGGGAACCTTTAGTTTAACCAAAAATTTCATTGGAAAATTCTGTTGAAAAGTCAACATATATGGGTGTGTCATTTGGTGCTTGTTACCTACAGTAGATACTGATAAATGCATTGCATAAGAATACAAATTATGATAAATGCTTGGGTAATTTGTGATAAATGACAGGCCATATGTAGCAATTTCTTCCAAGAAAATGTTTCCCCAGAGATTGCCAATCTAGTATTTGACGTCTTCAATAGCTGGGAAATAATTAATAACATACGACTTTCCGACTATCTACCCACTAATGATAACTAATTTATATCCAACGTACATTTTCTGTAGCTGTAAACTGTCAAAATATACAAGTTGTTGAATGGTATTTACTTTTCTACTTCCACATCATTGTAAGCATTCATCTAAAAACCAACATTATCTTCTGGTAAGGTGCTTATTTACTCACTTCAAGACCCACCATAGGTCGGCCCATGATCGGAACATGGTTAAGCATTTAATGCTTAATGATGACATGGTTTTTTTTTTACTTATAGGAAAAAAGTCAATGGATAAACAACTTATGCTAAAGAAGCAACTAAAAAAGCTTTTCATAAGATATTCTCAATCATCAAATAAAAGCATCATTTTAGAATGTGTACAAGGAATATGTTTAGGGCGGAAGAAATGTATTATAATACATACGCAACTGGTTAGGTTACTAAGATAGCTTCTAAGTGCAACCAACATTCCAATGTTAAGAAAACAATTTTGAAGATTATTAGATGAAGGAATGAACATGTAATAAAAAAGATAAGATATACCTCGTTTTCCTCAACAGCAGGAGCGGCAGCTTCCACTGGAACAACCTATTGATTTATGATCGGAATTTCTTTCTCGTATGAACCGGTCCAGCTGAAGCATAAAGACAGGGTCATGCTAACTACGATTTGACTTCTATGCCACCTTTCACATTATTGTTATTTTTTTATTATTGCTACATGGACTATATATATATATATATATATATATTTATATATTTATATATATATATATATATATATATATATATATAGTCTCCTGTTACTTCTTGCATATATGAAAAAACAACCTTTGTAAAACAAAACCCTCCTGATAGTGAAATTTTCGCCTTTCTCCCGTAGTTTTTTCCGAAAGGGTTTTCCGCGTTAAATCTTGTTTGTATTTCTGATTTTCTGCTCATTTCTTTGATCAAATTATTTTAGCTAATAAGTGGTATCAGAGCACAGGTTCGTTTCTCCCATCTAGGGTTAGTTCAGCATGGCGTCGTTGAAGTACGATCTTCCGCTATTGGATCGGAACACTCGATTCTCGTTGTGGCAAGTGAAGATGCGGGCGTTGCTCGCACAAGCTGACTATGATGATGCGTTGGATGGATTTGGAAACAAGAGATTTGAAACATGGACCGATGATGAGAAAAGAAAGGATCGGAAGGCTCTGTCCCAAATTCAACTTCATCTACACAATAATATTCTGCAAGAAGTTTTGAAGGAGAAGACAACTGCTTCTCTGTGGCTGAAATTGGAGTCAATTTGCATGACCAATGATCTCACGAGTAAGATGCATCTCAAACAAAAGTTGTTTGTCACGACCCAAAATTCATCGTTCAAAAGTCGACATCAAATACCTCACTTGTATTCAACTGCCGGAGATTTGAACGTCAAATTTCAGTTCGGATGGAGCTTATAACATCAGATGAATATAAAACAGCAGAACAGAATGAATATCATGCATATAACACAGATACAACAGTAAAATATCCATTTCAACATCGAGTATTTAATACATACACCATAACTCCAAATACAACATAATAATACAACATTGATCATATATCCAAAAAAAATCTTCCAATGAAAGAAGTGATGACGAACTCCCAAAAGCTAAACACCTGAGATCTCCAAAAGCTCCTAAGATATCTCCAAAGCAAAAGCTCCAAAATACTGCTTACTCCAGAGTACGGAAAACCTGCTACTAGGCTGCCCGAGTAAAAATTTTGGGCATCCAGAGTTTAGGAAAAAAACAATAAACTCCAGGTCAGTCATGCGACTGGTATGAGTAAACAAAAAAGTTGCTTTTAAAGAAACTAGATTTACAAAAGAATTTCGGTATGCTTTTAAAAATGAAACTACCATGAGACCTCCCGCCACACACACAATGCAAACGCGGAATTGGAGGAGATTTCTTCTTATGATAGTCAAATATGCTTGGTACGGGGAAATTTCTTTAATATTATTACTAGTGCGTAGTGTAGAAAGCATTTCGAAAATAGAATATTAATCTTAGCCAGCATAGACATTTCAAACTATGCCTACTATAACTACCATTTAAACAGTGCCGACCACTATAAGTAAATGACAGGTTCTACAACTAAAACCGTACAGGGTTTCGTATTGGAAATTGGATTTTCAACAATGGTCAGGCTAAGGAACTTCCTGGGCCACATGGGTACGCCTCTAGAGGGACGACCCGAGAACCTAACCAGATCTCTGCCAACACAATGTCGGGTTACCCCTAACTGGAAAACTACTGACATGAGTATGCCATCCCCCGGTTGTAAACAACCTTTATCTGGGGCCCCAGCAACAAATCACAAAGTAATATATATATATATATATATATATATATATATATATATATATATATATATATCTGCGATATCCACATAAGTTAAGTATCTGGGCTCCATACCATGATACCACTTCTATCCAGAAGGAAATAAACATACCCTAAGGGGCGCTACCCCCAATAACCTTGCCGCATCTTTCCTGTTTCGACCATTCCGAGGTGTGAGGTTCAATGAAGTCTCGTCCACAAAGCTACGCTTTTCACAAAGCCATGCTTTGATCAACAAATGATCAACAGCACTTAGCATGCCACATTACCAAATTGGGAATATATTACTGATAACCTTCAACTACATAACGTCTGAGCTCGTACGTCTCAGAGAAGGGTGCTAAGCTAAGAGAATAAATTCTCCGCCACCAACAGAAATGTATTTGAAAGAAATCTGCTTTATATCTCAATTGTAATGTCAGACATACAATCCATACAAGTCTGTTCTGGGTTTGAACAAAACCGAAGGCACTTCCAAAGAAGTCCTTGCTATCCGGGCGTCCACAATCCCGATCGGATTCCCCATCACATATGGAGAACTCTATACCGGAGCAACTCAGTGCAGAGCCATTCGACAGGTTATCCTATCGTTCTCGAAGATACCCGGTCTTCACCACCGGTCTTCAAATGCTCATCCATTTCGTCGTATCACTTATTCGGGATGGTTTATATGACACAAAGGTCCTTTCCCGGTTAAACCGAATAGTGAGAGTCGATTTTAAAAACATGTGGATATGTCGTTCACAAAAATTCATAGGTTCGATGTGGGTTTCTGACAACTAACTGAAACCGATTCCCTATCGCATCGTAGTTTTAAATGTCGTTTTACGGGCAAACAGGGTTTTCACATCAATACAGAACAAATCACAATTACAGTGTAGTACATGGCAATCTACATCACACAGTATCACAAACAGAATAGAAATATCAATATCGTGCACAACCATAGTTAATTATTTTCCCATGTGGTTTAAATAAATTTACCACACAATTATTTGTAGTGATGTTTTCAATGATTAAAATTTGGATAAATAAATTAAATCTTAATTAACTCGATTTATTGTTTCAAAATTAGTTATTTTGATTAACCCCTAAATTTGATTTGTCGACTTTAATTTATCTGAATAACCAATTTTAATTTACAAATTAATTTGAACACTTAATTGTTTATCAATCAATTTTAATTTCAAATTGTATATCATTCTTAATTTCTTTTTAAAATCATTAATTAATACAAATTATTTACCTCAATTTTCATTTAAGAATCTGCTTTACACTTTAAACTCAATTTATGGTTACATTGAAAATTTAAATGTAAATTAACTTCAATTCTTATTTTAAATTAAATTACTTAATTAAAGGATTAATTAACTCTAAAAAAACATTGTTAACAAATTTTAAACCTATAATCAGTTTTTTTTAACTTAACATAAATCAATCTTGGTTGCATTGCAAATACAAAAATTACTTAGCATTGTAAATTCAAAGTCTTTTTGGGCCTAACCCAATTTCAAAGTAACCCGAGCAAACACCCATGCAAACTCGAGTCCAGCCCGAGTACTTTTCGTCCTTTCCCCGAGCCTCTTCCCTTTCTCCCCCGAGTCTGTTTCTTCTTCTTTTTTTCTTTTTCTTTTTCCTTTTTTTTTCCAGTTTACGTTCCTAACCCAAGATAGCCCAGATATACTCACGTACGCGAGTTTCATCCCGAAGCAAAATGTGAAATTTCTCGAGTTCAACTCGAGTTTCCAATGCTCAACTTACTGATACCCAAAACTGCAAATACCAACACCACCGTGCACGTGCACGGTGGTTCGCCGCGACTCCGGTGATCGTCACAATCATCGGCAGGTTGAAAATCTCAAAAACACTCGAATTTAAACATGGATTCGAAGCCATCGTCTCGAAATCAATTTTTTACCCTTTTGTTGCACCTAAAACTCAAGCATACCCTAAACCCAACCGCCTCGCCACCACGTCTCCAACCACCGGAGGGGTTCCTACTCCGGCCACGAACACGTCACCCTCCGAGCCACCATCCCTCTAAAGCCCGCGCGACTCGATCGCTTCATGGCGACAAAATCACCATTTTTTCCATCATACTGCAAACTTCCAACTTAAACCCTGCTTTGGGTTCGTTCGGCAAATTATACATTCGGAAAATTATTTAGCAATTTTCTCATCATCATAGAAGTTCAAGCTAGCTTCAATCCAAATTTCAACGATTTTGATTGGATCGTTCACTGGGAATCAGAAAAAATACAAATTTGGTTTAAATTCGAACTACTATTAAACTACTTAAGTAAAAATAATAATATTGCCTTTAAAAATCATATTTTGGCATGTTTATTCAAGTTATGAAATCAAAACAACATTCTAAAATAGTTGAATTTATCATAAAATTGTTTTTACTGTGAATTTTAGGTTGTACAGGCAAACTCTTTATATTCAAGCTTAAAACAAATTCTAACTGTGACTCAAGTTTAAACTAACATGTTTTGTTCAGAATCTTAAGCTTAAAGATATTGATATGAAGATGTTTGATTTGTTTTCAGCTTTATCTGCCCTGAAACTAAAGTACAGGGAAACAAAATTTCCTAGTGCACAGAATCATCCAAACTTCTTATTTGAAGTATACAGAAAAAGTTATTCATGAATCAAACATGTGAATACAATTTTTTTTTTCCTTTGAAACGGATGTTTACTCACATGAAATTATTTGGATGAACAGAAACTATATTTGTTTTGCACTGCAGTTTGGTCCTCCTCTCTTTTCTTTCTTCAGTAAATTACTTTCAGCTTGAATATAAAGTGATGATCTTCTTTTCTTTCTTTTTTATTTCTATTCTTTGTTATTTGTTCAAATGAAATAAAGGTTTGTGGATGTGTACATATACATGAAGACTGTGTATAGGGTAAGGGAGGTAAGCAAGTACAGGATGAGGTATCTAAAAGAAAACTAAACCCTGCTTTACTCGGCTAATGTGATCTTGTTTATGGGTTGAGTTTGAAAGCATTAAATGCTTCATACTTCCTTCTTTCAAGGGTCTGAGAAGAAAGCATTTAATGAAAGCATGTAATGTAATGCTTCCATTTATGTTTACATCAAACTATTTTATTGCTGTACATGTACTATCTTATTTTGTTAAATGAAAGTGTTTGTTTTAATTACTAACATTTAATTCATCACAAATTTTATTGCCTCCTTGTTTATAAAAATTTCATACACTTATGTGTAGGTCATATGTCATTTTATAACTATATAAATTTTATTACAAACATACATTCTTTTTCTTTTCTTTTAATTTCTATTTCAATTTAAAGTTTAACTATTAACATGTAATTTATCAAATATATTTTATTTTATTATTTAAACGAATTCTCATTTATAATATGTTCTTTTCTTTATTTATTATTCAATACAATTTCTTGTTTGTTACAAAATTTTTTTATTCATTACTTATTTTAAAACTTAAACTATCAATTATTTATTTATTTCCACATAACTTTATAATATTAATATTAACAATGTTTTTATTTCTCTTGAAATTTCTCAATTTGAATCTTAAAAGTTCAAATAATTTATCGAATTTTAAATTCAAAACTTTGGGATGTTACAATATCCCCTCCTTAAGAAAATTTCGTCCTCGAAATTGAAAGAGAGAGAAACGCAAACAAAGAATATACGAATTCAGAAAAATAAGGAAATGGCTTACCAGTTTAAGCCGAGATGTCTACTCTGCAATTGGGATATGATTTCTTCATATTATCTTCAGTCTCCCAAGTACAGTCCTTTGGATCCCCACTCCATTGAACTTTGACCAGTTTCATAACTTTGTTCCTCGGTCGCTTCTCATCACGATCTACAATTTTTATCGGCTCCCTCTTTACTGCCAAGTTAGGAGTGATTTCAAGATCCTGCTGAGAAGCTTCTTCAATAATACTATCTCGGTCATGCACATACTTCCGAAGATTAGAAATGTGGAACACATCATGCACGCCAGACAACCAACTGGGTAGCTGCACTCAATATGCTAGAGGACCAATCCTTTCTAGAATAGGGAAAGGACGAATATAAGGCGGTGCTAGCTTTCCAGTTTTCCCAAATCTCAATACACCCCGCATCGGAGACACTTTCAGAAATACAAAATCTCCAACTTGAAATTCCAAATATCTTCTTCGGCGGTCATAATAGCTTTTCTGACGACTTTGAGCAGTTATTAATTTCTTTCGAACAAAATCAACCTTCTCTGTGGCTTCTTTAATCATATCTGGTCCAAGGACGAGTCTATCACCTGATTCAATCCAGCATGTAGGTGATCGACACGGACGACCATATAAAGCTTCGAAATGAGCCATTTCTATACTGGCCTGATAGGTGTTATTATATGAGAATTCGACCAGATGCAAATGGTCCTCCTAAGAACCACCAAAATCGAGAATGCAAGTACGCAAAAGGTCTTCTAGAATTCGGTTAACCCTCTCAGTTTGCCCATCAGATTGTGGGTGATAAGCAGTACTGAAATTTAATTTCGTTCCTAAAGCGGCTTGGAATGCCTCCCAAAATCTACTAGTAAAGATCGGATCATGATAACTCACTATACTGCTGGGAATACCATGGAGACGAACAATTTTCTTTATATATAGCCCTGCTAAGCTGACTACAGTCCGAGTGGATTTCACAGGAATAAAGTGAGCAGTTTTGGTTAGACGGTCCACTATAACCCAAATTGCTTCATTTCCCTTCTTGGTTCGTGGCAATCCTTCGATGAAATCCATCGATACCTAGTCCCATTTCCATTTCGGTACTTCCAAAGGCTGAAGTAAACCGACCATTTTCTTTTGATCGCTTTTGATTTGTTGACAAGTAGCACAGCGACTCACATATATCGATATGTCTCTTTGCATTGTCTTCCACCACAAAGTCCTTTTTATATCTCTATACATTTTATTAACTCCTGGATGGATGCTGAGTTTGGACTTTTGGAATTCGTCCAATACTTCATGTTTCAGCTCTGGAATGTCAGGAACACAAATTCTTCCTTTCAATCTTATAACTTCTCTATTATCTATCTCAAAACTAGTATCTTCACCCTGGCATATTCTTTTATGGATTCCTTGAAGAAACTCATTTTCTTTATGCTGTCTTGCAATCCTTTTGAGAAGAGTAGGAGTGATAATAAGATGAGCAAGAATAGTGTGCTTCCTACTCATGGCGTCTACAACTACATTGGCCTTTCCCGGCGTATACAGAATATCTAGGTCGTAAGATGCCAGAAATTCCAACCAACGTTGTTGTCGCAGATTTAGATCTTTCTGGGTAAAGAGATATTTCAAGGATTTATGGTCGGTGAATAATTCAAAATTTTCACCTAAAACAAAGAGAGTTTATTAAGTATATTGTTTAAGTTTAGTTAATTTCGTAAATTGTTAAGAAAGCTGAAAAGATTCTTACCCAGAAGATAGTGTCGCCAGATTTTTAAAGCGAAAACAACAGCCAAAAGCTCAAATCATGTGTTGGGTAGTTTCTCTCGTGCGGACGTAATTGTCTACTCGCATAGGCAACTACCTTCCCATTCTTCATTAATACTGCACCTACCCCATCACCACACGCATCAGTATAGACAGATAAGCCTTGGTTCCCGTTAATGATAGCGAGAACAGGAGCAGTAGACAATCTCTTTTTTAGTTCCTGGAAAGCTTCATCACATTTTGGGGTCCAATTGAATTTAGCATTCTTCATTGTTAGCTTAGTCAATGGGCTAGCCAACTTAGAAAAATCCTGTACAAACTTTCTATAATATCCTGCTAGACCCAGAAATTTCGAACTTCTCTAGGAGTAGTGGGTTTCTTCTAGTCCAGAATTGCAGAAATCTTGCTTGGATCAACATAAATTCCTTCTTCATTAACAATATGACCGAGAAATCGGACTTCTTTGACCCAAAAGTGACACTTAGAAAATTTAGCGAATAAGATATTCCTCCTCAATATCTCTAAAACAATTCTGAGATGTTCAGCATGTTCTTCTTCGTTTTTGGAGTAAATCAAGATATAATCGATAAATACAAAGACAAATTTGTTCAATACTTCATGAAACACTCGGGTCATTAAATCTACGAAGTACGCGGGAGCGTTGGTCAGTCCAAAAGGCATAACTAACATTCGTAGAACATATCAGGACCCCTAAAGGAAATTAAATGTACACAATTCTTGGCTATTCGCAGCTGATGGAATCCCTGAGCTAAATCCATCTTAGAAAAGAATCGAGCACCATGAAGTTGATCGAATAGATCGTCAATTCTGGGCAAAGGGAATTTGTTCTTGAGAGTTTATTTATTTAGATCGCGGTAATCTACACACAATCTCAAAGATCCGTCTGATTTAGCCACAAATACAACGGCTGAACCCCATTCAGAAACACTAGAGCGAATCAATCCTTTCTTTAGCAAATCTCGAGTTTGATCGACTAATTCAATTTTCTCCCTAGGTGCCATCCTACGACTTGCGTGAACAGCAGGACGGGCATTGGGTACTAAGTCAATTCAGAATTCTATTTCTCTACGTGGAGGCAAGGATTTTACTTCTTCAAATATGTCGGAAAATTCCCGAACAACAGGTATAGACTACAAACTGGGTTCAGGATATCCCAAAGTATACATCAATCTATCTCTCTTTGGACTCGGATCTTCACAAGAGATTTCAATAAAATTTCCAAAACTTGTTTTGACTATAACTGTCCGATTATTACAATCCAATTTAGCTTCGTATCTCGATAACCAGTTCATTCTGAGTAAGATTTCAAATTCATTAAATTCGAGGATATAAAGATTGATAGGAAATTGATAGCAAGCATACGAAATAGGAACTTTCTTACAATACAAACAAAGATTTGCGGGACCTCCAACTGGATTTTTCACGCAAATAGGGTCGTCAAAAAATTCAGTTTAAAGTTCTAATTCACTTACGGTTTGTTGGGAGATAAAGCTATGTGAAGCTCCCGTGTCAAATAAAACTCTAACAGTTTTATCATAAATAGTAAGGTTACCTTCCAGAACACCCTTTCCTTTATCTGCTTTTGAAGTTGAAGGGTCCTTTTGTATCGCATAAACATTTTCCACCTGTGCTTGTTTCATTACCGGGCAATCTTTAATAAAATGTCCAGACTTGTGACAATTATAGCATTTTTAGCTCCTTGATCATTCCTCACAGGTTGTTCCCTCTTAACTTGCTTCTTCGGGTTTTTGCAGCTGTTTGAATAACAGCCCTTCTCTTGGCAATTGTAACAAGTTATGTTCCTAGCCGAATTTCCTTGACTGCTCTTCTTATCTTTGTTTTGTTGTGGCCTCTTGCCCCCAAACTTTCTTTTCTTCCAATTCTGATTACTTGAATTTCCTCCTTCCCTTGGAATCTCCTGCATATCCAGTGTGGCATACCTATACCCCATATCAATAAGATCGGAAAAAGATTCTTTTACGTGTGTTGTCATCCTTTCATGATACTTCTGGTTCATCCTACTGATAAACCTTTCATTTTTCTTAAGAGGCGTGTTTAACAACTCCGGACCAAAATGGGATAGTTCGTTGAACTTATTTAAGCACTCCTCAAACGACAAGCTTTCCTGCTTTAAATCCAAAAATTCTTGATACGTTCTAGAAATTCCTGCCGATGACATATAACGCTTTTCAAACACCTCCTTAAAACGATTCCAAGTAAACTCTTCCTCTGGTTCTTCTATAATGACTGTTTCCCACCTGGCTGATGCTTCTTCTTGGAGTTGCCAAGAAGCTATAAGTCTCATCTGCTCGTCTTGCAGTTTTAGCCCTTTAAAAAATTTCTCACACGATCTTACCCATGCTTGAGCCTCAGCAATTGACTCCTTGCCGGTGAACGGTTTGCCACCAAGCTTTGAGAAATTTTTATAAAAATCAGCCAGATTCGGCTGCAGCTGGATATCTATTGCTGTTACCACTGTTGGAGGATCTTGGTTTGGTGCTGCGGCATTCCCTTGATCCCTAGCTCTTCCTCTGCGTCCGCTCATTCTTACTATCTGAAATTAGTAAGAAAATTGATTTATATATACGGACGAAATATCTTAAGGAATAACAGCAGTAAAAAGAAATAGACTAAGAAAATTTAGAGTTTCAGTCTTGGTTATACTCATTCTAGGGTATACTTCACCCTATCTCTAATGAGCCATCTAATGTGTTATACTTCGTAGCTAAAGTTCTTACTCAACCTTCAGCTCTGATACCAATTTGTCACGACCCAAAATTCATCGTTCAAAAGTCGACATCATTTACCTCACTTGTATTCAACTCTGGAGATTTGAACATCAAATTTCTGTTCGGATGGAGCTTGTAACAACATCAGATGAATATAAAACAGCGGAACGGAATGAATATCATGCATCTAACACAGATACAACAGTAAAATATCCATTTCAACATCAAAGTATTTAATACATACACCATAACTACAAATACAACATAATACAATAGTGATCATATATCCAAAAAAATCTTCCAATGAAAGAAGCGATGACGAACTCCCAAAAGCTAAACACCTGAGATCTCCAAAAGCTCCTAAGATATCTCCAAAGCAAAAGCTTCAAAATACTGCTTACTCCAGAGTACGAAAAACCTGCTACTAGGCTGCCCGAGTAAAAAATTTGGGCACCAAGAGTTTAGGAAAGAAAACAATAAACTCCAGGTCAGTCATGGGACTGGTATGAGTAAACAAAAACAGTTGGTTTTAAAGAAACTAGATTTATAAAAGAATTTCGGTATGCTTTTAAAAATGAAACTACCACAACACCTTCCGCCACACACACAATGCAAACGCAGAATTGGAGGAGATTTCTTCTTATGATAGTCAAATATGCTTGGTACGGGGAAATTTCTTTGATATTATTACTAGTTCATAGTGTAGAAAGCATTTCGAAAATAGAATATTAATCTTAGCCAGCATAGACATTTTGAACTATGCCTACTATAGCTACCATCTAAACAGTGGTGACCACCATAAGTAAATGGCAGGTTCTACAACTAAAACCGTACAGCGTTTCGTATTGGAAATTGGATTTCCAACAATGGTCAGGCTAAGGAACTTCCTGGGCCACATGGGTACGCCTCTAAAGGGACGACCCGAGAACCTAACCAGATCTCTGCCAACACAATGTCGGGTTACCCCTAACTGGGTAACTACTGACACGAGTATGACATCCCCCGGTTGTAACCAACCTTTATCCGGGGCTCCAGCAACAAATCACAAAGTATTATATATATCTGTGATATCCACATAAGTTAAGTATCTGGGCTCCATACCAGGATACCACTTCTATCCAGAAGGAAATGCACATACCCTAAGGGGCGCTACCCCCAATAACCTTGCCGCATCTTTCCTGTTTCCACCATTCCAAGGTGTGAGGTTCGACGAAGTCTCGTCCATAAAGCTACGCTTTTCACAAAGCCATGCTTTGATCAACAAATGATCAAGAACACTCAGCATGCCACATTACCAAATTGGGAATATATTACTGTTAACCTTCAACTACATAACCTTTGAGATCGTACGTCTCAGAGAAGGGTGTTAAGCTAAGAGAATAAATTCTCCGCCACCAACAGAAATGTATTTGTAAGAAATCTGCTTTATATCTCAATTGTAAGGTCAGACATACAATCCATACAAGTCTGTTCTGGTTCGAACAGAACCGAAGGCACTTCCAAAGAAGTCCTTGCAATCTGGGCGTCCATAATCCCGATCGGATTCCCCATCACATATGGAGAACTCTATATCGGAGCAACTCAGTACAGAGTCATTCGACAGGTTATCCTATCATTCTCGAAGATACCCAGTCTTCACCACCAGTCTTCAAATGCTCATCCATTTCGTCGTATCACTTATTCGGTATGGTTTATATGACACAAAGGTCCTTTCTCGGTTAAACCGAATAGTGAGAGTCAATTTCAAAAACATGTGGATATGTTATTCACAAAAATTCATAGGTTCTATGTGGGTTTGTGATAACTAACTGAAATCTGATTCCCTGTCGCATCGAAGTTTTAAATGCCGTTTTACGGGCAAACAGTGTTTTCACATCAATACAGAACAAATCACAATTACAGTGTAGTACATGGCAATCTACATCACACAGTATCATAAACAGAATAGAAATATCAATATCGTGCACAACCATAGTTAATTATTTTCCCATGTGGTTTAAATAAATTTTCCACATAATTATTTATGGTGATGTTTAAATCAATGATTAAAATTTGGATAAATAAATTAAATCTTAATTAACTCGATTTATTGTTTCAAAATTAGTTATTTTAATTAACCCCTAAATTTGATTTGTCGACTTTAATTTATTTGAATAACCAATTCTTAATTTACAAATTAATGTGAACACTTAATTGTTTATCAATCAATTTTAATTTCAAATTGTATATCATTCTTAATTTCCTTTTAAAATCATTAGTTAATACAAATTATTTACCTCAATTTTCATTTAAGAATCTGCTTTACACTTTAAAAATCAATTTATGGTTACATTGAAAATTTAAATGTAAATTAACTTCAATTCTTATTTTAAATTAAATTACTTAATTAAAGGATTAATTAAACTCTAAAAAAAATATTGTTAACAAATTTTAAACTTATAATAAGTTTTTTTTTTAACTTAACATAAATCAATCTTGGTTGCATCGCAAATACAAAAATTATTTAGCATTGTAAATTCAAAGTCTTATTGGGCCTAACCCAATTTCAGAGTAACCCGAGCTAACACCCAGGCAAACTCAAGTCCAGCTTGAAAGTGCGGTGTGTATACTAATGCACGTACTAATATAGTACACACGGATCGTGTAATATGGACTATAATATAAATGCGGAAAATAGATGATAGTAGCAAAGCAAATAAAAAATAAAAATAGAAAAATCACACCAGAGATTTTTATACTGGTTCGGAGCACCGTCCTACGTCCAGTCCCAGACTCCTATCTGGATTTTCACTATTAACTACCTCGCTTCACCCGGAGGAACAGGTTTACAATACCCGAACAGCCGAACGGGATTTCACGCCTCTAATACACTGAGGACTTCAACACTTGCCTCTTACAACACCGAGGACTTCAACACTTGCCTCTTACAACACGAGGACTTCAACAAAAGAACAAATACAATTGTTGTTGACAACTTGTGTTCTTGAAAACACGGATTTGTCACTAGTAGTACACCCTTCCTATAATCTTATCCTCAAAGAATATGAATGATGTTTTGTAAAGATAAAAGAAGGTATTTACTTATTGAATCAAAAGATATGAAATAATTTCAATGATTCAATAAGCTAAATTAATTTTTAGAATGCAGGAGTGTTAGAGATTAGATTAGAGAGCATATATGATCGTGTAAAAACTTGTGTTTGAATCAATGATTTAGATGAGTATATATAAGAAGAAATAGTTGTAACTCTTGGTGAAACAGTTGCCATTAAGAGTTGTGATTATTGGTGAAAGGTAGGAGATGCAACTTTTGGAGAAGAGAAGTGTCTTTTGAAAAACTTGCTTTCTGTTTAAAAACGGTCGACAGGTCAAAAAATGACCGGTAGACAGGATTTTAAATATATAGTCGTTATGTGCATGTGTGCACGTTTACTGTGCAACTTTACCAGAAACGGTCGACCGCCCCATTTTCAACCGGTCGACCGGTCTGTGTAAATTTTCACAGTGAATGTGCAATGATGTTTAAATGTATATATATCGACTATATTTGAAATGCATGATTATTTGAGGATAGATTTTAACATAAATTACTAACATACCAAATAATCAACCTCTAATATATGGAGCTCTTTGTGTTTCTTAAACGAATAACTTCTTTTTGTCGATCACGGCTTATTCCTTTGTCAGAAATCAAAACTCTATAAAAATCTTGACTCAACATTCTCCCCCTTTTTGATTGATGACAACATATATCTGAAGTTCTGAATCTCCCCCTGAATATGTGATCTCCCCCTGAGATTTTGTCTTATATATATATATTCCTGCAAATAATTGTTAGCACTTTCTCCCCCTTTGTCATCGACAAAAAGGAGTTGTTAAATGGAAGATGTAAAACAGATTATAGGCAACATAAAACCATAGGCAACATAAAACCACTATCACAGATCAAAAGTAACATTCACACAAGTGCCAGATAATGTCTTTAAAGCTCCACCTAAGTATAACATCTCCACCTAAGTATAACATCTCCTCTTAAGTATAATATCTCCCTCTATTTATATGCATATGAATTTCTCCCCCTTTGTCATTATCAAAAAGAATGAGGAAATATATAAAATTATATAAAATATCTTGTATATAACGAGATGAACTCATTATTAATTATGAAGGAAAAGTAAAATAAATTTTACCATATTTACCGAAGTCCATATTTTATTGTAAGCACGTAATTCTATTAAACATATAGAACATTCTTTGAAATTCCAAAATCTATCCTTTTCCTTTTGTTTCTCTGAGTACCTGTAAAAAATAATAATAATTTTCGGTACCCACTTACTATGTTAGGGTCCGGGGGGTTAGGTCTTTGGAAACCATACCCATTTGGGTGTGGTTGAACCTTTATAAATATAATTTTCATTACAAATTACATTCTCATAATAGTTGCTAATATAAACTTGTTTATCATGATCAATCATATTAGCTGGAATCCATATCTTAATACTATTAGTCATTAGCTTAGTACTTGAAGAATAATTTCTATCATTTCTAAGCAAAGTACTATTATGACTATAACTGGTTTTAAAACTATCTTGATTACTAGTACTAGCACTAAAGTTAGTATACATGAATGCATATCTAGTACTATTTTTACTTTTAGCTTGTTTATAGCCTACACCACTTCTATCATTGTGAGCTTTTGAATTCTTAACATAACCTAATCCCTT
Organism: Allium cepa; assembly: GCA_030765085.1. Taxonomy (NCBI): domain Eukaryota; kingdom Viridiplantae; phylum Streptophyta; class Magnoliopsida; order Asparagales; family Amaryllidaceae; genus Allium; species Allium cepa. The sequence continues at coordinate 551,835,685 of CM060942.1, forward strand.
CTTATTTGAAGCAGGTTGAGAATTTTCAATAATCCTGGATAAATTTTCTCTTCCTTTATTAAAATTGGAAATATTTTTAGTAATGTCATCAAGCTTAGTTTTGAGACTAGTGTTATCTAACTCAACAATTTTAATTTTTGTTTTTAACTCATGATTTTCAGAAGCTAGAGCATTATTCTTTTCTTTTTGAGCTTCTATTTCTTGACTTAATAGAGCGAGTTGAGAATTGTCTGAATCTTGAATTTTCTCAAGTTCTTCTTCTAATATTCTCTTCTCGTCTTTAAGCATATCTCTTTCGAATTCTGCTTTCTTATGATTTTCCAGAGCTTCCTTATATTTTCTTTTGAGACTTTTTAAAGTGTCTAGAAGTTCTGAATTTATTTCTATCATATCATCAAAAGTTAGATCACTAACCTCGTTATCTTTTGCCATGAAGCATTTGTTTGTTTGCTCCTTTGATTGTTCTTTATTGCTCTTCCTCTTCTTATTGCCTTGACTAGATCTCTTTGTAGCCATTTATTCTAGGATGTTGTTACGATCTCTAGAAAACCAGGCTCTGATACCAAATGAAAGTGCGGTGTGTATACTAATGCACGTACTAATATAGTACACACGGATCGTGTAATATGGACTATAATATAAATGCGGAAAATAGATGATAGTAGCAAAGCAAATAAAAAATAAAAATAGAAAAATCACACCAGAGATTTTTATACTGGTTCGGAGCACCGTCCTACGTCCAGTCCCAGACTCCTATCTGGATTTTCACTATTAACTACCTCGCTTCACCCGGAGGAACAGGTTTACAATACCCGAACAGCCGAACTGGATTTCACGCCTCTAATACACTGAGGACTTCAACACTTGCCTCTTACAACACCGAGGACTTCAACACTTGCCTCTTACAACACGAGGACTTCAACAAAAGAACAAATACAATTGTTGTTGACAACTTGTGTTCTTGAAAACACGGATTTGTCACTAGTAGTACACCCTTTCTATAATCTTATCCTCAAAGAATATGAATGATGTTTTGTAAAGATAAAAGAAGGTATTTACTTATTGAATCAAAAGATATGAAATAATTTCAATGATTCAATAAGCTAAATTAATTTTTAGAATGCAGGAGTGTTAGAGATTAGATTAGAGAGCATATATGATCGTGTAAAAACTTGTGTTTGAATCAATGATTTAGATGAGTATATATAAGAAGAAATAGTTGTAACTCTTGGTGAAACAGTTGCCATTAAGAGTTGTGATTATTGGTGAAAGGTAGGAGATGCAACTTTTGGAGAAGAGAAGTGTCTTTTGAAAAACTTGCTTTCTGTTTAAAAACGGTCGACAGGTCAAAAAATGACCGGTAGACAGGATTTTAAATATATAGTCGTTATGTGCATGTGTGCACGTTTACTGTGCAACTTTACCAGAAACGGTCGACCGCCCCATTTTCAACCGGTCGACCGGTCTGTGTAAATTTTCACAGTGAATGTGCAATGATGTTTAAATGTATATATATCGACTATATTTGAAATGCATGATTATTTGAGGATAGATTTTAACATAAATTACTAACATACCAAATAATCAACCTCTAATACATGGAGCTCTTTGTGTTTCTTAAACGAATAACTTCTTTTTGTCGATCACGGCTTATTCCTTTGTCAGAAATCAAAACTCTATAAAAATCTTGACTCAACACAGCTCGAGTACTTTTCTTCCTTTCCCCGAGCCTCTTCCCTTTCTCTCCCGAGTCTGTTTCTTCTTCTTCTTTGCTTTTTTTTTCTTTTGTTTTTTTTCCAGTTTACGTTCCTAACCCAAGATAGCCTAGATATACTCGCATTCGCGAGTTTCATCCCGAAGCAAAACGTGAAATTTCTCGAGTTCAACTCGAGTTTCCAATGCTCAACTTATTGATACCCAAATCTGCAGACACCAACATCACCGTGCACATGCACGGTGGTTTGCCGCGACTCCGATGATCGTCACGATCATCGGCAGGTTGAAAATCTGAAAAACACTCGAATTCAAACATCGATTCGAAGCCATCGTCTCGAAATCAAATTTTTACCCTTTCGTTGCACCTGAAACTCGAACATACCCTAAACCCAACAACCTCGCCACCACATCTCCGACCACCGGAGGGGCTCCTACTCCGGCCACGAACACGTCACCCTCCGAGCCACCATCCCTCTAAAGCCCGCGCGACTCGATCGCTTCATGGCTACAAAATCACCATTTTTTCCAACATACTACAAACTTCCAACTTAAACCCTACTTTGGGTTCATTCAACGAATTCATACATTCGAAATTATTTAGCAATTTTCTCATCATCATAGAAGTTCAAGCTAGCTTCAATCCAAATTTCAACGAATATCATTGGATCGTTCAATGGGAATTAGAAAAAATACAAATTTGGTTTAAATTTGAACTACTCTTAAACTACTTAAGTAAAAATCATAATATTGCCTTTAAAAATCATATTTTGGCATGTTCATTCAAGTTATGAAATCAAAAAAAAAAATCTAAAACAGTTGAATTTATCACAAAATTTGTTTTTACTGTGAATTTTAGGTCGTACGGGCAAACTCTTTATATTCAAGCTTAAAACAAATTCTAAATGTGATTCACGTTTAAACTAACCTATTTTGTTCAGATTCTTAAGCTTAAAGATATTGATATGAAGATGTTTGATTTGTTTTCAGCTTTATCTGCCCTGAAACTAAAGTACAGGGAAACAAAATTTCCCAGTGCACAGAATCATCCAAACTTCTTATTTGAAGTATACAGCAAAAGTTATTCATGAATCAAACATATGAATACAATTTTTTTTTCCGTTGAAACAGAAGTTTACTCACATGAAATTATTTGGATGAACAGAAACCATATCTGTTTTGCACTGCAGTTTGATCCTCCTCTTTTTTCTTTCTTCAGTAAATTACTTTCATCTTGAATACAAAGTGATGATCTTCCTTTTCTTTCTTTTTATTTCTGTTCTTTGTTATTTGTTCAAATGAAATAAAGGTTTGTGAATGTGTACATATACATGAAGACTATGTACAGGGTAAGGAGGTAAGCAGGTACAGGTTGAGGTATCTAAAAGAAAACAAAACCCTGCTTTACTCGGCTGATGTGATCTTGTTTATGGGTTGAGTTTGAAAGCATTAAATGCTTCATACTTCCTTCTTTCAAGAGTCTGAGAAGAAAGCATTTGATGAAAGCATGTAATGTAATGCTTCCATTTATGTTTACAGCAAACTATTTTATTGCTATACATGTACTATCTTATTTTGTTAAATGAAAGTGTTTGTTTTAATTACTAACATTTAATTCATCACATATTTTATTGTCTCCTTGTTTATAAAAATTTCATACACTTATGTGTAGGTCATATGTCATTTTATAACTATATAAATTTTATTACAAACATACATTCTTTTTTTCCTTTTAATTTCTGTTTCAATTTAAAGTTTAACTATTAACATGTAATTTATCAAATATAATTTATTTTATTATTTAAACAAATTCTCATTTATAATATGTTCTTTTCTTTATTTATTATTCAATACAATTTCTTGTTTGTTACAAAAATAAATTATTCATTATTTATTTTAAAACTTAGACTATCAATTATTTATTTATTTCCATATAACTTTATAATATTAATATTAACAATATTTTTATTTCTCTTGAAATTTCTCAATTTGAATCTTAAAAGTTCAAATAATTTATTGAATTTTAAATTCAAAAATTTGGGATGTTACATTGTTCCTGTACAAATTGCAAGAGGGAGGTAATTTGCTAGACCATATTTCTAATTTTAAAGAGATTGTCTCTGGCCTGGCTGCAATGGAAGTCAATTATGATGATGAGGATTTGAGTTTAATCTTGTTGTGTTCTCTGCCCAGCTCTTACTCAAATTTCAGAGATACCATAATATATAGTCATGATACCCTCACTCTAAATGACGTTTATGAAGCCTTGCACGCCAAGGAGAAAATGAAACAAATGGTGTCTTCTGATGATGGATCAAGCTCTCAAGCCGAGAGCTTGTCTGTTTGCACAAAAAATGGGCAAACACCTCCAAGTCGTATGAAGTAGTTGATTTTACGTTGTTTCTAGTGATTTGGGTGATTTACGCAAATATATAAAAAGCAGGGACTAAACTGTAAAAGATACACAGATTTATAGTGGTTCGGCTAGAACGTGCCTACGTCCACTTTATATGTTATTCTCCTTTTCTATTCAGATTACAAGTACAAATCTTTGATTACAAGTAACTGAAAGTTGTTTGAAAGTTCTCCCCGTGCTTGAGCTCTTAAACTTGTCCGCCATTGTTGTACCCCTGCCCCTCTATTTATAGAGTGAGGCTGGGGGTAGGGGTTCTGGATGTATATAGTTGCTGATGGGCCTGGGCTGAATTGATCTGGCCTGGCAATGTTGGTTCGGTGTAGGTTGGATAGGTGGTCCGGTTAGGATGGTTCGGTGGTAGGAGATGAATGGACCAGTGGGGCTTTGGTTCGGTGGTAGGAGATGAATGGACCAGTGGGGCTTTGGTTCGGTGGTAGGAGATAAGTGGACCGGTTAGGATGGTTCGGCAGGATCTTAGAGGAGGTTGGTTCGGCAGGAGCTTGAAGGAGGTTGGTTCGGCAGGAGCTTGGAAGAGGTTGGTTCGGCGGTGGGTGGTTCGGCGATTGGTTCGGCGGTGGGTGGTTCGGCGAGACCTTGGCTCGGTGAGGCTTTGGTCCGGTCGAAAACATACCCAACACTTGCCCCCCAAAGTAGGGCATGCGCATGTGCATAGCGTACTTTGTTTTGGCTGGGTCACTTTGATCCGGCCTTGTGTGCCGAGCCAGCTGGTCCGGCTTATTCATGTTTCTCCTATAAATATGGGCCTAAGGCCTTCGCCATTTTCCACCAGCCGAACCAGTGCAACACCGAACTAAACTCTTTTGCTTCGAGATAGCCGAACCAATCAACCGCCGAATCAACTCTACTGCCAGACCAGGTGAGTCTTCTATCGCCGAATGAGTTTGACCTGTCGAATGGACCTCGTGGGTTTTAAGTACCGAATGCCACATTCGTTCTTGAGTCGTCGAATGAACTCCGGGGCCCCAAGTATCAAATGAGATAAGGAGCATAGCGCCGAACGGCCCTTCATCCTCGTACTGCTGGATGTGTTTGAGAAGTGTGAGGCCGAATGGTCTTTGGTCCCAAACTTTTATATTTTGAATTGCGAATGAGACTCCAGACTGCATGTATTTTGCTCGTTTGTATTCCCGTACTCCTTGTTCTAACAATATGTTCTTCTGGTGTTGTAGATAAATGTCTCACAAAGTGGAAACTCGATCAGAAAAGAGAAAATCTATGGACAGAGGTGAGTCTTCCGCTGTGCCCCTAGTCCAGCCGGGACCATCGCGACATGGACCTGCCCCGAGGGCATTAGTGGACGGATGTGGCCCTAAGGAGCTTTTGAACTCTCCTCCCGATTGCTTTCCAAGCTCCCTCAAAGAAGGGCAACTTGATGTCATCGCTCGCTCCTTTGGGATTGACAGGGAGAGTATGCTGTTGCCGGGAGATGGTGTGATGCCGTATGATCCTCCTGAAGGATATTTCGCTTACAGCCGATACCATTGTATGTGCGGGGCCATTCACCCAATCAATGCGTGGATAGTCAGCTTTCTTACCTATTTGAAGGTGGCTCCATGCCAACTTCAGCCCAATTCCTATGCTATCTTGGTGTGCTTGTTCATCATTTTTTAGAGGAAATATGGGCGTCCCCTTTCCAACCGGGAGATCCGGTATTTGTACAACTTGAGAGGCTATAAGAAGGGGTCTCCATACATCAGCTTGGAAGCGGCCGTGCCTTTTAAGCCGGTCCTGGATTTGGATTCGAAGCTCAGTATGTTCAAGAAAGAATGGTTCTTCATCAAGGACGACTCTGTTTCCTTCCGTCTTTTCACTTCCGGCTGTAAGTTGAACTTCATTTATATTTTCCTTGTTTCGATCGCAATGCTTCTTCTTATATGCTTTTATTTCTTGCTAGCGACAGGTGCTTTGCGGTCGTGGAGAATGATTCCTTGGCTCGGATGGCTGCGGAAATAAAGGCCGTTTCAGGACGGGATAGGTCGGCTTCTTACCTAATCAGGAATGCCACTCTCCTGGAGTACAGCTTAATTCTGCCACGTCAATCTGTGGTTAAGCAGAGGGATACAACCGAGGAGAGGGCTGCCAAAGCTAAAGACAGGGCTACTGCAAAGAGTAGTAAGAGAAGACCTTTCTCGGTACCTCCCGTCATCGGGGGGAAGAAGCTTAAGAAATCTGATGGACCCTCTCCCAGCACATACCCAGATGCTACGGAGGAGGAAAGTGGAGAAGAGGAAAGAGGCGAGGAGGAGAGCGGAGGCAATGGAGAAGGTGATGGTGGTAATGGTGGCGAAGGTCAGGGTGGTAGTGGCGTTGGTGCCTTGACCTCTAGGCAAGTTGGTGAGATTCAAGAGTGGACGGATGATGCTTTCCGCCAAGCCTTTGAGGGGTTGGGGGAAGGGCCGGCCTTGGTGGAGAAGTCGAAGAAGTCTGATAAGGCCGGGACTGGTGCCAGTCTATCTTCTGAGAGTATTTCAGCTAAGGCAACTCCAGCGGTTCAAGGTGAATTCTTAACTCTTTCTTTTAACTTCATATGTTTCTTGAATCATAGTTTCATACATGCTTGTAACACTTGGTTTTTATTCAGGAATGGGTAAGGTGGCCAAGACATCAGATATTCGGCACCGTCTTGAGCAGTACAAGCTACTCAAAGCTTCCGCCAAACCAAAGCCATCAACTAGCCGTCCCAGAGATGTGGTTGGCTATCGTCCTCTTCTCGGTGTTATTGAAGAAGATATGCAAAAGATGAAGAGGGAGCGATCTTCGTTTGAACCTTCACCTGGCCCTCAGCCTCCAGTCCAGCCTATCCATGGTATTACTGAGGAAGATACTGAGTTTATGCCTTCCCCACACCCGTCCGAAAATCCAACCGTCACCCCGATAGACCACCCTGGTTTGGTTCGCAACCCATTTTCCGGCCACCCGGATCTAGACCCGAGTTTTCAAGACATTTCTTTTGACGAGGCCACGGGTGAGCATCTTCTTCCCCGTAATCCCATGGTACGGGTGCTTGATGAGGCTAAGTCCTTAGACCTTGATTTGCTTACTACTCGGATTGTGACCATGGGGGATGAAGCCAAGGCAAACATCGATCGGGTGGCTGAAGAGACCAAGAGGCTAATGGAGCATCACGCTCGAATGGCCAAGGCTGGAGAGGAAATCGGAAGTGCTAACATTCGGTTGCGGCTAAAGGTCTCTGATCAGGCTAAACAGCTTTCCGATCAGGCTATCCAGATATCCCAACATGAGACGGCCTTCAGACGACTAAAGAAAACCATGGAAGAGGCTAGCAAGGCTGAGTTGCGAAAAATGGAGGCTGCTTGCAAAGAACGAATTGATATGGCCATCGCAACGGTGGATGAGGTTCGGAGCGCGGATCTTGAGCAGGTAGAGGAGTTATCTGGGAGGCTTGAGGTCGTAGAGCTTGCTCAGGCCAAGCTGAAGGAGGAGATGGAAGTGATGCGGAAATCCATTCAGGCTGACTGCTCGAGATACCGATTGGAGAGAGATGCTGCCGTCGCACGGCTGTCGGCTTCTGAGACCCGGATGAAAGAGTTTGAGGAGAACGAGGGGATGATAGACGAGATGCTCCAGGACATGTATTTCCAAACTTGGAGACAGGGCAACCTGTCCTGGATGGACGACTATCCCCGGGTCATGGCTAGAATATAACTTTGGGCTTTGGAGGAGGCTAAGGCCGATGCGGATAAGGAAGGTGGTGCGGCTTTCAGGATGAATGTGGTTACGGTCCAATTCACTAAGGAAGAGAAGGTGGCGGTTGAGGAGGTCATGCGGCTGCTTGCTGAGGATGAGGTAGGCGTGCAGCTAGATGATGATGATCAGGAAGCAGACGCTGGTAAGTCTTCCTTTTTATTCTTTTCATGATTTGATTACTTATCTCTCGTGACTATTGATGGATTCTCTTCTGAATTGGGCAGGCGGGACCTCTGGAGTACATGCGGGGAGTTCTGACCCTGCAGTTAAGTAGATCCGAATGGCGGGCAGGATAGAGGCGGAGCCCCGATGTAGTTGACTTTTTTATTTGGCTTGTTTGACGTTCCTGTATATACTAGTCCAAAACATTATTGTATTTCCAGGCTGTAATTATGTCATTGCAACGAACGTCTTTATGCAACTTTATAACATAAGCAGATTCTGTCATGTTCGAATGTGGTTGTTACTTTGATGTGTTGCATAAGAAATACAGCTGCGTGTTTATGCATGTGATTTAATCGTATTTTATGCTAAGTTTTTCCTCAAAATATTATTTCATGTCTTGCAATGCCAATATGATGTGTGAACAAATTAAAGCTACATATTTGTATACAAGAGAAGATAGTACCGCCCTTCGTGTTTTAGTTGTAGAGGGTTGCTTTGAATGTCTTGCGTGACTGAGTATGGAATGTAGCTGAGTGTTCCGTCATCCGGATGTGAGTTCATATTTGCTCAAGCGAGAGTTCCCCTATTTTGTGACCTGTACTTTAGGGATTGTTATATAGGATAGGAGAAAAGTTTTTGAATGAAATGGAACTATGAGAAATAGTAAAACTTCCAATCACGAAAGGCCGTCGACATGCTTAAGTTCGTGGCAACCGGGTTTTGTAGTCACTTTCCCTAGCTGTGGGTCTTGGAGACATTTGTCACCCATCTTACGCCTCCGCGGGGAGTTTATCTTTTTTACCACAGCCGTACTTAAGACATATCGGAGCCGAGATCGCGCACAGTAACTACCCGAGCCATTATGGCCCGTAATCGTGGGTATTATTCGATTTACTGTGGCCGGCTAGCGTGGGTGTCGATCGTCAACCATGAACTACCCCTGGATGGCCACACCTTATGTTGGGGCATAAAGTAGGTTCACAGTTGCCGGCGAGCCGAACGCCGTAATGAGCGGCCATCGGCTATAGTCGGCCTTCTTGGTGGCTTATAATCGGCTCATTACAGTTGGCTTTGAGGGTAGTCGCGAGCAATGAGTTAACCCGCAGCAGAGGGATGCTGGAGCAAAAGTGTCTCATTGGCGAGTGCATAGAATCGTATAGCACCTATTAGGTCCTGTCCAGGTGAGGTTGTGCCGCGAAGTGTCCAGAATGGAAATGTCGCTATACATGATTTTGTTCAACAGAAAAGGATAAAGCTTATCAAGCAGCCAAGATATAAAGGAAGAAGTTAAAAAGAGACAAGATTTTTAAAGTGGTTCGGCATGAAAATGCCTACGTCCACTGATTCTCTTTGTTAATTCACTTCATATGGGCAGTACAAGTTAAGAAAAGTATCGACGGAGGTGTTGGATGTTCCACGCCCTCTGTAACACCTCTCCGTCCACTGTTGACAAAATATAAGCTCCGTTGTGGAGATCTTTATGAATTACATAGGGTCCGTCCCAGATTGGATCTAGCGCTCCGGGGCGCGGGAAGATCTGTTTGAGGACAAGATCTCCTTCTTGTAAGCTGCGGTGTTTGACTTTGGAGTTGTATTGTGCTGCTACTTTTTGCTTTTGAGCTGCTGCTTTGAGTGCTGCATCATTTCTTCTTTCCTCAATTAGATCCAAAGACATGTGGAGGAGTTCTTCGTTCTCTTCTGGGTTGTAGTGGATCCTACGGTGGGAAGGCACTACAGTTTCAACTGGGAGCATGGCCTCCGATCCGTATGCCAAAGAGAAAGGAGTATGCCCTGTTGATGTTCTGTAAGATGTGCGGTAGGCCCAAAGTGCCGTAGGAAGTTCATCCACCTAAGCGCCTTTTGACTTTTCAAGTTTCTTCTTGATTAGGGTTTTGAGGATTTTGTTGACAGCTTCGACTTGTCCGTTTGCCTGGGGATAAGCCACAGATGAGAAGCTTTTGTGGATTCCGTGCTCTTGGCACCAGTCGGTGAATTCCTCGCTGTCAAATTGAAGCCTATTGTCCGATATGATTTTGAGTGGAACCCCGTACCTCCATAAAACATTTTTGATCAAGAAGTTAATAACTTTTGTCGAAGATATTTTATTTAGAGGCTCCGCTTCCACCCATTTGGTGAAATCGTCAACTGCCACTATGGCATATTTGGCTCCGCCTCGGCCCATTGGCAGTTCGCCAATCAAGTCAATTCCCCATATTGCAAAGGGCCAAGGGCTGGTCATTTGAGTAAACTCATTCGTGGGCAGTCGAGGAATCTTAGCAAATTTCTGACATCTGTTGCATTTTTTGACGAAGTCCAAGCCGTCTTTGTTTAAAGTGGGCCAGTAATACCCGTATCGGAGTGTCTTCTTAGCTAGAGTCTGCCCTCCGGTGTGATCTCCGCAACTTCCTTGATGGATGTTGGACAAGACTTCCTTGGCTTCCCTTCCAGCGATACACCTTAATAAGGGATTAGAGAAGCCGCGCCGATAGAGGATTCCTTCTTGTAATGTGTAGCGGGAAGCTTTCCATATGATTTTCTTAGCTTTGTTACGCCCGTCGGGCAGTGTGCCACTTTGTAAGTACTTCCGGATGGGAGTCATCCAAGTTTCCTCTTCAATTGCGGCTATCATATTCATTGGCTCGTAACTCGGGGCCAGTTGCCTTAAGATGGTTACTGTTCGGGAAGCGGCGCCGTCCTTCATGCTAGCTTGCTTTGCCAGTTCGTCGGCCTCCTGATTCTCTTCTTGAGGAATGTGTTTGATTAAATAGTGATCCAATTGATTGAGCAGCAGCTTGGTCTTCTTTAGGTATGCTGTGAGTCGTTCTCCTCGAGTCTGGAATTCTCCCAGTATTTGATTTACAATGGGTTGAGAATCACCATGGAGACATAAAGAACTGACTCCAATTTCCATGGCAAGTTCTAATCCGGCTATCACTGCTTCGTATTCTGCGTCATTGTTGGTGGCAGCGAATTCCAAACTTAGGGCGTAGTGCAGCTTTCTTCCCCTGGGGGTAATTATCACAACACCTGCCCTCGAGCCTTGTTCATTTGACGCTCCATCTACGAAGAGATTCCACTTGATATCTTCTGCTATTGCAGATTGCTCCTTACCTTCGTTAGTAGTGAATTCGGTGATGAAATCAGCTATGGCTTGCCCCTTGATAGTGGTGCGAGGATGGTAGGTGATATCATATTGACTCGTTCAATGCACCACTTAAGTAGTCGTCCAGAAGTGTCGGGGAGATGGAGTACCTTCCTTAGCGGTTGATCGGTTAAAACTCTGATGGAATGAGATTGGAAATAGTGTCGCAGCTTCCGTGACGTGATTAGCAAACAGTATGCTAGCTTTTCAAGTTTAGGGTATCTGGCTTCTACCCCTGTAAATCTCTTGCTTACAAAGTATACGGACCGCTGCGCGCGGTTGTCTTCTCTCACCAAAGTGGCGCTTAAAGCATGGGACGATACAGCAAGGTATAGGTATAGTTCCTCGCCTTCATTTGGAGTTGAGAGTACTGGTGGTTTCTGGAGGTGTTCGATTAAGTTAAGGAAGGCTGTCGAGCATTCGTCAGTCCATTCGAACATTCCTTTATCTTTCTTTAGAGCTTCAAAGAAAGGGATGCATTTGTCGGTTGCTTTAGAGATGAACCTGCTTAGGGCAGCCACCTTCCCGTTTAGGCTTTGCATCTCTCTTCGAGTGGATGTATCTTGATATCTTGCAAAGCCCGGACTTGTTCGGGGTTCGCTTCAATCCCCTGGCATGGACGATGAATACCAAGAACTTTCTCGACGATACTCCGAAGGAGCACTTTAGAGGATTCAGTTTCGTTCCATATTGGCGAAGTACTTGAAACATCTCGTTCAGGCGGTTTATATGATCGTTGGCTTTCTTTGATTTTACCAGCATTTCATCCACATAAACTTCCATAGTTCGCCCTATTAATTCCGTAAACATCTTGTTGACGAGGCGCTGATAAGTGGCTCCGGCGTTTTTAAGTCCAAAAGGCATTACTTTGTAGCAGTACAATCCCCGGTCAGTGATGAAACTAGTGTGGTCTTGATCGGGGGCGTGCATAGGGATCTGGTTATATCCTGAGTATGCGTCCATAAAGGATAAGAGTTCGTGTCCGGCTGTGTTGTCCACGAGTTTGTCGATTCGAGGGAGTGGGAAGCAGTCCTTCGGGCAAGCGTCATTTAAGTTGGAGAAATCGATGCATGTTCGCCACTTCCCATTAGCTTTCTTTACCAGTACCGGGTTGGCGATCCATTCTGGGTAGATGGCTTCTCGTATGAAGTCATTGGCAAGTAAGTTCTTTACTTCTTCCTCGAGGGCTGCTGATCGTTCTACCCCCATGCTCCTCTTTTTCTGCTTCACTGGCACCTTGGTAGGATCGATGTTCAGTATGTGGCATGCTACTTCTGGAGAGATTCCTGTCATGTCGGCGTGCGTCCATGCAAATACATCCATGTTGTGGCGAAGAAAATCGACGAGTTGATATTTCAACTCCGCTCTTAACTGAGACCCGACTCTCAGCAGTCTACTTAGGTCGTGTTTGTCTACAGATACAAATTCCATAGCCTCTGCAGGCTCGGTGGTGGCCTCCTCCTCTTTGTCCCTGGGGTCTAGTTCGTTGAAAGGATCGCTGGTATCGAAGAGGAGGGGCTTTCTTTAGTTGCTATGCTTCCATGTTTTTCATGCAGAGAGTATTCTCTGCATTTTTTCCTTTATCTTTTCTGCGGTTATTGCGAAGTTCAGTCACATAGCAGTCTCGAGCAGCGACTTGATCTCCCTCTATTTCTCCTATTCCGTTATCTGTTGGAAATTTCATCTTCAGGCACCATGGGGTTAGGACAATTTGGAAGTCAGACAAGGCTGGTCTTCCCAAAAAGGCATTGTAGGCCGAGTAGTTCTCTATTAGTACAAATGTTTGTTTTCGCAGAGCGGAGCGGGGATGACTTCCTATTTCGACAAAGAGATCCAGTTGCCCGAGGGGCATGTTCGCATCTCCAGTGAAACCATGTAGTGGTTTGTTGCAGGGAGACACATCCTTCAGTGACAGCTTCATTTTGTCGAAAACATGCTTGAATAGGATATTTACTGAGCTTCCAGTGTCTATTAAAATTCGGAAAACTTTGGCTGGACCGAACCAAGCACAGATGACAATAGGATCCATGTATTGGTACTGTCTTCCCTCTAGGTCACGCCTACTGAATGTGATGTCGTCATTCTCTTTTCGTTTCGGGTGGCGTTCTTCCATGATAGAATTAACGTAGCCTTCATCGTTCCTAAGTGACTTACCGTATCTTTCCATCTCTGCCCAGCTTCTGTCGGCGATGTGCGGTCCTCCTGATATGATATGGACCACTATCTTCTCTTGACTAGAGCCGCTGGTGTTGCGATTTCCTCCGCCCACTTCTAGGAGGGGTAGCCCTGGGTTTTCATTGGCGGGAGCTGGAGTCCTGTTTTGGATTTTTACATAGCGCTCCAGTCTCCTCCTTCTAATGTGTTTTTCAATCAAGTCCCGGAGATGGTTGCATTCATTGGTGTCATGTCCATGGGATTCGTGGAAGCGGCAGAACTTTCCAGACTTGAGTGCGTTATCTGACTCCTTCTTGTGCGGGGGGCTCTTGTATCTAACTTCGTCTTGAGTGGCTAGGAAGATGTTTTCGATCGTTTCATTCAAAGGAGTGTAGGAGTGAAATCTTGGTCCTGGTCAATATAAGCGCTTTTCTCCCTTCTTACCCCCAGCATTGCCTCTAGAGTCACTTCTCCGAACATCCTTTGCTGCAGCGGGGACCCTGTCTGGGGCTGTCTTAGCCCGTTGCCCTGACTGCCTCTCAGTGGAAGCGTCTTCAAGTCTCATATACTTTCCAGCTTCGTGGAAGAAATCAGGTAAAGTAGCTGGTTTTTCCTTGGTTAGTCTTCTAGCAAATTTAGTATCCGGGTGCACACCACTGCAAAGGGCCATTAGGATAAGTTTCTCATCGGCATCTTGAACTGCAGCCGCTGCAGCATTGAATCGGGTTAAATATTGTTGCACTGTCTCTCCAGGCTTTTGTTTGATATAGATAAGGAGTAAGCGTCCTTGGGTTGTTCCACATGAATATGGAACTAACCGATGAACTTTTCTTTCAACGTTTCCCATGAGCTGATGGACCATTGGGGTAGGTGGCAGAACCAGGAGGTAGCTAGATCTGCCAAGAAAAGTGGAAAGCATTTACACAATACTCCCTCCGTTGCTCCGCTCATGAGCATATGCTGGGTGTATCTCGGTAAGTGTACGATGTGGTCAGAGGTTCCCTTGTAAGGCTCCGTTGTTGGCATTTTCCATTCCTATGGGGTGATGGCAGTTTCGATACTACGGGTGAAGGGGCTGCTTACCCTAGCACCTATCCCCTGATCCCTTTGCCCCCGTTGGACGCACTCTCTGAACAATCGTGCCATCCTTTCATCAGAACTTGGAGCGGATAGAAATGAGTTTGGTTCTTCCCTGCGGGACTGATTCCGTCCAGACGACTTGTATGGATGGTATCGTCTGTCACTCCTAACATTCTCCAATGGCTGCCTCTGGTCTTCTGGGGGCATGCTGGGGTCAGCCACAGTTGGCCCTTGCCTTGATCTTCCCCTGCTGGGTTCTGTTCTCAGCACTTCCTCGGGTCCAACTTCGGGCTGGACTCCTGCTCGGCCCCGTCTACTGGTGTTTTCATGGTTAGGTAGCATGACAGGCTCAGCTACATCTGACCCCTGCTTGGAACCTCCCCCGTTGGGTTCGGTTCCAAGTGTTTCATCGGGTCGGAATTCAGGCTGAGTCCGGGCTCGGCTCCTACCATGGCTGTTTCTATTGTTAGCCTCTTCGAAGAAGAAAGACGCTTGTCGCCTCCCAGATCCTCCAGACCGGGACTCACCGCATGATTCAGTGTTGCGGTTGGATTCTTCGGCATCCCTTAAGCGTGACATGAGTTGGTCCACCAAGGTTTCTTGTTGACATGCGAAGCGGTTAGTTACTTCAGCCACAACCTTGTACAGATCCGCCCTTGTAATTAGTTGTTCCGTAGCAGGGGCTGTCGGATTTGCCTGATTTAAATTTGCTGTTAGAACTGGACGATTGTCTTGGTCTCTGATCACTGGATCTGGGATACTGCCAGTTGCGATGTCCTTTCCTTTGTTAGCATCTTTCTTCCGTCCGGGAGGCGTGTTTTCCAAGCGATGAACGATATTGATAGAAAAAGGGTTGGGTGGGAGAAGCTGAAGCTTCAAGCTCCTGTTCTCAGTGAAAGCACCAAAAATGTTTGCACAAAAAATGGACAAACACCTCCAAGTCGTATGAAGTAGTTGATTTTACGTTGTTTCTAGTGATTTGAGTGATTTACGCAAATATATAAAAAGCAGGGACTAAACTGTAAAAGACACACAGATATATAGTGGTTCGGCCAGAACGTGCCTACATCCACTTTATATATTATTCTCCTTTTCTATTCAGATTACAAGTACAAAGCTTTGATTACAAGTAACTGAAAGTTATTTGAAAGTTCTTCCCGTGCTTGAGCTCTCAAACTTGTCCGCCATTGTTGTACCCCTGCCCCTCTATTTATAGAGTGAGGCTGGGGGCAGGGGTTCTGGATGTATATAGCTGCTGATGGGCCTGGGCTGAAACGATCTGGCCTGGCAATGTTGGTTCGGTGTAGGTTGGATAGGTGGTCCGGTTAGGATGGTTTGGTGGTAGGAGATGAATGGACCAGTGGGGCTTTGGTTCGGTGGTAGGAGATAAGTGGACCGGTTAGGATGGTTCGGCAGGAGCTTGGAGGAGGTTGGTTCGGCAGGAGCTTGGAGGAGATTGGTTCGGCAGGAGCTTGGAGGAGGTTGGTTTTGCAGGAGCTTGGAGGAGATTGGTTCGGCGGTGGGTGGTTCGGCGATTGGTTCGGCGGTGGGTGGTTCGGCGAGACCTTGGCTCGGTGAGGCTTTGGTCCGGTCGAAAACATACCCAACATTTTCTGTACGTGGCAGGACAAAGGAGAAAAGTTCAAATAATGGATCTCGGGGTAATGGTTCGAATGACTATAAAGGTCGATCGAAATCTAAAGGTAAATACAAGTCTTGCAAATATTGTAAGAGGGATGGGCATGAAATATCTGAATGTTATAAGTTGCAGAACAAGGAAAAGAGAAGTGACACTTACAAACCAAACGGTAACAAAGAAGGTGAAGGTAATGTTAATTGTGCTCGTAATGATAGTTCTGATGTTGAGGTGCTTGTTGTTACTATGTTTGCTGAATGTGCTGAGATTAAGGATGAATGAATACTTGATACTGCTTGCACTTTCTATATGTGTCGGAATAGAGATTGGTTTACAACCTTAGAACCGATAAATGATGCTAGCTCAGTTTTGATGGGTGATGATTCAGCCTGTAACGTAGCAGGAATTGGCTCTATTCAGATCAAGATGTTTGATGGCGCAATCAGAACTTTAACAGATGTTCGATTCATTCCCAAAATGAAGAGAAATATGATTTCTTTAAGTGTTCTTGATGACAAAGGGTACAACTATTCAGGTGGAGGTGGAGTCCTAAAGGTCACAAAAGGTTCTCTTATTGTGATGAAGGGTGATCTTAGGCAAACAAATGGCCTTTATTACCTTCAAGGCACTACAATTTCAGGCAATGCTGCCCCTGTTATCTCAAATATTGATTGCGATACTGCTAACCTTTGGCATAGGCGTCTTGGGTACACGAGTGAACTTGGTCTGTAGAGTTGAACAAGAGAGGACTTCTTGTTGGGTACAGCACAGGCAAGATGAAGTTCTATGAGCATTGCATTTTTGGCAAGCATAAGAGGGTGAAGTTCAACACTACAGTTCATACAACAGAAGGCATTCTAGATTATGTGCATTCGGATTTATGGGGGCTGGCTAGTAAAGCATCTATTGGCGGTGCTTGTTACATGATGACAATTATTGATGATTATTCCAGGAGAGTCTGGCCTTATTTTTTGAAGTATAAATTTGAAGCTTTTTCAGTTTTCAAAGAGTGGAAGACTATGGTTGAAAAACAAACTGAAAGGAAGGTAAAGAAGCTTCGGAATGATAATGGGATTGAATTTTGTTCAAATGAATTTGACTCATTTTGCAAGGCTGAAGGCATTGTTAGGCACTACACCGTACCATACACTCCTCAACAGAACAGAGTTGCTGAGCATATGAACATGACTATCATCTCTAAGGCTCGCTGTATTTTGTCAAACGCAGGTTTGGACAGGCCTTTTTGGGCTGAAGCTGCTTCCATAGTCTGTTATCTCATCAATCGCTCTCCCTCTCTTGCTATTGGCAAGAGGACTCCAATTGAGGTATGGTCTGGTTCTCTAGCAAATTATTCAGAATTGAGAGTTTTTGGCTGCATTGCTTATGCTCATGTTGATATTGGAAAGCTAGAGCCAAGAGCTGTTAAGTGCATTTTTCTTGGTTATAAGTATGGTGTCAAAGGCTATAAATCATGGAATCCTAAAACAAGTAAGGTTGTGATTAGCAGAAATGTCGTGTTCAATGAATCTGCTATGCTACATGATGTTCCATCTACTAATGATCCTGTTGAGAGTGAGCAGAAACCAAATGTCCAGGTAGAGCATGTTATTGGTTCAGGTGATACACTAAACAAGGAAATTGAGGGTAAGGATGAAGCTCCCACTGTCGAGGATCCTCCATTAGTTATGCAGCCCCCACAGCGCTCTATTGCAGCCGCCACAGCCCTTGAAGGGATCCAAAACCAGTAAGGAGGTTTATTGAGGAAGCAAATGTTTTTGCTTATGCTTGTGCAGTAGCAGAAGAAATTAAAGGTATTGCCGAGCCTTCTTCATATTCTGAGGTTGTTATCTTTAGTGACTCTAATAAGTGGATGACTGCTGTGTGTGATGAGATGGAGTCACTTGAAAAGAATGGCACCTGAGACTTAATTAAGTTGCCCCGAGAGAAGAAACCTATTCATTGCAAATGGATTTTCAAGAGAAAAGAAGGTGTTTCGCCAAATGATGAGACAAGGTACAAAGCAAGATTAGTTGCAAAAGGTAACAGTCAGATTCCAGGTATTGATTATAATGATGTCTTCTCCCCTGTTGTGAAACATAGCTCAATTCGTACTTTACTCAGTATTGTTGCTATGCATGATGATGAACTTCAGCAGTTAGACGTAAAAACTGCATTCTTACATGGGGAATTAGAAGTGGACATTTATATGCATCAACTTAAGGGTTTTATTATCCCTGTAAAGGAAAATCTTTTATGTAAATTGAAGAAATCTCTTTATGGTTTAAAACAGTCTCTTAGACAGTGGTATAAGAGATTTGACACTTTATGCTATCTCAAGGTTTTAAAAGGTCTGATTATGATAGTTGTGTATATTTGAAAATTACCACTGCTTTAGCCATTTATTTGCTCCTTTATGTCGATGATATGCTGATTGCTGCAAAAGACAAGGCAGAGATTGAAATTTGAAGGGGCAGTTGAGCAGAGAATTTGAAAGAAAGATTTGGGTGATGCTAAAAAGATTCTTGGCATGGAGATATCAAGAGACGACCTTTTGGAAAATTTTATCTAAGTCAGAGTGGGTATGTTAGCAAGGTGCTTCGTCGTTTTAACATGCTTGATGTCAAGCCAGTAAGTTCTCGTCTTGCTGCATATTTCAAATTATCATCAGCTATGTGCCCAAAATCAGATGATGATATTGAGTACATGTCTAGAGTTACCTATTCTAGTGCAGTTGGTTCACTTATGTATTCCATGGTTTGTTCACGTCCTGATTTATCACATGTTTTGAGTGTTGTTAGCAGATTCATGGCCAATCATGGAAGAGAGCATTGGAAAGCAGTTCAATGGATTTTTAGATATCTTCATGATACTTCTAATGCTTGTTTGCAATTTGGTATATCTAGAGATGAGCTTGTTGGCTATGTGGATTTTGATTTTGCTGGTGATTTGGACAAAAGATGTGACGACCCGGAATTTTTAAGCAATTTAAATCCGAATATTTAATCGATTTTAAATATTCAATAGTACAATTTTAGATTGATTTACGGATATCACAAATTATTTGATAATTGAATTATTAAATTAAATAATTTGAAGCTGGGAAAGAATTATTGAATTTAAAATTTTAAGCCGATTAAAAATAATTAGAAGACTTATGAAATTTATATTGATAATATTGAAGATAATAGGAATTTTAAAATTAAATTTAATAGTGATTTATTTAGTTTTGAAATTTCATCGTTTAAATTGAATTTAAAAATAGCCTTCCGAGGCCCAGTCTCGGAATTCGACGAAACTGGTTCCATTGGGTCCGTAATATTGAATTATTATTGGATTTCAAATTTCGTATTTATCGGAGTTAGTGTGTGAGTGTACGATATATAAACGCGCTGAGAATTTATTGCTAATAATCTAATGAAATTTAATTTAAATAGTCAAGCTTCTCTAATACGCCATCTCATATTCGTTTTAATCACGCTACCCTTATCTTCCATCGTACACTTCTCGTCCCTTCTAAAAACTGCTGGTTCCTTCTCGTTTATCCAATTCAATTTCAATCTTTATCAAACAAAAAGAAAACATAAAATCGGCCGAAGCCTATAAAAAAAATGGCGAACGGGGTTTGTAAGAAAATTAAAATCGCGAGTTCCCCTCTTCTTCTTCTGTTCGATTCCCAGTCGCCTCCTCCTTCAATTTCGAATCGGCAAAAATCAAAACCCTAGCTCCCTCTTTTCTACGTTTTTTTAATTAAAACCGAAACCCAGAAGAGAATAAGTGAAGGACCGAAGTCGATTTCGACTTCGACAAGGGGGGTCGCGATTAAATCGCGTAGCAACCTGAGGCGGTGTCGACGAGGTGGGGTTCTCGTTTCGTGAGGGCGACTAGAATCGAGCTCAAGTTCGACGCGACGACTTCGGGAGGATTTCGAAGTTCATCGACATCGCAGTCTTGCTGTGAAGTTCTCGAGTATCGGGGTGGAGGCGCGTTGCTCGTGGGAAGTTGCGATGCTCGGGTTCGTTTCCAATGGAGGTCGCGATCTTCTTTGGAGTTTTCGTGTGTGCTGCAGTGATTTTGAGGTAAGGTATTCCTTTATTTAAATTTATCTATACACATAAGTTTTTAATTAATATGTATAGGTGAAACAGTAACAGTAGGATTATATGTAAGTTTGAACATATAATTTTATGTTGAACAGTGAAAATAGATATATTCATATTTGTATTTTAGTCTAATTTTATATATAGTAAAAGCAGAAATACATAGTTAAAACATAGGAGTATACGAAATTCCAATGGTAATGCAGATCATTTTATAGGTATATGAGGTTTTCCAAAAAGTGAAAAATAAAATCATATAGACATGCACACATTTTACTTTACTGGTCTATAAAAAAAATATTATTAAGGTGATTAATTTGTTTCACTAACATATCTAATTTATTTTAGTTCTGAAACTAATTTCTTAAACAAAAATAGATTGAATAAAATTTTGTTAATTAAATTTTATTTTTTCAAAATGGAAATTAATTTATTCGATTGATCAAATATTAACGAAACATCTAATCATTTTACAAGGTCTGAAAATCGAGAAAAAAAGACCAAGGCAATATTGACGTGGATTGAAAATAAAAGCAAAGGTGAGTTAATCTCACTCAGTTAATTTAAATTTAAATTTAAATGATTAAATTTTAAATAATTGTTTGAATGGTTGAAATTGATTGATGTGATATGGTATGAAATATTCTGGAATCGATATATTGTTGTGCTAACATCTGTGGATGTAGGAAAACAGGTTGGAGGGATCCAACTGGATCCCTCAACATTTATTTAAATTTATTTAATATTCTCGGCTGTGAATATTGATATTCTATGATGAGTTGTATGGGAATATTGAATGTTATGGTTGATTGGATATTTTTGGGTAAATGAATTTCCAATTATATAAATTGGATTTTGGAAAGAAAATAAAAGAAGTGAATTTGTAAGCGAAATAATTATAAAAAACTTGAATAAATTAAGAATGAATCGGAAAGAAATAGGAGTAGCATTAAAAATCCTAATAAATAATTTCGAGTATGAAAAGAATTTTGAATAAAACAGAAATTTATAAATTGTAAACTCAAGTTATATTGATTAAAAGAATAAAGAATTATTTTAAACTTTAACGTTTAAATTTATTTAAAGAATAAAGAAGTAACTTGAGAAATCTAAGAATTGGTATTTTCAGTTAAAAGTAATTTAACTCATAATTAAGGAAATAAAATCTAAAATTAATGGATTTTGAAAAGAAAGGAAGAAAATTGGAATTCAATTTGGAAATTGATTCAAGTGATAGAAATTAGAATTTCAAGAAGAATGTGAAGGGAAGTATATTTCCCTGGATAGCCAAGTACGTTGTTAAAGAAAATTTAAATATAAGATAAAAGTTTAATGTGGTTTTAAAAAATCATATTTTAGAAATTTTATTATTTCTGAATGTTTAAAATTCATAAGTAAATATTTTTTTCAAATCTATTATTGTAATAACTATTTAAGTGTGACTTAGTATTTTATTCTAAAGAGTGAAAACCTAGTTTTATATTTTATAAGTAACTTTATTTTCAAAAATCATATAGTATGTATTTTTAGTAAATTATTGAAGTAGTTTTTAAAATGAATGTTCTAAAATATATTTCAAAGTAAAGTGTTTTTAAATTATTTTAAAAATCTTAAGTTTGGTGCTTGGCAATTTAAGTGGAAATAGAAACTATTTGGGAAATTGATTCTGAGAAAGGAAAATAGTTTTAAAACTGTTTCAAAAGTGTTTGGAAAGTGGAAATATATCTTGTGTAGATATTTTTTAGGGTAATAAATAATTCGGGATAATTATTTATTGGTTGATGGTTGGTTGTGAATATTAATTGATAGTTAAATAACCGACTATCAATATTGGCCAACTGCGTTGATCGTTTCGAAGAGACCGGGATCGAGATTTATTTCTCGAAAACCACTTCGATCCGGTTTGTACATTTCATGAAAACGATTTTGGATTCGAAGATGGAGCAGTGAAGTGCAAGGGCTAATCGCTACTAATCTTGAGGATATTTCCAAAATGGATGTAGTAGGAATAGTGCCTTCGGTTCCGTTCGAACACGGGACGGACTTGTATGGATGAATGCTTGTGAAACATCGTCAGGTGGACGATGGGCATTCTAAGGAATATGTTCTATAAAGGTAACGCTTAGTCTCAAGCCTCATCAAATGGGAATGACTGAAAATCAGGGGATATGTAGCAAGGCTAGGTGGGTAGCACCCAAGCAGGGTGAGGTCATTCCAGTCTAGATGTCCCTTTTTATTTTTCGGCTTAGTGGTGCGGTTGCTGATCCCAACCGCGGGGTGATTTCACTCGGGACTGTCCAGTAAGGGATGGTTCCGGCCTTGTGTTGCAGGGGATGAAGGGAGTAATCCTCGGTACGGTGATCTTGGCCCCGTACTGTGACAGGTGGTACCCCGGTGCCTAGTCATTAGTTGGAAATCCATTCTCCCTACGAGCCTTGTACGAGTTTTGTCTGTATTACCCACTTTTGTGGCTAGTAGCTGGAATTTAATAATGTAACAATTTCGGCTATTTTATAAGTACTTGTATATAGACCCTATTATAATATCAAAGGATTTCTATAAAAAAATCGTTTTAGCTATCGTAAGGTAAAAACCCGACATGTTTATTTGTGGCGTGGTCTTACGAGATGCTTTTGTTTTCAAAGGATTTTTGAAACTTTAAAAATAAATTGGGTGTGATTTTCTCACGCTGGTATTCCAGAATGACTCGGGGGTTATTTAACTGTAATGCTCGGGTCAGACCGAGTATTATAGGATACAGGATGTGATGCTGTAGAGCTCAGGAGACGAGCTGGATGACGATATGTACTCACGTACTTGTGTGTATATATATACATATATATTTATATATATATATATATATATATATATATTATTCCGCTGTTGAGTTGTTGTGTATCCATTGAATGTTATTGATGTGAGCCGTGACTGATGTACTCAGATGATGTAATGTATGTAAACAGTTATCTTTGATTTTGAGTAAAGATTATTTACTATCTATTATATTTTATTCCGCTGTGATAGTTAGATTCTGATGTTGATTTTGTTATCTCTTCTTCTACCTCTTCTTCTTAAACCCAAATGGTTCGTATTTCTGTGCAACTTGAGTTGATTGTTGTAGACTAGTGTTGACTTAAGGGGTACGGATTTGCGGGTCGTTACAGTTGGTATCAGATCTTGGGTTGGTGATAACCTTGGCTCTGGTGGGAATTACTCATAAAAAGAGTCTATGGTACTCTAGAATGAGTTTGAGCATATTAATAGATATGAGCGCGTATTTGTTAGTGAATATAAATTGTTTTAATATTGTGTTTATTGATTTATTGAGTGGCATATGAACCTTCGTCGACACAGTCTGCGCAACTGTATCGAAAGGGTTTCTAAACACTTGAATAGAACAATCGACACGGTATTGTTTTAAATATGGGTAAATGAAATAATTTTACCCAAAAACATATTTTGATATAAAGAATAGTTTTTGAAAACTATTTAGCTAATATATGGTTGCTTGGATGTTAGAAATGATGATATTAAAGTATTATCATTGTTAAGTGAAAATTTGACTAGAAATTGAAAATATTACCAAAGTTTGAAGGAATAAATTCGTTATAAAATGAAATTTATGAATATGAATTATAAATATAATTTATGAATTGAAATACAATTAAATGGAAAATTATATAAGCATAAACTATGCAAATGCATTATAGTTAAATTTGAAGTTAAAATAGAATTGGAAACTTTAAAACCCCGAAAATTTTGAAAGTATTTTGAGGATAAATTGTAGCATTGTTGTTTTGGGGTATTTCTGAAAGGAAATTGTTTTAAATAAATTTTGAGAAGAGATTTAGCATTGAATTCACTTCAGTCACTGGAAAATAACTTCAGTGATGACTGCAGCATCATCGATGTTCATTTTCAAGTTTCTAAGTGATGAATTGCTACCAAATTGATTTGTTTAGAGAAGCAAGTTGATTTTGAAATTCCAAAGAAAATTTGTTGGGAATAAAACAGGATTGGTTAACTTTTGAGAAATGTGATTTGAGATGTTGAAGATTTCAAAAATAATTTGAAACCAAAAGCCGGTGATTTTAAATTCCTGATGAGATAGATTGTAAGCTTGTAAATTGAGATGATTTTTAAATCAGGAAAGGAATATCAGCTTTGAATGTTGGAATTTAAATTTAAAGGGAAAAGTTAGAAATGAAATTAACTTAGATTGGGAAATAAAAATTTGATTGGATTGACATTTATTGAATAAGCTGAAATAATATGCAGTTGTATTCGAATCAGGTTGGAATCGAATTGAGTTAAATAAATCCGAGTTAAAGTAAAATTGAGTTGGGATGAGAATTCAATTGAATTATAGAATGAAATTAGATTCTTAACTGAATAAACGTAAAATAAGTTGGATAAGGTTTGGGTTGAAATAAATAAATAGAAGGCTTGAGTTAAAAATAAAAGTTGAATATATTCAAGCTTATGATGAATGGAATTGTATAAAACAATAAGTGGTAACTTATAAAATTTAAAATGGAATACAAAGCCCAAATTTAATATTTTGATGAATTGGAAAATGAAAAGAAATCCGAACTTGAATTATAAAGTCTATTGAACTTAAGGAAATAAAATGAAGTGATATTTGGAATAGAAATTCAAGTATTGGATTATAAATAAAGGAAGAACAAATTTGTTAGTAAATTAGTTAATGAAATTGAATTGTGAGTTTATGATGAGGTTTGAAAATAAAACTCAAGTTATAATTAAATTCGACTTACATTGTCGATGAACAAAATATAATTGAAAGTGGCCTTGCAATTAATTAATTGATTTGTGAACCAAATTGCAGTGTAAGTTAATAAATTGGATGGTAAATTAAAATGCGAATGGGGAAATCAGAACTTGAGCTATTAATTAAAATTTAACTTGAAGTGTTAACAAATTAAAATAGTAATGGTATGAATTGCAACTAAAAATCCGAATAAGTGGAAATAAATTGGAAAGGGCACTGTAATAAATTGGATGAGTTGAATCTGGAAAGTTAAATTTTATAACAACTAATCAAATAAATTTGTAATTTGAAATGGGATTGGATTAGAATAGAATCAAGTTAAATTGAAAAGAGAACCTGATTTGCAAAATGAGAATGAGCTTAAGTATAAATTAGAGTGAATAAACTTAAGCTAAAAGATGGAAAAGAGTTGAATTGAATTCAACTAAAAATTAAGTTTAATAATAGTGGATTGGATTTAAATCAAGTAAGAATAAATTATAATTGAAATAACTGGAGACAATAAGGAAAATAGAATGGTTTAAGTGAATGTGGATAAACTAATTAAATTGAATAAATAAATGATAGAATAAATAAGTATCAAATGAAATGTGGTTTAAATAAGTTGAGAAATGGTTACTAAATGAAATAGCTTGGATTGTTTTTGAGCTAAATAAAATAGTCTGGAAAAAACAAATATGGAATGAAATGTAAATAAATGAATTGTAAATAAAATTTAGATGGAATGTGTCGAGCTAAATAAATGGTTGTGAATAGATTAAAATGAAAAGCGAATTTAATTGGTAATGGAGATGGAACCTAAGTTGTTAATGGTTTAGAATGGACTAGTTTGGTTAATAAAATTGAAATGCAATGAAACTGAGAATATATGGATTGTGAATACATTGAAAATGCAATAGAATTAAGTATAAATCGAGCATTTAAATTTGTTATAAAACATAAATATTGTTTGTTCACATAGATCTTGTCAAATTTGAATAGAATAAATATCATTGGATGTAAATGGAGGTAATTAAAATTCTATGAGTTGGTGGAAGTAAAATAAATTGATTTTGAAAGCAATTGAATTAAATATGAGTTCATTTTGCTTAAAAAATAAATAAAATGTAAGCAATTGAGTTTTAAACCATTCAAATTAATGAAGTTATATACAAATGGATTGAAAAACATTCACATTGGATGAGAATGGTTTATAAATTAATTGAAACAGTTGAATTAGCATGAAACTATATTAATTGCTTACAGAAAAATGTTTGGTATGAGATTCTTTTAGAATTCATATGTTTTAACTATTGTAAATAAGTGAAATATAGTTAAACTGCATATATTTGGCACTTACATGTTTAAATTGAGTAAGTACAGGTACTTGAAATGTAAGGACCCGATTCTTCGTCTTCCGAAAATTCAACATCGATACTCACTTTATCGACTGCCGAGAAATCGAATGCCGAAAAACCGAACACTTAGGGTTTTAAGAAGAAGAAAAAGACAGAAGAAGAGATAAGAAGATAGAAAATAGAGGGAAAAGAAAGTAGAAAATAGAAAGGAAAGAGAAGAACACAGAAAACAACAGAACAACATCAGAATCTCATAATTCGTAGCGGAACAACATATAATAATAAATGAATAATCTTTAAACAAAGAACTATATCAGTTATTACATTTCATACATTTCATTTTATTAAATCATCAGAGTGTACAACAACAATAACAAACAGTGCAGCGGAAAAAGAAATACTATATACTAGTAATACGCCATGCCATCCATCTTGCCTCCAGCAACTCCGGAATATCCAGAATATCCTGATAAACCTAACTCTTAACTGCCCGTGTGGAAATTTATGGGCACCCAGAGTTTAGGAAGGAAAACAGTAAACTCCGAGTCAGTCATGTGACTGGTGTGAGAACTCAAAACAGTTTATTTATCTTTAAAATCAAAATAGAAGAATATTTTTAAAGTCAATTCGCAATGCTTTTAAAAATGAGACTACCATAAGGCCTCCCGCACACACACACAACGCAAACGCAGAATCGGAGGAGATTTCTCCTTATGATAGTCAAAGATGCTTGATACGCATTAAAAAGAGAACATTTGATATTATTATTAGTGCATAGTGTAGGAAAATATTTCGAAAGTAGAATATAAATCTTAGCCAACATAGACATTCCGAACTATGCCTACTATAGCTACCATCCAAACAGTTGGGCGCCACCATAAGTGAATGATAGGTTCTACAACTAATACCGTACAAGATCGTATTGTTTCTTTGGATTTCCAACGAATGATCAGGCCAAGGAACTTCCCATTGCCACATGAGAATGCCTCTGGATGGACATCCCCGAGAACCAAACCGGATCTCTACCAACACAAGGTCGGGTTACCCCTAACTGAGTAACAACTGACCGAATATGCCATCCCCCGATCCTTTGGGACCTTTCAACCGAGCGCTCGCAATCAATTCACACAATCATAAAGTGTTTTCAACATGAGTAAGTATCTAGGCTCCATACCTTGATACCACCCTTTTCCAGAAGGAAATGCACATATCCTAAAGGGCGCTACCCCTCATAACCTTGCTGCATCTTTCCTGTTTTGACCATTCATGGGGTGTGAGGCTCGACGAAGTCATGTCCACAAAAACATACTTTATACAAAAGCCATGCTTTGGGTCAACAAATGATCATAGAAATGATCACCAGGATAGACGATCAAATAAACGATCCTATCACAAATAATCAACACAATGATCATTTCACAGCAACACTCAGCATGTCACATTACCAAAATGGGAATATATCGCTGATAACCTTCAACTACATAACCTCTGAGCTCGTACGTCTCAGAGAAGGGTGTTAAGCTAAAAGAATAAATCCTCCGCCACCAACAGAAATATATTTGAATGAAATCGGCTTTATATCTCAATTTGTAATGTCAGACATACAATCCATACAAGTCTGTTCCGGGCTCGAACAAAACCGAAGGCACTTACAAAGAAGTCCTTGCAATCCGGATATTCACAATCCTGATCGGATTTCCCATCACATATGGAGAACTCAATACCGGAGCAACTCGGTGCAGAGTCAATCGACAGATCATCCTATCGCTCTCGCAAATACCCGGTCTTCAACACCGATCTTCAAATGCAATTCATAACGACGTATCACATATTCGGAATGGGTTATACGACCCCATGGTCCTTTCCCGGTTAACCCGAATAGTGAGCGCTTATTCAAAAATAAGTGTGGCATTCAAATTCAAACAAATCACATCAATTACCCATTCAAAGGGAAATATTGATAGTCGGTTATTGAACTATCAATGGATATGCACAACATCACCAGATTCCAAATAATTTTCCAAATTATTTCTTTTCCAAAATATCTTTACAAGATATATTATTTTCAATACTTCAAAAATAAATCAATATTTATTTTTAAACAGATTCTCCTTTTCATTCATAAATTCCATAGTGAATTTACATTTCAAAATATCCATGCATATAAGATTTCAATTATTCATTTCAATTCATCTTCAAAAAGATAAATTCTCAAAGTATTCACTTTATATTGGAAAAACATTTCCATACTTACTTGAAATAAGTAATTCACAAATCTTTTTATTTTCTACACTTGGAAAATATTCAATATACTCAAATTGAAATTAAGTATATATTTCATTCTTTAAGGAAATCATTCTCTTTAACATATTTATTTGGGCCAAAACGAATGTTACGTAAAACATTGTTACGACAACCCAAAATCACTAGTATAGGGATTCAAAATTAAAATAGATATATAAATCCCAATACTATACAAAACATTTCCTTTCGGAAATCATTTACTATAACAACAGTGTTATAGTCCACAATTTCCTTCTATTTCTCGAAAACGTCTATTTCAACAATAAATGTTGAAATCTATGGTTTCGAATCTCAACACAATTAAAAACATCGTTAGATCGTTTTAATTCTATTTAAAATATCACATTCTAAACATTTTCTTTAACATATTATTCACTATTCAAAAACGTGAATATACTACGTTAATCAATCTCATCCTTTTATTCATTTTATTTTAAAGGATTATTCACTGTCTAAAACATGAATATAACTCCATAAATAAGTTATAACAATTTACTTATCAACATAAGTCGTTTGCGAATTTATAAAACAACGTTTATAAATCCCTTTTCTATTTATTTTATAAGTTTTATAACTACTTCCTTTTATAAATTCCTTTATTAACCTATTCGATTTATAACTCAACTATAAACCAAAAGTTCACATTATAAGTTAAATGCTTATAAAACGATTATTTTACAAAATCGTTCTTTTAAACTTCATAATTATAAATCTTATAACTTATAAGATTCAATTATTTATCCAAATATATTCTTTCAATAACTTCACAAAATTTATAAATCTTACTATTTATAAATTTCATTTATAACTTCGCCATTTACAATTTTATAAATTCCATTCACTTATGCAATCCCTCTTCACTTCATTCAAACACTTATAAAAACTCGTTTTATAATTCAAATGTTTTAATTTATAAATATCAATTTATAAATCCTTTATAAAATCAATTTATACTATTATTTTAAAACATCTTTAATCTCCTTTATAATTTCATTATTCTGATTTATAAAATAATTAAATTTCATAAATCCTATATTTAAACTTTTCACAATAATTTCAAAAATCCCGATTTTACTATTTTATAAAATCATCAGCCTCATATTTTCAAAAATCAACTTTTAACTATATTTCTCAAAAATCATAATTTTTATAACATTAAAAATTACATCGTTTATTTATTTAAAATGAATCAATTTCCAAACATAAAATATATTTTCAAAATCACTTTAAAATCATTTTAAAATCCAAATATTTGGTCCAATGATGCTACACACCAAATAGTCAATCACGACAACAACGATATCATATATCGATATGATAATCAATCAAATATCAAAATATCTGAAATCAAATAAATACTGTTGAGGAATCCAGTTGGATCCCTCCAACCTATTTTCCTGCATCCACAAACATTAGCACAATACCAGTTCCGCTCCAGTACGGAATTATCGCGGTATATGGGATTTAAAATATTATCTGCTTAATAGACGGCGAAATAGGGTCTCATCCGCTATACAAATGCGGGAAATCAATAACTCCAATATATACATATGCCAATATATATATATATATATATTGCTATTATATATAATACCAATTTCACTGTTTATGAAATATTCACGGTATATGTTTTTAATAAATAACATCCGCTTACTAACTGCGTATAATGTCTATTTTAACAATCAATAGATAACAATCATCATTCAAACATGCATTCAAATATTTTAAATCTAACTATTTAAAATAAAATCGAAACCGATTCGATTGAGTGAGAAGTTCTCACCTTGATTTTATTTTCGTTTTAGCGATTTATTTCGAATAAAATTAAACGGACGTTTAATTTTACCCAAAATTCTCAATAACTCCAAACGACTCCAATCCAATTTCATCGCGTAGTGCTCGTCCATACGATTCCAACGCAACTGGTTTTGCGCGTTTTCGACCTCGTATGAAAAAGATATGAATTTTACAAGTTTACACGATTTATATTCATAATATTATACAACATAATTTTATAATTTTATACCCAAACCATCATAGCCCTTGGATCTGCATTGCTCATCATCAGGCCGCACATCCCCCCCCCCTTTCTTCTTCGTTCTTTTCTACAGGCCAAGCACGCAAGAGAACCCAACACAAGCCGAACTAGGGTTCCATCCTACGACCAATACACTCGACGATAATTCGATCAAGGACCATCACGTCGTGCGCCTCCATCCCCTCTATGCTCGGCTGGAAGGTCTTGAAACTCGGCCCCTCCTCCTCTCTCGATTTGCGTGCGCAACGCGTGCACTTCATCTCCAATTTGTCGTTGATCCATGAAGCTATTCGCGATCTTGACCGTTGATATTAAAGATCTCATCGAGCTCTTCAATCTTCTAGTTGAAAATTTTATGAATGGTTGCTTGGATTTGAAGAAAACGAGGGAGGAGGTGGAGATGATTTCGGCCATTGATTCCATTAACTGGCGGCTAGGGTTTTAGAGAATTAGGTTTTCTTTTTCTTTTATTTTTGTGAATTTAAGGTGTATTTATAGGAAATCGTTGAACACTATTCATCCGGGAATTCCAAACTCCGATTTACGCGCCGTAACCAGCGTTTCTAGGGTTTACCCCGCGTTCCGGACACAATGGAACAGGTTTCGAAAGCTAATTCGGAAATCTGTGCGAGTTATGGCAATAAACGTTCAATTTAAATTAAACCGATTTAAACGATTTTCTAGGCGTTTTAATTTGTACCGGACAAACGGTAAATCCAATTGACACGAAATTTGAAACCTTACAATAATATCACATTACGGATCCGATGAAACTGGTTTCGTCGAAATCCGAGACTTTTTGAAAAATGGCTATTTTAACTCGCCAAATTAATATTAAAAATAATTCGATGCGTTTCGAGCTGCCACGATCAAATGATAGCTCCGATTGACACGAAAATTGAAATCCGGTAATAACTAACTATTACGGATCCAATGGAACTGGTCTCGTTCAATTCTGAGACTGTTCAAAAATTGACTATTTTCACTAGTCGATTTAATATTAAAATATTCAATTTTCACAAATTAACTTTTAAATCGATTTTAAAAGTTCTAAAATATCGTTCTAACTCCAATATGATAAAATAAAATTTTACAAATCATTTTCAATCATATTTAACTCAATTTTCAATTATTTCCATAATTTAACATATTAAATTATTGATTTAATTATTCAATTAAATCCAATTATTCGAAATAAAATTTATTTGACTTATAAATTTACTTATTAATATTTAAAATTAATTAAATATTCAAATTTTAATTACTTAAAATCCTGGGTCGCTACAATATTCCCCCCTTAAAAGAATTTCGTCCTCGAAATTATTATGTAAGAAAAGTTACAGAATCTATTAATTTTCCAAAATTCATAGTTAAACTTCTTATTATACTTTACTAAGTTTTCAAATCATACTTAGTTGTCTTTTCAAAAACAACTACTATTGTTTAACTTTCAATTTCAAATCAAAGTTAAAGTTTTCAAAATTTTCCCTAATTTTCTCAAATTTTTTCTAACGCCTTAAATTTCCGGAAAAATTCGCCATAGTCTCCTTTGCGCGGCTCAATCCGAAAAAAAAATGACAATATATATATCACAAATATACATCTCATCAAGTAATGAGGCATCCCGAAGGGAAAAAGTATAAAAGTATGGTATGTAATCCGAGATATGTACCTTATATTTTTATTAGCGAGCATATACGGCTAATATAGCGCGAAAGCGAGCTCCAAATGCGAAGCAAACGCGATCCGCACCTACTAATCACTCAACAAACAACATGAGAACATGCATATATGAAAATAGTATCAATATACAACATATAGCAACATAATAACTACATATGTTAACATAGCAATTGAAACAAAAGCAATATATTCAACCATCAACCAACTAGCATTCATAACCAATAAATATTCATTCATATTCTCATTAATATTCAATGAATTGGTTTTCAATTTAATCACATTTGATTCATTAATAGTGGATGTTCTTACTAACATTCATTTTCAATTAGTTTATATTTACTAATTCATATTCAAGTTGGTTCACTTCCAAATCAAATTCAATTCTATTTAAGATTCACTTAACTTTCAATTGAATTCAAATTACTTTAGCTTTCAATTTCATTAATACTTAATGAATTATATACAATCAACTAACAATCATATAACAACCAATGTATATTAATTGCAACCAAATTCCTTTGCTTATATTCATTCAATTTGGTTTAATTAAATTGATTTTCATTCAATTATTCGACTTTCAATAACATTAGATTTTAATGAATTAACACTTATATCCATTTTTCCATATCAACTTAATTCACATTCAATTGATTTACATTTAATCCATTCATTCAATTCAATTACTAAAGTTGAATTTCATTTATATAACTTAAGTTCATATTTCATTTTACTTTAAATTCATTTTTATTTACAACTCATATTCATATAGTTTCACTTCTCATATATATAAGTTTATTTCACAATTGTAAATCACATTAATTATAATTCAATTCTTATAATTCATTTTACTTATACAATTATTCTTCAATTTAGATTATTCAAACAACTTATTCAACAACTTATATATACTTTAATAATTCTGAAAAATTATTTCTTTATATATAAAAATATAACCAAGGTAAAATTATTTCATTTATCCAAATTTAAAACAATACTGTGTCGAATTGTTCTATTCAAATGTTTAGAAACCCCTTCGATTCAGTTTCGAGGCTGCGCCGACGAAGGTTCATATGCCACTCAACAAACCAATCATCACAATATAAAACAATTTTATATACACTAACAAATACGCTCTCATAGCTATTATTACACTCAAACTCATTCTAGAGTACTACTGACTCTATCTCTAATGAGTAATACCCAACAGAACCATGGTTGTCGCTTAACCATATGCTCTGATGCCACATTGTCAGGACCCGATTCTTTGTCTTCCGAAAATTCAACATCGATACTCACTTTATCGACTGCCGAGAAATCGAATGCCGAAAAACCGAACACTTAGGGTTTTAAGAAGAAGAAAAAGACATAAGAAGAGATAAGAAGATAGTAAATAGAGGGAAAAGAAAGTAGAAAATAGAAAGGAAAGAGAAGAACACAGAAAACAACAGAACAACATCAGAATCTCATAATTCGCAGCGGAACAACATATAATAATAAATGAATAATCTTTAAACAAAGAACTATATCAGTTATTACATTTCATACATTTCATTTTATTACATCATCAGAGTGTACAACAACAACAACAAACAGTGCAGCGGAAAAAGAAATACTATATACTAGTAATACGCCATGCCATCCATCTTGCCTCCAGCAACTCCAGAATATCCAGAATATCCTGATAAACCTAACTCTTAACTGCCCGTGTGGAAATTTGTGGGCACCCAGAGTTTAGGAAGGAAAACAATAAACTCCGAGTCAGTCATGTGACTGGTGTGAGAACTCAAAACAGTTTATTTATCTTTAAAATCAAAATAGAAGAATATTTTTAAAGTCAATTCGCAATGCTTTTAAAAATGAGACTACCATAAGGCCTCCCGCACACACACACAATGCAAACGCAGAATCGGAGGAGATTTCTCCTTATGATAGTCAAAGATGCTTGATACGCATTAAAAAGAGAACATTTGATATTATTATTAGTGCATAGTGTAGGAAAATATTTCGAAAGTAGAATATAAATCTTAGCCAACATAGACATTCCGAACTATGCCTACTATAGCTACCATCCAAACAGTGGGGCGCCACCATAAGTGAATGATAGGTTCTACAACTAATACCGTACAAGATCGTATTGTTTCTTTGGATTTCCAACGAATGATCAGGCCAAGGAACTTCCCATTGCCACATGAGAATGCCTCTGGATGGACATCCCCGAGAACCAAACCGGATCTCTACCAACACAAGGCCGGGTTACCCCTAACTGAGTAACAACTGACCGAATATGCCATCCCCCGGTCCTTTGGGACCTTTCAACCGAGCGCTCGCAATCAATTCACACAATCATAAAGTGTTTTCAACATGAGTAAGTATCTGGGCTCCATACCATGATACCACCCTTTTCCAGAAGGAAATGCACATATCCTAAAGGGCGTTACCCCTCATAACCTTGCTGCATATTTCCTGTTTTGACCATTCACGGGGTGTGAGGCTCGACGAAGTCACGTCCACAAAAACATACTTTATACAAAAGCCATGCTTTGGGTCAACAAATGATCATAGAAATGATCACCAGGATAGACGATCAAATAAACGATCCTATCACAAATAATCAACACAATGATCATTTCACAGCAACACTCAGCATGTCACATTACCAAAATGGGAATATATCGCTGATAACCTTCAACTACATAACCTCTGAGCTCGTACGTCTCAGAGAAGGGTGTTAAGCTAAAAGAATAAATCCTCCGCCACCAACATAAATATATTTGAATGAAATCGGCTTTATATCTCAATTTGTAATGTCAGACATACAATCCATACAAGTCTGTTCCGGGCTCGAACAAAACCGAAGGCACTTACAAAGAAGTCCTTGCAATCCGGATATTCACAATCCTGATCGGATTTCCCATCACATATGGAGAACTCAATACCGGAGCAACTCGGTGCAGAGTCAATCGACAGGTCATCCTATCGCTCTCGCAAATACCCGGTCTTCAACACCGATCTTCAAATGCAATTCATAACGACGTATCACATATTCGGAATGGGTTATACGACCCCATGGTCCTTTCCCGGTTAACCCGAATAGTGAGCGCTTATTCAAAAATAAGTGTGGCATTCAAATTCAAACAAATCACATCAATTACCCATTCAAAGGGAATTATTGATAGTCGGTTATTGAACTATCAATGGATATGCACAACATCACCAGATTCCAAATAATTTTCCAAATTATTTCTTTTCCAAAATATCTTTACAAGATATATTATTTTCAATACTTCAAAAATAAATCAATATTTATTTTTAAACAAATTCTCCTTTTCATTCATAAATTCCATAGTGAATTTACATTTCAAAATATCCATGCATATACGATTTCAATTATTCATTTCAATTCATCTTCAAAAAGATAAATTCTCAAAGTATTCACTTTATATTGGAAAAACATTTCCATACTTACTTGAAATAAGTAATTCACAAATCTTTTTATTTTCTACACTTGGAAAATATTCAATATACTCAAATTGAAATTAAGTATATATTTCATTCTTTAAGGAAATCATTCTCTTTAACATATTTATTTGGGCCAAAACGAATGTTACGTAAAACATTGTTACGACAACCCAAAATCACTAGTATAGGGATTCAAAATTAAAATAGATATATAAATCCCAATCTATACAAAACATTTCCTTTCGGAAATCATTTACTATAACAACAGTGTTATAGTCCACAATTTCCTTCTATTTCTCGAAAACGTCTATTTCAACAATAAATGTTGAAATCTATGGTTTCGAATCTCAACACAATTAAAAACATCGTTAGATCGTTTTAATTCTATTTAAAATATCACATTCTAAACATTTTCTTTAACATATTATTCACTATTCAAAAATGTGAATATACTACGTTAATCAATCTCATCCTTTTATTCATTTTATTTTAAAGGATTATTCACTGTCTAAAACGTGAATATAACTCCATAAATAAGTTGTAACAATTTACTTATCAACATAAGTCGTTTGCGAATTTATAAAACAACGTTTATAAATCCCTTTTCTATTTATTTTATAAGTTTTATAACTACTTCCTTTTATAAATTCCTTTATTAACCTATTCGATTTATAACTCAATTATAAACCAAAAGTTCACATTATAAGTTAAATGCTTATAAAACGATTATTTTACAAAATCGTTCTTTTAAACTTCATAATTATAAATCTTATAACTTATAAGATTCAATTATTTATCCAAATATATTCTTTCAATAACTTCACAAAATTTATAAATCTTACTATTTATAAATTTCATTTATAACTTCACCATTTACAATTTTATAAATTCCATTCACTTATGCAATCCCTCTTCACTTCATTCAAACACTTATAAAAACTCGTTTTATAATTCAAATGTTTTAATTTATAAATATTAATTTATAAATCCTTTATAAAATCAATTTATACTATTATTTTAAAACATCTTTAATCTCCTTTATAATTTCATTATTCTGATTTATAAAATAATTAAATTTCATAAATCCTATATTTAAACTTTTCACAATAATTTCAAAAATCCCGATTTTACTATTTTATAAAATCATCAGCCTCATATTTTCAAAAATCAACTTTTAACTATATTTCTCAAAAATCATAATTTTTATAACATTAAAAATTACATCGTTTATTTATTTAAAATGAATCAATTTCCAAACATAAAATATATTTTCAAAAATCACTTTAAAATCATTTTAAAATCCAAATATTTGGTCCAATGATGCTACACACCAAATAGTCAATCACGACAACAACGATATCATATATCGATATGATAATCAATCAAATATCAAAATATCTGAAATCAAATAAATACTGTTGAGGAATCCAGTTGGATCCCTCCAACCTGTTTTCCTGCATCCACAAACATTAGCACAATACCAGTTCCGCTCCAGTACGGAATTATCGCGGTATATGGGATTTAAAATATTATCCGCTTAATAGAGGGCGAAATAGGGTCTCATCCGCTATACAAATGCGGGAAATCAATAACTCCAATATATACATATGCCAATATATATATATATTGCTATTATATATAATACCAATTTCATTGTTTATGAAATATTCGCGGTATATGTTTTTAATAAATAACATCCTCTTACTAACGGCATATAATGTCTATTTTAACAATCAATAGATAACAATCATCATTCAAACATGCATTCAAATATTTTAAATCTAACTATTTAAAATAAAATCGAAACCGATTCAATTGAGTGAGAAGTTCTCACCTTGATTTTATTTTCGTTTTAGCGATTTATTTCGAATAAAATTAAACGGACGTTTAATTTTACCCAAAATTCTCACTAACTCCAAACGACTCCAATCCAATTTCATCGCGTAGTGCTCGTCCATACGATTCCAACGCAACTGGTTTCGTGCGTTTTTGACCTCGTATGAAAAAGATATGAATTTTACAAGTTTACACGATTTATATTCATAATATTATGCAACATAATTTTATAATTTTATACCCAAACCATCATAGCCCTTGGATCTGCATTGCTCATCATCAGGCCGCACGTCCCCCCCCCTTTCTTCTTCGTTCTCTTCTACAGGCCAAGCATGCAAGAGAACCCAACACAAGCCGAACTAGGGTTCCATCCTACGACCAATACACTCGACGATAATTCGATCAAGGACCATCATGTCGTGCGCCTCCATCCCCTCTATGCTCGGCTGGAAGGTCTTGAAACTCAGCCCCTCCTCCTCTCTCGATTTGCGTGCGCAACGCGTGCACTTCATCTCCTATTTGCCGTTGATCCATGAAGCTATTCGCGATCTTGACCGTTGATATGAAAGATCTCATCGAGCTCTTCAATCTTCTAGTTGAAAGTTTTATGAATGGTTGCTTGGATTTGAAGAAAACGAGGGAGGAAGTGGAGATGATTTCGGCCATTGATTCCATTAACTAGCGGCTAGGGTTTTAGAGAATTAGGTTTTCTTTTTCTTTTATTTTTGTGAATTTAAGGTGTATTTATAGGAAATCGTTGAACACTATTCATCCGGGAATTCCAAACTCCGATTTACGCGCCGTAACCAGCGTTTCTAGGGTTTACCCCGCGTTCCGGACACAATGGAACAGGTTTCGAAAGCTAATTCGGACATCTGTGCGAGTTATGGCAATAAACGTTCAATTTAAATTAAACCGATTTAAACGATTTTCTAGGCGTTTTAATTTGTACCGGACAAACGGTAAATCCAATTGACACGAAATTTGAAACCTTACAATAATATCACATTATGGATCTGATGAAACTGGTTTCGTCGAAATCCGAGAATTTTTGAAAAATGGCTATTTTAACTTGCCAAATTAATATTAAAAATAATTCGATGCGTTTCGAGCTGCCACGATCAAACGATAGCTCCGATTGACACGAAAATTGAAATCCGGTAATAACTAACTATTACGGATCCAATGGAACTGGTCTCGTTCAATTCTGAGACTGTTCAAAAATTGACTATTTTCACTAGTCGATTTAATATTAAAATATTCAATTTTCACAAATTAACTTTTAATTCGATTTTA
Organism: Allium cepa; assembly: GCA_030765085.1. Classification (NCBI taxonomy): domain Eukaryota; kingdom Viridiplantae; phylum Streptophyta; class Magnoliopsida; order Asparagales; family Amaryllidaceae; genus Allium; species Allium cepa. The sequence goes on from CM060942.1 coordinate 551,874,562, forward strand.
AAAGTTCTAAAATATCGTTCTAACTCCAATATGATAAAATAAAATTTTACAAATCATTTTCAATCATATTTAACTCAATTTTCAATTATTTCCATAATTTAACATATTAAATTATTGATTTAATTATTCAATTAAATCCAATTATTCGAAATAAAATTTATTTAACTTATAAATTTACTTATTAATATTTAAAATTAATTAAATATTCAAATTTTAATTACTTAAAATCCTGGGTCGTTACAATATTCCCCCCTAAAAGAATTTCGTCCTCGAAATTATTAAGTAAGAAAAGTTACAGAATCTATTAATTTTCCAAAATTCATAGTTAAACTTCTTATTATACTTTACTAAGTTTTCAAATCATACTTAGTTGTCTTTTCAAAAACAACTACTATTGTTTAACTTTCAATTTCAAATCAAAGTTAAAGTTTCAAAATTTACCCTAATTTTCTCAAATTTTTTCTAACGTCTTAAATTTCCGGAAAAATTCGCCATAGTCTCCTTTGCGCGGCTCAATCCAAAAAAAAAAATGACAGTATATATATCACAAATATACATCTCATCAAGTAATGAGGCATCCCGAAGGGAAAAAGTATAAAAGTACGGTATGTAATCCGAGATATGTACCTTATATTTTTATTAGCGAGCTTATACGGCTAATATAGCGCGAAAGCGAGCTCCAAATGCGAAGCAAACGCGATCCGCACCTACTAATCACTCAACAAACAACATGAGAACATGCATATATGAAAATAGTATCAATATACAACATATAGCAACATAATAACTACATATGTTAACATAGCAATTGAAACAAAAGCAATATATTCAACCATCAACCAACTAGCATTCATAACCAATAAATATTCATTCATATTCTCATTAATATTCAATGAATTGGTTTTCAATTTAATCACATTTGATTCATTAACAGTGGATGTTCTTACTAACATTCATTTTCAATTAGTTTATATTTACTAATTCATATTCAAGTTGGTTCACTTCCAAATCAAATTCAATTCTATTTAAGATTCACTTAACTTTCAATTGAATTCCAATTACTTTAGCTTTCAATTTCATTAATACTTAATGAATTATATACAATCAACTAACAATCATATAACAACCAATGTATATTAATTGCAACCAAATTCCTTTGCTTATATTCATTCAATTTGGTTTAATTAAATTGATTGTCATTCAATTATTCGACTTTCAATAACATTAGATTTTAATGAATTAACACTTATATCCATTTTTCCATATCAACTTAATTCACATTCAATTGATTTACATTTAATCCATTCATTCAATTCAATTACTAAAGTTGAATTTCATTTATATAACTTAAGTTCATATTTCATTTTACTTTAAATTCATTTTTATTTACAACTCATATTCATATAGTTTCACTTCTCATATATATAAGTTTATTTCACAATTGTAAATCACATTAATTATAATTCAATTCTTATAATTCATTTTACTTATACAATTATTCTTCAATTTAGATTATTCAAACAACTTATTCAACAACTTATATATACTTTAATAGTTCTGAAAAATTATTTCTTTATATATAAAAATATAACCAAGGTAAAATTATTTCATTTACCCAAATTTAAAACAATACTGTGTCGAATTGTTCTATTCAAATGTTTAGAAACCCCTTCGATTCAGTTTCGAGGCTGCGCCGACGAAGGTTCATATGCCACTCAACAAACCAATCATCACAATATAAAACAATTTTATATACACTAACAAATACGCTCTCATAGCTATTATTACACTCAAACTCATTCTAGAGTACTACTGACTCTATCTCTAATGAGTAATACACAACAGAACCATGGTTGTCGCTTAACCATATGCTCTGATGCCACATTGTCAGGACCCGATTCTTCATCTTCCGAAAATTCAACATCGATACTCACTTTATCGACTGCCGAGAAATCGAATGCCGAAAAACCGAACACTTAGGGTTTTAAGAAGAAGAAAAAGACAGAAGAAGAGATAAGAAGATAGAAAATAGAGGGAAAAGAAAGTAGAAAATAGAAAGGAAAGAGAAGAACACAGAAAACAACAGAACAACATCAGAATCTCATAATTCGCAGCGGAACAACATATAATAATAAATGAATAATCTTTAAACAAAGAATTATATCAGTTATTACATTTCATACATTTCATTTTATTACATCATCAGAGTGTACAACAACAACAACAAACAGTGCAGCGGAAAAAGAAATACTATATACTAGTAATACGCCATGCCATCCATCTTGCCTCCAGCAACTCCAGAATATCCTGATAAACCTAACTCTTAACTGCCCGTGTGGAAATTTGTGGGCACCCAGAGTTTAGGAAGGAAAACAATAAACTCCGAGTCAGTCATGTGACTGGTGTGAGAACTCAAAACGCAAACAATGCTTTTAAAAATGAGACTACCATAAGGCCTCCCGCACACACACACAATGCAAACGCAGAATCGGAGGAGATTTCTCCTTATGATAGTCAAAGATGCTTGATACGCATTAAAAAGAGAACATTTGATATTATTATTAGTGCATACTGTAGGAAAATATTTCGAAAGTAGAATATAAATCTTAGCCAACATAGACATTCCGAACTATGCCTACTATAGCTACCATCCAAACAGTGGGGCGCCACCATAAGTGAATGATAGGTTCTACAACTAATACCGTACAAGATCGTATTGTTTCTTTGGATTTCCAACGAATGATCAGGCCAAGGAACTTCCCATTGCCACATGAGAATGCCTCTGGATGGACATCCCCGAGAACCAAACCGGATCTCTACCAACACAAGGCCGGGTTACCCCTAACTGAGTAACAACTGACCGAATATGCCATCCCCCGGTCCTTTGGGACCTTTCAACCGAGCGCTCGCAATCAATTCACACAATCATAAAGTGTTTTCAACATGAGTAAGTATCTGGGCTCCATACCATGATACCACCCTTTTCCAGAAGGAAATGCACATATCCTAAAGGGCGTTACCCCTCATAACCTTGCTGCATATTTCCTGTTTTGACCATTCACGGGGTGTGAGGCTCGACGAAGTCACGTCCACAAAAACATACTTTATACAAAAGCCATGCTTTGGGTCAACAAATGATCATAGAAATGATCACCAGGATAGACGATCAAATAAACGATCCTATCACAAATAATCAACACAATGATCATTTCACAGCAACACTCAGCATGTCACATTACCAAAATGGGAATGTATCGCTGATAACCTTCAACTACATAACCTCTGAGCTCGTACGTCTCAGAGAAGGGTGTTAAGCTAAAAGAATAAATCCTCCGCCACCAACATAACTATATTTGAATGAAATCGGCTTTATATCTCAATTTGTAATGTCAGACATACAATCCATACAAGTCTGTTCCGGGCTCGAACAAAACCGAAGGCACTTACAAAGAAGTCCTTGCAATCCGGATATTCACAATCCTGATCGGATTTCCCATCACATATGGAGAACTCAATACCGGAGCAACTCGGTGCAGAGTCAATCGACAGGTCATCCTATCTCTCTCGCAAATACCCGGTCTTCAACACCGATCTTCAAATGCAATTCATAACGACGTATCACATATTCAGAATGGGTTATACGACCCCATGGTCCTTTCCCGGTTAACCCGAATAGTGAGCGGTTATTCAAAAATAAGTGTGGCATTCAAATTCAAACAAATCACATCAATTACCCATTCAAAGGGAATTATTGATAGTCGGTTATTGAACTATCAATGGATATGCACAACATCACCAGATTCCAAATAATTTTCCAAATTATTTCTTTTCCAAAATATCTTTACAAGATATATTATTTTCAATACTTCAAAAATAAATCAATATTTATTTTTAAACAAATTCTCCTTTTCATTCATAAATTCCATAGTGAATTTACATTTCAAAATATCCATGCATATACGATTTCAATTATTCATTTCAATTCATCTTCAAAAAGATAAATTCTCAAAGTATTCACTTTATATTGGAAAAACATTTCCATACTTACTTGAAATAAGTAATTCACAAATCTTTTTATTTTCTACACTTGGAAAATATTCAATATACTCAAATTGAAATTAAGTATATATTTCATTCTTTAAGGAAATCATTCTCTTTAACATATTTATTTGGGCCAAAACGAATGTTACGTAAAACATTGTTACGACAACCCAAAATCACTAGTATAGGGATTCAAAATTAAAATAGATATATAAATCCCAATACTATACAAAACATTTTCTTTCGGAAATCATTTACTATAACAACAGTGTTATAGTCCACAATTTCCTTCTATTTCTCGAAAACGTCTATTTCAACAATAAATGTTGAAATCTATAGTTTCGAATCTCAACACAATTAAAAACATCGTTAGATCGTTTTAATTCTATTTAAAATATCACATTCTAAACATTTTCTTTAACATATTATTCACTATTCAAAAACGTGAATATACTACGTTAATCAATCTCATCCTTTTATTCATTTTATTTTAAAGGATTATTCACTGTCTAAAACGTGAATATAACTCCATAAATAAGTTATAATAATTTACTTATCAACATAAGTCATTTGCGAATTTATAAAACAACGTTTATAAATCCCTTTTCTATTTATTTTATAAGTTTTATAACTACTTCCTTTTATAAATTCCTTTATTAACCTATTCGATTTATAACTCAATTATAAATCAAAAGTTCACATTATAAGTTAAATGCTTATAAAACGATTATTTTACAAAATCATTCTTTTAAACTTCATAATTATAAATCTTATAACTTATAAGATTCAATTATTTATCCAAATATATTCTTTCAATAACTTCACAAAATTTATAAATCTTACTATTTATAAATTTCATTTATAACTTCACCATTTACAATTTTATAAATTCCATTCACTTATGCAATCCCTCTTCACTTCATTCAAACACTTATAAAAACTCGTTTTATAATTCAAATGTTTTAATTTATAAATATCAATTTATAAATCCTTTATAAAATCAATTTATACTATTATTTTAAAACATCTTTAATCTCCTTTATAATTTCATTATTCTGATTTATAAAATAATTAAATTTCATAAGTCCTATATTTAAACTTTTCACAATAATTTCAAAAATCCCGATTTTACTATTTTATAAAATCATCAGCCTCATATTTTCAAAAATCAACTTTTAACTATATTTCTCAAAAATCATAATTTTTATAACATTAAAAATTACATCGTTTATTTATTTAAAATGAATCAATTTCCAAACATAAAATATATTTTCAAAAATCACTTTAAAATCATTTTAAAATCCAAATATTTGGTCCAATGATGCTACACACCAAATAGTCAATCACGACAACAACGATATCATATATCGATATGATAATCAATCAAATATCAAAATATCTGAAATCAAATAAATACTGTTGAGGAATCCAGTTGGATCCCTCCAACCTGTTTTCCTGCATCCACAAACATTAGCACAATACCAGTTCCGCTCCAGTACGGAATTATCGCGGTATATGGGATTTAAAATATTATCCGCTTAATAGACGGCGAAATAGGGTCTCATCCGCTATACAAATGCGGGAAATCAATAGATAACAATCATCATTCAAACATGCATTCAAATATTTTAAATCTAACTATTTAAAATAAAATCGAAACCGATTCGATTGAGTGAGAAGTTCTCACCTTGATTTTATTTTCGTTTTAGCGATTTATTTCGAATAAAATTAAACGGACGTTTAATTTTACCCAAAATTCTCACTAACTCCAAACGACTCCAATCCAATTTCATCGCGTAGTGCTCGTCCATACGATTCCAACGCAACTGGTTTCGTGCGTTTTCGACCTCGTATGAAAAAGATATGAATTTTACAAGTTTACACGATTTATATTCATAATATTATGCAACATAATTTTATAATTTTATACCCAAACCATCATAGCCCTTGGATCTGCATTGCTCATCATCCGGCCGCACGTCCCTCCCCCCCTTTCTTCTTCGTTCTTTTCTACAGGCCAAGCACGCAAGAGAACCCAACACAAGCCGAACTAGGGTTCCATCCTACGACCAATACACTCGACGATAATTCGATCAAGGACCATCATGTCGTGCGCCTCCATCCCCTCTATGCTCGGCTGGAAGGTCTTGAAACTCGGCCCCTCCTCCTCTCTCGATTTGCGTGCGCAACGCGTGCACTTCATCTCCAATTTGCCGTTGATCCATGAAGCTATTCGCGATCTTGACCGTTGATATTAAAGATCTCATCGAGCTCTTCAATCTTCTAGTTGAAAGTTTTATGAGTGGTTGCTTGGATTTGAAGAAAACGAGGGAGGAAGTGGAGATGATTTCGGCCATTGATTCCATTAACTGGCGGCTAGGGTTTTAGAGAATTAGGTTTTCTTTTTCTTTCTTTTTTGTGAATTTAAGGTGTATTTATAGGAAATCGTTGAACACTATTCATCCGGGAATTCCAAACTCCGATTTACACGCCGTAACCAGCGTTTCTAGGGTTTACCCCGTGTTCCGGACACAATGGAACAGGTTTCGAAAGCTAATTCGGACATCTGTGTGAGTTATGGCAATAAACGTTTAATTTAAATTAAACCGATTTAAACGATTTTCTATGCGTTTTAATTTGTACCGGACAAATGGTAAATCCAATTGACACGAAATTTGAAACCTTACAATAATATCACATTACGGATCCGATGAAACTGGTTTCGTCGAAATCCGAGACTTTTTGAAAAATGGCTATTTTAACTCGCCAAATTAATATTAAAAATAATTCGATGCGCTTCGAGCTGCCACGATCAAACGATAGCTCCGATTGACACGAAAATTGAAATCCGGTAATAACTAACTATTACGGATCCAATGGAATTGGTCTCGTTCAATTCTGAGACTGTTCAAAAATTGACTATTTTCACTAGTCGATTTAATATTAAAATATTCAATTTTCACAAATTAACTTTAAATTCGATTTTAAAAGTTCTAAAATATCGTTCTAACTCCAATATGATAAAATAAAATTTTACAAATCATTTTCAATCATATTTAACTCAATTTTCAATTATTTCCATAATTTAACATATTAAATTATTGATTTAATTATTCAATTAAATCCAATTATTCGAAATAAAATTTATTTGACTTATAAATTTACTTATTAATATTTAAAATTAATTAAATATTCAAATTTTAGTTACTTAAAATCCTGGGTCGTTACATGGAAGCCGTGTGGCTGGATTTGGTTGTGCTATTTGCTAAAAATAATAAGCCGCTTGCTTAAAATGCTAAATAAGGTACGCCTACGCAATAAAAATAGGAAATATGAACTGTTTTTGGTTTTTCCGACCGTGTGGGTCGATGTATATATATTTATCTCTTTTGTCAAATTGCAAAAGCTCCTCCGTACAAAGGAGACTCTGCCAAAAAATTTCAAAAATTTTGGGAGTTAGAAAAATTTTGAAATTTTTTAAGAAATTTCTGTTAAAGACAAAGCGAATTTAAATTAGATACTAAAATTAGTCATAAATGAAACTAATTGAAATAATGACATAAATTAGTTATAAATGAAAAATAAAATTTAAAGTTTAGAGTTGAAAATAAATTGAATTCGTATGGAAATGAAAGAATTAATTTGAATAGGAATGAATATAAACTAATGTGGTAAGATGAAAATGAATATAAGAAACATATGAAATGCTTATGTTAACTTAAGTAAGGAATGATCAATCCTTAATTGGAGATTGAATATTGATAATATAAATATATTCCAAGTTAATTTTTGGATGAATAAATATTGACATTTTGTGAAAAAGTCGATAAAATGTCTTGGGATATTGTGATTGGATATTAGTGCTAAGCAGGATATGCAGGTATTATAAAAAGGAAAAGGAAATTGGATTTGATTTCAAGAGATAAATTTGAATTGCCCGACAAAAGATACGTATATAAATTTGGTATGGAATTTGATTGGGACTTGGATTTGGATTTGGATTGAGCCACTTGGCTTTTTGTTTTCTTTTTGGATTTGGGAGGCCGTAGAGCCATTTCGTAGCTGTACCGAGCTAGCCGCGCAAAGGAGACGCTGGAAAAAATTTTCGAAAATTTAGGGAGTTAGAAAAATTTTGAGAAAATTTTGATAATTCAAAATTGGTTTTAAGATTAAAACTGGAATGGTTGAGTAAATAGAGTTGTTTGGGAAATATGGAAAGATTTGGAAGTTAATAAGAATGATAATGGATATTTTATATATATAAAAAAAATGGTTGGTAAGATGTTAAATTGTTAGAAACTGTTTGGTTTTGGGAAATAGTAAACGGATATTGGATCATTCTTCCTAGTTAGTAATTTCAGGGACGAAATTCTTTTAAGGGGGGAGGAATGTGACAACCCGGAATTTTTAAGCAATTTAAATCGGAATATTTAATCGATTTTAAATATTCAATAGTACAATTTTAGATTGATTTACGGATATCACAAATTATTTGATAATTGAATTATTAAATTAAATAATTTGAAGTTGGGAAAGAATTATTGAATTTAAAATTTTAAGCCGATTAAAAATAATTAGAAGACTTGTGAAATTTATATTGATAATATTGAAGATAATAGGAATTTTAAAATTAAATTTAATAGTGATTTATTTAGTTTTGAAATTTCATCGTTTAAATTGAATTTAAAAATAGCCTTCCGAGGCGCAGTCTCGGAATTCGACGAAACTGGTTCCATTGGGTCCGTAATATTGAATTATTATTGGATTTCAAATTTCATATTTATCGGAGTTAGTGTGTGAGTGTACGATATATAAACGCGCTGAGAATTTATTGCTAATAATCTAATGAAATTTAATTTAAATAGTCAAGCTTCTCTAATACGCCATCTCATATTCGTTTTAATCACGCTACCCTTATCTTCCATCGTACACTTCTCGTCCCTTCTAAAAACTGCTGGTTCCTTCTCGTTTATCCAATTCAATTTCAATCTTTATCAAACGAAAAGAAAACATAAAATCGGCCGAAGCCTATAAAAAAAAATGGCGAACGGGGTTTGTAAGAAAATTAAAATCGCGAGTTCCCCTCTTCTTCTTCTGTTCGAAACCCAGTCGCCTCCTCCTTCAATTTCGAATCGGCAAAAATCAAAACCCTAGCTCCCTCTTTTCTACGTTTTTTTTAATTAAAACCGAAACCCAGAAGAGAATAAGTGAAGGACCGAAGTCGATTTCGACTTCGACAAGGGGGGTCGCGATTAAATCGCGTAGCAACCTGAGGCGGTGTCGACGAGGTGGGGTTCTCGTTTCGTGAGGGCGACTAGAATCGAGCTCAAGTTCGACGCGACGACTTCGGGAGGATTTCGAAGTTCATCGACATCGCAGTCTTGTTGTGAAGTTCTCGAGTATCGGGGTGGAGGCGCGTTGCTCGTGGGAAGTTGCGATGCTCGGGTTCGTTTCCAATGGAGGTCGCGATCTTCTTTGGAGTTTTCGTGTGTGCTGCAGTGATTTTGAGGTAAGGTATTCCTTTATTTAAATTTATCTATACACATAAGTTTTTAATTAATATATATAGGTGAAACAGTAACAGTAGGATTATATGTAAGTTTGAACATATAATTTTATGTTGAACAGTGAATAGATATATTCATATTTGTATTTTAGTCTAATTTTATATATAGTAAAAGCAGAAATACATAGTTAAAACATAGGAGTATACGAAATTCCAATGGTAATGCAGATCATTTTATAGGTATATGAGGTTTTCCAAAAAGTGAAAAATAAAATCATATAGACATGCACACATTTTACTTTACTGGTCTATAAAAAAAATATTATTAAGGTGATTAATTTGTTTCACTAACATATCTAATTTATTTTAGTTCTGAAACTAATTTCTTAAACAAAAATAGATTGAATAAAATTTTGTTAATTAAATTTTATTTTTTCAAAATGGAAATTAATTTATTCGATTGATAAAATATTAACGAAACACCTAATGATTTTACAAGGTCTGAAAATCGAGAAAAAAAGACCAAGGCAATATTGACGTGGATTGAAAATAAAAGTAAAGGTGAGTTAATCTCACTCAGTTAATTTAAATTTAAATTTAAATGATTAAATTTTAAATAATTGTTTGAATGGTTGAAATTGATTGATGTGATATGGTATGAAATATTCTGGAATCGATATATTGTTGTGCTAACATCTGTGGATGTAGGAAAACAGGTTGGAGGGATCCAACTGGATCCCTCAACATTTATTTAAATTTATTTAATATTCTCTGCTGTGAATATTGATATTCTATGATGAGTTGTATCGGAATATTGAATGTTATGGTTGATTGGATATTTTTGGGTAAATGAATTTCCAATTATATAAATTGGATTTTGGAAAGAAAATAAAAGAAGTGAATTTGTAAGCGAAATAATTATAGAAAACTTGAATAAATTAAGAATGAATCGGAAAGAAATAGGAGTAGCATTAAAAATCCTAATAAATAATTTCGAGTATGAAAAGAATTTTGAATAAAACAGAAATTTATAAATTGTAAACTCAAGTTATATTAATTAAAGGAATAAAGAATTATTTTAAACTTTAACGTTTAAATTTATTTAAAGAATAAAGAAGTAACTTGAGAAATCTAAGAATTGGTATTTTCAGTTAAAAGTAATTTAACTCATAATTAAGGAAATAAAATCTAAAATTAATGGATTTTGAAAAGAAAGGAAGAAAATTGGAATTCAATTTGGAAATTGATTCAAGTGATAGAAATTAGAATTTCAAGAAGAATGTGAAGGGAAGTATATTTCCCTGGATAGCCAAGTACGTTGTTAAAGAAAATTTAAATATAAGATAAAAGATTAATGTGGTTTTAAAAAAGCATATTTTAGAAATTTTATTATTTCTGAATGTTTAAAATTCATAAGTAAATATTTTTTTCAAATCTATTATTGTAATAACTATTTAAATGTGACTTAGTATTTTATTCTAAAGAGTGAAAACCTAGTTTTATATTTTATAAGTAACTTTATTTTCAAAAATCATATAGTATGTATTTTTAGTAAATTATTGAAGTAGTTTTTAAAATGAATGTTCTAAAATATATTTCAAAGTAAAGTGTTTTTAAATTATTTTAAAAATCTTAAGTTTGGTGCTTGGCGATTTCAGTGGAAATAGAAACTATTTTGGGAAATTGATTCTGAGAAATGAAAATAGTTTTAAAACTGTTTCAAAAGGGTTTGAGAAGTGGAAATATATCTTGTGTAGATATTTTTGAGGGTAATAAATAATTCGGGATAATTATTTACTGGTTGATGGTTAGTTGTGAATATTAATTAATAGTTAAATAACCAACTATCAATATTGGCCAACTGCGTTGATCGTTTCGAAGAGACCGGGATCGAGATTTATTTCTCGAAAACCACTTCGATCTGGTTTGTACGTTTCGTGAAAACGATTTTGGATTCGAAGATGGAGCAGTGAAGTGCAAGGGCTAATCGCTACTAATCTTGAGGATATTTCCAAAATGGATGTAGTAGGAATAGTGCCTTCGGTTCCGTTCGAACCCTGGACGGACTTGTATGGATGAATGCTTGCGAAACATCGTCAGGTGGACGATGGGCATTCTAAGGAATATGTTCTATAAAGGTAACGCTTAGCCTCAAGCCTCATCAAATGGGAATGACTGAAAATCAGGGGATATGCAGCAAGGCTAGGTGGGTAGCACCCAAGCAGGGTGAGGTCATTCCAGTCTAGATGTCCCTTTTTATTTTTCGGCTTAGTGGTGCGGTTGCTGATCCCAACCGCGGGGTGATCTCACTCGGGACTGTCCAGTAAGGGATGGTTCCGGCCTTGTGTTGCAGGGGATGAAGGGAGTAATCCTCGGTACGGTGATCTAGGCCCCGTACTGTGATAGGTGGTACCCCAATGCCTAGTCATTAGTTGGAAATTCATTCTCCCTACGAGCCTTGTACGAGTTTTTTTTGTATTACCCACTTTTGTGGCTAGTAGCTGGAATTTAGTAATGTAACAATTTCGGCTATTTTATAAGTACTTGTATATAGACCCTATTATAATATCAGAGGATTTCTATAAAAAAATCGTTTTAGCTATCGTGAGGTAAAAACCCGACATGTTTATTTGTGGCGTGGTCTTACGAGATGCTTTTGTTTTCAAAGGATTTTTGAAACTTTAAAAATAAATTGGGTGTGATTTTCTCATGCTGGTATTCCAGACTGACTCGGGTGTTATTTAACTGTAATGCTCGGGTCAGACCGAGTATTATAGGATACAGGATGTGATGCTGTGGAGCTCAGGAGACGAGCTGGATGACGATACGTACTCACGTACTTGTATATATATATTATTCCGCTGTTGAGTTGTTGTGTATCCATTGAATGTTATTGATGTGAGTTGTGACTGATGTACTCAGATGATGTAATGTATGTAAACAGTTATCTTTGATTTTGAGTAAAGATTATTTACTATCTATTATATTTTATTCCGCTGCGATGGTTAGATTCTGATGTTGATTTTGTTATCTCTTCTTCTACCTTTTCTTTTTAAACCCAAATGGTTCGTATTTCTGTGCAACTTGAGTTGATTGTTGTAGACTAGTGTTGACTCAAGGGGTACGGATTTGCGGGTCGTTACAAAAGAAGATCACTAACAGGCTATGCTTTCACCATTGGTGGTTGTGCTGTGAGTTGGAAAGCAACCTTACAGACCACCGTAGCATTATCTACTACTAAGGCCGAGTATATGGCTATTTCTGAAGCAAGCTACTTGGCTGAGAGGTTTGTACTTTGAGTTTAGTGGAGGCACATCTTGATTACTATATTTTGCGACAGCCAGAGTGTTATCTTCCTTACAAAGGATCAAATGTTCCATGAGAGAACGAAACATATTGATGTGAGGTATCACTACATCTGGGATGTTATTGCTAAAGGTGATGTTAAGGTATGCAAGATAAGTACTCATGACAATCCTGCTGACATGATGAACCGGTCCAGCTGAAACATAAAGACAGGGTCATGCTAACTACGATTTGACTTCTATGCCACCTTTCACATTATTGTTATTTTATTATTATTGCTACATGGACTATATATATATATATAGTCTCCTGTTACTTCTTGCATATACGAAAAAACAACCTTTGTAAAATAAAACCCTCCTGATAGTGAAATTTTTGCCTTTCTCCCGTGGTTTTTCCCGAAAGGGTTTTCCATGTTAAATCTTGTTTGTGTTTCTGATTTTCTGCTCATTTCTTTGATCAAATTATTTTAGCTAATACAACCCATGTTGTAGAAACAATTACTTGACTAGCAGCACCTGCAATGGCAAGCACTGCACTGGTATTGACTCAAAAGTTCAAAAATGCAGTGTTATTGTGTAAAGAAATGAAGTTTAATGTGTTGAGCTTCATATTTTTGATTCATGACAAGGAGTTCATGACAAAAAAAGGATTATCAAATATTTGACAAGCATGATTTATTAGAATCTAAGTTAGAATTTTTTGTTAAAATCTATCCTCAAATGAACCTGTAAACTTGCATCTTTGAAAATATACATGTCAGTCGATTGGAACCGTCCAGTCATTCGACCGACCTATGCATATGTAAATTTATATATTGTCCAATTCAGTCGACTAAATATTCATGATCGGTCGACTGAAATGTTCCGTATTCCACCTAAAATCTTTTGTTTTAATTTAGTCGACTGATTGATCATATTCTGTTGACTAAATATGCTATAACTGTCATAATGAGACGCTCCTCTTCCTAAAGAGGAATCTCTTCCAAGAAGAGTTGCAACCATTTCTGTTCGTCAGAGCTCTTTACCAAGCATTGTAACTCTTCATTCATTATAAATATATATTCCATTCAAGATCAAAGAAATAACTTTTCTGTTCTCTACTCTCTTAAATATTCAGAACTCTTATTGTTTAGAGTTTGTGAAATCGTGCTTATAATTCTTCGTTTCTAAAGCAGTCTATATTTTCCTTATCTTCACGGACATACAAATATACATATCATACTTAAGGAAAAGATTATAGGAAGGGGGTACTTTCATTCGACAAATTAGTGTTGTAACAAGAACGCACAATGTCCAAAAAAAAAAATTTGTATCAAAGTCCCAATCATTTGCCCAAGTGGGAAAATTCCTGTTCAATTGCTCGATGGTCAAGTCATGTTCTGTTGCTCAGGCAGTATAAACGTATTACTTCGGTTTAACTGAGGGTTGTAAGTTTAATTTCAGAAGGAGCCTGGTACTGGACTTGAACGAGAAGTTCGATGTAGTATAAAAATTTCTGGTCTCATTTTATTTTACTGCTTTATTTACTTACTTTATATTTCGCACAAGTAGTTTAGATAATATACATATTACACGATTCTAACGTCACTTTCATAATGAACAAACCAGAACCAATATTTAGAATAAGATCTTTAATATCCTTCTTATCAAAAATCTTGGCTAACAAACCAAGCCTGTTTGAATCAATTTTCACATTTGAAGCTTTCACCAAAGTAGAGATTTTCCTAGCCTATAACGAAGGAAACTTATATGAGAAAATGAAAAAGAACTACGCAACCTAGCAACATCACCATAAGCTAAGGACGTAAGCAATTCTAACGCTCTCAATGTATTAAAAATACGTATTATGAAAATACAGGTAATTTGTTAGTGTTTGCTACAAAAGCACAAACTATGTATTAATTTATTGTTTTTGTCCATGTGGATCTGTAATCAATCTTTTGTTCTCATTCATTTTCATTTCTCTTTATCTTGGCCATGCATACTATATATATAAAAACGGAGAATATAATAAGTCACGTATGTGTGTGTGTGTGGAAACGCTTCCTAACTGTCATTTTCCCTTATTCCACAAAGCTGCTTCCTCCATTTCCACGAACCACCTTCACTTCTTACTGTTTTGATTCATTTAGAAGAAGAAAAATTATAATATATATAATATTGCAATTCATATCTTCTATAAACCTCCCCTCTCATGTTTCTTCTTGAACACGACCAACCCTCCCCTTGCCTGCTTTCTCCCCTCCTCCCTTCGCAAGTCTTCCCACTACGCTCAACGTCCATCACCTGAGCCTCCACCAGCCGAGCCTCCATAACAGCATTTTCCCCATCTCCCTTAACTTGCGCAAGCCTCCACCTATTCTCCTTCCACCACTGGCCGACTCCACCCCCGCAGCCATGAGCCTGTTGCAAGCCCGAACCCAAGCACTTAGGCCGAAGCCTACCACCAACCTAGCCGCAAGCACAACTCCACCTCTCTGACAATAGCTCCTCTTCCCTTCCACCACGTTAGCGCCCCTCCTCGCCAACCCTTGAAACTTGAGCCACCATCTCTCCTTCCTTTTGTGGCCGAATGACAGCAAAGCCTTGCCTACGAATCTTCTCATTCTTGAACATATATAAAGGTATGTATATATATATATATATATATTTGGGAAATTTGCATATATACAAGAGGAAATGAGCTGCCAACAAGCCTGACAGGTGACAAAGACAAAAGATACAAAAAGAAGGCAATAGAACAAAATAAAAAGAATAACATTCCAGCAAAAACATCACATCCTAAGGGAAGGAAGGGCGCAGCCTGTCGAGAAAATGAGGATGAGCTCCGAAAAAACCACCGCCCATCGAATCACGCTTACAAGCTCCGACAAGGCCACCGCCTGTAAGCATGATGCAGATTCTCTCGACCAAAAGAAATCTGAGGACACCGACGCCCAATCCTAAACGCTCAACAAAATCCTGAGCTCCCTCCTAACCAACCCGAATAAGTCGAGGACACACCACTGCAGCCTGACGACAGAGACCTGTGCTCCTTTCTTTTCAACCCTGAATGACTAGCAGCAGAATCAGTAATAAAAGGAAAGTACTAGAATAGAGAATACCTGATAAGACAACATCGAACCAATGAACCCTCAACCGATACCCGTTCTAATGGGCCTAACAGCTATAGAGAGCCGATCTGCAAGCTGGCTCGATCCAAATCCGAGGTGCCTCGAGAAAGGGAGAGCCTGGAAAGCAATGGACAAGTCGTCTCTAACCCGACGAATCACAGCAGTAGAGGACATCTGTACTTCTTCAAAGACCACCTTATTTCGTGAGCACCAGATGTGCCACAAAATAAGGCAAGGAATCAAACGATACAGAATAGATCTTAGAGATTTCCCAGAACGCCTGGACCACCAAGAACAAAGAGTAGCAGCCGGCGAGGAGAAGTCCCCATGAAGACCAATAAAATTTCGAAAGAAGTTCCAGATTGCTTTAGCAACAAAGCCTTCGAAGAACAGATGACAGATGGTCTCCTCAGCCCCATTGCCGCAGCAATAGCATCGAGAGACGATAGGAATGCCAATCCTGCGAAGATTGGCATGAAGGGGGAGCCCATTATGCAGCGCACGCCACATGAATATGGACACTTTACGGGGTAGGCGGGAGTCCCAGATAAAGGAAAAGATAGGACGAGACAGGGCCGACTCACGAATGGAATTCCACACCTTAAAAACAGAGAAAGAAGATCCATCCCATCCGGCCATACCACCATGGGCGTCGGACAGAGATTTGACCGCTTGCATCCGTTTCCATGTTTCGCTGGAGAAGGATGGAGAGCCCGAGAAATTCGCGGAAGAAAGGCAATGATATTTAGCTCGGAGGAATGATGCCCAGAGGGAATCATTTTGCCCGAACCGATACCAGAGTTTGCAAGCAAACGCAGTACACATATCCTTAGGATTTCGCAGGCCGAGACCGCCCTCCGAGCGAGGTTGGCAGACCGTGTCCCACGAGATCCAATGATGTCGAGATGAGGATTCATTTGAACCCCAAAAGAAAGCCGAAGCCAACGAGCTAAAGGACCGGAAGAAGGAGTCCGTAGGGGTGATAGCTGCGAAGATATGGGTTTCGATGAGTCCAAAACAGACTTTATCAAACTTTCCACTTATGCCTAATTGTCTGCATCAAATCCTACCAATATGAAAACAAATATATGCACTTTCAGGTAAATGTCCGTAAAATGGGTTATGTTAAATGGAAGAACATTAGTTAAATGGCATTACCTACTCATGCTAACATTGATTATCAAATTATATATCTTGTTTCATAAGTTTTTGTAAGCTTAGTATGGGTAATTAGTATTATACTCAACTGTTGGCTTAAATGTTATGCTAACTCCATGAAAACGTTGCCATCAAGAGAAGTTTGAAGGTTTTGAATTACTCTTAAGGCTAACTACTAATGTACATAATTAATAACTTCACATGATATCAAATATCTGTTTCTGTTGTTTTATATGGTACGGTATATTAACATTTGATAGATATAATCAATGTTGATCATGTATATTTGCCAAGTACTCAGGTGCTTTCACCATTAAGATCTTTGATGGCATTATTATGAAATAATACTGAATAAAAATTAAAGTTATCACCAAAGCTTTAGCCTACTGGATATTTTTTTTTAACCAGGTCAGACATTCCTTTAGTAATTTTTTTACCATCCAAAAGAAGTCAGTTTCGGGTTCTAGCATTGAATCCATTAGTAAGCAATATACTTATTAAATAATATAATACTCATTCACCGACATGTACAAGTTTAGTCTTTGGAGCTGGATATAATCAACTCGTGAATTGCAACTGTTATTTGGTAATTTCAGTTAGAAGCTCCTTTTATTATTATTTAATATGCCTATGAGTACCATGTATATTACACATTTAATTGCAAATTGAATTCATACTTCTGCTTAACTTAAAAAAATTGAAAACCATGGCGAAGAAGAAAATTGTAGAAATTGTCAAATCAAAGATGGAACCTCTATCATCGTAATATACTTTCCCCTCTCTCGGTAAATTATAACTTAAATTTGAAGTAGTTTTTAACTTGTTTAGTTCTAACCTTTCAGGTCAAATTCGGAGTGCTGCGAAGGAGAAATTTTCTATGATTTCCTTGCAAAACTTAAGGGGTGACATTTTCTATATTTATATGTCAATTTATATTTTGGGTTGATGGGAAATTTTATAGTTAAGCAATCATTCTTTTTTTTACATATGTTTAGGGTTGTAGAAGTAGAAAGAGTTTCAAAGCTAGGGAAACTTCCAAATATAGTCTAGATCAAAGTAATTACACTCTTATTAATGTTTTAAAGTTTTTAGTAACGAACGATTAATCTGTATTTTCTTATGAAATTTATTTATTCAATTCAGCAACAGATTACCCCAAAATACAAGTTATTTCATTCTGTTGGCATGCTCCACACTAATATCCTGATCATGTAGCTTCAATAACCTTTTTGTTGCGGATTAATTAAGTTTCTCGCTTTAATAAAGGTAGCAGCAATGACAACCTAACTATTTATAATTTAGCAAGATCATCGATTCAACTTATTCAAAAGTAATATCATTTCTAAAGCAAAATTTACAAAATGATTTACCTGAATTGATCAAGCATCCTCATTGATATACTATCAATCATATTCCAAACCGAATCCAAGCATATTAAAACTAAATTCAAAAGGTGATTGTAAATTGAAATTTGCATATTTTCAGCAATGAAGATTGGAGAGGATGCTGGAAGGTTAGAGGGTGCGAAAATTCAGGCTAAGACAACTCTTGTGGTTTGAATACTGAAGCAGTTGTTGAAGATCAAACGGGCCCAAATATTTAAGTGATAACTAGTCAATAACTTGACATGATTAGTAGAGGATTAGGTGTGTTGAATAATTTTTATGAGAAAGAGGGAGAATATGAGAAAGAGGTCTTTTTGTTGTTGAAAACTTCTCTTTTATTGATGGATTTCTTGCCTGTTTGCTTGATACAAAATGATGAGAGAGCTCTTCTATTTATATGACTCCACAGACTATTCTGGAAACACGACTCTCTAAACAATTCTAAAAACATGACTCCGTACATAATTCTTATTTCTACTAGAAGATTCAAGAGCTCTCAACAAACTACAGTAAATGCAAGAAGACTCTAGAAACTATAATAAAAAGAAGCTTCTAGAAATTAACCATAATAAATCAAGTTTAATATTTCAACACCCCCTTTAAACTTGATTTGTGATTCCAAGCAAATTCCTCAATCTGACAAAATCCTCATACTTAAAGAGTTAGTGAAGATATCGGCTAATTGATCATGCGTCTTCACATACTTTAGCTGCATATCCTTTTTGGCGATACAATCTCTAATATAGTGATAGCATGTATCAATGTGTTTGTTTCGATCATGAAAGACTAAATTCTTTGTTAAAGTAATTGCTGACTTGTTGTCCATGAAAATCTTGGACGGCTCCTCTTGTGGTAATTTCAACTTCTTTAGCAGATTTCATAACCAAATTGCATGGCAAACACATGAAATAGCAGCTACGTATTCCGTTTTGCATGTGAAAAGAGTGACAATCGACTGTTTTTTCGACATCCAAGTGAAGGTTGTGTCACCCATGCAGAATATGAAGCCACTTATGCTTTTTCGGTCATCCACATCTCCACTTCAATCAATATCGCTATATCGATCATGCTCGTAATTATCAGAATTAGAGTAGTACAAGTCAAATTTTGTTGCCTTTAATATAGCAAAGAATCCTCTTTGCTGCCTTCAAATGAGTTATTGGATTCTCCATGTATCGACTCACAACTCCTACCACATATAACATTTCGGGTCTTGTGCACGTCAAATATCGCAAGCTTCCAACCAAGATCTTGAATAGTGTTGAGTCAACTTTTTCTCCTTCCTCATGCCTTTATATCTTGGTTCCATATTCAATCGGCGTGCAAACTAGGTTAGAGTCATCCATCTTGAACTTCCTCAATACTTCCTTAGCATAACCTTCTTGAGTGATTAGGATTCCTTTATCTTCTTGTTTTACTTCAATTCTAAGGTAATAAGATGTGAGTCCAATATTAGTAAACTCCTTTGTCATCTCTTTCTTAAACTCTTTAAACATGCTTGGATTGCTACCTGTGAAGATCAAGTCGTCTACATACAAGCATACAATCAATGTACCACCATTTTAGATTTTAATATAGAGTGCATGCTCACATGGACATTTGATGAAGTTTCTTTCTTGGAGGTACTTATTAATTCAAGCATTCCAAGCCCTTCGAGTTTGTTTCAACCCATAAAATGCCTTCTTTAACTTTATGACCTTGTCTTCTTGTCCCTTGACTTCATCGCCTTGTGGTTGCTCGATATAAACCCTTCTTCAAGAATTCCATTTAGGAAGGTAGATTTCACATCCATTTGATGTATCTTCCAATTGTTTTGAGCTGCTAAAGAAATTATTAGTTTAATAGTTTCTAGTCGAGCGATTGGAGCGAATACCTTATCATAGTCAATGCTAGCTCTTTGACTATAAGCTTTAACCACCAATCTCATCGTATATCTTTCGACCTCTCCTTTGGCCTTTTTTTTGCTTTTTACACCCACTTCACGCCAATTGCCTTGTGTTCTTTTGGAAGCGAAGCTAACTCTCATGTGTCATTCTTCTTGATGGCCTTGATTTCTTCGTCCATAGTATTTTTTAAATTCTTCTTTTGCAAAGCTTCTTGGAAGTTTATAGGCTCACAATCCAAAAATAGACAAAAGAGAGTAAAATTATCTTGATTTTCTATTACCTCATAAGTTTCTTGAACGCTTTTAAAGCGTGGAGCCCTTTCACTTGAGCTCTCATCTTCTAAACAACTTGTGGTTGGTGAAGCTAGTGGGAAAGTGGGCTCCTCGCTTGATTGTTCGATCCTTGGTTGTTGCATTTCATCTCCTTCAAGGTGTGTAAAGAAGTTGTAATTGTCATTACGTGTTCTTTATTCCCATTCTCTTTCTTCATTGAACACAATATTTCGACTAATTATTATCTTCCTCTTATCGGGATTGTAAAGCTTATAGTCTTTCGAGTTGATGTCGTAACCAATGAAAATATACTTCTCACTTTTGTCATCCAATTTGCTTCGCTTCTCGTTCGGTATATGCATATGAGCTATGCTTCCAAAAGACTGTTAGATGAGAATATTAGGCTTCTTTCCACTCCATGCTTCTTGTGGTGTCTTTCCCCATGCACCTCTTATTGGAAATCGGTTTGATTAGATAAACGGCATATGCAATAGCTTCCGTCCAAAATTTCTTTAGCAGCCTTTCACTTTTAAGCATGCTCCTTGCTATCTCAAGAATTGTCACATTCTTCCTCTCTGCTACTCCATTTTGCTTGGGGGATCTAGACACTATCAGCTGTCGTTTAGTTCCATTATTTTCATAATACTTTGGAATTCTTTTGATGTGAACTCTCTTCTACGGCGAGATCTCATGGCTTTAATCACAAGGCCACTTTTCTTCAAAAACCTCTGCTTTCCCCTTCAAAAATACGCCCATGTTTTCCTTGCAAAAAAGTCGATGAAAAGAAGGAAATTGTTACTCTTACCAAGTGAACTTGGCTTGATCGTACCACACATATCCGTATGTATGAATTGCAATGGCTTTTTGGTTCTTGAATATGACCCCTTTGGAAAGCCCATTTTGAATTTCTTTCTAAGTAAACATCCTACGCACACTTGATTAGGATGGCTTATGCATGGTAATTCTCTTACCATTTCCTTCTTAGAGAGCAATTCTAGTCCTTTGAAGTTAAGATGTCCAAAACGAAGATGCCAAATCCAAAAGGCATTGTAGAACACCTTAAGGTATTGTGCGGCATCATTTTGAATGTTGAGCACAAACATTCTATTTTTGGACATTGGTATCTTAGCAATGAATTTACTTGCACCGTCTTTTATAGATATGTTATTATCTTTTAATCGAATATCATAACCTTTCTCTAAGAGTTGTCATAGGCTCAAGATGTTGCTCTTCATATTTGGCACATAATAAACATTAAAAATGAATTGGTGCTCTCCATTCTTCAATCGGATAAGAATCGTTCCTTTACCTTTTACTGCTATCTTTAATTCATCTCCAAATGCGATGTTGTCCTTCAGCGATTCATTATGCTCTACAAACATTTTTTTTCTTCCACGCATATGGTTGCTTTCACCGCTATTGAGGTACCATTGATTTTCCTCACCTTTTTCATATTATTTTTGAGCCAGTAATAATGTACCATCCTCTTAATTTTTTTCTTCAATGTAATTGGTCTTCTCGTCAATTTTATTATTGTAGGATCGATTTCACCCTAGAGGGGGGGTGAATAGGGTGATAGTGTAAATTATAAAAATTAATCGTGGAAGCTTATAAAATAATTTCAATTCAGATCACAGAATAGCAGCACAGATATCGTAGAATATAAATAACAGAACAACACAGAATTTATCCAGCTTCGGCAAAAACTTGCCTACGTGCTGCCCCCAAGGTTTCTACTAGAAATTAGATAGTCCCTCGCTTACACAAGTAAACTCGCTATACCCACTATTGACTAATCTTACTCCACGCTCAAAACCTTGCCACAACTCAACCACCGAGTTGCGAATTCTCAAGCTACGCCACGTAGCTTGTCCGCTAGTCACACGACTAGAAATTTAAAAACGGTTTAAAAAGAAAATACAATTAAAAAAAATAAAAAACAAAATGACCCTAATTTAAAAATAAAAGCCCTTATATAATATAATAGAGAAATAAGCCGACCCCTTTTTATTTTTCGGCCCGTTCTTCTTTAGTGGCGGCTTTTGTTCTTTCGTTCGTATCTCTTTGCAAAAATGAGGCTTTCCTCCTTGATCCAAATTAGGGCTTTCGAAGAGCCGTTACTACGTCGATCGAATCTGTGATTGTTCGAGAGTTGCCTTGCTCAATCGATTTCTCGTTGTTGCTTACTTCGAGTTGATGGAGTTCGACTTCAATTCGGTATGTGGTTTTTCGTTTATGCTGTTCTGTTATGCTTGATTGAACTCCATGATCGATTGCCTGTGATGATTAGGGTTATATATGCGTTTGAACTCCTTTATCTTCGTTCGTATAAACTTATTTGAATTTTTCAAATAAGTTGTTCGGCCGTTCGATTATACTTTGATGCTGATGATTTCACTGACCTTTTCGTAATCGTATATTTTGGTTGCTTGATGGTTACGGCTTTGATTTATTTCGTGATGACCACGGTTTCCACTCCGTTCCTTTTTCTGTTGACTTGTTAAAAACACGGCTTTGATACATTTAGCTTTGTATCTGCAGTTTGGATATTGATGATTTCCTCTGATGCTTTGACTTTGGTCACTTTGATTTCATGAATTTCTGATTGACTTTGTTCACTAATAAATTGCAGCATGTTCGCTGTGGCATTGCATTGTCGTGCATTTGTTTCAGTTGCATTCATTGATCAGTACTTCTTTGCTACTGCATACTTGATAGCAAATTTGATGTGTGGTCAGACCTTAACTTCACTTGAGCATTGTTAAGTAGTTTGTAGTTGCTGTGTTGTCATTTGGGCTTGTAAGTTGTATCATACTTGATGATCTTCATATTCACATGTCTTGTTGACACTTGCAGTTCACTCGGCTTTGATTTTGTGGCTTCGACATCTTATATTCATGAGATGTTTATTGTGAAGCTTGGTTTACTGGTCTTTGAGGCATGTTGTGTCCATATTGTATTTGATACTGTTGCACTGCTGTGTTATGTAGTAACCTAGTTTCACTTGCATTGCTGAGTCATTCTGATGCATCCTTCTGGCTTTAGAGTCTGTTATGTACATTCGAGCTAGTGCATATGAACTGGTGCATGCTTTGTACTTTGTAGTATAGTTGCAATGTGTTGTTGTTTGGTGCCATGTGCATCTTTGTGATTCAGTCTGTGAGTTGCATACTTGTGCTTACTTTGAGTATGTTACATGTTGTGTTTCCAGTAGCCTGGATATCAGATATCTCTTTCTTCCATGTTTCTGCACTCCATGGATCAACTCCCATTCCTCCATAAAATTGATTTGTCTTCATTGCTGTCATATTTTTGCTTGTGCATCACTTGACTTGTTGTATTGTCATTGCATCTTTGCACTCTGTTTTTGATGTTGGCCTTCATTTGCTTGTATATATGAACTGCTTCATGTTTGAAGTCGTAGCCTGTACACCTGCCCTGTGTTGAATCCGGCTTGGATTTGACCTTGTGCTGAATGACATTGTTTTATTGCACTTGAGTTGAATCCGTCTTTTATTTGGGTTTGACCTTGTGCTCACCTGTCCCTGTAGCATTATCATGTGTATATCGGTGTGCACGGCCTTGTGGCATATGCAGTGATACACTGTGTATGTCACAAGCTGTTCGTGTGATGAATTCAAATATAAATGATGACGAACAACCCAAATAACTGAGGCAAATATCATTTTCAAAATTCACGTTTTATTTTATATTACAAAAATATTTATTTTTCAATTTTACTGCGTTAGTGTATATTTTTGCAGATTGCTCAGATGCTGGATTCAAACCGGAATGAAGTTAAAGATAAAAATATGAGTTGAGTGAATGAGTGATGTGTAGTGAGGTTAAATGTAAATATGAATCTGTGATGTATTTGTAATCAAACTTGCATATGTATAGTGAGAGCTTGAATTTGTACTATTCAAAATTGTAATAAATATTTGTTTGAATAAAATATTCATTTGAATTCAAATTCCGTGTTATTTATTTTATTCAGCAAATATTTATTTAAACTGTGAAAAATAAAATAATATATTAACAAATACATTTAAATGGATGTATATATGTTTATTATCATCAAACAAAAATCATATAAGCGCATATTCAACAATCTCCCCCTTTTGATGATAACAAACATATATTTAAGATTTTGAATATGTTAAATGTATTTGATCATTGATATGCTCTAATTTGCTCCCCCTATTTAAATGCTTCCTCTCTACACAATACTCCCCCTACAAATATGCATACAATTAAATAATATGCAAATGAGCCTAGATGCAAATAGAAAATTATTTGACCATTTCTTGATTTTATTTGACAAAATCTTAACTTTTTTCTCCCCCTTTTGTTATCAGCAAAAGAGTGATAGTGTTAGAGAAAATAGAGATAAAGTAATCGATATCAATCCAACATTAAAACTCAATTGAATATAAATATTAAATTTCGATAAAAAGTCAAACAAAAATCATAAATATTTTGTTAGGCGCATATTCCACTTTTAGAATGATGGAAATGATGTCATCATATAAAACCATACAGTTGTGTCTATTCGTGGTAAGTTATATCAGGAATTTGAATATCTACTATCCATGCATAACCGTTAGGACTTTTAAATGAGATTAGTAGTATTCCAATTTTATTTTTTTTAAATGAATTCAAGTATCTTCTAACCACGCATAACCGTGAGGACTTTTAAATGGGATTAGAATCAACTTGTTTATTTTAAAAATCAACTTTTGATATGCGTTCCATACATGCATAACCGTGAGGACTTTTAAATGAGCATGGAAGCACATAACAAATTCCAAGTAATTCACCCATGCATAACCGTGAGGACTTTTAAATGAGAGTGAATACTTGGGTATTTATTTATTATTATTATTATTATTATTATTTTAAAAAAAATGTGAAAATGAAAAATGAACGATTCCTGTTTAAAGTACCACATATTGACAAACTATATAGAATTTTTATGAGTGATGGTCGTTAGAAATATGATAGATATAGATATGGTCATGGAATTTTTACCAACAAAAAGTTTTATAACTCTTGTTTAAATCTCTAAATAAATTTTCTAATTATACTTTCTCGAGTTCTAATATATGATCAATATCAACACTCATCAATTTTTCAATCACTATTTTTCTTTTCGATAATCATTTGGGAGTCAGATTAGTCAATATAGTCATTTAAAATCAAATTCAAAAATAATTATGAAATTAATATTTCAAAAATGACTGATCTGAAAATATGGTCAAAAATGATTTTCTCCAGGGGGTTTTAAAAGAAAATTTTCTGCTATTTGAAAATTATTTGAAATGAAGAATATGCAGATATTTTCTTCGAAAAACGATGCAGTTACTAAATGTCTCAACAAAAATCACGTTCCACTAGTAATTTTTCTATCAACTAGATTACCAGTGTAATCTGCATCTGAATTTCTCTTTTACTCAAAATCATCATTAATTGAATTTGATTGACCAAAACATGAAGTGTGCACAAAAAATTTCAAACTCAATTTTTACAGCAATTTAAATGACATTCTTTTGAATTTGAATTGAAGCCGTGTAAATAATCAGAAAACCGTGAATATAGAGTTAGTCGAATTATAACCAAATGTATTATTATCCAACAAAACACTATTTTTAATCCAAAATGATATATATGAAGTAATTCAAAGAATCTAGAGATTATTATGGTGTTTTTGGCATAAGAATATAATTGGCCAACAACTTTGAATAAGCCAGAATCAAAATCATCATTTTTTCATCATCTTCATATTGGCTGATTTTAATTCAGAATATGGTGCAGATTATCACATTTAATATATCGTTTAAAACATATCATTACCTGTTTTACCTTTACGATATTTTTCGTTGTTGTCCGTTGTGATTCTGTCACCTTTATACTAGGCTAAGGAACTTTGCTTCGTCGTCCGTTGTGTTTCTGGAACAGCCAAAAATCCAGAGAACACTGTTGTTGTTCCTTAGCCTGCCACCACACCTACACGAGAAAAAATTTATGTGACCTATTTGTTTTTATAGGTCCATGGTTGTTAGAAAATTTTGAAAAATAATTTTGTGTAGACCCAAAACTATTTATAATTGTTCCCTTCGGCACCCAAATTTGTTTAACTTTGAGAGATTTTATATTTGTACCTTTTGGAACCCAAATCGGTATAGTTTTCACATGTTTGGGTCTATACCAACAATTATTGTGATTGTGTCCATATTTTCTACAAATTGTGCACATGGAATTAGCTTGACTAATATTGCTTTCAACAATTTTCGAACAATTGTATCCAAGTCCTTGTCTAACCGTATTAACAGTTTGCTTTCCTAGTAGCGTATTCAATGATTTTTCACTTTTTGAAAATTTATCTAAAGTCGTTAACAATTGTTCGACTTGTGTTTTGAGAGATTCATTTTCGTTTAACAATTGTGTGCACTTTTTAATAGAATTCTCTCTTCTAGTATTTTCATTCTCTTTTAAAATCAGAATTTCATTTTCAAGTGATTTTATATTGATTTCTGATTTTTTAATTTCCTCTTCGAATGTTGGACACTTATCACACTTAGGGATTCTACGTTGATAGTTCTTAACTAATTGATCAAGTTGTTCATTGCATTCTATCAAATTATCCTTTTGAGATTCAAATTTGGCGTATTTTTTCCTAAGTCGTTCAAAACAACCATTTACTTCGTGGAAATAAATAAGTAATTCAGAGTGAGTAAGTTTTGATACCTCGCTTGGCTCGTCATCGTCGCTATCAGTTATATTCCCTTGAAGGCACATATCTGCTTTCTCACTCTCACTACTAGAACTATGGTTATCTTCATCACTTGTATTCCACGTGGCTGCAAAACTTTTCCTTTTTGATTTCTTTTTAAAGTCGTGTTGATTTTGAGGACAATTGGGCTTGATGTGTCCGGGTTGGTTGCACTTGTGATAGATGATCTTCTGTTCTTCAGAGTAGTCTAGTGCTTTGGCTATTCTGCTTTTCGCTTTTTGAATTCGAGCTGAATTTCCATATTTGTAATTCCACTTTTTGAATTTCTTTATTAATATCTCCAATTATGCTGCTGCATCATCATCGTCATCACTTTCAGTTGTTCCTTTGAGAGCTATTGATTTCTTTCGAATATCTCCTCCTTCACGCTCTTCCTTGAATTTCATTTCTAGCTCATAAGTGGTGAGATTTCCGATGAGTTCTTCAACTTTGAGTTGTTTTAAATCTTTCGATTCCTGAATGGCAGTTACTTTCGCTTCAAAGCTTCGTGGAAGGACTCTGAGGATTTTCCGGACTATTTCCAATTCGGTGTATGTTTTTCCGAGAGCTTTTGATTTGTATACGATATTGGAAAGTCGTCCGTACATCTCTTTGACATTTTCTTCCTTCGCCATTGTAAAGTTCTTGTATTCGCTGCTTAGCATGGCAAGGCGAGATTCTTTGACTTGAGATGTTCCTTCGTGAGTCACTTCTAGTATGTGCCATATTTCCTGCGCAGTTAGACAATGTGAGACACGATTAAATTCAAATTGATCTAATGAACAGATAATAGAATTCATAGCTTTGGCATTAGTATTCTGTAATTTATTTTCTAGTTCTGCCCATTGTTCCTTTGGTTTCTCTATTTCCTGATTATCTACAGTTATAGTTGGAGTTCTATAACCTGTCTCAACAATATCCCAAGCGTCAATGGTTTTCAGAAAAATTTTCATCCTATTTTTCCAAAAAGCATATTCACCATTGAACATTGGTGGTCTAACTATGGATTGACCCTATGTAAAAGCATTATTAAAAGAATCCATTTTAAAAATTCAAAATTTTAAAACAAAAATTGATTTTTTCAAAAAAAAATCGAATTTTTAGCACAAATGTTGAATTCTATTCCTAGCTCTGATACCACTTGTAGGACCGATTTCACCCTAGAGGGGGGGTGAATGGAGTGATAGTGTAAATTATAAAAATTAATCGTGGAAGCTTATAAAATAATTTCAATTCAGATCACAAAATAGCAGCACAGATATTGCAGAATATAAATAAAAGAACAACATAGAATTTACCCAGCTTCTGCAAAAACCTGCCTATGTGCTGCCCCCAAGGTTTCTACTAGAAATTAGATAGTCCCTCACTTACACACGCAAACTCGCTCGCTATACCCGCTATTGACTAATCTAACTCTACGCTCAAAACCTTGCCACAACTCAACCACCGAGTTGTGAATTCTCAAGCTACGCCACGTAGCTTGTCCCCTAGTCACACGACTAGAAATTTAAAAACGGTTTAAAAAGAAAATACAATTAAAAAACAATTTAAAAAAAATGACCCTAATTTAAAAATAAAAGCCCTTATATAATATAATAGAGAAATAAGCCGGCCCCTTTTTATTTTTCGGCCCGTTCTTCTTTAGTGGCGTCTTTTGTTCTTTCGTTCGTATCTCTTTGCAAAAATGAGGGCTTTCCTCCTTGATCCAAATTAGGGCTTTTGAAGATTCGTTACTACTTCGATCGAATCTGTGATTGTTCGAGAGTTGCCTTGCTCAATCGATTTCTCGTTGTTGCTTACTTCGGTTGCTTCGAGTTGATGGAGTTCGACTTCAATTCGGTATGTGATTTTCGTTTATGTTGTTCTGTTATGCTTGATTGAACTCCATGATCGATTGCCTATGATGATTAGGGTTATATATGCGTTCGAACTCCTTTATCTTCGTTCGTATAAACTTATTTGAATTTGTCAAATGAGTTGTTCGGTCGTTCGATTATACTTTGATGCTGATGATTTCACTGACTTTTTCGTAATCGTATATTTTGGTTGCTTGATGGTTACGGCTTTGATTTATTTCGTGATGACCACGGTTTCCACTCCGTTCCTTTTTCTGTTGACTTGTTAAAAACACAGCTTTGATACATTTAGCTTTGTATCTGCAGTTTGGATATTGATGATTTCCTCTGATGCTTTGACTTTGGTCACTTTGATTTTATGAATTTCTGATTGACTTTGTTCACTAATAAAATTGCAGCATGTTCGCTGTGGCATTGCGTTGTCGTGCATTTGTTTCAGTTGCATTCATTGATCAGTACTTCTTTGCTACTGCATACTTGATAGAAAATTTGATGTGCGGTCAGATCTTAACTTCACTTGAGCATTGTTAAGTAGTTTGTAGTTGCTGTGTTGTCATTTGGGCTTGTAAGTTGTATCATACTTGATGATCTTCATATTCACGTGTCTTGTTGACACTTGCAGTTCACTCGGCTTTGATTTTGTGGCTTCGACATCTTATATTCATGAGATGTTTATTATGAAGCTTGGTTTACTGGTCTTTGAGGCATGTTGTCTCCATATTGTATTTGATACTGTTGCACTGCCGTGTTATGTAGTAATCTAGTTTCACTTGCATTGCTGAGTCATTCTGATGCATCCTTCTGGCTTTAGAGTCTGTTATGTACATTCGAGCCAGTGCATGTGAACTGGTGCATGCTTTGTACTTTGTAGTATAGTTGCAATGTGTTGTTGTTTGGTGCCATGTGCATCTTTGTGATTCAGTCTGTGAGTTGCATACTTGTGCTTACTTTGAGTATGTTACATGTTGTGTTTCCAGTAGCCTGGATATCAGATATCTCTTTCTTCCATGTCTCTGCACTCCATATATCAACTCCCATTCCTCCATAAAATTGATTTGTCTTCATTGCTGTCATATTTTTTCTTGTGCATCACTTGACTTGTTGTATTGTCATTGCATCTTTGCACTCTGTTTTTGATGTTGGCCTTCATTTGCTTGTATATATGAACTGCTTCATGTTTGAAGTCGTAGCCTGTACACCTGCCCTGTGTTGAATCCGGCTTAGATTTGACCTTGTGCTGAATGACATTGTTTTATTGCACTTTAGTTGAATCCGTCTTTTATTTGGGTTTGACCTTGTGCTCACCTGTCCCTGTAGCATTATCATGTGTATATCGGTGTGCACGGCCTTGTGGCATATACAGTGATACACTGTGTATGTCACAAGCTGTTCGTGTGATGACTTCAAATATAGATGATGACGAACAACCCAAATAACCGAGGCAAATATCATTTTCAAAATTCACGTTTTATTTTATATTGCAAAAATATTTCTTTTTCAATTTTACTACGTTAGTGTATATTTTTGCAGATTGCTGAGATGCTGGATTCAAACCGAAATGAAGTTAAAGATAAAAATACGAGTTGAGTGAATGAGTGATGTGTAGTGAGGTTAAATGTAAATATGAATCTGTGATGTATTTGTAACCAAACTTGCATATGTATAGTGAGAGCTTGAATTTGTACTATTCAAAATTGTAATAAATATTTGTTTGAATAAAATATTCATTTGAACTCAAATTCCGTGTTATTTATTTTATTCAGCAAATATTTATTTAAACTATGAAAAATAAAATAGTATATTAACAAATACATTTAAATGAATGTATATATGTTTATTATCATCAAACAAAAATCATATAAGCGCATATTCAACAATTATTTTTTGGAGCTCTGCATTCGGAAGTTTATTGTCCAAATTTCTCACAATTGTAGCATTTAACGCGTGACTTGTCATACCTTAAATTTCCTCTCCCGTAACTTCTTATTGAGTTTTCTCCTCTTTTATTGTTGTTGCTGTTGTTGTTTTCATTGTTGGGCCTCCAACCTCGTCCATGTCCATATTTATGACCCCTTCCTTTTTTTTGGCCATAACCCAATCTTTGTTGGCTTCAATTATTTTCTTCCTTTTTTGAATTAATCTGTGTCATAAGAACTTGCTCGGCCTCTTCCTTCTTTGTTTTCTTTTCTTCATAAGCTTGCAATGAGCCTAGAAGTTCCTCTATTGTCATTGTCTTCAACTTTTTTGTTTCATCAATGATGGCGACACTATGTTCGAACTTTGGATCTAATGATCTAAGAATCTTCTTCATAATTCTTACATCATCTAGCTTCTCACCATTTCTTTTTAGATTATTAATAACCACTAATACTCTTGAGAAGTAATCAGAAACAAGCTCATCTTCTTTCATATGCAAAGTTTCTAACACTTCTCTTAAAGTTTGAAGACATATCTTTTTGACTTGATCATCTCCCTTGTAAGATGTTTGAAGCTTCTCCATTGCTTCTTTTGCTGACATCTATCTTGAAACCTTCTCAAAAGTATCATCATCCAATGCTTGATAGATTAGACAGAGAGCATTCTTGTCTCTCGTTCTTTAGTTTCTCAAACCATCCCTTTGAGGTTGAGATAAACTGCCTTCGTTTTCTTGTTCAGTATAGTCTTTCTCCACTATTTCTCATAAGTCGTGTGCTTCAAGAAGAGCCATCATCCTTAAGCTTCAATTGTCATAATTTTTCTTGGTGAGCATTGGAACTTGTAAGGGAATGCTATTATTCGCCATCTCTATCTTTTTCTTAAAAAAATCTTATAGCTCCAATACCACTTTGTTGAATATTTTTTATGAGAAAGAGGGAGGGAATATAAGAAAGAGGCTTTTTGTTGTTGATGTTGAATATGCGCTTATATGATTTTTGTTTGATGATAATAAACATATATACATTCGTTTAAATGTATTTGATAATATACTATTTTATTTTTTCACAGATTAAATAAATATTTGCAGAATAAAATAAATAACACGAAATTTGAATTCAAACGAATATTTTATTCAAACAAATATTTATTACATCTTTGAATAGTACAATTTCAAGCTCTCACTATAACTATACAACTTTGATTACAATTACATCACATTTCACATTTACAATTCACCTCACTACATATCACTCACACTCGTATTTATCTTCAACTTCATTCCAGTTTGAATCCAGCATCTGAGAAATCTGCAAAAATATTCACTAACGCAGTAAAATTGAAAAAGAAATATTTTTGCAAAATAAAATAAGATATGATTTTTGAAAATAAAATTTGCCTCAGTTATTTGGGTTGTTCGTCATCATTTAAATTTGAATTCATCATACATGAACAACTTGTGACATGCACAGTGTATTACTGTATATGCCACAAGGCCGTGCACGCCGATATATACACTTGATAATGCTATAGGGACAGGTGAGCACAAGGTCAAACCCAAATATATGGACAGGTTCAACTCAGGTGCAATAAATTCAAAAATACGACACGAACACAAGGTCAAATCCGAGTTTTGAAAATGGATTCAACACAAGTGAATCGAATTCAAGTCAGACCAACACTGCAAGTACATGAATGCAAACTACAAGTACAGGTTCAAGGCCAAAATGTCAAAGTGGCAACTGGCAATAACAACTACACATATGCATACCATAGATGCAACCGATCAGTTCGACATATACATGAAGGCAGCAAGTCAGTAGACAGACCAGAGTACAACAGGCAAGCACAATGCATATATAGCAATAATATACAAGCCAACAGCAAAACAATCAGTGCAGACCACAAAAGTGCAACAAGTAATGCAGTAATAAACATGGACAGAAGCAAGGCAACAAAGACTCAAGCAACAACATGGACTGCAACAAATACATGATGCACAACTCAAATGAATATCAGTGCAAGTGTCAACCAGGTAGCAAGGAAGATCAACACAGCAAGCTACAGCATCAAGTTGATCAAGATGCTACAGATTTCAGCAAATGAACCATCAAAGAATACAACACAGTGAAATGACCAAGTGCAACTGGAAACAACAATGGATGCAAACTACAAATACATGATACTGTTCAATATCCAAGACTTAAGAATGCATCACTATGACACAGTATACACAAGTGAAGCCAAAAGAAATCAATCCAGTTCCCACACAACTCAATCAAGTAACCAACAACTAGTGCTATCAAATGAACCAGTGACAATGCAACAATCAACTCAAATGAATACAGCAAGCATGCAACAGAGGTCAAGCATATATAGATATGCAATGACAAAGTGGATCAAAATGAAACATACAAAATGCCCAAGTATAGTGCACAGTGAAGTATAAAGCAACTACAACAGATGCAGTGAAGCATCTGTGTAAATATATGTACAGCATGTCAAAGCAAGATGCATATATGACAATCAACCAAAATTGAACCAATGATCTAGGTTACAACTTCAAAATCAGTGAGCAAAGGCATTGAAGACCAGCAAATGAAGCAAGTCCAAAACAAATATACAATGCACCAAGCATCAAACCAGAAGACCGAAGTCAGATAACAATTAAACCGAAGCTATCAATATCAAGTTCGTGCCAAAGTCAATTTTAAACAAGTCGCAATCAAACGAACAAGTCTAATTCAAAACCGTGGTCATCACGAAACGAATCAAAGCCGTGGGAAGCAAGCAACAAAAATATATGCATATGAAAAGGTCAGAAATCATCTCAGCATCAAAGTGAAATCGAACGGCTGATCAAATATCAGTTGAAAAATTCAAGTACAAAATATACGACGCAAATCCAGGGTTACAAACCCTATATAAATTGATATCATCATCGGCAATTTTCTGCATCGAGTTCAAGCAAGCCAACAACCAGTAAAAGCAAAAGGAACAAAGTACTTACCGAAGTTATAGTCGAACTCGATCAATTTCATCGAAGCCGTGAGCAAAACAGAGAAGAAAACGATCGACGAAAGCAAGCAATGAGCATATATTCGATCGATCAAAAGTCGGACTCTTTGAAATCACGAAAAACCCTAAATTGGATCGCACAAACGAATGTCCTAATCTGGATTGAAGGACAAAGCCGCCGCTATCTCATAACAACGAACGGAGAAAAGAAAAAGAAAAAGGAACGGGTTGAAGAAGTGAATAGGGGCCGGCCTTGTTTTATTATAAGGCTATAGTTTATTTTTAAATAGGGTTTTATTTTATTTTATTGTTTTTATTTGTATTTTCTTTTTTAAACCGTTTAATTTTCTAGTCGTGTGACTAGGGTACAAACTACGGTGTGTAGTTTGGGAATTCGCAACTCGGTGGTTGAGTTGTGGTCAGGGTTTTGAGCGTAGAGTTAGATTAGTCAATAGCGGGTATAGCGAGTTTACGTGTGTAAGCGAGGGACTATCTAATTTCTAGTAGAAACCTTGGGGGCAGCACGTAGGCAGGGTTTTGCCGAAGCTGGGTAAATTCTGTGTTGTTCTGTTTTATTCTGTTATTTATATTCTGCGATATCTGTGCTGCTATTCTGTGATCCGTGTTAATATTAATTAGCTTCTGCAATTAATTTTTATAATTTACACTATCACCCTATTCACCCCCCCCTCTAGGGTGAAATCGATCCTACAAGTGGTATCAGAGCTAGGAATAGAAGTCAACATTTGTTTTAAAAAAAATATTCTATTTTTAAAAAAAAATCAGTTTTTGTTTAAAAATTTGAATTTTTAAATAACTTCTTTTAATAATGCTTTTGCAGAAGGTCAATCCATAGTTAGACCACCAATGTTCAATGGTGAATATGCTTTTTGGAAAAATAGGATGAAATTTTTTTTGAAAACCATTGACGCTTGGGATATTGTTGAGACATGTTATAGAATACCAACTATAACTGTAGATGATCAGGAAATAGAGAAACCAAAGGAACAATGGACAGAACTAGAAAATAAATTACAGAATACTAATGCCAAAGCTATGAATTCTATTATCTGTTCATTAGATCAATTTGAATTTAATCGTGTCTTACATTGTCTAACTGCGCAGGAAATATGGCACATATTAGAAGTGACTCACGAAGGAACATCTCAAGTCAAAGAATCTCGCCTTGCCATGCTAAGCAGCGAATACGAGAACTTTACAATGGCGAAAGAAGAAAATGTCAAAGAGATGTACGGACGACTTTCCAACATCGTATACAAATCAAAAGCTCTCGGAAAAACATACACCGAATTGGAAATAGTCCGTAAAATCCTCAGAGTCCTTCCACGAAACTTTGAAGCAAAAGTAACTGCCATTCAAGAATCGAAAGATTTAAAACAACTCAAAGTCGAAGAACTCATCGGAAATCTCACCACTTATGAGCTAGAAATGAAATTCAAGGAAGAGCGTGAAGGTGGAGATACTCGAAAGAAATCAATAGCTCTCAAAGGAACAACTGAAAGTGATGATGAGAATGATGACGATGATGATGGAGCAGCGGAGCTAGCGCTACTAATAAAGAAATTCAAAAAGTGGAATCGCAAATACGGAAATCCAGCTCGAAATCATGAATTGAAAAGCAGAATAGGCAAAGCACTAGACAACCCAGAAGATCATAAAATCATATGTTACAAACGTAACAAACCCGGCCATATCAAGCCACAATGTCCTCAAAAACGATCAAATCAAGGAAAGAAACTAAAGAAGAAAAGCTTTGCGGCTACTTGGGATGAAACTGACGAAGATGAAAGTGATAACACCGAGAGTGAGAATGAAAAAGCAAACATGTGCCTTCATGGTGAAGTTACAGACAGTGATGACGACAAGCCAAGCGAGGTATCAAAACTCACTCATTCTGAATTACTAATTTATTTCCATGAAGTAAATGGCTGTTATGAACGACTTAGGGAAAAATATGCTAAACTTGAATCTCAAAAGGATACTTTGATAGAATGCAATAAACAACTTGATCAATTAGTTAAGAACTATCAATGTAGAATTCCTAAGTGTGATAAGTGTCCAACATTCGAAGAAGAAATTAAAAAATCGGAAATCAATATAAAATCACTTGAAAATGAAATTCTGATTTTAAAAGAGAATGAAAATACTAGGAGAGAGAATTCTATTAAAAAGTGCACACAGTTGTTAAACGAAAATGAATCTCTCAAATCACAAGTCCAACAATTGTCAACGACTTTAGATAAATTTTCAAAAAGTGAAAAATCGTTGAATATGCTATTAGGAAAGCAAACTGTTAATACGGTTAGACAAGGACTTGGATATAATAATTCGAAAATTGTTGAAAACAAGATTAATCAAGTTAATTCTATGTGCACAATTTGTAGAAAATTTGGACACGGTCACAATAATTGTTGGTATAGACCCAAACATGTGAAAACTATACCGATTTGGGTTTCAAAAGGCACAAATATAAAATCTCTCAAAGTTAAACAAATTTGGGTGCCAAAGGGAACAATTATAAATAGTTTTGGGTCTACACAAAATTATTTTTCCAAATTTTCTGCCACTAACAACCATGGACCTATAAAAACAAATAGGTCACTAAACTCTCTTCTTGTGTAGGTATGCTGGCAGGCTAAGGAACAACAGCAATGGTACTTGGATTCTGGCTGTTCCAGGCACATGACAGGCGATAAATCGAAGTTCCTTAGCCTAGAAAAGTACAAAGGTGGCAGAGTCACAATGGGGAACAATGACAAGTGTAAAATTGTCGGTAAAGGTAAAGTAGGTAACAATACATTTACCTTGAATGATGTTTTATATGTTGAAAATCTGCACCACAATTTGATATCAATCAGCCAGCTATGTGATAAAGGTATGAATGTTATCTTTGATTCTGACATGTGCAAAATTGTTGACAAATCATCAAAAGAAATCTTATTTTCAGGAAAAAGGAAAGGTAATATATATTCTCTATCTTTTGATGATCTCATCCTCTCTAAATGTTTGGTAGCTAAGGATATAGAAGTGAATTTATGGCATAGACGTTTAGGGCATGCTAGTATGAACTTATTAAACAAATTAAAAAGGAAAAGTTTGGTAAGAGGGTTGCCATCACATGAGTTTGAAACTGAAAACATCTGTAAAGCATGTACTTTGGGAAAACTTAGAAAATCATCGTTTCATGCCAAAAACAATGTAAGCACTTCTAGAGTTCTTGAACTAATTCATATGGATCTATTTGGACCTAATGACATTGCTAGCTTAGGAGGTAAGAAATATTGCTTTGTGTTAGTTGATGATTACTCAAGATATACATGGGTATACTTCTTAGCTAAAAAATCAGAAACTTTTTCATACTTCACAAGATTCGCAAAATTTGTGCAAAATGAAAAAGAAGTCTCTATTGTTT
Organism: Allium cepa; assembly: GCA_030765085.1. Taxonomy (NCBI): domain Eukaryota; kingdom Viridiplantae; phylum Streptophyta; class Magnoliopsida; order Asparagales; family Amaryllidaceae; genus Allium; species Allium cepa. Next base: position 551,912,224 of record CM060942.1, read on the forward strand.
CGTTAAGAAGTGATCATGGTGGAGAATTTGAAAATTATGAATTTGAAACTTTCTGTGATGAAAGCGGAATCAAACATGAGTTCTCTGCACCACGTACTCCACAACAAAATGGGGTAGTTGAGAGAAAGAATCGAACTTTACAAGAATTGGCTAGGTCTATGTTAAATGAATATGAACTACCTCTGCATCTCTAGGCAGAAGCTGTAAATACAACATGTTATGTAATGAATAGAGTTATCATCAGACCGATTCTTAACAAAACCCCCTATGAGCTATGGTTCAACAAAAAACCAAACATCGCTTACTTCAAAGTGTTTGGATGTCCTTGCTATATTCTTAATACAGGTGATCAGTTAGGAAAATTTGAAGCAAAGGCTGATGATGGCATCTTCATGGGTTACTCTTCGAGAAGCAAAGCTTATAGAGTCTACAACAAAAAGACTAAAACAATCGTAGAGTCAATCAATGTGAAATTTGATGAAGGCATTGACGAACAGGACACATCCAAAAGCAACGTTGAAGAGGAGAAAGAAAAAGATGAGTTCGAAAAACCAAAAGAAACTGCTGTTGAAACTATCACAACTCAAGAAGTCCGAAGAAATCTGGATCCAGAAAAGCTGAAATACAAAACAGACCATCCACCAGAATTGGTAATTGGAAACCCTATAGCAGGTATACAAACTCGTTCATCCTTTAAAAATCTATGTGATCTGTGCTTATATAGTGGATTTATTTCAGAAATAGAACCAAATAGCATAGATCCAGCCCTTAATGATGAAAACTGGTTCATGGCCATGCAAGAAGAACTAAATCAGTTTGAACGAAATAATGTTTGGAGTCTAGCACCTAGACCTAAGGATTATCCAGTTATAGGAACAAAATGGATTTTTAAAAATAAATATGATGAATCTGGAAATATAATTAGAAATAAAGCTAGACTAGTTGCTAAAGGATACAATCAAATTGAAGGAGTTGACTTTGACGAAACTTTTGCGCCTGTAGCTAGACTAGAATCAATTAGAATATTGTTAGCTTTTGCTTGTTACAAAGGATTTAAACTAAGACAAATGGACATTAAGAGTGCTTTTCTTAACGGAGTTTTAAAAGAAGATGTGTTTGTTGAACAACCAGAAGGTTTTGAAAGTCATGAATATCCAAACCATGTATACAAACTAAAGAAGGCATTATATGGATTAAAACAAGCTCCCAGAGCTTGGTATGAATGTCTTACTTCTTATCTCCTTGAAAATGGGTTCAAAAAGGGATGTGTAGATACCACACTATTTCTGTTGCATGAAAACAATGATATTTTGATTGTTCAAATATATGTTGATGACATCATTTATGGTGCTACTAACAAGTTATTGTATGAGAAATTTGAAAAAGTCATGCAGGAAAAATTTGAAATGAGCTTGGTTGGAGAGTTAAAATTCTTTTTAGGATTTCAAATCCAACAAAGCAATAAAGGCACATTCATTTCTCAAACAAAATATATTAGGGAACTTGTCAACAAATTTGGATTGAAAGATGCTAAACCAGCAAGAACTCCCATGAGTGCAACACTTAAACTTGACAAAGATGAAAAGGGTAAGACAGTTGATCAAAAGCAGTACAGAGGTATGATTGGATCACTTCTTTATCTTACCGCCTCTAGGCCTGACATCATGTTTTCTGTCTGCTTATGTGCGCGTTTTCAATCTAACCCAAAAGAATCTCACTTAAAAGCTGTTAAAAGAATTATAAGATATTTATTGCACACACCACGATTTGGTCTTTGGTATCCATCAAATGATAATTTTGAATTGAAAGGTTTTTCAGATGCTGATTATGCTGGAAATTTGGTTGATAGAAAAAGTACTAGTGGAGCATGTTTTATGTTAGGACATTCATTAGTTGCATGGTCGAGTAGAAAACAAAATTGTATTGCATTATCCACAACAGAGGCAGAGTATATTGCTTTGAGCGGTTGCTCTGCTCAAATCTTATGGATGATACAAACTTTGCATGACTATGGCCTAAATTTTAAACGTGTACCATTAATGTGTGATAGCAAAAGCGCAATTGATCTCACAAATAATCCTGTACATCATTCGCGAACAAAACATATAGATGTAAGACATCATTTTATTAGAGATCATATTTCCAAAGAAAATATCTGCATAAATTTTATTTCAACTGATTCTCAATTGGCAGACATCTTCACAAAACCCCTACCAGAAAATAGTTTTTGTAAACTACGACTCAGTCTAGGTGTTTTAGAAATTTGCTGAATTTTTAACATTTTTTTTCTCCCTACAAATCATCGAAAAGAAAAATAGTAATTGAAAAAGTGATGAGTGTTGATATTGATTATATATTATAACTCGAGAAAGTATAATTAGAAAATTTCTTTAGAAATGTAAACAAGAGTTATAAAACTTTTTGTTGGTAAAAAATTCCATGACCATCTCTATACCTATCATATTTCTATCAACCATCACTCATCAAAATTCTATATAGTTTGTCGATATGTGGTACTTTAAACAGGAATCGTTCGTTTTTCATTTTTACATTTTTTTATATAAAAAAAATATATATATAAAATAAAATAAAATAAAAAATAAAAAAATAAAAATAACAATAAATACCAAAGTATTCACTCTCATTTAAAAGTCCTCACGGTTATGCATGGGTGAATTACTTGGAATTTGTTATGTGCTTCCATGCTCATTTAAAAGTCCTCACGGTTATGCATGTATGGAACACATATCAAAAGTTGATTTTTTAAATAAACAAGTTGATTCTAATCCCATTTAAAAGTCCTCACGGTTATGCGTGGTTAGAAGATACTTGATTTCATTTTTTTTTAAAAATAAATTTGGAATACTACTAATCTCATTTAAAAGTCCTAACGGTTATGCATGATTAGTAGATATTCAAATTCCTGATATAAAAATACCACAAATAGACACAATTGTATGGTTTTATATGATGACATCATCTCCATCATTCTAAAAGTGGAATATGCGCCTAACAAAATTTTTATGATTTTTGTTTGATTTTTTTATTGAAATTTGATATTTATATTAAATTGAGTTTTAATATTGAATTGATATCGATTACTTTTTCTCTATTTTCTCTAACACTATTATTCTTTTGCTGATAACAAAAGGGGGAGAGAAAAGTTAAGATTTTGTCAAATAAAATCAAGCAAAGGTCAAATAATTTTCTATTTGCATCTAGAATCATTTGCATATTTTTATTTGTATGCATATATGTAGGGGGAGCATCGTATAGAGAGGAAGCATTTAAATAGGGGGAGCAATTAGAATATATCAATGATCAAATACATTTAACATATTCAAAATCTTAAATATATGTTTGTTATCATCAAAAGGGGGAGATTGTTGAATATGTGCTTATATGATTTTTGTTTGATGATAATAAACATATATACATTCGTTTAAATGTATTTGATAATATACTATTTTATTTTTTCACAGATTAAATAAATATTTGCAGAATAAAATAAATAACACGAAATTTGAATTCAAACGAATATTTTATTCAAACAAATATTTATTACATCTTTGAATAGTACAATTTCAAGCTCTCACTATAACTATACAACTTTGATTACAATTACATCACATTTCACATTTACAATTCACCTCACTACATATCACTCACACTCGTATTTATCTTCAACTTCATTACAGTTTGAATCCAGCATCTGAGAAATCTGCAAAAATATTCACTAACGCAGTAAAATTGAAAAAGAAATATTTTTGCAAAATAAAATAAGATATGATTTTTGAAAATAATATTTGCCTCAGTTATTTGGGTTGTTCGTCATCATTTAAATTTGAATTCATCATACACGAACAACTTGTGACATACACAGTGTATTACTGTATATGCCACAAGGCCGTGCACGCCGATATATACACTTGATAATGCTATAGGGACAGGTGAGCACAAGGTCAAACCCAAATATATGGACAGGTTCAACTCAGGTGCAATAAATTCAAAAATACGACACGAACACAAGGTCAAATCCGAGTTTTGAAACTGGATTCAACACAAGTGAATCGAATTCAAGTCAGACCAACACTGCAAGTACATGAATGCAAACTACAAGTACAGGTTCAAGGCCAAAATGTCAAAGTGGCAACTGGCAATAACAACTACACATATGCATACCACAGATGCAACCGATCAGTTCGACATATACATGAAGGCAGCAAGTCAGTGGACAGACCAGAGTACAACAGGCAAGCACAATGCATATATAGCAATAATATACAAGCCAACAGCAAAACAATCAGTGCAGACCACAAAAGTGCAACAAGTATTGCAGTAATAAACATGGACAGAAGCAAGGCAACAAAGACTCAAGCAACAACATGGACTGCAACAAATACATGATGCACAACTCAAATGAATATCAGTGCAAGTGTCAACCAGGTAGCAAGGAAGATCAACACAGCAAGCTACAGCATCAAGTTGATCAAGATGCTACAGATTTCAGCAAATGAACCATCAAAGAATGCAACACAGTGAAATGACCAAGTGCAACTGGAAACAACAATGGATGCAAACTACAAATACATGATACTGTTCAATATCCAAGACTTAAGAATGCATCACTATGACACAGTATACACAAGTGAAGCCAAAAGAAATCAATCCAGTTCCCACACAACTCAATCAAGTAACCAACAGCTAGTGCTATCAAATGAACCAGTGACAATGCAACAATCAACTCAAATGAATACAGCAAGCATGCAACAGAGGTCAAGCATATATAGATATGCAATGACAAAGTGGATCAAAATGAAACATACAAAATGCCCAAGTAAAGTGCACAGTGAAGTATAAAGCAACTACAACAGATGCAGTGAAGCATTTGTGTAAATATATGTACAGCATGTCAAAGCAAGATGCATATATGACAATCAACCAAAATTGAACCAATGATCTAGGTTACAACTTCAAAATCAGTGGGCAAAGGCATTGAAGACCAGCAAATGAAGCAAGTCCAAAACAAATATACAATGCACCAAGCATCGAACCAGAAGACCGAAGTCAGATAACAATTAAACCGAAGCTATCAATATCAAGTTCGTGCCAAAGTCAATTTTGAACAAGTCGCAATCAAACGAACAAGTCTAATTCAAAACCGTGGTCATCACGAAACGAATCAAACCGTGGGAAGCAAGCAACAAAAATATATGCATATGAAAAGGTCAGAAATCATCTCAGCATCAAAGTGAAATCGAACGGCTGATCAAATATCAGTTGCAAATTCAAGTACAAAATATACGACGCAAATCCAGGGTTACAAACCCTATATAAATTGATATCATCATCGGCAATTTTCTGCATCGAGTTCAAGCAAGCCAACAACCAGTAAAAGAAAAAGGAACAAAGTACTTACCGAAGTTATAGTCGAACTCGATCAATTTCATCGAAGCCGTGAGCAAAACAGAGAAGAAAACGATCGACGAAAGCAAGCAACGAGCATATATTCGATCGATCAAAAGTCGGACTCTTTGAAATCACGAAAAACCCTAAATTGGATCGCACAAACGAAAGCCCTAATCTGGATTGAAGGACAAAGCCGCCGCTATCTCATAACAACGAACGGAGAAAAGAAAAAGAAAAAGGAACGGGTTGAAGAAGTGAATAGGGGCCGGCCTTGTTTTATTATAAGGCTATAGTTTATTTTTAAATAGGGTTTTATTTTATTTTATTGTTTTTAATTGTATTTTCTTTTTTAAACCGTTTAGTTTTCTAGTCGTGTGACTAGGGTACAAACTACGGTGTGTAGTTTGGGAATTCGCAACTCGGTGGTTGAGTTGTGGTCAGGGTTTTGAGCGTAGATTTAGATTAGTCAATAGCGGGTATAGCGAGTTTACGTGTGTAAGCGAGGGACTATCTAATTTCTAGTAGAAACCTTGGGGGCAGCACGTAGGCAGGGTTTTGCCGAAGCTGGGTAAATTCTGTGTTGTTCTGTTTTATTCTGTTATTTATATTCTGCGATATCTGTGCTGCTATTCTGTGATCCGTGTTAATATTAATTAGCTTCTGCAATTAATTTTTATAATTTACACTATCACCCTATTCACCCCCCCTCTAGGGTGAAATCGATCCTACAGTTGAAAACTTTTCTTTTATTGATGGTAGATTTCTTGCTTGATTGTTTGATACAAAATGATGAGAAAGCTCTTCTATTTATTGGACTCCATAGACTATTCTAGAAACATGACTCTCTAAACAATTCTAGAAACATGACTCCATATATAATTCTTATTTCTACTAGAAAATTCTAGAGCTCTCAACAAACTATAGTAAATGCAAGAAGAATCTAGAAACTATAATAACAAGAAGCTTCTAGAAATTAACCATAACAAATCATGTTTAATATTTCAAGAGGGTGGTACGGCGACGAAGATGATTATGGGTGAAAACAAAGGATTGGAATAGTTACGTTTCGAGAGAAAAAGTCGTGAGAAAGTTGAATCTAAGACACTGAATAATTATTAGATTTGGTTATGGGGATTTAGAAGGATAGGAGATAAAATAGAAGTCGGATATTGATCTAAATTAGGAAAATGGAAGATGAAAACAGCAGAGGAAAAGGACGACAGAAAATGGGAGAAAACATGGATCCGATGTGCCATGTTTTTTTGGCTTCAGACGAAATTGATTTTCGCTAACAGTAAACTAGATTAAATTAAGAGTTAACCATGTATTACACCTTGAGTAGTTGACCTTTACTCGAGTTTCTTTCTCTTTATCCTTTCCTTTTGCCTTCTTCAATTTTGAGTACTTGGGTTATGCTACGTTAATAAATACGTGTAGTGTGTTGTTTGGTTTAAGCTAATAGTCATACATTAATGAAGTTTGTCTATTTTTATGTCATATGCAAATTAGGATGCTTAACTGTATCATAAATGGTTAATACGTTAAATACAATATACATAAGTTTGCATCCTCGTGGAGAAAATATGTGGCTACCTCACTCCATGGCATCAATATGCGTCCGTAAAAGAAGAGAACAAGAAGAAAACTATAATCTATAGATATGCATGCTTTATTAGAACAAGTTTAGTTGGAATTGGTTAGAGTTTTGATTAACTTACGCATATTCACTTTATCTTGGAAGAAATCCAAGTATTTCTCTTTCATTTTGACTTTATATAATCTAGTTACCTAAGGTTCTCTGATATTTTTTTCAATCTTGTTTACATATAAAAAGGAGCAAATATAAGTTATACTGCAAAAGTAATGGAATCATTGGTTGAGCTAGCGATATAGGTGTACGTGATGTCTTTGCTTTCCTTTTCCTTTATTTTGCGGATTAATCCATGATTATTTTAAATCATTTTTCTAACGGTCCAATGAATTATGTTGTGGTCTTATTTTCCTTTTGTTTTCTTATCATTGTAATGAGTGATGTGTGAGTGGCTGACAACTCTCTTGTTATTAAAAATACCATTAACATATTTATTACTTAATTTTTTTTATTTTTTTTTTCATTTTGAAAAATCCTATAGAACTCTTTATACTTATATATCAAGAGTATTACATTAAATTACTTATGCATCACATTTAATGTAATAAATAAATTACATATTCATAAAAGTGCAAAACAAATAAATGTGTATTTTTAATAAATCACTTTATTGTTGAATATGAATTAACATCCCACACTTACATGTATTCAACCAACCAAACAAACATGGCTTGCTTTAATCACCACCTAGATTATCAGGAAAATGAAATAACAAAAAATATTATTGGAAGGGGAAGTAATTATCTCACAACTAATGTATAATAATCTATTTAAAAAACTGGTTCTATTGTTGATTTGTACTTCTAGATGGGTGTAGACGTTCTGTATAGTTTTTATGGTACAAAAACTATAAAGTCGAAAAAACAACTATGAAAGATTTAACATATGAATTAACCAACAATTCATCGAATGTTAGAAACTAATTTTCCGATCTCTTACTTATTTAATTGGTCTTTTACACTATGTTTCTGCATTGTGTAAGATTAATTAAATCAAATAGCGTGCGTAGGTAGTTGTAGTGCATTGATTAATATGATGTATATAGCAAAGTAGAAATCCAAATATGTTAAAGCTGCTTGGAAAATAACATTAGTAGATTGTTTAAAGTCCACTACTTTAGGTTTATTTATTTATTTATTTTTATTTTATTTATTTTCTAAGATGGAGCCTTGATGCAACAGTTAGTTCACCCGCATGGTGATTTGGACGTCCATGTTCGAGCTCGGAAACAGCCTATTGGCAATGCGAGGGAAATGCTGTACATTATCGATCTCACCAGAGACTGCTATCATGCATGAATTTCGTGCATTGGGGTTCCACATTATTTTATTTTATTTTTGCAGAGTTTATGGAATTTCTAAAATCCATCAATTAAATTTATGGTATTTTAACATTTTCATTTTATCATAGGCTAATGCTTAGAAACTAATCGAATGCCAAAATACAATTTTGGAATTGGAGCAGACGATTCACATGCTAGTGAACAATCAGGTAAAGGTTTAACTTCACTCCTGCTTGGAAATTTTAGTTATTTTTTAATCTGTACTCTATTAATTGAGCTGCACAACAGTGCGAGAATCAACTCTTCGATTATATAGTTTTTAGTAAAAAAACATTAGTTGCAATTTTTCATTAATATCAATTTGATATGCATAATATTAACAAGAAATATTGTTAACACCTCAAAGCAAAAAAGTGATTTTAGCCTCTTTGAAAGCACCTTTCGAATCGGTAAGAGTAGCCTAAAATTCCTTCAAAGAGACCTTTTGAAATGGTTGGGATGATTGAAACTCCTTCTAAATAACCTTCCGATGTGGTGGAGACACTTGAGTCTCTTTTGAAAATACCTTTCAAACTAGTTAAATTGTATTGGAATCCTACAAGGTGACTCAAGGTTAAGACTTAATGACCTAAGGGTTTTAGTTGATTTAAAGGGTTTCGACTGCTTCGAAAGGTAGCCTTTCAATCACATTGATATAAGCATATCATAACCAAAATCACATAGAAATAGTGGATCGGCTAATATATCCAAAAATGCCATGTACTTGCTTTTATAAGGGTCTTATTTATAGGCACGGGTTGGACCCTTTTGAATCAGTTATTTCGATTTCATCGAAAGGTTGCCTTGATGACCTTTTATTGCTGCTAAATTTTGGGCGCCCTTCCTATATTTGCTTCTAAAGGGAACTCAAGTTCTTTCGACTTCATCGTAAGGTATAGATGTGCCTTCCACTTTGTTGTTGATGTGCCGTTGCAAGTAGAAAAAGATACGGGCCTCCAACACCGTCGAAAGGTGTACCTTTCGAGCTTCGAATGAGTTACAGTATAGTAGAAGGTTTTAACATGGAAAGTGGCTTTCGAATGCATCCATATTGATTGATGTGGAAGCTCTATCCTTGTTATTGAACTCATGTAAGCTTTCCTCTATAACCGTGAATGGTTTCTAGCAATTCGAAAGTCTAACGTATGCTTTTGAAAGGGTTGCATTGGCCAAATATTCTTTTGCGGAAGGTAAGGGATGGTGATACCCACTGTTTCGAAAGGTTTGGTGCTCATTTGGAAACTTATAACCTATTTCCCTCAAAATGTGCCTCTAACACATCCGAAACATCTTCAAGCATGTGAAAGAAACCATTTCAGAAGGAAACAATTGAATTGAAAGGGTGACTTTTCCCCTTTCGATCTCTTCGAAAGCTCATTGCTCATCCAACTTTTGCAGAAGCATCCCTTCGACTCTTTCAAAATGTCTTTCTTTCTCTGTCATTATTCATGGATCTTTCTTTTGTATTCTTTAAGGCGTCGATCAAGTTGGAGTAGTTTTTGATGATGACAACATTCTTGTTGATTTACGCGGAACCGCATCAATGTTTGAAGAAGCCACTCTAATGTCTTTGGTACCTCATCAATGCCAAAGCTCCTTCTTTTATACTTTTACCTTTAAGAAGATTTTATGGATAACATTTAGTCCCCCGGTATGAAAGAATTTTTGTTCTTTAGGATAAAATTCCAAGAATGCCTTTCAAACTGCTCAAACTTCAATGAAATTCCTTTATTTTTTCCTACAAAACAAATAATAACTTTTGTTAGGATCATAACCTTGTTATGAGACCTTAATGGGTAGCTCAAAAACTCTAAAATTAAAATTCAAGATATTTTTTGGTAGTATTATTGGGTAGAGCATTCAGATAAATGCATGACCAAACCTCTTTTTATTGCCAATAATAGAAATGTGGAATAATATCACCTGGTTAGCAAACGTCCACTTAAATAAATAGACCTTTCAAGAAAGCTATCATATACTCCAAATCTTCCTTACTTGGATTAAGTTTTCTTCAGTCATTGGGTTTTAATTTCTTGCTTTAGGTGGCTTTATCTTGTCTCTTTGCTATAATTTTATTTTCATCCCCGCACCATATGTTAATAACTAGCAGATAGTTTAGTATTGGTATTGGTTGATAAAATGAAGATCAAAAGGCTCCCTTTTCTTTTTAACCCATCCTCTAATAGAAGCCTGTTTGATATCAAGAGAATCTTATTTAAATCTCAAATCTAGAAATTCAATGGGAAGTCCACGGATCATCATGAAATTTCAATAAGGAAATCAAGAATTCATAAAATCAGAGGTTTATTATGAAATCATCACGAAATCCCAATAAGGAAACCAAGAATATGAAATCCACAAATCATCTTAAAAATCAAAAATGAAATTTGGAGTTCGGAAATTCAATATGAAAAGAAACAAATAAATTGTAAATTCACAAAGTCAGGGATTTAGTCAGAAATTTGTCAAGATCTCATCTAGCAAAAAGACCACTTCAAAATTTTATTTAGTATAATTACAAGGTTGGAAAATTGTTTAGTAATGGTAACCTGTAGGCTTAAGCAAAAGATACTTAATCCTATCTGGCCCTAATTCTAAAGTTCAACCTAGAATGTTATGATAGAGATTTATTTAAAACTCATGCCTTGAATAGCGATGAAGATTGTTGTTATTCAAAGGAAAGTACCATATTTGTAGATGTGTACCTAAAGTCCTATAATTAGTAGAATTATTGCTATATTGGAGCCAAGTAGTTCTGTAAATTCACGCAATCATTTAGAATAGTAGTTTTGTAATACCAGTCAGCCATTCGGAGTAGTAGTTCCATACCAATAACCGTTCAGTAAATAGTTCTGTTTGGCTGTTCAGCTTTTCAACTGTTCAACCGTTCAACAGGTAGTTCCATTCGGCTGGCAGTTCAGTAGTGCAAGCTTTGTTTGACTAGTTGGTCATTCAGTTGTGCAAGTTCTGTCCTACTGCTTGGACATTCAATGGTGCAATGGCCCAAATAACTCATTAATATATATAAAATGCAGACTCTCTTATCCTAAAGGGTCACCTTATTTTTAAGGATTTAAAAGTGTTTTACTTGATCTATTCTTCGAATGAAGCCACTTTTATCCCTGTAGTAAAAGTTGATTACTTGTTTCAGTCCTTTAGTTTTTGTATAGATCTTTGTTTTCCATTTCAAATTGCGATTGTCTTGTATTTTCTTTCATGATGCTTACTTCTTAATTCTTTGATGTGGGAGCCACTTTTCAATCATTAGATGTATTGATGATTGCTAGCTGATACTTTGTCCTTTTTTATTATGATCTTGGATATCTTATCCATTCCTGTCTATAGCATAGGACATCTTCATCCATTTTCCATTTGTTTGTACCCTTTTTCAGGCTTCATCATTGTTTTAGATGGCAAATAGCTTTATTCCTTTGACCCTTTATTCCTTTGGGTCTTGACTTTTGTTTTGAGTTGCAGGCATCTTTGTCTGTTTGGTGCCCTTATGGGCTTCCCCTAATTCCAAGAGTTATAGTGTATGATGGATTGACTTTCCTCTAAAATGTGTCTAGTGGTTGCTAGATCTGACCCTCCCTCTAAGAGGTGAACTGACGTTAGAGATTTTATCCCTCCTTCTTAGAGGTGCTATGGAATAGCATCGTAGGCTTTTGTGCCTCTCTCTAGGTGGTGCGTCGTAGGCTTTTGTCACTCCCTGTAGGAGGTGTTGTGGAATAGAATCATAGGCTTTAAAACCTATATATGAAAATTATTTTTGGCTAACTAAAATGTTTGTGAATCCTTTTGAATACCCTTTTTTGTCATAGAGTCTCTTTTTGAGAGAAAAAATTCTTATAAATGAACCTTTCAAATATATTGAGGGATTACTTTCTAAAAAAGAGTTTGGATACATGAATCCTTTTGATAAAAAATCTTTCTTAATGTTTCCTTTTGTAATGTTTTTCAATCCGTTCTCATAGTAGAGACACGGATCTCAAATAGGAAACTGGAAGATCATGATTCATGAACTAATAGTCTTTTAGTCGAGAATAGGATTCCCTAATTTGAATTTTTGTTAACGAACTTTTAATAGCTTTAATACTTCTCTTGAAAAAGTATGAATATGCTTCCTCTCACTAATATTTTTAGAAAGTTTTCAAATATTGGAATTGCTTAGTTAGAAATCCTCAGTGCACATTTACTAATGCCAAATAATATTCTTTAAATATTGTGCAGGTTTATTTTTAAAATAAAAAAATACTTAATTTCCCTTGTTTATAGGGTAATTAGAGATAATCCTTATTGACTTTTGAAAACAAATTTTTTGAAAACATATTAAGGAAAATTCTCTCCAAATGGTAGAATAACCAATTGAAAACATAATCAATGTGTATAGTATATATGGTTATGCTTCCTCAAGGTTTACTTAGCAAAAAGAGATGTCTTGTTCACGATTCTGAAATGCCATGATGCATGGTCTAATTGATTTTTACGAATGTGCTTTTCGAAGAATCCCATCTTTTGGGAGAGTTTTAGATATTTACCTTTCATAAGTTTACAATTGATGCATGATGATAATCCAAGGTTCCATGGGAGTAGTTCTGTACACAACATTGATTCAAAGATTACTCATTTTGTTCCAGGCATTCGAGCAGTTTTTTTTAAGTAGCTAGAAATTTGTTGTGCTTCAAGAGTTTATTAAATGCCATGAACTGGTTTTGTTTTTACCTATAATGACACTCATATTCTAGATTAATACATTACATATTTTTAGCACAAATCAAAGTATAAATCAAATTAGAAAGTTATGAAAGAAGAAAATCCATAGTTGAACTAATGCTGCAAGACTTCAAGGTTTGATAGGGATCCAAACTTGAGGTTGCCAAGTTGCTTCCTTCTCGTAGGAATAGTTGGGCATTGAATACTAGAGCTATCCTCTTTAATATGAGGTATCCTCTAAACTTCTTTAATGAATTCCGTTAGGAATCCTGACCTAATCATGACTTGAATTGTTCCTGCTAGAATGTAGCATTTGTCGGTTTCATGTCCATTTGCTTTATGGTAATCGCAATAACTACTTCCTTCATTTGGTTCAGGAAAGTTCCGGATTCTATAAGGAATAGGAAAATTTTCATTGCTCTTCACCATGGTGAATATATGGGAGAGAACTTTTTCCAGGACTGCATAATTGGATTTAAAAATCTCTTTTCGACTCCCTTTTTGGTTTTCATTTCTCCTCGTTCTCTTGTCGAGATGTCAAAATTCAGACTTTCTTTCTCTATATTTTTTTATGAGATTTCTTCATAACATGATACATTTCATCCACTTGAGTATCATCTTGGAGATAGAAATGTTGAAGATCCTTATACCCATGAATGTGAAGTTCCTTCTAAAAAGGAGTTTGTTTGATTAGCCCTGAGCGAACTGCCATCAGTTTTTCTTCATTAGTCGCATTTTCGGCCTTCAATGCTTTCATATTGAATCTTCTAATGTATCTTCCAAGCAATTACTCCGGCTTTTGTTTGTTGTAAACTAACATGTAAGGATCCATTATTGGGTCTTTACATATGTGAAATTGTGCTATAAATTCATAGAGAATTGTTCCCAGGTCTGATGGTGCCTATACCATTGGATAGCTACCCCATGTAAAGTTATGGGGAAAATTTGTGAACCGGCCTAGAAGCATTATATAAGTCCACTCAACTTTCAATGATTGCGAGATGATCATTTGAGATTGCGAGATGATCATTTGAATCAATAGTTCCATCAGACTTCAGGGGAGGAGTTTTGATGTAAGGTGGAATTGCAACCATCATAATTTCTTCCGAGAGAGGAGTCTTTTGTAGGATAATATATTTCATCAAATCAAGGGGTGCATCCTTTATGTATCCTTTGTGATTTAGTTGAGAACGTTGATGCAGTAACCATTGTCATCTTGGGGATTCAAACTATTTGATGGCTTAAGGAATTTTCTAGCTTTACTTTCTTGGTTTTTATTTATCGGCTTCACTACTTTCTTTAGCTTGTGATTGTGAACATTGGATTTTTAACATGTTGTCTTGAGCTTAATTATTTCTTTCGTCTATAATTTCTATTGCATTGGAAGCCTTTCGTGAGAAAGCTTTCTCATGATGTTCTCGTATGGATATTGCTGATGATAGTAGATCCTTAATATTGGTCTTATCGTTTGGAAGTTTTGTTAAAGTTGAAGGTTGGATGACTTCCATGATTTCTTGACTGAAGTTAGGGACAATATCGTCTTCTAAAGTTTCTTTAGATGCAGCTTCTTCATTTGGTGTGTTGTTGCTACTTCTTGCTCTTAGCATTTTCTTTTTTCAAATGAAGAAATATATGCAATTAATATATAGAGAAAGTTATTGGAAACCAGAGGTTCAAGACCTCTTTCTAGCGTCAAAAATGTTAACAAGAAATCTTGTCAACTCCTCAAAGTAGAAAAGTTAATTCAGCCTCTTTGAAAGCACCTTTCTAGTCAGTAAAAGTAGTCTAAAATTCCTTCAAATAGACCTTTCGAAATGGTTAGGATGATTGAAACTCCTTATAAATAACCTTCTGATGCAATCGAGACACTTGAGTCTCTTTTGAAAATACCTTTCAAACTAGTTAAATTGGATTAGAATCCTAATGAGACCTCCTTTCGAGGTGGTCAAGGTGACTCAAGGCTAGGATTTAATGATCTTAGGGTTTTAGTTGAATTAAAGGGTTTCGACTACTTAGAAAAGTAGCCTTTGAATCACATTTATACAAGCTCATATACTTGCTTTTATATATCCAAAAATGCCATATACTTGCTTTTATAATATTTTCCTTTATCGCTAGAAGCTTTAGTAATACTAAGATGTCAAATCCCTAATCTAATTTTAAAATTAGGGTTTACAAATTCAAGAAAGAAAAAGTATTGAGTGAAAGAGATTAGATCCCTTAAACAGTACCCCTATGGTCTTATTTATAGACACGGGTTGGATCCTTTTGACTTGGTCGAAAGGTTCCGTTAATGACCTTTCATTACTGCTAAATTCTAGGCGCCCTTTCAATCTTTTCTTTTGAATGGAACTCAAGTGCTTTTGATTTCATCGTAAGGTATAGATGCACCCTCCACCTTGTTGTTGATGTGCTATTGCAAGTAGAAAAAGATGCAGGCCTCCAACACGGTCGAAAGGTGTCCCTTTCGAGCTTCGAATGAGTTAGGGTATAGTAGAAGGCTTTAAAGTGGATGGTGCTTTCGAATGCATCCTTTTTGATTATTGTGGAACATCCATCCATATTATTGAACTCATGTAAGATTTCCTCTACAAGTATGAATGGTTTCAACCGGTTCCAAAAGGCTAATGTATGCTTTCGAAAGAGTGGCTTTGGCCAAATGTTCTTCTACGGAAGGTAAGTGATGGTGAAACCCACTGTTTGGAAGGGTTTGGTGCTCATGTTGAAACTTATAACTTATTGCCCTCGAAAGTTGCCTTTAACACATTCGAAACATCTTCACGCATGTGGAAGCGACCATTTCAAAAGGAAACAATTGAATCGAAAGGGCGACCTTTTCCCTTTTCGAGCTCTTCGAAAGCTCATTGCTCATCCAATTTTTGCAGAAGCATCCCTTCGACTCTTTCGATAGTTCTGGCTTTCACCATCATTCTTCATGGATCTTTCTTTTGGATTCTTCAAGGGCTCGATCAAGTGGGAGTAGTTTTTGATGATGACCTCGGTACCTAATGCCTTCGGTACCTCATCAATGCCAAAGCACCTTCTTTTATACTTTCACCTTTAAGAAGATTTTATGGGTAACACGTAATATATAATAATATTGGACAAAATTATTAGCATTGTGGGAAAAAAAGTACTGACAAGAATATATAGTAGAGAATAATTAATAGTTAAGTGTGGGAAAGTTCAAAGTTATGCATGTGCATTAATTTTACTTTTGTTTTATTTAGTTACTTCAAATGTAATAAATAAGGCGAGTCTAATTGACTTTAGGCAAACTCAATTCGTACACCATTAATTGCTTTACTTGCACCATAAATTTTTCTATAAAATATTGGACACAAAAATGTCCTTATTTAAGAAAATAAAAATAAAAATCAATTAAAGAATTATAAATTCATAGCATAATCAATATAATTTCTTTCATAAAGTAACTACAATTTCTATGCATCATTAGTTGAATTAAATTTAAATTCCTTTTGGGCATCAAATTCTATTTATACGCTTTCAGGTAATATCCATTCATAGTCAATTATAACATTTTTCACTTCAAATTAAATATAAAAATTAAAAATTGAAAATATTACCGAAATCAATATGATGCGTAGAATATTGAATTCTTCTCTAACATTTACTCAAACTAAATCAAGCTTAAATTTAATATTAAAATTGAAATAGTTCAGCATTTTAATATTCAAAAATTAAATTAAATTTTCTATATATAAATGATTAAATAATTTGAATTCCATGTAAGGTATTTGAATTTAAAATTTGAAATTTTAAAAAGTAAAATTGAGAACCTTATTTTGATTAGTGCATCAGAAAGAGAAAGCTATTGAAATGACAAAAGGTTTTATTTTATTTCAAATTAGGGGTAGTTTTATAATCTGCATGGTGTATATTGAGTAAAAAATGATGTATTTAATTTTAGTAATTTTTCGTTATATGTATAATAATTTAAGATGTATGAATAGAATTTGCCTGAGTGTAATCTCGAGCTATATTCCCTTTATCATTCACGGCACTTTGCAACTTGCTCTAACAATAATATAACCGCAAATGATTAAAATAATTTAGAAATATGACGATGATACAAAATATTACTAATATTGAATAGTTTTATTTCCAATCAATCTTCATTTTCATGTAAGGCAATTGCATCAATCCTTTTATAAGTATTTTCTCTAATTAAAAATTGTTTCTTTGCTAAATCGGTATATTTGCAATTTTAATCTAGTCATTTTATATATTTTGTGTGTTTGCGCAACTAAAATAGCTAATTGTTATATATGTACATATATATCAGCCAGATCTAATGGCATAACGTAAATGTTGTGAGTGGTTACATTAGTTACTCAGAAATAATAATAATCAGAAGGGATATGTTTTCAGTTCTTAGCATTGCCTCAAAATTTTGAACACTTGTTCTGTTTTTGCTTTTCAGTTTTGGAGGTTTTTATGTTATGTTTGAAGTTTAATATTGTGCATATCTTGCTTCAAGTCTTTGGTTTCAACTACATACATATAGGTTATGCTTATACTTTCCCTTCAAAAAGAGGGCTATTAGTAAGCAAGCAATAACAATTAATAAGAGTAAGGGTCGCGTGCACTTTTAACGACATTTAAAAATTCTGCTTTTTAGTTCGAAAGTGTAAACTTATGAGAAAACTTATGGGTACTTATTTGTACATTGATTTTCTTTCTTTTCTTTCCTTTTTTACTTTGCAAGTGAACCTCATGTTTTAATTTTGTTGGTCCATAGACTTTGCCTCTCGAGCAAAGTCTATGTAGTACATTTACGTGTGAATGTTTATTTAAATTTTACACAATGGTCATAGTTATCATAATTTTACACAATGTTCATAGTTATCACAATGATAATGAGTGAACAACTAATTACGTACTGATGGCAAGGCTACAAACTTATACATTTGTCGGGCTTTATTATGATTTTAGTGATAAAATGCTAACTTATTTATCGGTTATCAGGGTAAAGAAAATCGAATTGATGCAGACACATCTGAAATGGTAACTGTGAATTACATTGCAACATTTTTTTTTGCAATTCAATAATTAATTATTTTATATTAATCATAAGGTATTTCGAAGAAAATACATGAAAAATGTGAGTTGGTGGATTGTAATGGGTGCGATGAAATAGTTGTCGAAGGAAGAGTTTTATCAAGGATCTGAATAAGTTTGTACATCAAATTTCTTTAAGACCAAACACTATGAAAAATTTGACAGAATTTTCAAGGGTATTGGATGCTTATTTATGGAAGATTGCCGCTACTATGACACGTGTTAGAGAAGCTAAGGACATGACAATAGCATGGCCAGTTGATATAATAGTTGTACACACTATAGAACAGGAGAAAGAAAGCAATGACATCTTAATTTAATTGCTTCTTATTTTTCACTCTACTACTCAATTAAAGGGTAAAAAACTTTGGATCAGCACAGTAAATAGCATTGGTTGTTATGGCAAGTTATAGAGTTTTCTCAAAGTACTTTTCCTTGATTAGAAAACAGCTACAATAACTATTGGTTACACAAATACTAATATATTAGTTACAAATACTAATATATTAGTTATGCAAATATTATATCTTGAAGTTTGCACATTAATGCGTTATTATCCAAAAGTCTAATGAAAGCATGGAAAAGGAACATTCCATTTTGTTAATTAATGGAAAAGCAGCATAATCATTTCTTTTTAGTACCATCTCAAATCCAACCATCTCATCTTCATTTAATGTTTTTACTTAAGAGTTAAATCATTGATTTAAATAATGGTAAAGAGAGGGTTGAAAAATCAAAAGTTAGTAAGGGTAGAAAGGTCATTTGGCATGTGAAGCTTCATGCATAAATATGACCATAATTCCTCCATTTTCTCATACCAAATTCTTCTTTATTTTCTACCTCTCTTCCATGGCATCCAATATCTCTACTTCCTAAAACCATTCACCTAAGCTCCTATAACCCATACCCCCTCTCCATACACCCTTACACACCACCCTAGCCCACGGCCAAGCTCACCCAACCACCACCCGAGCCTCGCACATACACACCGCTATATAAAGCCTATGGTCAAAGCCTCCTACACCCCTCCAAGACCCGTACCCTCCACCCTACCCCATGCACACACCTTCAAAAACCCACACCCAAGCCGTACCACCTTATACACATGCCAAACCCACATACCCACCTCCTAACTCCACACCTGAGCCCAAATACCCCTTGTACCAACGGCCAAGCCTACACCCCTCACATACCCCCTATACACTCCATTTGCAAAGTCATACCCTCCTTATTAAAAATGATTAACTATTCCCTTGGTTAAGCATGACCATTTTTTAGAAATCATATATTGTATATTTGGAATAGCAAGCTTCTTTTCAAAAATCAATTATGGGAAAGAAATTCAATTCGGAAAAAGTTAGAAATTGATTTTGCAATCAAAAAGTTAAAGTAAATAGCTGAAATGGAAGTTAATATTCAAGATTTTAAAGGAAATTAATTTTAAAGATTTAAATTTTCAAAATTAAATAGTATATGGTTCAAAAAGTTTAAAAGATGGCAATTTGAATATTATAATAATATAATATAAGATATTTTGAAATAAATGAAAACAATAGATGTTAAATAATCAAATGATAAATTATCGATTTTAAATAATTTATAAGCAAGTAAAAACTTATTTGGAAATCTTACGACAAAAAATGAAAAATATATCAACACTAGGCATATCACATAACTGTAGTTTGCGATTTCGCGCTGAAGATTTCAAATGAGCGTATAGAATGGAATACAACTCGAAATTCTTCGAGATAAGAATTTTTTGGACTATTGTACCCATAATTTTCCAAAGAAGAAAGAAAATCAAGATTTCATCTTGTATATTTCAAGATATGTCCGAATTAAGTTTTCAGGAAAATCGCGCTTTTGCAGTTAAGTGACCAAAGTATAAAATTCATTAAAATGAATATTTTTAGAAGTTCAAGAATATGAAATAAATTTGATAAGTATGTTAAAATATTTCGAAAGAGATTTGAGTCAGAAATATGGATTTCCGAATGGTAAAAAAAGTTGTTTTAATCAAGGAAGATTTTAAAACACTATCCTTAGCACGTTTCTATAGCAGTTTTAATAAACATTGGAAATATAGATTTAAATTTAACTATTCTTTTCTGAAAAGTTTATAAATATCTTTTAATAAACAATTTAGTATTTTAAATATGATTTGGAAGTTTAAGTGAATGGTGAAGAGGAATTGTTTATAACACTTGAACAATATAAGATCATTTCCTTGAATGTAATAATAAACTGAGAATGTGGAAACAACTAGTATATTTGTCCCCCCTATGGGATATGGAAAGATAAAACATGGTGTATAGCTAAGGTTAGAAATGGAGCAACCAGTGCCTTAGACTTACATGGCCTCTATTTTCTCTTTCTAAGTCAGGGGTGGAACAAATCGAAAGGAAAGCCTGCATGCTCTAAATGGAAAGATGATATTTAAGGTTTTTCCCAAATAAAATGAGTTAAACAAGGTTATCACTAATATAAGAATGTTCTAGTCAAACTCTGTATTAAGTTACGAGGTGGAAATTTACACCATCCACATGAATTTAAAAGGTGATTCCACCGTTATTCCATAAATTGTACAATTGAACACGAAAACTAATCTAAATATAACTAGTCTAATTTTTTACTCAATACGACTGGCTTTCGATTTACAGTAAACAATGTCTTAAATAACATTGTTTTTTGACCCAATTAATACATGTTTTTTGAAAGATGAGATTTTTATTTGGTTAGAAATTAAATGACTTGAAGATTCCAAAATTAAAAGGATTTTGATAACCAGTAAAAAGCTAAAATGGAGATAGGTGTAACAATTCATGTATACACATATTCATATTTTTATCAATGATTGGATTTCAAAGAGATCGAGACCAGATTTGGGTGATTCCTATCTGAAAACCACTTCCAGCCAATGTACTTATAGGTGGATCAGCTCTACTTGAAGGCATAATCCAAAGGTTTTTGATTGAATTTTTAAAAAAAAGGGTTTCGAAGTAGTTAACTTCAAATGGTTTCGAAAGGTATCCACATATTTTAAATTGAAACCAAAGTTCTTTCGAATGGATTGTTTTGACCGTTTCAAAAAGTTTTTACAAATGGTTTCGAAACGGTGGTTTCCTAGGGTTTTGACAAGGTTGAAAAGGAAGGTTTTTCCTTTAGTTTCAAAAGGCAATATTTAAAAGATTTTAAAGGAGGATGTCTGATATTTTGAATCTTTTAGAGGAAAGGAAGGAAAGGTTATTCTAATGTTTTCGAAAGGGTCTTTCAATGGTTTCAAAGGAGTTACCTTCAACTTTTTTGAAAGGGTCTTTCAATGATTTTGAAGGAGTTACCTTCAATGATTTCGAAAGGATTGTTCAAAGGTTTTAAACAAAGGTTCAAATATAATGAATATGCAGATAGCCTAAGTGTTTTAAGTTATAAAGGACTTTAATTTATTAGAAAAGGATAGTTAATTCTTATTGAATATCATCAACATTATTTTGAATAAAGTATATGTAACATAGCAAAAGTAGCATAGAGTAAATCTAAAGATATATTTTCCTTATGTATGTATGATTTGGCAGACAAAATCATTTGAAAAAATTTTCAAGGAAAATTTAAAGGGTAGTTAACTCAAAGAAAATTCGGACAGTTAGTCCACTTTGGGGGCAGTCAGCCCAGAAGAAGTTAGTCTAGTTTAGGGCAGTCCGCCCAGCCTATGAACAGATAGTCATTTGTTAGAATAAAAAACCTTGCTACTTCTTAAGGACAGTTAGTCCACTTTTTACCTTGTTTGGACAGATAGTCCATTTTTAGCATAAAAGATATCGCTATTTTGGTATAATCAGTTTTAGGACAGTTAGTCTTGTTGAGCGCAGCTAGTCCAAGGTTTCAGACAACTAGTACATTTGTATCATGTTTTTTTAGCATAATGGAACTTGCTATATTATTATTATACTCGGTTTGATTAACTAGTTTTGTTGCAGAAAAGGATTTGCAAAATATATGTTTTGGAAGATTATTAGTGAGGGGAAACATGTTTAGCTAAGCGGCGTGGTCTCACTCAATACCAGTAAATCGAAATGTGATAGAATTATTCGTACGAGGCGTTATGCGCGACTCAAAGTTATTGTTTTCCCTTAAACTCTCGGGTGCTCAAAATTAATCTGAGTAGGCTGAGGGTTTAGATATTTAGGTTTCCATAGTTTTGGAAAATAAAGCTTCCGGAGATGAGCAGGTGGCTGACGGATAGCTATTTTAGGAATTCATTTGTTTTGTTTCCGCTGTGTTTAAGTCAAATATGACTATATTTCTTTGATCGTTCAAGGGGCATCGTCATATGTCGCTCTTAGCGTATTATTGTAAATTATAATTGATCATTGCTTGGGATATGTTTTGGAATTTTGTAACTTGGATATGACTTTGTTTGAAATGTAATCACTATAATTGGTTTTTCGAAATCTGTGATTTTGTTCATATTCAAGTGCTTTTGATATTATGAATACCATTAGCATTACTGTATTTCATCACCAGAAGTTAATATTATGGATGACTGCAGCATCTGTAACGCTTAGCTTTTGGCCTCTAGATATGGGATGTTACAACTTGGTATCAGATCATAGGTTTATGAATTTTTTAACTAAAAATGGTTTTTGAAAACAAAATCCAAAGGAATTAGAGAAAGATTGAGTTTTGGAATAACGCTATAGTAATATACTTGTATTTTCTATATATAAGTATGCGCTTTATCTCTAGTCTCCTATCTTTACTTAGGTTATATTTTCCATGTCTCATGAGATTTGAATACAGATATGGATGGTAGAATAAGCATAGTTAACCCAGGAAGGGGAAGCACCGAAGGGAATATCGACCTAATGCGAGGAGAGGTCAAGGTCAGGCCTATGCTGAGAATGTTGGTGCAGAGGTCCCACGGGTTAGAATGGAAGCTATGTATAAATTTTTAGGAATATGATGCAGGCAGAAGATACAGTCGGAGTGCTAGGAGGAAATGTTGCAGTAGCAGGGGTTTCGGAAGTTCCAATGGTTAACCATTTTGCTGAGTTGAGATTATGTTAAGCTTGGAGGGAAGATGTTCATGGGAATGGAGGATGCCATTGAGGTGGACAACTGTTATTACACCTCGAAAGGATTTTTACAGATTTAGGGATCAATGATGAGTAGAAGAGGAGGTTCGCATCTAGACAGCTTCAAGGAGCTGCTTTTTATTGGCGGAATAGTGTGAATGTGACGGTGGATGAAGAGACAATGACTTAAGAGTATTTCAAAAGGAGGTTCCAGGAGATGTTCATGTCTGTTATGGCACAATCAGCTATGATCGGACAATTTGCTGAATTACAACAGAGAGATATGTCAGTTGCATAGTATGCTTGGAAGTTTGAAGAGTTGGCCTGGTATGGGTATGCATCAGTGGATACAACGATGAAGAAGAATGAGAAGTTCCTCAGGGGATTGAAACCAGAGTTGGCTGGGGCTACTTTATCTCACCTTAGGGATCCTTCCGATATTGTCGTAGGGATGGCCATGAAGAAAGAAGAGGTTCTTGATTCTCTAGAGAAGAACGAGGCTAAGGAAGTCTACATTGGGCAGGGCCAGAAGAGGAAGTTCTTTCCCAAGAAAGGTGCTAAAAAAGGTGAAGCATCCAAGAAAGGGAAATTTGAGATTGTCTGCTATTAGTGTGACAAGAAGGGGCACTTTGCAAATGAGTGTCGTTCTCGGAAGGCAAAGGATATGGCTAAGGGAAAGAATGTCAGGTGCTTCAACTATGACTAGATTGGCCATTACAAGTACCAGCGCAAGGAGCCCGTTAGAGATGGTAAGGGCAAGGTATATGCATTAGATCTTGCCGATTTTATGCAAACACCTCAGGAGAAGGGAAACGCAGTTTTGGGAGGAATGCTTCAGATTCATGGTACGTCTGTTAGCATTTTGTTCGATACTGATGCGCATTCTTTTATATCTTGATGTTTGATAGATAAGCCTAGGAGAAGAGGCTTTTTATAAAATTGATTTAATTACTAAATATGGAAAGGTGGTAGCACTTTTGAAAAGAAAAATCCGTCGACCAATCAGATTTAGGCAAACAAGGCAGATTTGTTACAGAAGCATAGTTTTAAAGTACAAATAAACAGCCTTTTTACTGTTTCAGCTCCTTCGGCACCTAGGTTCCACATCCATCCCTCCCCTTCCGACACAGTCGAAACCAATGCACATGGTATAAGGTAACTGGTACATAGTGAATTGGAAGAGGGCGAAAGGTATAGGGTCAAAAACATGAGGTTTTGAAAGTGGTTAAGCATTGTTTTGGTTTTAAAGGAAAATACGCTTGCTTTCTTTCGACTAAGTTGCTTTCGACTTAGTTAGCTTTTGACTAAGTCAAATGGTTTAAAAGGTATGGTTTCGATTAGGTTGCTCTTTTGTTTTAAATAATTTTTTTCAACGTTGTCGAAACCTATAGCTACCTTTTGATCAAGATGGTTTCGAAGGGATTGTTCTGTTTTCTAAATTTTGCCTTCTTTCCAATGGTTTTGAAGGGGCGGCTTCGACACCATAACTTCTTTTACTTAAAAATAGTTTCAAGGAAGATGCTTTCGAGTCTGTTGGTTTTTGATCCTTTTGCTCTACTTGAAGGAATAATCCAAAGGTTTTCTATTGAAACATTTAAAAAAGGGTTTCAAAGTAGTTAACTTCGAATGGTTTCGAAAGGTATCCACATGTTTTAAATTGAATCCAAAGTGCTTTCGAATGGATTGTTTTGACTGTTTCGAAAGGTTTTTATGAATAGTTTTGAAAGGGGTGGTTTCCCACGGTTTTTAAATAAGGTTTTTTTTGAAAACCACAGAGAACTCGACGAGCCGGTAAACTTCTGAGGAGGGTATAATAAAGCCGTCCGCTGATTCAAGCCTCCATATTTTCGACAAAATTGAAAAGGAAGGTTTTTCTTATGGTTTTACAAGGTAATATATAAAAGATTTTAATAAAGGATGTCTAATATTTCAAAGATTTCGAAGAAAAGGAAGGAAAGGCTATTCCAATGTTTTCAAAATGGCCTTTCAATGGTTTCGAAGGAGCTACCTTCAATGGTTTCGAAAGGATCTTTCATTGGTCTCAAAGGACTTACCTATAATGATTATGAAAGGGTTATTTAAAGGTTTTAAACAAAGGTTTCAAATACAATGAATAGATAGATAGCCTAAGTGTTTTAAGTTATAAAGGAATTTAATTTATTTTAAAAGGATAGTAAATCCTTATTGAATATCATCAACATTATTTTGAGTAAAGTATATGTAACATGACAAATGTAGCTTATGGTAAAGCTAGATATATATTTTTCTTGTATATGTATTATTTGATGGACTAAATCATTTGAAAAGTTTTCAAGAAAAAATCAAAGGGTTGTTAACCCAAAGAAAATTCAAACAGTCAATCCATTTAAATTCGAACAACTAGTCCATTTTGATTGCAGTCAGCCTAGATGATAGTTAGTACAGAGGACATTAGTCCAATTTAAGGCAGTCGGCCTAGTTTATGAACAAATAGTTCATTTGTTAGCATAACGGACCTTGCTACTTTTTGAGGACAATTAGTCCACTTTTCACCGGTTTGGGTAGATATTCCCTTTATTAGCATAAAAGATATTGCTATTTGGTATAATTCGTTATAGGACAATTAGTGTAGTTGAGGGAAACTAGCCCAGATTTCGAATAGTTAGTCCTTTTATTTCGTGTTTTAGCATAATGGAACTTACTATATTATTATTATAATCATTTTGATTAACTAGTTTGGTTGTAGGAAAGGATTTGTAAAATATATGTTCCGAAGAGGATATTAGTAAGGGGAAACCCGTTTCGCTAAGCAGCATGGTCTCACTTAATATCAGTAAACCGAGATGTAACACAATTTTTCATATCATGCTTTATGTTCGACTCCAAGTTTTTGTTTCCCCTTAAAATCTCGATGCTTAAAATTGATTTGAGTAGGCTAAGGGTTTAGGTTTTTAGGTTTCCATAGCTACTGTATTTCGTCACCAAAAGCTAATACTATAGATGACTGCGGCATTTGTAGCGTTTAGCTTTTGGCTTCTACATATGGGATGTTGCAATGTCGTTAAAAATAATATCAAATGTTTTGATACAAGTGTTTTCTTATCATAAGATAAAAACACATCCGTGTTTATGTGCGGTGTATGAGATTCTCTTTCTTTTCAACGATTTTTGTCATCATTCTCTGATCTACGACACTGTCATACAAGATTCGTGTTTCTCACGTTGGTTTGCCAAACTGTCCGGGTATTTTATACTCAGGTTAGATTTGAGTAGTTTTAGGGGTAGCTGAAGATGCTTGAAGTTTCCGAAGGAAAGCCGACGATCTTCATCAATGTATGGACGTGTTCTATTTTCCACTACATTGTGTGTCATTATTTTCAGCAAGTGTAAGGATAGGTAATATAGCTGTCCAAATTAAATCTAGGTTAGATTTTGATATATGTATTTTAAAATTTTCCTCTATAAAGATTATTATTCAATAATATATGTTTTTCCATTCGAGTGAGATTATTTTCTTTATTCTTGTTCTTTCTATCCATAACCATCTTTCTTTTCGTGCAATTTGGGTTGGACATGTGTGGTTTATTATTGGTTCAAAGAGTGTAGTTTTGCGAGTTGTTATACACGTGGTATCAGAGCTTAGGTTGAGCGAACACCTAAGCCTGATGGGGTAAAGACTCATCAGAGATAGGGTTAGTAATACCCTAGGATGAGTAGCTTATTAGAGAAATGATAAGTGACACCCTAGAATGAGTTGAGAGTATTATACACACACACACACACACACACACACACACATATGAGCGTGTATTTGTTAATGTTACATAAAATGATTCTTTTTTTGGAAAAGAAATTTTTTTGGTACATGAAACAATTTTACCCAAGATTATATTTTTGATATAAAATATATTTTCAAAATGATATAATTATATATGGTTGTTTAGAGATTATAATATCAGTTATTATCACTAGTTGATTAGTTATTTAATACAAGGATTTAAATACGAACACCCTATGAATTAAGTTTTACGATTTGACTATAAGTTGTTTGGTAATAATACTGGTTTAAAGGTTAAGAAATTTATTTAAGATAGACAATTTATGAGCATGTTTCACAAATAAAATGATTTTTTAAAAGATAAATATGAAAGATATTTTGAAGGTAATTTTGAAGTATTAATTTCTAATGAATCTTGGGGAAAAAAATGATTTCAGTTAAATTCTTTTAAAATCCAACATTTTCCAAGGGAAAACATGTAGCATTTGGAATTTTAACATAGATAAAAACATGAAGGCTTGGGAAAAGCTAAGTTAAAAAGAATTCAGTTAGATAAATAAAATTTCTAAATTAAAGTAGGTAACATGGATTTAAAATTATTAGGAAAAGATATACATTTAGTAAGAATTTTCTTATCAATATATGAACAAAACAACTAGAACAAGTTTAAATTACATAATTAATTAAGACCTTAGGTAAATAAGAAAAGGAAAAGTGAGTGTTAAGTGAGGTAAGACTTTATAAATTTAGTAAGTGTAAGAATTTGAAAAGGCTAGTAATTAATTCTTAGTTTTCTATCATTATAGAAATTAACTAAAGTAGAACATTTAGAGTTAAGGGAAAGACTTAAGAGAGCATTAGCGAAGTATGAGGATTTAGAGGTATTAGATACTCCTAATATTAGTGACGTGGAGGAGGACGTCCAGATAGGGGAGCCATCTGGAGTTGTGATAGGAATAGATGATGACCAGATAGTTATTTTAGATGACAATGATATGATTATGGTTCATGTAGTAGAGGAGGTTGAGGTTGAGGTAGATGTAGGAGCAGAGGCAGATGATTCATATCTTTGAATTATAGACCCTTTGAGTAGGAAGGATCAAGAAGATGAGCCTACAAATGATGAGCCTATCATGGAGGAGCCTTCAAGAGAGGATTCAGGAGTGTACAACACTTGGCTGTGCGATAGCCTACTAGATAATGACGAAGGTATTATATGGAAGATAGGCACTCCTATTCTAGAGATTGGGTCACCAATCCCAGAGCCGATTGAGGATCTTTGTTTGGAGGAGATAGGTGACTATGTACTAGCAGAGATAGGTCATATCCTGTAGGTTTCAGTAGGACAACCCTGGAAACCACCAGGTCGGGACATGGTATGTAGGAGGACGAGGAGCTTGAAGAGGAAGAAGGAGAGGAGGTTATGCCCGATATGGTGGATTTGGGAGGACCTACAGACGAGGACTCCGTTGAGTAGGAATGTTTAGTATGGATGATATTTTGGGGAGTTTTATGGTATGGTGAAGGTGATTCATTTTGAGGAGTATTGTCTATATAGCCGATGTATATTTTTGACTATGTTTATTATCTTAAGTGCATAATACACGCTAAGACTAGGGATGGTGATCTATGTGTTTTAAGTATTTGATGACACCATTATGTAGTATCTATATTTAGAAGATCTCTCTTATTACCTTATTTTGAAAATATGTTAAAGTAGAATTTTTATTCAGGCTCAGTTGCGGGATACGTTTCCTTATAAGTCTAAATTTTAATTTCGAGGACGAAATTCTTTTAAGGGAGGAGAATGTAATGACCCATAATTTTACCACTTTGAGAATTGAATATTTAATTTGTTTTAAATATTTAGATATAAAATTTTCAAACTTAATAATCATGTTTTATGCGATAAATAAGAATGATAAACTTATTTTTAGAATTTGATTATAAAATCAAGAAATTTGAATTTCGTCGAAAATGACAAAAGTTGATTTGCAATAAAACTGGATATGCGTTCAATTTTTGTTTTAATGGTAAATAATTCTTTTTAAGATTATTATATAATAATAGTAATTTGATTCACAGTGATTTTATAAACATATGTACTTGTTTCATAAAAATTGACAAATTTTTTCGCACTATGACAAATCAATGTCGTATTTTTACAATAAGATTTCAATATTGATTAATATGGTTTTATAACTAAAATAAACTTGTTTTGATTATTTAAAAGTGAGAACAAACTTATTTTTGAATTTTTATTACATGGATAGATAGTTTAAGCTATAAATATGATAGGAAACCTAATTTTGGATTTATAACTGATTTCCGAATAAAAGTTGTTTAAAGATTATCACAACATGGTTTCTTTTTAAACCCATATAACTACACATAATGTTGAGACTTGGTTTTGATTCATGAAATGAAGCTATCACTACGACATACAGATTTGACGACTGCTATGACAAAAAGAAACAAGGAGAAGAGACTTTAAAACTGGTGCATCAACTATAGTATTTTATTTTTAAGTCTTAGGTCAATATTGTTAAAATCTCTCCTTGATTACGTATATATTAGCATATATATTTAATCATTATATTTACCAAATATTCTATACATATATAAGCATACATTTAAATTATAAAAGTGATTTAAATTTATAAAAATTAATATACCTATGTAAATTGTGCATACTGCACAAATTTAACCAGGTCAATCGACTGACCCTCTATACCAGTCAACTGACATAGATAATTTTGTGCAGCATGCATAGATACATAGATATACGAATTTAAATTTAAAAAATTACTTTGAATATTCAGTCGACTGAACAAGAAGCTCAGTTGACTGAATTTCTATAACAACCACTTTTCGAAAAGACATGACTTTTGTGAAGAGTTGCGAACCTCTAACGAAAAGATTCGGACGCAATACTTCAATCGAATCTCTTCACCAACAATCGCTGCTTTCTAACCTTTATAAATACAAACTCCAACTTCATTTCAAATCACTTAATCACAATCGAATTCTCTTATTTCTCTGATCTAACTTTCTGAAATCTATTTGCTATCATACTTTCAATTATTCTGCATTAAAGCAATACTATACCTTTCTATTCTTCATATACTTCAAATATACATACATACATATATATTTATACTCGAGGAGAAGATTATAGGAAGGGTGTACTACAAGTGACAAATTCGTATTATCAAAACACACAAAAGTCAAAACCATTTTCTATATTTGTTAAAGTCCTGTTCTGCTGCTCAGGCGAGTGAGGTCCTCTTCGGCTGCTAAGGAAAAATCCTGTTCTGTCAGGTCCCTGTTCGGCTGCTCAGGGGTTGCATCGACCTGTTTCTCCGGGTTAAGTGGGGTTGTTATTTTAGTGAAATTCCAGAAGGAGTCTGGGACTGGACGTAGGACGGTGCACCGAACTAGTATAAAAATCTCTGACGTCACTTTTATTATACTGCTTTTATATTCCGCACCATTTACTGTATTACTCTCATCACTATACTCTGTATTATTATCTATCCATATTACACGATCCATAGCACAATTTCGTTTGGTATTAGAGAATAGACACTTTCAATTTGGTATCAGAGCCTGGAATTCTATAAATCGTCACAACATCATAGAACAATGACCAGAAAACGATCCAGTCGAAATACAACAGGTAAAATCCCTGTCAAAGCCACCAGTAATGACTACAAAACATACTTTCTGATTTACGAATTTCAGGAAAAGATGATAATGAATTGTTTAGTACATCCAATAATATTTCAAAGCTTAATTTTATTATTTTAGAAAAGATGAAATCTGTTGAACTTGAAAATGAGAAATTAAAAAATGAGAAATTAGATTAAGAAAATCAACATGGTGTTTTGAAAGATAATTTTGAGGCTCTTAAAGATTTTCTAGACGAACAAAATACTATGTTTGAAAAAGAAAAAATTTCAAAAGAAATTACGGATATGAAAATACAAAATGATTTATTACAATCATCTTTAGATAATTCAGAATCTCAAATTTTTCTTCTCGAAAATGAGAACTGTACGTTAAAAAAGGAGAATTTTGATTTATACAAGCAAATAAATATTTTGAAAAACATTAATATTTCTTTTGAAAATAATAATTGTGACTTTAAAGAAAAATTTGATAAACTTAACATTGAAGTCGCAAAATTTAATAAAAGTCAAAACAATTTAAATATGATTTTATCTAGTTCTAGACCTTTATATGATAAAAGTGGTTTAGGATATAATAAAACTAATCATAGAAATAGCACTAGGTACGCTTTTATGTATAGTAAAAATGTTAGTGCTACTACTAAATTTCGAGTAAAGTCCAAATCCACTGTTTATAGAAATTCAAATACTGTTATGACAAATAATGTTTATAATTTCTCTAGATGTACAAAATCATTGACGGGAAATATGAATAAAAATTATCTATGTATTTGGGTTCCCGTTAATTGGAAAAATAGAGAAAAATACAATAGTGATTATTTTGATATGGTAGTTAATAATGAAAATTATATTCATAAAGGTTCAACCATACCCAAATGTGTATGGTTTCCTAAAAATTAAGAAATTATAATAACCTTGGGTATCGCATTGATGATAAAGGGGAAGAAGGATATTGCTCTAACACTATTTGCAGGAATAAACATCGCATGATGATAGGGGTAAGCAAAGAATGGCATTAAGTTGTTATTTTATACTATGAAAACATTAGTCTTTATTTTGTGGCTTGTATTATTATTTCAATGTATGAATGATCATTTCCTTCATAATATTTATGATATTATGGCTTCATACTTTTATATTCCTAACTCCTTTTTGTCGATGACAAAGGGGGTGAAATAATTGTGCTAACACTAAGAATGCAGGATATAGAGCTCAAAGATTCAGGGGGAGTAAGTATTTATGTTATATATATACAGTCGAAATTTATATCTATTTACAAGTTGTCATCAATCAAAAAGGGAGAGAATGTTGAGATTTGGTTTTGATTCATGACACGAAGCTATCACTACGATGTATAGATTTGACAACTGCTACGACAAAAAGAAACAAGGAGAAGAGACTTTAAAACCGATGCATCAACTATAGTATTTCGTTTTTAAGTCTTAGGTCAATACTGTTAAAATCTCTCCTCGATTACGTGTATATTAGCTTATATATTTAATCATTATATTTACCAAATATTTCATACATACAAGCATACATTTAAATTATAAAAGTGATTTAAAGTTATAAAAATTAATACACCTATGTAAATTGTGCATACTGCACAAATTTAACCAGGTTAGTCTACTGACCCTCTGAACCAGTCGACTAACACTGAGAATTTTGTACAGCATGCATAGATACACAGATATATGAATTTAAATTTAAAAAATTACTTTGAATATTCAGTCGACTGACCCAGAGGCTCAGTTGACTGAATTTCTATGATAGCCACATTTTGAAAAGACATGATTTTTTGTGAATTGTTGCGAACCTCTAACGAAAATATTCGGACGCAATACTTCAATCGAAACACTTCACCAACAGTCGCTGCTTTCTAACCTTTATAAATACAAACTCTAACTATAATCCAAATCACTTAATCACAATCGAATTATCTTGTTTCTCTGATAAAACTTTCTGAAATCTATTTGCTATCATACTTTCGGTTATTCTGCATTAAAGCAGTACTATACCTTTATATTCTTCATATACTTCAAATATATATATTTATACTCGAGGATAAGATTATAGGAAGGGTATACTACAAGCGACAAATCCATGTTATCAGAACACACAAAAGTCAAAACTATTTTATATATTTGTTGAAGTCATGTTATTCTTCTCAGGCGAGTGAAGTCCTCTTCGACAACTGAGGCGAAATCATGTTCTGCTGCTCAGGTCCCTGTTCGGCTGCTCAGGGGTTGATAGACATGTTCTTCTGGGTTAAATGAGGGTTGTTGTTTTAGTGAAATTGCAAAAGGTGTCTGGGACTGGACGTAGGACGGTACTCCAAACCAGTATAAAAATCTCTGGTGTCATTTTTATTATACTGCTTTTATATTCCACACCATTTATTGTATTGCTATCATCACTATACTCTATATTGTCATATATCCATATTACACGGTCCATAGCACGCTTTCATTTGGTATCATAGCATATACATTTTCAAATAACACATTTACACACTTGTAAACATGTAAACATTTAGGGTGTAGGCCAAAGTTTATTTTTGGGAAGTTTATAAAATAAAATATAAATGATTTTTATTTGACATGTTTATATTAATAACTCCTTTACTAAACCAAATCATTACCGAAAGTACTCATTTATCCTTTCCGCATTAATGCTTTAGTACCCACAAGTCTAATGAAAGCATGGAGAAGGAACGCTCTATTTTGTTAATTAACGGAAAAGTACCAAAATCATTTCTTTTTAGTAACACCTCAAATCCAACCATCTCTTCATCATTTAATGTTTGCACTTAGAATTTAAATTGTGGATTTTAAAAATAGTAAAGGAAGGGTTGAAAAATCAAAAGTTAGTAAAGGTATAAGCTCATTTGGTATGTGAAGCTTCATGTATAAATAGGACCACTATCCCTCCATTTTCTCACACCAAATTCTTCTTCATTTTTTACCTCTCTTACTTGGCATCCAATCTCTCTACTTTCTAAAACCACTCACCTAAGCTCCTATACCCTATGCCCCCTCTCCATGCACACTTACACACCACCCTAACCCACGGCTAAGCTTACCCAACCAACACCCAAGCCTCCCACACGCACATCCCACCTAAAGCCCATGGCCGAACCCCCACACACTCCTCCAAGACCCGTAAACTGTACCCCATGCACACATCTTCAAACACCTACACCCGAGCTCTACCCCTTCATACACAAGCCAAACCCACACACCCACCTCCTAAACTCCACACCCGAGCGCAAATACACCTTGTACCCACGACCGAGTCCATACCCCACACCCCCCCTTACACTCCATTTGCAAAGCCATACTCTCCTTATACAAGCCATACTCTCCTTATACAAGCCATACCCAACATCAATAAACCTTAGTCCATCCACTTCACTACTTTAAAAATAGTTCGTTAAATGTCATGTTGAATTCACAAAGAAAAATAAAAAAGGAGCATGCTAGTTGTAGAATGAGTTTGGCAAAGGAAAATGAAAGTTGGTAAAATTTTATCTCTTTTAAAATCATATTTATTGTTATTCTATGGTGATCATGTTTATACCTTTATGATGTTATGATAATTAACACCATTTAGTTGTTAATATGAATGTTTGGATGAAATTTGTTATATGGATGAGTTTGGTTGAATGAATGATTTGTTAATGATAATTTATTGACATCTTAGCTAAATTGGTTATATTTACTCATTGAAAATTATTATCTATTCCCTTGGTTAAATAAAACCATTTTTTAGAAATTATACATGGTATAACTGGAATAGTAAGTCTCTTTTTAAAATCAATTACGGGAAAGAAATTCATTTTGGAAAAAGATATAAATTGATTTGGAAATCCAAAAGCTAAAAATAAATAGTTAAAATTGAATTTAATATTTGAGATTTAAAAAATTATGAATTTAAAGATTTAAAGTTTCAAAAATAAATAGTATATGGTTTAAAAATTTTAAAAATGGCAATTTTAATATTATAATAATATAATATGAGATATTTTGAAATAAGTGAAAAAAATAGATATTAAAGAATCAAAAGATAAATTATTGATTTTAAATCATTTATAAATGGTTTATAAGCAAATAAAAACTTATTCAGAAGTGTTACAATAGAAATTGAAAAACAAGTCAAAACTTGGCGTGTCGCGTAATAGTAGTTCGCGATTTCGCGCCGGAGATTTCAAATGAGTGTAGAGAATGAAACATAGTTCGAAATTCTTCGAGATAAGAATTTTCGGACTATTTTATCCATAATTTTCCAATGAAGAAAAAAAAATCAAGATTTCATTTTGTATATTTTAAGATATGTCTAAATCAAGTTTTCAGGAAAAATCACGCTTTTGCAGTTAAGTGACCGAAGTATAAAATTCTTTAAAATAAATATTTTTAGAAAGTTGAAATAAATTTGATAAATATGTTAAAATGTTTTAAAAGAGATTTGAGTTATAAATATGGATTCTTGAATGGTTGAAAAGTTGTTTAAATCAAGGAAGCTTTTAAAACACTATTAGCAGCAACAATTTTAACAAATATTGAAAATATAGATTAAAATTTAACCATTCTCTTTCAAAAAGTATATGAATATCTTTAAA
The DNA here is from genome assembly GCA_030765085.1 of Allium cepa. Taxonomy (NCBI): domain Eukaryota; kingdom Viridiplantae; phylum Streptophyta; class Magnoliopsida; order Asparagales; family Amaryllidaceae; genus Allium; species Allium cepa. The sequence goes on from CM060942.1 coordinate 551,947,539, forward strand.
TAAACAATTTATTATTTTAAAGATGATTTGGAAGTTTTAATAAGATTTTAAATGAATGGTTAAGATGAATTGTTTATAACACATAAACAATATAAGATCATTTCCTTGAATGTAATAATAAACTGAGTATGCAGAAACGACTAATACATTTGTCCCACCCATGGGATTTAGAAAGATAAAATTAACAAGATATGTAACTAGTTTAGCAATGGAGCAACCAGTGCGTTGAACTTACCTGGCCTCTGTTTCTCTTTCAAAGCAAGGAGTGGAACAGATCAAAGGGAAAACCCGGATGCTCTAAATGGAAAGATCATATTTAAGTTTTTCCCAAAATAAAAAAGTTAAACGAGGTTTTCAGTACTATAAAGAATGATCTAGTCAAACTTTTATCAACTTTTAAGGTGGAAATTTATACCATCCATGTGAATTTAAAAGGTGATTCCATCGTTATTCCATAAATAGTATGAGTTGAATATATAAATTAATCTTTATATAATTAATCTAATTTTTTACTCTATATGACTAGTTTTGAGTTTACAGTAAACGATGTCGTAAAATAATTTTGTTTTTTAACCCAGTTAAGAAATGTTTTTGAAAGATGGGATTTTTATTTGTTTAGAAATTAAATGACTTGTTGTACATCTGAGTCACTGTTGCCTTGTTTCTGTGTCATACTCGATGTGTTTGCACTGTATATTGAGCATAGATAAGGTTGCTTTGGCCTGGATTAGAGCAATATGCATTCTAGCTTGTAACTAATGCATATGCTCTCTGGTACATGTTTGGACTAGCTGTGCATTGTTCATGACTGCTTCATGCTTGTTTGTTATCCGGTAGCAGATGAGTTTCTTGGCACTGCTGTTAGCTTTGGTGTATGTGCATGCTTGTTCATTCCAGTGAGTTTTGTTTTGTGATATCCATGTTGCAACTGTTTCATTGTTGAGTTTGTTGCTGTGTTGATTTGAATTGTTGCATGGTTCATGTTACTGGTTCATTTGATAGCACTAGCTGTTGGTTACTTGATTCAGTTGTGTTGGAACTGGATTGATTTCTTTTGGCTTCACTTGTGTATACTGTGTCATTTACTTGATGTGTTCTTGAGTCTTGGGTATTGGACAGTATCATGTATTTGTAGTTTGCATCCATTGTTGTTTCCAGTTGCACTTGGTCATTTTGTTCATCTGTATACTGCTGCAATCTTCATTGAGCTTGTATGCTTCAAGTTGCCTTGATTTGATCCCGTGTGTTATTTGAGTTTGACCTTGTGCTGAATTGTTAGCAGTGCTTTTGTTTGATTTGTGCACACGAGTTGGCGGGGCAGTGCACACGTGTACAAATGTATATGTGTGTACTGCAGCCACTTATGTACAACCTGTCCCTGATAAAATGCTGATATGCACAGATACAATCAAAAATGATGACGAACAACCCAAATAACTGAGGCAAACAATGTTTTCAAAAAAACATCTTTTATTTTTGAATTGCAAAAATATTTCTTTTTCAATTTTACTGCTTTAGTTTATATTTTTGCAGATCTCTCAGTTGCTGGATTCAAACTGAAATGCAGTTGAAGATAGAAATATGAGTGTGAGTGATATGTAGTGAGGTGAACTGTAAATATGAAATGTAATGAAATTGTAATCAAAGTTGTAAAGTTATAGTGGGAGTTTGAAATTGTACTATTCAAAGTTGTAATAAATATTAGTTTGAATAAAATATTCGTTTGAATTCAAATTCTGTGATATTTAATTTTATTCAACAAATATTTATTTAATCTGTGAAAAACAAAATAGTACATTACCAAATACATTTAAATGAATGTATATATGTTTATTATCATCAAACAAAAATCATATCAGCGCAAAGCGCATATTCAACAATCTCCCCCTTTTGATGATAACAAACATATATTTAAGATTTTGAATGTATTAAATGTATTTGATCATTGATATGCTCTAATTTGCTCCCCTTATTTAAATGCTTCCTCTCTACAAAGCTCACAATGCCCCCTACATATATGCATGCTAATAAAAATATGCAAAAGAGCCTAGATGCAAATAGAAAATTGTTTGACTTTTGCTTGATTTTATTTGACAAAATCTTAACTTTTCTCTCCCCCTTTTGTTATCTGCAAAAGAATAATAGTGTTAAAAAAAATAGAGATAAAGTGATCGATATTAATCCAACATTAAAACTCAATTGAATATAAATATTAAATTTCAATAAAAAGTCAAACAAAAATCATAAATGTTTTGTTAGGCGCATATTCCACTTTTAGAATGATGGAAATGATGTCATCATGTAAAACCATACAGTTGTGTCTATTTGTGGTATATTTATATCAGGAATTTGAATATCTACTAACCATGCATAACCATTAGGACTTTTAAATGAGATTAGTAGTATTCCAATTTTATTTTATTTTTAAAAAAATGAATTCAAGTATCTTCTAACCATGCATAACCGTGAGGACTTTTAAATGGGATTAGAATCAACTTGTTTATTTTAAAAATCAACTTTTGATATGCGTTCCATACATGCATAACCGCGAGGACTTTTAAATGAGCATGGAAGCACATAACAAATTCCAAGTAATTCACCCATGTATAACCGTGAGGACTTTTAAATGAGAGTGAATACTTTGGTATTTATTTATATATAATAATAATAATTATTATTATTATTATTATTAAATTTTTTTAAAAAAAAATGTGAAAATGAAAAACGAACGATTCCTGTTTAAAGTACCACATATCGACAAACTATATAGAATTTTGATGAGTAATGGTCGTTAGAAATATGATAGAAATAGAGATGGTCATGGAATTTTTACCAACAAAATTTTTTATAACTTTTGTTTAAATTTCTAAAGAAATTTATTAATTATACCGTTTCAAGTCATAATATTTGATCAATATTAACACTCATCACTTTTTCAATCACTATTTTTCTTTTCGATAAACATTAGGGAGTCAGATTAGTCAAAATAGTCATTTAAAATCAAACTCAAAAATAATTATGAAATTAATTTTTCAAAATGACTAATCTGAAAATATGGTCAAAAATGATTTTCTCCAGGGGTTTCAAAAGAAAATTTTCTGCTATTTGAAAATTATTTGAAATGAAGAATATGCATATATTTTCTTTGAAAAAAACGATGCAGTTACTAAATGTCTCAACAAAAATCACGTTTCACTAGTAATTTTTCTATCAACTAGATTACTAGTGTAATCTGCATCTGAATTTCTCTTTCACTCAAAAGTTATCATCAATTGAATTTTATAGACCAAAAACATGAAGTGTGCACCAAAAATTTCAAATTCAATTTTAACAACAATTTAAATGACATTTTTTTGAATCTGAATTGAAGCCGTGTAAATAATCGAAAACCGTGAATAAAGAGTTAGCCAAATGTATTATCAACAATCAATGAATTTCCTAATACCAAAACACCATCATTTTTCCAATTTAATCTGTATGAAGTATTTCAAGAATTTGTAGTGCTTTTGGCATATAAAATATAATTGGCCAACTATGTTGAGTAAGTCAAAGTCAAAATCACCATCTTTTCATCATCTCATTATTGGCTGATTTTAGTTCAGAATATGGTGCAGATTATCACATTTAATATATCGTTTAAAACATATCATTACCCGTTTTACCTTTACGATATTTTTCGTTGTTGTCCGTTGTGATTCTGTCACCTTTATACTAGGCTAAGGAACTTTGCTTCGTCGTCCGTTGTATTTCTGGAACAGTCAAAAATCCAGAGTACACTATTGTTGTTCCTTAGCCCGCCACCACACCTACATGGGAAAAGATTTATGTGACCTATTTGTTTTTATAGGTCCATGGTTGTTAGTGGCAGAAAATTTTGAAAAATAATTTTGTGTAGACCCAAAACTATTTATAATTGTTCCCTTCGGCACCCAAATTTGTTTAACTTTGAGAGATTTTATATTTGTGCCTTTTGGAACCCAAATCGATATAGTTTTCACATGTTTGGGTCTATACCAACAATTATTGTGATCGTGTCCAAATTTTCTACAAATTGTGCACATAGAATTAACTTGATTAATATTGCTTTCAACAATTTTTGAATTATTATATCCAAGTCCTTGTCTAACCGTATTAACAGTTTGCTTTCCTAATAGCATATTCAACGATTTTTCACTTTTTGAAAATTTATCTAAAGTCGTTGACAATTGTTGGACTTGTGTTTTGAGAGATTCATTTTCGTTTAACAACTGTGTGCACTTTTTAATAGAATTCTCTCTCCTAGTATTTTCATTCTCTTTTAAAATCAGAATTTCATTTTCAAGTGATTTTACATTGATTTCTGATTTTTTAATTTCTTCTTCGAATGTTGGACACTTATCACACTTAGGGATCCTACGTTGATAGTTCTTAACTAATTGATCAAGTTGTTCATTGCATTCTATCAAAGTATCCTTTTGAGATTCAAGTTTGGCATATTTTTTCCTAAGTCGTTCATAATAGCCATTTATTTCATGAAAATATATAAGCAATTCAGAGTGAGTAAGTTTTGATACCTCGCTTGGCTCGTCATCGTCGCTATCAGTTATATTTCCTTGAAGGCACATATCTGCTTTCTCACTCTCACTGCTAGTACTTTTCTCATTCTCATCCATTTCATCCCAAGTGGCTGCAAAACTTTTCTTTTTCTGTTTCTTTTCAAAGTCGCGTCGATTTCGAGGACAATTGGGCTTGATGTGTCCGGGTTGGTTGCACTTATGACAGATGATCTCCTGTTCTTCTGATTAGTCAAGTGCTTTGCCTATTCTGCTTTTCAATTCATGATTTCGAGCTGGATTTCCGTATTTGCGATTCCACCTTTTGAATTTCTTTATTAGTAGCGCCAGCTCTGCTGCTCCATCATCATCATCGTTATCATCATCACTTTCGGTTGTTCCTTTGAGCGCTATTGATTTCTTTCGAGTATCTCCTCCTTCGCGCTCTTCCTTGAATTTCATTTCTAGCTCATAAGTGGTGAGATTTCCGATGAGTTCTTCAACTTTGAATTGTTTTAAATCTTTCGATTCTTGAATGGCAGTTACTTTCGCTTCAAAGCTTCGTGGAAGGACTCTGAGGATTTTCCGGACTATTTCCAATTCGGTGTATGTTTTTCCGAGAGCTTTTGATTTGTATACGATATTGGAAAGTCGTCCATACATCTCTTTGACATTTTCTTCCTTCGCCATTGTAAAGTTCTCGTATTTGCTGCTTAGCATGGCAAGGCGAGATTCTTTGACTTGAGATGTTCCTTCGTGAGTCACTTCTAGTATGTGTCATATTTCCTGCACAGTTAGACAATGTGAGACACGATTAAATTCAAATTGATCTAATGAACAGATAATAGAATTCATAGCTTTGACATTAGTATTTTGTAATTTATTTTCTAGTTCTGTCCATTGTTCCTTTGGTTTCTCTATTTCGTGATTATCTACAGTTATAATTGGAGTTTTATAACCTGTCTCAACAATATCCCATGCGTAAATAGTTTTCAAAAAAAAATTCATCCTATTTTTCCAAAAAGCATATTCACCATTGAACATTGGTGGTCTAACTATCGACTGACCCTCTGCAAAAGCATTATTAAAAGAAGCCATTTTAAAAATTCAAATTTTTAAAACAAAAACCGATTTTTTGAAACACGAATTTTTAAAACAAAAATTGGTTTTTGTAAAATCAAATTTTTAAAACAAAAACGGAACGGAATTACGGAAGCTTATAAACTAATATTAACTCAGATCATAGAATATTACCAACACGGAAATAAATAGCAGAATAATAAAATACGGAACAGAGCAACACAGAATTTACCCAGCTTCGGCAAAACCCTGCCTACGTGCCGCCTCCATGGTTTCTACTAGAAATTAGAAAGTCCCTCGCTTACACACGTAAACTCGCTATACCCGCTATTGACTATCCTAATTCTACGCTCAAAACCCTGGCTACAACTCAACCACCGAGTTGTGAATTCCCAAACTACAACACGTAGTTTGTACCCTAGTCACACGACTAGAAAAATTAAACAGTTTAAAATATAAATTTAAAAAACAATTAAAATTAAACCCTAATTATAAATTTAAAGCCCCTTAAAACAAACTCCTTTAGAACATAGGCCGGCCTCCTTTGCTATTCGACCCGTCTCTTTTATTTCTTTGTTCGTAATGGCGGCCGTTCCTCTTTAGGGCTTCGCCCTTGATCAAATTAGGGCTTTCGAACTGCCGATAATATGTTGATTGATTCAATGATTCTTCGCGTGTACCGTTGATCGATTGTTGCTCACTTCGGCTGCTTCGTTGATCAAATTCTCTCCTTGATTCGGTATGTAATTAGTTGCTTTTTGCTTTATTGATTTTTGCTTTCTGGAATTCGATGGGATAATAGCCGATGATGATTAGGGTTTTTATAGGAGTCAATTTCCTAAAATCTCGTTCGTCTAATTTCTTCAATTTTATGCTATCGGCCCTCTGATATTTGTTGAACGATGATGATTTATTTAACTTTGTCAATTTCGTATTATCGTTGCTTGATGGTCATGTTGTTTATTCGTGACTTGGTCAATTACATTTGCCACCACGGTTTGAATCTGACTTTAATTTGTGACATTTGAATTGTCGTGCTCATCACGGTGTTGATTTTTGACTTCGTCAATACTTCATACTTACTTGAAATTTTTATCACTGCGTTGATTTGCTTTGACTATGTTGATTTCGTGAAATTTTTACTGCTCACTTTTGGCTTTGAATCATTTCGTCTCTGGCCATTTCAAAGATACGCACTTTTTTCGTTTTTATACTGCGTTGATAATTTGCGTCTGCATTGTTATTCTTCGACTTTTGTACTGTCACTTCTTCGAGCTAAATTGTTGTTTGTGGTCAATTGCTTCGATTTGATCTTCTAGTTGGTGCCAGTTTGCTGTGACATTGTGCATTTGGTCTTTGTTCATTGGACTGGATGTTGTCTTTGTTGTTGGGTCAGTGATGCACTTGGTTATTCGTCCCTTGCTGTCGTAGATGTTGCACTGCATCACCCCTGTGTTGATCTTGCTTCTGCATATTGTTGTATTTGGACTTGTTGTACATCTGAGTCACTGTTGCCTTGTTGCTGTGTCATACTCGATGTGTTTGCACTGTATATTGAGCATAGATAAGGTTGCTTTGGCCTGGATTAGAGCAATGTGCATTCTAGCTTGTAACTAATGCATATGCTCTCTGTTACATGTTTGGACTAGCTGTGCATTGTTCATGACTGCTTCATGCTTGTTTGTTATCCGGTAGCAGATGAGTTTCTTGGCACTGCTGTTAGCTTTGGTGTATGTGCATGCTTGTTCATTCCAGTGAGTTTTGTTTTGTGATATCCATGTTGCAACTGTTTCATTGTTGAGTTTGTTGCTGTGTTGATTTGAATTGTTGCATGGTTCATGTTACTGGTTCATTTGATAGCACTAGCTGTTGGTTACTTGATTCAGTTGTGTTGGAACTGGATTGATTTCTTTTGGCTTCACTTGTGTATACTGTGTCATTTACTTGATGTGTTCTTGAGTCTTGGGTATTGGACAGTATCATGTATTTGTAGTTTGCATCCATTGTTGTTTCCAGTTGCACTTGGTCATTTTGTTCATCTGTATACTGCTGCAATCTTCATTGAGCTTGTATGCTTCAAGTTGCCTTGAGTTGATCCCGTGTGTTATTTGGGTTTGACCTTGTGCTGAATTGTTAGCAGTGCTTTTGTTTGATTTGTGCACACGAGTTGGCGGGGCAGTGCATACGTGTACAAATGTATACGTGTGTACTGCAGCCACTTATGTACAACCTGTCCCTGATAAAATGCTGATATGCATAGATACAATCAAAAATGATGACGAACAACCCAAATAACTGAGGCAAACAATGTTTCAAAAAAAACATCTTTTATTTTTGAATTGCAAAAATATTTCTTTTTCAATTTTACTGCGTTAGATTTATTTTTGCAGATCTCTCAGATGCTGGATTCAAACTGGAATGCAGTTGAAGATAGAAATATGAGTGTGAGTGATATATAGTGAGATGAACTGTAAATATGAAATGTAATGAAATTGTAATCAAAGTGGTAAAGTTATAGTGGGAGTTTGAAATTGTACTATTCAAAGTTGTAATAAATATTAGTTTGAATAAAATATTCGTTTGAATTAAAATTCTATGATATTTAATTTTATTCAACAAATATTTATTTAATCTGTGAAAAACAAAATAGTACATTACCAAATACATTTAAATGAATGTATATATGTTTATTATCATCAAACAAAAATCATATAAGCGCAAAGCGCATATTCAACAATATATAAATTGTTTAGCGTATAAATTTAATATTGTATTAATGTGTAATAAATTGAAATCAGTGTTAACTAAAATATGTTCAAAAAACAAGTTTTTATTAGTTTTTAATTTTAAGAAATTTGGATAATGAATCAATGTTAATGCTATTATAGACAAATTAGTGTATAATGTACTTTACCTTTTAAATCCTCTAGAGAGTTTTTGATGCAGTCTGATAGGTATTATATATTGTTATTATACAGATATTCGTTTTTATTACAAAAAATATATCATATCGATTTGATATAATATTTGTCAAATTTGTTTCTGTATTGGACAGTTACAAATACAATAAAACAATTAAATTTTGTAAATCATTTCATTTAAAATGGTTCATAAATTTTTGACAACACTTCTTTTTTGTTCCTTGTGTACACACATATGTGTATGATACTTGGAACAAAGTGGAAGTGCCGTCGAAGTTATGTTGAATCGTTCAAAATGAAGTGATTTATAAAATGTAATTATTACTGTATTTGTAATGGGATGTAGGATGACCAACCATCAAAGTAAAAAATATAAAGTGAAAATATAATATTATATTCATAATTTGTTAAAATTGAAAATATATAAGATTTTATTAAAAAAAGTTAAAAGAATCAAATATTATATATTTGATAAAACATTAAGATATAAACAAATTAGTGTGTAATGATAACATATTATATAATAATAAAACATTAAAATGTATAAATGAATTTAAAAATTAAATGTCAATCCATAAAATGATCAAATAATTTTTTGAATTTCTATCATATTTTTTGAAATCGGAAAAAATGGTCAATTATTTATTGATCAGAGGAAACGGATGTATCAACGAAAGGGAATGAGAGGCTTAATAAGGGAACATTTTAATAACGATGTGCACGTATTTATTGAATTTTCTTTAAGTAATAGTGAAAACGTTGAAGAAATTTGTTGATCGTGTAGTAACTACAAACATTTGAAGCATTTCAAATTGGATATGGTTAAATTTCATTTGTATCAAAACAGTTTTGTGCCGGAGTATTTTGTGTGGGATTGTCATTAAGAAGTTATTGCCCCTAATCATGTAGTGTTAGAGGAGGAGGTGGGTAATGACGATGTTATAATGAATCCCGTAGAAGATATGGTTGAATATGCTGCACAATCATTGTTCCATATGGTTGAAGTTGACGATGACAATGCAAATGTCGAAGAAGAACCAAATATATTGGATTAAAGAAAATACATGATATATTGGATGCTGCTAAGAAATCCCTTTGGGATGGCTGTAAAAGAGGCATCCAATTATCAGTAACTGTAGAATATGAAATCTAAATTCAACTTCATAAAGCCAAATTTACAGTTGATGTACAAGCCGCAAATCGACATATATCACCCAATAATTTAATATGCGAGAATCACTATGAAGTGAAAAAACTTATGTATGCTTTTGGTTTGTCGTACCAAAAAATAGACACATATTTAAATAGCTATATTTTTTTTTGAAAAGAGGGCGTTGATCTTAGAAAGTGTAGAATATATAACGAGGAAAGATAAAAACTAAGAAAAATAAAGGGAAATGAAGTTTCATACAACAGAATGCATTACTTGTCCATCACTCATAGACTTCAAAGGTTATATCAATCTTCTGCAACCATACCTTATATGAGATGACACAATGTGAGAACAATTGAGGAAGATACCATAACATACCCAACTGGTAGAGAAACATGGAAATATTTTGATAAGGCTTATCCCCTTTTGCATCAGATAGCCATAAGGTTAGACTTGGTTTATATATGGATGGATTTTGACCATTCTCTCAATTTGGTTCTAAATACTCATCTTGGACTATTATCGTTACATCTTATAATTTACCTTCATGGATGTGTATGAAAACTCCATATATGTTTTCATTATCGTCGTTCCTCGCTCTGATGATCCAACAAAAGGAATCGATGTTTATTTACAACGATTAATTGAAGAGTTGAAAATACCGTGGCATGCAAGAGTTGAAACATATGATATTTCATAAGAAAAAAATTCGTATGTTCGCTTCTTTTTTGTAGACTATAAGTGATTTTTCTATGTATGCGATACTTTCAAGTTGAAGCACGAAGAACGTCGAGCTTGTCCTTAATGTATGAAAGAGACACGAGTCTTTTCTTTACCGCATAGGAAGAAAATTTCATGATTTGATTGTCATTGGTGTTTTCTCCATATTAATCATTCTTTTAGAAGAGACAGAAAAAACTTTATAGCTGGTAGAGAAAAGACTATGCAACCACCGATGATTTGGTCAAGCGAATGAATACATGAACTTGTAAAGAAATATCAAAAGATACATGAAATTGGAGCACAAATTGAAATTTCAGGTAAATCAATGATTCATAATTGGTGTAAGCAAAGTGTATTTTAGGAGTTACCTTATTGGAAAGATCTCTTACTTCGTCATAATATTAACGTGATGCACAATGAGAAAAACGTGTTTGATAATGTGTTTAATACAATTTTGAATGTTAAGAGTAAGACTAAGAACGATTTGAAATCGAGATGTGATATAGAAGAATTATGTAACCATCTCGAGCTTCGCATCAACCCAAACGATAGTAAAAAAACCCAAGGCTTTGAGTTGGACAATAACCAAGTAAAACTTGTGTTAAATTGGTGGAAGGATTAAGATTCCTTATGAGAGTTCATTTAATCTTCATAGATGCTTCGACTTTCAATAAACTGACTGGAATGAAAAGTCATGATTGCCATGTAATAATGAAAAATTTGTTATCCGTCATTTTCAAAGAACTGTACCCATAAATTTTAGACTGTATAGTAGAACTTGGTTTGTTTTATAAAAAGCTTCATTGTTGAAAGTTAAACGTCTACGTAAACTTGAAGTAGATATCCCTATATTACTCTGTAAACTGGAGAAAATATTTCTTCTAGTCTTTTTTAATGTAATGGAGAATTTACCCGTTCGTCTTCCATTTGAAGCACGTCTTCGAGGTCTTATGCAATATGTTTAGATGTATCCATTTAAGAGGTAGTAATATTAAATATGTTAAATACTAAATTATTACATAAGTTAAATAAATTTTGAAATAATTTTTTAACAGTTACATTAATCATACGAAGAAAAAAGTTAGATAAAAAGCACGATTTGAATGTTCGATTTGCAAATAATATATCGAAGAAGAAGTTATTTTTTCTCTCTCATTATTTTTACGACCATGTGAACTTATCATTTGAAACTGTTCCACATAATGATGAAGGCATTGAACAAGATTCGTCTAAAGAAATGTTATTTCTTTTTAGACAACATGACCGATTTGTTGGGAAATGTATGAAACTGAGGTTAGATGATAAAGACTACAATGTACGTAGCACAAACATATGTCATTCTTAATTGTGCTGAAGTTGTATCATTTGTCAGGTACTATTAAACAATAATTCTGGATATATGCACAATTACACATGCACAACTCGAGATCACCACAGACCATAGTAAGTATATTTTCAATTGTAATTTATTAATAATCACTTTAAGTAATAAGTTATAAATGATTTAAAGTATGAATTTTAGTTGTAATTTTATTTGGAATTGCAGGAAAAAATTCATGCGAGAATGAAAAAAAGTGCTTAAGGGATCGGGACAGGAAGAGCTGATTACTGACGAGGATGATCAATCTTTGAAGCAGTCATGGAGCCGGCATCAAGGAATATGCGTTATGGTTTCGAGAATCAAGAGGTAATGTTTATGTTTATTATATTTATGAATAACGTATAACATATTAATTTTATTACTCGTAGTATACGAAACTCATACACTTTGCTAAATAATGTTGCAGACTAGATGCAGACAAAACGTCTATAAAAAGTCCAGAACAACGCAAAGATACAAGATTTGAAAGCGAAGATTGTGGACTTGGAGGAATGAGACAAGCGTCAGACTATGGAGCTAGCCAAGTTGGAAGAGCACCTTGCTGCATATATGTAGGAGCATGGATCATTTCCCTCGTCAGGTGGATCCGTAGGTGATGAGTAGTGATAGGTATGATTTTTTATGTTTGTGTTAGAATATTGTACATATATACATTTGAGATGGGTGATGTAGTTTGACTTTGTTGGTATGGTGTTTGAGAGTTGGATATGTTTGAATATATTTGAGATGTGTAAGGTTGATTTGAGTTGTTTGATACATTTTAAGATGTTAGATATATGTGCGCTTGACTTGAGTTGTTTTGAGATGACGGTGGACTTGTTTGCCAACATTTTAAAATGTATTTTGAGATGTTGTTGAATGTTTGAGCATGTTGTGTGTTGTTTTAGTTTAATTTGTTTAAATGTTGATGCTTTGTTATTGTTGATGTTATGTGTGTGATTTGGGCTTTGACACATATGAGTTATATATGTGAAATTGAGATATTGATATGTATGTGTTAGTTGGGTGTGAACCGCTCTTGGCATAAAAGAATACTTTCGGATTTCTGACTAACATTCTAACAGCCACCAATGGCCTCCGACGTCTGTTTTTTCAAGTATTTCGATTGTTTTCGACGGTTGCCGACAACACTTTGAACAGACCATAACCTATCACGTGTACACGACGGGACGTCGGAAGCCGTTGGAAATGTCGTCGTCGGTCGTAAAAAACTAATCGACCGAGCCGTTGAAAAGCTGTCGGAAAGACCATTCTTCGTCCTTATTGCCGACGGCTGCCTTGCAACCGTCGACGGTTTTAAACCGTCGGAAATGCTGTTGTTTCTTATTGTGAATTGAAGCTTGAACCGTTAGTTCAGAGAGCCGACCTGGTTGGAGCACAGCTAAGGTCTAATTGCATTCTGGACTGTAGTGGACAGTGGTTCGAGGGCTTTCGGGATCTGTCTGCAATTGGTTCCGGCCATGACCGGTAATATTTCACCATCCTTGATTGTATCACAAGTATTGCTGTCTCCGCATGCATGGATTTCTAACTATTCATATGACATTATGACGTCGTGCATTATTTATGTATGGTTCTTATCTGTCATACAGCGTATCAACTCACATCCTCTATTGATTTTGACTGTGATATATCACCAAATGATCTATCTGCTTTTGTTGTTCCGATTTAGTCAATTTAGTATATCACTGTTATGTGGATCATGTCCATTAATCGCATTCCAAAGTCATTCTTGTATAACACTGTCATGTGGATCATACCCATTAATCGCATTCCAAAGTCATTCTTGTATATCACTGTCATGTGGATCATACACATTAATCACGTTCCAAAAGCTATGTACAACGATGAGCAATCAACAGAAATAAGATAGGAGCATCAATCATTTATATACATGTAGATTGGTGGTACTGGTAATGTAATCATTTCATACTCGGCCCCCAACTAAAAATGTAAACATGAAGGTTGGCTAATTTCAAGATACTTGTGAAAACTACTTCAAATGGAGGGACTGAAGGTTTTCATTAATGTATTGGCAAACATAACTCAATGACAGATAGAAGAAGGGAAAACAAAAATAAGATCAAAAATCCAAAATCCGTTTTGTAAAATATGGAAAATTCATATTCAACTTTAGCTCCTTAGAATACACAGAATTAGTTATGTCGAGTGTAAACTGTAAATTATATTAATACCTTAATTAGCAAGTTTTCCATGCAAACACAGGAGATCTTTTGCAAGAGGGATACATGCACATGCATGTGCTTTGTGTTGAAGTATATGCGAATAAACATACAATTAATATTAATATGATCACTAATCATTGATTTCTAATTTTGTATTTTGATTTAATAAACATAAGTCTAAAATAATTTTGAACTTAATTGGATCAAAAAAGCATTACTTTATTTCAACTATTAACAAAGAATATGGTACTCTGTGCACTAGGCCTAAGTATAGTGCAAGCTGGGCCAAGCGTAGAACAAAAAACAGTATAGAGGCAGGACATTTTTCTTAAACAGCCATGTAAATACCCGTGTTTATATTAGCCCAAACAAACTCAATACGTGCATATATGACTAACCTAACTTAAGAATTGTTGCCCACGTAGATTTGTTTACATAACTTAACAGCCCTGTATTCATGTCACAGTCCAAGTTTATTTACGTAAACGCCCAAAACAGAACTTGTATGTATTTTGTTCGCAAGGCAGACGAAGTTGGGTGGTTCTCTACCATTTCCATATAACAAGATTAAAAAAAGAGTGAAATAGATGTGTTTGAACTGCTTCAACTACTTCAACTCACGTCTAACAAAATTAATAAAGGACACACAATCAAAACAAGGATACATGTAACCAGAATAGAATGAACTGTTCTAAAATTGTCGAAATCTAGAGTGCAGACAAATTAACACTAAGATCAACGTCGTCACCATAGGTAGGACCTCAACTAGCAGCGTAATATCTGAAGCCATAGATACGGATTGGATCGATACACGCAATATAATGCTCAATCCCCTCATCAGATCCACAAGGAAGCATCAGATTGACAAGTGGAAAGGTAACTAAACTAATTAAGTTTTTCAAAGAGGGCAAGGATACCATGATCGCAAAGCACAACAGACGGAGACGATATGAAGCAGAGTCCAAGGAAACTGCTAATAAACAGGCAGGAGGACCACCTTCACTTAATAAAGAATCTTAGTTGCTCTAGGCTTGTTTTTTATAGAAAAATCGCTCTTCGGAGTCCATAGATCACTGACTTCCATGTAAGAATCAAGATTGATAAGAATAGTCAGGAACAAGAAGTCTTTCCATAGCACAAAAACAGTCGGTGCCGAGAAGTTTAACTTTGTGCAAACCATCACCTTTTCCTTCATATCATATCGCATCATCAAGTCTTCGAGTTTCGAGCACTATTTTGGCTAGGGAGAACCTTCCACTGCTTAAAGGTTTTGCATCATCCAGTACTTGTCTTCTTCTACGAAGTTTTGGAGTTGTTCGCCTACGCCTTCATGTATGGGTCTTAGGATGACCATTTTATAGTCATATTACTCTTGATCACAACACAGTTGCCCAAATTAATATAGAGAAGACCTCTTGGTACCGAGTGCTTTTCTAAACCTCTCGGTACCGACAACTTACCACCGTTGCTTTGGGACTTCAAACCCCTGGAGTTTCCTTACATGACCATCTTGAGCTTGGCTTCAAGTTCTTGAATCATTTCGTATTCAATCTGACATCCAAATTCACTTGAAAAACTGTTTTGTTTAAATGTTGGATCACAATGATCTTTTTTAGCAATAATATACGAATATTTTACATAGTGTTTTTTGAGCATATATTTGTTTAGTGATATTTTTTTTCTCTAGGATCAATACTGTTTTACATAAACAAGGCAATTTATGAAACATTGACAACTATCAAGTTGTTAACATACCATGGACTATAATAATCATTTATTGTTGATGATAAATTTGTAGATGGTTAGTTACTTTTTATTTCAACCGTATTGTTTCGCCAACCTTGATGGTATCACAAATATTGCTGTCTCCGCATGCATGGATTTCTACCTATTAATGCGACACCACGACGTACTTCCTGTTGATTTTGACTGTGATATATCACCAAACGATCTGCAGTCGTTGTTCCTATATGTAATCCTTTTAGTACATTATTGTTTTTATATTAAGTAAACTAACATGTGGATTATATCCATTAATCAATTTCCAAAAACAATGTACAATGAACAATCAACAGAAATAAGATAAGAGCATCAATCATTTATATATGTGTGTGTGGATTGGTGGTAATGGTAATATTATCATTTCATACTTGACCTTCAACTAACAATGTAAACATACTATGAATTCAGTAACGGACTCACAATCTAGCAATTTGGCAATAAGGCTTATATAGGTTCTTTAGGATTATAAGTTAACCATTAGCAAATCTTATTTATAACAAAGGCATGAAAGAAAATGGTGTATATTCTACCGACTTTAAGCATTAACTTTTGTAAGCAGGAAAAGTGAAGCATTTTCATTTCAGTTATGCAGTATTTTTTCTTTCTTTCATGTAATGTAGTTTGTGATCCTTAAAGGAATGTTTTCCACGTTATCATTTTAAAACCAAAATGCATGCAATTTTCAGTTGTTACCCTAAATAGTAAATTCTCTTTAAAAAAGGCATATGGATACCCATATTTTTAAACCTTCAGAACCAGTAAATCTATTTTAAACATGCGTATCATTGCCTTAGCTTCAATTCATTTTTTCAAAAAGTGTATACCATTAAAATGAGCTTTCCAACATATCTCATAGAATATTGATAGTATGTTAATGTTGAGATTCTCATATTCAGGAACAAAATCAGTGGAAGGGAGAGGGATTAGCTCAGAAGAAGCTTCGAAAAGTAGATGATTTTGGTATTGCTAGGAGTCTGAAGTTATTCTCTTCATGAATATCATAACTATCTTCTTCTTTTTTATAATCATTATTAGTTAATTATATTTCAAAATCAAATATGTAACCGTGGATTAGTTAATTAATATAAATAATAAAGGTGTCAATCAAATATGAGAGTATTAAATCAAAATCATTAAGTAACACTTAATATAGAAACAATCAAATATGTATTGCTGGCAATGTTTCAAACAGTCGGTCCATAAAATTATGATCAAAATACTTTAATATTATTAAACTAGGCAAACAAGGAATCACAACAGTTGCATCTAGATTATATTACAGGAAAATATCTACAATATTATTCTTAAAATATGATAAAAGATCAACATACTCAACCCTAGAAAATGCACAGCATATGCCAGTATTCTTGGTTCACACTTCACATGAAAGAAAAAAGGCTAGAATTTTGGTGTTGATCATTAGACGTTCTACTCCATAAATATATATCCGAAAAATACTTTTTTTGAGGAAAAAAACATTTTTTTGTGAAGAAAAACACTTATGATTAAATTGTTCAACATATAAAACAGACAGAGAACCCGGATAACATTGTTCGGCAAGAAACAAGAATTAACAAATCTAAACGCAAACATATTATCATGGATAAAAAAAAACTGTTTTTTTTTTTTCGCTAGAAAAAAAACTGTTGCTTTTTTAAAAGAAAAAAACAACAATAACAAAGAAAAAAATGATTGGTTTTTCAATCCAAACACAAAACAAAAGCTCCTTTAAGAAAAAATCTGCCTCAAGGATACGAAGCTTGGCTTATACCCAGTGAAGAGCTCCCAATTCTTCGAATGGTTTGGAGACTCAAAAGACTTCTGATAATAAGTGCATCTCCTTTTCGTGTCATACAATGTCATGGCATCCTTCATCAATACACCAAGCACATCTTCATCGTTTTCCCACAATCCCATAACAGTAATCCTATATTCAGTTTCCAATTCTGTACACAAACTGGGAAGAACAATGCTATGCCTTTTCACCCAAGCATTAAACCCTTCAATCATCCATACATCAACACGGGCTTCATCGAATGCTACCAAAGCAATTTCTTGCCCTATCTCTGTTAATCTCAATTTCTTACAATGCCACTTGTTTAACTCAGATGGAATTTCCATTATCATGTATACTTTCTCTTTCTCTACATTGAAAGACATCAAACACCTCTTCCATTCAACAGTTGATACATCAGAGACCATCCAATACAGGCTTCCATTGACGCAAACAGACCTTTTAAACGGTCGATAACCATGTATGGAATCTACTTCTCTCCATGTAGAACCTAAGCCTAATGTGTACGCCATGATTTTCTCATTTGCTATTGCAACAACTATATAGTTTTCTGTTTTAATGCAGTAGCCAATTCCCAAAGAACAATACGAACAACCGAAAGTAAAACACGGAGGAATGATTACATACTCATGATTGATAGGATTGCATATAAGTGTAGGTTGCTTTCTTTGTTCATCATTGGACCCAATGCATATAAGACCATTGCAAGAGTTCTCTATGTCAAAATCATTGTCATGCCAAGAGTTTTTGTCCCAATAGCGGTTGATGAAGTCGTTGCTGAGAAAGATATGGTATAGTTTAGGCCCGGAATGATATTGGCCTAAACACAAGGTAATGAAGAAGTTGTTGTTTGCATCACGGTGATCTCTAATGAAAAGAGGAGTGGTTGGGTTAAGAATAAAAGGAAGGTTTTTTGAGTGAAGGTCGTGGAAATATTCATTGCAGACAATTTGATTTAAGTTTTTGGAAACAGTGGTTACTTGGAAAATCTGTTTGGTTGAGAGCTTTGAGAAAACCTCGTATATGATATCTTCTGGAGCATCCATTGTTGAAAGTTGATATTTTGAAGTAGTTTTGTATGATGAGAGAGAACTAAATAGAGTAAGCGTTTGGAGATGAAGGCCGTTTAGTGTTTCGTGTATACATAGCGTAGTTTTCATAACCCGACCCTATCGCGGTTGACCGCGAATAACCCTGAGTCATAGAGGTCAAAGGCCGGGAACTCAATCAAAACTCCTTCATGTAAGATTCTTGGTTCGACATTTGAATTAGCGGTTTAACCCTTTATTTTAACCCAGTTGAACCATCTCATATGCGCAATTTCTTTGTTTTAAAACATGTTTTCAAATCTCCGTCCATTTTATGTTCGTAATTAGTGCAGCTAGTGTAATAAATTTTGTTTAATTTTTCATATTTGAATTAATATGTGGATTATGAATTAATATCGTATATATTTATTGAAGATGTTGATTTATCGTGTATTTATGATTGATACGTTGCATCCAAATGTATTAATTTTCAAAATAAAGTACGTGCGGTTCTTGACGGTTCGACCGGTCTCGAAGCTTTGAGTCCTCACGGTTTAATTCACGGTCCGGTTACGAAAACATTGATATATAGGCTATAGCTAGCGAGAGGGTTTTAGACTTTTTGTATTTCTGGAAAGTTATTCGAATCTTCTCAATTATGTTGACCGAGTACATTAATTTTTCCTATTATATCTCGGGCATGAATATCTCTATATTTTTATTTTAAATCTTTAAACAAGTACATATTTACTTTAGCATAACAATAAACTTGTTTTGTAAACAAACAGAATAAACTAGTATAACCGCACAACGGTGAAGAAACCGCCCGTTCGATTGTATAACTTTGATAAGAAATATACATTTAAAATTGGGGATTTTTTACTTTAAGGGCTTATTTGTCCAGTGTAATAAGTTTTAAGAACACTACTTCTGAAAAATTAGTTTTAAGGACATTTTACAGGAAAAAGATAAAAGAATTTATCATTTCCAGTTATACAGAAATAATGATAAAAGGATTTATCATTTTCCTGTATTAAAAAGATAAATGAATTTATCATTATGTTGTAAATTGTCCTTAAAATTAATTATTTAGAAGTGTCGTCCTTAAAACTTATTGCCCTGCAAATAGAACCCCTTAAACCTAATTTCCACTTTAAAATTTTTGTTAATACTTAAACACTAAGTGATAATATGTTGGAAAATAATAAATTGAGATTTAAATCTGAAAATATGAATTTCAAATTTAAATATTAATCAAAGCATTCAAAATTGTTGATTTGAAATTGAAATTTTAAAATTTGAAAATCATAATAGATCTGAATTTGGAATCTTTGATGCGCGAAATAAAAGGAGGAAGCTTAGGGAAACCGCGATGAGACAAGATTCACGTTTTTAGAGAAACCGCGATGAGACAAGATCCATGTTTTTTTGCTTCAGAAAAATTGATTTTGGCCATAAGCAAATCTCCTTAACGGTCGGTTTGATTACGAAGTTACCCCTTTTAAACAATTCAATCCAACTGTCGGTGTTCTCTTTGCAAACGAAAAGTTGGTTCATGCAAAAGTTCAGACCGCTTCGAATTAAAACAGACTCGACATGTCACAGTTGAGTTAGTTTAGATATTATCGGATAGAAATTAATTCAACACCCATTTTCATGCACTACAAAAATAACAAGACGTAAGAAAGGACAGTGGTGCAAAACTGATGTTGCAACGCTTTGTTTCTCACAAAATAAAAAAATAAAAATAAAATAAAAGGATATAACAAGGCTTTAGATATCAAAAGGACGTAGAAAATTCCTACGCCTTACCGACCCCCTAGCTTTTATGTGATATTTAAGTTTTAGTTTTGTTTAGCTTTAGTTCAAGAATCTAAACTAAATATTAAACATTCATATGTCTTGATATATGTAATATTTAAGTGTCATGCCTCATGTATAAACTTTTTAATATTGCTCATGGTAAAAAAAATTATTAAAATAGTTACAAAACTGCGGCTTCTCTTAAATCTAGAAAAGGACTGTTCAATACAACTTTAACACACTTGTTATAGACTTGCAAATTTTGGTAACAACCAATGTTTTTAAGTTTTATCCGATGGATAAGTAGCATTGGTAGTATCGTACCTTCACCCTCTTATCCAACACCACTAGAACGTCTTCACTTGGCGACAATTCGTGACGACCGTTTAAGTCGGCTAAAAAAAGTCCAACCGATGCGAATATGGCGACGACGCCGTTGCTAAAGTCGTCGCTATTTTGCTTGCATCGTATGATTTTGTTGCGGCATTTAGCGACGTCTACCGATGGCTATATGACGTCGCTAATCGAAGCCGCTCTTGCAATGCAAATACCAATAAATAATGCAGTGTGTTGTAGTTGTACGATCGATGGAGGGAAACCGTCAAGGTAAATGATCGAATTAACAAATACATCCACTACTAGAAAATGCATTGTTTATCTATGTAGTATTGCAGATGCCTTTCCGACACAAGAAAGACGTCGGCGCGGTGTCAGTATGTGTTTACCTATGTAAATTAATCAAAACCTTGTCTTCTTGCCGACGCCCATAAGAAGGCGTCGGCGCGGTGTCGGTATGGTGTCACTCCCAACTATACTTACCCATGTTCTCTCCTCCATCCACTACGAATAAAAAGAAAACCCTTCCCCTCCCACCGCCTCATCCTTCCTCCACGCCGTCGAAAGCCAAATCCCTCCCTAAGCTTAGCGAAGCATTCTTTTCCAGGGCCAATGCCTCCGCAAGCCACCTCTTCTCAAGCCTCCAAGCTCAGTGCCTCCTCTATGCCTCCAAGCCGCAACCAACGAGCCAGCCATCACCTCCCAAGCATCCCTTAATCCAAGCCGCCCAAGCATCGTCCTTCGTTGGTACGATTTATTGTTACGATTTATTTTTGTCAATGCTATAATTTGATTAGGTTCGTATATGATATAGATTTTTTTGGTATAAATTCATTGGTATACGATTGTTGACATAGATTTTCTGGTATGATAATTCATATATGGTTTGGGATATTGTTGATACTTTTTGAATTTTTTTGATAATTCATTATCGTTGATATAGTGTTATTAATTAAATCTCGTAGATGTTTAATTTGGTCCCATCTGACACATACTATATATGATCGTCATATAGATATTCATTTTTTAAATAAAATGAAAATTAGTATTCATTTGATACGTTATTTGTTGGATTTTTCAGTATCAGACAAGTTATAAACGCAATGACATTTATATTTTGTAAATCTATATTTCGAATCGAACGATTAATAAAATTTTGATGACACTTCCTTCTTGTTCATCGTGTATGCTCTTTTGCATATGATATGCGGAATAAGGAGAAGTGCTGCCAAAATTTTGTTAAACATTCGATTTGAAATAATATATATAATGTAAATATAATTGTGTTTGTAATGCGAAGTAGGAAGGCCGACCATTTCAAAAAGTGCAGATATCCTAGGTTATATAGCGTTGAAATTATCTATGAATTCCATTATTTTATAATAAAATTAACAATGCTATTGAAATTAATAAACAAATTAAACATATAAATGCTAAATCACTAAGTAAAGTAAAAAATTATATATATATATATATATATATATATATATATATATAATTACATAAAGTTATAAATTTTATTTGATTAAATATACAAGAGTTTACTCGAGTTAAATATACAAGAGTTTATTCGAGTTAATAAATTAAACAAGAGATTGTTTGAGTTAAAATATAGATTTTGTTAAATCACACAATAAATTATAAAAATATATAAATTAAATCACTTAATAAATTATTATTTTTTGAAAGGGATCACTTAATAAATTAACGTGTGTGTGTATAAGTTATATTAGAAATTTTGTTTCAATACATTAAATAAGAGTTTGTTCGAGTTAAAATATAGATTTTGTTAAATCGCACAATAAATTAAACAAATATACAAATCAAATCACTTGGTAAATTTAGAAAAAATATGATCAAGTCAAATTATAAACTTTATATAAATATATTTGTCAGGACCCGATTCTTCGTCTGCCGAAAATCCAACATCGATACTCACTTTATCGACTGCCGAGCAATCGAACGACGGAAAACCGAACACTGAGGGTTTTAAGAAAGAAGAAAAGAAGCAGAAGAAGAGGGATGAAGATAGAAAATATAGAGGAAAGAAAATAGATAAGGTAGAAAATAGAAAATAGAACGGAACAGAAAAACAACAGAACAACATCAGAATCTCACAATTCGCAGCGGAACAACATATAATAATAAATGAATAATCTTTAAACAAAGAACTATATCAGTTATTACATTACATTTCATTACATTTCATAACATCATCATATCATCAGAGTGTACAACAACAACAAACAGTGCAACGGAAAAAGAAATACTATATACTAGTAATACGCCATGCCATCCATCTTGCCTCCAGCAACTCCAGAATATCCAGAATATCCTGATAAACCTAACTCTTGACTGTCCGTGTGGAAATTGGTGGGCACCCAGAGTTTAGGAAGGAAAACAATAAACTCCGAGTCAGTCATGTGACTGGTGTGAGAACTCAAAACAGTTTATTTACTTTAAAATCAAAATAGAGGAATATTTTTAAATTCAATTCGCAATGCTTTTAAAAATGAGACTACCATAAGGCCTCCCGCACACACACACAATGCAAATGCAGAATCGGAGGAGATTTCTCCTTATGATAGTCAAAGAAGCTTGATACGCATTTAAAATAACATTTGATATTATTACTAGTGCATAGTGTAGAGGAAAATCATTTCGAAAATAAAGATATAAATCTTAGCCAACATAGACATTTCGAACTATGCCTACTATAGCTACCATCCAAACAGTGGTGACCACCATAAGTGAATGGCAGGTTCTACAACTAATACCGTACAAGGTTTCGTATTGGGAATTGGATTTCCAACAAATGGTCAGGCCAAGGAACTTCCCATTGCCACATGAGAATGCCTCTGGATGGACATCCTCGAGAACCAAACCGGATCTCTACCAACACAAGGCCGGGTTACCCCTAACTGAGTAACAACTGACCGAATATGCCATCCCCCGGTCCTTTGGGACCTTTCAACCAAGCGCTCGCAATCAATTCACACAATCATAAAGTGTTTTCAATATGAGTAAGTATCTGGGCTCCATACCATGATACCACCCTTTTCCAGAAGGAAATGCACACATCCTAAAGGGCACTACCCCTCATAACCTTGCCGCATCTTTCCTGTTTTGACCATTCACGGGGTGTGAAGCTCGACGAAGTCACGTCCACAAAAACATACTTTATACAAAAGCCATGCTCTGGGTCAACAAATGATCATAGAAATGATCACCAAGATAGACGATCAAATAAACGATCCTATCATAAATAATCAACACAATGATCATTTACAGCAACACTCAGCATGTCACATTACCAAATTGGGAATATATCGCTGATAACATTCAACTACATAACCTCTGAGCTCGTACGTCTCAGAGAAGGGTGTTAAGCTAAAAGAATAAATTCTTCGCCACCAATAGAAATATATTTGAAAGAAATCGGCCTTATATCTCAACTTGTAATGTCAGACATACAATCCATACAAGTCTGTTCCGGGATCGAACAAAACCGAAGGCACTTACAAAGAAGTCCTTGCAATCCGGATAATCTCTAATCACGTCTGGACTTCTCATCACATAGGGAGTCTCTATACCGTAGCTACTCGGTGCAAAGACAATCGACGAGTTGTCCTTTCGCTTTCAAAAAGATCCGGTCTTCAACACCGGTCTTCAAATGCAATTCATAACGACGTATCACATATTCGAAATGGGTTATACGACCCCATGGTCCTTTCCCGGTTAACCCGAATAGTGAGCGCTTATTCAAAAATAAGTGTGGCATTCAAATTTAATCAAATCACATCAAATACCCATTCAAAGGGAAATATTGATAGTCGATTATTGAACTATCAATGGATATGCACACATCACCAGATTCCAAATAATTTTCCAAATTATTTATTTTCCAAAATATCTTTACAAGATATATAATTTCAATAATTCAAAAATAAATCAACATTTATTTTTAAACAAATTCCACTTTTCATTTATAAATTCCATAATGAATTTATATTTCCCAAAATATCTGTGAATATACGTTTCAATTCGATTTCTAATATTCATTTTCCATTTATCTTCAAAAAGATAAATTCTCAAAATATTCACTTATTATTGGAAAAAATCATTTCCATACTTATTAAAAATAAGTAATTCATAAATCTTTTTATTTTCAACCTTGGAAAATATTCCATATACTCAAATCGAAATTAAGTATATATTTCATTCTTTAAGGAAATCATTCTCTTTAACATATTTATTTGGGCCAAAACGAATGTTACGTAAAACATCGTTACAATAACCCAAAATCACTAGTATAGGGATTCGAAATTAAAATAGATATATAAATCCCAATACTATACAAAACATTTCCTTTCGGAAAATCATTTACTATAACAACAGTGTTATAGTCCACCATTTCCTTTTATTTCTCGAAAACGTCTATTTCAACAATAAATGTTGAAATCTATGGTTTCGAATCTCAACACATTTTAAAACATCGTTAGATCGTTTTAATTCTATTTAAAACATCACATTCAAAACATTTTCTTTAACATATTATTCACTATTCAAAAACGTGAATATACTACGTTAACAATTTTCATCCTTTTTTACATTTCATTTTAAAGTTTTATTCACAGTCAAAGATGTGAATATAACTCCATAAATAGGTTTCAACAATTTACTTATCAAAATAAGTCGTTTGCGAATTTATAAAACAATATTTATAAATTCCTTTATTACCCTATATTCAATTCATAACTCAATTATATACCAAAGGTTCATATTATAAGTTAAATGCTTATAAAACGATTATTTTACAAAATCGTTCTTTTAAACTTCATAATTATAAATCTTATAACTTATAAGATTCAATTATTTATCCAAAACCATTCTTTAATAACTTTATGAATTTTATAAACCTACGGCTTATAAAATTCCATTTATAACTTCACCGTTTATGATTCTATAAATTCATTTCACTTATGAAATTCATTCACAATTCATTCTAACACTTATAAAAACTCGTTTTATAACTCAAATTTTTTTATTTATAAATATCAATTTATAAATCCTTTATAAAATCAATTTATACTATTATTTTAAAACATCTTTAATCTCCTTTAAAATTTCATCATTTTGATTCATAAAATAATTAAATTTTATAAATCCTATATTTCAACTCTTTATAATAAATTTAAAAATCCCGATTAAACTCTTTTATAAAATCATTAATCCCATATTTTCAAAAATCAACCTTTAACTGTATTTCTCAAAATCATAATTTTTATAACTTTAAAAATTATAACGTTTATTTATTTAAAATGGATCAATTCCAAAAATATTTTATAAACGTATACTTTCAAAAATCTCTTTAAAAACATTTTAAAATTCCAAAATTTGGTCCAATGATGCTACACACCAAATAGTCAATCACGACAACAACGACATCATATATCGATATGATAGTCCATCAAATATCAAAATATCTGAAATCAAATAAATACTGTTGAGGAATCCAGTTGGATCCCTCCAACCTGTTTTCCTGCATCCAAAATCATTAGCACAATACCAATTCCGTTCCAGTACGAAATTATCGCGGTATATGGGATTTAAAATATTATCCGCTTAATAACGGCGCAATAGGGTCTCATCCGCTAACAAAAATGCAGGAAATCAATAACTCCAATATATACATATGCCAATATATATATATTGCTATTATATATAATACCAATTTCACTGTTTATGAAATATTCGCGGTATATGTTTTTAATAAATAACATCCGCTTACTAACGGCGCATAATGTCTATTTTAACAATCAATAGATATCAATCATCATTCAAACATGCATTCAAATATTTTAAATCTAACTATTTAAAATAAAATCGAAACTGATTCGATTGAGTGAGAAGTTCTCACCTTGATTTCAATTTCGTTTTAGCGATTTATTTCGAACAAAATTAAACGGACGTTAAATTTTATCCGAAATTCTCACTAACTCCAAACGACTCCAATCCAACTCCATCGTGTAGTGCTCGTCCATACGATTCCAATGCAACTGGTTTCACGCGTTTTCGACCTCGTATGAAAAAGTTATGAATTTATGAAGTTACACGATTTTTATACTTAAAATTCACAACATAACTTTATATTTTCAACCTAGCTCATCACAGCCACTGGATCCACTGCCTTTCCATCTTGGCTGTCCCCTTCTCATCTCCCCCAAACGTGACATCCCCAGTAAACACAACACGCACAAACAAACCCATTTACATAGAACTAGGGTTTGAATTCGAGCCATCAACGACGAACTCTACGACGATCAGGATGCGCCAAATCAAAGCCCTTGCTCCCTCCTTCACTCGGCCTAAAGAGCATGAAGCTCAGCCCTCCCTCTAGCCTTGGAAGTCATGCGCACCTGGCCACTGTCGGCCTCACTCTCCTCCCCTTTCGACGCTCCAACCAAGATCATATCCGTATGGATTTAAAGATCTCGTCGTGCTCTATAATGTTGTAGTTGATCACCTCTTCTAATTGTTTGTAGATTGGGAGAGATTGAGAGGAGAAGCTTGTGAATTTCTGGCCATAGATAGTGGGGGTGGCGGGTAGGGTTTTAGTATATATTTTTTTTTTAATTTTATGAAGGGTAGGGTGTCTATTTATAGAGAATCGAACGACACTATTCATCCGGGATTTCCAAACTCCGATTTACGCGCCGAAACTGACGTTCCTAAGGTTTATCCCGCGTTCTGGACACAATGGAACAGGTTTTGAAAGCTAATTCGGACATCTGTGCGAGTTATGGCAATAAACGTTCAATTTAAATTAAACCGATTTAAATCGATTTCTAATCGTTTTAATTCGTACCGGACAAACGGTAAATCCAATTGACATGAAATTTGAAACCATACAATAATATCACATTACGGATCCGATGAAACTGGTTTCGTCGAAATCCGAGACTATTTGAAAAATGGCTATTTTAACTCGCCAAATTAATATTAAAAACAATTCGATGCGTTTCGAGCTGCCACGCTCAAACGATAACTCCGATTGACACGAAAATTGAAATCCGGTAATAACTAACTATTACGAATCCAATGGAACTGGTTTCGTTCAATTCTGAGACTGTTCAAAAATTGGCTAATTTCACTAGTCGATTAAATATTAAAATATTCAATTTTCACAAATTAACTTCTAGTTCGATTTTAAAAGTTCTAAAATATCGTTCTAACTTCAATATGATAAAATAAAATTTTACAAATCATTTTCAATCATATTTAACCCAATTTTCAATTATTTTCATAATTTAACATATTAAATTATCGATTTAATTATCCAATTAAATCCAATTATTCAGATAAAAATTTATTTGACTTATAAATTCACATATTAATATTTAAAATTAATTAAATATTCAGATTTTAATTAATAAAAATTCTGGGTCGTTACAATCTCCCCCCTCCCCCCTTAAAAGAATTTCGTCCTCGAAATTATCAAGTAAGAAAAGTTACAGAATTTATTAACTTTCCCAAAATCCATAATTAAACTTCTTACAATAACTTACTAAGTTTTCAAATCATACTTAGTTATCTTTTCAAAAACAACTACTATTGTTTAACTTTCAATTCCAAAATCAAAGTTAAAGTTTTCAAAAATTTCCAATTTTCTCAAATTTTTTCTAACGCCTTAAATTTCCGAAAAAATTCGCCATAGTCTCCTTTGCGCGGCTCGATCCGAAAAAAAATGACAGCATATATATATCACAAATATACATCTCATCAAGTAATGAGGCATCCCGAAGGGAAAAAGTGTAAAAGTACGATATTTAATCCGAGATATGTACCTTATATTTTTTTAGCAAGCATATACGGCTAATATAGCGCGAAAGCAAGCTCCAAATGCGAAGCAAACGCGATCCGCACCTACTAAACACTCAACAAACAACATGAGAACATGCATATAGACAATAGTATCAATATACAACATATAGCAACATAATAACTATATATGCTAGCATAGCAAATGCAATAAAAGCAATATATTCAACCAATGTATATTAATCACAACCAAATTCCTTTGCTTATATTCATTTCATTTGGTTTTAACACCTTCACTTTCAATTGGTTTAATTAAATTGATTTTCATTAAATCTTTCAACTTCCAATAACATTAGATTTTAATGAATTTACACTTACATTCATTATTCCATATCAACATTATTCACATTCAATCATTTAATCAAATTTAATTTCTAAAGTTGAATTTCATTTAAATAACTTAAGTTCATATTTATCACTTAACTTTATTAATTTACTTTGATACAAATATCAACTTCATTCAACAACTCTTAAGTTATATTTCATTTTATAAACATCACTTTGTTTTTACTTAACTTAAATTCATTTTTATTTACAACTTATATTCATATAGTTTCACTTCTCATATATATAAGTTTATTTCACAATTGTAAATCACTTTAATTATAATTCAACTCTTATAATTCATTTGCTTATACAATTTATTCTTTAATTTAGATTACTCAAACAACTAAACAATCAACTTATATATACTTTAATAATTCTGAAAAATTATTTCTTTATATAAAAAATATAATCAAGGTAAAATTATTTCTTTTACCCAATTTAAAACAATACTGTGTCGAATTGTTCTATTTAAATGTTTAGAAACCCCTTCGGCATAGTTGTCGAGACCACGCTGACGAAGGTTCATATGCCACTCAACAAACCAATCATCACAATATAAAACAATTTTATATTCACTAACAAATACGCTCTCATAGCTATTATTACACTCAAACTCAATCTAGAGTACTACTGACTCTATCTCTAATGAGTAATACCCAACAGAACCATGGTTGTCGCTTAACCATATGCTCTGATACCACATTGTCAGGACCCGATTCTTCGTCTGCCGAAAATCCAACATCGATACTCACTTAATCGACCGCCGAGCAATCGAACGACGGAAAACCGAACACTGAGGTTTTTAAGAAAGAAGAAAAGAAGCAGAAGAAGAGGGAAGAAGATAGAAAATATAGAGGAAAGAAAATAGATAAGGTAGAAAATAGAAAATAGAACGGAACAGAAAAACAACAGAACAACATCAGAATCTCACAATTCGCAGCGGAACAACATATAATAATAAATGAATAATCTTTAAACAAAGAACTATATCAGTTATTACATTACATTTCATTACATTTCATAACATCATCATATCATCAGAGTGTACAACAACAACAAACAGTGCAATGGAAAAAGAAATACTATATACTAGTAATACGCCATGCCATCCATCTTGCCTCCAGCAACTCCAGAATATCCAGAATATCCTGATAAACCTAACTCTTGACTGCCCGTGTGGAAATTGGTGGGCACCCAAAGTTTAGGAAGGAAAACAATAAACTCCGAGTCAGTCATGTGACTGGTGTGAGAACTCAAAACAGTTTATTTACTTTAAAATCAAAATAGAGGAATATTTTTAAATTCAATTCGCAATGCTTTTAAAAATGAGACTACCATAAGGCCTCCCGCACACACACACAATGCAAACGCAGAATCGGAGGAGATTTCTCCTTATGATAGTCAAAGATGCTTGATACGCATTTAAAATAACATTTGATATTATTACTAGTGCATAGTGTAGAGGAAAATCATTTCGAAAATAAAGATATAAATCTTAGCCGACATAGACATTTCGAACTATGCCTATTATAGCTACCATCCAAACAGTGGTGACCACCATAAGTGAATGGCAGGTTCTACAACTAATATCGTACAAGGTTTCGTATTGGGAATTGGATTTCCAACAAATGGTCAGGCCAAGAAACTTCCCATTGCCACATGAGAATGCCTCTGGATGGACATCCTCGAGAACCAAACCGGATCTCTACCAACACAAGGCCGGGTTACCCCTAACTGAGTAACAACTGACCGAATATGCCATCCCCCGGTCCTTTGGGATCTTTCAACCGAGCGCTCGCAATCAATTCACACAATCATAAAGTGTTTTCAACATGAGTAAGTATCTGGGCTCCATACCATGATACCACCCTTTTCCAGAAGGAAATGCACACATCCTAAAGGGCGCTACCCCTCATAACCTTGCCGCATCTTTCCTGTTTTGACCATTCACGCGGTGTGAAGCTCGACGAAGTCACATCCACAAAAACATACTTTATACAAAAGCCATGCTCTGGGTCAACAAATGATCATAGAAATGATCACCAAGATAGACGATCAAATAAACGATCCTATCACAAATAATCAACACAATGATCATTTACAGGAACACTCAGCATGTCACATTACCAAATTGGGAATATATCGCTGATAACATTCAACTACATAACCTCTGAGCTCGTACGTCTCAGAGAAGGGTGTTAAGCTAAAAGAATAAATTCTTCTCCACCAACAGAAATATATTTGAAAGAAATCGTCCTTATATGTCAACTTGTAATGTCAGACATACAATCCATACAAGTCTGTTCCGGGATCGAACAAAACCGAAGGCACTTACAAAGAAGTCCTTGCAATCCGGATAATCTCTAATCACGTCCGGACTTCCCATCACATAGGGAGTCTCTATACCGTAGCTACTCGGTGCAAAGACAATCGACGAGTTGTCCTTTCGCTTTCAAAAAGATCCGGTCTTCAACACCGGTCTTCAAATGCAATTCATAACGACATATCACATATTCGGAATGGGTTATACGACCCCATGGTCCTTTCCCGGTTAACCCGAATAGTGAGCTCTTATTCAAAAATAAGTGTGGCATTCAAATTCAATCAAATCACATCAAATACCCATTCAAAGGGAAATATTGATAGTCGATTATTGAACTATCAATGGATATGCACACATCACCAGATTCCAAATAATTTTCCAAATTATTTATTTTCCAAAATATCTTTACAAGATATATAATTTCAATACTTCAAAAATAAATCAACATTTATTTTTAAACAATTTCCACTTTTCATTTATAAATTCCATAATGAATTTATATTTCCCAAAATATCTGTGAATATACGTTTCAATTCGATTTCTAATATTCATTTTCCATTTATCTTCAAAAAGATAAATTCTCAAAATATTCACTTATTATTGGAAAAAACATTTCCATACTTATTAAAAATAAGTAATTCATAAATATTTTTATTTTCAACCTCGGAAAATATTCCATATACTCAAATCGAAATTAAGTATATATTTCATTCTTTAAGGAAATCATTCTCTTTAACATATTTATTTGGGCCAAAACGAATGTTACGTAAAACATCGTTACAACAACCCAAAATCACTAGTATAGGGATTCGAAATTAAAATAGATATATAAATCCCAATACTATACAAAACATTTCCTTTCGGAAAATCATTTACTATAACAACAGTGTTATAGTCCACCATTACCTTTTATTTCTTGAAAACGTCTATTTCAACAATAAATGTTGAAATCTATGGTTTCGAATCTCAACACATTTTAAAACATCGTTAGATTGTTTTAATTCTATTTAAAACATCACATTCAAAACATTTTTTTTAACATATTATTCACTATTCAAAAACGTGAATATACTACGTTAACAATTTTCATCCTTTTTTACATTTCATTTTAAAGTATTATTCACAGTCAAAGATGTGAATATAACTCCATAAATAGGTTTCAACAATTTACTTATCAAAATAAGTCGTTTACGAATTTATAAAACAATATTTATAAATTCCTTTATTACCCTATATTCAATTCATAACTCAATTATATACCAAAGGTTCATATTATAAGTTAAATGCTTATAAAACGATTATTTTACAAAATCGTTCTTTTAAACTTCATAATTATAAATCTTATAACTTATAAGATTCAATTATTTATCCAAAACCATTCTTTAATAACTTTATGAATTTTATAAACCTACGGCTTATAAAATTCCATTTATAACTTCACCGTTTATGATTCTATAAATTCATTTCACTTATGAAATTCATTCACAATTCATTCTAACACTTATAAAAACTCGTTTTATAACTCAAATATTTTTATTTATAAATATCAATTTATAAATCCTTTATAAAATCAATTTATACTATTATTTTAAAACATCTTTAATCTCCTTTAAAATTTCATCATTTTGATTCATAAAATAATTAAATTTTATAAATCCTATATTTCAACTCTTTATAATAAATTTAAAAATCCCGATTAAACTCTTTTATAAAATCATTAATCCCATATTTTCAAAAATCAACCTTTAACTGTATTTCTCAAAATCATAATTTTTATAACTTTAAAAATTATAACGTTTATTTATTTAAAATGGATCAATTCCAAAAATATTTTATAAACGTATACTTTCAAAAATCTCTTTAAAAACATTTTAAAATTCCAAAATTTGGTCCAATGATGCTACACACCAAATAGTCAATCACGACAACAACGACATCATATATCGATATGATAGTCCATCAAATATCAAAATATCTGAAATCAAATAAATACTGTTGAGGAATCCAGTTGGATCCCTCCAACCTGTTTTCCTGCATCCAAAAACATTAGCACAATACAATTCCGTTCCAGTACGAAATTATCGCGGTATATGGGATTTAAAATATTATTCGCTTAATAACGGCGCAATAGGATCTCATCCGCTAACAAAAATGTGGGAAATCAATAACTCCAATATATACATATGCCAATATATATATATATTGCTATTATATATAATACCAATTTCACTGTTTATGAAATATTCGCGGTATATGTTTTTAATAAATAACATCCGCTTACTAACGGCGCATAATGTCTATTTTAATAATCAATAGATATCAATCATCATTCAAACATGCATTCAAATATTTTAAATCTAACTATTTAAAATAAAATCGAAACTGATTCGATTGAGTGAGAAGTTCTCACCTTGATTTCAATTTCGTTTTAGCGATTTATTTCGAATAAAATTAAACGGACGTTTAATTTTATCCGAAATTCTCACTAACTCCAAACGACTCCAATCAAACTCCATCGCGTAGTGCTCGTTCATACGATTCCAATGCAACTGGTTTCGCGCGTTTTCGACCTCGTATGAAAAAGTTATGAATTTATGAAGTTACATGATTTTTATACTTAAAATTCACAACATAACTTTATATTTTCAACCTAGCTCATCATAGCCACTGGATCAACTGCCTTTCCATCTTGGCCGTCCCCTTCTCATCTCCCCCAAACGTGACATCCCCAGTAAACACAACATGCACAAACAAACCCATTTACATAGAACTAGGGTTTGAATTCGAGCCATCAACGACGAACTCTACGACGATCAGGATGCGCCAAATCAAAGCCCTTGCTCCCTCCTTCACTCGGCCTAAAGAGCATGAAGCTCGGCCCTCCCTCTAGCCTTGGAAGTTGTGCGCACCTGGCCACTGTCGGCCTCACTCTCCTCCCCCTTCGACGCTCCAACCAAGATCATATCCGTATGGATTTAAAGATCTCGTCGTGCTCTATAATGTTGTAGTTGATCACCTCTTCTAATTGTTTGTAGATTGGGAGAGATTGAGAGGAGAAGCTTGTGAATTTCTGGCCATAGATAGTGGGGGTGGCGGCTAGGGTTAGGGTTTTAGTATTTTTTTTTTAATTTTATGAAGGGTAGGGTGTCTATTTATAGAGAATCAACGACACTATTCATCCGAGATTTCCAAACTCCGATTTACGCGCCGAAACTGACGTTCCTAAGGTTTATCCCGCGTTCCGGACACAATGGAACAGGTTTCAAAAGCTAATTCGGACATCTGTGCGAGTTATGGAAATAAATGTTCAATTTAAATTAAATCGATTTAAATCGATTTCTAGGCGTTTTAATTCGTACCGGACAAACGGTAAATCCAATTGACATGAAATTTGAAACCATGCAATAATATCACATTACGGATCTGATGAAACTGGTTTCGTCGAAATCCGAGACTTTTGAAAAATGGCTATTTTAACTCGCCAAATTAATATTAAAAACAATTCGATGCGTTTCGAGCTGCCACGCTCAAACGATAACTCCGATTGACACGAAAATTGAAATCCGATAATAACTAACTATTACGGATCCAATGGAACTGGTTTCGTTCAATTCTGAGACTGTTCAAAAATTGGCTAATTTCACTAGTCGATTAAATATTAAAATATTCAATTTTCACAAATTAGCTTCTAATTCGATTTTAAAAGTTCTAAAATATCGTTCTAACTTCAATATGATAAAATAAAATTTAACAAATCATTTTCAATCATATTTAACCCAATTTTCAATTATTTTCATAATTTAACATATTAAATTATCGATTTAATTATCCAATTAAATCCAATTATTCAAATAAAAATTTATTTGACTTATAAATTCACATATTAATATTTAAAATTAATTAAATATTCAGGTTTTAATTAATAAAAATTCTGGGTCGTTACAATATTAAATAAGAGTTTATTCGAGATAAAATGTAGATTTTGTTAAATAGTCCAATAGATTATACAAGTGTATAAATTAAATCACTCAACACATTAAAAAATATACATGTATAATTAGGTTAAATTATATTTCATTTTAAAAAATCAAACAAGAGTTTATTCGAGTTAAAATATAGAAATTTTTTAAATGAAACAATATATTGAAAAAATATATAAGTTAAATCACTCAATAATTTAAAAAAATTATGTATAATTAATTTAAATTATAAATTTTGTTTCAGTAAATTAAACAAGAGTTTATTCGAGTTAAAATATAGATCTTATTAAATTACACAATAAATTAAACAAGTATATAAGTTAAACCACTAAATAAATTAAAAATATATATAATTTAGTTAAATTATAAATTTTGTTTCAACAAATTAGATAAAAGCTTATTAGAGTTAAAATATAGATTTTATTAAATCACATAATAAATTAAACAAATATATAAGTCAAATCACTCAATAAATTATACATATACACATACATAAAATTAAGTTAAATTAATTTTCAAAAAAAATTTAAGTCAAATTATTTGTTTCAATAAATTAAATAAGAGTTTATTCGAGTTAAAATGTAGATTTGGTTAAATCACTTAACAAATTAAACAAATATACATAAGTTAAGTCACTCATTGAATTAATTATATATTCATATATAATCAAGTTAAATTGTTATAAATTTTGTTTCAATCAATTAAACAAGAGTTTATTCGAGTTAAAATATCGATTTTTTCAAATCATCCCATAAATCGAACAAATATTTAAGTTAAATCACTTAATAAATTAATATATCTATAATTAATTTAAATTATAAATTTTATTTCAATAAATTTAAAAAAATTATTTATGTTAAGATATAGATTTTTTAAATCCAAAAATACAATAGCCGAAACAAAAATCTACTTATTATTAACAAATAAATTTGTTAAATTATGGAGACCATCATTAAATAGAGCTGTAACATTTTATACTAGGGTAGAAGAAGAAAATCAATGGCTGAAGTCACATGTCGGTATGTTGGAGAACAAGCTCGGTTTGCTTGTTGATACATTTTGCAATGGTTTCAAAATGATTATGTTTCTACTTGAGATGATGGTGGCCATAGTAGGTAGGGTTCGGGGAGTAGGTAGTATTTGTATTAGTAGGGTAGATTTGATGTTGTTTAGATATTTGTATTGTTTGGATACTTCTTATGTTAAACATTTGTATATATATACATAGACATTTAGTTGGGTATTATGTTGTATGCATGTAGACATTTAGGTTGGTTGTACATTTTTGATGTTGGATTATATGGTTTGGTGATATGTATCTTAATTATGCTAGATAATATTTGCGATATATGAATTTGTGAAATTAACATGTTATATTGGTGTGATTATATATCAAATATATATATATATATATATATATATATATGAATTTGTAATTAAGGTGAGAAATGCAACAGAGATGCAGCTAAAGTATTTCAGCAAAGATGTTGGTAAGGCGTTGGCAGGACATAGAAAAATCCATTTTTTGCATTATACTTAGGCATCGGCAAGGTGTTGGTGAAGTGTTGGCAAATCCAATCATAAATTTTCAACAATGAGGCAAGCCGTTGCAAAGGCGTTTGAAAAATAGTGTCAAAATGGCATTCTAAAGGGGGTCGATAAGTGCCTTATGGAGGACATCTTCACGACATCGAAAACATTTTTCTAACAACCTCTGTATTGATGCCTATATAGGCATCAAAGTAGGGTCGAAAAGGCACATACTGATTCCAAGCCGACGCCTTTATAGCATTCGTAAGTGTAGTTGTTTTTGTAATTTGCAATGATCATAATCAGAGCGCTACTCAAGTTCATCAAATTATGCATAGAAAACGAGTTTATACATCTCCAATACATCATACACTTCATAATAAAACTGTCTCTATGTATAATAAATTGCTAACTGCTCCATAGCACTGCACAACTAAAATAAACGGTAGTAGCTCCATAAAAATAGCATATATAAGAGCGTATGCCTCCGATACATCCTTTATGCAGCTCCATGCATTATCACTGTAGTTGTCTCTTTATCTATTCATTTTAGAGTACTCGAGAAAATAGGAGCAATCCAAATACCCTCAGATCAAACAACATTCTGGTATGAGTGATCTATAAACCTCAGAAAAAGATATAAGTCAATATATCATAATAGAGTAATATGGTATGGGAAATCATACCTAACCTGCTCCTGCATCCATCAAGTTAGCATATGAACACAATATATGCCAAACACTATGATTAATATGGGCGTGATATTCCATCTAAGTACAAATTAGGTAGTCGGGGTATTAGACTTTAAAAGAGTTGGAGGTATTCTCTAGGGGTAATTATGTAATTTATCATAAAAAAATTAACTCTGTAATATCAATTCTTGTTTATAATAAAGAAGTTATTCTTTCTATATATATTTGATATAATGTGTTATAAATAATTAAATATTTAAATAAAATATATTTAGTAGAAATTCCATAAATTTTGTTTTTGTGAAAGTAATTACAAATAGTTGTAACCATGAGTATTGTATTACAATATTATAAAATGCATCATTTTAAATCTTTCTAGTCAAGATGCATCGAGATTCGATATCGATGTGTCCGTTGAGACTAAAGTATGTAATACCCTTTAAATGTTGGACATCGTATTACTCATGACTGCTGGAGGCACATAGGGTTATGCACTAATAGTTATTGGATAACTATAAAATGACTCACTAGATAATTTTCTATAGGTTAATATAACTAAGGTCAAACATAAATATCCATATGGTTGATTTACATAGTTCTCACGGCTTGGGAATACTATCGATCTTCAATATGAAAGCTCCACATTGATTATAGTTAAATAATGACACGGTGTCCATCAAGTGACTATAGTTGGGTCAAGTGGAAGTATTGAAAGTGAAACACTATTCAAGAGAAGATTCATCTCCTCGATTATATGGGGTTAATATCACAGTCAACTCGATCAAAATCTCTGGCCAGAGTAGTTCAGTTAATAATAGTTGTTATTATTGAACAAAGGACTTTGTGCTTAGATTATAGAGTTGAATATGGATGATATTGAAATTTCGACCATTACCAAATTCCATAACTCCAAAGTGGTATATTTTTTTTACGAAGAGAATTGGTGTAAATAATAGCCACAATGGGGTAACGCTTAACAAAGTAAAACTGAAATTTACCAGAATCAGGGAAGCGATAAATTTAACCAAAATGTCACACTGCCTGCTAAGTAATGTGTGAACATTGGTATTCGAAAATTATGATATTAATCACTAACCAAATTTGCACCTGACAAGTTACACAACCGAAACGATGAATTCTCCTTTGACCAAACGATTTAGTTTATTGTTTTAATTATTATAAATTAATTTAAATAATTAACATTTGTGAAATATTAGTTATGGAATTTGATTTTGATTTGATAAATAAATATTATTAAGTATATTTATAATAGTTATAAATATATCAATCGATATACGATATCGAAAAGCGTTAAATCAGATAATTGCAAAAATATCTGTTCAGGACTTAGAAGAGTTTAAAGCCCAAGGTAGTTGCCAGTTAATTCGGCTATATCATAGGGCTGATAGAGTTATGGGTATGCCCTAAGAGCAATTATGTAATTTGTTATATATATCTAACTCGATAACCAATCTTTTTCAAAATAAAAAGGTGTTTTATTTCTATCATATACTTGCTATAATGTGTTATATTAATTAATTAATTTAAGTAAAAGTATATTTGATAGAAAATCTATAAATGATATGCTTTGTGATAGTAGTTACAAAGTGTTGTAACTGTGAGTAATTTATCACAATGAAAAAAATATATCATTTTAAATGTTCCTCGTCAAAATGTATCGAGATTGGATATCGATACATTTGTCGAGACTATAGAGTACGTAACGCTCTCCAAACATTAGGCAGTGTATTACTCACGACTATTGGGGGCAAATAAAGGGTTACGTACTGGTAATTATTGGAAATCTATGGTATGACTCACTCAATAGTTTTATGTTGGTTAATATAACTCAAGTCAAAATGAAAAAATCGATGTAACTAATTTACATGGTTCTCTCGACTTGAGAATACTTTCGATCTTCAATATGAAAGCTTTGCTTTGATTATAATCAAATCATAACATGGCATCAATCAAGTGGCTATAGTTGGGTCGAGTAGAAGTATTGGAAGTAAAACACGATATTCGTCTCCTTAACTATCATAAGTTATATCACGGTCAAGTCAACTTAAAATCAAAGTCTTTGGCCGTAACAGTTCAGTTAATAATAATTGTTATTATTGAACAAAGGACTTTGTGTTTGGATTATATAGTTGAATATGGACTATATTGGAATTTTAACCGTTACCGAATTCCATAAGTCCAAAGTAATATAGTTTTTATAAAGAGAATTGGTGTAAATAAAAGTCATAAACTAGGTAAGATGTAATAAAGTAAAACTAATTTTTACAAAAATTAAGCAAGTGATAAATTTAGTCAAAATGTCAGACCGCTTGCTAAGTGACATACGAACATTAGTATTTGAATAGTTTGATATTGATCACCGATCAAATTTACACCTAACGAGTCACATAACCGAAAACAATGAATGCTCCTTTGACCAAATGTTTTAATTAATTTATAATTGCTATAAATTAATTAAATAAAATATTATTTATGGAATATTATTTATAAATTTGATTTTAGTTTGATAAATGAATATTAAACGTATTTATAAAAGTTATAAATAGATTAATTGATATACGATATCAATAAGCGTTTTAAATTAGATTTAAAATACAAAATATTCGTTCAGGTTCTGAATGGGTTTACGACCCATCATGAGGCCGATATGATCAGTTGAGACATGAGACTAGAGCCGGCTACTAGATGAACTAAAAAGGCATTGTTATCCGCCTTTTGGTAAGGCCGTGATACAATGGATTTGGCTAAATGGATTTCATGATCGTGGATGTACGAAGCTTAAAGAGATGATTATCAGGTTCTGATATCAGGCGA
The DNA here is from genome assembly GCA_030765085.1 of Allium cepa. Lineage (NCBI taxonomy): Eukaryota > Viridiplantae > Streptophyta > Magnoliopsida > Asparagales > Amaryllidaceae > Allium > Allium cepa. The sequence goes on from CM060942.1 coordinate 551,987,827, forward strand.
ATGGCATCCCGAAATTGGCACAGTATGGATTGGAGCTTCCCCTAAATAGATCATCGAATCAGATCACTATGGCTATGGATCACTCAGATTGGCCGTTCAATACAACGATTATCGCTCAATAACTCAACAAATACCAGGGGAATCAAGCAAAAACCCATGGAAATAGGGAGAGGAGACAGAGGGGAACCCACATATGTAATCTCCGGGCCATACAAGGTATGCATGACTGATCGATGCTGATACACCCATAGGGATCGATGCCGATCGCTCTTATGGCCCCTGATGGGCTCCATTTTTTTTGGATCGGTTCGTCTCAGCTTTAGTCTTTTGCATACAGATTTTTAGCTGGATATTTTCACGTCTTCTCCTATAAATACTAAACCATTGGCTTAAAGAAAGAGATCTTCTTTGATCTCTTCTTCTTCTCTCTTGGTTAGACTCTGCCATATTTATTACACAAATTCAAATCATTGTAACTGCAATCAGTTGCATAAATAGAAAAGAAAACTTTTGGAGTAGATGTAGGCTGGAATATACCTAACCGCTATAAAATCCGGTGTCCATTTCATGTCTAACAAATTTAATTTACCGTTCTTCAAATTTTATTCTCTACTTTATTCTATTTGGAGATTGGATATGAACATTTTGGTGTTTTCATATTATTTGGGTGTTAGCGTCCATTTTTGACTCCAACATTTTAGCGCTTTCACTGAGAAGGATTGCGCCCACGAATTTGGAAGTTTGAATCCCTAATTTGAAAGCTTGGATACTTGGATCTTAGAACCAATGGTGAGGCAATTAGCAAGAAGATCATTGGCAGATTGGAGTCACCATGGAGGAAGTCAGGAGGCGTCCTCTGGAGTTGGAACTAATCAACCCTCTGTCTACATTTATAGGAACGAGATGGAAACTAAGATGGATGCTATGTAGCGGTAGATGATGAGGAGGCAAGAGAAGATGATGCAGAATTTCCTCACATAAATTGGACAAGTTAGAGAACAAAACCAAGGAGTTGGAGCAGCTAGAAATCTAGATTAAGGAGTAGGAGTAGTATGAGCTACAGGAAATCATAACCAAGAGCATGGAGTTAAATCCAATAGGTAGGAGAACGTAAGAGAGCAGCTAGGTGCAGTCCTCGACCAATAAGGAGGGATCAGCACCGATCGCCCATGGCAAGGGGCATGCCTCCGAGTCAGGCTAGATCAGTTCATGGTAGGCTAGTGGTCGATGTTGGGCAGTTTGGTGTAGATCAGAGTGCGGATGCACGTCAAGAGGAGTATATTTCAGGATTCCCTCGCAGAGATGGAGATAGGGTAGAAATGGTGATTGGAGGCTACCTTTGGATAATAGTGACAGGTTTGCGGAGTTGATCGGACAAGCTATAAAAGGTGGTTTGGTGAACGGGGATATGGAAGATGTGAATATGAGTCTATTCACTCCTAACATCAGACATGCTAGGAATCCACCAGAGTTTAAGTAACTAGCACTTAGAGCGTATGATGAAAATCGAACCCTGTTGTTCATCTAATGAGGTACATGAGGAATATGGAGGTGTTGGGGGCATCGGAGGAAGTGATGGCACATTGTTTTCCCATGTACTTGGCAGATATAGCTGCTATGTGGTTTAGGCAATTGGGGAATGGTTCTATTGGTACTTGGATGGAGTTGATTGTTAAATTCATGAGGCAATTTCGGGTCTACATCATAAAACCTAAGAGCGTAATGTCATTGGCAACATTAAGGCAAAGGGTAGGAGAGTCCTTGAGGAGTTTCTTTACGTGGTTTAATGTGGAAGTTGCATCGGTGTATCGACAAGATCCATTGATGGTCTTAATGGCGGGGGTAACTGGAATTGCGGACGACATGGATTTAAGATTTCATTGGTGCAGGATCCACCAATAGATCTTACAGAATTTTTCCACAAAGCTGAGAGGTTCTTATGGCAGAAGGATACTAAAGCAGGTAGAGAAAAGGTAATGTAGCGAGGGACGGAGGACCATCTGGGGAAGGTTCTGGCAAAGACAAAGGAAAGCGGATGATAGCTTCAATAAATCAAAGCAAAAAATGAGAGAACCGAAAATCTCTTCTTATACCATTTGAATGGGACTTTGGAAAGAATTTATTTGGATACTCGAGGACAACTTCCATATCGAAGGCCGACAAGGAGACTGCCCACCGTGCATGAGCGGACAATAGGAAAATACTTCCTATTTTATGAGCTGAATGGGCACACTAACAACAATTGTACACTTGAAGGTTATGGTTGAGGAACACGTCAGGGAAGGAAGGCTACCACAATATGTAAGGACTCAGGCTGTGGTGGTGGAATAAGAGTAGGCATTGTCTGCATTAAAAGGAAATGGCCTCGGATCGAGGTCACAGATCGTCATTTCTTGATTAGGATGGCATGAACTAAATGAATAATAAACTCCACAATAAAACGGCTAAGTCACTTACACATGTATGGGCTCTAGGTCAGTCCTTGGGCATGCTCCGAGATGGCGATAAACCGTCATGCTCGGAGAGGCGGCATTTGGTTTTTCCTGTTTTTGGTTTTATGGATTTTTGGTTATAAGAACTTAGATTTAATAATTTAACGAATGGATTTTGGAATGCTCAATCTATATTTAAAAGGAATAAATGAAACAGGTTGCGGTTGTCCCGACCAGAGAGATGGGGCAATAACTACAAGGTACGAATCCCTTTGTCAAAGAGCGATAGGATGGACTCGTACATGGATTAAGTCCTCGACTGGAGGATCGAGGTTGGAGAATAATACCTCATAGATCACGTTATGTTCCGACCGAAGAGATGGAACAGGAGAAGCAAGAAGTTGGCCACTTTATTGAAGAGCGACATCATCGGTCTGCTTATCATTATGCCCTTCATGCCGAAGAGTAAATGGGGTCCATCAAGGGTCCGGAGAGACCATGATCAACCTAGGAAGGCCATGACATCACTTTATGTTTAAGGAAACTGAACCGGAGTGCAGGAAGTAATGTCGCTTTGCCGAAGAGCAACAAGATCCGCTTACCTATTGCTATTCCCCCTTATGTCGGAGAGTGACTGGATGAGGTCCAGCAAGAGCTTGGAGAGGCTATGATTGGTCCAGAAGGACTATAAATCAGGTTATTAGTCTGGCGAGACCTTGGAATTGGCATACAATCCGGTGAGATCATGGATTCGGTTACTAACTTTGGATGGATATGGATTCGGCTAAGGATTTGGAATGGTTTTAGAATTGGCAATCAACTTAGAGAGGTCATGGATTATGGCATTTGATTCGGCAAAAGATTGGATTTTGGATTGGAAGATTCGATTATCGATGGAGTGTGGACTTCAGACTTATGGCAATTCAATACAACCTTCCTATTGCAAGGCATGTTTTAAGTGGGAAATGTTATCCGCCTTTTGGCAATGCCATTATACCATGGATTTGGCTAAATGGATTTTGTAATCATCGAGGCAGGAAGTCCGGAGAGATGATTATCAAGTTCGGATGAGTTATAAGCAAAGCTATTGATGATAGTCAAGCAGATTCAGGCGAATGGCATCGCAGAATTGGCTGTATGGATTGGAGCTTCCACTAGGCAGGGGATAGCATCAGATCACTATGGCCATGGATCATTCGGATTGGCAGTTCAATTCAATAATGGTCGCTCAATAAATACCAAGGGGATCAAGCAAACAACCATAGAGACACGGAGAGAGACAGAAGAGGACCCGCATAGGCGATCGTCGAACCCTACAAGGCAGGCATGACCGACTGGTGCCAATCCCTCTATAAGGAATGGTGTTGATCGCTTATATAGCCCTAGACGAGCCCCCTTTTTTTGGATTGATCCATCGCAGCTTCAATCTTATACACGCAGATTTTCAGTTAGATATTTGAAAGTCCTCCACTACAAATACCGGATCATTGGCTTAATAAAAGAGATCTTCTTTGGGGGGCTTTCTACTTCTTCTCTCTTTGCTACACTCTGCCATTTTTATTACTCAAATTCAAACATTGTAACTTTTGGAGTGTGCGTAGTCCAGAGTAAGCAGAGCCACTATAAATTCTCATGTTCATTTCATTTCTTGATGTTTTAAGTTACTATGCTTCATATTTTATTCTTTACTTCATTCTATTTGGAGATTGGATATCGAACATTTTGGTGCTTTCACATTATCTGGGTGTTGGGGTCCATTTTTGACTCCGATAGGAATAAAGTTAGATGGCTAAGATGGAAGGAGATTGAGTAAAAGATACGATTTTAAAGTCTCTCCTTCCTTCCTCTATTTAAACGTCTCTTCTGCCATTTGATTGTAATATTTTTTGAGCCGCCAACCCCATTCCTTTGGTAGCTAATCTTCCCCTACACATCACACTAGTCTGTAAAGCCTAAGTCAAATCAATAACGTCTACTAGATAGTTGGTGGTCAACGATTCAAGGGCTAACAATCTGTTGGATCGCAAATCGTTTCTAGGCGGTTACATCGTCATTTCAAGGTGCGTTTTAGGGCTTTGGCATCAAGGAATATTTCTAATTAAATACAAATATTAATTTAATTGTATAATGCTCGTTATATATATAATATTATTAGTTGGGTGACAAGGATGGTTATATATATATATCCAATATGTAGATTTATCATCAAAATTTAGAATGGTTATATGTACAAATATATATGTTTAATTTTGTTAATGATAATTAGTCTATATATGCACTACTGCCCAGAATAATAAAAAACATTTTTGATAATTTAAATAATTTAATATATAATATGCACGCATATTTATATGGCTTATAATTTAAATACTATATTATAATTATATAAAATTTGAAAATAAAATTTTACATATGATGTTAAATAAGTATATGATTTTTGGAATTATTTATTTATATATTATTCTTAAAAATATTTAAATCAACTTATCATATATATAACCATATACATATATGTATATATTATAAAATAAATTTTACATTTTACAAAATCATACTGATACATAGTTAACTCATGGAAATTAAAAACTTATTTTTATTTTTAAATATATAAATTAAAATCAAAAATTTTAAAAATTAGATTTTTAATCGTTTTTAGTTATAAAATTATACAACAAACTTTCAAATTATAAAACTTTTATCCAAAATTTGTTAGAAGTTTAAAATTTAAATTTATATTTGAATAAAATATTTTTTAATTTTTACATAATTACTTTTTTGTTTTATTAATATTTATATATCTGAAATTCAAATATTTTAAAATTATTCTGATCTGTTCAAGATCGGATCCTCATAAATATTTAAATGAATTTATCTTAAAATTTTATTTATTTTAGTATATATAATTATTATGCATATATATCTAAGTATTTAACATATTTTGTTATATATATATATATATAAATGTATATATACTAAAAAAATTGTATTTACATAAATACTGTTTTCAACATTATAGCAAAAAAATTTATTTAATATATTTAAAATGGTATAAACATATTTTTATATTAGTCAATATATACATTTTTTAATATTATATATTTATGTTCATATTTAAATATTTATATGTTTATACAAAATTATAGATAAATACATTTTAATTTATATATATATTGAAATATTTTGTTAGAAAAGAAAAAGTATATGTATGCATATATTTGGATAATGTATTTGCATATTAGATGAGCTAATATGTCCATTGCGACGTAAATCCCAGCTTCTATACAAGGACAAGTTGTACTTTGTATGGATTGATATGTTATACATGCACACACACATATGTGTGTGTATGATATATATACATATGTATATAACACTACATAAATTAAATAATATTATACCATTTTATAGTATAAATAAAATAAAAGATTTTATTTGAATAAATTTAGAATTTTTATGATTAAATTAGACTAAATTCATCCATAACTTCCACTATGGGCTGGCCTAGTTCCTACAGGGGCTATAGGTGGCTCAAATATGGGAGAGAATGACTTGATTTTGGATAGCCCGGATGGAAGGAGATTGAGTAAAAGAGGATATCCCAAATCCTCTCTTTTTTCTTTCTCTATTTAAGCATCTCTACCTTCATTCGATATTGATATTTTTGGAGCCTCTATCCCCATACATTGCTGGCCAAACTCCATTTTCCATCTCTCTAATTTTGTAAGTTCAAATCAAATCAGTTCAACTTTTATTCGATAGTTGGTGGTCAAGGTTCAAGGATTAGCACTCTTTTGGATCGGAAATTGTTTCAAGGAGCATACTTCATCATTTCAAGGGGTGGTTAAGGGCTTTGGCTGCAAAGTACATTCCTTATATTATTACAAATACCAAACTATATTTATAATGTTCATTTTATATATGCATATAATATTATTAGTTAGGTGATGGTTCCAACACGTATGTATATTATCACAATATTGATTGGTTGTATGTATATGCATATATGTTTCAAGAAATTATTTTTATGACAATACATCCTTGTGCAGCACAAATCAAAATTTAAAATAACAATTTGTTATTATTTAAATAACTAATACATACATACATATACATATATATATATGTATATATATTCATATAGTTTAAATTAGTTGCTCGTTCATGGCCGACTCCAGATTAGTTGCTTGTTACTCTTTTTTTCAATTCACTTCCCTCCACCACCTTCTTCCTTCGATCGCATTATGCTTTCCATCCCCCGACCATTTCTCTTCACGGACCTCCCGAATAGCAAGAGTACTCCTCTATTCATGTAGTTTAAATTAGTTGCTCGTTCGTGGCTGATTCCAATTAGTTGCTTGTTACTCTTTTTTTCAATTCGCTTCCCTCCTCCACCATCTTCCTTCGATCGCATTATGCTTTCCATCCACAATCATTTCTCTTCATGGCCCTCCTGAATAGCAAGAGAACTCCTCTATTCATATAGTTTAAATTAGTTTCTTGTTCATGGACGATTCCAAATTAGTTGCTTGTTACTCTATTTTTCAATTTGCTTTCCTCCTCCACCTTCTTCTTTCGCTCGCATTATGCTTTCCATCCCCCAACCATTTCTCTTCATGGCCCTCCCGAATAGCAAGAGTACTCCTCCGCCGTCTTTGACAAGATCTGGTCATGCATTCAGTGCATCATCACTGTCACCCGATCTGGTTCCTCCCTTGCCAGTCTTGTTTGAATCTAGCTTTAAGGTCCCGCCGTTCGGTGCTTCTTCCTTTTTCGATTATCACCTGCCACAATAACTATTAGTCTAGCTTCTCCCTTAGCAACAGTGAATGCTTTTGCAATGCTACAAACATTTTTGAATAAGATTGAAACCAATCACTCGCCTCTGTCAGGTTTGTCTACTACTGCCATGGAAGGTACGTCGCTATCATCTCCTTTATTGGTTGATGGTTTAGGGTCGGAACATAGGGTTTAAAAAGATAAAATCAATGTTTAATCTTCTCTAGGTACTGGCTTGGTGTTTGAGGTTGAAAATGTAGAAAATGAGTAGGTTGTAGAGAGTTGCAGTTTTCGCTTGCAATCTGTTTGTAATAATTCTCAAAAGAAAACTACTGCTCTACTAAAATCTTGTCTAGGTTTTGGTCAAACTTTGGCTGCTCCTGATATTGATTCCTCTATTGGGGCCGGTAGTAAGTAGTTGTCTCTATTTAGTGCAATGTCATAGAATGTGGGTGTATACATTCCTCGTTCCTTTGTTATTAGGAGGTAGACGGTGATATGATACCTCCATCGGAGGTTTTGGAAGCAAGGGTTGTTTTTTGTTCTGAGTATTTAGTAGGTTATTTCCTGGACTCTAACCCACTTTATCAAGCAGTTCCTGATCATTGCCATCAATGGTGGAATATTAGAAAAGACATGAAGCTCACTTTGATATTTGCTTGTTTTTTTCATGTTCTCTAAAAAAGAAGAAAGGCTCCATGTTCTTGGAGCGGATCCTTTCATTATAGTTGGTCATCCATTCGTTATTACCCCTTAGAGTCCAATGGCATACAACGCTAAAGAGAAGATTCTCTCTGTAATGACCTACCTTTTCAACCTTTAAATATTCAACACTAAAACATCCACGATATTCACATGCCGAGCATCCTAGTGCTGAAAAGACAGATTGTTAGGAAAAAGAAAGCAAAGACAGAACATTTTACTTCAAAATATTATGACGTTAAAGTAAATTTTAAATCCATTTCCTTTTAAAATTTGAAAAGAGGCTTAGCTACCCCCATGGCAGTTAAACAAGCTACCCTTATTTCAATCCAACATTCATAGTCATATCACTGATAATTACATAAGCAATCTATACGTAATTAACATCCATAATTAACAATCGACATATAACACATCATTTATCCCAGTCAACTAGTATAAATAAATGCCCAAATAAAATAAATAGCAGAACGAGGATTTATTCTGCGAAATAGATGTCCAATAAAATTTTCTCAATTTAAATATAACAGAACGGTTTTTTATTCTACTAACGGAATATTAGCGCATAAAATTATTATCTACGTTATTGTAATTAAATTCAATGCCAATATTTTATCATTATTTTATAATTCTACAAATCTACCAAATAATTATCCTGAAGTGTTATATTAGTTAGTAAAAATCAAGTGTCGAAATCTACGGTTAAACGAATCAAGAAAGGGGAAGTTATTCATTTTCAAAGCTAGCTTGTTTTTAAGTTAACATTTTTAATTACTAAAACACTTCAACCACTACCAGGCCTAAACTCGGCCTAATAATCCAAATCCAAACCCACCACAAAGCTTCTTCTCGCAAACCTATTTCTCAAATTCAAATTCCAAAAACACAATGCTTGAAGCCAAAATCTGATAATGCACGAACATGCGTGCATGCACCTTGCACACTACCATCGACCTCTGACCGCCCCCACAAACTCCCCTAGCCTCACGCAACATGCCTACACCATCGCCATCCCTCCGATCGATCCCAATCAAAAACCTACCCTTCGCCTTAAATTCAAATTCCCGTATAAGTTCCGTCATCTATGGCCACCGCCGCTACCGTCGTCTTTGACCCATACTGCGACCACCATCAGATCCCAAACTACCTCTTCACCTCTGTGCCACATCATTGCCAACTTGATGCTGCCATCACCGCCTGCTACCAAAATTTCCGGACCTAAAGCCCAAAAGTCACAAAAACCTAGATCAAGCTCGCCAATCCACCTCCACTACCATAATCCATGTGATCACCTTCCCTGCCTTGGCTATGCCCCAGCCTTCTCGTAGCGCCACCTTGCCTTCCTTTGACCCAAAGTTCGCCAGAAAATTCAAAATGATCGAAAATCGATCATCAAATCCCCATAACAAAAACATAACCCATAAAGTCATGCAAATAACTCCAAAAATCATGATTCCCAAATCAAACACGACTGCACCCTTCGTTCGTCGATTCATACTTGTCGAAAAACTAATCTTACTCGACTCCTTACTGTAACTGGCATATTACAACCACCATACTCGAGGAAATGACCCCCGACTATTTTTAGAAAATGAGACACTAGGCTGGACCACTTTTCAGTTGATCGTTTTGACTAAATTTGATGGCTTGAGAGATATGGATTTTTGAATAAGAAATTGATAGCTTATTTTGAAAAAAATAGAGAATGGGAAAAGAAATGAAGAAGAGAAATGTGTGTTTACAATAAGTATATTTTTCATTTTAAATCAAATATCAGTTAAATTGTGATTTTTAAACAATTATATAAACATGAGTATCATATCAAAACCAAAACCAATACTATTAACAATTTTTACAACATTCAAATTACTCAAACATGGGTAGAGATCTCACTTTCCACATCATTGAAGAAGCAAATTCAAGATTCTTATTTTTGTATCCAAATGCCTTAGCTACTAACAACATAACTACACTACTTAACTTTAATTTTAAGATTTTTTTGTGATCTTTACTAGCTTACGAGTGGTAGAGGAGGAAAAAAATGAAGCTAAGAAGTGTAAAAATGAAAAAGAAAATAAGACAAGAGCTTAACTTTTATAAATGCATGAAAATGGGCAAAAGTTTTCAATACCCTTAATTATTGTTTTCATCTTTTCCATCTTTTCCCTAAGCCGCCAAAGTACCATGCATTAGAAAATATGGTGGATTTTAGAAGGGTTCATGTGCCTTTGTTCACTTTACACTTATGGAATCTTCGAATTTAAATTCAAATTTCATATCTATCTTTTCATTTCATTTAAACATTTCTTATATATATATTAGTTAAACTAACCATTTAAATATATAACGGATTTTTGAATGGTCCATGTACTTTAGTCCACTTGTTCACTCAAGGAATCTTTACACTTTCAAATCCATCATTTCCTATTTAAATTTTAAATATATTTTATGTTCTTATTATTACCATCTTGTTTTATTTTTCATTTCAAAATAAAATGTTTAATCTTTTAAATTTTTTTTTAAAGTATATGCAAAGGTAAAACAAATTCATATAGCTTGTCGTTCGATAAAAAATTGAAAATCTTAAAGCGGATTTCGGATATATTTTCAGTTCCAATCGAACTTCCCATTTTGGTAAACAAAATTCAAAAAATGAATTTTCTGATAATGGTTATAAATTAAAAGAGAGTTATTCAACTATTAAAGACCCTTAATTGAATATTTAACTAAATTAATTATTCACAATTCAAAACGATAAAATTCCGGGTCGTTACACTCTCTACTATGGTATGGGCACATTTCATTCATATTACATCCATGTTGCAGCCCATGATTGGTTAAATTTGTTAGCTAATTTTATTAGAAAGCTCAAATGTTTTGATGCTAGTACAGTTGCTCGAAATAAGCTAGTGTATGCAAAGGCTCTCATTGAAGTGACTCTAGAAAAGCCTCTTCCCACCAAGATTCTAGTCCGTACTGCTATGGCGCATGTGTCAGTTGTGCATGTCCATTACCATTGGAAACTAAATAATTGCTCATCTTGTCACATATTTGGTCACTTTGTTAAAACCTATTCTCAGCTTTCTAATGTCATTCCATTTTTTCTTTCTTTAAGTATCCTACTTCCTCGCCCTTCTATCATGAAGTGGGTTCCGAAAGTTTGGCTTGCTACTGTATCTACTCCTAAGATTATCCCTTCAGTCTTCATTGTTTGCTCTAATGACATTATTGATGACATTTCTAAGTTATTCTGACTTTGGATCTCCATTCCTCGAAGGACTTCTTTTGGGCCTCATCCAAGCAAGCATGGATTCACGAGCCTTCTGAATGACATTCGATCCTAATTATGGTAGGTTCTTTAAGTATACTAGTGGAGATGAAGAAAAAATGTTCCTATTTTATCATGTAGAGGGCAAAGGCTTAGCGCTCTTAGTGCTAGGGCAATTAGGTCATTTGAATCGTACTGTTCGATTTGAATTGTACGGTTCTTTCGAATGCTTCTTGGGATAGGACATACCTTTACTACTCAGATTTCATGAACTTTGTTCCTATGTTAGCATCACTTTTCTCCGGTTATTATCATATTATTGGGCCTAATGCCTCGGATGAGGGGAATGGATCTTCTTCTTCAAAGAGAGACTAGATTTTTGGTTTTTTGATTAGTAGTTTGGCATTTCGCCCACTCCCGTGCTTTATTTTCTTTTAGCCATTCTAATGCATGTACCAAACACCTGTATCAAATTCATTTATACATATGGACAACCCATAATAAATGCTGACTAGCTTTACTGAAAAAAGAAAAAAAACTAAATACTATATTATACATAGGTGAACTGTAAAAATATAATATTCTATATAATGTTCAATAAGTGTAATATTTTCAATGGGAATAAATTTATTTTTATTTATATACTATTTCAAATAATATTTAAATCGTTTAAGTCTATAAATAATTTTATAAATTCATATATGCATCAAAATATGTTTTATATTTTATAAAATTATACCAATACATATTATACTCTTGGCTGAAATTAAAGCAACAATTTTTTTATATTTTAAATATTGAAATATAAACCGAAAATAGAAAATAAATTTTTAAATTGTTTAAATTATAAAATTATGTAACAAATTTTCAAATCATAAAAATTTAGCCTAAAATTTTGCTGGAAATATAAAATACAAATTTAATTTTGAAAAAATAATTTTTACTAATTTTTAATAAGTTACGATTTTATTAATATATATACATATATTTAAAATCTAAAAAAAATATTGAGCCATTCACAAGACCAGATTGTTATATGTCTAAATATAAATTATTTTGTGATTTTATATGTATTAATATATATACATATATATATATATATATTATACATCTATGTAAGTAATTAATATATATATATATATATATACATATGTCTATATATACACAAACATATTTAAAAAACAATTATATTTATACATGTACTGGTTTTCGCATTACAACAACAAAATTTATTTAATATTGTAACAACCCGACTTTTCGATCTCCAAAAGTCAACACTAATACAATCATTGTATTCACATATCGGTCATCCAAATGCCGAAAAGATAGATCATTGGGGTTGAAAGAAAGGCAGAATAGAACCGCGCAAACGTGATGAGTAATGTATAATATACAACGGGTTTTACCAAAGAAAAACTGAACTTTAAAATACATACATAAATCAGAGTACAATTATCCTATTAACAACCACTAGACAATTATAACAACCCGTCCTTACAATTTCTGACAAATATAACAAGAGTAAGTCAGCGGATGATAAAATGCATGAATACGCCGTGGGGATACAGCTCATCTCTTGAAGCTCTAAAGTGTCTAGCTACATTTGGAAAATATACTCGAGCTGACCCGAACATTATAGGAAAACCATGCCAGGGTCAGTTTGGTAGAACCAACATGAAAAACACCATCAAATGGATTATTTAATGTTATAAAACCTTTTTAAATAAAGATATCTCGTAAAACCATGCCGCAAATAAACATGGACAAGTTTTTACCTTATGATAACAAAAACATTTCTATAGAAAATCTTATGTGATGTTATAGTAATGTCTAAGTAAAATAAATATTAATCATAACCAAAATTGTTTCATTAATCAAATTTTATCATAATAGGTATACAACTAAATTCATAGGACACGTATTGGAGATTGGATTTTCATCAATAACCGGACTACTTGGGTACCATCCATCATAATACACCTCTAGAAAAATATACCGACGCCACACATGGACCCCATGCCAACACAGAGCTAGCTGCCCCATTAACATGGCAGCCGAATTACATCATTCCCCGAGACCAAGGCCCCAAAACAATGTGCACCAACCATGGCCCCACTCTTGCACACATACCAAATCTGTAAATACCTATTCTAGATCGAGAAATGAATGCTCCTAATGGAAGTGAACCACATAGCTCTGCCATATATCCTATGTTTTAGTCATTACAAAGTTGTAACGCTTGTGAAGTCATGATTACCTTTTTTCCCACTTATCAATTCCCTTGAAATGCTAGCACTACCTTATAGGCACCAAGGCAATTCTCGCATTGGTCCTGCAAGTTGTTCAAGATGAAACAAATTGAAGGCACTACTTCTACTACATTCATTTTGGAATCACCCTAAGGATTAGTAACAAGTAGCCCTTGTACTTCAAAGAGCTCTTTCTTCGATTTCATCCTCTTCAAGATGTCTTCAATATGATGCTTGAGTTGGTTCGAAATGATTTTCATATAATTTATACTTATCCGACACAGTCTCTTCGAACCAGCAATCGATAATTTCTGGTAAACTCGACTCCAATTCTTTTGGAAATAAACGGACAATACATAATAGCAGGGATTACCCCTTAACCATTTAAGTGGATGTATCTCCTTATCATCCGTCATAGGAGAACAAAATGAGATTTATATGCATAGTACAACATCATCGAAGATGATGGTGCCGAGTTACTTCCGTGTTTCTTCTTGATATATCCAAAGTTATATTTTAACTAAAATTTGATAATCGATTATTTAATTATCAAGTAAACAAAATCAAACAGATTTATTCCATGTGGTATCTACTAAGCCTTTATTGATAGTTCTTTTAACATTGAAATCTCTTGAAAGTTTTGGAATCAAAATACCTTCATCAAGGATATTTCCACAAACCCCTCATTCTCTTTTCAATACTTGAAAAATATATTATATACTTATCTTATTAGTATAAGTATATTAACAACCATTATATTTTCAATACTTAGAAAATACCTATATATTTATCTTAACGGTACAAGTATATTAAGAAAACTTAAGTGAGATTTCCTCCTTTCCAAATTCATTTTTAAATGGGCCAAACAATCATTATTTAAAACAATTCTTACTGTAAACCAAACCACTATCCTTTAGTGTTAAGTATGAAAAGGATATTCCATACTTCCATGATTAAGAAGGATTATTTGTCAAAAACAAATCTCATTCTTTTACAAAATTCCATATTTATAAGTCCATTTCATATTTACAATTCCTTTAATAAACCTCTAAGGTAATTTATGAAACTCCTTTTAAAAAATCTTTGCTAAATCACCCTTTTTAAAGTCCTTTACAAAAATCCCTTTTATAAAAATCCTTTATAGAAATTCTTACAAATACCCATTTAAAAAATACATTTAAAACGAAATCTCTTTTTAAATACTTATAAAATCTTTATAATCACCTTCAAAAGGAATTTACAAACATTCAAAATTGTTAATCCTTATATTTTATAAAAATGATAAATTTTCGAGCCGCATCCATAGGCATCCATAGCGATTATCGCTATACGGATCATAACCTTTAAAACTTGGTTTACAGATTAAATAGCCTTTAACCCTCTTGGAAACTCTTTTAAAATTATTTATAAACCTTTTTTATAGATCAATTTACTATTTATGATGTTACGACCCGTCTTTCAATACCCAGAAAGACGTATCATTAATAAGAAAAGAAAAGAGATAGAAATAGAAAAGATAGAAAGAAAAAAGATAGAAATAGAAAAGATAGAAAGAATAGAGATAGAAATAGAAAAGATAGAAAGAAAAGAGATAGAAATAGAAAAGATAGAAAGAAAAGAACAACAATCATCAGAATCTCACAGCGGAAACGAACAAAATATAATATTACACATATCCATTACATAGTTTTACATATCAGAGTACACAAAATAATAAGACTTCATTACATTGGACATTCATAAGAGTTTCTCAAACCATACAACCCAAAACACAACATCAAAAGTCACTACAGCGAATAGAAATAGATAAGTACACCAGGTCTCCAGCTCCTGCTTCCAAAACCATTTGCTAATCCCAACCTAATCACTTGGCTACTCATAAAAATTTGAGTACCCAAGAGTTTATGAAAAACAAAATAAACTCTGGTTCAGACATGGGTCTGGTGTGAGTAAATAAGTTAAAGTTGTTTAACTTTAAAAATCATTCTTGAAAACAAAAGGTATCACGTAAGACTTCCCACAAATAAACACGGGTAAGTTTTTACCTTACGCTAACCAAAACATTTGATAGGAAATCCAGTGATATTATAATAGGGTTTAGGGTTTTCAAATAAATAGAAAATAGCCGAAATTGTTACATTCATTAAATTCCAGCTACTAGCCACGAAAGTGGGTAATACAATCAAAACCGTAGGGTCTCGTAGGGAAATGGGTTACCATCAATGGCAGGGCTACTGGGGTACCGCCCGTCACAGTACGGGACCTAGATCATCGTACCGAGGACCACTCCCGATCCCCTGCAACACAAGGCCGGAACCATCCCTTGCTGGACAGTCCCGAACAAGACAACCCCGCAGTTGTGACCAACAACTGCCCACACACCCGAATAATAAGGGACTTCTAGACAGGGGTAAATCTTACTCTCAAGTGGGGGCTACCCACGAAGCCTTGCTGCACCTCCCCTGTTTTAGCCATTCCCGGTTGATGAGGCTTGAGGCTACGATTACCTTTAGAGAACACATCTCTTAGAATGCTCATCGTCCACCTGACGATGTTCTGAAAGCATTCAATCCATACAAGTTCGTTCCGGGTTCGAACGAAACCGAAGGCATTATTTCGTTACACTCATTTTAGAATCACCCTCAGAGTTAACGACAATAACCCTTGCACTCTAAAAATCCATCTCGATCCTCACTTGAGATGTCACGACCTAACGTTTAACTTGGATCGATGTGGTTTTCGAAAAATCAAATTTGATTCCCGATCCCGGTCTCATCGAAATCCAAACGTGTCTTAAAGGCCAAGTTGTTTAAATATATAAACAATTTAATTCAATTCAATTCTAACATTGAATCCACACAGCATTATTCACAGATAATAATAGTCATCCATCTCAGATATACTATATCTCATCACAGAATATCTTAATTATCATTCAACAGATATCAACCATATTCAGATATTCAATTCAAACAATCATCCATAAGCAAGTACTTCTTTAATTCATATTATAATTAATTTAATTAATTAAAATTAAATTAATTACTTAAGAGTTAATCACATTGCCTTGCTCAACCAATCATTAATTAATTAATCACAATCATTTAATTAATTAATCACTTCTTAATTATCCTCATTATTAATTAATTAATTTTTAATTAATTAATAATCCTTTATTTAACTATTTATGAATTGCTATAATTATTCATTAATTAAAGCTTGATATAAAATTTATCATTCCTTAATTGGTTATTAATTAACCCTTAATTTATAATTAATTAAGCTTAATTAATTTCTTAATTAATTACAAATTCTAAATTAATTTATCTTAATTACTTAATTAATTATAAATTAATTAACCTTAATTATTTAATTAATTAAATCTTAACCACTAATTAATTAACTATTAATTATAAATTAATTAATGTTTAATTACTTTATTAATTAACTCTTAATTAATTAATTAATTAATTCTTAATCACTAATTAAGTAATTACTTCTTACTTAATTAATCTCTCAATTAATTAATTACTAATCACTTAATTAATTAATTACTAATTACTTATTATTAAATCTTTAATTGTTTAACTAATTATCTATTAATTATTATTTAATTTAATTCTTAAATATCAAATTATTAAACCACAATTAGTTAATTAAGTCTGAATAAATTAACTAATCTAAAATTATTAATTAATTTTAACCTTAATTAATTTATAAAATTAAGTAAACTTTTAATTTCAAAACTTAATTAACTTTCAAAACCAAATAATTTCATTAATTATTAAAAACTATTACATATTTAAAACATTTTTAATTTGTTAAAGCTAATTACCTTTTTAAAAGTTAAATTCAAAAGAATATAAAATCATTTAAAACTTCAACTAATAAAATATGAATTACTTTGAATAAAAATATTTAACATTTTATAAAGTAGTTGAAATAAAAATTCTAAAGTTTAAACTTAAACAATTTGAAAATTTAAGTTTGAAATCTTCAAACTTCACTTGCCCCTTTATTGTTCGACTCGACCAAACCCAAGCTAATCACAAACTAAAACCCCCATTTCTTTTCCCTCTACTACTAAGTTAAAGCTTCAGCTAACCCATAAATAAATAAAAAACAGGAAAGAACATCACTTCCTCTTCTCATCTTCCCCAATCCCTTACACGAGCAACCCTGATCATTCCCGAGCACACACACGAGCCACACCCCAAACCACGCGAACACTACTTCGAGTCATTCTGACCACCAACTCCACTGACACGGATACCGCCTCGTGCACGTGCATGTTGCTCCGACGCCGCCGCCACCATCCACGACACCACGCGTAGACCCCACTTCGACCACTAACATGACCCCGGCCTTCAATTTCCATCTTCTCGAGCTAAATCAAAATATGGCTGCTCGAACCCATTAGACCGTATAACCCTCGTCAGAAAAATCCCCTTCACCCCAACGCCGACCACCGAACGCCCCAAAATTCTGGCCATAACCTTGCAAGGCCCTAACGCAGCATCACATAAAACCATTCGCATCTCGATCCATCTTTTCGCCCCCGGTCACAAGATTCATGCGCTCGACCAACACAGACCCAAAAACCCTAGTTTCACAAAATCCCAATCCTCTGCTAAAAGATAATCACTTCCATTATTTTTCTTGTGATTAACATCCATCAATACAGCTTCAATCCAAAATCCAATACCTATAATTGACCCGATCACAAGAATTTGCCCAAAATCCCAAATTCAGTTAACAACAAAGTTCTTCCTTAAATTCAAATTAAAATTTTTGATTTTTATCTTAAAGTTCATGTTATACATAGTAGATTTAGGATGTGAACTCAATTCAACAAATTGCAATGCATGATTTATCATGATATAATTTTTTTTTAATCCTGATTCAGGAAAATTTAAACAATTTCTTTTTAAATATCAACTTAATCCTTAATTCATGTTTGAATGAACTTCTGCATTGAAGATACTAACTTAACAATGATTTGTTGCATATAAATTTGAAGTTTTTATATAAAATTTACTCTGAACTTGAAGATGCAGAGAGCATCAGTAGTATTTAACATGCATAGTTAAATAATAACCTGAAACAAAGATTTTAAAAAAAAAGGTACATGCAAACATTAACCAGATCAAAAATACACATGCAAAACATATTTACCTAAATTTTCAAATTTTAAATTTACTCACCTGATTTTGTAATTAAGTAGAGACAAGAATTGGATCCTGGAAAATGACTGCAGATTTTTACTTAAAGTTGCTTGATTAAATTATCTCTGCTCGAAGTTGATTCTTCAATCCTTAAATCAGTCGGTACTAGGATAGAAGAACTTGAATTTGCCTTTCAGAAATTTTGAAGATTGCAGGAACCCTGATTTGCAGATTTTTTTTCCTTGAATTCTGTTTTGCAGTTTTCTGTAACTTGTTTGCAGATTAAAGTTTCCTGATTTTTGAAGTGAGGTTTGAGTTTTATAAATTTTGGATTGAAGTGAAGATTTTCAGTTTTGTTAATAGAGGTGTGTAATTTTCTTGATTTAGAAAATTTTGAATGAGAAAATTGAAATGAAGCATAAGAAGTAGCTTTTATAAAAAAATGTTTTATAAAAATTTAAAGAAAATAAATTTAAATTATGACACTTGTCACTATTCCTTGTTAATTCTTTAACACATGTTTATTAGTATGATTTAAATGTTAACAAGTGTTATTTCATGCAAAAAGAATTTTAAAATGTTTTTATTAATTGATTTTCTTATTTTAAATCCATTTTTAATTCATATAAAATCAATTCTCCTTAAAGAAATAAATGTAAAACAAATGTTATATCCTAAATAAAATCATGAAAATACCTTTTTAAACTCAAAGTATAATTTAGAATATAATTAACCTATTTTGAATCTTTTAATTTAACAATTCAAATTCAAATTAAATTTTCAAATTCAATTCAAAATCAAATTTGATAAGAATACAATTTTAACACATTCATTACCCTTATGTATATTAATTTTAATTAAAATCAACATACATTTACAACCTATTTATTTACTATTGAATAAAATAACAAATTTATCAATTTAAATTAATTTATTTACAAAGATTATCATATTTAAATTGGGTTTGAAATTCCGGAATATCACATTCCTCCCCTCTTAAAAGAATTTCGTCCCCGAAATTTAAACAAAAGATAATCCAAAATTTCATTTTATTCAACACTTCAAGCATACATATCATCCATACATAAGAAATCAACAAACAAAACAACCAAACAACCATACATCCAATACAAATACCACTAGTTATCCGGACACATATCCGGATTAGCCTTCCTAAAGCTATCCAGAGTTTCCCAGGTACAATCTCTGGGATCCTCACTCCACTGGACTTTAACGAGCTTCACTATCTTTCTTCTGAGTTGTCTCTCGTCTTGATCAACAATTCGAATAGGATGTCTGACAACTGATAAGTCCGGCTCAACCACTAAGTCTTCCTGCACAGTTGGCTCCATAATAAGAGATGGATCATGCACATATATCCGTAGATGAGATACGTGGAAAACATTGTGAATTCCAGCCATCCGGACTGGCAATTCAATCCTGTATGCTACAGCACCAATCCTCTCGAGCACTCGGAACGGACCAATATATCTCGGAGCGAGTTTCCCTGTCTTTCCAAATCTTACTACTCCTTTAATAGGGGAAACTTTGACAAAGACTAAATCACCAATCTCGAACTCCAATTGTCTTCGTCTTTTATCGGCATATTCTTTTCACTATCTTGAGCAGCTCTCATCCTTTTCTTGATAAGCTCGACTTGAGCAGATGCTTAACGAATCAGATCTGGTCCAAGCACAATACGGTCGTTCGACTCTATCCAACAAGCTGGGGATCTACACGGCCTTCCATACAGTGCTTCATAAGGAGGCATCTTGATACTTGCTTGGTAACTGTTATTATAAGAGAACTCCATTAGATGTAGATGATCCTCCCACGATCCACCAAAATCTAATACACAGGCTCTCAGCATATCTTCTAGAATTCGATTAAGCCTCTCCGTCTGCCCATCTGTTTGGGGTTGATATGTTGTACTCAATCTCAAGCTTGTTCCCAAAGTTGATTGCAATGCCTCTCACAATTTGCTGGTGAAGATAGGATCTCGATCACTTACAATACTGACTGGAACACCATGCAATCTCACTACCTCTTTCAAGAAAATTTCTGCCAGAGAAGCTGCAGTACGGGTTGCCTTCACTGGTATAAAATGGGCGCTCTTGGTTAGACGATCCGCTATCACCCATATTCCTTCATTCCCCTTCTTTTTCCTAGGCAAACCGTCGATGAAGTCCATCGAAATAATCTCCCGCTTCCACATCGGAATCTCCAAAGGTTGTAACAAACCGGCTGGCTTCTGCTGATCTCCTTTCACTTGCTGGCAGATAGCACAACTATTAACGAATCTGGTTATATCTTCCTTCATGCCCTTCCACCAAAAGACTCTCTTTATATCCTTGTACATCTTCGAGATTCCTGGATGGATATTCAATCTGGAGCGATGACTTTCTGACAATACCTCTTGTCGCAGATCCCTATCATTCGGAACACAGATCCTTCCGTTGATCCTCAATGTTCCTCGGCCATCAATCTCAAAACTAGGACACTGACCCTTCCTAACTCTTCTGATGATTCTTCTTAATTTACTATCAGATTCCTGCTTGCTCGAAATCCTTTCCAGAATAGATGGAACCACTTCCAAAAGAGATAGAACTGCATTCCTGCTAAGAGCATCTGCCACAACGTTCGCCTTCCCCGGAGTATACAAAATATCCAAATCATACGATGCCAAGAATTCGACCCACCGCTGCTGTCTTAGATTAAGATCTTTCTGAGAGAAAAGATATTTCAACGGTTTATGATCCGTGAATAACTCAAACTTTTCTCCTAAAAGATAGTGCCTCCAGATCTTAAAAGCAAAAACAATAGCCAACAACTCTAGATCGTGCGTTGCGTAGTTCCTCTCATGTGGCTTCAGTTGCCGACTCGCATACGCAATTAACCTTCCATTCTGCATAAGCACAGCTCCCAATCCAACAATACAGGCATCAGTATATACTTCAAACTTGCTCTTCCCATCTGGAATAGCCAATATAGGAGCACTTGTCAACCTTGCCTTCAAATTCTGAAAAGCTTCCTCACATTCAGGTGTCCACTTGAATTTAGCTCCCTTCCTTGTCAGCTTTGTTAGGTGAGAAGAGATTTTAGAATAATCCTTAATAAACTTTCTTTAGTAATCGGCCAATCCCAGAAAACTGCGAACTTCTGTTGGAGTCCGAGGCTGCTTCCACTCCATAATAGTCTCAACTTTAGCTGGATCTACAGAGATTCCCTCACCAGAAACAATGTGGCCCAAAAATTTTACTTCTGATTTCCAAAAATGGCACTTAGAAAACTTCACCTTCAGAACGTGCCTTCTCAGAGTTTCCAAAACTATTCTCAAGTGCTGCTTGTGTTCTTCTTCGGACTTAGAATAAACCAAGATATCATCGATGAACACCAAAACAAACTTATTCAAAACATCTCTAAAGACTCGGTTCATTAGATCAACAAAGTAGGCGGGAGTGTTGGTTAACCCGAAAGGCATAACCAACCACTCATAGAAACAATTAGGTCCCCTAAATGTAGTTAAGGGAATACTGTCCTCAGCTACCCTTAACTGATGAAAACCTGATGCTAAATCTAACTGATAAAAGACCGATGCTCCATGAAGCTGGTCAAAGAGATCATCAATACGAGGAAGAGGATACTTATTCCGAATGGTCACTTTGTTCAATTCACGGTAATCTACACAGAACCTTAGCGACCCATCCGACTTGGTGACAAAAACAGCAGTAGAGCCCCAGCAAGAAAAACTTGGTCTAATCAAACCCTTCTCCAACAAATCTTGAGTTTGCTTCACTAGTTCCTCCCTCTCCCTTGGAGCCATCCTCCTACTAGGTTGAATTACAGGTACTGCTCCAGGAACCAAATCTACACGAAACTCTATTTCTCGGTGCGGAGGCAAACACTTAACTTCTTCGAATACGTCAGAGAAATCCCGGACTACTTCAATATCTACAACCTCCTCTTGAGAAGTCTCAACTCCATGTAAAAGACTACTCAAGTGAATTCCAGAGTTATCACATATTACTCTGGCAATCCTACCCAGATCAGTTTCCAACGAAACCGTTCTCTCATCACAATTTAAAACAGCCTTATATTTGTCAAGCCAATCTATTCCCAATATAAGGTCGAAACCTTTAAAATCCAATACATAAGGATCACAAGAAAAACTATGGGATAGATAGGATATTCTCAAATCCTTACAGATCCTATCTAATTTGGTTACCCCTCCTATTGGATTTGATACATAGATGGGATTATCTACGATACTAGGGGTAAGAAAGAAGTTCTCGACAGTTTCCAAAGAAATAAAACTTAAAGAAGCACCAGAATCAAACAAGACTTTAATATACTTTCCATTTAAAAGTAAGGTACCCTCTAAAACTCCTTTGCCCTTAGACGAGTTTGATGGTGCGCCTTCTAAAGCAAATACTTTGTTCTGTTGGACTTTATGAAGAGGCGGGAAATCTTTAATCGTGTGTCCCGGTTGGTGACAGTTAAAGCAAAGAGACTTTTGAACTAAGGCTGACCCTAGTCCACTATAATGTTCTCGCTGTTGCTGTTGCTGAGACTCTCTTCTAGGACACTTATTTTCCAGGTGACCTTCTTGCTGACAAATATAGCATTTTCGGGGTCCATTATTATTTCCAGACTTCTTCTTGTTTTGTTTCTTCCAATTAGGATTGAATTTTCTTTTATTAGGATTGGAAGAATTTCCTCCAGATGCAGCTACTCGCGCCTCAGATCTATTGTTCATCAAGTCTTCATATCTTAGCGCCATGTCAATAAGCTCCACAAAAGACCCTTTCAAATGTGCAGTCATTCTTTCATGATACTCAGGCCTCAACCCTTAGACAAACATCTCGTTCTTCTTAAGAGGGGTGTCTTTAAGTTCCGGACCATAGTAAGATAACTCGTTGAATTTTGTCTCGTATTCAGCTATAGACATGTTTCCTTGTTTCAGATTCAGAAAATCCTGATAAAGCCGAGTTCTCCCTACAGCAGGCATGAACTTCTCCTCAAACATCTCCTTAAACTCTTCCCAAGACATATCATCTTCCGAGACATTAGCAGTCACTGAATTCCACCAGACTGCGGCTCCACCTTGTAATTGCCACGCAGCCATTATTCTCTTCTGCTCATCCGATAACCTCATGCTCTTAAAGATCTTTTCACACGAACGAAGCCATGCTTGTACCTCTGTTATAGTTTCTGATCCTTGGAATGGCTTTCCTCCAAGATGAACAAAGTCCTTGCATAATGCAGCAAAACTGACTGGAGACGTAACTGGATTAACAGTCTCATTATCAGTCTGCTCTCTCCTATTACCGGTTGATGCACTTCCAACAACTCTTCCCCTTCGGCCTCTTGAACTCATACTGGCTACCTGAACAGGTAACCCAACTAATTTAGATAGGGATATAGTTATATAAGAAAATTACAAATACGCACTCTCAAGATAGATACTACTCCAGAGCCTAGGTGTTTCTCAACCTATACTCTGATACCAACTGTGACGACCCGTCTTTCAATACCCAGAAAGACGTATCATTAATAAGAAAAGATATAGAAATAGAAAAGATAGAAAGAAAAGAACAGCAATCATCAGAATCTCACAGCGAAAACGAACAAAATATAATATTACACATATCCATTACATAGTTTTACATATCAGAGTACACAAAATAATAAGACTTCATTACATTGGACATTCAAAAGAGTTTCTCAAACCATACAACCCAAAACACAACATCAGAAGTCACTACAGCGAATAGAAATAGATAAGTACGCCTGGTCTCCAGCTCCTGCTTCCAAAACCATTTGCTAATCCCAACCTAATCACTTGGCTACTCAAAAAAATTTGAGTACCCAAGAGTTTATGAAAAACAAAATAAACTCCGGGTCAGACATGGGTCTGGTGTGAGTAAATAAGTTAAAGTTGTTTAACTTTAAAAATCATTCTTGAAAACAAAAGGTATCACGTAAGACTTCCCACAAATAAACACAGGTGAGTTTTTACCTTATGCTAACCAAAACATTTGATAGGAAATCCAGTGATATTATAATAGGGTCTAGGGTTTTCAAATAAATAGAAAATTGTTGAAATTGTTACATTCATTAAATTCCAGCTACTAGCCACGAAAGTGGGTAATACAATCAAAACCGTGGGGTCTCGTAGGGAAAATGGGTTTCCATCAATGGTAAGGCTACTGGGTACCGCCCGTCACAGTACGGGGCCTAGATCACCGTACCGAGGACCACTCCCGATCCCCTGCAACACAAGGCCGGAACCATCCCTTACTGGATAGTCCCGAACAAGACAACCCCGCAGTTGTGGCCAACAACTGCCCACACAGCCGAATAATAAAGGACTTCTAGACAGGGGTAAATCTCACTCTCAAGTGGGGGCTACCCACGAAGCCTTGCTGCACCTTCCCTGTTTTAGCCATTCCCGGTTGATGAGGCTTGAGACTACAATTACCTTTAGAGAACACATCTCTTAGAATGCTCATCATCCACCTGACGATGTTCTAAAAGCATTTTATCTATACAAGTTCGTTCCGGGTTCGAACGAAACCGAAGGCATTATTTCGTTACACTCATTTTGGAATCACCCTCAGAGTTAACGACAATAACCCTTGCACTCTAAAACTCCATCTCGATCCTCACTTGAAATGTCATGACCTAACGTTTAACTTGGATCGATGTGGTTTTCGGAAAATCAAATTTGATTCCCGATCCCGGTCTCATCGAAATCCAAACGTGTCTTAAAGGCCAAGTGTTTAAATATATAAACAATTTAATTCAATTCAATTCTAAACATTGAATCCATGCAGCATTATTCACAGATAATAACAATCATCCATCTCAGATATACTATATCTAATCACAGAATATCTTAATTATCATTCAACAGATATCAACAATATTCAGAGATTCAATTCAAACAATCATCCATAAGCAAGTACTTCTTTAATTCATATTATAATTAATTCAATTAATTAAAATTAAATTAATTACTTAAAAATTAATCACATTGCCTTGCTCAACCAATCATTAATTAGTTAATCACAATCATTTAATTAATTAATCACTTCTTAATTATCCTCATTATTAATTAATTAATCTTTAATTAATTAATAATCCTTTATTTAACTATTTATGAATTGCTATAATTATTCATTAATTAAAGCTATAAAATTTATCATTCCTTAATTGGTTATTAATTAACCCTTAATTTATAATTAATTAAGCTTAATTAATTTCTTAATTAATTACAAATTCTAAATTAATTTATCTTAATTACTTAATTAATTATAAATTAATTAACCTTAATTATTTAATTAATTAAATCTTAACCACTAATTAATTAACTATTAATTATAAATTAATTAATGTTTAATTACTATATTAATTAACTCTTAATTAATTAATTAATTAATTCTTAATCACTAATTAATTAATTAATTACTTCTTACTTAGTTAATCTCTCAATTAATTAATTACTAATCACTTAATTAATTAATTAATTACTAATTACTTATTATTAAATCTTTAATTGTTTAATTAATTATCTATTAATTATTATTTAATTTAATTCTTAAATATCAAATTATTAAACCACAATTAATTAACTAAGTCTTAATAAATTAATTAATCTAAAATTATTAATTAATTTTAACCTTAATTAATTTATAAAATTAAGTAAACTTTTAATTTCAAAAGTTAATTAACTTTCAAAACCAAACAATTTCATTAATTATTAAAAATTATTACATATTTAAAACATTTTTAATTTGTTAAAGCTAATTACCTATTTAAAAGTTAAATTTAAAAGAATGTAAAATCATTTAAAACTTCAACTAATAAAATATGAATTACTTTGAATAAAAATATTTAACATTTTATAAAGTAGTTGAAATAAAAATTCTAAAGTTCAAACTTAAACAATTTGAAAATTTAAGTTTGAAAGCTTCAACTTCACTTGCCCCCTTATTGTTCGACTCGACCAAACCCAAGCTAATCACAAACTAAAACCCCCATTTCTTTTCCCTCTACTACTAAGTTAAAGCTTCAGGTAACCCATAAATAAAAAAATCAGGAAAGAACATCACTTCCTCTTCTCATCTTCCCCAATCCCTTACACGAGCAACCCTGATCATTCCCGAGCACACACACGAGCCACACCCCAAACCACGCGAACACTACTTCGAGTCATTCTGACCACCAACTCCACTGACACGGTCACCGCCTCGTGCACGTGCACGTTGCTCCGACGCCGCCACCGCCGTCCACGACACCACACGCAGACCGCACTTCGACCACTGACACGACCCCGCCCTTCAATTTCCATTTTCTCGAGCTAAATCAAAATATGGCTGCTCGAACCCATTAGACCGTATAACCCTCGTCAGAAAAATCCCCTTCACCCCAACGCCGACCACCGAACGCCCCAAAATTCTGGCCATAACCTTGCGAGGCCCTAACGCAGCATCACCTAAAACCATTCGCATCTCGATCCATCCTTTCGCCCCCAGTCACAAGATTCATGCGCTCGACCAACACAGACCCAAAAACCCTAGTTTCACAAAATCCCAATCCTCTGCTAAAAGATAATCACTTCCATTATTTTTCTTGTGATTAACATCCATCAATACAGCTTCAATCCAAAATCCAATACCTATAATTGACCCGATCATAAGAATTTGCCCAAAATCCCAAATTTAGTTAACAACAAAGTTCTTCCTTAAATTCAAATTAAATTTTTTGATTTTTATCTTAAAATTCATGTTATACATATTAGATTTAGGATGTGAACTCAATTCAACAAATTGCAATGCATGATTTATCATGATATAATTTTTTTTATCCTGATTCGGGAAAATTTAAACAATTTATTTTTAAATATCAACTTAATCCTTAATTCATGTTTGAATGGAACTACTGCATTGAAGATACTAACTTAACAATGATTTGTTGCATATAAATTTGAAGTTTTTGTTTAAAATTTACTCTGAACTTGAAGATGCAGAGAGAATCAGTGGTATTTAACATGCACAGTTAAATAATAACCTGAAACAAAGATTTTTAAAAAAAAGGGTACATGCAAACATTAACCAGATCAAAAATACACATGCAAAACATATTTACTTAAATTTTCAGATTTTAAAATTTACTCAGCTGATTTTGTAATTAAGCAGAGACAAAAATTGGATTCTGGAAAATGACTGTAGATTTTTACTTAAAGTTGCTTGATTAAATTATCTCTGCTTGAAGATGATTCTTCAATCCTTAAATCAGCCAGTACTAGGACAGAAGAACTTGAATTTGCCTTTCAGAAATTTGGAAGATTGCAGGAACCTTGATTTGCAGATTTTTTTCCTTGAATTCTGTTTTGC
Source organism: Allium cepa (assembly GCA_030765085.1). Classification (NCBI taxonomy): domain Eukaryota; kingdom Viridiplantae; phylum Streptophyta; class Magnoliopsida; order Asparagales; family Amaryllidaceae; genus Allium; species Allium cepa. The sequence continues at coordinate 552,015,817 of CM060942.1, forward strand.
AGATTTCTGTAATTTGTTTGCAGATTAAAGTTTCCTGATTTTTGAAGTGAGGTTTGAGTTTTATAAATTTTGGATTGAAGTGAAGATTTTCAGTTTTGTTGATGGAGGTGTGTAATTTTCTTGCTTTAGAAAATTTTGAACGAGAAAATTGAAATGAAGCATAAGAAGTGGCTTTTATAAAAAAAATTGTTTTATAAAAATTTAAAGAAAATAAATTTAAATTATGACACTTGTCACTATTCCTTGTTAATCCTTTAGCACATGTTTATTAATATGATTTAAATGTTAACAAGTGTTATTTCATGCAAAAAGAATTTTAAAATGTTTTTATTAATTGATTTTCTTATTTTAAATCCATTTTTAATTCGTATAAAATCAATTCTCCTTAAAGAAATAAATATAAAACAAATGTTATATCCTAAATAAAATCATGAAAATACTTTTTTAAACTCAAAGTATAATTTAGAATATAATTAACCTATTTTGAATCTTTTAATTTAACAATTCAAATTCAAATTAAATTTTCAAATTCAATTCAAAATCAAATTTGATAAGAATACAATTTTAACACATTCATTACCCTTATGTATATTAATCTTAATTAAAATCAACATACATTTACAACCTATTTATTTATTATTGAATAAAATAACAAATTTATCAATTTAAATTAATTTATTTACAAAGATTATCATATTTAAATTGGGTTTGAAATTCCGGAATATCACATATGAACTCTTTTATAAATCAGTTATACCCTTTTAATTACTTAAATAAAAATCCAAAACCTTACCCAAAAACATTACCTTAAAAACTTAGTCATTAAAAACTTTAATTAAATAAATTAAAGATCTTCGAACACCGTTATTAAATAAATTAATAATCTCAAAACCATCTTTGAGAAATAATTAATTAACTTTAAAACAACATTAATAAAATAATCAATTATGTTCAGACAAAACTAAACCTATTAACTAACTTAAAACGAAATTGATAATATAATTAAATAATTAATTTTCTCAAATATCATAAATAAAATGATTTATCAAACCTTTAAAACATTGTTAATAAAAAGTAATTAACTTTTAAATGTCATTAATAAATAAATAATTAAATAAATTAACTTTAAATAACCATGATTATATAATTAATTATCTAACTTAAAACATCTTTAATAAATAAAATGGAAAACCATTTTTTAATTTAAATAAACACTTAACATCAAATTGTTAAAAATTGAAGTTATATTAAGATCCACAGCTTTACAAATTCAGAAAGAGGCTTAACGACCACAATGCTACTAAATCAAGCTACCATTTAATTTAATTTAACTTTCACGTCACATAACTGGCATTTACATAAACATCATATAAGTAAGTAGTTAATCCATCACTTATCCAACATTAATTAAATTAATTAATTGGTATATGAATAAGTGTCCAAATTAATAAAATAGCAGAACGGTAATGACCCAAAATTTTGTTCGCTTGATTTTGAACATTTAATTTAAATGTTGAATTGGAATTATTAATTGATTTTGAGTATGGAAGAATTTCAGAAATGGTTTAAAATTCCAAATATAGAGATTTATTTGATTTGGCAAAATAGTAAATTAATATTTGAAATTGGGCAAAAATGGGAATCTGGAGTTAAATAGGAATGGAAATGGTTTATAAGTTGCTTTTAAACTCTGTTTGAATTAGAATGATGATATTAGACTTTTGAATGGAATTAAAAGTCGATAAGTTAAAATTGGGATTTTATATATTAATTTAATGGTGGAAATTAATATATGGTAATAGTGTAAATAATTGAACTTTGGTTTAAAATGAATCAGAATGATTTCTAATATGCATATAAGTTCAATGTTATTTACAATGGAGTTAGTAAGCTTTAAAAATTGAAATTTTAAACGATTTCGATGATTATGAAAAATCGCTCGATTTAATCGACGAGTTAAAATAGCCTTCCGGGGCACAGTCTCGGAATTCGACAAAACTAGCTCCATTGAATCAGTAACAGTTTATTATTATGTGATTTCAAATTTTGTAGCATTTGGAGGTAATCTTCGATCTTACTTCGTCTGTTTATTTCCTAAAGAAAGGTTGTTGAGTTTACCGAAAATATCGAATGTTGTTTCGAAGAGACCGGGATCGGGTAAACTATCCAAAATCCACTTCGATCCAACGAGTACATTTTCGAAATGAAGACAAGAGCATGGATTCGAAGATGGTGCAGTGAAGTGCAAGGGCTAATCACTATTAATCTCGAGGGTGATTCCAAAGTGGATGTAGTAGGAATAGTGCCTTCGGTTCCGTTCAGACCTAGAATGGACATGTATGGATGAATGCTATTAGTACATTGTCATTGGAGGATAATGAGCATTCTAAGTGAAAATTCTTTAAAGAGGTAATCGTAGCCTCTAGCCTCATCAAACAGGAATGACTGAAAAGTAGGGGAGATGCAACAAGGCTAAGTGGGTAGCACCCAATTAGGGTATGTTTATCACCTTTCTAGATACCCTCGGATATTATTACTACGATTTATGGAAGGAGCTCGGAAAAGGGTAGGAACACCCGAGGTGATAGCATATTCGGTCTATCCAAGTTAAGGATAGTCCGGCCTTGTGTAGCAGGGGATCCCGGCGTGGTGCTCAGTACGCTGTTCTAGACGTGTAGTGTGACAGACGATACCAAGTGCCTAGTCATTCGTATGGAATCCATTCTCCAATACATGCGTTTACGGTTTTGATTGTAGAGCCTAGTATGCTGGAATTTAATTAATGTAACAATTTCATCTATTTGAATAAGCAATTGTACTTAGACACTATTATAACATCAAATGATTTTGATATGAAATGTTTTGGTTATCCTAAGATAACCGTCGTGTTTATGTGTGGCATGGTCTAACGAGATACCTTTGATTTTCAAAGGATTTTAAAACTTTAATAATTCAAATTCTAGAGTGTTTTCTCATGCTGGTTTTCCAAACTGACCGGGGTGTTATTTTATTATAATGCTCGGGTCAGACCGAATATTTCAGGTTCAGGTTAGGATGCTATGGAGCTCAAAAAACCAACTAGAGACTAAGATGTACACTCGAACTTGTTTATTCTGCTACAGTGTTTTGTTGAATTACCAGCAAACTGTGAGCGCAGGTTGTTATAACTGTCCAAGCTGGTAATTATTGGTTTTTGTACTCTAATGTGAGATATGTATACTACAGTTTTGATTTGTGTAAAATACTATTCATACTACATGTTATTCAGTCCGCTGTGAGATTCTGTTTTGTTTAGTTTCTTCTTCTTCTTTTACCTATTTTCTTTTCCCTCAACAAACTGTTTTTCCTGGCACTCGACCGTTTGGCATGTTATACAAATGAGCGTATTTATGTCGATTTTTGAGGGTCGAAAGGGCAGGTCGTCACAGTTGGTATCAAAGCTTAGGTTGGCGATATACCTAGGCTTTGGTGGGGATTACTCATTAGAGATAGAGCTAGAAGTACTCTAGAATGAGTTGAGTGTATTAATAGATATGAGAGCGTATTTGTTTGTGAATATAAAATGTTTTATACATTGCATTGACTTATCGGTTGGATGTTTATGAATTCTAGTCGGTTGGGGAAGTACAACCATATCGATAGTGGTTTCTAAACTCTTAAACAAGGTAAACCAACATAGTATTGTTGTAAAGTGGGTAAATGAAATTATTTTACCCAAAATTATATTTTGATATAAAAGAAATAATTTTCTAAAATTATTATAGTGTGTATGTTTGGAATGTTGGTTGCTAATATTATAATCAAAACAAGATTATAAAAATTGAAATAGTTTTATATACAACAAAGTAGAAATTATATATGTATGATTTATACAAAATGGTATAACAAAAAAAATGATTTAAATCAGTCATTAAATCTTGAAAATTTTGGAAAATGTTTTAAATTGGGCTTGACCAAAATATTTGGAAATTTTTAACTCTTAGAGCTTTTGGAAATGTCTTCAATGGTTTGAAAGGAAACTATTACTATTTTGGAAAATGTTTTTTAATAGATTTTTTTAAAATGAATTTTGGAAGTAAGGAAGCACTGAACTCACTTCAGTCGCTGGAAAATAATTCTGGTTACGATGGCCACATCATCAGTATTCATTTTCGAGTATCAAAGTGATGGATTGCTGCCATGGTGATTGGTTATGAATATTTTCTTTGGGCTTGTTGATAACAAGTTTTGTTTTAGAAAATTCCAAAGAGGGATTGTTTTAGGGCAAACAAATCCAAGTTGTTTTGAAAATCCGAAAGCATGATTTGATTTACCAAACTAAATGAATGTATATTTATGATTTCAAAATGTTTTGAAATAAAACGGGTAATTAAATTCTATGATTTCCATTTAAATGATTTGTAAAGTCAGGGAGAAATCTGTCATTGAATTTATAACTTGAAGTTGGTATAGATAAGAAGGGAAAATGAAAATGAAAATGAAAATTTTAATCCGGGAATTAAAATTTAACTTGAGTAAATTAAAATGAACATGATATATTGGAATCTAACTTAAGATAAGTTAAATAAAATTGAAATAGGATTTGAATTGAATTGGATATTAAGTTTAAATGTAGAATAATTATATAATTATAAGTTAAAATTATTAAATGAAATGGACATACTTGAGCTATTAAGTGATATAGCTAATCCAGAGTTATGATTTTAAAATATAAATGGACTCAAGGAAGCAACAAGAGATATTAAGTAAATAAGTTTTTGAACTTATGAGTTGAGAAATAAAATAGAAAACCTAAATAAAAATGGTTTGGTACTATGGCAAAAGATAGGAAATTCGAATTTTGAATTTTAAATGGAGGCAGAATTGAAATTTAGTAAATTGAATGTAAATATAAATTATAAAGTAATTATATAACTATATGTTATAAATATTGAATGTGAGTAAACTTGAGCGGAAAATTCAAGGAAATTGTGAATAAATAAGTTGTATAACTTATTCAACTGGAAAGTGAAAAAAAGCATGACCAAGGTAAAATGGTTAAGTATTTGAAAACAAGAGATGAATTCAATTTAAGAGTAAATAGATTGAATATGATTTTGGAATATGGATGAGATAAGGTTGGGCATGAACTTAAGTTTTAAAGCTGAATATAACTTAAGTACGATATGGAATGCTTATAATAAACCTTAAAATAAATTTTGTGAAATGGTTCATAAATAAACTAGCACGGAATGAAATGCCATTCACTATGAGATGAAGCGAATAAATCTATGTTGAGTAAATGAAAGTAAATGGAAAAGAGGTAATATAGGTTGGAAGTAAAGTTAATAGGAATGCAAGTTCATAAACCTTAACTAAATTGTTCGAGAATCGATTTATATGAAATGATTCTCCAATGATATAGTATAAATTGGACATACTAAGTAATTGAAAGCAAATAAATTAAATGAGATTCAATTTAAAATGAATTGGAATTTAGTTGCAATGGAAACTTAAGTGATTATTTATGGAATGGATTCATAGATAAAATTAACATGGATTGGAATGTTGTTAATGGAAAATAAAGCAAACAAGGTTTGGTGAGTTGCATAAATGGGAATCAAATGGAAATTAAAAAAAATTGATTTAGAGTCAATTTAAAAGGGAATAAATTGAAGTTTAGTAAAATGGATTTGCATATGGTGGGAGAGAAAAAGGAATGGAATGCAAATAAATTTATTGTGAATCAATTTGAAATTGAATAGAGGTGAATTTATGCAAGTAAGACACATATAAATCAATTTGGAATGGATATGAGTCTGTTTGTTGTTAATATAAATTACATATAATAAATTTGGTTGTAAATCATTTCGAATTGAATGAAATGATATATGGTCCATGGAAAGGTTATGTGTTTAGCTAGTTAAATTAATCAAATGTTATTAAAATTTCATGTTTATGAAATTTATGTGCCTATTTTGAGTAAGTATAGTTACAAGGAGCTGTTTGATAAATTTTAGGGTGCGTAAGTGCATATAAATAAGCTGCTCGCTTAATAACGCTAATATGAGGTACGCCTACGCAATAAAATAAAGAATGTTAATATATTGAAATATATTTTGTTTTTCGACCGTGTGGATCGATGTATATATTTTTATCTCTCTTGTGATGTTGTAAAAGGCTCTCCGTAAAAGGAGACTCTGTCAAAAAATTTCAAAAACTTAAGGTGTTAGAAAAAATTTGAAAATTGGGGAAATTTTTGTTAACTGAAAAGTTAATTCTTGAACTGTATTACAAGTCAAGGCTCTTGAATTAGAAATGGAAGCTAATTGTTTGGGATATGACTAAAAGGGTTTAGGGACTGAATGTAGGATTTTAAGTAAGTGGGTTTTAGAAAAGTTAATGCGTTTGGGAGCATTTTTCCTACCTCAGAAATTTCGAACAGAATTTTTATAAGGATGAAGGAACGTAACGACCCAGAATTTTGGTCGTTTCATTTTGAACATTTAATTTATTTTAAATATTGAATTGGAATTATTAATTCATTTTGAATGTGGAAGATTTATGAAATGGTTTAAAATTCTAAATATAGCGATTTATTTGATTTGGTAAAATAGTAAATTGATATTTGAAATTGGGAAAAATGGGATCTAGAGTTAAATGGTAATGGAAATGGATTATAAGTTGATTTTAAACTCTTTTTGAATTAGAGTGATGATATTGGACTTTTGAATGGAATTAAAGTCGAAAAGTTAAAATTTAGGATTTTATATATTAATTTAATAGCGGAAATTAATATATGGTAATAGTGTAAATAATTGAACTTTGATTTAAAATGAATCAAAATGATTTCTAATATGAATATAAATTCCATGTGATTTATAATGGAGTTAGTAAGTTTTAAAAATTAAAATTGTAAACGATTTCGACGATTTTAAAAAATCGCTCGATTTAATCGACGAGTTAAAATAGCCTTCCGGGGCACAATCTCGAAATTCAACGAAACTAGTTCCATTAAATCCGTCATAGTTTATTATTATCAGCTTTCAAATTTTGTAGCATTTGGGGTTACCGTTTGTCGTACGGGAAAGAAACACGTTGAACTTAAATATCAAAAATTTAATATTTTAAATCAATTCAAAAGGTTTACTTCCACATACGATCGCATTAGGCCCTAAAATATGATTGTGTTCGGAATATAGGTAAAACATTATGAAAGCCAAGCGGTACATCTCATTTAAAGATTGTTCGAAAAAGCACGTTAATTTTGAGAATAATATTGAAATAATGTGTATATTCGCTAATATATTCCATTCAGCAGCGAAACCCTAACACGTTAAACATAGCCGCCACGAAGGAAGCCAATGGCCGAAAATTTATCTCATTCCTCCTTAAATCTCTACCAATCCATAAGCTTTTACGAAAATCTTTTTAGGTACAATGTTGTAGAGCTCATCGACTACTAGGCATCCAATGGTGGATCTTGGCTATTGTCGTCGATCAAAGGTAAAAAGTAGCCGCGTTCAACTTCCATTCATTCACGTTTTTCCATGCAAGGAGGGAGTCGAGCGCCATGTGCTTTTGGTCGGAGGTGGAGTCGACGACGAGCTTTGAGATGGCGGTCTCATATCAAGGCGAAAGTAACCAAGGGAGGAGCGGGATTCGTATGTTGATAGCTGCCGATGGTTTTTTTTGAATGGGTAGGACTGAAGGAGAAAGGAGAAGTGCAGCCACGATCTAGAGTTTCAAAATAGACAGCCAGATGTTGATCTAGGTATTTTATTGAAATAAAATAAATAAATTTATGGTAAAGTTACCGTTTGAGGTGCTAACTGTACGTATAAACTCGTTTCGTTCTTCTAAGACGATGTTAAGGAAATCCGTCCACTAACAGTTGGGAGGTGATCTCCGATCTTACTTCATCTGTTTATTTCCTAAAGAACCGGGGTAGAGTTTACTGAAAATATCGAATCGAGTATGTTTTTGAAATGAAGACAAGAGCATGGATTCGAAGATGGAGCAGTGAAGTGCAATGGCTAATCGCTACTAATCTTGAGGGTGATTCCAAAATGGATATAGTAGGAATAGTGCCTTCGGTTCCATTCGGACCTATAATGGACCTCTATGGATGAATGCTATCAGTACATTATCATTGGAGGACAATGAGAATTTTAAGTGAAAATTCCTTAAAGAGGTAATCGTAGCCTCTAGCCTCATCAACCAGGAACGACTGAAAAGCAGTGGAGATGCAACAAGGCTAAGTGGGTAGCACCCAATTAGGGTATGTTTGTCACCTTTCTGGATACCCTCGAATATTATACGGAAGGAGCTCGGAGAAAAATGGGAACAACCGAGGTGATAGCATATCCGGCCTATCCAGGTTAGGGATAGTCCGGTCTTATGTAGTATGGGATTCCAGCGTGGTCCTCGGTATGCTGTTCTAGACGTGTACTGTGACAGGCGATACCCCAGTGCCTAGTCATTCGTATGGAATCCATTCTTCAATACATGCCTTTACAGTTTTGATTGTAGAGCCTAGTATGTTGGAATTTAATTTATGCAACAATTTCAGCTTATTGAATAAGTAATTGTACTTAGACACTATTATAATATCAAATGATTTTGATATGAAATGTTTTGGTTATCATAAGGCAAAAACCCGTCGTGTTTATGTGTGGCGCAGTCTTACGAGATACCTTTGATTTTCAAAGGATTTTGAAACTTTAATAATTCAAATTGAGTGTGTTTTCTCATGCTAGTTTTCCAGACTGACTCGGGTGTTATTTTATTTTGGGTCAGACCGAATATTTCAGGTTCATGTTAGGATGCTATGGAGTTCAGAAGATGAGCTGGAGACTGAGACGTACATTCATACTTGTTTATTCCGCTGCAGTGTTATTTGAAATTACCAGCAAATTGTGAGGGTAGGTTGTTATAACTGTCAAGGCTGGTAATTATTGATTTGTGTACTCTCATGTGAGATATGTATAGTACATTTTTTATTTTTGAAAAGTACTATTCATACTATATGTTATTCCGTCCGCTGTGAGATTCTGTTTTGTTCAGTTTCTTCTTCTTCTACCTATTTTATTTTCCCTCAACAATCTGTCTTTCCATCACTTAATCGTTCGACATGTTATACAAATGACCGTATTTATGTTGATTTTTGTGGGTCGAAAAGGCAGGTCGCCACAAGAACAGGGATTTATTCTGCTAATGGATGTCATCAATAATCTACACAGTTTGTTTTAAAGAAAAATGGCGTTTTATTCTGCTCAATAGATGTCTAAAATAATATTTTCAATTAAATTTAACAGATCGATGTTTTATTTGTCCTAATAGATGTTAATAATAAGGTATAATTTATTTAACGACGTTATTATTTAAATTAATGTAATTAAATTCATTCCCTTTCATTTTACCAATATTTTTATTTTCATCAAATCAAAAATCAAGCTATACTACAATGTTGTACTCGATTATACGAGTCAAATGAAAAATCCACGACTCCATCAGATTTGACATGAGCAAGATATCATGATTTAAAATTCCACACTTTAAATAAATACAAATAAAAAACTAAAATTTGTTTTTCACCCAAACGTGGCCTAAGGCCCACACTAACCAGACTGCCTATGTAATAGCCCGCAAATCCATACCCCTTTGAGTCGACAATATTCTCCATCAGTTTAACTCAAAGTGGTCGGAAATACAAACCATTAGGGTTAAAGAAGAAAGAGGTAGAAGAAGAAAATAGAAACTACATCAGAATCTCACAATCGCAGCGGAACAACATATAATATATAAAAACAGATTTTTATACAAAAAAAATCTGTAACTATATAATACTTACACTCATCAGAGTACAACACAATCCATAGCACACAACTGGACAGTTATAATAACTTGTCCTTACAAAAGCTGACTATACAGCTTACATCGCACAGCGGAATATATATCAAGTAGGTGTGATACGTCTCGCCATCCAGCTCATCTCCATAGCTCTAAGTCATCATATCCTGTATCTGTAATACAAATCTGACCCGAGCATTATAATAAAATAATACCCGAGTCAGTCTTGAAAACTAGTGTGAGAAAACACACTCGATTGAATAATTTAAAGTTTTCAAAAATCCTTTGAAATCAAAGGTATCTCGTAAAACCACGCCACAAATAAACATGTCCGGTTTTCACCTTACGATAACCAAAATATTTTTATCAAATCCATCTGATATTATAATAGTGTCTATAGAAAGTAAAATAGAATCTTACTGAAATGCTTGCATTTCACGTTCCAACATAGTTGGGTCAAAACTGTGCAGACGCTTATTGGAGATTGGATTCCATACAATGGCTGGGTTACTGGGGTACCGTTCATCACAGTACCTGGCCTAGATGTAACAACCCGCATATTTATCGATTTTATATTTAAATATTTTATCGATACTCGAAATTTAGTCCGAAAAGCTACTTTTTGCATACGGTCGAATTAGGACTCGGGACCACTCCCATTGAGTTCAAAATGACATTTGCGATCTTTTTAAGTATAAACTTTGATATGTTTGGATATAGTAGAATTTTGCTACTTTTTCACTTAGGGCTTTGGTTTGGGCTGAGCCCATTAACCTCGCTTAACTCAGTTCCAACCCTCTCCTCTTCATTTACTTCCATTCTATTTTTCTTATACTCAAGCTTTTATAACAATGGAGAGTGGAATGGGAAATTAAAACTCAAGCCCTAGTTTTCTTTTGCAAATCAAACTCTAGCTCCAAACTAATAGAAGAACCCATTGGTAAGCTTTCTCTTCTTCTTCTCCAACTCATTCTCTTATCAATTTCAGAAATTCCTAAACCTAACTTTGGGAATGTTCTTCTTTTAAAGCTTAGAATCAAGCTTCTTGAGTTGGATTTGAAGAGTGGTTGATTCTCCTTTGCTTTCAAGCTTCTTCTTCATTTGTTTGGGTTCAAAGGTGAGATTTTTATCTCACATCTTAGTCTATAATTATCTTCGATTGTTAGGTATGAATTCCTAACACTTATTCTTGTGCAATTGTTTTTGGTTTGGATTGATTTGGTGTATATTCCAAATTTTGGTGTTTTGAAATCAAAATCTTTGAAAATCCTTTTATGGATATTTGGATATTGATATTTAAGACGTATCGAAGAGCCGTTAAGGCTGGGTTGTCGCTTGGCGTAAATCCTTGGTCGTTGTCGCTCGATCGATCGCTTCCGTTATCCGTTTGGCCATTTTTGGCCTAGGTTCAGGGAATGCCCTGAACCCTTGATTCAGACGTCAGAAACGTAGTATTCAGACGTCTGAATATTATACTGGGAATTTTTATTCCCCGGTATTCAGACGTCTGAATTGGTTCATTTGGAACCAGAAAGGAAATAGGCTAAAAAGTGCCTATTTCAGACGTCTCAAATCAACGATTCAGACATATGAATTCTGTTTTGGAAAACTTTTGGTTTTCCAGATTCAAACGTCTGAATCCTTGATTTCAGACGTCTGAATTTGCACTCTTTTTGCCTATTTGCCTATTTTCTTGGGAATTCCAACTTTAATCGATTTATGTTGATTCCGATTTGTTGATTATCATTTATTATAGACTTGATGATTTTTATATCGGGATTTTTAAGAATATCCATTTCGATGGATCCCGTAATCGATTTCTTTGGATTTTATTCACGTCTTCAAATGTGAATTTTGGTATTGATTGTTTCTACAATCATTTCTATGATTTGTCACTTTAAAAATATAAAGGTTTTCTATATTAGTAGTAAATATCAAAACTCTTTCTTCAAATGATTTCAACACTATTTTATTACAAAGCTCGTTTCTTAAAACCGTTTTCCAATCTACTAGTATACACATACCTTTACCTCACTCGTATGAGAAATCTAATTAAACGACTTAGTAAAACGAGTGGTATGAAACGCTTGCGTTTATTTCGCCGGTTAATTCTTGGACTTGTTCGATTGAATCTCTTGTGACAATTTTCTAGTGGAGATCTACAATTTGTTCGTAAATATTTGAGTTAAGCTAGTGGTTATGGGACATGAAGCTAAGCTCATATATTTACTAGCTTACTGTAATTGACACTTCTTGATGATCATGACGATCATTTTTGTGATTTAGACTAGCAATTGTGCGATGTCTCTTTGTCTGCGAGGGAGACTAAACCCCGTCTCAGTGTGATTTCGACTCACACATGTGGGGTAGCGCCCCATGGTCTTCGGCCGTTCGTGTGTCAAAAAATTAATGGCTAGCTACCATGAGATAGCGTCTCGTTCGTGTGATACATATGTTGGTGAGTTTTCATGCTCCCGTTCGTGTGATAGGCCTCCCCCCTTTTTTATGATTTCTGGATTTCGTGTGTTGAATTCTGGAATTTATGCTTCACCAATTTTAGTGATTTTCGTTGATATGATTTATCAATTTTTGTGCATTGGTGAGTTCGTGTGTCATTGACTTGTTGTGAATACAAGTTTTGGGTATGAAACCCTTTTTGGATCTTTTGAAGATTTTTGTGATATTGATTAATCTCATGTTGAGTTTCAATTACATATTTATTGTATTATGCCCGTATGGTTATCATATGTTTATGCCATATCTCTTATTCTATATCATGTCATCTGATATTTATAGCTAGACTGATCCATTTATTATTTTCTTATAAATAATACTCGGATCAGACCGAGATGTTACAGGTGCTTCTGCTTGACTTCTCCTCTAAGATTCATTACTCTGACTTTTGGCTAACCACATAGATTAGCAGTTTTTGTTGTATACACTTGAGATATAGACTCATAGTTGTATTCTTTTGTATAGCACGTGTTGCTATTCTTCTGTATTATGGATCTTTTTGACCACTACTCTGATGTACACTTTCATGTGTTAGTTATATATTCATATCTTCTTCCGCCTTTGTGATATGAATTATCTGTGACTGATTTGTGTTATGTTTATTTCTATATTTGTTTCCGAAGATTATTATAGCCACTGTGTAGTAGCTTTGAGTTTGTATCGGTATGTCGGATTTCCTCTTGAAATAAAATGCATGTTATACTATCTGACATATTGATGCTCGCGCAAAGCAATTACACGGATGGTCGCTCCTCAACATCCTTATTCTCCATGCTAGTTGACAGCATTGCTCCGTAGTATTCTTGGCTAGCGTGGGTATTGAGGTGGGGCGCCACAGCATGGTATCAGAGCCAAACTTTGGAACAATGTAGAATAACTTAACAAGGATCATCGTCCTAAGTCCACCTTAGGAGTTATGTCTTAGGATTAATTCGATTCGTCGTACCGAATTCATCCTATATCCCTTATGATTCCTTGTTTTATCTAGCAAGATTGCTTGATATTCATTAGTGAATAATCTTCTTCTTTCTCTTATTTCTTTCTTAAGGAAAAGAAATGGTTAGACCTGGACGTCCCAGAGCTGGACCATCTAGTACTCCACCCCAAGATGGAGTTTTTATGACTACCCAGCAACTTCTTGACCTTGTCACGAATGCTCAAGCAGCTGGATCTAATCCGGAACCTACTCACCCTAAATCTAGGTTTGCACGTTTGTGCAATGATTACACCAACCTAGGTGGGAAGCCATTTAAAGGTTCTGAAACTATCATCGAGGTCCAGGCTTGGTTGAGGACCTGCGATCGAATCTTCATTCGCATGAATCTCGTCGATCTTCACCGTGTTCAGGTGGCTTCCATTATGCTCCAAGAGAGAGCATTGGACTGGTACGAACTTCTTATTTTTGAGATTAATGAAGCGGATCTCACCTGGGAGCAATTCCGGGAACGATTCAAATTAAAATTCGTGCCAGAAGCAGAGAAAGTGACATTGGCTCGACGTTTCATAGACCATGTTCAGGGTGAAGCCTCCGTGACTGATTATGTTGCATCCTTCGAGTCACTTTCCAAATATGAGGTTGAATATATCAACATCCCGTTAAAGAAGAACCAAAGATTTGTCTATGGCTTAAACAAAAATCTCAAGAAGCCATTACTTCTAAAATTAGAAGTTCCCTTCGACCAACACATTGATATCGCTCTTCGTCTTGAAGAGGCAGATAGGGAAAGTGATGTTGAAGTGGTGGGTTCCAAACCAAACTTCAACAACAAAAAGAGGCCCGGTAAATTCAAAGGCCCTTATCCCAGTAAAAAGGGTAAACAGGAAACTCCTGCTGCGAAGACTTTTTCTCTACTGAAGGGAAATGCTTTAACTGTGGTTCCAGAGACCATTTTGCGAACAAGTGTTCAAGGCCTCGTACTTGTCGCTATTGCAAAATCCCGGATCATTAGTTATCTTCTTGTCTCAAACTTCAAAATAGGAAGAAGGGAAAGCTTAATGTTGCTCAAGCCCCTGGCAACACATCTCGTGGTCAAGGTATATCTCATTCTATCCTTGATGGTATTATTATATTTCGTGATCAACCTATTCGAGTTCTCTTTGATACGGGTGCATCCCACTCTTTTATATCAAAGGAACTTGTCGATACCTTTTCTTTAAGTGTTGTTGCTTTAATGACTTCTTTAAGAATAGTGAATCCGGTTGGTGGATCCGCAACTCTTAGTTTGCTTTGTAAAGATGTGGAGATTATTTTGTGTGATTTTCCTTTCCTAGCCGATTTGCATGTTATGCGTTATTTAGGCTTTGGAATGATTTTGGGAATGGATTGGCTTAACCGTTATGAAGCTCACATCCTATTTCCCGAGTGGACTATTTATCTCCGACACCCGCAATCTGTAAAGCAGATTTCTATTATTCTTAAAGATTCGGATTCTTCTTTGACTGCATCATTATATTCTTTAAATCCTCGTGATGACGATAATGATGATGAGGAAGATATTATTTCTCTTATTCACGTTGTTCATGAATTTTCCGACATATTTGAGCCCGTTTTAGGATTGCCACCTAAGCGAGCAATTGAGTTCAAAATTGATCTTATCCCTGGAGCTCAACCTATTACTCGTCCTCCTTATCGCATGTCTAATAAGGAGAATGAGGAGATGCGCAAACAATTATCCGAATTGGTGATGAAGCAATTTATTCGCTCTAGTTCCTCGCCTTAGGGAGCTTCGTCTATTTTCATGAAGAAATCCGATAGTACACTTAGACTTTGCGTTGACTACCGCAAGCTTAATGATCTTACTATCAAAAATAAATATCATTTACCTCAGATTGATGATCTATTCGATCAGCTTAGTGGTGCTAAGGTCTTTTCACAATTGGACTTGGCTACCGGTTTCCATCAGCTTCGTATCGCAGAGGATAGCATTCCTTTGACATCGTTCCGTACCCGATACGGATCTTATGAATGGCTTGTTATGCCATTTGGTTTAACGAATGCTTCGGCTTATTTCGTTGACCTTATGAATCGAGTTTTCAAAGATTTTCTCGATCGATTTGTTCTCATCTTCATTGATGATATTCTGGTGTATTCAAAAACCGAGGAGGAACATGAAAAGCATCTTCGTATTGTGTTGGAAACTCTTAGGAGTAATCATTTAAAAGCAAAATTTTCTAAATGCCATTTTTGGCGATCTCGTGTGAAGTTTCTCGGTCATATTATTTCCGAATCCGGAATTTTCCGTGGATCCTTCAAAGATTGAAGCGATTCAACATTGGAAGAGACCGGAGAGTGTGACAGAGATTCGTAGTTTTCTCGGATTGGCGGGTTATTACCGTCGTTTCATTAAAGACTTTTCTAAGATTTTCGTGCCCCTTACTGGCTTGACTAAGAAGGGAGTTAAATACATTTGGTCGGACAAATGTGAAGCTTCTTTCCAGAAATTAAAAGAACTCCTTTTCGATGCTCCTATTCTTGTGATTCCCGATGGAAATCAAGATTTTATTGTTTATACCGATGCTAGTCGCATTGGTTTGGGTGCCATTCTTATGCAAAAAGAACGTGTTATTGCTTATGCTTCTAAGCAATTGAAGCCGACCGAGACTAGGTATGCCACACATGATTTAGAACTCGCGGCTATTGTTTTCGCCCTTCGAATTTGGCGTCATTATCTATTGGGAGAGAAATTTATTCTTTATACCGATCATAAGTCTTTGAAGTATTTATTCTCTCAAAAGGAACTTAATTTTCGTCAACAACGTTGGCTTGAGTTCCTTGCTCCTTATGATCTTGATATTCTTTATACCCCCGGTAAGGGTAATCGTGTCGCCGATGCTCTTAGCCGTAAACAACAAGCAGTTGTTTCTTTGATGATATCTGAATGGAACGATCTCGATACCTTATCCACTTGTGAGATTCGAGAGCGCGTATCCTATTTATGCTCAACATTTGTTTTACGTAGCCTTGAGGCTCATCCTTCTCTCTTAGACCGCATTCTTGAAGCTCAAAGGCTAGATCCTGAACTGGTTCTTCTTGGCCAAAATATTAAGGATAGAACTGATATTGAAGGTTTGAAGGACTTTGATATTGATTCTCGTGGCGGCATTCGGAAATTTGGTAGACTTATCGTACCAAATATTGGAAATCTTCATAAAGACATTTTGGAAGATTCCCATCGTTCTAAATTTACCATTCATCCCGGTAGTAGTAAAATGTACATGGATATGAAGCGACTTTATTATTGGGAGAGAATGAAACTTGACATCGCTAACTTCGCTAAGTGTTGCATGACTTGCCAACTCGTTAAAGCCGAACATCAAAGGCCCGGTGGGTTATTGCAACCTTTAGAAATTCCAGTTTGGAAGTGGGACCAAATTTCCATGGATTTTATTGATGGCCTTCCCCGTTCTCGTTCGGGTCATGATAGCTTATGGGTTGTAGTTGATAGACTTACTAAATCCGCCTATTTTATTCCCGTTCGGTCTAACCGAACCGTTCCTCTTTTGGCCAAACTTTTTATCAAAGAATTTGTTAAATTGCATGGAGTTCCTACTTCTATTGTTAGTGATCGTGATCCATTGTTTACTAGTGGATTTTGGAAAAGTCTTCAAAAAGCTTTAGGAACGAAGCTTAATTTTAGCACCGCTTATCATCCTCGGTCCGATGGACAAACCGAGCGTGTGAATCAAACTCTTGAAGATCTTCTTCGTTCTTGTGTGCTTGATTTCGGTGGAAGCTGGGAAGATCATACTCCTCTTGTTGAATTTTCCTATAATAATAGCTTCCAATCTAGTATTGGTATGGAACCTTTCGAGGCACTCTATGGAAGGCCATGCCGATCTCCTTCTTGTTGGTTTGAGGCCGGTGAGAAGCTGGTTTTAGGTCCAGATTTTATTCGGCATTCCACAGAGAAAATTTACCTTATTCGACATAGGATGAGGGAAGCCCAGAGTAGACAAAAATCCTATGCCGATAACCGGAGAAGGAAATTAGAATTTTCTGTTGGAGATCTTGTTTTTATTCGTGTTTCACCTATGAAAGGTGTTGTACGTTTCAGTCAATCGGGAAAGTTAGCACCCCGATATATTGGGCCATTTCCTATCACTGAACGTATTGGTTCTATGGCTTATCGCCTTACATTACCGGCTCAGTTTTCTGCTATGCATGACGTGTTTCATGTTTCTCAATTACGAAAGTGCCTTCGAGATTCCGATTCTATTCTTGAGCCCGGTGTTGTGGAAGAGATTGAAGTTTCGCCTAATCTAACTTATGAGCAACATCCTATTCGTATTATTGCTTCGGAGGTTAAGCGCCTTCGAAATAAAGTGTTCCGCTTGTGAAAGTTCAATGGTCCTCAAATCCTAAGGATTGCTCTTGGGAATCTAGAGAATTCATCGAGCGAACGCATCCTGACTTACTTTCTCATGCTCTTTAAGGTGAACTTCTTACTTCAAAATTCTTTTGTGTTAATATGCTTTTATGGTTGTTACTATATATCTTCTTCTTAAATATTGTGAGGACGCAATTTCTTTAAGGAGGGGAGTCTGTAACAACCCGCATATTTATTGATTTTATATTTAAATATTTTATTTAAATATTTTATCGATACTCGGAATTTAGTCCGAAAAGCTACTTTTTGCATACGGTCGAATTAGGACTCGGGACCACTCCCATTGAGTTCAAAATGACGTTTTCGATCTTTTTAAGTATAAACTTTGATATGTTTGGAGATAGTAGAATTTTGCTACTTTTTCACTTAGGGCCTTGGTTTGGGCTGAGCTCATTAACCCCACTTAACTCAGTTCCAACCCTCTCCTCTTCATTTACTTCCTTTCTATTTTTCTTATACTCAAGCTTTTATAACAATGGAGAGTGGAATGGGAAATTAAAACTCAAGCCCTAGTTTTCTTTTGCAAATCAAACTCTAGCTCCAAACTAATAGAAGAACCCATTGGTAAGCTTTCTCTTCTTCTTCTCCAACTCATTCTCTTATCAATTTCAGAAATTCCTAAACCTAACTTTGGGAATGTTCTTCTTTTAAAGCTTAGAATCAAGCTTCTTGAGTTGGATTTGAAGAGTGGTTGATTCTCCTTTGCTTTCAAGCTTCTTCTTCATTTGTTTGGGTTCAAAGGTGAGATTTTTATCTCACATCTTAGTCTATAATTATCTTCGATTGTTAGGTATGAATTCCTAACACTTATTCTTGTGCAATTGATTTTGGTTTGGATTGATTTGGTGTATATTCCAATTTTTGTTGTTTTGAAATCAAAATCTATGAAAATCCTTTTATGGATATTTGGATATTGATATTTGAGGCGTATCGAAGAGCCGTTAAGGCTGGATTGTCGCTTGGCGTAAATCCTTGGTCGTTGTCGCTCGATCGATCGCTTCCGGTATCCGTTTGGCCATTTTTGGCCTAGGTTCAGGGAATGCCCTGAACCCTTGATTCAGACGTCTGAAACGTAGTATTCAGACGTCTGAATATTATACTGGGAATTTTTATTCCCCAGTATTCAGACGTCTGAATCTATATTTCAGACGTCTGAATTGGTTCATTTGGAACCAGAAAGGAAATAGGCTAAAAAGTGCCTATTTCATACGTCTGAAATCAACGATTCAGACGTCTGAATTCTGTTTTGGAAAACTTTTGGTTTTCCAGATTCAGACGTCTGAATCCTTGATTTCAGACGTCTGAATCTGCACTCTTTTTGCCTATTTGCCTATTGGCTTGAGAATTCCAACTTTAATCGATTTATGTTGATTCCGATTTGTTGATTATCATTTATTATGGACTTGATGATTTTTATATCGGGATTTTTGAGAATATCCATTTCGATGGATCCCATAATCGATTTCTATGGATTTTATTCACGTCTTCGAATGTGAATTTTGGTGATTGATTGTTTCTACAATCATTTCTATGATTTGTCACTTTAAAAATATAAAGGTTTTCTATACTAGTAGTAAATATCAAAACTCTTTCTTCAAATGATTTCAACTCTATTTTATTACAAAGATCGTTTCTTAAAACCGTTTTCCAATCTACTAGTATACACAAACCTTTACCTCACTCGTATGAGAAATCTAATTAAATGACTTAGTAAAACGAGTGGTATGAAACGCTTGCGTTTACTTCGCCGGTTAATTCTTGGACTTGTTCGATTGAATCTCTTGTGACAATTTTCTAGTGGAGATCTACAATTTGTTCGTAAATATTTAAGTTAAGCTAGTGGTTATGGGACATGAAGCTAAGCTCATATATTTACTAGCTTACTGTAATTGACACTTCTTGATGATCATGACGATCATTTTTGTGATTTAGACTAGCAATTGTGCGATGTCTCTTTGTCTGCGAGGGAGACTAAACCCCGTTTCAGTGTGATTTCGACTCACACATGTGGGGTAGCGCCCCATGGTCTTCGAGTCGTTCGTGTGTCAAAAAATTAACGGCTAGCTACCATGAGATAGTGTCTCGTTCGTGTGATACATATGTTGGTGAGTTTTCATGCTCCCGTTCGTGTGATAGGCCTCCCCCCTTTTTTATGATTTCTGGATTTCGTGTGTTGAATTATGGAATTTATGCTTCACCAATTTTAGTGATTTTCATTGATATGATATATCAATTTTTGTGCATTGGTGAGTTCGTGTGTCATTGACTTGTTGTGAATACAAGTTTTGGGTATGAAACCCTTTTTGGATCTTTGTGAAGATTTTTGTGATATTGATTAATCTCATGTTGAGTTTCAATTACATACTTATTGTAGTATGCCTGTATGGTTATCATATGTTTATGCCATATCTCTTATTCTATATCATGTCATCTGATATTTATAGCTAGACTGATCCGTTTATTATTTTCTTATAAATAATACTTGGGTCAGACCGAGATGTTACAGGTGCTTCTGCATGACTTCTCCCCTGAGATTCATTACTCTGACTTTTGGCTAACCACATAGATTAGCAGTTTTTGTTGTATACACTTAAGATATAGACTCATAGTTGTATTTTTTTGTATAGCACGTGTTTCTATTCTTCTATATTATTGTGGATTTTTTTGACCACTACTCTGATGTACACTTTCATGTGTTAGTTATATATTCATATCTTCTTCCGCCTTTGTGATATGAATTATCTGTGACTGATTTGTCTTATGTTTATTTCTATATTTGTTTCCGAAGATTATTATAGCCACTGTGTAGTAGCTTTGAGTTTGTATCGGTATGTCGGATTTCCTCTTGAAATAACATGCATGTTATACTATCTGACATATTGGTGCTTGCGTAAAGCAATTACACGGATGGTCGCTCCTCAACAGCCTTATTCTCCGTGCTAGTTGACAGCATTGCTCCGTGGTGTTCTTGGCTAGCGTGGGTATAGAGGTAGGGCGTCACACTAGATCAGAGTACCGAGGACCACTCCCGATCCCCTGCAACACAAGACCGGAGCTACCCATTACTGGATAGTCCGAATAAGATCACCCTACGGTTGGGATTATCAACTGCCCACTAAGCCAAGATCAAAAGGAACTCTAGACAGGGATGACCATACCCTACTTGGGTGCTAACCACTTAGCCTTGCTGCACCTCCCCTGTTTTAGCCATTCCCGATTGATGAGGCTTGAGGCTATGCGTTACCTTTTTAGAACACATTTCACTTAGAATGTCATCGTCCTCCGGACGATGGTCTGATAGCATTCGTCCATACAAGTTGCCCTGGGTCTGGACAAACCGAATCACCATCTTCATCATCTTCACCGTCTTCATTCGCAAACGTTCAAACCAGATCGAAGTAGTTTTTGGATAATTAAACCTGATCTCGGTCTCTTCGAAACGATCAGCGCATTGGCCGATATTGATAGTCGATTATTTAACAACCAAATTAAACAATCATTCAACCAATTATTTTATTTCCACTGAAAAACACCAAGCCTTATTAAATTTAGCTTTTTAAATCAATTTAATCACTTTATCCAAAATTATACACTTAAATATTTAAAATAAAACTTTTTAATTGCTTTATTCAAAATAATAGTTATAAAATCCTATAGTAATTTCCCAAGTAAAACTTTAGCCAAAACTACTTTTAAAATAAAACTATTCCATAAGGTATAAATATTTAATAGTTATCCTTTACATCAAAATACTAATTTAACCTTGAAAATAATTCCTACTATAATTAACTTCAATAAATATTGACTTTAACAAATTTAAAACAAATAAATTATAATTTTTTTTCTAAAACATTCTTTCAAAACTATTTTCAAAACTTTTACTTTATGCTTAAAAATCTCCTTTGAAATTATACTTGGCTTTTCACGAAAATACATTTTTCATCCCAATATAACCCATCTAATCATTTATAAATCCTTCTCGATTAATCCTAATTTAATTTACATCTCAATCCCATAAATTTCCCTTTCCACACTTATAAAAATAAACCACAATTTATTTTTAAAACAAATTATCACATCCTCATAAATTCCTACCGTAAATTTATATTTTCAGATTTATCCACTGATAAATATTTCACTTTATTTATAAACCCTGTTTATAATTTCCATACCCTCATTTTCCTTTAAATCACAGTTTCCAAAACACTTAATCGATTCTCTGAATTAATTCCATTTTAAAACTTATTTTGATTTACCCAAATTTATTTCAAAAGCATTAATTCCAATTTTACTCTTTTATTTTGATTTAAAACCTTATTTAAATATGAAATACCAACTTCATACTCTTTTCCAAAATTCTCCTTTTATTTTTCCCAACTCATTTTAAATCTTAAATTTTAAAAATATATTCCTTCGTACTTACAAAACAATATTGCTTAAGCCCATATTTTAAAAATCCCTTTTTTCACATTTATTCAAAATCCTTATTTTTCCCATATCCAGGAATTTATTATATAGGATTTAAAAATCAAACTATTTATTTTTTCCAATTCTTTTCTTTTTAAATTTATCCATCTTTACTATAAATTTCTTAGTTTAAATTTTCCTTTTTAATATTTATATTTTTAAAATGCCACAATATATCTAGCAATAGGTTAACATCAAATAAATAAATTTTCTAACATAATATATATCACAGAATTATTCAACATTTCATATGACTGAATATGAAAATAAATTTAACATTTTTAAGGAATCCAGTTGGATTCCTCCAACCTATTCCCTGCATCCACAGATGTTAGCACAATATAAAAATACCAATCTCGCTTCAAGGCGTGATATCGCGGTATATAGGGTCATCCGCTATTATGCGGGGCACATAGGGTCTCATCCGCTATATAACGTGGGAATATCAATCACTCCAATATATATACTACTATATATAATATCACATCCAGACTGATAATAAATTATCAATTCAAGCAATCAACCAATAATTTAAATTTTTAACTATTTAAATCAACCGATAATCCAGATGTGAGTGAGATTAACTCACCTTTATTTTTGCAACCCAATCCAAACTGGCTTGTCTCTCCACGATTTATGGACCTTGTACAAACATTATATGGTTTATCAACATTTCAACCAATCGAATAATCAATTACCATTTATTTAGTTTTATTTAAACTAACTTGTTCGAATTGAATCAACTTTAAAATTTTAAAGTGTTTTAACCAATTAAATTCCTCTTTTGAAAACACCTCCCTTTACAAGAATCATTTTTATAAGTTACCAAAAATCTAAATTTAAATCATTTTTCACATGTGAAGACATTTTTCAAAAATCCCAACTTTAAAATCCTATATATATATATATACACATTCCCAAAATTAACTAATTATCCATTTATCAAAATGAATTGAAAATTAAACACCTTTTATAATTTTAATTAAAAACTAAATTACCTTTGCTATTTTATCCTACTGTAAATTTTATGATAAGTGAAATAAAAATCAACTATTAATTTACTAGTTTAGACTTAAGTGACAGTAAATTTAAAAATGTTAAAAATTTAAATTACCTTAACTCAACTGGAAAACAATAACAGCGAACTTCTGCTCGACCCCTCTGTACGAGATTTCTGCCCTCATCCATCGCATGCTCGCGACCAGGCGTCATCGTCGAACCCCTAAGCTTATCGAACAACCCCACTTCGCTCGAACTCGCTTCCCAAACGAAAGCTTGGAGCGCGATACAAATCTCTCGAGTCTGCTCGAAGACCCACCACCAGCAGCCGCTGATCCAAAATCAAAGAGCGAACCCAAGATTTTCCCCCGTACTTCTAACCTTGACTACGAAGCCCAAAAGGAGAAAGGCCGAGCAACCCAATCAGAAGGAAGCTCGCTACTTCACCTCTGACTGCCTTACAATCGAATGAAAAATAAAATTGAAGGAGAGATCGTGAATTCGATTTTGAGAGAACGATGATTTCAATTTTGAATTGAGATACTTGAGTTTAGTTCGATCACCCATCTTTTATTTTATTTTTGTTATGAACGATGTAGTTCATACCCTTTTAAAAATGATTTGTCTCGACATTTTTTTTAAACTGTTATCGATTATATTTGAATGGGAAGGAGAAGAACGCGGTTGATGTTTTTAAAGAGGAAGAGATTGCGTGTAGGCGATGTCCTAGGTGAATTTATAAAAGAAAACAAGGGAAGACAAGAAGCGATGTTTAACGTTAAGAAATGGTCTTGCTGCAGTGATTTGAAAAACTGATGGAAAAGAAACGGCGATGTGAAGAATTTTTGACCAGTAAAATATACATTTATATATATTGTATTTAATCAAATATTTAAATTGTCTTGATTTATGTAGCTTAAATCGCGAAACTCTATCGAGGCGTGCCGCTAGGAATTTTATAATGTATACACCTATTTCGAGCGCAATGGAAAGGTTTCGAGTCCTAATCTGATCATATGGAGAAGATAGCATTTTGGACCCAGCTATTATATTGAATTTTCGATATAGATTCCAGCGCGTTTATATATCGTACGATCACACGATAACTCCGAATGATACAAAATTTGAAATCCGATAAGGATACAATATTACGGATCCAATACAACTGGTTTCGTTGAATCCCGAGACTGTGTCTTGGAATGCTATTTTTAAATGTCAATTTAAACGGTACATTTTTAAACTGAACAAATCACCTTTAAATTCATTTTTCAAGCTTCTGTTATCTTCAGTATTATTAATATAAATTTTATAAACCCTCAAATAAATTTTAACGAGCTTAAAAACTAAGATTCAATATTTTACCCAATTTCCAGTTATTAAATTCAAAAATTTAATTATCCAATAAATTGGTTACATTTGGAATTCAAGTTAAAAATTAACTTTGAAATATTTAAAATCAATTAAATATTCCAATTCGAAATGTCTGAAATCCCAGGTCGTTACATTGCTCCCCCCTTAGAAGAATTTCGTCTTTGAAATTGTCAGTTAAGAAGAATGGTCCACCACCCGTTAACTATTTCCCAAACTACCCAGTTTTCAAACAACTTCCCAAAACAATTTTTTATTTAAGACATACTATCACTCTTACTAACTTGCCAAACTCATCCATAGTTTCCAAACAATAGTACCTACTCAACCCTTTAAATTATAATTTAAAACCAAATTTTAAATTATCAAAATTTTATTAAATTTTTTCAAACTTCCTGAATTTTCGAAAAATTTCGCCAGCGTCTCTTTTGCGCGGCTAGCTCGAAACAACTACAAAATGCCTCTACTTACCCAAATTTCAAAAGAAAACAAAAGCCAAGTGGCTAGATCAAAAAATTCAACAAATTTCATATGCCAATTTAAATACATACCTTTTCGTCGGGCAATTCAAAATTTATCTTCTGAATTCAAAAACACTAATTTCCTTTTGCTTTTAAAACACCTGTATATCCTACTTAGCAATAATATCCAATCACAGCATTCAAAATCATTTTTATTTACTTCTTTTACAAAAATTTCCATATTTGCTTTACTTAAGCCGTACGATGTGCATATATCATCCGTACACAATATCAATTCTGATCGCTCACTCGATCATACAATTTCACTTCCGAACTAGTATCGTCCACCCGACACCCTAGTGCGGACTCAGACCTGATTTCTTGATCAGAAACCTTCATTCTCTTTGCATAGCCATAAGCTATGATAAAGAATTTCCAGATTCAATCAATAATCCATATTCAGGGTTCGCCGTCGAAAATCAAGAGAAAAATCCCAACTCGGATCGATATAACAATCTCGAAATTCTATGCTAGAATTTGGATCAAATCGCTATGCGAATAAATAATATACGTACATCCTATGTATTTATCTCAATTGATTATTAGCTATATTAATTCTCTTTTTATTCACATTTATTTTGATTTCCATTTGCTTATTCACAATTTTCATTTCACACGCCTTTATTAAATCTTCATTAATATATTAACTTAGAATATCTTCCCAATACCAATTTTACTTAAGAATTTTACCATTTATTCTTAAGTTCAATATAAATATTTTACACACTTAAATATTTATTTTCAATTCACCATTTTGGTCTACCTTTATTCAAATTGGATCTCCAATTCCATATGAATTCAATTTACCTTTCATTGTTGAATATTGAATTCTGTTCATCTTATCCCAAACCATATTTAATTAACCATTTCTTTAATTAGTTACACTCACTAGTTTATTCATACTTCAAAAAAAAAAAATTATTTCCAAACTTTTAATATTTTTAGTCCACTTCAAACTAATTCTTCAACTTCACTCTATGTTAACATAATTCAATTTAAATTTTGAATATTCAGTTTCAATTCCATTTGCTTACCAATTAAATTAGTTTGTTCATTCAGACATTTATTTTCCAACTTAATAAATTTTATTTCAATGACCATTTTACTTAGTCTTCTTTGACCTTTTCTTTAAATTCACTTTTACTTAAGTAGATTCAATTACACTCCTACTCAATTCAAATTTTAAACTTCTATAAGTTTTCCAACTTATTTACATTCCATTCACTAATCTCTTTAATTTACTAGATTTAATTGGCTTACCTTTCTAACTTATTTCATTTTCACTCTTACTTTAATCTAACTCTTCTTTAAGTTAAAATTTATTCTAAAAAACATCAATTTTTATAAGTTCCCAAACTCATTTGTATTCCATAAACAATTTAATTAACTTCCAGAGTTTAAACAATTTCTTAAGTATTTCAAAATCACCTTTGGAACCAACTATATCCAAAATCCTTTGGTATACCAAATTATTTTTTTTGCATTTCAAAACCAAACCTAACTTTTTCAAACACCAACTCAAAACATTCAGGTAGCAATCCCTCTCTTGGAAACTCGAAAACGAACATCGATGATGCTACAGTCATCACCAAAATTATTTTTCAGCGACCGAAGTGAGTTCAATGCTTTTACTTTCTTTAAAACATTTCAAATATTTCTAAATTCTAAATCTCACCAGATTTCATATCCAATTCAAAAATATTTCCAAATAATATCACTATTATTCCTCCAAAGCATTGAAAATCATTTTCAAATCCAAAGGAAATTAAATTTTCAAAATTTTTGAATTCCAAATCCTTTCAATCTTTATTCAAGTATTACTCTGGAATTTTATTCCAATTCAATTATAAATCACATTTATAATTCACATTTTCAAATTTCATTCTGTTATATGAATTTATTTCTTAACTTTTCATTACAATTTTCAATTCCTTATTCAATTTCCACACAAGAATGATAATAATTTGATATTATCACTTCCTAACAACCAAGCAACCATATATAACTATAATAATTTACGGAAAATTATTTCTTTCATATATAAAATAATTTGGGCAAAATTATTTCATTCACCCTATTTAAAATAATAAAGTGTCGAATTATTCTGTATAAGTGTTTAGAGATCCCTATCAATAACGTTAATTAGTCGTATTGACCAGAATCCATAAGCCCCTCAACAACTAATCAACACAATATAAATTGATTTTATATTCACTAAAAATGTGCGCTTATATCTATTATTACGCTCAAACTCATTCTAGGGCACTACTGACCCTATCTCTAATGAGTAATCCCCACCACAGCCAAGGTTCTTGCTTAACCTTCAGCTCTTATACCATTGTAATAGCCCGCAAATCCGTACCACTTTGAGTCAACAATATTCTCCATCAGTTTAACTGGAAGAGGTCGGAAATACAAACCACTAGGGTTAAAGAAGAAAGAGGTAGAAGAAGAAAATAGAAACAACATCAGAATCTCACAATCACAGTGGAACAACATATAATATATAACAACAGATTTTTATACAAAAGAATCTACAACTGTATAATACTTACAATCATCAGAGTACAACATAATCCATAGCACACAACTGGACAGTTATAATAACTTATCCTCACAAAAGCTGACTATACATCTTACACTGCACAGTGGAATATACATCAAGTGCGTGTGATATGTCTCACCATCTAGCTCTTCTCTTGAGCTCCAAAGCATCCTATCCTATATCTACAATACTTGATCTGACCGAGCATTATAATCACTCGAGTCGGTCTGGAAAACCAGCGTGAGAAAACACACTCAATTGAATTATTTAAAGCTTTCAAAAATCCTTTGAAATCAAAGGTATCTGGTAAGACCACGCCACAAATAAACATGCCAGGTTTTTACCTTACGATAACCAGAACATTTTTATCAAATCCGTCTGATATTATAATAGTGTCTATAGAAAGTAAAATAGAATCCAGCTGAAATGCTTGTATCTCACGTTCTAGCATAGTTGGGCACAATCAAAACCGCACAGGCGTTTATTGGAGATTGGATTCCATACAATGGAAGGGCTAATGTGGTACCGCCCGTTGCAGTATCTGGCCTAGATCAGAGTACCGAGGACCACTCTCGATTCCCTACAACACAAGACCGGAGCTACCCCATACTGGATAGTCCGAATAAGATCACGCGGATGGGATCAGCAACCGTCCACTAAGCTGAGATCAAAAGGGACTCTAGACAGGGATGACCTTGCCCTACTTGGATACTACCCACTTAGCCTTGCTGCACCTCCCCTGTTTTAGCCATTTCTGGTTGATGAGGCTTAAGGCTATGCGTTACCTTTTTAGAACACATTTCACTTAGAATGCTCATCGTCCTCCAGACGATGGTCTGATAGCATTCGTCCATACAAGTTGCCTTGGGTCTGGACAAACCGAATCTCCGCCTTCACCATCTTCACGGTCTTCATTCGCAAATGTTCAAACCGGATCGAAGTGGTTTTTGGATAATTAAACCTGATCCCGGTCTCTTCGAAATGATCAACGCATTGTCCAATATTGATAGTCGGTTATTTAACTATCAAATTAAACAATCATTCAACCAATTATTTTATTTCCACTGAAAAACACTTTTTAAATCAATTTAATCACTTTATCCAAAAACATGCACTTAAACATTTAAAATAAAACTTCTTAAATCGCTTTATTCAAAATAATAGTTGTGAAATCCTATAATAATTTCCCAAGTAAAACTTTAGCCAAAACTACTTTTTAAAATAAAACTAATCTATAAGGTATAAATAGTTAATAGTTATCCTTTACATCAAAATACTAATCTAACCTTGAAAATAATTACTACTATAATTAACTTAAACAAATATTTACTTTAACAATTTTAAAACAACTAAAATATTTTTTTTCCCTAAAACATTCTTTCAAAACCATTTTTAAAACTTCTACTTTATACTTAAAAATATCCTTTGAAATTATACTTGGCTTTTGAGAAAAAAAAATTCATCCCAATATAACCCATCTAATCATTTATAAATCCTTCTCGATTTATCCTAATTTAATTTATGTCTCAATCCCGTAAATTTCCCTTTCCATACTTATAAAAATAAACCACAATTTATTTTTAAAACAAGTTATCATCTCCTTGTAAATTCCCACCGTGAATTTATATTTTCAAATTTATCCATTGATAAATATTTCACTTTATTTATAAACCCTGTTTATAATTTCCATACCCTCATTTTCCTTTAAATCACGGTTTCCAAAACAGTTAATCGATTCTCTGAATTAATGCCATTTTAAAACTTATTTTGATTTACCCAAATTTATTTCAAAATCCCTTAATTCCAGTTTTACTCTTTTATTTTGATTTAAAACCTTATTTAAATCTGAAATACCAATTTCATACTCTTTTCCAATATTCTCCTTTTATTTTTCCCAACCCATTTTAAATCTTGAATTTTAAAAATATATTCCTTTGTACTTACAAAATGTGATAACCCGGAATTTTAAACAGCCGTTAATTGATAATTAACCGGATTGTACTAATAAAAATACTGATATATATGTTAGACAAATAAAATTTTGAAATTAAAGGATATCTGTATATGTACGTAAATTTGAAAATATAATAAAAGTTGGAAATTTTAAAATATATACATAAACAAATATACAAGCATGTGAATAATAACCACGGGCAGTAGAATATATGGGAATTGATAAAGGGTTGTATACTTTCTTTTAAAATTAAATATGAAAATAAATTTAGTTTATAAGTATAAAAAGAAAATATAAAACATATATAAATAAATATAAAACATTAAAACATATATATATATATATATATCTGTGTGTGTGTGATTTTATTGGTATATAATTTATTTTATATTATTTTGTATAAAGGATTTTATTTATATAAATTAAAAAAAATGTATTTATTAAATAGGAAATTAATGTGAAAGTATTATAAAAAACATTGAAAAATTATTTACACATGCATATTACATGTGTAGTTTGTACATGCCTTGGAAATAACAAGTGGCGATATGTTTCTTTAAGTTGAGAAATTAATAATATAATGACTAGAGAATCAAAGCTGTAAAACAATTCCAAATTTTTCCATATTCTCTTCTCTCAATCTCGATTTCCTTCATCTTCTTTTTTAAAACCAAACCAAAAATTTGAGCAATAAAGATAAAACTAAACTAAACAACTACCAGGCTTACAACTGAATAATTCGAGATCATCTAAAACAAGTGCGAATTCAGATTCAACTAGCAGCAGATTCAAATCAATAAATCGAGTTACAAATTCTAAGTCAAGCTTCAATCAACTATCGGGTTCCAGAAATAGGCCGCTGTTCAACAATAAGGTGAGTAATTTGATGTACTTTTTTTAAATGGGTAAGTTTTATCTCCACTTCTGATATCTGGTTGTAATCCGATAGATTCAACCTTATTTATTTTGTTAAGTTCTTGAGTTTATTGGGAAATTAACATAAGTGGATTTATTTAAGTAAGCTGCAAATGAATAGCTCCGAAGTAAAGTATAGTGGGTTTTCTACTGTAACAGTTAAATAAGAGAGTTTGGTTACGATTTGAACTTGTTATAGTTCCTTGTTCTTTTATCACTGCATTATTTACTTAGCAACAGGGAGCAAACCTGTAAAGATAAATACGAGTTAATTTACTTGGTGATGTTGGAAATGATGGAACTTAGTGTAGCTTGGTTATTTAGAGGTAAAAAGGGTGTTAAGGTATGCATGTGCTTGGTACCTTTTCAATGTACAAAACTTTACTGCAGTCCAATGTGAAAAGCTATTACTGGTAGCAAGATGCTCATACTGCTTACTACAATAAATTTTAAATCAATGAATTCAGAAGCATAATTGCTTATCTTTATGAGTGTTGTTTGTGCTTTACGTTGCGTTTGGAGTGAATTAAAATGCAGATTACCTGAAACATAATTTAGTAGCTATGTTTATGGATCTAGACCCTGAAGTAGAATTTGGTTGCCTGGAATTTATTTTGATTGCTAGGTTTACACATTATTATATGCTATATTTATTTCTTAATGCCGATGAATTTAAATATAACTCCTTACTATGTTTGTTTGAAATTGAGTAAGTAAACACTGTAACTAAATAAGTGAATTTGATAACCCTGGAGCTTGTTCTGACTAAATGAGGTTCTTCATCTAATGTTCCATATATAATTCCTTGCTGTGCATGTTTTGTAACTTGTTTGAGTTGAGTAGCAAATAATAAAAAGATATCTAAATATAATACGACAATTTGTACATGTTGAAAAAGGTGAAATGCAAGTAGAAGAAATATCAATAACCTGAGATATGAATTTAGATGCTGAGTTAGTTGGGTCATAGCATAATGTGTGAAAAAAAGAGAACATGCTGCTAATCAAAATAGGACTAGATAAATATTGTAAATTCATTTCAGTAGCAGGTGAAGGAAATACTAATGGCTCTATGACATGAATTAGTTGCTGGGTTGGTTTTTAAATTCACTAGCCTGAAGTAGAAGTAACAAATTATACCTGTGTAAGTTGTGTTCAAGTTCCGGTATAAGAAATAAAAGGGGCTGCAACTGTTTTGTGAAATAAAAATTTAGAATGTACTATAGTAGCCTGTATAGCTTCATCCTCTGTGAGTGTGTATAGTTGCTCACTTTTGATATAAGATTGAGATTAATCGTAATTTTATATAAGCTAGGAAAGGGAAGAGATGCTCGGATTTTGATTCGAGTAAGTCTTGGTTTGTATCGGGTTAATATTTGAATGTTATCAAGTTTTAAAATTTAACAAGAAGTCAAGTTTAAAAACTAATTATCTAAAAAAATATTTCTTTAAAAAATATTTGATTATTTAATGTTTGTTAATTAAAGTTGAGAAATTTATTTTAAGATTAATTAATTAAGTTGATCCTTATGTTGTTTTAAAACTTAATTAATCATGTAATTAAGAAGTTAATTAATTAAGATAAAGTTTTTTAATTATTAATTAAACTTAAAGCTTTAAGGTTAATCGATAGATTAATGTTAATTTAATTCCAAGGTTTATTAAATAAGATTTTAAATGATAATTAAAGAAGATAATGAAGATAAATAATCTAACTCTAATGAGTTGATTGATAATTAAAAATTAATTAATAAGTAGTTAATTAATGATTAAAGAATAATTAATTAATAACTAAGGAATAATTAATCAATGAGATTAATTAATTATTAATTAAGGTTAATTAATCAAGGTAGTTAATTAAAGTTAATTAACTAATTAAAATTATTAATTAGGTAAGTATAACTAATTGAATATTAAGTAATTATGGGACAACCAATTAATGAAGGTATTTAAGGATAATGACAAATGGTTTGTAATTAACTAGTGTTAATTAAGCTTGGTTAAGAAATTAATTTAATTGGTTAAATTAAATTAATTAGAATTATGTGATAAATTAATCTAGCTTTGGGATGATGATGAAATGAATAAAATGATTAATACCTAGGGTATGATAATCTATGATGATCTGTGATTGTGAAATGCTTTGAACATAATTGTGACAAACATAAGTTATTTATCTGTGATTGAGTTGCTATAAGAATACAAATATTTTGTATTAAATTAAATTGTTTAACCTTAAAAACATCATGGGTTAGAAATGACATTGGATTCGAAGAGACCGAGGTCGGGTATTAGTAGATACCCGAATCCACTTCGATCTGGAATCTACAATAATTCTTTATGGATTTGATTTGGAACAAATAGGCTGGAAAGGAATAAATGATATAAATTTGGTCATTTATTCTGAGTAATAATACTTAAATATGATTGTAAGGTGTGTATTTGACTTTGGCAAGTTAAGAACTTGTTGTGAGGCACGAGTTACCCAGGTTTTAAATAAGTTTATTGCATTAGTATTTCTTGTTAGCTGGGTTTACTCACGCTGGTTTCTAGCCTGACCCGGGTGTTACTTTGATGTAATGCTCGGGTCAGACCGAGTATTTCAGATTTTCAGGTAAGGACGTTCTGGAGCTCAGGAGACGAGCTGGATAGCAGGAACGTATGAAGAGTATTCTGTTGTGATTTATTGTAGTTTATCTGGGGCATGCTGAATTATCCACCTAGTGTTCTGTAAATGTTGTAACTCTGATATATCAAAGTGTAATTTGACAAGTGCAGATTTCCTTTATATAACTGCTATTTATTTGATATTATATTTTGATCCGCTGCGAATGTGAGAATCTATGTTTTGGTGTTTCTGTTTCTTCTTTTTCTTCTATCTCTTTCTTCTTTTTCTTAACTATTTGGAATTTTCGGGATCGAAAATTTCGTGTCGTTAAATTTGGTATCAGAGCGAGGTTAAGCAAGAACCTTGGCTTTGGTGGGTATACTCATTAAGGATAGGGTCAATAGTACCCTAGAATGAGTTGAGCGTAATGTATATGAGAGAGCGTACTTGTTATTTTCTTATATAATGGTTTTAAAAGTAAATTATTTTTACATAAGTTTATATATAAAGCAATGATTCTTCTAACCATTATATATTAAGGTAATTGGTTGTTGTATTATTTGAAAAGTAAATAAGGAGAATTAAGTGGTAGTAGAAATACAACCAAATTGAAATTAAATAAAGATAAGTTTAAAATGGATACAAACTGAAATTAAAATCTTGAATTCGGGGAAGGGTTTCAGAATAAGACAATAATGAATTGGTTTGCAGATATGATAATCTTGGGTATTATCATAAATAGTTATTGTGTTTAATAATGATATATTTGTTAATAAGTAAGCCAAATGAAGTAAACTTTTAAGATGAATATAACTTCTAAATTGAAGTAGGTTTTAAATTGTGAAGTTTAAAAACCTAAGTCTAGAAAGAATTGAATTGTTTCAAAGTGTTAAAGGAAATAACAAATAATATAATTCAGACTATTTTGAATATAGTCTTATTTTAAAATAAGAAATGTTTGGAAAATTTTAAAGGAATTTGTTTTGAAATTAAAACCAAAGGTGGTTTAAAATTTTAAAGCATGGCTGGGAGGGCCAAGAAATAAATATGTATATATGGATATACATGATATCAATGATAATTTGAAATAAACTCTAAGGTGTTGAGTTTTTATTTTCCCTGAAGTGTGATGTAAAAACCCAAAGTGATATAAGTTTTGAACTTATAAGAGGGAAAGAATTTTGAAATTTGAAGCGGGAATTCAAATTTGATTGAGGTTAATAGGATTTAGTTGAATTTAACTTAAAGGAAGGGGACATCATGAATTAAAGATTTCATGATGAAATTGAGATTTAAGTTAAATGGGTTGATTTGGTAGGGAGTATATATGATCTCAAACAGGGTTGAGATCTGGGAATGGGTAGTGGATGATGAATGTTTTAAATAAATTGGATGTTTATTTATCCTAATATCATCCTGTTATTATTAATAATTTTGAAATTGAATTAAGTAAAGGATTGGAATAATATGTATATCCATTGCTGATATAAATGGAAAATAAAATCACCTTGAATTTATGATTTAAATGTTCAAAAGGAACTTGGAAATTTAAATTGTTAAGGATTGGTTACAAAATTGAAATTAGGTAATAAATTGGATTTCAAGGATTAAATTGTTTAAAAGGGATTTGAATTTTTATTTGAACTTAGAAATAAGTTTATGAAGAAGGAAAGGGTAATTTTAAATGGAATATATGAAATTTGGACTAAGAATTAAATTGTTCAAAGACTTTAAAAATAAAGGTTAATTTGGTTTAAGAGGTTAAACCAGCATTTGAAAATATACCTTGAATTTATATAATTGGAGATGGTTTTAAGTTGAAATTTGAATAGAACTAATTCAAATTGAATTTGATTTTAATTAATTAAAATTGTGATTGAAGATGGATAAATTTAAAATTCAAATGGAAAATTTGAATTGGATTAATTTGGAATGAAATTGAAGTTGAATGAGTTCAAATTCAAATACAAAGTTGATTTGAATTTGGGATGAGATTGGAAGTTAACTTAATTTGAATTGAAATTGAAAGTTAATTGAAAATTGGCAATTGATTGGATTGGGATCAATTCAAATTGGAATTGAATTAATTTAAAGAGAAATGGAAATTTAAATTGAATTGAAATTGAGTCAATTCAAGAGGAAGTGGAAATTTAAATGGAATTGATGGGAAATGGAGATTGGAAAGTTGAACAGTTTGGCTCTGGACTATTTTCAAAATAAATTGTCTTAATGCAAATATATTTTTCCAAATTATTTACTATGCAATCTTTCTTTTAAAAGCCCAAACTATTTTATACTTACTTCATAATTATTTTGGAACTATTTAACCATTTTACAACTGTTTTATAACCTAATTATTATCTTTCAAATATTTTATAACTAATTACTATTTTTACAACTATTTTGCAATTATTTAAAATTTCTATAACTATTTGACTATTTTCCAACTATTTTATAACTACTTAACTATTTTATAGCTATTTTTCAACTACCTATCTATTTTAAAAACATTTTCAAGTTATTTTTAAATTTAAATTGTTCAGAGTTTAAACTGTTTGTAATTGAAGTAATAACTCAATCGAAAATGGAAGCAATTGAGAATAAGTGAATAGAATTAAAGGAAATGTGAATAGAAAAGAGAATTGATCTGGCTAATAACCAATAAAGATATATACGTAGGATGTACGTATATTATTCTATTCGCCTAGTGATTTGATCCAAATTCGAGCGCAGAATTTCGAGATAGTTATATCGATCCGAGTTCGGATTTTTCACTCGATTTTCGACAGCGAACCTGGATATGGATTGTTGATTAGTTCTGGATATTCTCTATCATAGTTGTGGCTATGCATGGAGAATGACGGTTTCTGATCAAGAAACCAGATCCGAGTCCACACTAGGAAGTCGTGTGGACGATGCTAGTTCGAAAGAGAAATCATGTGATCGATTGAGTGAGCAGATTGATACTGCGTACGAATGATATGTGTACATCATACGGGTTTGAATGAAATCGATATTGGGAATTTGTAGAAAAGAAACGTGAAATGATTTTTTTGAAATGAAAAGTATATTTTGTGAAATATACAATGAAGTAAAATGGAAATCAGATGTTTCTATGATTAAAAGTTCACTTTATGAAGATAAGTAATACGTAAGTAACTTTATGGAGTAATCAAATTTGAATATTTGATTTGAAATAAACAAAGCTATATATCTTTGTTATATAAGATAAATCTTCCCTTGTTAAATCTATTACCGGAAGGAAAGGATTTTTGAAAATACTTGAAGTATAAAAAGGGAATTTATTCAAGTTTGAAGTGTTCCAAAGGTTTTTAAATTTATATATATCTATATATATAAAGGATCTTATGGAAATGATTTTGTGAAAAGGTTTTTGGAACCTTTGGATTTGGAAAGGCTTTTTTGGTTTTTGGCTAAAATCACTATTGGAATTTGGAAAAGCCTAATTTGAGAATTATCGATTTTTGGAAATCGATTTTGTATAAAGGAGATTTATATGAGATTCATACTAGGTGTATGATTTGGAAGATACTATATGTGTATATTATAAAGTGTTTTGAAAATGGCACTGGAGAAAAAGGTGCTCCCTTGGAACGAACTTCTCAGGAGTGCCACAGGGTGGTACTCCTTGAACCCCAAAGGGGGTTCTAAAGTTGATCCTGTGAGGAGTCCGGACAAACTAGTTCCCGAGGATTATGTGTAGTGCGTAGCGAAAATCGAGGGCGTTGATGCTTATAGAGACATTGGGTTATGCTGTGACGACAGTGTAGCTCGATGTCACTGCGATCTACTGCGGACTATAGCGGAAGTCGTGTGTGCTGCTGAGAGCCAACGGTCTACGTTTGATTTTGCCGCGATGGCAACGTAACATCGGTAAACTGCGATCTATGAAGACATAGCGAAAGTCGAGAGGCCGTGAGAGCCTAAGGCTATTGGGACTTGACTGATGTAGTCTACGACCTATGTGGGAGTGGAGAAGTTTCATTCTTTTGGCAGCGAAATTCGAGGGCACTGATGCCTACAGTTATATGGGTTTTTGTTGTGATAGCAACGTAACCCCAGTTATAGCTGCGATCTGTAGTAGGTTCCATGGCGTAATCGACGGGCGTGGAGACCTACAGTTATCTATGGATTTTGCCTTGACTGCAACGTAACCATCGGGTTAACTGCGACCGTGGATGGGGGTGATGATTTCAGAGCATTCTCACCAAAGATATTTCCTCTATTTTCAAAAAGGTTTTCTATATTTTCAATAAAATTATTTTTCAAATATTTTCACTAGGTGTTGAAAATGGGTTTACCAAGTACTTATAGATTTTCAGTTCTACGCCTGATCAACGTATGACTGAATTTCTATGAGAACAAGGATGGACAGGTTGAGACATCGAGTTATAAAAAGTATTATTATAAAACTATTTTTGTAATACTATGTAGATTTTAAAGTGTTAAAAAAAAATTCTTAATAAAAAGGGAGTTTATAGTTTAAAAATGTTAAAGAGTAATTTATCTAATATAAGTTTTTTAATAAATTCTGGCTTGTTCCTTTTCGAGGACGAAAAGATTCTAGGGGGGAAGGAATGTGATAACCCGGATTTTTGAACAGCCGTTAATTGATAATTAACCGGATTGTATAAATAAAAATAATGATATATATGTTAAACAAATAAAATTTTGAAATTAAAGGATATCTGGATATGTAAGTAAATTTGAAAATATAACAAAACTTGAAAATTTTAAAATATATACATATACAAATATATAAGCGTGTGAATAATTATATATACCACGGACAATAGAATATATGGGAATTGATAAAGGGTTGTATTCTTTCTTTTAAAATTAAATATGAAAATAAATTTAGTTTATAAATATAAAAAGAAAATATAAAACATATATAAATAAATATAAAACATTAAAACATATTTATATATATGATTTTATTGGTATATAATTTGTTTTATATTATTTTCCATAAAGGATTTTATTTATATAAATTAAATAAATGTATTTATTAAATAGGAAATTAAATGTAAAAGTTTTATAAAAAAAACATTGTAAATTTATTTACACATGCATATTACATGTGTAGTTTGTACAGGCCTTGGAAATAACAAGTGGCGATATGTTTCTTTAAGTTGAGAAATCAATAATATAATGACTAGAGAATCAAAGCTGTAAAACAGTTCCAAATTTTTCCATATTCTCTTCTCTCAATCTCGATTTTCCTTCATCTTCTTTTTTAAAACCAAACCGAAAATTTGAGCAATAAAGATAAAACTAAACTAAACAACTACCAGGCTTACAACTGAACAATTCGAGATCATCTAAAACAAGTGCGAATTCAGATTCAACTAGCAGCAGATTCAAATCAACAAATCGAGTTACAAATTCTAAGTCAAGCTTCAATCGACTGTCGGGTTCCAGAAATAGGTCGTTTCTCAACAATAAGGTGAGTAATTTGATGTACTTTTTTTAAATGGGTAAATTTTATCTCCACTTCTGATATCTGGTTGTAATCCGATAGGTTTAACCTTATTTATTTTGTTAAGTTCTTGAGTTTATTAGGAAATTAACATAAGAAGATTTATTTAAGTAAGCTGCAAATGAACAGCTCCGAAGTAAAGTATAATGGGTTTTCCACTGTACAGTTAAATAAGAGAATTTGGTTACGATTGGAACTTGCTATAGTTCCTTGTTCTTTTATCACTGCATTATTTACTTAGCAACAGGGTGCAAACCTATAAAGTTAAATACGAGTTAATTTACTTGGCGATGTTGGAAATGATGGAACTTAGTGTAGCTTGGTTTTTCAGAGGTTAAAAGGGTGTTAAGGTATGCATGTGCATGGTACCTTTTTCAAGTACAAGGATTTACTGCAGTCTAATGTGAAAAGCTATTACTGGTAGCAAGATGCTCATATTGCTTACTACAATAAATTTTAAATCAATGATTTCAGAAGCATAGTTTCTTATCTTTGTGAGTGTTGTTTGTACTTTACGTTGCGTTTGGAGTGAATTAAAATGCAGATTACCTGAAACATAATTTAGTAGCTATGTTTATGGATCTAGACCCTGAAGTAGAATTTGGTTGCCTGGAGTTTATTTTGATTGCTATGTATACACATTATTGTGTGCTGTATTTATTTATGAATGCCGATGAATTTAAATATAACTCCTTACTATGTTTGTTTGAAATTTAGTAAGTAAACACTGTAACTAAATAAGAAGTGAATTTGATAACCTTGAAGCTTGTTCTGACTAGATAAGGTTCTGCATCGAATGTCTTCCATATAAAATTCCTTGTTGTGCATGCTTTGTAACTTGATTGTGTGACGACCCGTAATTTTTGGATGTTTGAAATCAGAATATTTGATTGATTTTAAATATTTAAAAGTTAATTTTTTATCTTAAATTCAAATAACACCATTTATTGGGGAATTTAATTATTAAATTAAATAATATGAAGTTGGATAAAATGTAGAATCTGGAGTTTTAAGCCTGTTAAGAACAATTTAAAGGCTTGTAAAATTTATGTTGATTGTATTGGAGATAGTAAAAGCGTTAAACTTGGATTTGGAAGTGTTACGTTAAGTTTGTATTTTTATCGTTTAAATTGAAATTAAAAATAGCCTTCCGAGGCATAGTCTCGGATTTCGACGAAACCAGTTCCATTGGATTCGTAATGTTATATTATTATCAGATTTCAATTTTCGTAATGTTTGGAGTTGTTGTGTGAGCGTACGATATATAAACACGCTGAATTTATATCGAAAATTTAATATAATAACTGCGTCCAAAAGCTATTTTCTCCATACAATCGCATTAGGACTCGAAACCTTTTCTATTGTGTTCGGAATAGGGGTTTGACATTATAAACGCCTAGCGGCATGCCTCTATAGGGGTTCGAGATTTTGAGATATGTAATATTGGAAATAAATTATATTTATGTATAAATCTTATCCAATTGTCTTCTCAGCCACCCTATGATCTGCACACCTTTACCTTTCGTGTAAACCATGCCTCCTTTCTTTCACTTCAGTTAAGTCATGAGAACAAAAAATCCAATGTTTATCGCTACTTCGAATTTTAATGGCAACAAATCGGTCTTCCCTTTCCTTTTCGTTCGTAATCACGAAAACGTCCTTCCCTTCATTTTTATTTCGCAGTTCAAAATCAGATTGCGATCGAAAAAATAAATTGGCTGCAGATTCACTTCAAAGCGCCTCTATTAATCGAACTCGAGAGAGAGATAGGTCGCGATTTCCAATTTCTTTGAGGAGGAGCTCGCGAGGGTCAGGGAATTGACGACCGAAGCTTCCCAAGTATCTCGCGATGGTATTTCGTCACGTTAGGGTTTGACGAACCCTAATTCGCGATAACACTGGGTGAAGATTATGGTGTGAGCGGAAGGTCGTGACTGTTTTATGTGGTGGCGTGTTGTCAGTATTTGGATTTCGAACTGGAGGTGAGGTCGAAGGCTCGATCGCGAGCAGCGCGAAGTGGTGGTTGCGATGGAACAGCCGGTGGTAGGGTCGCGTGCTAGCAGGTTTAAGGATAATTCGACGATTTGATTTCGCTCTATCGTTGTGCATGTGAGGTATTCTCAAATTTTCCTATTCCAATTTAAACTTAATAAAATATATATGCATGCAGGAGGAAAAAAAACTTAATGGTTACAATAAAGGAAAAAAATAGATCTATTTCTTTTTAATTTAATACATGTATCTAGGATTGGAAAATGAAATTTGTTTTATTTAAATTTAATGCCCATATAGGGTTTAATTTATAGAAGGATGCAAAACAAGTATATTTTATAAGGTTTAGTATATATCTGTAAACAGTAATGTGCGTGTATATATATATGGGAATAGGACTTTTGAAGGTACAATTTTAATAATAAAAAAATGTGTTTGAAAACTTATATGAATTAGATTTTCTTTGAAATCTATATAGGGTATTTCACTAATATATATAGTTCATAAATAAAATAAATATAATTTCACTGATTTATTTTATAATATCGTATTATAGGAATTAAATTGTGTAAATCGACCTATCTAAACCATTTTTGTTACTAAAAGATTTAATAAAGGAAAATTAGTTCAAAATTTAATTGAATGGTAATTAAGGGCTCGATTTATATTTCGAATATTAATAAATCATAAATTGGTTTGTACAAGGTTAAAAATCGCGGTAACAAGATGAGTTTGAGGTGAATGGTAATCTTAGGCCAAAGGTGAGTTAATCTCACTCATCTGGTAATAATTTAAATTTAAATGACTAAATTTAAATAATTGGTTGAATGGTTGAATTGATTTGATGTGCTATATGATAGTATATAATATATCTTGGAATGATTGATTTCCCGCGTTATATAGCGGATGAGACCCTATGCGCCGCATAATAGCGGATGATTTATATTAATCCCATATACCGTGATATTCTACCTCGAAGTGGAATTGGTATTTTATATTGTGGTAACGTCTGTGGATGCAGGAAAACAGGTTGGAGGGATCCAACTGGATTCCTCAACATTTATTTAAATTATTTAATATTCTCTTTTGTGATTATTAGATATTCTATGATGAATTATATTGGAATATTGAATTCTATGGTTTACTTGAATATTTTGGTACAATAAGTTATCAAAATATATAAATTGGATTTTTGGAAAGACAATAAAAGAGTGGAGTTTTAAGTAAAATAATTATAGCGAATTTGAATAAATTAAGAATGAATTGAAAAGAAATGGAAGTGATATTAAAATGCTAATAAATAATTTCGAGTATGGAAAAAAAGGGATTTTGAATAAACAGAAATTAATGAATTGTAAACTTAAAAGATATCATTTAAAGGAATAAAGAATTATTTTAAAAGTGAAGGTTTAAATTTATATAAAAGGATAACAAAGGAATTTTTTTGGAAATCTAAAATTGGTATTTTTCAGTTAAAAGGTTTTAAAACATAAGTAAAAAATAAAAATTTAAAGTTAATGGGTTTTGGAATAAATTGAGTAAGCGAAGACATTTATTTCAAATGAAGTAAATCGGGAATTAACTTGGAAATTGTTCTAAGTGTTTTGGAATTGAAATTTTAAAGGAAGTTGATTATATAAAACTTATAAACTTGGTCTATAAAGGTAAAGCAATATATCAGTAGATGTTTGGAAGAATAAATTCACGATGGAAATTTATTAAGGAATGGGTAAATTTGTTTAAGAATAAATAGTGATTTATTTTTAAAGAATGTGAAGAGAAGTATATTTCCCTGGATAGCCAAGTACGTTATCAAAGTAAATTTTTAAATATAAGTTAAAGTTTTATTGTTGTTTTTAAAAGCATGTTTTAGAAATTTATTATTACCAAATGTTTAAATTGTAAAGTAAGTATTTTTCAAATCTATTATCATAGTAATTATTTAAAAGGGAACTTAGTATTTTGTTTTAAAGGAGTAAATCTAGTTTTATATTTTATTAAGTAACCTTATTTTAAATATTCCTAAAGTACTATTTTTAATTAAGTATTAAAGTAGTTTTTCTAAATTTAAATGTTAAAGCATATTTTACAATAGAGTGTTTTAAAATTATTTTAATAATATAAAGTTTTGTGCTTGGTTATTCCAGTGGAAATAGAAAATATTTGGGAAAGTTTATTCTGTATAAGGAAGGTAATTTGAAACTGATTTCAAAAAGGGTTGAAAGTGGAAATATATCTTGCGAAGATATTTTGAGAATAATAAATAATTTGGAGAAATTATTTATGTTGATGGATGTTTGTGAATATTAATTGATAGTTAACT
Organism: Allium cepa; assembly: GCA_030765085.1. Classification (NCBI taxonomy): domain Eukaryota; kingdom Viridiplantae; phylum Streptophyta; class Magnoliopsida; order Asparagales; family Amaryllidaceae; genus Allium; species Allium cepa. The sequence goes on from CM060942.1 coordinate 552,058,743, forward strand.
AACCGACTATCAATAGTGGCCAATGCGCTGATCGTTTCGAAGAGACCGGGATCGAGATTAATTTCTCGAAAACCACTTTGATCCGGTTTGAACATTTCGTGGGAAACGAGTTCGGAGTTGAAGATGGAGCAGTGAAGTGCAAGGGCTAGTCGCTACTAATCCTGAGGATGTTCCAAAATGGATGTAGTAGGAGTAGTGCCTTCGGTTCCGTTCGAACCCGGGACGGACTTGTATGATTGAATGTTTCGGAACATCGTTAGGTGGACGATGGGCATTCTAAGAGATATGTTCTAAAAGATAACGCTTAGCCTCAAACCTCATCAATCGGCAATGATTGAAAATCAAGGGTTATGCAGCAAGGCTAGGTGGGTAGCACCCATTCAGGGTAAGGTCATCCCCGTCTAGATTTTATTTTGGCTTAGTGGTGTGGTTGCTGATCCCAACTGTGGGGTGATCTTACTCGGGATTATCCAGTAAGAGGTAGTCTCGGTCTTGTGTTGCAGAGGGTCGGGAGTGATCCTCGGTACTCTAATCTAGGCCACGTACTGTGATAGGTGGTACCCCAGTGCCTAGTTATTAGTTGGAAATCCATTCTCCCTACGCGCCTTTTACGAGTTTTGTTTGTATTACCCACTCTGTGGCTAGCAGATGGAATTTAATCATGTAATAATTTCGGCTATTTTAATAAGTATTTGTATATAGACCCCATTAAAATATCAGAGGATTTTAATAAAAAGTGTTTTAGCTATCGTAAGGTAAAAACCCGACATGTTTATTTATGGCGTGATCTTACGAGATGCTTTTGTTTTCAAAAGAATTTTTGAAACTTTAATAATCAATTTGAGTGTGATTTCTCACACTGGTTTTCCTGACTGACTAGGGTATTATTTAACTATAATGCTCGGGTCAGACCGAGTATTATAGGATACAGGAAAGTATGCTGTAGAGCCCAAGAGACGAGCTAGATGGCGATGTGTACTTCCGTATTTGTTTAAATATTCCACTATGTATTCAGATTGTGTGAACAGGTTATGGTTATTGTACAGTTGTATGTTATTGATGTATACTCTAATGATGTAATATATAAACAGATGTATTGGTTTTGTGTAAAGATTATTTAATATCTATTATATTTTATTTCTGCTACGATAGTAAGATTCTGTTATTGTCTGTTTTCTCTTCTTCTACCTCTTCTTCTTTAACCCAAATGGTTCATATTTCTGTTCAGCTTGAGTTGATTGATGTAGAATAGTGTTGACTCAAGGGGTACAGATTTGGGGGCTGTTACAATTGGTATCAGAGCTTAGGTTGGTGATAACCTTGGCTCTGGTGGGAATTACTCATAAAATAGAGTCCGTAGTACTCTATAATGAGTTTGAGTGTATTAATAAATATGAGCGCGTATTTGTTAGTGAGTATAAAATTGTTTTTATATTGTGTTGATTTATCGGTTGAGTGTTTATGGATTCTGGTCGATGTGTGGGACGCCATATTATCGATAGGGGTTTCTAAACTCTAAAACAAGATAAATCGACACAGTATTGTTTTAAATAGGGTAAATGAGAAAATTTTACCCAAATTATTTCTGTATATAAAGGAAATAATTTTTCGTAAATTGTTATAGTTATATATGCATGCTTGGTTGTTAAAAAGTGATAATATTAAATTATTAACATTGTTGTATGAGAATTGATAAGAAATTGAAATAATACCCAAAGATTAAGGAATAAATTAATAAAATAAATGGGATTTGTAAATGTGATTTATAATTGAATAAGGAATTGAAATCATAATTAATAACTAAGAAACAAATTCATATATAAATGAGATTTGTAAATGTAAGCTATAAATGTAAATTATAGTGTGATTAATAATTAAAATAAGATAAAATTTCAAAGTAATGTTTGAATATAAAATTTAAAGGATTTGGAATTTGAAAATTTGGAAATTTAAGTTACTTTGAAATTGAAAATGATTCCCAAAAGTTGGGAAAAATAATATATATGTGAGAAATATTTTTGAATCAGATTTGAAATCTAGAGAGATTTGGAAATTAAAAATATTTGAAGGGCTTTTAAAGTGATAAAAGCATTGAACTCTTTCGATCTTTGGAAAATAATTTCGATGATGATCGCGACATCATCGGTGTTCATTTTCGAGTTTCCAAAAGGAGGATTGCTACCTAGATGTTTAGGATTAATGTTTGTTTGCGAAATTGGGTTTGATTTTGAAAATGCAAGGAATTTTGGATATAGGTGATTTCAAAGGGAATTTTGAAATGTTGAAAGATTGTTTAAATTTTGGAATCTTAACTAAGAATGTTTATGGCATATAAAAAGATTGATAACTTATAAATTTGGAATTTGTTGAAATAAAATTCAACTTGAAAGAGTTAAATTAAAGGAAGTAGGAAACAAAATAAGTTAGAAAACCAATTCATTGTACTGAATTAAAAAGAATTGTGAATGAAATTAAGTCCTTACTTAACAAAATTCAAAAGAATGGTATGTAGCTAGATTTAACTGGAGTTAAGTTAAATAAAAATTGAATTGAAATGAATTCAGTTGAATAATAGATAATATTGAATGGAATAAAATTCTACTCAAACAAATAAATGTAAACTAAGTAAGTATTGAATTGGAATAAATAAGCTTCGGAAGCTTTTAAAAGAATTGAAAAGCATTGAAATAAAAAATATATAATCCCTAGTTAAAAGTAAACTGTGAATATGATTGACTGTAAATAGATAGAGAAGCATGAATATTAATAAGTGAGTAGCTTATAAAATATAAAAAGGGAATAAATAAGCTGGAATAAAAGTTTTGTATTCTGAAAAAAAATATCCAAACTTGGGATATAAAGTAAGATTGAACACAAGAAAATTAAATAAAATGGTTTTGAAGATAAATGAAAAAAAAATCATGGGATTATAAATTGAAAATGTTGTCGAATGAAATTGAATTGGATTAATATAGATTTGGTGTGAGTTGTAAACAAATCCAATTCAAGCATAGATTGAATGACCTTATTACCAATAAATTCAACAATGAATTGTTAATGTGAATTAAAATTTAAAAAAAGTGGAAAAATATAAATAAACTAATCGAATAAATTAATAAAATGGTTGGGATTTGATCAAAGGAAAATCAAATCAAAGATTTAAATGGAAGTTGGTTGAATAAAATAAACTTAAGTTATTGGGTGGAATAGTTTGAAGAAAACAAATAACTTAAGTAAATTGTGAGATGGTTATTTAATATAATGGTTGTCGAGTTTAATAAAATGGTTGGGAATCAAACTTTTTGGATATGAAAGAAAATGCAATGAAAGATGGGGAATAAATTAAAATGGGATGGAATTTAATATATATTGAGTTGGAATCAATTTAAATGGTTATAAAGCTTAAGTAATTATTTATTCACATTAATATTGTAGAATTGCATAAGGAAATGGGTCGTTCGATTTTAATGGGATTAGATAAAATTCTATGAGTTATTAGTAGTGAAATAGGATGATTTTGAAATCAATTGGAATGAATATGAGTTTGTTTTGCTTAAAATGAATTAAATATAAGCGAGTAAGTTGTAAACCACTTAAACTGAATGGAATGGTTTGAGAATTGGTTGTAAGCAATTGTAATAAGTGTCGGAACCTTATATGTGCTTATAGAAATTATATAACGTGCATTATATGTGAAATTTATGTGTTATCTATTGAAAGTAAGTGAAATGTTAATAAATTGCATATATTTAGTACTTATATGTTCGAATTGAATAAGTACAGGTACCGGGAAGCCTTTTGGCTGGATTTGATCATGCTAAATGCTAAAATAAATAAGCCGCTTGCTTAAAAATGCTAAATAAAGGTACGCCTATGCAATAAAAATAGGAAATATGAACTGTTTTTATTTTTCCGACCGTGTGGGTCGATGTACATATATTTATATCTTTTGTCAAATTGCAAAAGCTCCTCCGTACAAAGGAAACTCTGCAAAAATTTTCAAAAATTTTGGGAGTTAGAAAAAATTTTGGAAATTTTTAGGAAATTTTTAGTTAATGATAAAATGATTTCAGATTTGAAACTGAAATAAATTAGGGAATGAAACTAATTTAAAATAATGATATGAATCAGTATAAATGGAAGATAAAATTCAATATTCGGAGTTGAAGCTAAATTGAATTCATATGAAAATGGAAGAACCAATTTGAATAGAAGTAGATATAAACTAAAGTGGTGAAGTGAAAATAAATAAAGAAACATATAAAATGCTTATACTAAACTTAAGAAAGGAATGGTGAATTCTCGATTGGAAATTGATATTACAAATATATTCTAAGTTAATATTTGGATGAATAGATATTGACATTTGGTAAGGAAGTAAATAAAATGTTTTGAAAGTTGTGAGGATATTAGTGCTAAGTAGGATATGTTGGTATTATAAAGGGAAAGAAATTTTGGTTTTGATTTCAGAAGATAAATTTGAATTGCTCGACAAAAAGGTATGTGTTTAAATTTCTGTGTGAAATTTGATTGGGTTTTTGATCTAGCCACTTGGCATTTTGTTTTCTTTTGGAATTTGGGAGCCCGTAGATGCATTTTGTAGTTGTACCGAGATAGCCGCGCAAATGAGACGCTGGCGAAATTTTTCGGAAATTTAGGAAGTTAGAAAATTTTTGAGAAATTTTGAAAATTTATAATTTGGTTTTAAATTGAAATTTGAATGGTTGGGTATATGATATTGGTGGGAACCTAATTGGGAGAAGTTTGGAAAGTTAGGAACAGTGGTAGATGTTCTTAATAAAAAGATTGTTTTGGGAAGTTGTTAGAAACTATTTGGTTTTGGAGAAAAGTAAACGGGTTTTGGACCATTCTTCTTAACTAGTAATTTCGGGGACGAAATTCTTTTAAGGGGGGAGGGGAATGTGACGACCCGTAATTTTTGGATGTTTGAAATCGGAATATTTGATTGATTTCAAATATTTAAAAGTTAATTTTTTATCTTGAATTCAAATATCACCATTTATTGGGGAATTTAATTATTTAATTAAATAATATGAAGTTGGATAAAATGTTGAATCTGGAGTTTTAAGCCTGTTAAAAATAATTTGAAGGCTTGTAAAATTATATTGATTGTACTGGAGATAGTAAAAGCGTTAAACTTGGATTTGGAAGTGTTTCGTTAAGTTTGGAATTTTATCGTTTAAATTGAAATTAAAAATAGCCTTCCAAGGCATAGTCTCGGACTTCGACGAAACCAGTTCCATTGGATCTGTGATATTGTATTATTATCAAATTTCAATTTTCGTAATATTTGGAGTTGTTGCGTGAGCGTAGGATATATAAACGCCCTGAATTTATATTGAAAATTTAATATAATAATTGGGTCCAAAAGCTATTTTCTCCATACGATCGCATTAGGACTCGAAACCTTTTCCATTGTGTTCGGAATAGGGTTTAACACTATAAACGCCTAGCGGAATGCCTCTATAAGGGTTCGAGATTTTGAGATATGTAATATTGGAAATAAATTATATTTATATATAATTAAATCAAATCTTATCCAATTGTCTTCTCACCCACCCTATGATCTGCACACCTTTAACTTTCGTGTAAACCACGTCTCCTTTCTTTCACTTCAGTTAAGTCATGAGAACAAAAAATCCAATGTTTATCGCTACTTCGAATTTTAATGGCAAAAAATCAGTTTTCCCTTTCCTTTTCGTTTGTAATCACGAAAACGTCCTTCCCTTCAGTTTTAGTTCGCAGTTCAAAATCAGATTGCGATCGAAAATCTAAATTGGCTGCAGATTCACTTCCAAGCGCCTCATTTAATCGAACTCGAGAGAGAGATAGGTCGCGATTTCCAATTTCTTTGAGGAGGAGCTCGCGAGGGTCGGGGAATTGGCGACCGAAGCTTCCCAAGTATCTCACGATGGTATTTCATGACGTTAGGGTTTGACGAACCCTAATTCGCGATAACACTGGGTGAAGTTTGTGGTGTGAGCGGAAGGTCGTGACCGTTTTAAGTGGTGGCGTGTTGTCAGTATTTGGATTTTGAACTGGAGGCGAAGTCGAAGGCTCGATCACGAGCAGCGCGAAGTGGTGGTTGTGATGGGACAGCCGGTGGTAGGGTCGTGTGCTAGCAGGTTTAAGGATGATTCGGTGATTTGATTTCACTCTGTCGTTGTGCATGTGAGGTATTATCGAATTTTCCTATTCTAATTTAAATTTACTAAAATATATATGCATGCAGGAGGAAAATAAACTTAATGGTTACAATAAAGGAAAAAAAATAGATCTGTTTCTTTTTAATTTAATACATGTATCTAGGATTGGAAAATGCGCCCATGTAGGGTTTAATTTATAGAAGGATGCAAAACAAGTATATTTTATAAGGTTCTGTATATATCTGTAAACAGTAATGTGTGTGTGTATATATGGGAATAGGATTTTGAACGTACAATTTTAATATAAAAAAATGTGTTTGAAAACTTATATGAATTAGATTTTCTTTGAAATCTATATAGGGTATTTCACTAATATATATAAAGTTCATAAATAAAATAAATATAATTTCACTGATTTATTTTATAATAACGTATTATAGGAATTAAATTGTGTAAATCGACCTATCTAAACCATTTTTGTTACTAAAAACTTATTAGTTCAAAATTTAATTGAATGGTAATTAAGGGTTCGATTTATATTTCGAATATTAATAAATCGTAAATTGGTTTGTACAAGGTTAAAAATCGCGGAAACAAGATGTGTTTGAGGTGAATGGCAATCTTAGGCCAAAGGTGAGTTAATCTCACTCATTTGGTAATAATTTAAATTTAAATGATTAAATTTAAATAATTGGTTGAATGGTTGAATTGATTTGATGTACTATATTATAGTATATAATATATCTTGGAATGATTGATTTTCCGCATTATATAGCGGATGAGACCCTATGCGCCGCACAATAGCGGATGATTTGTATTAATCCCATATACCGCGATATTCCACCTCGAAGTGGAATTGGTATTTTATATTATGCTAACTTCTGTGGATGCAGGGAAACAGGTTGGAGGGATCCAACTGGATTCCTCAACATTTATTTAAATTATTTAATATTCTCTATTGTGATTATTGGATACTCTATGATGAACTATATTGGAATATTGAATGTTATGGTTTACTTGAATATTTCGGTACACTAAGTTATCAAAATATATAAATTGGATTTTTGGAAAGACAATAATAGAGTGGATTTTTAAGTAAAATAATTATAGCAAATTTGAATAAATTAAGAATGAATTGAAAAGAAATGGAAGTGATATTAAAATGCTAATAAATAATTTCGAGTATGGAAAAAAAGAGATTTTGAATAAACAAAAATTAATGAATTGTAAACTTAAGTGATATCATTTAAAGGAATAAAGAATTATTTTAAAGTTAAGGTTTAAATTTATTTAAAAGGATAACAAAGGATTTTTTTGGAAATCTAAAATTGGTATTTTTCAGTTAAAAGGTTTTAAAACATAAGTAAGAAATAAAAGTTTAAAGTTAATGGGTTTTGGAATAAATTGAGTAAGCGAAGACATTTATTTCAAAATGAAGTAAATCGGGAATTAACTTTGAAATTGTTCTAAGTGGTTTGGAATTGAAATTTTAAAGGAAGTTGAGTATATAAAGCTTATAAACTTGGTTTATGAAGGTAAACCAATATATCAGTAGATGTTTGGAAGAATAAATTCACGATGAAAATTTATTAAGGAATGGGTAAATTTGTTTAAGAATAAATAGTGATTTATTTTTAAAGAACGTGAAGAGAAGTATATTTCCCCGGATAGCTAAGTACGTTTTCAAAGTAAATTTTTCAATATAAGTTAATGTTTTAATGTTGTTTTTAAAATGTTTTAGAAAATTTATTATTACCAAATGTTTAAATTCTAAAGTAAGTATTTTTCAAATCTATTATCGTAGTAGTTATTTAAAAGGGTACTTAGTATTTATTTTTAAAGGAGTAAATCTAGTTTTATATTTTATTAAGTAACCTTATTTTAAATATTCCTAAATTATTACTTTTAATTAAGTATTAAAGTAGTTTTTCTAATTTAAATGTTAAAGCATATTTTACAATAGAGTGTTTTTAAATTATTTTAAAAATCTAAAGTTTTGTGCTTGGTGATTTCAATGGAAAGTAAAAAATATTTGGGAAAGTTTATTCTGTAAAAGGAAGGTAATTTGAAATTGATTTCAAAAAGGGTTGAAAGTGGAAATATATCTTGCGAAGATATTTTGAGAATAATAAATAATTTGGTGAAATTATTTATGTTGATGGATGTTTGTGAATATTAATTGATAGTTAAATAACCGACTATCAATATTGGCCAATGCGCTGATCATTTCGAAGAGACCGGGATCGAGATTAATTTCTCGAAAACCACTTTGATCTGGTTTGAACGTTTTGTGGGAAAGGAGTTCGAAGTTGAAGATGGAGCAGTGAAGTGCAAGGGCAAGTCACTACTAATCCTGAGGATGTTCCAAAATGGATGTAGTAGGAGTAGTGCCTTCGGTTCCGTTCGAACTCGTGACGGGCTTGTATGGACGAATGCTTTCAGAACATCGTCAGGTGGACGATGGGCATTCTAAGGGATATGTTCTAAAAGGTAACGCTTAGCCTCAAGCCTCATCAACCGGGAATGACTAAAAATCAGGGGTTATGCAGCAAGGCTACGTGGGTAGCAACCATTCAGGGTAAGGTTATCCCTGTCTAGATGTCCCTTTTATTTCGGCTTAGTGGTGCGGTTGTCGATCCCAACCGTGGGGTGATCTGACTCGGGATTATCCAGTAAGGGGTAGTTGTAACGATCGCGATTTTTCATTGCCGAAAAACCGAAATGTTAGGGTTTAAGAACAAGAAAAGAAAAGGAAAGAGGTAGAAGAAGAGAGAAAAGATAGAAAATAGAACGGAAAGAAATAACAGAACAACATCAGAATCCCACAATTCGCAGCGGAACAACATATAATAGATAAATGAATAATCTTTAAACAAAGAACTATATCAGTTATTACATTACATTACATCAGAGTGTACAACAACAAACAATGCAGCGGAAAAAGAAGTACTATATACAGGTAAATACGCCATGCCATCCAACTTGCCTCCAGCAACTCCTGAATTCCAGAATATCCTGATAAACCTTAACTCTTGACTGCCCGTGTGGAAATTGGTGGGCACCCAGAGTTTAGGAAGGAAAACAATAAACTCCGAGTCAGTCATGTGGCTGGTATGAGAACTCAAAACAGTTTATTTATCTTTAAAATCAAAATAGAGGAATATTTTTAAAGTCAATTCGCAATGCTTTTTAAAAATGAGACTACCATAAGGCCTCCTGCACACACACACAATGCAAACGCAGAATCGGAGGAGATTACTCCTTATGATAGTCAAAGATGCTTGATACGCATTAAAAAGAACATTTGATATTATTACTAGTGCATAGTGTAGAGAAAATTATTTCGAAAATAAAGATATAAATCTTAGCCAGCATAGACATTTCGAACTATGCCTACTATAGCTACCATCCAAACAGTGGGGCGCCACCATAAGTGAATGATAGGTTCTACAACTAATACCGTACAAGATCGTATTGTTTCTTTGGATATCCAACGAATGGTTAGGCCAAGGAACTTCCCATTGCCACATGAGAACGCCTCTGGAAGGACGTCCCCGAGAACCAAACCGGATCTCTGCCAACACAAGGCCGGGTTACCCCTAACTGGGTAACAACTGACACGAGTATGCCATCCCCCGGTCCTTTGGGACCTTTAACCGAGCGCTCGTCATCAACATCACACAATCATAAATAAAGTGTTTCAACATGAGTAAGTATCTGGGCTCCATACCATGATACCGCCCTTTTCCAGAAGGAAATGCACATACCCTAAAGGGAGCTACCCCTCATAACCTTGCCGCATCTTTCCTGTTTTGACCATTCCGGGGTGTGAGGCTCGACGAAGTCTCGTCCACAAAGCCACGCTTTATACAAAAGCTGTGCTTTGGGTCAACAAATGATCATAGAAATGATCACAAAGATAAACGATCAAACAAATGATCCTATCACAAATGATCAACACAATGATCATTTCACAGCAACACTCAGCATGTCACATTACCAAATTGGGAATATATTACTGATAACCTTCAACTATATAACCTCTGAGCTCGTACGTCTCAGAGAAGGGTGTTAAGCTAAGAGAATAAATTCTCCGCCACCAACAGAAATATATTTGAAAGAAATCAGCTTTATATCTCAATTTGTAACGTCATACATACTATCCATACAAGTCTGTTCCGGGATCGAACAGAACCGAAGGCACTTACAACGAAGTCCTTGCAATCCGGATAATCTCTAATCACGTCCGGATTTCCCATCACATATGGAGATCTCTATACCGGGGATCAGCCAGTGCAGAGACAATCGACAAGAAACCCTTTCGTTTTTGAAAATATCCGGTCTTCAACACCGATCTTCAAATGCAATTCATAACGACGTATCACATATTCGGAATGGGTTATACGACCCCAAGGTCCTTTCCCGGTTAACCCGAATAGTGAGCGCTTATTTAAAAAAATAAGCGTGGCATTCAATTTTAAGCAAATCACAGCAAATACCTATTTAAAGGTAAATATTGATAGTCGGTTATTGAACTATCAATAGATATGCACACATCACCAGATTCCAAATAATTTTCCAAATTATTTATTTTCCAAAAATATCTTTACAAGATATATATTTTCCATTCTTCAAAAATAAATCAATATTTATTTTTAAACCCATTTTCCAAATTTCATTTTTTAAATTCCATATTGAATTTACATTTCCAAAATAACTATGAATATACATTTTCAATTATTCATTTTCAATTTATCTTCAAAAAGATAAATTCTCTAAACTTTTCATTTCACATTGGAAAAACATTTCCATACTTATTTATTTATAAGTAATTCACAAGTCTTTTTATTTTCCATACTTGGAAAATATTCAATATACTTAAATTGAAATTAAGTATATATTTCATTCTTTAAGGAAATCATTCTCTTAAATATATTTATTTGGGCCAAAACAAATGTGGCGTAAAACATTGTTACGACAACCCAAGATCATTAGTATAGGGATTCGAAATTAAAATAGATATATAAATCCCAATACTATACAAAACATTTCCTTTCGGAAATCATTTACTGTAACAACAGTGTTATAGTCTACCATTTCCTTCTATTTCTCGAAAACGTCTATTTCAACAATGAATGTTGAAATCTATGTATTCGAGTTAATACATTTTAAAACATCTTTAGATCGTTTTAATTCTATTTGAAACATCACATCCAAAACATTTCTTTAACATATTATTCACTATTCAAAAACGTGAATATACTTGTTAACCAATTTGATCATTTCTATTCATTTTGTTTTACAGGATTATTCACTGTCTAAAACGGGAATATAACTCCATTAACAAATTACAACAATTTACTTATCAAGATAAGTTGTTGCGGATTTATAAAACAATGTTTATAAATTCCATTTCTATTTATTTTATAACAACTTCCTTTTACAAATTTCCTTTATTAACTTATTCGATTTATAACTCAATTATATACCGAAAGTCCATATTATAAGTTAAATGCTTATAATTTATTTGTTTACCAAATTGTTCTTTTAACTTCGCAAATTATAAATCTTATAACTTGTAAGATTCATTTATTTATCCAAAATCTATTCTTTTAAATAACTTTACAAATTTTATAAACCTACTGTTTATAAAATTCCATTTATAACCTCACCGTTATAATTCTATAAATTTCATTCATTTATGAAATTCATTCACAATTCATTCTAACACTTATAAAAGCTCGTTTTACAATTCCAATATTTTTAACTTATAAATATCAATTTATAAATCTTTTATATGGATCAATTTATATTATTCTTTTAAACATTTTTAAACTCCTTTATAATTTCATCATTCTCTTAGATTTACAAAATAATCAAATTTCATAAATCCTATTTTTAAACTTTTTATAATAAATTCAGAAATCCCAGTTTAAACTATTTTATAAAATCATTAATCCCCTATTTTCAAAAATCAACTTTTAACTGTATTTCTCAAAAATCATAATTTTTATAACATTAAAATTATAACGTTTATTTATTTAAGATGAATCAATTCTAAAAATATTTTATAAACGTATACTTTCAAAAATCACTTTAGAAATCCCTTAAAATCAAAATCGTTATTTTTAAAATTCAAAATTTGATCTGATGATGCAACACATCAAATAGTCAATCACGACTTTCAAACATCATATATCAATATGATAATCAATCAAATATCAAAATATCTGAATCAAATAAATATTTGTGAGGAATCCAGTTGGATGCCTCCAACCTGTTTCCTTGCATCCACAGACATTAGCACAATACCCATTCCACTTAGAGGTGGAATATCACGGTATATGGGATTTATAAAATAATATCCGCTTAATAGGCGGCGCAATAGGGTCTCGTCCGCTATACAATGCAGGAAATCAATCAACTGTAATATATACATATGCCAATATATATATATATATATATATATATATATATATTGCTATATATATAGATATATCCTACTATATCTAATATCTCAACCAAATAGCAATCAATAAATAACTGCAAATCCAACTTTAAATTTTTGAGTGAGAAGTTCTCACCTTTGCTTTTTATTTTGCAATCCATTTCCCATCTTGACTCGATTTTCTTGATTTATACCTTGTATAAATATTTACACAATTTATTAATATTCGAACAGATCGAATAATAAATTTTGATTTGATAATTTCGATTCATCGGTGATTTCATTTTAATAGTTAAATTAACCGATAGTTTTATTTAAACCAATTTCTTCTTTAATAAATTTATATTAAATAAAAATTTAATTTAAGAACTAAATTTTCTTTAATACTTTCATTTAAGGTATATAAACATTAAACGATTTATAAATATTTGAACTAGACGAAAAATTTAATTTCTCATTTAAATAAATTTAGTTAACTAACAATTTTCACTTTAAGCTTTATAAATTCTACTTTTTTGTTTAAATTTTTAACAATTTCCTTTTGAATAAATTATTTTAACTAAAATAATTTACATATTTAAAAATTTTAATTTTTAAATAACTTCTTGACATTTAAACAAACTTCTATTTGATATTTAAATTAACCAATGATTTTGTTTTAAACTAATTTCCCAATTTCAAATCAAGATGTTAAAATTTTAATTTTTTTACTTACTGTAAAAATTTAAATACTGGTTTCACATTCTATATATATATTTTTTATATCTACAAAAATCTGCAGTATATTAAATTAAATTAAAAATTAACTTGCTTCTGAATATATCTGCATATATATCTTAAAACATGCATCTATTCTTTACTGTAAAAATTAAATTGAAATTAATTTTTAAAAGGAATAAAAATTGAATTCACCTTACTGCTCCCAGCTATTTTCCCCAAATATGCTCGACCCTGATTGAAGCCGTGCCTCCCTTGCGTGCGCCTACGCAACCAATTCGAGCTCCAAGCCCTAGCCACCACCGCAAGCCACTCCACGCAACTCCTGTGACGCCGCCGCCGTACCGCGTTCGCGCCTCCGGGAATCGCGACATCGGCCACCCCTTCGAATCGCGCGCTATGCCTTGATGTTGATCGCGAGTCGCCTTTGAATCGCGACATCATCTCGCCGCGAGCTGCTCGACATCGCCACCTACACCTTGTCGCGCGCGGCCATTGATCTGTACGAGAGAGAGAGAGACGCGAAAAAGGACTTCGGCCATTCGTTATTTTTTATATATACGAACAGATAGAAGAGGGCTTCGGCCATTATTATCTTCGTTTGATTTGAACGAGAGTAATGGGTTGCGTGGTTATTTAAAAAGGGATGGAGGCAGACAGAAGATCGTGATTAAGCAGATAGAACGTGTTTGCACGTTTTAGCCATGATTTTAGGCGTGAAGTTAGGGATGCTGCCGTTTGTTTTAAATTTAAATTTAAATTTAAATTCACTTTGTTTCGATACAACTTTCAACGCGTTTATGTGTCGTATGCTCACATATTAACTCCGAAAAATACGAAATTTGAAATCCGAGAATAATTCAATATTACGGATCCAATGGCTCTGGTTTCGTAGAATTCCGAGACTGTGCCTCGAAAGGCTATTTTTAAATATCGATTCAAACGATATAATTTCAAAACTGAACAATTCACTTTCAAATTAAATTCTGAAGCTTCTATTATCTTCAATATTATCAATATGAATTTTACAAGCCTTTGAAATATTTTTAATCAGCTTAAAATTGAAGATTCAAATTTTTATTCAACTTCCAATAGATTAAATTCTATAATTTAATCGCCAAATTCAAAGTTATATTGAAAATTCAATCCAAACCATCATTCAAATATTTAAAATTAATTAAATATTTTAAATTCAAATGTTCAAAATTCAGGGTCGTTACAATCTTCCCCCCTTAAAAGAATTTCGTCCTGAAATTACAAGTTAAGAAGAATGCTCTTATCCCGTCTATTTTTTTTTCACAATCCAAATAGTTTTATCAACTTTCTAACCTAATTTTTTTTATTAGAGATTCATTATCATTTCAACTAGATTTCCAACTTCAATTAAAAGTTTCAACCAACATTGTTCTCCTAACAATTCAAATTTAAATTCAAATTCAAATTTTAAACTTTCAAAATTTCTCAAAAATTTTCTAACACCCTAAATTTCCGAAAAATTTCGCCAGCGCCTCCTTTGCGCGGCTAGCTCGGTACGACTACAAAAATGGCACCACGGCCCCTCAGAATGAAAAAGAAAAGAGAAAGCCAAGTGGCTGGAGAAGAAAATCATCAAATTTCATACTGAAATTGAAATACGTACCTTTTTTTGTCGAGCAATTCAATTTTATCTTTGAAATCAAAATCCCAATTCCATTTCTTTTAATACACCTGTATATCCTGCTACCCATAATATCCAATTCCAACATTCAAACTATTTTGCCAATTCCATTACAAAATTTCCAATATATGCTTCTTATACGTTTTTACTTCAGTATTGAAGTTACATATTTATTTTCATTCATTTCAATTTCATTTGAATTCAATTCACAATTTAAATTCTATTTGAATTAAATTCTCAATTTAAATTTCATTCGAATTCAATTCTCAATTCTAAATATTGAATTCTAACGATTAACTTTCATTTACTAATTCATATTACTACTTTAAATTAGTTTCATTCACTAATTCTTTTCAATTTGCAAATTTCGAAATCGATTTGTCGTTAACTAAAATTTTCCAACAATTTTCAAAAATTTTCTAACTCCCAAAATTCACGGAAAATTTTGGCAGAGTCCCCTTTGTACGGAGGAGCTTTTGCAATTTTACAATATGTATACATCGACCCACACGGTCGGAAAACAGAAAAACAGTTCATACTTCCTATTTTTATTGCGTAGGCGTACCTTATTAGCATTTTTAAGCAAAGCGGCTAATAATTAGCTTATTGCGCAAACCAAAATACAGCCAAACGGCTTCCAAACCTGCACTTACTCAGTTTAACCACGTCAGTGACAAATATAAGAAACCTATTAACATTTCATTCATTTTCAATAACAAATATATATATTTCATTAGCAATACATCCAAGATAAATTCCATTAGCAATACATATGGTCTTTAATTCATCTTTAGTCGCTTACGACCAATTCACATGACATTTCCATTCACTAATTTGATTCAATTAGTACATTCACTTATTCATTTTAAATTTCAATTTCCATATTCAATTCATCTTGAATTTACTTAATTGCTAACAAAGGGAATTTCAGTTTATTTCTTTTACTTACTGGAATTTATATACAAATTCAAATTTATCTTCCAATTTAGCTCGGGACTAAACTTTAATTTAACCAATTCATTAGTCCATAAATTTATCAAGTTAGTTTACTTGAATTCAATCCATTTTATTTTATTTTCTCCAAGTTTTGATTTTTATTCAATTTGATCAAATCAAATCTCATTTCATCATTCCTTTCCAATTCATTTATTTACAATTTATTTTACAAATCCCAATTGTATATGAATTCATTTCCTTATATATTTTTTTTCATATTTATAAATTTCATTTGTTAAATGAATTTATCTCTAATCTTTGGTTATACATTTTATTTCTTATTTAACTTCATATAATAATGATAATAATTTAATATTATTACTTCCTAACAACCATGCAACCATATACTATAATAATTCATAGAAAATCATTTCTTTTCTATACAAAAATAGTTTTGGGCAAAATTATCTTATTTACCCGATTCAAAAACAATTTTATATTCACTAACAAATACGCGCTCATATCTATTATTACACTCAAACTCATTCTAGAGTACTGCTGACTCTATCTCTAATGAGTAATACCCAACAGAGCCATGGTTGTCGCTTAACCATATGCTCTGATACCAAATGTAACGTTTGAGTGGTCACAATCGGTAGGCTTTTCAACCATCCCAGCCCCTCCGTGGCTTACACTGATATCCCAAACTTGCGTTTACGGCCAGCCTCTCGACTGTCTCAGCTTACGCCTAACTAACCCCCTAAAAGAGGACGTGTGGGGGCAAGAGTCTCCCGTTCGCCACCAAACCGCGAAGAGAGAACCCCCCATCACATAGCCCTAAGCTAAGCAAGACTGGTGTGGGAACTCAAAACAGTTTATTTATCTTCAAAATCAAAATAGAGGAATATTTTTAAAGTCAATTCGCAATGCTTTTTAAAAATGAGACTACCATAAGGCCTCCCGCACGCACACACAATGCAAACGTAGAATCGGAGGAGATTTCTCCTTATGATAGTCAAAGATGCTTGATATGCATTAAAAAGAACATTTGATATTATTACTAGTGCATAGTGTAGAGAAAATTATTTCGAAAATAAAGATATAAATCTTAGCCAGCATAGACATTTCGAACTATGCCTACTATAGCTACCATCCAAACAGTGGGGCGCCACCATAAGTGAATGATAGGTTCTACAACTAATACCGTACAAGATCGTATTGTTTCTTTGGATTTCCAACGAATGGTTAGGCCAAGGAACTTCTCACTGCCACATGAGAACGCCTCTGGAAGGACGTCCCCGAGAACCAAACCGGATCTCTGCCAACACAAGGCCGGGTTACCCCTAACTGGGTAACAACTGACACGAGTATGCCATCCCCCGGTCCTTTGGGACCTTTAACCGAGCGCTCGTCATCAACATCACACAATCATAAATAAAGTGTTTCAACATGAGTAAGTATCTGGGCTCCATACCATGATACCACCCTTTTCCAGAAGGAAATGCACATACCCTAAAGGGAGCTACCCCTCATAATCTTGCCGCATCTTTCCTGTTTTGACCATTCCGGGGTGTGAGGCTCGACGAAGTCTCGTCCACAAAGCCACGCTTTATACAAAAGCTGTGCTTTGGGTCAACAAATGATCATAGAAATGATCACAAAGATAAACGATCGAACAAATGATCCTATCACAAATGATCAACACAATGATCATTTCACAGCAACACTCAGCATGTCATATTACCAAATTGGGAATATATTGCTGATAACCTTCAACTATATAACCTCTGAGCTCGTACGTCTCAGAGAAGGGTGTTAAGCTAAGAGAATAAATTCTCCGCCACCAACAGAAATATATTTGAAAGAAATCAGCTTTATGTCTCAATTTGTAACGTCATACATACTATCCATACAAGTCTGTTCCGGGATCGAACAGAACCGAAGGCACTTACAACGAAGTCCTTGCAATCCGGTTAATCTCTAATCACGTCCGGATTTCCCATCACATATGGAGATCTCTATACCGGGGATCAGCCAGTGCAGAGACAATCGACAAGAAACCCTTTCGTTTTTGAAAATATCCGGTCTTCAACACCGATCTTCAAATGCAATTCATAACGACGTATCACATATTCGGAATGGGTTATACGACCCCAAGGTCCTTTCCCGGTTAACCCGAATAGTGAGCGTTTATTTAAAAAAATAAGCGTGGCATTCAATTTTAAGCAAATAACAGCAAATACCTATTTAAAGGTAAATATTGATAGTCGGTTATTGAACTATCAATAGATATGCACACATCACCAGATTCCAAATAATTTTCCAAATTATTTATTTTCCAAAAATATCTTTACAAGATATATATTTTCCATTCTTCAAAAATAAATCAATATTTATTTTTAAACCCATTTTCCAAATTTCATTTTTTAAATTCCATATTGAATTTACATTTCCAAAATAACTATGAATATACGTTTTCAATTATTCATTTTCAATTTATCTTCAAAAAGATAAATTCTCTAAACTTTTCATTTCACATTGGAAAAACATTTCCATACTTATTTATTTATAAGTAATTCACAAGTCTTTTTATTTTCCATACTTGGAAAATATTCAATATACTTAAATCGAAATTAAGTATATATTTCATTCTTTAAGGAAATCATTCTCTTAAACATATTTATTTGGGCCAAAACGAATGTGGCGTAAAACATTGTTACGACAACCCAAGATCATTAGTATAGGGATTCGAAATTAAAATAGATATATAAATCCCAATACTATACAAAACATTTCCTTTCGGAAATCATTTACTGTAACAACAGTGTTATAGTCTACCATTTCCTTCTATTTCTCGAAAACGTCTATTTCAACAATGAATGTTGAAATCTATGTATTCGATAGTTAATACATTTTAAAACATCTTTAGATCGTTTTAATTCTATTTGAAACATCACATCCAAAACATTTCTGTAACATATTATTCACTATTCAAAAACGTGAATATACTTGTTAACCAATTTGATCATTTCTATTCATTTTGTTTTACAGGATTATTCACTGTCTAAAACGGGAATATAACTCCATTAACAAATTACAACAATTTACTTATCAAGATAAGTTGTTGCGGATTTATAAAACAATGTTTATAAATTCCATTTCTATTTATTTTATAATAACTTCCTTTTACAAATTTCCTTTATTAACTTATTCGATTTATAACTCAATTATATACCGAAAGTCCATATTATAAGTTAAATGCTTATAATTTATTTGTTTACCAAATTGTTCTTTTAACTTCCCAAATTATAAATCTTATAACTTGTAAGATTCATTTATTTATCCAAAATCTATTCTTTTAAATAACTTTACAAATTTTATAAACCTACTGTTTATAAAATTCCATTTATAACCTCACCGTTATAATTCTATAAATTTCATTCATTTATGAAATTCATTCACAATTCATTCTAACACTTATAAAAGCTCGTTTTACAATTCCAATATTTTTAACTTATAAATATCAATTTATAAATCTTTTATATGGATCAATTTATATTATTCTTTTAAACATTTTTAAACTCCTTTATAATTTCATCATTCTCTTAGATTTACAAAATAATCAAATTTCATAAATCCTATTTTTAAACTTTTTATAATAAATTCAGAAATCCCAGTTTAAACTATTTTATAAAATCATTAATCCCCTATTTTCAAAAATCAACTTTTAACTGTATTTCTCAAAAATCATAATTTTTATAACACTAAAATTATAACGTTTATTTATTTAAGATGAATCAATTCTAAAAATATTTTATAAACGTATACTTTCAAAAATCACTTTAGAAATCCCTTAAAATCAAAATCGTTATTTTTAAAATTCAAAATTTGATCTGATGATGCAACACATCAAATAGTCAATCACGACTTTCAAACATCATATATCAATATGATAATCAATCAAATATCACAATATCTGAATCAAATAAATATTTGTGAGGAATCCAGTTGGATGCCTCCAACCTGTTTCCTTGCATCCACAGACATTAGCACAATACCCATTCCACTTAGAGGTGGAATATCACGGTATATGGGATTTATAAAATAATATCCGCTTAATAGGCGGCGCAATAGGGTCTCGTCCGCTATACAATGCGGGAAATCAATCAACTGTAATATATACATATGCCAATATATATATATATATATATATATATATATATATATATATATATATTGCTATATATATAGATATATCCTACTATATCTAATATCTCAACCAAATAGCAATCAATAAATAACTGCAAATCCAACTTTAAATTTTTGAGTGAGAAGTTCTCACCTTTGCTTTTTATTTTGCAATCCATTTCCCATCTTGACTCGATTTTATTGATTTATACCTTGTATAAATATTTACACAATTATTAATATTCGAACAGATCGAATAATAAATTTTGATTTGATAATTTCGATTCATCGGTGATTTCATTTTAATAGTTAAATTAACCGATAGTTTTATTTAAACCAATTTCTTCTTTAATAAATTTATATTAAATAAAAATTTAATTTAAGAACTAAATTTTCTTTAATACTTTCATTTAAGGTATATAAACATTATACGATTTATAAATATTTGAACTAGACGAAAAATTTAATTTCTCATTTAAATAAATTTAGTTAACTAACAATTTTCACTTTAAGCTTTATAAATTCTACTTTTTTGTTTAAATTTTTAACAATTTCCTTTTTAATAAATTATTTTAACTAAAATAATTTACATATTTAAAAATTTTAATTTTTAAATAACTTCTTAACATTTAAACAAACTTCTATTTGATATTTAAATTAACCAATGATTTTGTTTTAAACTAATTTCCCAATTTCAAATCAAGATGTTAAAATTTTAATTTTTTTACTTACTGTAAAAATTTAAATACTGGTTTCACATTCTATATATATATTTTTTATATCTACAAAAATCTGCAGTATATTAAATTAAATTAAAAATTAACTTGCTTCTGAATATATCTGCATATATATCTTAAAACATGCATCTATTCTTTACTGTAAAAATTAAATTGAAATTAATTTTTAAAAGGAATAAAAATTGAATTCACCTTACTGCTCCCAGCTATTTTCCCCAAATATGCTCGACCCTGATTGAAGCCGTGCCTCCCTTGCGTGCGCCTACGCAACCAATTCGAGCTCCAAGCCCTAGCCACCACCGCAAGCCACTCCACGCAACTCCTGTGACGCCGCCGCCGTACCGCGTTCGCGCCTTCGGGAATCGCGACATCGGCCACCCCTTCGAATCGCGCGCTATGCCTCGATGTTGATCGCGAGTCGCCTTTGAATCGCGACATCATCTCGCCCCGAGCTGCTCGACATCGCCACCTACCCCTTGTCGCGCGCGGCCATTGATCTGTACGAGAGAGAGAGAGAGAGACGCGAAAAAGGACTTCGTCCATTCGTTTTTTTTATATATACGAACAGATAGAAGAGGGCTTCGGCCATTGTTATCTTCGTTTGATTTGAACGAGAGTAATGGGTTGCGTGGTTATTTTAAAAGGGATGGAGGGAGACAGAAGATCGTGATTAAGCAGATATAACGTGTTTGCACGTTTTAGCCATGATTTTAGGCGTGAAGTTAGGGATGCTGCCGTTTGTTTTAAATTTAAATTTAAATTTAAATTCACTTTGTTTCGATACAACTTTCAACGCGTTTATGTGTCGTATGCTCACATATTAACTTCGAAAAATACGAAATTTGAAATCCGAGAATAATTCAATATTACGGATCCAATGGCACTGGTTTCGTCGAATTCCGAGACTGTGCCTCGGAAGGCTATTTTTAAATATCGATTCAAACGATATAATTTCAAAACTGAACAATTCACTTTCAAATTAAATTTTGAAGCTTCTATTATCTTCAGTATTATCAATATGAATTTTACAAGCCTTTGAAATATTTTTAATTAGCTTAAAATTGAAGATTCAAATTTTTATTCAACTTCCAATATATTAAATTCTATAATTTAATCGCTAAATTCAAAGTTATATTGAAAATTCAATCCAAACCATCATTCAAATATTTAAAATTAATTAA
The DNA here is from genome assembly GCA_030765085.1 of Allium cepa. NCBI lineage: Eukaryota > Viridiplantae > Streptophyta > Magnoliopsida > Asparagales > Amaryllidaceae > Allium > Allium cepa. Next base: position 552,080,774 of record CM060942.1, read on the forward strand.
ATATTTTAAATTCAAATGTTCAAAATTCAGGGTCGTTACAGTAGTCCTGGTCTTGTGCTGTAGAGGGTCGGGAGTGATCCTCGATACTGTGATCTAGGTCACGTACTGTGACGGGTGGTACCCCAGTGCCTAGTCATTAGTTGGAAATCCATTCTCCCTACGCGCCTTTTACGAGTTTTGTTTGTATTACCTACTCTGTGGCTAGTAGCTGGAATTTAATCATGTAACAATTTCGGCTATTTTAATCAGTATTTGTATATAGACCCTATCATAATATTAGAGGATTTTAATAAAAAGTGTTTTAGCTATCGTAAGGTAAAAACCCGACATGTTTATTTGTGGCGTGGTCTTACGAGATGCTTTTGGTTTCAAAAGAATTTTTGAAACTTTAATAATCAATTTGAGTGTGATTTCTCACGCTGGTTTTCCAGATTGACTCGGGTGTTATTTAACTATAATGCTCGGGTCAGACCGAGTGTTATAGGATATAGGAAAGGATGTTGTAGAGCTCAGGAGACGAGCTGGATGGCGATGCGTACTTCCATATTTGTTTAAATATTCTGATGTGTATTCAGATTGTATGAACAGGTTATGCTTATTGTACAGTTGTATGTTATTGATGTATACTCTAGTGATGTGATATATAAACAGATGTATTGGTTTTGTGTAAAGTTTATTAAATATATATTATATTTTATTTCCGCTGCGATGGTAAGATTCTGTTGTTGTCTGTTTTCTCTTCTTCTACCTCTTCTTCTTTAACCCAAATGGTTCGTATTTATGTTCAACTTGAGTTGATTGATGTAGAATAGTGTTGACTCAAGGGGTACGGATTTGCGGGCTGTTACAGTTTGAGTTGAGTAGCAAATAATAAAAATGCATCTAAATATAATCTGACAATCTATACATGTTGAAAAAGGTGAAATGCAAGTAGAAGAAATATCAATAACCTGAGATACGAATTTAGATGCTGAGTTAATTGGGTCATAGCACAATGTGTGAAAAAAAAGAGAACACGTTGCTAATCAAAATAGGACTAGATAAATATTGTAAATTCATTTCATTAGCAGGTGAAGGAAATATTAATGACTCCATGACATGAATTAGTTGCTGGGTTGGTTTTTAAATTCAGTAGCCTGAAGTAGAAGTAACAAATTGTACCTGTGTAAGTTGTGTTCAAGTTCCGGTATAAGGAATAAAAGGGGCTGCAACTGTTTTGTGAAATAAAAATTTAGAATGTACTATAGAAGCCTGTACAATTTCTTCCTCTGTGAGTGTGTACAGTTGCTCACTTTTGATATAAGATTGAGATTAGTAGTAATATTGTATAAGCTAGGAAAGGTAAGAGATGCTCGGATTTTGATTCGATTAAGTCTTGGTTTGTATCGGGTTAATATTTGAACGTTATCAAGTTTTAAATTTTAACAAGAAGTCAAGTTTAAAAACTAATTATCTTAAAAATTATTTCTTTAAAAAAAGGGATTATTTAATGTTTGTTAATTAAAGTTGATAAATTTATTTCAAGATTAATTAATTAATTAAGTTGATCCTTATGTTGTTTTAAAACTTAATTAATCATGTAATTAAGAAGTTAATTAATTAAGATAAAGTGTTTTTAACTATTAATTAAACTTAAAGCTTAAAGGTTAATCGATAGATTAATGATAATTTAATTCCAAGGTTTATTAAATAAGATTTTAAATGATAATTAAAGAAGATAATGAAGATAAATAATCTAACTCTAATGAGTTGATTGATAATTAAAAATTAATTAATAAGTAGTTAATTAATGATTAAAGAATAATTAATTAATAACTAAGGAATAATTAATAAATGAGATTAATTAATGATTAATTAAGGTTAATTAATCAAGGTAGTTAATTAAAGTTAATTAACTAATTAAAATTTATTAATTAGGTAAGTATAACTAATTGAATATTAAGTAATTATGGGACAGTCAATTAATGAAGGTATTTAAGGATAATGACAAATGGTTTGTAATTAACTAGTGTTAATTAAGCTTGGTTATGAAATTAATTTGATTGGTTAAATTAAATTAATTTGAATTATGTGATAAATTAATCTAGCTTAGGGATGATGATGAAATTAATAAAATGATTAATACCTAGGGTATGATAATCTATGATGATCTGTGATTGTGAAATGCTTTGGACATAATTGTGACAAACATAAGTTATTTATCTGTGATTGAGTTGCTATAAGAATACAAATGTTTTGTATTAAATTAAATTGTTTAACCTTAAAAACATCTTGGGTTAGAAATGACATTGGATTCGAAGAGACCGGGGTTGGGTATCAGTAGATACCCGAATCCACTTCGATCTGGAATCTACAATAATTCTTTATGGATTTGATTTGGAACAAATAGGCTGGAAAGGAATAAATGATGTAAATTTGGTCATTTAATCTTAGTAATAATACTTAGATATGATTGTAAGGTGTGTATTTGACTTTGGCAAGTTAAGAACTCGTTGTGAGGCACGAGTTACCCAGGTTTTAAATAAGTTTATTGCATTAGTATTTCTTGTTAGATGGGTTTACTCATGCTGGTTTCTAGCCTGACCCGGGTGTTACTTTGATGTAATGCTCGGGTCGACCGAGTATTACATATTTTCTGGTAAGGACATTATGGAGCTCAAGAGACGAGCTAGATTGCAGGAACGTATGAACAGTGCCTCGCTGTGATTTATTGTAGCTTATCTGGGGCATGTTGAATTTAACTACCCAATGTTCTGTAAATGTTGTAACTCTGATATATTAAAGTGTAATTTGACAAGTGCAGATTTCCTTTGTATAACTGCTATTTATTTGATATTATATTTTGATCCGCTGCGAATGTGAGATCTGTGTTTTGGTGTTTCTGTTTCTTCTTTTTCTTCTATCTCTTTCTTCTTTTTCTTAACTATCTGGAATTTTCGGGCTGGAATTTTCAGGATCGAAAATTCCGGGTCGTTACACAAAGCAATATTGTTTAAGCCCTTGTTTCAAAATTCCCTTTTTTCACATTTATTCAAAATCCTTATTTTTCCCATATCCTGGAATTTATTATATAGGATTTAAAAATCAAACTATTTATTTTTCCCATTTATTTTCTTTTTAAATTTATCTATCTTTACTATAAATTTCTTACTCTAAATTTTCCTTTTCAATATTCATATTTTTAAAATGCCATGATATATCCAGCAATAGGTTAACATCAAATAAATAAATTTTCCAACATAATATATATCACATAATTATTCAACATTTCATATGACTGAAAATGAAAATAAATTTAACATTTTCGAGGAATCCAGTTGGATTCCTCCAACCAGTTCCCTGCAACCACATATGTTAGCACAATATAAAATACCATTCCCACTTCAAGGCAGGATATCGCGGTATATAGGGTCATCCGCTATTATGCGGGCCTCATAAGGTCTCATCCGCTATATAATGTGAAAATACAATCACTCCAATATATATACTACTATATATAATATCACATGCAGACTGATAATAAATTATTAATTCAAGCAATCAACCAATAACTTAAATTTTTAACTATTTAAATTAATCGATAATCCAGATATGAGTGAGATTAACTCACCTTTCTTTTTGCAACCTAATCCATACTGGCTTGTCTCTCCATGATTTTTGGACCTTGTACAAACATTATATGGTTTATCGACATTTTAGCTAACCGAATAATCAATTACCATTTATTTAGTTTTATTTAAACTAATTTGTTCGAATTGAATCGACTTTAAAATTTTAAAGTGTTTTAACCAATTAAATTTCTCTTTTGTAAACACCTCCCTTTACAAGAATAATTTTTATAAGTTTCCAAAAGTCTAAACTTAAATAATTTTTCGCAAGTCAAGACATTTTTCAAAAATCCCAACTTTAAAATCCTATACACACACACGCACATTCCCAAAATTAACTAATTATCCATTGATCAAAATGAATTTTAAATTAAACACCTTTTATAATTTTAATTAAAAACTAAATTGCCTTTGCTATTTTATCCTGCTGTAAATTTCCTGATAAGTGAAATAAAAATCAACAATTAATTTACCAGTTTAGACTTAAGTGGCATTAAATTTAAAAATGTTAAAAATTTAAATTACCTTAACTCAACCGGAAAACAAAAAAATCAAGCTTCTGCTTGGCCCCTCCGTACGAGATTTCAGCCCTCGTCCATCGCCTGTTGGCGACCAGGCATCATCGCCAAATCCCTAAGCTTAACGAACAACCCCACCTCGCTCGAACTCACTTCCCAAAAGAAAGCTAGGAGCGCGATACACATCTCTCAAGTCTGCTCGAGGGCCCACCACCAGCAGCGACCAGTCCAAAATCGAAGACCGAACCCAAGCTTTTCCCCTTTACTTCTAAACTCGACTACGAAGCCCAAAAGGAGGAAGGCCGAGTAACCCAATCAGAAGGAAGCTCGCTAGTTCACCTCTGACTGCCTTTCAATCGAATGAAAAAGAAATTTGGAGGAGAGATTGTGAATTTGATTTTGAGAAAGCGTGATTTCAATTTTGAATTGAGATACTCGAGTTTAGTTCGATCACCCATCTTTTTTTGTTTTGAACGATGTTATTCATACCCCTTTTAAAAATGATTTGTTTTGGCATTTTTTTAAACTGTTATCGATTATATTTGAATGGGAAGGAGAAGAACGCGGCTGATGTTTTTAAAGAGGAACAGATTGTGTGTAGACAATGTCCTGCGTGAATTTATAAAAGAAAATAGGGAAAGACAAGATGCGATGTTTAGTGTGAAGAAATTATCTTGCCACAGTGATTTGAAAAATTAATGGAAAAGAAACGGTGATGTGAAGAATTTTTGACTAGTCAAACATACATACATACATACATATATATATATATATTATATTTAATCAAATATCCAAATTGTCTCGATTTACGTAACTTAAAATCGCGTAACAAAATCGAGGCATGCCGCTAGGCATTTATAATGTTATACCCCTATTTCAAATGCAATGGAAAAGATTTCGAGTCCTAATTCGGTCGTATGGAGAAGATAGCTTTTTGGACCCGGTTATTATATTGAATTTTCGATATAGATTCCAACGCGTTTATATATCGTACGATCACACGAAAACTTCGAATGCTACAAAATTTGAAATCCGATAATGATACAACATTATGGATCCAATGGAACTGTTTTCGTTGAATCCCAAGACTGTGTCTTAGAAGGCTATTTTTAAATGTTAATTTAAATGATATATTTTTAAAACTGAACAAATCACATTTAAATACAATTTTAAAGCTTCTATTATCTTTTGTATTATTAACATAAATTTTATAAACCCTCAAATTATTTTTAACGAGCTTAAAAACCAAGATTCAATATTTTACCCAATTTCCAGTTATTAAATTCAAAATTTTAATTATCCAATAAATTGGTTACATTTGGAATTCAAGTTAAAAATTAATTTTTAAATATTTAAAATCAATTAAATATTCCAATTTCAAATGTCTAAAATCCCGGATCGTCACAGCCTACAAATGAAAGCCCCATTCTCAAGCGCAATCGTCCATATTATTGTGGATCCTATGGAAAATTTCTTTTAAATGAATAGTATCCATCCTCTTCTTTATATAATTTGTTCCAGACTCTACTAAAAAACCCAAACGATCTCCCCTCCTTCTCCACCGCCACGATCGCAACCACCCATTCCATCGCCATTCGCTCTGCCTTCGTCCCATACGCCTTTGACCAAAGCCACGCACCACCCAAACTCATGGCTACTCCTCCATACCTTCATCATACACACATATCCATGCACACATTCCCCCATGCTACAGCCCATAAAACACTTGTTGGCTATCAGCCTCCTCTTCTCCATAAGTAACACATGCAAATGCACAGTCAAGCACCCATGTACACACACAACTACACATACTTGCCAAACACACACAAGAATATTTATTTCATGATTTGTAGATCAATGTAGATTTTGATTTCAAATTTTAGAATAATTGGTCATTATTTGTTTTACTATGTCAGATGAAGAACATAGTAAAGGGAAGAGAAAGCAAGAATGACATCAAAATGAAAATGAAATGGCTAAGTGTTACGTGTATATTAGTAAACAAAACACATTTTCTTTTCCTTCAATCACCCAAATCAAACACACCACTTTGCCCATAAGATAATCCAAGTTTCTTAAGTAAAGAAAACAATCCAATCAAGCCATCATATCTCAAGATTTGATTAGGCCTTTGAAATTTTGATTTTGATTTAAAAATAGTTTAAAAAGAAATATTTGTGGTACCTTTCTACATAGAATTTCATTCGCGTATGGACCACAAATGATAGAAATAAAAATACGACCGTGTACAATAAAGTGAGAGAACATAAAACAGTAGTAAAATACATTGGTTATCTTATTCTATGAAATTCTGAAAATGCCAACATTTGCCTAAAATAGATCAAAGGAAAATTTAAATATTTTCCAAATTTAAAATTAAAGAAAACTATAATAAATTAAATTGAAAATGTGTCAGCAAAAATCGAGAAACTATTTGAAACATATATTTTATTAAAATTTAAATTCAAATTCATATATGTAAATAAACTAAATATTCAAATTCGAAGACTTAAAATTATATGTCGTTACATTTTTCTCCCCTTAAAAGAATTTCGTCTCTGAAATTCCATTATCATCACACCCAAAAAGAAAATAAACCCGCCTAAGTATTTAATATTTTCCATAAGCCCGTATAATGTTCATAGTTCATATGTCCCCAATAACTGATTCGATCACTTACTCAAATACATAACTACTTTTTCGAACTAGTGTCGCTCACCCGACTTCTCAAGTGCAGAATCTAATCAGGCTCCTTAATTAGGAACCTCTGTTCTCCTTGCATTGTCATATACTATGATAGAAATCTTTGGTTCCATAACATTAACCCTCACTAAGTGTTCGCTGTCAAGAATCGAGTAATAAATCCTGATTTGGATCGGTGTGAAATACCTCGATGTGGTGTACTAAAATCTTGGATTGAGAATAGTTGCACGAATAAAATTATCTATGTACAACTTGTGTACTTATTCTTGCTAGTTTTTACTTGTACCAGTTTCTATTTACCTTTTAATTTATATATGAAAATATTTCATAAAAAAATTAACTTGAGCTATTAACATTTTCTAACTTGGGTTCGTATTTATATAATATTCTTCTAAATCCTCAGTGCATATACACAATATCAATTTGCTTTAATTAACCAGGTTGTTCAATAAAATTTTTATTTAAAAAAACTGGTTTTAACTTACTACATTCTCACATTTATAAGTTACAAAACTTATTTTCTTATATTTCCTCAACACTTAGTTTTCAATTTCTATAACAATTAGGAAGTTTTGACTATCCAAACTTGCTGAAAATTCCACTTCATTTTAACAAATGAAAACTACCAAACATGATGCACAACCTACCATAATGCATAGGATACTTGAGTCCATAGAATCTTAACCAAAAACTTAAGGACTAAACACCTGAGTTTTATTCCAAATCAATTTTGAAATAAAAAATAATCATATTTATAACGTTAAGATATCAATCACATCTTGATATTTAAATAAAAAAATTACCAAAAAAATTAAAACAAAACTACTATGGTAGCAATCCGTCACTTAGAAACTCGAAAATGCATGTTGCAGTCATCATCAGAATTATTTTCTAGTGACCGAAGTGAGTTTAATGCTTTTATATCCTTTAAAATCTCATTAAAATATTTGTATTACAAATGTCATCAAATAATATTATTATCTCCTGAAAACTTTGAAAAATAATTTTTCAACCGCATCGGGAGTTATGTCCTCAAATTCTAAGTTTAGATCCATTTTTATTTATAAACCATACTTATATAATTTTAATTTCTTATCAAAATTCCTTTTACAATTACAACCCATATTAAAATTAAATTTTTAGCCCGGTATTAACATCGAATGCCTTATAGTCAAATTGTTAAACTGAATTCACAGGTTGTTTGTTAAAATGTTCCCTAAAATTACTATCTACCCGACCCATGCAGAAAAACCAAAATGGCTTATAAACTAACTAAGCACAACCAATCAAACAATAAATGATAATAATCAAGTATTATCATTTCTTAACAAACAAACATTCTCTAAATAACTATATTAATTTCTGAAAATTATTTCTTTATATATAAAATATAGTTTTAGGTAAAATTTATTTCATTTACCCATTTTAAAACAATGCCGTGTCGGTTTATCTTTTTAAGTGTTTAGAATAATCGATCATTATTTGTTTTACTACGTTAAATAAAGAAGAAAGTAAAGGGAAGAGCAAGGAAGAACGATAATAAAATGAAAATATATAGCTATATATGTGCTCTCCTCTATTTATAGAGGACTACCATTTCTCTCAAAAAAAATGAAAATAAAATGGCTACGTGTTATGTGTATATTTGTAAAGAAAACATATTCTCTTTTCCTTCCATCACTCCAAATCAAACACACCACCTTACCTATAAGATAATCCAAGTTTCTTAAGTAAAGCAAACCATCCAAGCATGCCATCATGTCTCAAGATTTGAATAAACCTTAGAAATTTAAATTTTTGATTTAAAAATAGTTTTGAATATTTATTGTATCATGCTACACAGAATTTCATTCGCGTATGGACCACGAATGACTGAAACAAAAATACGATCGTGCATAATAAAGTGAGATGGTCATAAAAATAATAAAATACGCTAGTTATCTTACTCTGCGAAATTTCAAAAATACAAGCATTTGCCGTAAAATACATCAATTTTTTTAAATATTTTCCAACTTAAAATTATTTAAAAATACAATAAATTAAATTAAAAATACGTCATCAAAAATCGAGAAACTATTTAAAACACATATTATTATAATTTAAATTAAAATCCACATATTTAAATAAATTAAATATTCAAATTCGAGGACTCAAAATTACGGTTCGTTACAAATATTTTTAAAAATAATTTACACTTATCTATATAGTTATAAATATATACATATTGATAATACTTTATATTTATGTTTATATACATATGTATAAAATATATATAAATAAAACTTTAGCTTATACATATACATTTATATATTTTTTGTAATATTTTATTCTTAAAAGCAAATATATACCTATATGTGTGTGTATGTTGACAAACATTAGATAATATATTCCATATTGAATGAGCTAATGTGCTGTTGATCTAAATCCTGGCATCTATACACAAACATGTTATACCTTGCACGGATTGACATGTTACACATGTACACACTTATATATGTATATATGTACACTTATATATTTAATACAATACAAGTAAAAAAATACAATATCATTTTATAAATTAAAATAAAATTAAAATTTTATTTAAATAAAATTTAGAAATTTTTTAAATAAATTGGACATTATAGGCTCCAACAAAGGTGTAATAGGGTAATTTTTTTGAAATTAAGCCATAACTTCTGCTATAGGCTAGCCCAGTTCCAATAGACTTGATAATACCTACATTACATAGATAACCGTAACAACCAAGATGTTACCTCACATCTCCCACACTCAGTGATGTTAGATATATGATAACTCATATGACCAACATCTAAAGGTCAACGACTATCAACATTATAGCTCCATCAATGCTTGAATCCTTGCCCACCTAGACACAAGGAACAAAACCAACTTGGATGTTCCATAGATACAGACACACCCAGATTATTAAAGGTGAGAATCTCGGCCTACTCCTTTATGAGCGTACATCAATACCTTTGAGTCATCGATGATCCTTGGTACATGCACTAAAACTAGAACCCACTTGTTCCACTCTAAGTCACCATTATATAGTAATAAAACCTACCCATTTGGATGATTTCCAAATGCATTGGCTAGTTTCGCTTAAAATTTCACAACCATTGGGATCGGTACAAGTATATGAACTTAGCCAAATGAAATGATAACATTTAACCTTTCTAATATTGCATGAACGTATGCTGCATAATTTTATAATAATCTGCCTTGATAAATTTATGCATTTAATAAGATTGATAAAATGTTTATCAATTAAGATATACAATTGAACTAAATTGAGGATTGACAAATAGAAATATAACATATACTTAGTAATAAATGGTTCTTGCATGTTAATGTTTCGATACCCATGTAAGCACTGATTTTACAACTACTAAATACTTTCATAATTTGGTTATTTACGTATTTATTTGGTCGAGACCATGTATTGCACATTTTGAGTTTCGAACTCTAAAAGCAATACAAGTATATGGAAACTTGATCCATATACAATCGCATATAAGTGTTATAAGAGGAACGATCATAGTTCATGTTGTACGATACTTCGATGAAGTTAGTTCGTGTTATAATCATACTGTGAGATCAAGTGTTCAATTTGATTGATTACAATAAAGATCTTATTGTGTTAAATGTAACACTAGACCAAAACTATAAGATAAATCTAAAAACTCGATCGCTGAAAAATCAGTTTGATTAGTTTACACAATATGAAACATATTTGATGCTCTTAAATGTTAAGGATGATCACAAGCGCTTTTGTTAATTTTTCGCTATGATGTTGTAGTAAGCATATTCTTTTGAATGGTTTGACCATATAAAAAGAAAAAAAATGTACAAGGGTAGTTATGACTTAAGGTACATTTAGGGTGAAGAGATTGAATAGTCGCTTCTGCTTTATAAAGAAACGGTGAAAAGGAAGATTGTAATAATAATAATAATAATTGATACTAAACATTGGAATGATAGATATTATTACTATTGCAAAATGTATTTTCATATACAAAATTATTTTCTATGAGATTTATTTTTTTGAGTTCAAGATATTTAATCAGAGAACTCTCAACTGTAAATTAGTTGTAGTATATGAAATAAATAATCTTTATTAAGTGAATGATGGACCTTCGAATTTAGTACGCTATTATAGTAATGGTGGAAATAGTGGAAGCATTCCATATAGGACTTGTTGATTGCATCAAATTACATAAATTGTTTTCATAAAAACATACCAAACTTCATTTATGAAATAATGATTATTTTACCATATTAACTAAAAAATAGACATAGTTATATTTCAATGTGAATATTATGAATATTTGTTATGAAATAAAACTATAATATGGTATTTTTTCTCAAAATTTGTGATGCGTTGGATATTACTAAGGTATCTAAAACTATTTACAATTATTTTAGAATTATAGACTAAGTCGTAGTTTTAGGAAATAATTTTTATTATATGATTATGAATCATATGATACTAGTTGATTGTATCTCAAACAATTAAAGGCTATTCACTCATTTGATGGGAGCGTCACAAGAGTTGATGAACTCTTTGGATTGATGCATGTAGATGTATGCAATCATGAGTATATTAATACCAATGCGGTTCCATTTATTCGTCGTACTCACCGATGGGTTATTACAAACATGAACATGTGTATTTTATACGCATGTATAAGTCTATGATAAGCTCATCGAATATAAAACAGAAGTAAATTATATAACATGCAACATAAATGATTCGATTTGATCGAATGGGTGAGTATACGGGAAAGAGTTCCATGTGTACCTACTATGAATAAAGATTTATTCTCAAAGGTCACTCCTCCCTGTAATATGTAATGATGTATTGATAAGGAGTGATTGAACTTTGTTGAATAAAGCACGATTAATAACGAATGAAGTTGAATTAAACTCTTTATATATGGTGTGTACTCGATATTAGTATACATGATTAATATTAATATCATTCAAAGAGTAGTTTGCAAAACGACATGAGATAAGAGTTTATAAGAAACCCTACATATCCTAGACCAAAGAGTTGGTAGGTTATGCGAGTCGAAAGACTGCACATAATAATTGTACTAAGGGATCTTAAGTGAATCATCCCAAGAGAATTTTAGGAACGATTGTCATCAGATGACTAATTTATGTTGTGAACATAAGTATATTGTGAACTAATGCAAAAATCATTTTTATATAAGGCAATTCATAAAATGTTTGTGAATTTCCATTCTATTATACTAAGAAACAACTATTATTTCATGAGATACCAACTTCACATCGAAGAAATTACTTTAATAAATTATTGGTATAAAATGAATTGGGATATGATCCAGTGATAAAATTGATTATAAGGGATGAAATGAAATTGACTGAACCTGAATAAACGTAAGTATATTAGAATGTCTAACGAGTGTTCTCGTACATAAAAGAGAAATTTTGAGTTTCTTATCAATGTAAAGAATAAATAATCCTAGGTTGTTTAATTAAACCATTAGGAGTATTGACTCTATGATATGGTGCAATGCGCGAATCCAAAATAGATTCAAGTACATTGTCAAAATATGATTTTGATAATTGTATACAAAGAGACAAGATCCATTGGCCGCAAATGTGTCTTTATGAGAAAGATAAATATAGTTGGAATATAGTAAGCCATATTGATAAGAATATTACATCAATTTAAATTGTTGAAGTTAATATAATAGATTGACCATTTAATGTGGCTCACGTAGTTTCAAGTTTTACTCAAAAAGTTACCGCCTAGTATGACTTTATGTTCTGGTATATATGTGTTGAAGCGGAAAGCTCTGAATATAGATTTAGACTAGACTATTTACACATAATAATCAAAGTGTCTCGAAGTCAGTGGAAGCGATATTGAGTTTGTGGGTTTTTCAGATACGATCCAAGAATAGATACGAAAGTATCATTCTGAAAAGCATCAAAATTGAAGAAGTGTTCTGATAGATGTATCAAATAGTTTGATTATCAGTCAAAATGCGGAAGAAGCATGTGCTCATAAGAAAGATCGTTAAAATGTACATAGATATTTCTAGACTATAAGTAAACAAAACAATGTTGATTGTTAACGATATACTTGTGTTAGGATCGGCTTTGCTTATTTTCATACTTAATGTTAGATTTGCAAATGATGTATTTTATAGTAAGTATAAAAGATATTGGGAATGCTCCAAATGATATGCAAGGACATCTTATTAAGATGTTTAATACGGGACATGTAAGATGGATTTCTTATGCATTGGCAATAGGAATTATCATACATGTTATGTTGTCTACGATATCGTGATTTGTTTATGTATTTGATGAATTAGGAAAATATCAAATCCAAATTGACATCACTAAATGGTAATTTGAAGTGTACACGTGTATTCATGAAATACGAGAAAATTGCTAAAAAAAACAATGAATTTCTTATAAAGGAGTGTTTGGACTCAAACTTTAATAAATGATATTGAGTATAATATGCCAATAATATATCCAAGTTAAGAATCTTTAAGTTGGGAATGTTCTAAGTGAAAGACTGTAGCCGATTTAATGAAAAAGGTTAAGTACATCACATTAAATAGCGCCGCAATAAAAGCAATGTAAATATAAATGCACAAATTTATAACCGAGCCGAGCGTGATTGCAAATATTGAAATCCCAAAACATTATATATGATAAAATATCACGATATAGTTCATAATATAACTTAGAGCTTATTGGAGTCGAGAGACATACTCTAAATTATTCCACATGATAAAGGTAGTTTATCGATGTTGGAGAGAGTAGATTAACAGAGTAGACAATTGAAATATAATAGCATACCCTTCCAACGAGGGACCGACCAGATTGGTTTTTCAACGAAACCAATTGGAAAGTTGGAATAAGATTCCATAGTTGATCTGAAGTGCAAGTTGGAGATTGATAGAGTTGAGGGTATGCCATAGGGGCAAATATGTAATTTGTTGCATATATCTAACTCGGTAACTAATCTTGTTCGAAATAAAAGGCATTTTCTTTCTATTATATACTTGATATAATGTGTTATATTAATTAATTAATTTAATCAAAATTATATTTAATAGAAAATCCATAAATGGTATGTTTTGTGATAGTAGTTACAAAGTGTTAGAACCGTGAGTAATTTATCATAGTAAAATAAATATACCATTTTAAATATTCCTACTCAAGATGTATAAGACTAGATATTGATACATCCGTTGAGATTAAAGTATGAAACGTTCTCCAAATGTTAGACAACGTATTACTAGTGACTGCTAGAGGCACTAAGGGATTACATAGTGATAGTTATCGAATAACCATGGAATGAATCACTTGATAGTTTTATATCGGTTAATATAACGAAGTCAAATAGAAATATTGATATAATTAATTCCAACGGTTCTCTTGACCTGAGAACGCTGTTGATATACAAGATGAAAGCTCTTCGATTATAGTCAAATCATGCCACAACATTCATCTAGTGACAACATTTGGGTTGAGTGGATTTTTGGAAGTGAAGTACTATTCAAGAGTTGATTTGTCTTCTTAGTTACATAAGGTTAGTATTTATTGGAACTGGGCCAACCTGAATAAAAGAAATGAGTGAATTTCACTTTTCTTACCATTTTGGATCTTTAATGGGCATAGGGAGTCAAATTTCATTTGAAACTTTTTTAAGTTTCTTTTAAATAAAATCAATATTTTATCTAATATCATCTTTTTTTGTGTGTAATAACCCACCTTTTTGGACAGTTTAAATCGACAATAAACCACACATGTCGAATCCAAACCATTCAAAAGGGAGGATTGTTAAAGGGTAAATAAGAAAAAGAAGATAAAGAAATAAAACAAACATAGAATCTCACAGCGGAATGACAAAATGTAATAATCAATGAAGCAGTTTTACAAACAACATTTAATTACACTTTTACAACAGATCAAAGTATATACAGCAGGAATAAATAAAAAATGCAGCGGAAAAACATGTGCAAAGGGATAAATATAATAAATAATGATAGTATAAAATCTTCGTCTTCATCCTCCAGAAATAAGGTCTTCAATACACTGAAAAGCTTAGACTGACCCGGGCGTAATGAAAAGAAAAAACAATCGAGTCGGAACTAAAAGATCTTATGTAAGTTAAATCAACAATAAATAAACATGAGTCCAGCGGCTTTAGAGATGTTTATGGAGTTTTACATCTCCTATCTAGTGTCTAACGCGCGTTCAATAACCTAGGAGATGTTCCAGATTACCATCTCGTAAGAATCCGTTAAACTATTTACTATGTAGTAATATACGCTAGTATAATACGTCTATCAGTAAAGTAAAGTATTAAAATAGCATTAAGGCATTACCATATCCCCCTTAACACGTTTGTATATAAATGTCATAGTCTATATAGATACCGTAGACTCCATCATAAATTGATGGGCTATCAGGGAGCACTACATAGGTACGACACAATCCAAACTCATAATGGACACGATAAGGTAGGGACAAGGCACGCGAGGCGATGCCCAGGGTAGGATACTACCGTTTTGCGAATCCGGACTGGTGGTAACGCATAGCAGCTACTACCGTCCACCTCAGAACACACTTCCAAAATCAAATCGAGGGTGGCCACCAAATCAATCACAAATTAATAAATATGGTATCAAAGAAATGTGTCCGATCGGAGGTGCAATCGCACTTGGCCTGACATGGCTCCTATTTTAGCCACATCAAGTTGACTAGAGGGAGTCAGGACTACATTAATACCTCATACAGAATCGTTCACCAAACCATCATACTTTATTCTGGAATCTCCACCATATACACAATTGTTAAAGTGGTTTTCAGTATTGGCAGAGATTATGACAATATCCGATCCCGATCTCTTTAACAACCAAATGCTTATTTCTCACCAGATGGTTCTTTTACATTTCAAAATCGATTCATGATTGACATCAAAATATCATATTCAATTCAAACCATATCACTTTTCGAAATCATATTCACTTTCGAAATCATACTTCCAAAACAGGTTAAACCCACATTTCAAAATCATCATGTTTACTCAAATATGTCGTTTCACCAGAAAATATAATTTTCAAATTCCAACGTAAGCTATAACATCATTTAACCATATTAGCTTTTAAATCAAGGATTTAAACATGAACCATCCAGCCTTACATAGGTTGAATTTTTGAAATAGTCATAAATAGTTAAACAGTTTTAAAATAGTTCAAAATAGTTTAAATGGGTTACAATAGCTTAAACTAGTTTAAATAATTTAAAATTGGTTAAAATAGATTAAAATAGTTTAAAATATTTGAAATAGTTTAAATGATATAAAATAGTTTAAAATAGGTTAAAATAGTTTAAATAGATTAAATGGTTGAAGCAGTTTAAAATAGATTAAATATAGTTTTATTAGTTTATTACAAAATGGTTTGATTATTGAAATGGTTTATATAGTAAATAAAAATTTAAGTAAATTAGAAATTTGAAATAATATATCTTTAAATAGTTTATATCAAAATAATTAATTTGAAATTAATATCAAATTAAACTATTTCTTTCATTTCAACACATTTGGACCATGTCCAACTTCCAAATCAACAAACCCAAGTTTGTCTTTCAATTCAGATTCTCATTTAAAACTATTTAATCAATATTGATTTCAAAACCATATTCGAACTATAAATTTAAACTATTTCAAATCTGGTAGATTTTCATTTAAAACCTAAAGTTAATATAAATCAAATTTTTATTTCAAAATATCATCTAACTGGATTCAGAATTTTAAGGTTTTTTTTTAAATCATTTGATTTAACCAATCTAGTGTCTGTATATAATTTTATATCTTATGGTCAAGTGATACAGATATATATATATATATATCATTTCAATCCATAATAAATTTAAATTTACGGGTATATATCATTTCAACGCGTAATGTCGAATTAAAATTCAAAATCCAAGAAATCGCTCGAGTCTATCATTTCAACCCATAACGATTAATCCCTAACCTATCAAATCGTTCAGGTATGTATTATTTCTACCCACAGTGATTTTCCTAACAATAAAATATGGGAACTTACAGTGTGATAACAGTATATAAAATAAACATCACATCCAGTCATCTAATATCAATAGTTAACATCCATCACAACCACCATTCAAATCAACCAATAAATTACCACAATTAGCGATTATCATTGACAAACGTTAACTGGCAATTTAAATTCAATATTAAATTAAATGGTGATTATATTCAACAAAAGTCAGATTTAACTGGAATGACCATTTAAAATATATTAAATAGCAATTAATCAACTTCTAATCATACTATAAATTCAATTTAACTAACATAAGACAATTTGGTAGTTGTGAGTGTGTTAAAATTCTCACATTTGAATTTTCGACGATTTATAATCCAAATATAGGCCTAAAATTCAACAATCTTATCATTTGACTAAACTAGTTCTATAATGTTTGAAATTTCGATACGATTGCAGCAGAGAAAACCACGTATAAATCCGATATCATACATAAAAGTTACAACGATTTGAAGTTATAGAATTTTATGAAATAATTAAAACAAATAATAAGAAAAGGAAGACACGTCATACCCTCCTTCCTCGTGCAAACCCTAGCACTATCATGATTTCTACCTACTCAATCCATTGGCCGTCGCCTTTCAATGAACAAAGCATACGCCAACGTAAGTTGCGGCCGCACCACCGCGTCACCAGAGGAGGCAACTACCTCGCCTGACCCCACGAACGCCGATCGACCCAAAATAAGCACAGCCGCCATCGATTACAACAAAACCATAATTTAATTGTTGACTACGATCTGACCATCATCCATTCAAGCGAGCCACTCCAATGCACTCCCCTCATCCATCTCTATGTTGTAGCACTCTCGAATCGACGATGCACTAACGTTGATCAAACCTGAACGAACGACCGAGAATTAATGGCCAATTTCTTGAAAAACCATGATCCAAATCGAAAAACGAATCACTATAGTTTCAAATACAATTTAAATTTATTCTTATTAATCTCCTTTCACATTATTTACCGTTCTTCGGTTTCATTCATTCCTACAATGCTTATCTTATTAATTTAACTTTATCACTTACAAAATTCATTTGTATTCATTCATATAATGCTATTTTTATTACTTTACGCCCAATTACTTACATAAGTTATTTCCATTCAATTTTTTTCTCTCATCCATAGTCAGTTCTTAAAATATTATGTAAGTCTCTTTACAAATTTAATTCATAATTACAATTTTATTTGATTTTATTTTTAACATCAATATTCATTTGTGAAGAAACTCATGCTTAAATTTTTATTCTTCACTTTTGTTTCTTTCATATATAATATTCACATTACTATTTATTTTAATTATAAGTAGCTTAAATATTAACTTAAGTTTATAATCATTCATTTACAGTATTCACCCTTTTTATTAAATTTAATTAGTGGTACTTCAAATTTTTAACTTAAGTTTATAATATTCTTATACATCTTAATTCTTCATTTAGAAATAGTTCCATTGAACACTTTCATTATTTAAGTTCTACTTGTGTAACGATTTGCCTTTTTGCACATTTTAAGCTGACGTTACGTCAAACTCGAACCATACAAAGGGGCAGATTGTTATTAGGGTAAATAAGAAAAAGAAGAGAAAGGAAAAAAGACAATCTCATAGCGGAATGACAAAATATAATAATCAAATAACAGTTCATGAAGCTATTTACAAAACATTTGATTATACTAATACAACATAGAATCAAAGTTACATTAAACAGAAATAGATACATAAATGCAGCGAAACAACATGACGCAGTAGAATAATATAATAAATAATAGTACAAATCTTCATCTTTGTCTTCATCCTCTAGAAGTAAGGTCTTCAAATCCTGAAATGCTCAAGCTGACACAAGTGAATTGAAAGGACAAAAGATTCGAGTCAGAACTAAAAGATCTTATGTAAGTTAAATAACGGTATGTATGAGTGTGACGGTGTCAGAGATGTTTACGAGGTTTGACATCTTCTATCCAGTGTCTGACACGAGTGCAGTAACTTAAGAGATGTTCGGAATTCACATCTCCTAATGATCCGTTAAACTATCTATATGTAGTACAATACGCTATTATAATATGTCTACAGTAAAGTAAAAGTATTAAAATAGCGTTAAAGCGTTACCCTTATCCCCCTTAACACATTTTATATATTCCCATAGTCTATGCAGTACCGTACGCTCCTCCGTAAACTGGAGGTTTAAATAGAGAGCACTCCATAGGTATGGTCCAATACAAACTCGTACAAGGCGCTCTAGGGCATGTGAACACGACACTCGAGGCAATGCCAGGGTAGATATACCAAATGCGGATCCGGACTTGTGGTAACGCATAACAGCTACTACCGCCCACCTCGGACACACTCCCATATCAAAAATCAAGGGTGGCCCGTAAATTAAATAAGCTAATCCATTTTCTGATTCTGTTAATTGAATTATCTAATCTTCTGTTTCGAACTTATTATCGAATCAAAATTCTCTTTGATTTGATTTCCATAAAATTTAAAATCTTTATACTTATTTAGAAATCCATCTTTGTATCGTTGAGCGAGGAAGTGTATTTGTAAATTAATATTAAAAATGTTTTATATGTATTCTGTTGTTTGAGTTGTTGATGTTGATTTGTGTTTTCGATCGATTCGTCTGATCAACGCTATCGATAGGATTTTCAAAACGCTTGAACAGAGCAAACTGACACAATAGTATTTTTGAATTTGGCGAATAAAATAGTTTTGAATGATTATATTATATATAAGTTTTCTGAAATTAAATTGATAATGAATTTGTTGTCAGAAATGATAATATTTGATTTTCATTTATTGTTGTAAACCATTGACTATTGCATAATATAAATAAATGAATTCATAAAAACTTAGCTATAATTTGATTTGTAATTTGTAATGAATTTAAATCAAGAATTTGAGACTTTAATGTCCGATAATTTCGAACTAAGGTTTTAAGTTTAAAATGTATATTATATAAAATATTTTCGAATAGAAATGGTTTTCAAAGAATTTTAAATGATTAAATTAGAGCTCTTCTCTTTTGTCGCTGGAAAATAATTTCGGTGATGACGGCCGCATCATCGACATTCATTTTCGAGTTTCGAAGTGGAGAGACAAATTCGTAGCTTTGCTATAGTTTTGTTTTGGAAATTAAATCGATTTAAATTCCTTAAGTATGATTGGATTTATATATATAGGTATATTATTTTAAATTTGATTTGATATGTATAGTATATACATAATTATCTCTAAATTGTTTAAGGTTAATCAGAAATTAAATTTTTAAAATTTCGGTAAAAGATGATTTCAATTATTAATGAATCAAAATTTTGAATATATATGTAAGTTTGAGATAATGGAATTAGAAAATTTTATTTGTATAATACTCAATTGCATTCAATATAATTTACCTAAATTTTCAAAAGTTAACTACGTAATTGAATAATATACAATATAAATGTTATCAAAGGAATTTTAAATAAATTTGAGTAGTTATAATAAATGTAAATATACTTAATATAAATGTGATAAGGTATATTAAGTAGAATAAATTTAATAATAATTTGGAATAGAGAAAAATTAAATTTGTCGGAAAAAAAATGTATAATAAATGACTATTCAACTTTATGATCTTTGAAATTGTTAATTTAAGATAATTAGATAAATATATAATATAAATTGTCTTTATGAATAAATTTGAGTACGTATAAAAATGATATACACCTAAGTTTAATTATAAAATGATTAATAGAGATAAGTTGAGTACTAGGTTAGTTGAATAACAAATGGATTAATAAAATAAATTTTTGTTGAAATAAATTTTGTAACAAACAATGATAAATTGGAAATAAACCAAGTTAACGAAATCCATTGAGTTTAAAGTCAATTGTTGAATATAAAATTTAAATTGAAATTTATGTGGTTTAAATTAATTGTTTATTATGTAATTCAAGTTTATTTTCTTTTGGTTGCTTCTATTCTACTGCGTCCTTCCTTTTCGAGGACGAAAAGTTTTGAGTGGGGGAGAATGTAACGACCCGTAAATTTTAAAGGTTTTAGTAACGTTATTAATTTAAATTTTGTGGAATTTTAAACGATAAAATTTTGAAATATAAATTTGATATTTGGAATGTGTCCAGTTAAATATAGCAACCGGTAAATTTTCGTCCGAAAATATGGAAGTTTATTTCGTGCGTAAATTTACTTCAATTTAATCAGTTAAAAAGCTATGAAAATAAAACATTTTCAAAACCAAACTATTTTTACATAGAAAATTCTAAATCATCTTTTGAGCAAGTTGTCAGTTTGTCGTTTTTCCAAATTCGGACATCTTTGGCTCCGTCGATCTTATTTTTCTGCGATTTTCTTGCATTTTTCATAATAGAAAATTCGAATTTTTATAATTCAATCATACCACTGATATCCATATACCATTTTGATCGTTTCGTCATGCTGATCTCAATAGTATATTCATATGTGTGTTTCGACGTCCAGTGGACGGGGGAATCTGTAAACGTTGGATCGTATGGATAACCGGTTGTGTGTTTTTTGTTTTCTATAACCATTCATTTCTCACCGAATGAACCAACAGCCACTAGCATTTAAATTTTTCAGGAATCGATATTGACTTTTGTCATTCCCATTGAAATTGTCGGCTCCACTTTCTCTATTCCCTATGGTTAATATTTGTTGTTTCATTTCTTATACTCTATGCCTCTTCATTTCTTTGCGCTGTTAAAAAATATATCTGATGAATTTCTATTCAAAGCTCTCTTGTGTCTCTGAGAATATCATTGCTTTCCCAAGTATTGGCTTCAACAAAATGCATGTACTCCCTCTGCTTTACATCTTTTCCCCTTCTTTATCTCCTCTTCTTTTTGTTCGGTATAAATAAATAAATAAAAATTAGGCAAAGCTTATATTTTGCTGACCCATCTACACGGCAGAACCACCATTCCACGCTCCAATCATTAATGCCGAGCAACACTCGCCTCTCCCTCCTCCGACCTTCAAACTTCGCCTTCCTCTGCCAGTGTTCACCACCGTCCGACAAACACAACGCCTCAACCCACGGCCACCACAAACCCATCACCTTTAGCCCTCCGCTTCATCAGCCAGCAATTCCACCCAAGCAGCCACTCACAATTCACCCTGTCATTCGTCCCCGCCTTCAAGTCGCCTGGCCTCACCCGCATCACCGAAGTCTTCCCCTCTCAGGCGTGCCATTCCCTCACGAGCACCATCAGGTCCACCACTGTCTTCCCTCCGCGCAACCAACTCCAGATCCGCACACTCTCTCCGGCGTCGTCCCCACCATCAGTGCCTCTCTTTCTTCCTCCTCGCGCAAGTTCATCCCTCAGCTGCATGACTATATATGGTACTATATATATGTATACTTTGTTTGTTAGCTATATGTCATATATATATATTATGATTTTGTACATTATATATAAATCTCAATAGTTATAAGTTATATTGAATATTGAGATATGTATATGTTATAGTATATGTTTTATATTATAAGTTTATATAGTTTATAAAGTTATAAAAGTTTATAACAGTAATTTTTTTATATATATTATAAGTTATTTGATCATAGCATGATGTTTATACATATAGTTAATAAGGTTTGTTAACATTTACTTTTCTTTTATCCATTGTTTTAAATATTGAATGTTAGTACATGGTATAACTTAGTATAGAATTGTATAGAGTTCTACTTTGGTCTGCATAAAATCCTGGAAACATACACATATTGTAAGTTGTCTGCAAGAGGAGGTAATTTATATATTTTTTATAGTTTAATTATATAAATATTCACGTTTATTATAAATGTAGTATGCATATCTTTTAGTCTGCATAGATTTCGTTTTATGTATTCTCTGGTCTGCACATATCTGTCCATTTCCGCATATACTTTGGTTTCGCATATACCCTGTTATAGTTGATTTAGATATGTATTTTTGTATATGTTTTATAAAGATATTATGCATATAATTTCGAATTATAAGTTTGCATATGGCTGTGGGTCACATGTGAGTCTGCATATTTCTATGGCAAGTACATGTTGGTCTGGGAGGAAGCTTTCATATGTTATCTATATAGATATACATGGTGTTTGACGTGTGGAACTATAGAGTATATGTGTCGAATGGTTGTTGACAATATATACTATTTTGTTTGATCTGTTAATTCTGTAATAAGTCTCATGTGTATGTATATATTATTGGCAAATATTGAAATAAAAACACGATTGTTGCATATATGTATATATACATGATTGTATATGTTGTGCCTATATCAATTCAGTTACAAATTATTTTATCGATCCAGTTCTGATTAAATTTCGCCAATTTCAATTGTCATCTTTGCTTGTCAAATCCGCATTCAATCTAGCTTTGCTTTGAATTCGTAACTCGTCTGATTCTCGTTCTTCTCTAACCTCGAAAGGTGAGCAATCACTCACGATTGATATTCTTTTATTTATTAAATTTGATTTCAATTAAAACGACAATTGAAATATACTGCTGTTATTTATTGCACTGTTATTTATGTATCAGTTCACCTTTGACATATGACACCGTTATCTGTTATGTATGCAATATAATCCAGTTTGGTTGATAATTGATTGATTGTTTGTTGTTTATATTGGATGTTAAATTGTAATGTATAAAGTGATAAATATTATGTAATTGAATTTGACGTAGGATAGTTAAAATTTGAATCGACATATATATTGAATTTGATTAGTTAAATATGACCCCTTTTAATTGTCAAATCAATTGACTTGTAGAATAGTGATAATTGCACTTTGAACCATTGAACGTATATTGGATTAATTGTTGTAGTGTAAAATTGAAATCGAATAACAATTGAAGAACCTTATGAATAATTAGTATAATAATCTTTAATCTACATGAAATGATAGTGTAGATTCTAGAAATAATTATATTAATTCGCACGAACAACAGTGTGAATTAGTACTATTATTTTAGGATTATTTGAATTGATTATTGGATTTTTATTGATTGTTGTTATTGCTTGTTTATTTACTTTGACACCATCCCAGTTATCACACTGCAAGTTCCCTTTTGTTATCCTTTGATTTGAATTGAATTGGAATCGGGTTGAAATGATATATACCCAAATGAATTTGACCTAGGATAGAGAATTTAATAAAATCCGATTGGTCAATAAATTGATTTAAAAAAATAAAATAATGATTTTATTCGAGCAAAGATTAAGTTTTGAAATGAAGTTGGATTTTGAATTTTTATGAAAGGAAAATGTAAATATTGAAATCTGAAACAAATATTAACGTAGTAATTGATGAAAGAACGTTATTTGGAATTCAATTATTTAATAATTAAATTTGGAATTATAAATAAATAATTTGGAATTAGTAATAATTGAGTTTTGAAATTATTAAGTTTGAAATCATTTAATAATTAAATTTGAAATTATAATTAAGTTTGAAATTATAATTAAGTTTGAAATTATTAAGTTGAATTTATAATTAAGTTGAAACGATTTGATGATTAAGTTTGAATTCATAAGTAAGTGGAAATGATTTAATAATTAAGTTTGAATTGATAATCAAGTTTGTAATTATAAAGTTTTGAAATTATTAATAATTAAGATTGAAATTATTTAATAATTGAATAAGATTTGAATTAATTGATAATTGAATAAAAATTGAATTCTTTGATAAGAGAAATTGAACTTTTGGATAAGTGGATTTGAATTTCGTTAATAAATGAAATTGAGTTTCTTTATTTATTAAAGTTTTGGAAAAATTGTTTAAGCAAGTTAATAAGTGAAACTGAAACTTCTCGATTATGTGAAATTTAGATCTTTATTAATTGAGTTTGGAAATTTGTAACTAAGTAAAGAAATAAGTGAAATTGAATTGCTGTAACAGGAAATAAAAATGCGTTTTTTTGAAATTAATGTAAGACTTGAAATTTTAAGAATTTGATTTGACGAATCGAATTTAAGTAAATTTGTAAGTTTGTTATAATAAAATTTAACTTAAGTGATCGATTTAAATGAATTGGAATTTAAATGAAAATTGTTTTAAATGATAAATTAGCTTAGCGAATATTGAATGAAATCGATAAATGAAATTAAATTGATTTGAATGAAAATTAAACCATTTTAAATGATTTCGGAATGAAACTTATATACGAACTTGAATCAATATTTGAATTTTTTAAATAAAAGTTGAAATCGAATTATAAGATTTTGAAATGGTAATTTGGAAGTTTGAACGTAAATTTTGAAAATTGATTTAGAAAGATAAACGGAATGATGGTTTACGAATTCTAATTGAAATTGATTTGTTTTTGAAATTTATTAAATGACCAATCGGTGTAATAATTATGAAAGTTATTAAAGAGACCGGAATCGGTTATGGATATACTCTCTATCTAAACCGAAAACCACTTTAATAACTATACGCGGAGTGATGATCCAGAATGAAGTGGTTGGAATGATGTACGTGATGACTGAAGAAAGAGAACGATAATGGATAGCCTTGACACTTGTGTCAAATTGGAAATGACTAAAATCAGGAGCCGTGCCGGGCCAAATGGGGTTAGCCACCTCGAGCGAACACACTTCTTCGTAACTACTACTCATTACTTGTGATTGATTGGTGCACCCTCGAAATTTCAGGAGTGTTGTTTCGCGGTGTTGCGATCGTTGCGGCGATGCGTTCTCACCAGTCCGGATCAGGCGAACGGTAGTTTCACTACCTTGGGTATTGCCTCATGTGCCTTGTCATACTTGTATCCTATATACGTGACCACTACTAATTTGTTTTGTGTTATACCTATGGAGTACTCCCTGATAGCCCACCAGTTTACGGTGGAGTTTACAGTGCTGTATAGACTATGACATTTATAAAATGTGTTAAGGGGGATAATGGTAACGCCTTAACACTATTTGATACTTTATATTACTGATAGGCATTATCTATTTAGCGTACACTACTACATAGTAGACAGTTTAACGGATCCTTAGAGGATGGTGATTCCAACATCCTTTGAGTTACTTGTATTTCGATTGCTATTTCACTTGAGTTGAATTTATGGATATAAGAATATTAATCCTGACTCGAGTGTTTTGTGTTTTGCTTTACGCTTGGGTCAGACTGAGGGTTCAGCTTTCGAGACTCACCTTTGGAGTTGGAGCTTCGCCTAGAGATCCAGCTATCTATCCAGCTTTCAGATATTCGATGATTCCAGTGATGTATTCTGATTCCTATATTTGACAGTTGTATTCGATACTTCTGTTGTAACTTATTTAACTCTGATGTATCTTATATATTTTTATAATAGCTTCATAAACTACTATCTCTTTTACTTCCGCTGCATATTATTACTCTACGTCTGTGTTCTGTGATTATTTATTTACTGTATATC
The DNA here is from genome assembly GCA_030765085.1 of Allium cepa. NCBI lineage: Eukaryota > Viridiplantae > Streptophyta > Magnoliopsida > Asparagales > Amaryllidaceae > Allium > Allium cepa. The sequence goes on from CM060942.1 coordinate 552,107,141, forward strand.
TCAGTTTTGCCAAATTTAAATTAACAATTCGGTATTTTGAATTACTCAAGTCCGACATGTGCGGATGCGAATAGTCCAAAATAGCAGGTCGTTACACCCGACAAAAATGTATGGGTTTAAATTATGTTTGAAATTGATGATTTTCTGATCGAGCCACTTGGCTTTTTGTTTTTCTGTGATGATTTGGGGCCGTAGAGGCGTTTTGTAGTTCATCAGATCTAGCTGCATAAAGGAGAGTTGGCGAAATTTTTCGAAATTTAAAGAGTTAAAAAAAATTTGAATAAAATTTTGATAATTTAAAATTTGGTTTAAAATTATAATTTGAATGATTGAGGGGATAATATTGGGTGTAATCTATGAATGAATTTGGAAATTAGTAAAGGTGATATTGTGTATACAATAAATTGATTTGGAAAGTTGTTTAAACTGATTGGTTTTGGGGAAAATTGTTAACAAGTTTTGGACCATTCTTCTTACCTTGCAATTACGTGGACGAAATTCTTATAGGGGGTGGAATGTAACGACCCATAATTTTGGATATTTGAAATTTAATTATTTAATTGATTTTAAATATTTAAAAGTTAATTTTAACTTGAATTTCAAATATAACCATTTATTAGATAATTAAATTATTGAATTTAATAATTGGAAATTGGTTAAAATAGCAAATCTTGAGTTTTAAGCTTGTTAAAAATAATTTAAAGGCTTATAAAATTCATATTGATAATAATGAATTAATAAAAGTTTTAAAATTGAATTTAAAAGTGATTTGTTCAATTTTAAAAATATATCGTTTAAATCGACATTTAAAAATAGTCTTCCGAGGCACAGTCTTGGATTTAGACGAAACCGTTCCATTGGATCTGTAACAATGTATTATTATCGGATTTCAAATTTCATAGTGTTTGGAGTTATCATTTGGTCATGCGGAGTATAAACGCGCTGAAATTTATATCAAAAATTCAATATAATAATTGGGTCCAAAAAGCTATCTTCTCCGAGGTAGGATCGAATTAGGACCCGTAACCTTTTCAATTGCATTTGGAATAGGGGTATAACATTATAAACGCCTAGCAACGCACCTCGATTGGGGTTCGAGATTTTAAGCTACGAAATTGAGACGTTTCGTAATTAAATAATATATTTTCTAGTCAAACGTTCACATCAATTCTTTTCTTTTTTTCAGATCACTGTTCACCTACTCAAACATGTAAGCCTCACGTTCCCATTTCCATTTTAACTCATGCAATACAGTAAAGAAGAGATTCATTCAAAAAGTGGTCGAATGTCACAATGGAAAAAAAGAATTCAGACTTTAAAAAAAATTAACTTGATCTCTACCCCACGAAAATTTCTCAAACAAGCTTTTAAATTCGTGTTTAGGGAAGGGCTATGCACAGCTGATGTTTTGGGTCATTCAATGGTGAACATGGGGGTGTGGCAGTGAAGCGGTTGGTGGTTGTAGGCTAGGTTTAGGTCTAGATAGGATCTAGGGGATGTGAGGTCGAATGGAGGGTACAAGGGTGTTCGTTGGAGCAACATGCACTTGTAGGCGATCTCTGGTGGGACATGACTAAGGAGGAGGGGTGCGATGTTTTGTACGGTCAGGTAAGGAGTTGTGGTCGCAATGGAAATTAAAAAAATCGGGCTGCTTGGTTTTGATATGGGGATGAGCGGGTCTCAACTAGGTGGCCGTTGGTGGTGGTCGCATGGAGTTTCGTGAAGGGACGAAGGGGAATGGAGTGGACCAAGGTGCGGCAATGGTAGGTCGAAGTCTGAAAGCGGTAAGTTCAAATTTTGGGGAAGAAGCACTGTTCCTAGTGATGGGTCGGTTTTTTTTTCGAATGGGTATGGATTACCTTTTTTTAGAGAAAGATAGAAATGTGATAAAGTAAATAGTTTATATAATTTATTGTTAGTTATAAATTCCATATCTCGTTCGTTCCAGGTCCGAATCCAACGTGGTCATCCGCGTTGGGTTCGTATTAACGAGATCTAGGCTATGGAATCAGGTTGGTTGAAATTTGAGATTCTTGAATTTTTTGGATAAATTCAAACACGTTCGAATTTATTCGGAACCGGAACACGAAGCAACATTAAAAATCCAAGTGAGTTAATCTCGCTCAATTTTGGATTACCGTGACTAATTTTAAATAGTTAGAATTAATTATTGGTTGATTGATAGAATTGATAAATTATTATCAGTTGAATGTAATATTATATATAGTAGTATATATATTGGAATGATTGATATTCCCACATATATATAGCGGATGAGACCCTATGCGCACCGCATAATAGTGGGTGATCCTATATACCACGATATTCCCCTCGAAGTGGGATTACTATTTTTATATTATGCTAGATCTGTGGATGCAGGGAAACAGGTTGGCGGGATCCAACTGGATTCCTCAAAAATGTCGGAATTTATTTTCATATATGGCGATATATGATTAGTTGAATAATCTATGATGATTATAGTGGAATTTGAATTTACTGGATATTATGGTATTACTGGTTTAGAATTTGGTATTTTAAAATACCATAAATATGTTTATTGATTTTTAAAGGAAAATAAAAAGGGGAATTGGAAGTAAAAATATTTATAGTGAAATTGGATTAAATCAAAGGAAATGAATTTTAGGTAAAATAAATAGTTTTGATCTTAAAAATTTGTATTCGATAATTTTGGAGTATGGAGAAGCAGAGATTTTTGGAATAATGTAATAAAAGGGTTTTAAAATAATAATAAACTTAAGCGATATTTGTTTTAAGTGAAATGGGATTTTGAAATCGAGATTTACAATAGTTTGTGAAAAAGTAAAAAGGGAATTTGAAGATAAAATATGAAATTGTTATACTAGATCTTAAATAAGATTTCAAATTATAATAGGAAGTGAAATCTGAATTTAGTTAGGTTTTGGAATATAGTTGGGCTATTTGAGAAATTAATTTAAACATGGAATTAATAGAAATCGATTTAAAATCGATTGAGTATTGTGAAACCGTTTTTAATGGAAAATGAGACTATGGAATTTATAAACACGGTTTATAGTAAGTAAAGTAATTATCAGTTGATAAATTGAAGTTATAAATTCACGCTGAGAATTTATAAGGAGATGGGTAAATTGTCTTAAAAATAAATGATAGATTTATTTTTAGAAATGTGAAAAGGGAATTTACAGAATTGGGACGTAAATCAAATCAGAAATAAATCAAGAAGGATTTATTAATATTAGACTGGCTATAAGGGAGCGAAATTATATTTTTCTGAGAAGTTAAGTTTATCTTTTAAAAAAAGGATTTTTAAGTATTAACTAGAAAAATTAAAAGTGTTTATGAATATTTCAGAAAATTAATTATTTAGTTGTTTTAAATGTTTAAAGTATATTTAAATATTAATCACATTAGTTTATAGTAAGTTAAATATTATTTAAAGATTCATCCTTATTGTTATTTAAAAGGATAAATTATCAATATTTATATTATTTTTAATAACTTTTATTTAAAACATAGTTGCCTAAAGTTTAACTTGGAAAACTATTATAGAAATTTCATAAGTATTATTTCAAAAAAAAAATGTTTTCGGGAAGAAATGGTATACTTGCATGGCGAGATCGGAGGCAGTGAGTGGGTGTAGTTAAATTTTAGATTTCTCAGAGATAGAGACGTAACCATCGAGTTGTGAATCCATGGTTGATACCGTAGTGGTACTTTCCTTATTTAGTTTAAAGGATTTTAAAATATTTTTGAAAAAGATAGTTTACGAATATACTAAATTTGACAAGATAAGTACATATTTTTGGATAAAGAGATTAATTTATATAAAACTAAATAAAAATAAGACAGTGCTTTTCAGTGGAAAATGGAATCTATGATTGTATGATTGTTTATTTGATAGTTAAATAACAGACTGTCAAATCTGGACCCAAAATGTAACTTTGGGAATATCTAGGAGAAACACGAGAATTATATGGTACAGTTGCCGCTCGAGATGCTATACTATACGTACGAACTCGTTCGCCTTCTAGGACATTCATAAGGAAATCGGTCCACTAACGGTTAAGGGGTGATCTCCGGTCTTATTTTCGTCTGATTATTTCCTAAAGAACCACGGTTGAGTTTACCGGAAAATATCGAACATTGTTTCGAAGAGACCGGGAATGGATAAATTATCTGAAAATCACTTGGATTCAACGAGTACGTTTTCGATGTGGAAACAAGAGCATGGAGTCGAAGATAGAGCAGTGAAGTGCAAGGGCTAATCGCTACTAATCCTAAGGATTATTTTAAGATGGATGTAGTAGGAATAGTGCCTTCAGTTCCGTTCGGACCCAAAATGGACTTATATGGATGAATGCTATAAGTACATTGTCATTGGAGGACAGTGAGCATTCTAATTAATAATTCCTTAAAAAGGAAATCGTAGCCTCTAGCCTCATCAACCGGAAATGACTGAAAAGCAGGGGAGATGCAACAATGCTAAGTGGGTCGCACCAATTTGGATATGTTTATCTCCTTTCTAGATACCCTCGGATATTATTACTACGGTACATGGAAGGAGTTCGGAATAAGGTGCGAACACCCAGGGTGATAACATATTTGGTCTATCCAGGTTAATGGTAGTCCGGTCTTGTGTTGTAGGGGATCCTGGCGGTCCTCGGTACATTGTTTCTAGACGTGTACTTTGACAGGTGATACCCCATTACCTAGTCATTCGTATTGAATCCATTCTCCAACAAGCGCCATATGGTAATGGTTGTACCCAATTATGCTGAAATGTAAGATGCAAGCATTTCAGCTATTTGAATAAATATTTGTATTTAGACACTATTATAAGACGATTTGATATGAAATGTTTTGGTTATCGTAAGGTAAATGTGACGATCCCGATTTTTAATTAAATTTAAATTGATAATTAAAATGGATTTTGGAATAAAATTGTGGGTTAATTTGAATATTTTCAAATTTAAATAGGATATTTGTTTATTTGGACATTGATTTTTAAAATTTAACTAGGGATTTGAAATTGGATATTTAACATCTTATAAATAAAAAAGTAACATCCTAAAATTTATCAATATAGATTAATAAAATATTTTAAACTTTTGAAATAATGAGTGTTTTAAAAAGTCAACTAAATTTAAAAAAAAAATTATACATATATGAGTAAGATTGAATTTTTTTTCAAGTGAATTGGAATTTGAAATTAAATTTAAAATAAATGTTAAAATTTTAAGTAGCATTTAAAAAGAATTAAGATGTAATGTATATATATATTTAAATAAGTGGCATCTAAATAAAGTATATAATGTGTATACATTGAGGAATAATGTGTATAATGAAATATTGGTTTAAAAAGTGATATTGTAAAATTGATATAAACAAAAGTTTACAAAAGCTAAATTATCTTGTATACTTAATAATTAGATTTGATAAAATAAGAAGGACTTAAAACACATAGTACCTATATATATATATATATACAAACAAATTTTGTTTATACAAATCTTTGAGATGAATGCATAATTTGAAAGTGTAAAGTTTAAAGTACATGAAAACAAAACAAATGTAAACATACCTTTAGATCTTACATATCTATATACATACCAATAGCATCATTACTTTTATTTAAAATAATGAAATTTAGAATTACAAGAAACTTCACATCTTCCCATATGCCATCATATAGTATCTTAGAAAATCTGAAAAAAATAGTAGAAAAAGGATTTGGCCTCACATTTTTCAATACATAAAGCTGTTCAAAAACAAAAACAATTCAGTTTTTAAACCAAAAGAAAGAAACCAGGCTGAAGAGATCTTATCTTCATTTGCTAGGAGATCTGAAGCTACAAATAGAAAAAAAAAATCAGATCAAACTTCAAACTGGGAAGGCAAATGCAAGTTCGACTTAGCTTAAATCAAGGCAAAGTTTAAAAGCAACACTCAGTTTCTTAAATCATAAACATCTCCAACTAAGTTTCAGATTCAACTACAAAAGCCTGTAAAATTTTGGAGCTTGAAGCATCCTCAACCTGGAAAGCATGCAGTGGATTCCTAAAGCAAATTCAAGATCAAAGTAAACAAATGCAAATGCAGCTTGAAAGCAGGGTCGAAACAATATTCATAGCCAATTTGAAATCCCTCCTCTTCGAAAAAAAAAATGAAACCTGGGAATATTAAGATAAAAACAATCTTCAAGCTTTGTTTGCATTTCTCAGGTAAGCTTTTAACTTCATAGTTTAATGAATTTATGGGTTCAAAAATAAAGCCTTGACATAAACAAATTCAATAAAATGCAGATTTATGAAACACAGAGCTGCAGTTTTTTTTTTAGCCAGAGGAAGTGCAGTTTTTCTCTGAAGATAAATAAAGGCAAGCAAGATTTTTTTTTTTAAATTTGAACTTAATATTGTTAATCAGTATTAAAACAAAGATTTAAACAACTTTATTAACAAAGTTGCAGGAAGAATCAAGTTCAAAGCAAATTTGATTTCTGTTTTTAAGTTGCAGAGAAAAAAGGAAACTTCTTTATCATTCAAAACTGTAATTATTAAAAAAATCAAATTGTTTGTTATTATTGAAGTAAGTAATTAAGTACAACAGAAAGGTAAGCAAAGTTTCTTCTTATTAACTTTGCAGATAAAAAGCTTCAAAAGACTAAAGAAAAAAAAATTCCAGGCAAAACATTATTCTCTGGCCCCTCTGTCAATATATTCCAGGTGAGCAAATCACTCTTATAAATTTTTAAAACTTGGTTTACATGTAATGATCTTGGTTGTATGTTATAATGTTAATAAACTATGAGGTGAATGTTGGTCTTGTATACATATGAGTGAAATACCTGTGTTTTTTTTCTGGAGTCAAGCAAGAAAGCTTGCCTCTATTAAACATTTCCAAGTTTTGAAACCTGGTCAAAAATTGCGTATCATCCCATAAAATAAAAATTAGGACTTGATCTCTAAATATAAAATGAGTATAAGAGTATAATCATATTTTTAATGATTAATTTGGAATTTTTTATCATATAATCATTTCAGAAATAATAAATTACAGTACATCAATATATTCATCAGTAAAATTGAATATGTTAATTTTAAATTCTAACCGCATAGTCGCGTTTGAGTTGCAAAATGGTGATTTTAGGTGGAAGTCTCATGATTTCTAGATTTATAAATCTCGAGTATGAGTTAGTTGAACAAAAAAACTTATTTTGACCAATTTTCGATGATCTATCTAAAATTTGCTGTTGAAATTTTGCTTAAAGCAAGTACGATCATCAATGGTAACGAGAAAATTGTCGAAATTTTTTTCTATTGTGTGAATTACACGAGCGATTTCAACTTAGGGTTTTGGGATGGCTTCAGGTAGTCGGCGCACGCGATGGAATCGCGTGATGTTGGAGCAACCGGGTGGAGTGATTTTTGGCAGGAGGGTGGCATATGGAATGGGCTTCCAATCAGTAAGGGGAGTAAGTGGATTGGAGTTAAGTGGCGAGCGCAGTTCAACAATTAGTGGTGATAGGTGGGTTTCTTGAGTTTTGGTGGTTTGGAGAAATTGGTCGATTTCGATCAGGGAAGTGGTAGGCCTCGGCAAGATGGCGAATAAAATCAGGGGATGAGGTGTGATGGGTTGGCGATGGCGCGGCGGTGGGGTTGCCAGTGGAAGAGGCGTGCACGTGCACGATTGTCTCCGTGCACCGGAGTTCTGGATGGAGCAGTTTTCATGGTTAGGTTAGGAGACTAGCGTGGTCTCGAACGTACCAGAGAAAGGAGATACTCGTTCACGATCGAAGTTCCCAAATGCTCTCAGAGATCGATCGGGGTAATTGTTTGCGTGGACTTGGGAAGATTCCCTGGAAACGAAAAGAAAAAGAAAAAAAAAGAGGATGAGGGAGAAGGAGTGGTTGGCTCGAGTTCGTGCTCGGGGATAAGGCAGGTTGGGCTCGAAGAAAAATGGGTAGCTCGGGTTAACCTTTGTTTCAGATTTTAACTTAAACTAAACAAGTTTCAGTCTAAATTTTTAAAAGGGAAATGTTTTATAACTATTTTGTTTGAAAACTTAAATAAAGGAAGTTTTAAAACCTTTGGAGTAGATCTGGTTTTGAATCCTATTTTGTAAACATAAATGTTTTTTTTCTTGTAATTAAGGAGTTGGAGTTTGTTAAATTTGAACTTAGTTAAGTAAAGTTAAAGTGATTTTAAATATAAGTTTGGAATGGGATTTTTAAAGGGTTTATATAAAAGCAAGTTTTAAAAACCAAACTTGAATCTAGTTTTTAAACTATTAATTGATAAATGTTTCCAGTATTTTTATCTTGAAATAAATTAAGTTAATTAAGAAAAATTAAGTCAATTAACTAGTAATTAGAGATTAATTAATGATTAGAGAACAATTTATTAATTGAGGTTGAATTATTTGTGATTGAAGATAAAGTAATTACTTAATTAAATAAATGATTAAGGTTAATTAATTATTAATTAATTAAGAAGTAATTAATTTTATAACCAATTAAGGATAATTTATTTAATGGCAATCAATTTATCAAGGGTCAATTAATTAATTAAAGATAATCAATTAAATGGTGAATTAAATAATTAAAGGTTAATTATTTGATAATTAAAGGTTGATTAAGTATAATTAAAGGTTAATTAATTTTATTATTAATGGCTAAAGAATAAATGATTAAAGAATAATTAACCAAAATGATCTGTAATTTATTAATATTAATTAATCAAGATTTGTAATTATTCATAAGTAAGTAAAACTGATTTGAATTACTCAAACAATTAACGAATCTTACTTATGGATGTTTGGTTGTTATTAGATGCTATGTGATGGATTGATGTATTTGTTATGTGATGTAATGCTATTTAATGTTTTGTGCTAAGCTGTTGTATCTGTGATGTATATATTGTTTTATAAATATGCAACCCCTTGACCCGTTAAACAACATTTAAATTTCGATGCGGCAGGGAGTCGGAATCCAGTTGGTTATCCGAAACCCACATCGAATCGTATTAGTGAATCTTTGTGATTGATAGTTTACTTTATCTACGAATCTGTGAATATAGATAAGCATTGTGGGTTATACCGCTTATCGATATGGTTGAATCTGTGATGATGATGTTGTGCACTATTGTGTTAAACCCCTGGACCACACTTATACACACACAAATGTGGATTGCACGTGGAAATGGGTTAAGTCACAGATCTTTGAAATTGTTTTAAAATAGAATTTTTGAATCCAAATTAGTTTTGGAATTAGGATTGGAGCTTTGAAAATGAATTTCAAAATAAAAATAAAAAAATAAAAGAGATTTTAAATAGCTTGATTGAGTTTTGAAATTTAAATAATTTGATTTAAATTTGAATTCAATATTTGAATTGAATTCTATGATTTGGGAACTAGGCTTTAAAAGTTTATTCAACTTATAAATGGGTTTATATGGGTTTTTAAACCGTTTTAAAGGTGATGTTTTGGAATTTAAATGTAACACAAGATTTCAACTTGTATAAATTGGATTTTACTAAAACGAAAACTATTCATTTTCAAATAATAGAAGCTTTCACATAAGAAATGAATTTCTAACTTGTGTAAAAAGGATTTCAAGTCTAAAATAAAAATAGTTTTCCAAGTTATAGATAAATCTTTGGAAACATGCTTTGAAAGCTATAAATTAAATCTTTAATTTAAAGATTTAATGCGTTAATCCAATTGAAATGGGAATTGTTTTGAAATCTATGAATAGATCTTTGTGAAACTAGGTGAACTTTGTGAAATAAATCTTTTTGTTTAAGGATTTAAAATGGTAATTTGTTTACCCATTTGAAAGAAATGCTTTGGATTTTTAAGTTGTGACTTAACTAAAATCCCTTATCCATATGTTTTTAAATATGGCGCTCACTATTCGGTTTAGCCGGGAGAGGACCTTGTGTCATAAAGCCCATTCCGAATAGTGATACGACGTGATGGGTTGAAATTGAAGACCGGTGTTGAAGACCGGGTGTCTTCGAGAACGATAGGATAACATGTCGATTGACTCTGCACTGAGTTGCTCCGGTATAGAGTTCTCCCTTAGTGATGGGAAGTCCGATCGGTATTGTGGATACCCGGACTTGCAAGGGCTTCTTCGGAAGTGCCTTCGGTTCTGTTCGAACCCGGAACAGGCTTGTATGGTTGTATGTCCGACATTACACTTTGAGATATTAAACTGATCTCTATCAAATACATTTCTGCTTGGTGGCGGAGAATTTATTCTTTTAGCTTAACACCCTTCTTTGAGACGTACGAGCTCAGAGGTTATGTAGTTGATATTTATCAGTGATATATTCCCAATTTGGTAGTGTGGCATGCTAAGTGCTGCTGTGTGTTGATGATCATTTGTTGATCATTTGTGATCAAAGCATGGCTTTTGTATAAAGCGTAGCTTTGTGGATGAGACTGCATCAGGACCTCACACCCCGGAAATGGTCGAAACAGGAAAGATGCGGCAAGGTTATGAGGGTCGCGCCCTTTAGGGTGTGTCATTCCCTTCTGGTAAAGGGTGGTATATTGGTATGGAGCCCAGATGCTTACTCATGTGGATACTGCAGATCTATTACTTTGTGATTGCTTTGTGGTTTTGAGGCGCCTCGGATAAAGGTCCCAAAGGACCGGGGGATGGCATGCTCGAGTAGTAGTTACTTAGTTACAGAGGTAACCCGGCCTTGGGTTGGCAGAGATCCGGTTAGGTTCTCGGGACGTCCCGCCAGAGGCGATCCTATGTGGCACTAAGAAGTTCCTTAGCCTGACCATTTGTTGGAAATCCAATCAAAACAATAGGTGCCTTGTACGGTTTTAGTTGTAGAACCTGCCATTTAACATGGAAGCTATAGTAGGCATAATATCATGGTACCTATGCTGGCTAGGATTAATATTATACTTTCGAAAGATTTTCCACTATGCACTAGTAATAATATCAAAGAAATTTTATCGTATTAAGCATCTTTGACTATCATAAGGGGAAATCTCCCCCAAGTGTGCGATTGCATTGTGTGTGTGCCGGGAGGCCTTATGGTAGTTTCATTTTCTAAAAAGCATTGTGGATTTTCAAATTTAAATTCCTTTGTTTGTTTTAAAAGACCAAATGCTTTTGTTTGCTCACACCAGTCCCACGACTGACCTGGAGTTTATTGTTCCTTTCCTAAACTCTGGGTGCCCACTATTTTCCCACACGGGCAGTCTAGAGTTGGGTTTTTCAGATAATCAATAGTAAGTGTAGATTCGATAGCTTTCAGCCTAGGATTTGGCAATCGCTGGCGGACGAGACTTGCTTATCTTTGTGTATCATCATTGGGAGTTCGAGCTATTTCAGTATTGGCGCCTTGGAGATGGAGTTTCAGTGCTGGAGTTCTTTCTTGAAGACCATATTGGAGTTTTGTTCCGCTGCTAGTGTTATCTTTTCTTTCCGCTGCTATTATCTTGTATCATATCTCTGATGTATATTCATTATATCATATGTTGTATCATATTGTATCTGATATTGTATCAATGTTGTATATTGATATTCTTTTTCTTCCGCTGTGTTGTTTTACTTAATGGTGTTATAAGCTCCGGCGAACCAGGTTCGACATTTGGATCTGCGGCATTTGAATACGAGTGTCGTATTCGGTGCCGATTTTCGAAGGTCGGGTCAGGATCGCTATAGTAAAAACCCATCGTGTTTATGTTTGGTGTGGTCTTACAAGATACATTTGATTTTCAAGGAATTTTGATAACTTTAGTAATTCAATTTGAGGGTGTTTTCTCACGCTGGTTTTTCAGACTGACTCGGGTGTTATTTTATTATAGTGCTTGGATCAGACCGAGTATTATAGATACATGATAGGATGCTATGGAGCTCAGGAGAAAGGCTGGATGGCGAAGACGTATTACACGTATCTGGTTTATATTCCACTGTGTATTGTAGGCTGTATATTCAGCTTTTAGGATGATAAGTTATTATAACTGTCCGGTATTATGCTATTGATGTGTTGTACTCTGATGACGTAATGTATAAATAACAGTTATAGTTATTTTTGTATAAAGACATGTTATTATTTATTATATATTGTTCGCTGTGATGGTGAGATTCTATGTTGTTGTTTCTGTTTTCTTGTTCTACCTCTTCTTCTTTTTCCCTAATGATCTGGTATTTCCGGCGTTCGATAGCTCAGCATGTAATACCGTGTGCGTATTGATGTCGATTTTCGAGCATTGAAAATCTGGGTCGTCGTTAAAGTTAAATTTACGGGTATATATCATTTCAACCCACAATCCCGAATTAAAGTTCAAAATCCATAAAATCGCTTAAGTCTATCATTTCAACCCATAATAATTTTTCCCTAATATATCAGATCATTCGGGTGTGTGTCATTTCAACCCATAGTTATTTTCCTAACAATAAACTAAGGGAATATGCAGTATGATAACAATATAAAAAATTAATATCACATCTAATCATCCAATATCAACAGTTAACATCCATCACAATCACCATTCAAATCAACCAAACGTTAACTGGTAATTTAAATTCAATATTAAATTAAATGGCGTTTATATTCAACAAAAGTCAGATTTAACTAGAATGACCATTTAAAATGTATCAAATAGTAATTAATCAACTTCTAATCATATCATAGATTCAATTTAAATAACATAAGGTATAGCTGTGAGTGGGTTAAAACACTCATATTTGAATTTCCGACGATTTAAAATCCAAATAAAGGCCCAAAATTCTATAGTCTCAGAATTTGACCAAACTAGTTCCATAATGCTTGGAATTTCAACACGATCTCAGCGAAGAAAACCGCGTGTGAATCCGACCTTATACGTAAAAGTTACAACGATTAGAAGTTATACGATTTTATGAAGTAAATAAAATAAACAATAAGAAAAAGAAGACACGTCATACCTGATAGAGTTATGGGTATGCCCTAGGGGCAATTATATAATTTGTTACATATATCTAACTCGTTGACGAATCTTGTACGAAATAAAAGGTATGTTCTTCCTACTATATACTTGATATAATGTGATATTAATTAATTAATTTAATTAAAAGTATATTTAATAGAAAAAATCCATAAATGTTATATTTTGTGATAGTAGTTACAAAGTGTTGCGACCGTGAGCAATTTATCACAATGAAACAAATATACCATTTTAAATGTTCCTAGTCAAGGTGCATCGAGACTGAATATCGATGTATCTGTTGAGACTGGTGCACGTAATGCAATCCAAATGTTGGGCAGTGTATTACTCATGACTTCTAGGGACACCTAGGGGTTACGTACTACTAGTTATTGGATAACTATTGAACGATTCACTCAATAGTTTTCTGTTGGTTAATATAACTAGGGCCAAACAAAAAATATTGATGTGACTGATTTACAAAGTTCTCTCGACTTAAGAATATTGTGCATCTTCAATATGAAAGCTCTACTTTGATTATAGTCAAATCATGGCATGACGTCCATCAAGTGACTATAGTTGGGTCGAGTGGATGTATTAGAAGTGAAGCACTATTCAAAAGAGGATTCGTCTACTCAGTTATATACCATTAGTATCACGGCCAACTCAAGTCAACTCAAAGTCAAGGTCTCTGGCCAGAGCATTTCAATTAATAATAATTGTTATTATTGAATCAAGGACTTTGTATTTGGACTATAAAGTTGAATGTGGATGAGGTTGGAATTTTGACCATTACCAAATTCCATAAGTCCAAAGTGTTATAGTTTTGACGAAGAGAATTGGTGTAAACAAATGTCACAACTGGGTAACGCTTATTAAACTAAAATTGGATTTTACCAAAAATGAGTAAGTGATAGATTTGTCCATAATGTCACACCACCTGCCAAGTGACGTGTGAACGTTAACATTAGAATAGTTTAATGTTAATCGCTGACCAAATTTACACCCAAGAGTTACACAACCAAAATAATGAATTCCTTTAGGACCGAATGATTTAATTAGTTTATAATTATTATAAATTAATTAAATTAATTAATATTTATGAAATTTTAATTATAAAATTTGAATATGATATGAGAAATAAATAATGTTATATATTTTTATAACAGCTATAAATATATCGATCGATGTACAATATCGACAAGCGATTAAATAAGGTTTAATTGCATAATATTTTGGCTTGGCTTAGATGGGTTTAAGGTCCATTATTAGGGCTGTAAAATTTCGATTTTGGGAAGGTCTAGGGGTGGCTAAAACATAGGAAATTTGCATGAAGATAAAGGGTTGAGATAAAGTGAGAATGGGTAAAAAGGTTTTCCTCGGTTCTCTCTAATACAATCTTATATATATACGAGTATGCATGCACGTGCTCTGCACATGACCATGAAAAGCGTGTATGCAAAAGTAAGGTGGCGGCAGGAAATGTTTCTTAGTATGGAGGGGGAATTATATATATGCAAAATTACGAAGTTCCGTTGAAGCAGTAAAAGTGTAGTAATCTGGCATAATGGACTGTAGAGGGGTTGAAATTAGTAGTCGAAATGTTAGTTGGTTGACATAGTAGAAGGAAATCAGATGATCAGATTTTTGGTGTATGGTAATGTGTTCTGTAGATCCAGTTGACGCTGGTGTGTTGGAGGGAAAAAACATTTGTTGCCGTAGTAGCAGATAACTTATTGGTGTAGTTATGACAGAAAATAAGGAGTCGTACAGTTAGAAAAGTGCGTATAGTGAAATCAAATTATCTATATTAGTACATTGTATAAGGCGTAGCAGTTGTAGCAGCTATTTTATTGGCAACTACAGATGGAGAAAATATGTAGCAGAACACAGAATTGAATAACTGTTGTAGTTATACATAGAGTAATCACTTGTGCGAACGTTATGCAAGATAGCGCTCAACAGCTTTATCACACTTTACGATCTTTAGGAGATGGTTAAAGGGGTTGAAAGTTAAAAGATTAATACATCTACGTACAAATATGCATATGTGTTGAAGTATAGGTGTGTATGTGTAGCATACCGCTTCAGGGGTGAAGAAAGCATCCCAATTACCGTGTGTTGGGTAGGGTGCATGAGGTTGATGCTCGGTAGGGTTTTGTAGTTGGTCTGAAAATGCAGACGCTTCTTGTAAGTCGATGTGTTACTACGCACTCTTTGTCGTTGGTATGTACGATTGAAGATGTAGTAGGCGGTTTGTGTTGGTACCATTGTCCGAATCATCCTGTTGAGTAGGAGGCGGCGATAAGACAGCAGAAGCAGCTGTTATTTCAGTAGGAAAAGTTTGAAGAAGCTTTGATGAACGGGTCCATTTGATTTTTATTTTTTCCATGGAAAGGCTTACTGCACTCTCCTGATTGGCTGTTGAACATTTGATCTACATTGGAGGAAGTCGTTAGTGAGTTAGAAGGAAACGAAATAGAAAAAAACATTTGCAACAACATTGAACAGTTTTATTTGTAAAATGCGTAGGGAATTATAGTAATAGTTATAATCTTGGAACTAAAATTATGGAAATGCGGACTCTACGGACAATGAAAGGATGTATTTGTAAAAGTTTAGTACTCGAAGATTATGTAGTTGAGGTGGCTGTAGCTGGCAGTAGCTGTCAGTGTAATGTTTGTAAGTGTTAGAAGTAAGAGTCGGTTATCAGACATATGTGGTGCGTGTAGAAAGGGAAAAGTTGTAGGTAATAAAACATACAGTCTGATTTGGCGTTGGTTGAAAACGAAGAATTAATATGTAGTTGAGTGAAATAAAAGTGGAGAAAAAGAAGATGGAGAGAATGCAATTTGAGGAATTACCTTTTTCATTTAAGGAGTAGGTTGTATGAAGCAGACAGTAAAAGTGTAGGGCATTAAAGAGTTTATAAGTGGGTGGGGATGTGAGGTGGTAAGTGGAAGAGGAAAACACGTGAGGGAATTAGTTAGGTAGTGGAAGAGTTGAATCAGTATTATGCGGCAGATGGGTTAACTTGGTCACATGAGGATTCTGCTGAAATAGATGTGAGGAAAACATGCAGTGGGTAGGGAAAGGAAACCACAGTATGATAGGGGGAAAAATGTTGTAGAACAGGATGTGTTGCATATTTTTGTATGCGGATGGTAGTACTGTTGTTGGGAAACAAACCAAGCTATCGTAGTAATAATTGTGTGCATAAAGAGTTAACCTGTCCATCTGTAATAAAGTCTTCTCTAGCACAGTATGCAATGTACAATCTAAATTATATGTCAATGGAATAAAATATATGTATAAAATAGTATTATATTTAGTTTAAATGTATAAATAAATTGTGCATCATAAGTGAACCATATGTAGAAGTGTTTAAAAGGGTACAACGTACAGTGGAGATAAACTTTATTCAAAGTATACTAAATAGTTGAAAATGGACAAGCTATCAATGGTATTGTGAGAAGTCAGAGAATTCCAGAAATAGTACAACTTGACAACGTGAATTTGATGTGCATAATCAACAACTGTATTAATTAATATATATTATCTGTGAATGTTCATGAGTTAAAGCGGACGAAATATTAGAAGGAAATGCATTATGTTATATAAATTGCAACATATAATTGGTACAGTCGCATTTCGCAATGTCAATGAAATATGAAAACAAAGTATTTATAATATACAGTCCACTTTACAGAATAGGATGGTAAGAACAATAGACATGTTTAAAAATAAAGTAATGCTTGTACTATAACAGAATAACTACTTGTCGGACTAAAAATATATTTTTACAAAGTTTAAACGACACGGTGAAAAACTGATACGAAATTATGATAATGTAAAAGCAAAGAGTAATGTGCAATATATTACTATAATAGCTTAAACATAAAACAACTGCTAATATGTTCGTACGTGTCCCTATGAAATCTGATGCCATATATCTGAATCACAATGCACGACGTGATAATGTAAAGTTCAGTGCAGACTATACTGTGTACATCTGGAACTCACATTATGGAATCCAATTAACAATGTACATCAAAAATACCGTTCCAGCTATGTTCAGTAGAAAGCATATGGAAAAAAATATCACGTCAACCGTGATTTGTACATAATTTTTTTAATTTGTATCATATGTAGGCACAATAACTGTTACATATCAGTCAACATCTGTAAATAAATATTACTATTATCTAATGTAATCTTAGATGGTATCTTCCTCTAATTTCAAATCTCAACCATTATGGTTGAATTAATCTTTGTAAATGTAGGCGTAGGACTAAAAACGGCATCAACAATTGATTAACCAAGCACAGTGTCCAAATGCATAAGCAAGCTATAGATGGAGTTGATTTTGCAGTGAACGGTTATAGTGTATCTTTCCATGTTTGTAGGTTTGAGAACCTAAATTGAACCAATTTAAACCAAAGTAGGTGGATCAAATGAAAATTTATTTATAAGTCAGAAACCATCACAGTAAAAGAGGAATAGAAAAACATAAATAAATATGCAACACTCTTGTGAAGAAAGCATACCAATGCCATTTTATTTGGACAGCAAATGTAGTTATGAGTAGGCATGTATTACAACAGCGTTATATGGATAAGTGAAGATGAAAAAAAATGATGTCAGGTCCTACTTATAGGAACTAAGTTGATGAAGGTGCAACATGGCCATGGTATGAAAAGGGAGTCAACTAGTATAATAGAACTTTTTCCCAGTACTATAGAGCATGCAGCGGTAATACTTTGTTGGGAACTGCTTTAGCAAATGCTCGATAGTAATAAAAGATATGAATAACTATAATTCAGCATATATGGGTAGACAACATAAATATAATCGGCGTTTGAGATCTTCCGTGGAGTAATATAATCGGCGTTTATTGCAATTTGTTCGAAATTGTTTGCCATTGATTTCTACACAGCGATGAAAAGGAAAGTGTGGAAGCGGAAGGCTCGGCTCCGCGGCCAGCATAATCAAAGGGAGGGAATGCTGCATTGTAAATATTAGTTACTATGCACGCTGGCCTATGTGAGGGTATAAAAGAGTATTTTTGTTGTCCAATGCAGTGTAAGTGTTGTCATCCTGTGAACTGTTGGTGAAGTCGGCTTGTTGGTAAAAGCCGAAGTGTGGTGGGAGTGTTAGCTTCGAATTGCACATTTTGTTGATTCCTTTGTATTTGAAATAAACCAAACTGTCCACATAGAATGCCTGCTGACTCATTCCTACAGAACAAAAAACAAGTAGAAGAAAGTAGTAGAAGAAGAGTACACGGAGATCATGAAAAAGTTACAGTCTTTCAGTTTCAGCACTTACATTTTCTTCTCACAATGAGAACGGTATGGTAAACTTTGGGTAGTACAACAATGCTCATGTTGGAGGATAAATGTGTAAGTTCCATAACTATTCACTTCCGTCAAATAATTGAGTGGAGCGAGTACCTTCCTCCCTCGATCTCAGACCATGAACCCCAGTTGCGCATGGAAAAATAAATCAGCAGCGGTTCGTTGTGTAGAAAACCAAGAAGAAATAAATTAAGTAAAAAAAAATAGAGCAGCAGTTGAACAGTTGTAAATCCTTTTATTTTGGTGATAGACTCACATGACAGTTAATTGTAAAACAAAGAGGTGACTGGTTGCTTATTTCGTGAAGCTGCAAAGCATGATAAATAGAGCAGGTAGTGTGTTGGAGGTTATGGTACACGTAGTGCGGTATGTAGACCTAGTACATGGAATGTAGGATAAGGAGCTAATATACGCAATGCAATGTAAACCGAGTAAGAGGTTTTGAAAATTGAAGGATGTTGTTATGTGGTTGGAGAAGTAAAGCAGGGGGATAGGAAGATGTGGGCAGTGTGAAGTGGAGAGTAACTGTGCGGAAGGAAGAAAGGTGGGTTAGTTAAGTTGTGTGGAGGAGACATTCATAATTTGAGAGCACGTGAACAAAACATCCTTATAAACAACATTTCGGGTATGCATTCCTCTTTTACGATGTAGTTTTCCATTTTGAACCAAAATTTTTGTTGTGGTACTTCAAATTCCTCGGGATAAAGCGACAAAAAGTTGGTCGTGACTGAAAACGTGGTTGGGAAGATAAATTCCAACATGTGGGATGGTTTTTCCTTGTGATTTGTTAATTGTTAAAGCGAACGCTAGGCGAACAGGGAATGGTTTACGAATAAGGTTAAATGGTAGGTTTATGCTGTCAGAATGCTTTAATGGTATACGTGGAATAAACACCCGTGTACCTTGGAATTGACCGAAAGAGATTTCAGCGTTTATAAGGGTTGGATGGAAGGAACGATAGTGTAGTCTCATCCCATTACATAGTCAAACTCGTGGATGAATGTTGCGGAGTAACATTATTGGTGATCCTTCTTTAAGAGTTAATTTGTGAGGTGGCATATCACCTGGGTTAAGTGAGTTCAAGAACTCACTCTGATATAAGTTAGACATGTCATCTTCTACTTTGTCAAAAGAGTAATAAATATGTTCTTCGCCAGGGAAATTTTTTATTATCATATTATTGATTTCATCCGCTGTTTCATTTGTCGGTGATAAAATTTCTCTTTGTAGCATGTAGTTTGTATTGCGAAAATTATCATTTAATGCGGGGAAGATTTCGCGTATCAAAGAGTATAACGAACTTGCACCATCCCATGGTATGAAAATATCCGGTGGTAGTTTGATCATGTCTTCTTCTACGGTGGGTTCAGTACCATTTCCAATGCACAAAACAAAATCAGCGTAGGGTTGGTCGGTCCGGGCCCTTATATTTTGAGTTAGATGAAATACCGTAGCAGTGGACCACAAATATGACCGAACTATACATGCGTCGGTTGTTTGAGCTCTAGTCCCTCCGGGAATAACAGGTAAAACCTGCTGAATATCACCGCCATAGATAACAATTTTTCCACCAAATGGAACATCCACATCAGTCAAGTCTCGGAACGTTCTGTCAAAAGCCTAGAATGCCTGGCGGTGGCCATCCACAGGTTGCTAACTTTGTAGTGGAAAAAGAGTATTTGAAAGTGGGATGATAATCAGATGACTTGAAATCATATATATGTTTAAAGCACCCTTTGTTAGAAAATGTTATATAAGTATGGTTTATGTTTATCTAACACTGATAGATGCAATACGTTAGCGAAAGCAGACTGTAACTCTAAAATTATGTGTTCTTACTATTAGTTTCACATGTGTTTTAAATCATGAATATAAAGCACATACATGTGGGAGGTAAAGGTATACGTAAAAGTGGTATAAGAAATCAATGACATGGACGTCAAATATCCATGTCCAAATTTTAGTTTTGTCAAATTATTATATTTCAAATCCATGCCAGTATGTAACATTTGTTGACACATTCAAATCAAATGTAATTGAAATTTTGTAACAGGTAAAAGTCATGAACATGAACCAATGGTTGAGTAAGGCTAATTTTTTTGGAAACCTGACATGAGATTGACTAAAACTAACATATCCATTATACATGGTGGAATCAAGTTATTTAGTAAACGTATCCTTTTTCTAATTAAAAACAAACAAATTTCTATGAAGACGGAAATTGCAATAATAAGATAGTAACATAATCGACGGTTAAATTAAAGAGTGAATGGTCGGTAAAAGGGCAGTAATTGAAAATTAACAAATTAATTTCTTTTATGCAAATGTGAAAACTAAGGGTATGAAGAAGGTGATTGGTTAACATGAGGTAAGGCAGAAATGATTTAAACAAAACCTGTGAAAGGTATAACAATTTGTAAATGAAAACCTATAACAGCTTGCTAATTTTTGTACTGGCAAAAAGATTAAATTTCTTAGTCCAGGTAGTCAAGAGTTAAAACAACTATCCATTACTGATGTGCCACGTAAATGTAGTAAAGCAACTGGAAGAGAAAATATTTAATAATCTGTGGCAACTCATAAATGAAAGCATGAAAAAAAGATTAGGAAGAGAGCAAAAATAATGATATACCAATGTGCCATGTGAAGTAGAGTGTTTTAAATTGAAACATATATGTGACATAGTTAGGTAGAATCAAATGGGTAATTGATCAGAAAAATACCGCATGAATTTTGTAGATGTTGACTTTGAGCCATGCCTGTCCTTCTACTTGCAATGGCAGACTGTCTAGCATGTTGACGCCATGCACGCGAGTAACTCGTCGTCGTTCCCTCTGCTGCTGGTCCATAAAGTTGTGCAAATGTCAGTTATTATATTGAAGTGTAAAACAGCAGTAGGAAGTTGCAGTAAGGTGGGGAAATATTGATGTAAAAGTTAAACTGGAAGGAGTTGGGTGTGAAGGGAGTAAGCAAGGGGAGGTGGTGGTGGAAAGTACATATTTATATATAGTGGCAGAGTAGATTTTTATGCAACTGACATATGGAAAAGAGAACTGGTTGAAGGAGTCGCAGGTATGTAAATCAGGCAAAAATGTGGGTTTGACGGCCATAAAACCGTTGATGGGAGGGTAACAGTCGTTGGGTGGGATTTTTATCACTGGTGCCGTTTTTAGGGAGAAACCGTTGGATGTATGAAATATCGTATACAACAGTTAGCATAAACACAGTGTGACGGAGTAGGAGGAAGTGGAGGCGGAGGGGAGGGAAATTGGGGAGGGGTCATAAAGTCGTATGAAAGCAAAAAATCGAAAGAAAAATACATGAACAGAGGGAGAGAGGTTGAGATTGTACCTTCGTGATGATGAGCGCAACAGTAGAAGGTTCCCAACCGTCGACGTCTTCAGCAGCAGACTTCGAATTTGCAATGTTAGAATGAGGACTACTACCATCTCAGCGGTAGCGGCGTAGGGATGACATAGATTATCATTGCTAGCAGTCCCCGTTTCGGGTAATGGTCGATTGCCATGGTTTTAGGATGGTGAGGACATCAATTTCAGGCAGTGATGGTAGTAGATGTACTATGTCGTGATTTCGGCTCTAGATGTAGGCTTCCACAACAGCTAACATGTGTACGATGTTTAGGTTAAAATCGAGGGAAATTGAACTGATTTAAGGGGATCATAATTGGAAGGGGAGTTTTGGTTAATGGTCGGCTGTGACGGGGCAATATGGGAGGCGTAGGCTATAGAGGAAGTACAGAGAAAGGGAAGGGGAAAGAAGGGAGGGCAGCGTAGGGGTGGCAGTTAGGGAGGTGGAGGAGGGAGGTTGCCATTTTTTTGGGGTTAGGCGAAAGTGGATGCGGAAGAAAGGGAAAATGAAAAGCAGGAGGGAAGGGAAATGGAAGAGATGATGGGGCAACATGGGAGGTGGTTGGGAAAAGACATAACTGCCCTGTTGTAGATGTTTCATTTTCGGCAGAAGAGGGGGTAATATGGGAGCTGCCAAAAGGGCTTCAGTTTGCCACTTTGACCAAGGTTTTGCTTTATAGTATAAGATATATATATATATATATATATATATATTCATGTGTGTATGCGTATATCTAAAATAACGACTATTTTTTTGGCCGTCATTACCTTTGACATTGCTGGTTAAAACATAGCTTTCAATCCACTCCAGAATTCTCAAATATATTTCAAATTAAAATAATACTATTCGATAGTTAGAGGTTGGTGATTTCAGACTTGCAATCTGACGAATCAAGAACAGTAAAAGGAAGGGAAGTCATTGCTTCAACTCGTTTTCAAAGGCATCATTAAATTGGTAATTTTAATTCATATTACAGTAATTAAATTATATTCTATGATCCTATAATGAGAAATTTCATATCTGTTTAAATATATTGCTACTATATGTTTAGTTAGGTGAGATTTTTGTAAGTAGATGTGGTTGTCACAAATCAGCTTGTTATGTGCACAATTTGTTTATTATACTATTTGATTTATGTACAGTGAAATGTTATTTACTGTACAAAATCAATTTTTGTCACACACACACACACACACACACACACACACACACATATATATATATAAGTGTATATTTCTCTCTCATAATAACATATATGCATATATAAGATATATATGTAAATGATTTAAAAAAATTAGTACACTTATTTATATATAATATGAATTTACAAATTCGAAAATTAATTATCATACATATATTCATAATTTTAAATCAACATTTCTTAAAATTTTGAATTTTTTATTACATACAAAATAATTATTACATTAAAAATTAAATTTTATATTGAAAAAATATTATATCATTTTATAAACATATATAAAAAATTTATGAATTTCTCAATAAATTTTATTATTTTTAATAATTAATATTATTTCGAAAAGCTGTTTATGATTTATTAAATTTAATTGAAATTTCCTCAAAAATTTTAATAACCTTTAATTCATGATCCTAGAATTTCTGAAATTTTAAAATTTAAATTTTTATTCATATAATATTTTATATTAAATAAATATTCTCGAAATCAATGTATTTTTCTAAAAATAATAATTCAACTTTGAAAAATCTTCAGACTTTTCCTAAGCTCTATTTTATGGTCCTAGATTTTTAGAAATTATAAAATTTGAATTATCATCAATAGATTATTTTATATTAATTATTTATGGATGAAAACATTATTTTATTCACAATATATATACAAATTAGAATAATAAAGTTATTATGTTTGCAAAGCTAAGTTAATTTTGAATCATAAATAATTTTTAACAATTGTTCTCTCTCTTTTATATATATATATATATGTTTTATGTTCATATATTATATATATTATATTTATACATACATATGTGTGTGTTTGTTTTGTAACACATATATATGCACATATTTGGACAACATACATGACATACAAAATGAGCTAATTTGTCTGTTGCGATGTAAATCCCAACATCTACATATGGGCATATTATACCTTTCATGGATTATTATGTTACACATGCACTCACACATATATGTATATGATACACTTATGTATAGACTAAATCAAATAAAGTTAATTTCATATCTTAATATATTTGAATTTAAATAAAATAAATGATTTTATTTAAATGAGATTTAGAAATGTTCTAATTCAGTTAGACTTCATAGGCTCAATAAAAGATCCAATAGGGTAATTTTTTTGAAATTCATCCATAACTTCCCTGTAGACTAGTCCAGTTCCAACAATGGTATCGAAGCCCAATAGTCTATGCGGTCTAAATTAGTCATATTAGGGCTAACTAATTAAGCTTGCCCACTTAGTACGGTGTCTAGAAAGGTAATGTCTACTATTGAAATTGGGTAATCAAGTATCCTGTCCTACCGAGTTACCATCCTGGCCCGAAAGGTGAAGTAAGCCCAAAGGTTGCCCCTAATAGAAAAGGCCCAACTTAATTTGTGCCTTGGGCTAATTTTCAAAATTGTTTTGAAAATTAAGGTTAAAGATTTTAAATTTAATAGTTAAATTTAAAATAAAACATGTTTACTATATAAATTATAATAATACGTAAGTTTTGAAAATGTTAAAAAGGATAATGATATTTTCAAAATGATTAAAAATATTTATATAATAATTACAAATTTTAAATTTATTAACAAGAATAATAAAATTAATTAATTAAATATGTTAATTAATTAATGCATATATTCATGTAATACATATGTTGATATACGTTATGTTATTTTAAAATGTTTAAGATAACATAAGTATACGTGCATTTATACAAGCTAAATTTTGAAATTAATAAATTTTAATAAAAATTGTTTAATTGAATAAATTAATTAAAGGTTAATTAATTAAATAAATTACACCTATATATAATATATGTGTGTTACACTATAAAGGTTATAGTATACACTTTAAATGTTATAGTGGATATGTCCAATATAAAAGTTATATTGGAATACTAATTTAAAATTACTTAAAGAGTTAATTGATTAAAATTAATTAGGTAAGATTAATTAATGATATATTATACGTAAGACTATCATATAAGTTATATGAAATATAAAAGTTATATAACAATAAAACTTATATGATATGTGTATAAACTAAATGTGAAACATTAAAGAAACCCAAATAGACATGAGAAATAAATACATATGTAAATGCACATATACCGTGATTTCTGATGTGTCTGACATTTGAATCGCTTGGGTATTTCATAAGAAATATATTATTCTACTCAATATATATAATGAAGATTATGAATCATCAATATAATGTTGTCCTCTACCATATATACATACATACATATATATATATATATATTAATAATTACTTACATACTCCTTAGTTGTTAAGCAAACTCAAGCTAGAGATGTTATGCATAGTATTATTAATATATAGAACTGATGAGGTAATATAACTATAAGTATTTGTTGAGCAAACTCAAGGCACATACACAATACTTAGGCCATCACGATATAGTACATATGAGTGAATAATCTCTTTCGATTTGTTGAGCAAACTCAAGGTCGAAATGAGATTAGAACAAGGAAAAACAGGTTAGGAGTTGTATATGATACACCCGATAAGGAGTTATCCGTCGTTTGTGGGGCTATGATTTATTGAGCAAACTCAAGGTCAGAATACCAAAAAATGAGTCCTAACACCCATTGGTGAAGTTGTAAGACTTCTATGTTTCATCTTAGAGTTTGGAGAAATATAAAAGACTAGTGGGAGCCTTCTTAAAAAATGAAATGGTAACATTTAACCTTTCTAATATTATAAGAACATATGCTATATAATGCTATAATTATCTACAATGATAAATTTGTGCATTTAATATGATTGATGAAACATTTCCCAATTAACATATATAAAAAAACTTAATTGAAAGTTGACAAATAGAACTATAATATATACTTACTAATAATTCTAATTGCATGCTATATAATGTTTCTATACCCACGTAAGTGCCTAATTTCAACTAATTAATATATTCATAACTTGGTCACTTATATGTTTATGTGGTTTAGACTGTATACTACATTTTATGAGTTTTTGAACTCTAAATGCAATTCAAGACTATGAATATTTGATCCATGCACTTTCACATATAAATGTTATATGGTGAACAGTCATAGTTTGTGGGGTACAATATTTTGATGAAGTTAGTTCATTCGAAGTAAGCAAATAAACAGTATTTTAAGATCATGTATTCAACTTGAATGATTTCAAAAGGATCATATTGTGTTAATGTAACACAAGACCATAAACTACGAGATACATCTAAGAACTCAATCGTTGAAATGTCATCTTGATCGGTTTACATAAAGTGCAACATATTTGATGTCTTAAATGTTAAGGATAATCAAATGCCTTTTGTAAAAAGGTTTGTTGTGATATTATAGTAAGGTTTTCTTTTGAATAGTTTGACCATTTGGAAGAAAAACGAATGTATAAGAATAGACGTAATTTAAGGTAAAGTTGGAATGCAGAGAATGAATAGTCACTTCCCCTTCATAGAGAAACATTGGAAACGAGAATTGTAATAATAACCGATACTTAATACTGGAATATGGAATATGACTTTTATTCCAAAATGTATTTTCATATAGAAATTGTTTTCTATAACATTTATTTCTTTGAGTTCAAGATATTTGATCAAAGAACTCTCCTTTGTAAATTAGTTGCAGCATATGAAATGAGTAAACAATATTAACAATATTAAGTGAATGGTGGATCTCTAGATTTAGTATGCTATTATAGTAATGACGAAAATAGTGGAAACATGCCATATAGCACCTAATGATTGCATTAAATTATGAAAATTATTTTCGTAAAATGTACCAAACATTATTTGTGAAATAATGTTTATTTTTATTATTGATTGAAAAATAAATATAACTATATTTCAATATGAATATTATGAATATTCATTATGAAATAGAACTATATTATGGAATTTGCTTTCATAGTAAAAGTGATGCAATAAAAATACACATGTATCTAATATTATTTAAAGTTGTTTTGGAATTATAGATTAAGCCGTAGTTTTGATAAATAATTTTACTATATGATTATAAATCATATGATACAGGATAATTATATCTCATACGGTTAATGGCTATGCATCCATTCAGTGGGAGCATCATAAGAGTTGATGAACTCTTCGATTTAATACAAATTGATGTATGCAATCAAGTCTATTAATAACAAAAGGGTTCCATACACTTTGTTATATTCGTCGATGATTTATTACCCACATGAACATGTGTATTAGATACACATGTGTAGTAAGTTTATGATAAAATCATAGAATATAAAAAGAAAAGTAAATAAAATGTAACCACGCGAATTCCAGTGGGTCCGAATTTTTCATAAAAATGCTAAAACCTAAGCCCACTGAAGCCCGAGTTGGGTATCTGGTATCCTGCAAATAGGCAAAGACAAATATATCAGAGCTCAATTAAATATCTCACAGTAGAATTGACTAAAATATAATAGAAAGCAAATATTCACCAATATAATAACACTTTCTAAACAAGTGTCTTAAAGCTGGGAAGTCTCTTCCATCTACCTAACCCGTAGGATGTTATGGGGAGGGGGTCAGAACTAAAGTTCTGGTGAATGAATAAATTATACACTTTTAAGATTAATTCTATATATACCATTTTATTTTCATTAACTGTTATATTAGGTTCATTAGGTTTATAATACTGTCACCTCTGTACGTGAATCGTACCCATCTACTCCTTAGTAGATTAAAACCTAACAACTGATATATATATAATATATATATACATACATACATATATGTATGTATGTATGTACCCAATAACCATATTGGTCCTAGGTACTACCCATAGTACCTTCCGTATCCTCCTCACAAAGGACTCCATAATTTTGTTCCATGACATTCTGTGACTACATCTATAAAGGACCGCCCCTTGAGGCCTACAATATAGATGTTCTTTCATTTACTATGAAAACATAAAACTGTGTCCGCACTAGTCTATACTAATGCTCGAACATCCATAATGTACCACCCAGTGCGTACCTTAAGGACTATACGTAATCATTCTGTCTACTCCCTGAACCCCACCAACAAGTTCTACCTTGTACGTAACTCGGTCAGGGATTTTCCATATATGTAAAGGACAGCTTCGTTATGACTACAATACAGATATTCTACTTAATCTGACTCTTTTTTCATCGCGGCTATGGCCCCATGTAGCCACCCCTCAACTAATCGAATGACCTCCAAAGAGTTAAGTGGACATTCCCTACTGCAAACAACATAACATCCAATTGGCGGTGTCCCTCATCCAATGTCTCGATAGTGAAAGTATCATTGGACTGTTGGTTTAACTCTAGTCTTTCCTAAACTCGCTCTTGGTTTTGATGCTAGCCGACACTGCACCATAGATTGCATAATGCAACACCCAAGAAGTGATGCAGGAAGTGCCAAAAAATGTTGCTATAGGCTAAAAAGGGGCAAAGGCAACACTTCCTCGGTGATATATTTTGTCGCGTTGTCCTAGAGTCAAAGGCAACATCTTTGCGGCCCTAGGGCAACATCGGTTCTGTTGTTGCCACAGGTACCAAATTTACTAAAAAGTGGGCCCCACAATCTGGGCCCCAACATGTGGGCCCACTAATTCTGTGGCCCACCTTTACGGAACCCTGTTGTGGGGGCCCATATTCATTAATCTACGGTAACACTTTTACCATCTAATGGCAACACTTTGCCAGTTTATTACCACATTTAACATCACATACTGCAACATTATATCATATCTATGGCGACACCTTTTGCAATTTAAGTTGGAAATGTACTGCAACATTATACTAGTGCACCATTATATCATATCTATGTTAACATTATACTGCAACATTATATCATATCTAGTGGCAACATTACACTGCAACAAAGAACTTTTCAGTT
Source organism: Allium cepa (assembly GCA_030765085.1). Classification (NCBI taxonomy): domain Eukaryota; kingdom Viridiplantae; phylum Streptophyta; class Magnoliopsida; order Asparagales; family Amaryllidaceae; genus Allium; species Allium cepa. The sequence goes on from CM060942.1 coordinate 552,135,886, forward strand.
CAGAATAACCAGCAACACAAGTTTTACTTAGTCAAGTACAAAATAACAAACATACTTAAACATAGCCAGTGTATTCATAGTTAGATCCAGTACATACTAAATTCTACTTATTAACAGTACATTCATATTTGCGAGCCTCCAGTGCCATCAGTGCCTCTAGTGCATCCAATGCTCTAGTGCCATCACTGCGGACGGTCGCACAAAGATCCCAAACATCAATTTGCATGTCATGGTTTGCTTCGCCTAATTTCTTAAGCACCCATGTCAAGTTCTCCCGAACTTTTTGGTTCGCCTTTGCATCAAATTCATTTTGGACCTTCTTGTTCACCTTTGCTTCGACTTCGTCAGCTATATTTTCCCTTATCTTCATTGCCAGCTCCTATATGTATGTGCTTGTTGTTGGGGCATATTTTGAAATTTCTGTAGACTTTGTGTGACCTCCTATAAGCCAAGATGGACCGTGCGACTTTCCATCAAAAATCATTTCTTGAAACTCCATCACTTCCTCCTTCACCTATTGCTTTTTCAATCTTATCCTGCAAAATAAAGTAGTTTCAAAATGTGACATTAAATAAAATTAACAATTCTGAAACAAGTTTCTTAAACAAGAATTGTTTTGAAATATCTATTAACAGTTTTAAAATGGATTCAGAAAATATCCTGCTATAGGTTTCAACAAAACATGATTTAATTCTACAAAAATGTCGATGCGCAAAATGAAGCATTTTTTGACATCAGATTGAAGAGAAAATAAAATTCTTACAATTCTGTACTTCATTACTGAAGCATCAGTCTTGTACACCTTTCCTTCTTTCCGCTTGCGAGTTTTAACAAAAAGTTCTCCATCTTATTCGTTAGACTGATACAAATTAAATGAAAACAGTTAGACAGCAAAAGGATATCAAACAAATTTTTCCAGAACATATATCACTAATCAATTCAGAAATTATACTCAAAGTCAAAGGAAAACTAGGGTAAATATGATCGCCTTTACATAAAAACAAATCTCGGTTCAAATGAAGAATAGAAACCATAAGTGCACACAAGCTAAAAGTCTCGAGCAACTCACAGATGCAAAAATGGAGGAACAGTAAATTCTCAAGCAGCTTACAAGTGCATAAATAAAGAAACAACAAGTATAAAATCACAACAAATGTAGCAACAATATCAGAGCTTTTTCAAGCATAGTATCAAGTGATGTATCAATTTTGCAAAATTCAAGGCTGAGCTAAGGAAAATTTGCATAGTAAATATCCCATATGTCTACGCTTTCAGATTATTAACTGTAAGCACAGAGATAACAAATATCCCATGATTCATCTTAGATTCTGATGCAAAACTAAGATTACCCCATGATTAACCCATGAGCCATGAACATATATATAATACTAAAACGATTTAAGTTTAGCAAGGCAGTAAAGCCATCAACATACAGCAGACAAAAGACAGGCATCAACTTGACGTCCATATGCTTAAGAGTTAAGAGTGTATCCAATAGTTTACAAATTACTTAATTTCCACAGAGATGGATTTGACTCATATTTAATGTTTAATATGCATCTAACTTGCAGACGTATATTGACCAAATGCGTACAAATGCATGCATGATGGACACTGGTTAATTAATGTGAAAATGCAAAAATAATAAACAGATACAATAAAAATTAATACATTAAAATTGAAATAAAAACATTTGCTGGATGATTAATGTGACAGATCAGATTATATAGCCTGCTTGTTATTCTTTTAGTTACAAACTTCTGTATCATAAACAAAACATATATCACTAATATTTATTTTGCTTATTTGTTTGAGTGAAGTGATATTTTATTTTGGAACATATATGTAGTTATTTTAATTTTAATTTTGGAACATATATCGCTTTTCCAAATAAGGAGAGGAATTTCAGATAAAATAAAATGCATACCACCAGCCAACCATAAAATTAAGCAAAATACATTCCATCTTATGCCGAATTTGGGAAAAAAGTTTTGGACCAACAGTATGTGCGTCTGTGTACGATTTCCGACTTGCATAATTTGTAAGGGCCTTGGACTACAAAAACATGAAATAAAGATGTTTATCTGCCAGATTTAAATGAATAAAAACGGAAAAAAATTCTGTGATAAAACTTAAAATTATACCTGAATTTTTTCATCTCCCCAATACATCAAGAGTACTCTGAAATCCGCAAGTGGAATTTCGTCCGGTCTATTTTCAAGCCTCTCTTCATCAGTTTCATAAGCCGTATAATATGCCTTTTTAATACGACTCTTGTACCCCTTCCAAGAGTCACGAATTGACTTCAAAACCCAATATTCACATTCATCTGGAATAATATACCGTTGCTTAAATACAAATCAAACATTAAAAAGAACAGTCGTGCTGCTTTTGTGACAAGTTTAATATATTTAAGTAAAATTCAGCTAAGTTTGCAAATTACCTTGACATAGTTCCACAGCGTGCCTTTCAAACTTGAAGGAACATCAAACCAAGACTTGTAATTAAGTGGAACACTCCTCTTTAGTGTTCCTAGAAAAGCACTCAGTTCAGACATTACTTGGTCATCGTCTGAAATAGGTTGGCCCGATGATTCATTTGGATTAGAACTCTTTTGCCATATGACCTTGAATGAACTTTATCCATCTTTTTTTTTCCGTTGAACCTCCTGGGAGCACCTACTACCGTTACAAAGTACATACAATAGTAATGAGAAGGCTAGACATAACATAAATGAGAACTTAAACTATTAAAATCAGAACTCAATTAGATAATACCTTCAGCTTCTTCTACTTCATCTTCTTCGTTTTCAATATTTGTCGAGACATTTCCGACAACAGCCTTCTTCTTTGCACTTCCACTTCCACTACTGTTATTCTTCTAGAATTCTCGCATAGCCAAATAAGCAGCCATTGTTCCTATTCCTTCATTGTGTGGTAACTCAACGCTATATGGTGGATCAACAGTTTGTGTAGGAATTGGATTTTCCCCTGCCTTCGGAGTTGCATTCTTATCAGTTGCAGATTCAACAATGGCCCGTGAACGAGTTGTTGGTCCAGACTAAGACTTTGTAATCGTAACCATTTTGGTTCTCTAAAATACACACACAAAAAAAATAAAAATAAAAAATAAGGAAGCTAGTCTATAATTACCAACATAAAATTAAATCTTCAGCTATAACACACCTTTACTCGATTTTTTGAAGTATCATATTTACTAGGTTCCTCTTGTTCTGGAGCATAATCTTTGCTTTCATCTGGCATCTTTGATTTTCCTTTATTTTTTTTCAAATTCATTTATCAGTCCAGTAACTAATGTTGGCATCCCAAGAGCTTCAAAAACACTATTCTTTTGCGACACATGTTTAGCTCTCTCCCTTTCGTATTCTATAAGTGGCGGATGTGGTGGAGGTGGTAGATCATCATCTTGAAAGTAATTTAACAAGACATTATTGTAAATATAAGCAAAATATGTAGAACATCATATTAGAAGATCAGATTGTAGTCTCTTACTAGAATCTCTTTTTCATCCATATTTTCTCTTCATCTGGAGGGCTATAGAAATCCAATTTACTCCTGACACTTGCTGAGTTGATATTCAAAGTTGCATCGCTGACTTCAGTTGGATTTTTCTTCTCTGGTGTCTTCGTAGAACTACTGACTTCAGTTGAATTTTTCTCTGGTAACTTTGTAGACCTACCGACTCCAGTTGACTTCTTGCTGATCACCTTTTTCCTGTCCATGCATGGACTCACAGCAGCTTCGCTCACTTGTAGATTGTTTTGTCGTGCCAACTTTCTAGAACTAAAGACTTGATCAGTCTGCATCTCGTTGGTAAGTGGATTGTTTAGCCATGCCGATTTTCTAGGACTAAAGACTTGATCAGTCTGCATCTCGTCGGTAAGTGGATTGTTTAGCCGTGCCAACTTTCTAGGACTAAAGACTTGATCAGTCTGCGTCTCGTCGGTAAGTGGATTGTTTAGCCGTGCCGACTTTCTAGGACTATAGACTTGATCAGTCTGCATATCGTCGGTAAGTGGATTGTTTAGCCATGCCAACTTTCTAGGACTAAAGACTTGATCGGTCTGCGTCTCGTTGGTAAGTGGATTGTTTAGCCATGCCGACTTTCTAGGACTAAAGACTTGATCTGTCTGCGTCTCATCGGTAAGTGGATTTTTTAGCCGTGCCGACTTTCGAATCAGAGCAAAGACTTCAGTCTGCTTCTTGTTTTTTGCTGCCTGTTGCAGATGGTGAGTGGTGACAAATTGTCGTTTCTGTGATTTCGCGGCTGCAAACATACAGCGATATAAAAGTCAAGTTTATCATGTCATAAACATAATTATTTAAACTTAATTAAAGAAATTAATACTTGATCATGTACACTAATATTCTAGTTCCTTTATTATTCTACTAAGTGCACTAAAAATCAAACAAGTCCTAATATTCAAACAAAAATGCACAAAAAATTTATGTACACTAAAAGCAGCAAAATGAAAAACAAATTCAGCCATGTGAGAACCAAATTCATCAAAATAGTACAAATGAGAAGATATTTTTATCTTCTTCCAGTCAAAAATCTAACTATTTACATTTTTTATCACTTACTTTGGACGAGCTTCTGTATGATTTATTTATGAATTTTCGAATCGGATGCTCAAAATTGGATCTTGGTTTAAATTCATTTGAAAGTAATCATAAATAGGTTGTTTCATCGTTAGTTTTCTTATGACCAAATTCATCAAAATAGTACAAATGAGAAGATATTTTCATACCTGGAGACAGCAGATTCATCCTTAGGCGTACGATGACATGTGGCTGCATTTGTTTTATTGGCTCAGTTTTATCATCGACCACGGTGTCGACATAGAAATCAATGTAATCACCATTATTTTTTATTTGCATCAATTCCCACAGATCTGCATCACTGGTCACCAATTTCCACCCACTCATTGGACCTTTCCATGAATGTACTCCTCCAATTTCAGTGTACTTTAGCTCATCCCTGACATACTCCATCAGTACTGTGTAAGAAAACATATCCAGATCAACGCCCATGATAGAAGTCTCTTCTCCACCAACATATCCATTCTTCTCAAATTTTCCCTTGTGATGGAATTTAAGATTTGCCTCCATCCTACACAAAATGAAGGAATTAACATTAGAATGAAATAATTACAAATTAAAATAAACCAACTACATTCTAAAATAAAACAGTCACTTCACTAAAATGTAATGAAGGTAGAAACACTAAAAAAGAGACAAAAAAAGCCACAAATATGATACATCGGTTACAACATTTAACCAAGGCAGAAACAACATTTTCTTACTTAAATTTGGTACATTAGTTACTTAATTAAATATGATGGTGATACACAGAAATAAAGAACATTTTCTTTCACTCTACTAGGTGGAAGGCGGATTCGCCTTATTGGAACATCATCTCTACACCAACGAACATCAAAATCTAGATTTCCCATTGCATAAGCAGGCTGGATATCATTCAAATCTTCATTTGCATCTTCGCTTTCGATTTCACACCAGTCTCTCGGTAATTTTTTGATAACATTGTGGCACATCTTATCCATTGGATCTTCTATATAAAACACATGTTGTACTTGTGAAGCCATAACATAAGGATCAGATTTCTGGCACAATCGATTAAAATTGACACGAGTCAGCCCATATAAATCTTTCTCTTCTTGGTACCAACAACACTTAAATAAAACCACACTAAATTCTCCCCAATAATCTAGTTTTAATATTTCCTCAATTGATCCATAGTAATTAACTTCATCAACCAATGGATTTTCTTCTTTCGAACTTGCAAAGCTAGTAGTCAAGGCTGTCAAAAATACACCATTGTTTTGTGTTGTACATTTGGCATCTTTGAACCTTGTATAAAATCTGTATCTATTGATAATATATCCAGAAAACCTCTTAGCTGTTGGAAGAGGGCCCATTGCAAGCAGTTGTACTTCTTTTGAAATGTCCTCCTTTTTCCCAACCTCTTCCTTTAACCACTTCCAAAATTCTTCACTGTGTTCTCTCTCTTTTATATTTTTTTGATAATGCATGACCATCAATTAAAGCTCGACGTTCCCTAGAATAAAGACCTGGTTAATAAAAGATAGAAACAAATTTTCTAATTCTTTAATAATTACTAAAATAAAAATAAAACTTAAAAACTTACTCAAGTAAACTCTCTATTTCTTTGTTACCACAATTGAATAGAATGTAACGCTGACATGCCATCCATTGAGAATCTTAAAGATGAATACCTTTTCCATCTTTGTTTCTTCTTGTGCCAATAGGATATTCCAGATTCTGTGGACAGGTTTCAAATTTCATTTTTCTTGCTCCATCGCCACCTAAGAACCTTGAACAGAATATCAAACATTCTTCTGCAAGATAACCTTCAGCAATGGACGCCTCAGGTTTACTTTGTTGCGAACATATCATTTCAGTTTACAAAGATAACGCTCAATAGGAAACGTACAATGAAGATGTGCAGGTCCACCATATTCAATTTCCTTGCATAAATGAAATAGCAAGTGCACCATTATATTGAAGAAAGCATTTGGGAATATCATCTCAAATTGACAAAGAATTTCCACAATTTCCTTTTGTAGCCTCTTGAGATCAGCCAAATTGATAAATTTACTCCAAAGACTTCTTAGAAATGCACCTAATCTTATCATAGGTAATGCAACTTCAGGTTTTACAGATTTCTTCACAGCAAATTGCAGCAAGTAGTGGAGAAGAAAATGAGCATCGTGCTCTTATACCCTGCAATTTTCCTCTCTTTCTTGTTTACATACCCGCTGATATTAGTTGCACAACCATAAGGCAGTTTAGCGTTCTCCAACACCGAGCAAAATATTTCTTTCTCCTTGTTCATCATTGCAAATATGGCAGCCTTGATCTTAAGGTAATTCCCATCAACTGATAGAACCGGATGAAGGACCTTCCTGATGCCTATCGCTTGTAAATCATACCGAGCACTTAAATGGTCTTTCGACTTCCCAACAATATTTAGTAAAGTACCAAGTATGTTATCACAAATGTTTTTCTCTATGTGCATAACATCAAGGTTATGTCGACATGCATTGTGACTTCAATATGGTAAATTAAAAAATATTGACTTCTTTTTAAAAGGGGATTCATTTTTATGCTTGTTGACCTCTTCCTGCCTAAAAATATTTTCATAACCAGCCAACAATTCTTCAATGTCTGTCCCGGATAAAATTCTCGGAGATGTTCCCATTTCAATTTCACCATTGAACCTTTTCTTATCAAACCTCCACTTGTGTTCCAGATCTAAAAATTTCCTATGATTCATGTAGCACACTTTTTTACTATGTTTCAAGTAAGTTGAAGAAGTCTCGAAATGGCATACGAGACAAGCTAAATAACCCTTTGTGCTCCAGCCGTATACCATTGCGTAGCCCGGAAAGTCGCTTATTGTCCATAACATGCTTGCACGTAACGTGAAATTAGCACCAGTTAAGGCATCATAAGTTTGTATGCCAAGACCCCATAATTCTTTCAATTCTGCAATAAGAGGCTGCATGTAGACATCAATGCTATTCTTAGGTGATTGTGGACCAGGGATAAGGATTGAAAGTATCAAATTTTCTGGCTTCATGCATAACCAAGGTGGAAGGTTATAATTTACCAATATGATTGGCCATGTGCTTTGAGCTGTAGTCATTATACGAAAAGGACTGAATCCTTCAGCTGCTACTCCTAACCTGATATTTCTATTTTCAGATGAAAAATGAGGATATTTGGCAACCATCGTCTTCCAAACCTCGCCATCAGCTGGATGTTGAAGTCTGCCATCATTTTTTCATCCCACTGCATGCCATATCATAAGTTCTGCATACTCCTTGGACACGAACATCCTTTGCAGCCTTGGTTTTAGTGGAAAATAACGTATCACTTTTGCTGGTACTTTGTGAATCTGCTGCTCCGGATTATTGTCAACACCCGCTTTCTTTTCCGGTATAGCCCACCTTGAAAAACCATAAGTTTTGCAGTTATTTTCCTTTTCATTTTCTGCCCAATATAGCATGCAGTCATTTGGACATGCATGTATTCTTTGGTAATCGAGGCCTAAATCTTTAATGATATTTTTGGTAGTATTGAAAGATAAAGGGATGTGGGCTTGTGGAAAAGCTTCTTTTAGCAACTCTAATAAATCGGTAAATGCAGACTCGGTGATTCCATGTAGGCATTTTAAAGAATAAAGCCTGACGATGAAACTTAATCGCGAAAATTTAGTACACCCGGGATATAATGGCTGCTTTCCCTCTTCAACACGATGACGAAATTTTCTAGCATCGACATCTACTCCATTTGCTCCATCAGAAGATCCACCCTTATTGTTCTGCATATTTCCACAAGTACGATGCAACATCTCATCGAGATTATCTCCAAAATTTATTCCCGCTTCACGATCCATATCATTATCGCTCCTTTCATGATCTAGACAGGAAACCTCACAAATCCATTTCACGTACAATTCAGATGGACCATTCCAAATCAGATGGTCGTAGGCTACCTCTTGATGATGCCACTTGCGATTATGACACTTTTTGCAAGGGCATGTAATTTCATCACCTACCGCGAATCTAGAAAAAGTATTTTGAGTAAAACGTTTCACTCCACTGATATATCCTTCACTGAACTTACGAAGTTTTGCCCATATTTTTTCCTCATCATTCATCACTAATTTACACACAAATAACATACAAAGACAAACACTATAATAATATCAGGAATATGATTGCACCTGAACTCACAAGTAAATCATTAAATTAGGCAACACAACAATAAAATCAGGAAAAACTTGAAATATACATAGAGTGATACCTTAAGCAGCAGATTAAATCGAAGCCCTAACTGAAATTCAAAACCCAAACGAACCCCAATTGAAGACTTAATTGAAACACCGAAGCCCTAATTGAACTTAAACTCGAACTTGCCCTAATCGAACCCCAATTAAGCTTGTAGACTTAGAACTTTTAGCCATAATTGAAATCGCAAAGTGTTTGAGAGGTTGAGCGGCGGAGTACGTATTTTGTTAAGTTTTTGAGTGAAACCCTTCAATATTTCGTTGACTTTTGCCGCTTTGTTTTTGCTTCCCGCGTCAAAAATTATTTCAGCCCGCTTTTTTTTCATCCCGCACTCATTTTTTATAATATTTTTATAAGTTTATAACTACTGAAACATAGTGCTGATATTTATGCTAACATCCTGAAGCTAATGTTATAATAGACAAAAATCAGCATAGCTATCGTTACATTGTAGCTAGCAACATCTTGTATTTTCGTTGCAATAAGCTATCTATGGCGTAGTGCGATATCCGCATGCGACCATCATTTTGGGTCTTGCCTACTAAATTTAATTGCAAGTACTAGGACATACGAATGTACTACTCCAAACACCAACCCCTTCTGACTTCCTACAATGGTCCTGCGATGCAAAAAGCAATCAAAACATACTCTTTTGATGGAACACTTACAAACCTGCCTCTGGAGGACCACATCATTATGCCTACACCAGAGGGCCATCCTAGAGTATCCTCACATCCCTTTGAAGTCTCGTACTTCCTTCTAGCCCAAACTAACTAAGTTGGACGTGCTTCTTCTGTGCTGAAATCTATGATGAACTGCTTCATTAGGCTCTTCATCCTTTAGGCTACTCCAAACTCATCCCACTCTTTTATTAGACCCTAAGTCTTATCTTTTATTTTGCATTTAGTTTACTTTTCTTATTCTGTTGGCTACTTATTAACCTTAATTAGCATAATCTTATCCCAGCCTCACCTAACTGTTGAGAGAGCATCAGTTCCCGATTGAAAGGGAAGTTGGTATGAGCCACTTCTATTATCTTGCTTATTAACTCAATTTAAGTCTTAAGTTTATTAAAATAAGCCACTTCTATTATTTCTACTCTAATTGTTATTAAATTAATTTATGTCTTAAATAAGCCTTTCAGTTCTTTCTACTTCGTTATAACCTATGTTATAATTTTACTTGTAATAGCCACTTTTATTTTCTTTTATAATCTGTATATAATTACAAGTGTCTCTTTTCTATTTTAATTTGTCTTCTTTTATTATGATATTCAATTCTCTTATATTATATAATTTATATAATTATCTTATTTTATTGTCGGCGCAGTAAATGCAGACCTAGATTCATTATCGTTTATAACTTCTAATTTTATTCAATAATAACTCAATTCCTTTAATTCTTTACTTTATTTTCTTCTATTCTAGGAAGTAGTTCTATTCTATTGGTTGGTTATGAAAACTGTACAAAAAATCCATTTTCATATTTTTAATGCTAAATTAAACAATAAGTCATAACTGTGAGATATTTCTTTTATTATTTCTTTACTTTTTGGATAGTGTAAAATATAGTGATTTCTCTATTTTACACTAATTTCCTTTTTCTTTCTTTTATTCTTCCAGTTACGTTTATCGTTATCTTTTTAAATATTAAACTATAGAGATGTATCCTATTTTCTAAACCAACCAATTAATCTATCAGTTACTCCCAAATCAATTTATTAATTTTTCTCTAATTTATTACACCCGTTTTAGCATAATTTATTGCATAATTCTTATTTTTTGTTGCTTTATTCCATCTTTTCTTATTTTACATCTAATTTCCTAAAATCTAGTATTTTCCATTTTAATCCATAATTGCGAATTCTTTTTTTTAGCTATATCATTCGCATAAAAAGGGAATAAAAAGAAGCTAGCATTTAGGCTAAATTTTAACTTTAAAATAGATGTAAATAACTGTAAATTTCTTATAGTTTCAGCATAACAAATTGACAGAATTAATTACCGAAATACTAAATAAAATTATTTAATGGGAATCTAACGATAATATATCATAAACGTAAAAGATATATAATTAAATCCACCCACATGTCATCCTTAGCTATGCTTGTTCTTAGCTGGGCTCCATGGTCCTTTTGGATCTCCTTCTTAGGTGCATAATATTTTAATTTCAAAGATTCTCTCCCTAGAAATATTTTCTTTTTAGGGTCCAACCTTAGGCAATGAACCCAAAGAAATATTTTTTTATTTAGGGTCCACCCTCAAGCAATGAACCTATTGGGAGAAAATCTAATTATGACTAAAGAGCTAGGCCTAAGGTTCTATTTATTGGGGAGTTTGGGGATCTCAGACCATTGGATTCTTGGATTGAATTTGGAGCTACCACATCACAGGGTCGTTTGGAGCCATCAGATTAATCAACGTAGGGCTCGGATCACACAAAAATCAATTTTTACAACACTCGGCACGTACCTGGACAAAAACATCATCCAGGTAGCAAGGCAGGTCGACCGTGGTGTCGGCCGCCCTACTCCTTAGGTTGATTGGGCGGTTGACTTTGGAGCTTGTTGGGTCGACCTAGCGGTCGACTCGTATATGTATTTATTTATTTATTTATTTTCTTTTTTCTTTTCCTTTTCCTTTTATTTCCTGTTTTCTTTCTCCCATAACTTCTTCATATAGATTGGGATTTTGACAAGTTATATATGGAAACTGACTAGAAAATCACCCGGACGCAAAGGTACAAATTTTGAGGTCATATTCTGACAATTTTAAAAATGTCTATTTTCATTATTCATCGTTATTTGCTTCATTTTAATTATATAAAAATGCAAGGTGTTACATAAAATAACATGCAATAGAATAAAATAATTTGATTTGGTCGAACAAGTGAGTACATTGGAAAGAGTTCCAAATGTACCTAAAAAAGAATATAGTTTCAATGTCAAAATCACTCCTCCATGTGATACATAATGATGCATCGATAAGGAGTAATCAGACATTGTTGGACAATTTACGATTAATTGCGAGTGATGTTGAGTTAGTTTCTTTTTATAAGGTCATGTACTTAAGATTAGTACACAAGGTTGATATTATTTCATCTAAAGAACAGTTTACAAAATCATACAAGGTAAGAGTTTGTAAGAAATCCCAACATATTCTAGGCCAAGGAGTTGGAAAGCTGTGCGAGTCGAAAGATTGCACGTAATAATTGTTTATGAGGGATCCTGTATGAATCTCCAAATTTTTTGGAAAGGTCTGTCATCAAATGACATATTTATGTTTTGAACATAATTTTTGTAAACTAAAATCAATTTTATAAATAAAAAGGTTCTAACACAATCTCGGCCGATGAGCACATATCGTTAGAATGCCTAATAAGTATTTTCGTACATCGAAGAAAAACTATGAGTTTCTTGTTAATGTCGAAAATATACATTACCCTCGGTTGTTCAATTAAACCATTAAGATTGTTGACTCTATATGATATGATACGTTGATCTAAAAGAATTCGAAGTACACTATCAAAATAAGATTTTAGTAGATGATCCATCGGCCGAGATTGTGTCTTTATTGGAAAGACTAATGTGGTTGGAATTAAATAAGCAATGTTGACAAGAATAGCATCACAAATTTCAATTGTTGAAATTAGCATAACAAATTCGGTATTCGACATGCTCAAGTTAATTCAGATTTACTCAAAATTATTACTCAATAAGACTTAGTGTTTGGTACTTATGTATTGAAACAGAAAATTCTAAATAATGATTAAGAGTAAGTCATTTAATATATTAACCAAAAGTGCCTCAAAGTCAGTGTGAGCGATATTTGGTCTATTAGTCTTTGGATATGATCCAAGAAATGATACGAATGTATCGTTTTATAAGCATCAAGATTGAACAAGTATTTTGATAAAAATATCAAATAGTTTGATTTTCAACCAAAGTGCAGAGGAAGCATGTGTTCATAAGAAAGAACATTAAAAGGTACATTGATATTTCTAAACTATAAGTAAACAACACATTGTTGATTTTAACAATATGCTTGTATTAAAATCAACTTTAGTTGTTTTAATACTTAATTTTGGATTGTAAATGATGTCTTTTATGGTGAGTATACAAGATATAAGGATTATCCCAAAACGATATACAAGAGCACCATATTAAAAAGGGAACATCTATGTTGGATTCCTTATGCATTAGCAATAGGAATTATCATACATGTTATGTTGTGTATGATATTTTTTTGTTTATGTATTTGATACATGGAACAAATGTAAAATACAAATTGATGTCGCTAAATGGTTGTTTGAGGTATTCTCGCATATTTATGAAACAATAGGGAATTATTTATAGAAACAACGAACTCGTTATGATGGAACATTTGGACACAAACTTTTATAATTGATATTGAGTACAACATGTCAATGATAAAGTTCAAGCTAAAATCTTTAATTTGAAAATGTTTAAAAATATAGGTGATTGTGGTCATTTCAATAAAATGTTGAGAACATTAACTTGAATATTGCTACAATAAACCAGTAGATATAAATGCACAAATTTATAATTGAGCCAAAGGTGATTCCAAATGATAGGAATACCATAATATTATTATAAGATAACAATGTCATGAAATTGGTCATGATAGAACTTAAAGTTTAGTATAAGTCGAAAGACATACTTCGAATCATTCTACATGATAAAGGCAGTTAATCAATGTCACAGAGAGTTAATCGACAAAGTAGATAATTAAAACATAATAACATACCCATTCACTAAAGGACTGACCTGATTGGTTTTGAGAAAACTGATTGGAGAAGTTGGAATTAGATTTCATAATTGACCCCAAGGGCAAGTGGAACATTAAAAATTCAATTTTAATTTAAAAAAAATATTATTTCATTTCAGAAACATATAGAAAAAATTTAGGAATTTTTCAATAAAGTTTATTATTTTTAATAATTAATATTATTTCGAAAAAACAGTTTATGATTTATTAAAAATAATAATTTAATTGAAAATTTCTTCATATTTTTGTAACCTTTCATTCATGATCCTAGAATTTCTAAAAGTTTAAAATTTTAATTTTTAATAATATATTATTTTATGCCAAATAATTATTGCCAAAATTAATGTATATTTTTAAAAATAATAATTCGACTTTGAAAAATCTCCAGATTTTTCCTAAGCACTATTTTATAATCCTAAATTTTTCAAAGTGGTAAAATTTGAATTTTCATCAATAGTTTATTTTATGTTAATTATTAATGGATGAAAGCATTATTTTATTCATATAAACTAAAATACTAAAATTATTATGTTTGCAAAACTAAGTTAATTATGAATCATAAATAATTTTTAATCATTATGCTCTCTCTTTCTATATATATATATATATATATATATATATATTTATCTATATATAAATGTTTTATGTTCATATATTATATATAATATATTTATACATACATATGTGTGTGTGTGTGTTATTTTGTAACACATATACATGCACATCTTTGGATAACATACATGGCATACAAAATGAGCTAATATGTCTGTTACAATGTAAATCCTAACATCTACATATGCGCATATTATACCTTTCACGGATTATTATGTTGCACATGCACTCACACATATATGTATATGATACACTTATGTATAAACTAAATCAAATAAAATTTATTTTATATCTTAATATATTTTAATTTAAATAAAATAAATGATTATATTTAAATGAAAGTTAGAAATTTTCTAATTCAGTTAGACTTCATAGGCCCAATAAAAGATCCAATAGGGTAAAAAAATTGAAATTCACCCATAACTTCCGCTACGGGCTAGTCCAGTTCCAACAATACCCTCCTTCCTCATGCAAACCCTAGCGCTATCGTGATTTTGACCTACTCAAACAACTGGTCGCCGCCTTTCAATCAACAAAGCATATTCCAAAGTCAGTCGATGTCGCACCCCTACGTCATAAGAGGAGGCCACGACCTCGCTTGACCCCACGAACGTTGATCGACCCAAAATAAGTACAGCCGCCGTTGATTACAATGAAACCCTAATTGAATTATTGATGGGGATCTAACCTTCATCCATCCAAGCGAGCCACTTCTATGCACTCCCCTCATACATCTGTACGCTGCATCACTCTCGAATCGACGATCCACCGACATTGATCAAACCCCAATCAACGACCGAGAATTAATGGCCAATTTTTGGCTAGACTATTATCCAAATCGAAAAACGAATCACTGCAGTAGATTGCACTCTTCGAGAGCTTTCCAACAATACATAATTCGATATAGTTTTGAGGAGTTTGATTTTTGATTTGAAATTGTAATGGGGTTTTGGATCTGAAGATAAGTTTCTGCCATTGGAGAGAGGAGATAGAAATTGCCAGGCAGATCTGCATATACAGGAATAAGAAATAGAAGGGCTATTAGGATTAGAAAATCAATTTATATAGACAAGGCCCGGTAAGAATGAATAACATGTCGAATTGGTTCGAAAAGACAATAACGACCCGAAAAGCCTATTCCGTTTTCGAAATGAAAGTGGGTCATCCCATATATCAAAATAGATGTTTTCGATATTTTTAAATTCAATGGAATAGGTTTCAAACCTAAATTCCATTATATACAGAAGTTAGCTTTTTTAAAATCAGCTTATTTAAAATTGATTTCATTAAATTGATTTCTACGCGTTTCGAGCTCGCACGATCAAATGACATGTCCGATCGCAATGAAACTTGAAATCCTACAATAATTCACCGTTGGTCCGATGAAACGGGTTTTGTCCAAATCCGAGATAGTGGTCAAAATGGCTATTTTTCCATTAATAAAATAAATTATTATTAAATTAACTAAATCACCTTTTACTTTCAAATTTAATAGCTAACAATTTTTATCATTTTTGATTACCTAGTAATTTATAATCCTTTAAAATAAATTTCTATGTCAAATCTAATGTTAAATATTACATTAATAACAGTGTTCAATTTCAATTGAAATAAATTCACTAATTATAATCTAAAATTCCAATAATTGATTTATTTTGTTTCTAATCTTGTTATTCAATCAATCATTACTTTATGTACATAGCTAACATTGGTTTACCATTTATTACATCAATATTCTACAGTTACCATCTTAATTCATATTAACTGCACATTTAAGTAGATTAACTGTAAACAGATTTCCAATTTATTACTATTGAATTAAATAGTGAATTTATAACTAAACCATTGTTATAACTTATAATGTCAATCACATTTCAATATTCGTTGTTTACAAACCAAGCTACTAAATTTACGTACTAGTTAATTTTATTTTCATATTCCAATTAATAACATATAATTACAGTATTTAAATCCAACTTTCAATTTGTCTCCTATTTACAGATTCTAACCAATTAACTTTACAATTATTCCAATTTATTGAGATTGCAATAAAATAGTTGTTGTTAACATTCAACAGCAATATTAAATCATTCTAGTTAGTTTTCTCATTAATCCATCATAAATTTTAATTTCTTCCAATATTAAGTTACAAAATCTTATTAAATTAATATTTTTAATTATCGAAAATTAAGGTCATTACAATTTTATTAATTTAATTCTAAAACAATAATGTGTGGGATATGAAAAAGATTTGAATATATTAAATATATTCATTTCTTAATTTTGTGATAGATTAATTAAACATGAGGCAAGTATGAGAATTTGATAACAGAATATATATGAATAAATAAGAATAAATTTAGGGGTAATCACATAAGGTACAATAAGGAAAGAAATAAAAATGGCAAAGATGATTGATTATCTTCCCTCTTTGGCAAACTTATTATATGCAGCATTCAATTAACAATCAACGAATCGTTATGACAAAAGAATAGGACCTAACAATAATTGACATGCATTGTAACGACCTAGATTTTTCGACGTTGATTTGGAATATTTAAATGGTTTAAAATATATAATTTGAATTATAGAGTGATTTTGAATATGAAAATTTTAGGTTTATTTATAAAATAAATTCAGAATTTAAAATATAGCAATTTATTGGATAATTTAATTATTGAAGTTTATTGGTTAAATTATTGTATCTTGAGTTTTATGCTCGAAAAAAATAATTTAAAGGCTGGTAAAATCTATATTAATAATATTGAAGAAAATAAAAATTTTAAAATTGAATTTAAAAGTGATCTGCTCAATTTTAAAAACATTTTGTTCAAATTAACATTTAAAAATAGCCATCTGGGACATATTCTCGGAATTCGACGAAACTAGTTCCATTGGATCCGTAATATTATGTTATTGTCGAATTTCAAATTTCGTAGCGTTTGGAATTATCGTTTGATCGTACGGGATATAAATGCATTGAATTTAATAGGGAAATTTAATATAATAATTGGATCCAAAAAGGCTATCTTCTCCATACGATCGAATTAGGACTTGAAACCTTTTCCATTCCATTCGGGATAGTGGTATAACATTATAAATGGCTAGCGGCACGCCTCGATAGGAGATCATAATTTCAAGTTGCTAAAATAAGATATTTTATAATAAAATAAAAATCAAATCAAATCAAATCGGCTTGCCTTCTAAATCACACTACCCATCACATACAAAGCTATCTCTTTTCATCTTTATTAGTGAATTCCATTCTGTTGTTGTTGTGAGAAACTTGGCTCTGGTGGGGATTACTTATTAGAGATAGAGTCAGTAGTACTCTAGAATATTTTTGAGTGTATTAATAAATATGAGCGCATATTTATTAATAAATATAAATTATTTTATATTGTATGGACTTATCAGTCAAGTGGTTATAAATTCTGGTCGGCACAGTCTGGACAACTGTATCGATGATAATTTCTAAACTCTTAAACTAGGAAAACCGACCGGTATTATTTTAAAAAGTGGACAAATGAAATAATTTTACCCAAACCATATTTTGATATAAAGGTAATAATTTTTCTGAAAACTATTATTTATATATAATTGGAATGTTTGAATGACAATATTATAATCAAACAAGATTGTAAAATTGGAAATGGTTTATATAACCAAATGAAAACTTGTATAAGTATAAATTATACGAATGGATTAAATTTAAATTCGATTTAAACCGGTAATTGGAAATTTAAATCTTGGAGACTTTTGGAAATATTTTCCGAAGTATTTTGAGAAAAAAAATAACAGTGATATTATTTTTGGAGATATTTTTGAAAGAAAGTGGTTTTAAATGGATTTTTGGAAGTGGTATAGCACTGAACTCACTTCAGTCGCTGAAAAATAATTCTGATGACGACGGTCGCATCATCAGTATTAATTTTGAGTTTCTAAGTGACGGGTTGCTATCGAAGTAATTGACTTGAAGATTTTGTTGGAAAAACAAACGTTGTTTACAAATTCCAAGGGAATTCATTTTGGGATAAAAACCAAGGCTGGTTTAAATTAAAAAAGTTTGATTTGGGATATTTGTGGTTTCAAAATGATTTGAAATAAATACCGAGGGTTTAAATTTCGAAATCCTTCTTTGAAATGATTTAGAAAATTATTAGGAAATAAGTATGAACTTATAAAATTAACAATAATTTTAAAGAAGAGAGAAAGGTTTGGAATTAGAATTTCAGAATTAAATTTTAACTTGAGAAAGTTAAAATAAATGAAATTAAACTTAAGCAAAGTAATTGGAATAAAATTCTTACTTGATTAAATTGAATGAATTAAAAGTAAATTTGTTTGGGGTAGAATTTAAATTAAGTATGGTTTGGAATGATGGAAAAGAAGAACTAAAATTTAAATAAAAAGTCAACTGGATTTGAATTATATGAAATTGAATTAAAATAAGTAAATGAGACTTTAAAGTGACTGTATAACTATAAGTTACAAAATTTGAATTGGATTAGAAAAAAATATGGAGTTGAAGTAAATATAAATTTTGAATGGTGGAATATTACAAAAATCATATGGCATAAATCATGAATGAAATAAGATTTGAGAAAAATCTGGAATTGTGAAAAAATAAATTGGAATAGCTAATAAAAATTGAAATAAATTGAATAAAATATATATTTAGGCTATAAATAAATGTATAGTTTTGAGTTAAAAATAAAATGGGAATATATTCGAGTATAGAATTGATGGAAATATGAAAAATAATAGTTGTGTGACTTATAAAATTGAAAATTAGAATAGATAAGCGAAAATAAAAAGAGTTTGATAATTTGAAAATGAAATAAAAACACAAGCTTGAATTATAAAATAAATTTAAACTCAAGTAAATTCGTTGAAGTGATTTTTGAAATAAAAACCAGATATTGAATTATAAAGTGGAAATAAACTAATTAGATAATTAATTAGTTAATTGGATATAAAATGGACATTAATGGGTTGAATAAATTTGGATTGTGAGTCAAAAGTGGAATTTGGTAATGACTCAAATTATAAATAAATTCAATTAAAGCTTAAATAAATTGATATGGCATAGGATATTAAATAAATGGATTTGAGTGTGGAATTAAAATTGAAGTTCATTAAATGAATGAACTAATTAATTAATTAGTAATTGAATTAGAATTCGACTGAATAAAAATCAATTTAAATAATATGGATTTGAATATAAAAAGAGTAGATATAAGTGGATTGCAATTAAATTGATTGAGAATCAAATGGAAAATAGAATAAATTAAATATAAATTGATTTGGAATCAATTAAAAATAGTTATAAGCTTAAATGGTTATTCATTTAAACGAATAGCGCCGAATTTGCAAAGAAAAATTGGCATTTGGAGAAAATGGCAGTAAATAAAATTCTATGGATTAATAGAAGTGAATAATTGATTTTTAAATCAATTTGAAATGGATATAAGTTGTTTGGTATAAAAGTAAAGTGATGCAAGAAAATTGAGTTGTAAACCATTCAGACCGAATGAAATGCTATATAAATCGATTGAAAATAAATAATCGAATGATGGAAGGCTTGAAATTGCTATAAAAACATGCTATAACATGTTTGTTTATGAATCTATGTGTTTATATATTTAAATAAGTGAAATGTTATTGAATTTGATGTTTTTGGAAGTTACGTGTTTAAATTGATAAGTGCAGGTACCTGGAGGTCATATGGTTAGATTTTTATCCTACTAATCTCACAATAAATAAGCTGCTTGCTTAAAAATGCTAAAATAAGATACGTTTTCAGATTAAATACCACAAAATATATAAATATTAACATATTTTGTTGTTTTTCGACCGTGTGGGTCGATATGTACATTTATCTCTCTTGTCATATTGCAAAAGGCTCTTCGTACAAGGGAGACTCTGCCAAAAAATTTCGGAAATTTAAGGTGTTGGAAAAAGTTTGAAAAAAAATTTGTTAGCCAAAATTTGATTTCAAATTTGTAATCGAAATAAAGAATTTTGGTTTAGAATGGAAAACTAATTGTTTGATTTAAAACTAAGGGATTAAAAAAGTGGAATGTCAAGTAACTAAGTGGGATTTGGATAAGTAATGGGTTTGGAGCATTTTTCCTACCTAGCAATTTCGGGGACTAAATTCCAGATTTTTAGACGTTGATTTGGAATATTTAAATGGTTTTAAATATTGTACTTGAATTATATACTGATTTTGAATATGGAAAATTTATGTTTATTTATAAAATAAATTCAGAATTTAAAATATAGCAATTTATTGGATAATTTAATTATTGAAGTTTATTGGTTAAATTATTGTATCTTGAGTTTTAAGCCCGATAAAAATAATTTAATGGCTTCTAAAATCTATATTAATAATAATGAAGATAATAAAGTTTTTAAAAATTAATTTAGAAGTGATCTGCTTAATTCTAAAAATAGTTTGTTCAAATTAACATTTAAAAATAACCATCCGGGGCACAGTCTCAAAATTCGACGGAACCAGTTTCATTGGATCCATAATATTTTGTTACTATCAGATTTCAAATTTCATAGCGTTTGGAGTTATCGTTTGATCGTACGGGATATAAACGCATTGAATTTAATATCGAAATTTTATATAATAATTAGGTCCAAAAAGGCTATCTTCTCCATATGATCGAATTAGGACTCGAAACCTTTTCCATTTTGTTTGGAATAGTGATATAACATTATAAACGCCTAGTAGAATGCCTTGATAGAAGATCGGATTTTCAAGTTGCTAAAACGAGATATTTTACAATAAAATAAAAATCAAATCAAATCAAATCAAATCGGCTTGCCTTCTAAATCACGCTACTAATTACATACAAAGCCGTCTCTTCTCATCTTTTAAATCGGACTCCTTTGTTCAAATCGAAAGCCAAAGGAAAAATATCGAAATCAAATCTCGACTTACATTGGAAAAAGGGCAGGCGATTGATTCACGCATGGACAAGGCGCATTAGAGTGTTGTGATTGATGGATGTGAAGGTTAGCGTCGCAATGGAGGTGCGTCCGGCGCACGATAGAGGAGAGAAGATGCTCGCTTGGAGTGCGATGATGTGGCGGGCAGTGAACTAGGGTCGTGACTCTATCAAATCGAGGCATTCTCACACGCGCGAGGAGGAATGCTCAACTGCGACGGTATGGCACTCACGATGTACGGTCGAGAGAAGTGAGGTTAGGTTTAGGTCGCATGCGCGGAACTCGGGGCAAGCAGCAGTTTTCCAGGGTGGTCGCGTGATTGGATTTCGCACGTGGGAAAGATTGAAGGCCAGGGATCGATATGGAGGCTCGAACGGCAGTTTTGGGTAGGGTACAAGTGCGTGATTGGACGTGTTGGAAGGGATTCGTTTAGGCAGCAGTTGTTAAGACTTAGTAGTTCCATAGAGCTTGATGAAGTCTGGTGGCAGCAACTCGTTTAGGAAGAAGGTATAAATAGTTAATTTAAGTTTAATTTAAGTTCAATCTGTAAGTATGATAATAATAAAAAATAAAAAAATATTTGTTAATTTAGCTAATGTGTACTTATTAGTGCGAGGTTCAAAAAAATTACAAACACCATAATGAAAGAAAATTGGAATGGATTGAAATTAAAAATCAGGGTGAGTAAATCTCACTCATTTTTGGATTGCTGTTTTATTTAAATTGTTGGTTGATTGAATGATTAGACAAATATTATTATCAGTTGGTTGTTATAATATATATGGTAGCATGTATATTAGTATTGGAGTGATATTACTGCACATTGTAGCGGATAAGACCCTATACGCCCTGCATAATAGTGGATGACCCTATATACTGTGATATCCCCCTCAAAGTGGGATTGGTATTTTTATTGTAGTCTGACATCTGTGGATGCAGGGAAACAGGTTGGAGGGATCCAACTGGATTCCTCAAATATATTAGTATTTTTCATATACATACATACACACACACACACACATATATATATATATATATATATAATATTGGAATATTGTGTGTTGTAAATTCTAAAATGTTATAATGGCATGGAAATTAATTTTGGGTATATTAAATACTACAAAATATTATTTTAAATTTTTAAGGAATTAAAAGGATATTTTAATATAAATATATATATATTGTAATGACCCGCCATCCGTTTCCATAGAATGACGCATCATTAATAAGAAAGAAAGGGATAGAAAAGAGAAAAGAAAGAAGAGAAAAGAAAGAAGAGAAGAAGAAACAACATTAGAATCTAAGCAACGGAATGAATAAATTATATTGATAACATAAATATTACATAGTTTACAAACACTATCAGAGTTACACAGATAAACAACACATACTAGACAGTTTTAAACACCTGTCTAGTTATACAACTCTATACAACACAAGAGAACTACTCAGAGAAACCAACACAGCGAAAAACTATATATCTACACGCAGAAGCCTCCTGCTCCATTGCTCCTCCACAATCGCCAAAGCTAACCTGAATCCCTTGGCTGCTCGTAAAAATTTGAGTACCCAAGAGTTTAAGAAAACAGAAGATAAACTCTGGGTCAGACATGGGTCTGGTGTGAGTAACAGGTTAAGGTTTCTTAATTTTTAAAAACCTTTTGAAAAGAAAGGTATCACGTAAGACTTCCCACGCATAAACATGGAAAAGTTTTTACCTTACACTAACCAAAACATTTGATAGGAAATTCAATGATATTATAATAGGTCTAGGGTTTTCAAATAAATAAGAAATAGCCGAAATTGTTACATTCATTAAATTCTAGCTACTAGCCACAAATGTGGGTAATACAATAAAAACCGTTGGCACTTATTGGATTTTGGATTCCATACAATGGCAGGGCTACTGGGGTACCGCCCGTCACAGTACATGGCTTAAATAAACGTACCGAGGAGTACGCCCGCTCCCCCGCAACACAAGGCCGGAACCATCCCTTACTGGACAGTCCCGAACAAGACAACCCCGACAGTTGGAGCTCAACAACCCTCCACACAGCCGAAATAAAAGGGACCTCTAGACAGGGGAAAATCTCGTCCTACTTGGGCATGACTCACTTAGCCTTGCTGCACCTCCCCTGTTTTATCCATTCCCGGTTGATGAGGCTTGAGGCTACGATTACCTTTAGTGAACACATCACTTAGAATGCTCATCGTCCACCTGACGATGTTCTGAAAGCATTCAATCCATATAACTTCATTCCGGGTTCGAACGAAACTGAAGGCACTATCTCGTTGCACTCATATTGGAATCACCCTCAGAGTCAACGACCATAGCCCTTGCACTCTAAATCACCATCTCGAACCTGTAAGTACTATTCCGTCAAACTCATCACGGAATCACCCCCAGAGTTATACTGACGAATAGTTCTTACACCTCGAGTCTTCACAAAGCTCCACTTGGATTCATGACCTAATGTTTAATTGGAATCGATGTGGTTTTCAGATATCCAAATATGGAAAGCCGATCCCGGTCTCATCGAAATCCAAAGCGTGTCTTTTAGGTCCAAGTTGTTTAAGGTTAAACAATTCAATTATCTATATACACATAGATAGATATCCTCACAAATCACCATAGATAATCAACATTATCAAATAAACAGATGATCCATATCATAATAGGCAATCCATATCATCACTACAATAGATAATCTATATTTTCATCACAATGCAGCCAAGCATTCATACCACACAATATTACTTATCTCATTACTGAGATCACAATCATTCAAGGCAATCAATGTCACCCATTCTTACATAAGCAAAGATTTACTCATACACCATCCATAATTAATTTAAAATGAATTAAATTAACTACCTCCATCTCTAATTAATTTAAAATGAATTAAATTAATTACTCCATCTTTAATTAATTTAAAATAAATTAAATTAATTAATTCATCATATAAATCTTTCTTACTTAACCATTTAATTGATTACAATCAATTAATTAATCATTCAAAATAATCACCTTAATTAATCACTCTTGATTAATTATCTTTAATTACATTCATATAATTATCCTTAATTAATTTCACAAATTAATTATTTACAACCAAAAACAGTAATTAACCTTTAATTACTTCAATTAATTAATTAACTATAATTAATTACCTTTAATTATAAAAATTAATTATAGTTAATTAATTACCTTTAATTAATTACATTAATTAATTACCTTTAATCACTTATCATTAATTAATTAATCTTAATTAATC
The DNA here is from genome assembly GCA_030765085.1 of Allium cepa. NCBI lineage: Eukaryota > Viridiplantae > Streptophyta > Magnoliopsida > Asparagales > Amaryllidaceae > Allium > Allium cepa. The sequence continues at coordinate 552,160,380 of CM060942.1, forward strand.
AACTTTAATTACATCATTAATTATATTAATTAATGATCCTTAATTTAATTAATTACCTTCTTAAATTAATTACCGTAAGTAATTAACCCATAATTATTAATCCTCTTGATTAAATTACTAAGTAATTATACTCCAAATTACTTCATTCTTAAACATCTCCAATTAATTACAATCTGCAAATTATTTCACCAAGTAATTTTCAATCCATAAATTACATAAGTAATTATCTTTAAAACCTCAAGTGTTTAAATTTAATTAAACTTAATTAATTAAATTAAACAATCACATTTAACTCAATTAATTACCTTAAGTAATTAATTTCTTAATTACTTCATCAAGTAATTACACTTAAACCATTCACAAATGATTATTATTAAATTAATTAATCTAATTAATTATAAAAATTAACCACATTAATTATTAATAAATAATCTTGGTTAATGACCTTCATTAACCATTCTCTAATTATCTTCATTTAATAATTAACTTGGATTAATCACAAATTAAATCATCTTTAATTATCCATTAATTAAAGTCTATTTATTTAATTAATTAAGTGTTAATTGTCACTTAATTCATTCTTAATTATTCACTTAATTAACCTTGATTAAAACTAAATTACTTAATTAAATTTTTTTTAATCATTAGTTAATAATCTAATTAACGATCATAATTATAAATTGATTAATCCTTAATCAATATTTACTAATTCCAAATCATTAATTAATTAACCATTCCTTAATTACTCCATTAATTAAATTAATTTCAAAACATTAATCTTAATTAATTTTAAGATAAAACATTTCTAAATTATGTTTAAAAACAAATTTATTTGAAAACAAATTACTCTTGAAATTACTTTAAATTTCATTTTAAATACATGATTTAAAATGAATATATTTTAAACTTAATCAATGTTTAATCAATTTAAAACTTTTCAAAATTTCAAGACAAACAAGTGTTTGTCTTAGAAATGAATTTTATAACTAAATTCATTTTAAAAATCAATAACTTTAATTTATATTTAGTTTAAATTTTCAAATTTAAATCTTCTTCTAATTTTTAAAAACTGAAATTCATTTTAAATTTCAAAATTTAAACCTCATTTTAAACTTGCTCATATTTTAACAAAACTTCATTTTTTAAAAAGTTCAAACTACTTTTACCAAAATAAAGTAGTTAGTTAAGTTCAATTTTTAAAACTTCTTTTTATTTACAACTGAGATTTTAGATTTTAAACTTGGATTCAATTTAAACTTGAATTTAAACTAGGTTTAAATCTTTCTCTACATTTTAAAACTTCAGATTTTAAAAATTTTAAAACAGAAATCCCAGGTTTCTATAAAACCTGTAAAGCACAGTTTAATTCGAGGCATCAAAAATTTGCTTCGAGTCTAAAGCCTGACTTCCCCGAGCCAAATATCCAAAAACTTCGAGCAAACCAAACAACTCCCCCTGTTTCCACTAGCAACCCAACATCACCGGGTACATCTCTTCACCGTGCATATGCACGGTGACTACGGCCACCGTTGACCATCAGAGGTGATCCTCCTACATCCAAAAACACCCTAACATTCAGATGCGATCATCATATCGTGTACATAACCTCGAATTCGGATTCGAGTACTAAAACCCAAACTGGAAACAACCACCAGTGCCCCCTTCACCTGAAATCGCCTCGCCAGCCCAATCCCGACCATCGGAGTGGTTGAAACTCCGGCCAACCCTTCTTCTACTTCCCAACATTCATCACCAAAAAGGCTGAAACACTCGATCCACCCTAGAACCCGTTATTGATCGAATTTCTACTCCTGACTAAAACTAGGGTTCTAAAGAAAATTCCACTGCCGTATCTTCTCTGGTGAATTACATCACCAATTAGCATTTTTCCCAACTGCTCCTACCTCTCTTCCATCACCAGGAAGAACCCCATGTCTCCACTATCCATAGAACACCAGAAAATCAAATAATCACCTTTACAGTTCATCCTAAAACTGTGCCTTCAACTCTTTTCCAAAAATTATGGTTCTTGATTTAAAAATCATGATTTTGTTAATGCTTTAGATTTTTAATACTGAATTACAAATTTAACATGTTAGGATTTTGACTAAAAAAAATCAACATGCACTGATTTTTATATGTTTCCAGACAACCACAAACTAATATTTTAACTTACTTCAAAATTTAAATATTGACTTAAGATAATCAACAGCTACATTTTATAAATTTCATCATATCAGGAACTTAATTAAAAGATAAGTATCTTAATGAAGTTTATGTCTGGAAAATCAAACAGAACAGGCAAGTAAAAACACAGCATGCACACATTACATCCTCACATTAGACTTTCATAAATACACAAACAATACTTATTTATATCAAACATTCTAGCATGCAACCTATTTTTAACTTTTAAATTTAAAAAGTTACTCACTGATTAAAAGAAGTAGAGCCTCTGTTATGCTTTGAACTTGTTGATTGAAGTGCAGGTTTGCTTATGCCTTTATACAAAACGCTTTTGAATAGGCTGATTGTAAAACTTGAGTTGCAGATTGTAAATTGTTTGCAAGCTTGATCTTGTTTGACTTCAGGTTGAAAAATGCAGGCATGATCCTTTTTTAAAAAAAATTGAGCTGCAAGCCTGTTGAAACTGGAATGCAGTTGCTATTGAATTTGCAGAGAGAAGACGCAGATATGCTCTATTTCCAAGTTGCATGCAGATCCATTTTTTTCCAGATTGCAAAAAAAGGAAAGATGCAGATGTGCTTCATTTCCAGATGTATGCAGAAATAAGAATATAGACTCTTTTTTTTAATGAGGGGTTTGATTTTGTATTTGTGAACTGAGTTGGGTTTTGAAGGTGCATGTAATTACAGATTTGTTTTGTAGATCTGCATTTGCTCAAGAAAAACTTTGAATTTGGGTTTTCATGTTTTTTTCAGATTTGCATGAGACAGGTTTAAGTTTCTTTGTCTTTTAAATTGAGATGAGAAAAGAAATAAAGAGATGAAGATGTAGGCTTATATACGTGTAAATTTCAGATTTATCATATAAAAGAAAAATAAATAAAACAATTTGACACTTGTAAACTTATTTTAACATTTGTCAAATTGATATGTTAATCCTATAACACTTGTCCCTTTTTAAAGTAATTTGTATTTGATTTACAAGTTAATATATGTATTAAGCTTAATTTTAATTTGTTAGTTAATATTTAATATGTATATAAATTCATAAAAAGAAATAAAAATAAATCATGTTTATAAATAAAACTTATACATATAAAAATTAAAACAATCAAAATCTATTCTTTGGAATTTAAATTCAAATTAAATTCAAAATCTAATATTTTAAAATCAAGTTATGGCTACAAATAAACTTTGAAAGAAGAATTGCCATTTTATTCAAAATCTATTTATAAAGACAATATACTATTGATATTATTTTTAGAAATATCTTATTATTAAATTAAAATAATTGTAAAAGAAATTATATTTTTATTAATAAATTATCTATTTAATTAAACTATAAAACGTTTTGTTGATTCATTTTAAATTTATAACTCAAGCCAAAATTATTTTAAACATTTAATCATTTGTCTTAACAATTTAAAAATCGTATATTTATTTATTAAATAGCTTTGAAAACTTAATATTTAATTAAAATCAAAATTTCCAAATTATTAGTGTATATATTAGAATTTTAAATCATGATTCATTTATTAAATTTTAAACCAAGATCATTTATTTAATAACTTTGAAAAGCTAATATTAAATAAAAACAAATTTCCAAATTACTAAAAATATTAGAATTAGAAAATATGTTTTATTTATTAAATTTAAAACAATGCTAATCTATTTACAATATAAACTATATATTTATATTATAAATAGAAACCAATTTATTATTTTTAAAAGATAAAATAACCAATTAAATAATTATTGAAGAAGATTATTAAATCCATTTGAATTATTATTAACAAAATATCAATATCAGTTTAATTTTAATACAGATTATTAAATTGATATTGTTAAAAATTCCGAGATGTTACAATCCTCCCCCCTTAAAAGAATTTTGTCCCCGAAATTTAAAACAAAGGTAATTTAATAATCTCATTAAAGATTTAAATTTTAAACACAAGCATATATCAAACATATGCTAACAATCATAACAACCAATTCATCCAATCAAACAAATCTAATTGTCCAGACAAAATTCTGGATAGAATTTCCTCGAGTTTCCCCAGGTGTATATATATACCGGGATACTCGCTCTATAGAAATCAAGCAATCAAAACTATGAAGCTACAAAGCTCCTATTCATCTAGATCTATAACACTAGACAAGATATAAGACTACAGACGAGTCTGACTCAACAACCAAAACTCCAGAACTTCTAGTTCCACCACCAGAGATAGATCATACACGTACTCCCTCAGAGATACGTGAAACTCATCGAATCCCAGTTATCCAAACTGGCAATTCAATCCTGTAGATCAATCACTTAACCTCCAAGATCACAAAACAAAAAGATCCAAAAACTCTTCAGAGCTAGGTTCCCAACCTTACTCAAACTTATAGCTCCTTTTCGATCGGAGAAAACTTATCCAAATCAAATTTCCGATTTCAGAATCCAAATTCCTCTGACACTTATCCACAAAAATCTTCGGACGATCCTGGGCTGCCTACACCCTTACTGATCAGCTCATCCCTTCCCTGATGCCTCTAGAAACAAACTAGACCAATCAACTCAACAAAATGATCTCCTCAAGATCAACCAGAATCAAGAAACACAAACTCTACTCCTCAATATCAGAAGACTACACTCACTTCTCCTGTCCAGAAAAAGAAAGGCAGATACACTTCCCAACTGCTTCCGCTGCACAACTCTGATCAGAAGTAGAAGAGAACGCTGAAGAAGAACATGAGCACAAACTGGACAACACCTCCCAGAAATATGGTTCATCAGATCCATAAAGAAAACTCAGAAGCTTTTCCAAAACCTGAGCTGCTTCACCAACTCAACCTCCTGGAATCCTAGTCGATAAGGAAACTCAATCTCCAGATGCGGACAAACCTCTGACTTATCTGAAGACATCCGGAAAAACTCTGATAACCCAAGAGAACACTCAAACAATAGCAAGTCACTTTTGCGATCAATCCAAACTAATTCTAAGGAAAATTGTTCTCCCTTTACCAAATAGAACAGCTTACTCTTAACTAGCCAATCCACCCAAAAACAGGTCCACTCTACTGCTTCTGAACTCCACTTTAGAAAACTGCTAAGCCAGAAAATTCCTTGCCAACACACAAAACACTCCTAGCTGCACTGCTGCCACAGATGCTAAGACTTCCAAATCAAATCTCTTCGAGAAACTCGAACCTCAAAACAAACAGAAACATCGGCTAAACACAGCCACAACACTGAAGCAGACTCACCTCCTTAAACTTGTTCCAAAGAAAACATCCTCGGAAACACCCATAGTAACTGCATCTCATCCCACGGCTACTACTTCCTGAGGTATCAAAATACCATCACTCGCTTCTTCCCAACCGACAGATCCAAACTCTACTCATCCAACTTCAAAAATAGACTCCGAACCTTAACAGGTTTCCTTCAGAGATCGATGAAATTCTTCATCAATACAAAGCTCACTCGAGATGGTATTAGGTCCACAGTCTCGACAGATACACTTCCAACCTCAAATATTCAAACTCCAACCAATGATAGTCGTGTTACACACTCCACTGTCCCATCTACCTTTATAACTTATATTGGAAAACCCGAACAGGTAACCCAACAGATAGGTAGAATATATATATATATATATATATATATAGAATTACAAATACGCTCTCTCAAGATAGACACCACTACAGAGCATAGGTATTCACTCAACCTAACGCTCTGATACCACTGTAATGACCCGCCATCCGTTTCCACAGAATGACACATCATTAATAAGAAAGAAAGGGATAGAAAAGAGAAAAGAAAGAAGAGAAGAAGAAACAACATCATAATCTAAGCAGCGGAACGAATAAATTACATTGATAAAATAAATATTACATAGTTTACAACCACTATCAGAGTTACACACATAAACAACACATACTTGACAGTTATAAACACTTGTCTAGTTATTCAACTCAATACAACACAAGAGAACTACTCAGAGAAACCAACACGGCGGAAAACTATATATCTACACGCAGAAGCCTCCTGCTCCATTGCTCCTCCACAATCGTCAAAGCTAACCTGAATCCCATGCTACTCGTAAAAATTTGAGTACCCAAGAGTTTAAGAAAACAGAAGATAAACTCCGGGTCATACATGGGTCTAGTGTGAGTAGCAGGTTAAGGTTGCTTAATTTTTAAAAACCTTTTGAAAATAAAGGTATCACGTAAGATTTCCCACACATAAACATGGAAAAGTTTTTACCTTATGCTAAACAAAACATTTGATAGGAAATTCAATGATATTATAATAGGTCTCGGGTTTTCAAATAAATAAGAAATAGCCGAAATTGTTACATTCATTAAATTCCAGCTACTAGCCACAAAAGTGGGTAATACAATCAAAACCGTTGGCACTTATTGGATTTTGGATTCCATACAATGGCAGGGCTACTGAGGTACCGCCCGTCACAGTACGTGGCCTAGATCAACGTACCGAGGAGTACGCCAGCTCCCTTGCAACACAAGGCCGGAACCATCCCTTACTGGACAGTCCCGAACAAGACAACCCCGATAGTTGGAGCTCAACAACCGTCCACACAGCCGAAATAAAAGGGACGTCTAGACAGGGGAAAATCTCGTCCTACTTGGGCCTGACCCACTTAGCCTTGCTACATCTCCCCTGTTTTAGCCATTCCCGGTTGATGAGGCTTGAGGCTACGATTACCTTTAGTGAACACATCACTTAGAATGCTCATTGTCCACATGACGATGTTCTGAAAGCATTCGATCCATATAAGTTCGTTTGGAGTTCGAACGAAACCGAAGCCACTATCTCGTTGCACTCATATTGGAATCACCCTCAGAGTCAACAACCATAGCCCTTGCACTCTAAATCACTATCTCGAACCTGTAAGTACTATTTCCGTTAAACTCATCACAGAATCACCCCCAGAGTTATACTGACGAATAGATCTTACACCTCGAGTCTTCACAAAGCTCCACTTGGATTCACGACCTAACGTTTAATTGGAATCGGTGTGGTTTTCGGATATCCAAATATGGAAAGCCGATCCCGGTCTCATCGAAATCCAAAGCGTGTCTTTAGGTCCAAGTTGTTTAAGGTTAAACAATTCAATTATCTATATACACATAGATAGATATCCTCACAAATCACCATAGATAATCAACATTATCAAATAAACAGATGATCCATATCATAATAGATAATCCATGTCATCATCATAATAGATAATCTATATTATCATCACAATGCAACCAAGCATTCATACCACACAATATTACTTATCTCATTACTGAGATCACAATCATTCAAGGCAATCAATGTCACCCATTCATACATAAGCAAAGATTTACTCATACACCATCTATAATTAATTTAAAATGAATTAAATTAACTACCTCCATCTCTAATTAATTTAAAGTGAATTAAATTAATTACTCCATCTTTAATTAATTTAAAATAAATTAAATTAATTAATTCATCATATAAATCTTGCTTACTTAACCATTTAATTGATTACAATCAATTAATTAATCATTCAAAATAATCACCTTAATTAATCACTCTTGATTAATTATCCTTAATTACATTCATGCAATTATCCTTAATTAATTTCACAAATTAATTATTTCCAACCAAAAACAGTAATTAATCTTTAATTACCTTAATCCTTAATTAATTACATTAATTAATTACCTTTAATCACTTATCATTAATTAATTAATCTTAATTAATCAACTTTAATTACATCGTTAATTATATTAATTAATGATCCTTAATTTAATTAATTACCTTCTTAAATTAATTACCTTAAGTAATTAACCCATAATTATTAATCCTCTTGATTAAATTACTAAGTAATTAAACTCCAAATTACTTCATTCTTAAACATCTCGAATTAATTACAATCTGTAATTATCAATCAATTACTTCACCAAGTAATTTTCAATCCATAAATTACATAAGTAATTGTCTTTAAAACCTCAAGTGTTTAAATTTAATTAAACTTAATTAATTAAATTAAACAATCACATTTAACTCAATTAATTGCCTTAAGTAATTAATTTCTTAATTACTTCATTAAGTAATTACACTTAAACCATTCACAAATGATTATTATTAAATTAATTAATCTAATTAATTATAAAAATTAACCACATTAATTAATTATTAAATAATCTTGGTTAATGACCTTCATTAATCATTCTCTAATTATCTTCATGTAATAATTAACCTAGATTAATCACAAATTAAATCATCTTTAATTATCCATTAATTAAAGTCTAATTATTTAATTGAGTAAGTGTTAACTGCCACTTAATTCATTCTTAATTATTCAATTAATTAACCTTGATTAAAACTTAATTACTTAATTAATAATTCTTTAATCATTAGTTAGTAATCTAATTAATGATCTTAATTATAAATAGATTAATCCTTAATCAATATTTATTAATTCCAAATCATTAATTAATTAAATTAATTAACCATTCCTTAATTACTCCATTAATTAAATTAATTTCAAAACATTAATCTTAATTAATTTTAAGATAAAACATTTCTAAATTATGTTTAAAAACAAATTTATTTGAAAACAAATTACTTTTGAAATTACTTTAAATTTCATTTTAAATACATGATTTAAAATGAATATATTTTAAACTTAATCAATTTAAAACTTTTTAAAATTTCAAGATAAACAAGTGCTTGTCTTAGAAATGAATTTTAAAACTAAATTCATTTTAAAATTCAATAACTTCAATTTGTATTTAGTTTAAATTTTCAAATTTAAATCTTCTTCTAATTTTTAAAAACTGAAATTCATTTTTAAATTTCCAGATTTAAACCTCATTTTAAACTTGCTCATATTTTAAAAAAACTTCATTTTTTAAAAAGTTCAAACTACTTTTACCAAAATAAAGTAGTTAGTTAAGTTCAATTTTTAAAACTTCAGTTTATTTAAAACTGAGATTTTAGATTTTAAACTTGGATTCAATTTAAACTAGGTTTAAATCTTTCTCTACATTTTAAAACTTCAGATTTTAAAAATTTTAAAACAGAAATCCCAGGTTTCTATAAAACCTGTAAAGCACAGTTCAACACGAGGCATCAAAAATTTGCTTCGAGTCTAAAGCCTGACTTCCCCGAGCCAACTATCCAAAAACTTCGAGCAAACCAAACAACTCCCCCCTGTTTCCACTAGCAACCCAACATCACTAGGTACATCTCGTCACTGTGCATATGCACGGTGACTACGGCCACCGTTGACCATCAGAGGTGATCCTCTTACATCCAAAAACACCCCAACATTCAGATGCGATCATCATATCGTGTACATAACCTCGAATTCAGATTCGAGTACTAAAACCCAAACTAGAAACAGCCACCAGTTTCCCCCTTCACTTGAAATCGCCTCGCCAGCCCAATCCCGACCATCGGAGTTGTTGAAACTCCGGCCAACCCTTCTTCTACTTCCCAACATTCATCGCCAAAAAGGCTGAAACACTCGATCCACCCTAGAACCCGTTATTGATCGAATTCCTACTCCTGGCTAAAACAAGGGTTCTAAAGAAAATTCCACTGCCGCATCTTCTCTGGTGGATTACATCACCAATTAGCATTTTTCCCAACTGCTCCTACCTCTCTTCCATCACCAGGAAGAACCCCATGTCTCCACTATCCATAGAACACCAGAAAATCAAATAATCCCCTTTACAGTTCATCCTAAAACTATGCCTTCAACTCTTTTCTAAAAATTATGGTTCTTGATTTAAAAATCATGATTTTGTTAATGCTTTAGATTTTTAATACTGTTACAAATTTAACATGTTAGGATTTTGATTAAAAAAAATCAACATGCACTGATTTTTATATGTTTCCAGAAAACCACAAACTAATATTTTAACTTACTTCAAAATTTAAATATTGACTTAAGATAATCAACAACTACATTTTATAAATTTCATCATATCAGGAACTTAATTAAAAGATAAGTATTTTAAGCTTGTGTCTGGAAAATCAAACAGAACAGGCAAGTAAAAACACAGCATGCACACATTACATCCTCACATCAGACTTTCATAAATACACAAACAATACTTATTTATATCAAACATTCTAGCATGCAACCTATTTTTAACTTTTAAATTTAAAAAGTTACTCACTGATTAAAAGAAGCAGAGCCTCTGTTATGCTTTGAACTTGTTGATTGAAGTGCAAGTTTGCTTATGCCTTTATACAAAATGCTTTTGAATAGGCTGCTTGTAAAACTTGGGTTGCAGATTGTAAATTGTTTACAAGCTTGATCTTATTTGACTTCAGGTTGAAAAATGCAGGCATGATCCTTTTTTTAAAAAATTGAGTTGCAAGCCTGTTGAAACTGGAATGCAGTTGCTATTGAATTTGCAGAGAGAAGATGCAGATATGCTCTATTTCCAAGTTGCATGCAGATCCATTTTTTTCCAGATTGCAGAAAAAAGGAATGATGCAGATGTGCTTCATTTCCAGATGCATGCAGAAATAAGAATGCAGACTCTTTTTTTTTAATGAGGGGTTTGATTTTGTATTTGTGAACTGAGTTGGGTTTTGAAGGTGCATGTAATTGCATATTTGTTTTGCAGATCTGCATTTGCTCAAGAAAACTTTGAATTTGGGTTTTCATGTTTTTATCAGATTTTCATGAGACAGGTTTAAGTTTCTTTGTCTTTTGAATTGAGACGAGAAAAGAAATAAAGAGATGAAGATGTAGGCTTATATAAGTGTAAATTTCAGATTTATCAAATAAAAGAAAAAAAATTAAAACAATTTGACACTTGTAAACTTATTTTAACATTTGTCAAATGGATATGTTAATCTTATAACACTTGTCCCTTTTTTAAAGTAATTTGTTTTTGATTTACAAGTTAATATATGTATTAGGCTTAATTTTAATTTATTAGTTAATATTTAATATGTATATAAATTCATAAAAAGAAATAAAAACAAATCATGTTTATAAATAAAACTTATACATATAAAAATTAAAACAATTAAAATCTATACTTTGGAATTTAAATTCAAATTAAATTCAAAATCTAATATTTTAAAATCAAGTTATGGCTACAAATTAAACTTTGAAATAAGAATTGCCATTTTATTCAAAATCTATTTATAAAGACAATATACTATTAATATTATTTTTAGAAATATCTTATTATTAAATTAAATTAATTGTAAAAGAAATTATATTTTTATTAATAAATAATCTATTTAATTAAGCTATAAAACTTTTTGTTGATTCATTTTAAATTTATAACTAAAGCCAAAATTATTTTAAACATTTAATCATTTGTCTTAACAATTTAAAAATTATATATTTATTTATTAAATAGCTTTGAAAACTTAATATTTAATTAAAATCAAAATTTCCAAATTATTAGTGTATATATTAGAATTTTAAATCGTGATTCATTTGTTAAATTTTAAACCAAGATCATTTATTTAATAACTTTGAAAAGCTAATATTAAATAAAAAAAATTCCAAATTACTAAAAATATTAGAATTAGAAAATATGTTTTATTTATTAAATTTAAAACAATGCTAATCTATTTCTAATATAAACTATATATTTATATTATAAATAGAAACCAATTTATTATTTTTAAAAGATAAAATAACCAATTAAATAATTATTGAAGAAGACTATTAAATCTATTTGAATTATTATTAAGAAAATATCAATATCAATTTAATTTTAATACAGATTACTAAATGATATTGTTAAAAATTCCAGGATGTTACAATCCTCCCTCCTTAAAAGAATTCGTCCCCGAAATTTAAAACAAAGGTAATTTAATAATCTCATTAAAGATTTAAATTTTAAACACAAGCATATATCAAACATATGCTAACAATCATAACAACCAATTCATCCAATCAAACAAATCTAATTGTCCAGACAAAATTCTGGATAGAATTTCCTCGAGTTTCCCCAGGTGTGTATATATACCGGGATACTCGCTCTATAGAAATCAAACAATCAATACTATGAAGCTACAAAGTTCATATTCATCTAGATCTATAACACTAGACAAGATATCAGACTATAGAAGAGTCAGACTCAACAACCAAAACTCCAGAACTACTAGTTCCACCACCAAAGATAGATCATACACGTACTACCTCAGAGATACGTGAAACTCATCGAATCCGAGTTATCCAAACTGGCAATTCAATCCTGTAGATCAATCACTTAATCTCCAAGATCACAAAAAAAAGATCCAAAAACACTTCAGAGCTAGCTTCCCAACCTTACTCATACTTATAACTCCTTTTCGATCGGAGAAAACTTATCCAAATCAAATTTTCGATTTCAGAATCCAAATTCCTCTGACACTTATCCATAAAAATCTTCGGATGATCCTGGGCTGCCTACACCCTTATTGATCACCTCATCCCTTCCCTGATGCCTCTAGAAACAAACTAGACCAATCAACTCAACAAAACGATCTCCTCAAGATCAACCAGAATCAAGAAACAAAAACTCTACTCCTCAATATCAGAAGACTACACTCACTTCTCCTGTTTAGAAAAGAAAAGCAGATACACTTCCCAACTGCTTCCACTGCACAACTCTGATCAGAAGTAGAAGAGAATGTTGAAGAAGAACACGAGCACAAACTGGACAACACCTCCCAGAAATATGGTTCATCAGATCCATAAAGAAAACTCAGAAGATTTTCCAAAACCTGATCTGCTTCACCAACTCAACCTCCTGGAATCTTGGTCGACAAGGAAACTCAATCTCAAGATGCGGACAAACCTCTGACTTATCTGAAGACATCCGGAAAAACTCTGATAACCCAAGAGAACACTCAAACAATCGCAAGTCACTTTTGCGATCAATCCAAATTAATTCTAAGGAAAACTGTTCTCCCTTTACCAAATAGAACAGCTTACTCTTAACTAGCCAATCCACCCAAAAACAGGTCCACTCTGCTGCTTCTGAACTCCACTTTAGAAAACTGCTAAGCCAAAAAACTCCATGCCAACACACAAAACACTCCGAGCTGCACTGCTGCCACAGATGCTAAGACTTCCAAATCAAAGCTCTGCGAGAAACTCGAACCTCAAAGCAAACAGAAACACCGGCTGAACACAGCCACAATACTGAAGCAGACTCACCTCCTTAAACTTGTTCCAAAGAAAACATCTTCGGGAACACCCACAGTCACTGCATCTCATCCCACAGCTACTACTTCCTGAGGTTTCAAAATACCATCACTCGCTTCTGCCCAACCGACAAATCCTAACTCTACTTATCCAACTTCAAAAATAGACTCCAAACCTTAACAGGTTTCCTTCAGAGATCGATGAAATTCTTCATCACTACAGTCTCGACGGGAAGGGTTGGAAATGTTCCGTTGTAAATATAAGGATTTGAAAACTGCTTTCAAATGTTGAAGAACTGAAAGTAATATCTTATAAAGATATTTTGAAATAAATTTAGGGAAAGTTATAATAAGGCTTGATGATTGTTTTTGGATGTTTATTGATAGTTAAATAACCGAATATCAATTTTGGTCAATTATGTTAATCGTTTCGAAGAAACCGGGATCAGATTTAATTATCTGAAAACCACTTCGGTCTGGTTTGAACGTTACGAATGAATACTGTAAAGATGATAAAGACAGTGATTCGGTTTATCCAGACTCAGGACAACTTGTGTGGAATAATGCAATCAGAACATCGTCATTGGAAGACGATGAGCATTCTAAGAGAAATCGTTCCTTAGAAGGTAATGCTTAGCCTCGAACATCATCAACCGGGAATGACTAAAACATGGGAGAAGCAGCAAGGCTAAGTGGGTCACACTAAGTATGGTATGTTATAACCTTTCTAGATATCCTCGAAAACCTAATTATTATGGATATGGTTGTGCATGGAATGAGCGCTCGATAGTAAGGGTTGGAACACCCGAGGAGATAACATATTCGGTCTATCCAGGTTAGGGGTAGGCCGGTCTTGTGTAGCAAGGGATCCTGGCGTGGTCCAAAGTACATTGTCCTAGAGGTGTACTATGGTGGACGGTACCCTAGTGGCCCAGTCATTCGATGGAATCCATTCTCCAATAAGCGTTGTACGGTTTGATTATGCCCAACTATGATGGAATGTGAGATGCAAGCATTTCAGCTATTTTCTATTTACTTTCTATAGACACTATTATATCAGACGGATTTGATAAAAATGTTTTGATTATCGTAAGGTAAAAACCCATCGTGTTTATGTGTAGCGGGGTCTTGCGAGATACCTTTGTTTCCAAAGGACTTTTAAAAAGTTAATAATTTAAATTGAGTGTGTTTTCTCACGCTGGTTTTCCAGACTGATTCGGGTGTTATTTTATTATAATGCTCGGGTCAAATCGAGTATTACAGATTCAGGTTAAATGCTATGGAGTTCTTGAGACGAGCTGGAAGAGTTCAGACATATATTTCCGTACTTGATTTATATTTCCGCTGTATGAGGACAAGTTAGTAAACTGTCCAGATTGATTGTTGTATATCATACTCTGATAATGGTATGTATATTAACTAACAGCACGGTTCTTGTATAAAAAATCTGTTGTTAAATATTATATTTTGTTCCACTGCGGTTGTGAGATTCTTTTGTTGTTGTTCTATTTTTCTTCTACCCTTTTATTCTTCACCCCTAATGAACTGGTATTTTCGGCACTCGACTACTCGGCATTTTGTATAGTGAACATATTAATGTCGATTGTCGAGGATCAAAAATCCTTTTCCATTACATTTCGTATATACTATTGCCTCATTATAAATTTTTTGACAATAATAAAGCGTTTAAGTTACACAATTTGAAATATAAACATTAAACTTTATATGTACACATACATATAGATGTACTTATGTATATATAAATATTAAACCAAAACTTCTTAAATAATTCAAAATCAACTTCATATTACATTAAAAATTTCTGATGTATTTGTGAACTTATGTAAATTTAAATTAATTAACAAAATACATATGTATACAATTAAATCAAAAGATTCAACCTGTATGAATAATATTTTTTTATTATCATAAAACAAAAGTGAAACATACTAAACTAAGTGATATATTAACAAACCTTTAAATACTTAAAGAAGGATATTTATGGTGTTAAATAGGGTAAATAATTCAGAAAATTATTGTAATCAATTTATTATCAAAACATCCTTTAATCATATGTATATTATTGTATTCGCATGACGTTTTGATCCAGATTCGAGCACAGAATTTCGAGATAGTTTATATCAATCCGAGTTAGGATTTTTCACTCGATTTTCGATGGCAAACACTGGATATGGTTTTTTAATTGATTCAGGAATTCTCTATCATAGTTATTGCTATGAAAGGAGAATGACAGCTTCTAATCAAGAAACCAGATCTCAGTCCGCACTAGGGAGTCGTGTGAACTATTCAAGTTTGAAAGTTAAATTGTGTGATCGAGTGAGTGATCGGATTTGATATTGTGTACGGATGATATATGTACATCGTACGGATTTTGGTGAAATAAAAATTGGAAGTAGAGATGCTGAATAAAATGATTTTGAATTGTATGATTGGGTACTATTGGTAAATAAGGTGCGGGCATCTAAAAGAAAAGGCTAAATTGATGTTTCTTGATTTCACAAATAAAATTTGATTGCCCGACAAAAAGGTATGTGTTTGAAATTGTGTTTGAAATTGATAATTTTCTGATTGAGACACTTGGCTTTTGTTATCTTGTGATGATTTCGGCCATAGAGGTGTTTTGTAGTTTTTCAGATCTAGCCACGCAAAGGAGACATTGGCGAAATTTAAGGAGTCAAAAAAATTTGAAGAAAATTTTGATAATTTAAAATTTGGTTTAAAATTGTAATATGAATGATTGAGGGGATAATATTGGGTGTAATCTATGGATGAATTTGGAAATTAGTAAAGGTGATATTGTGTATACAATTAATTGATTTGGAAAGTTGTTTAAACTGATTGGTTTTGGGAAAAAATAGTTAACAGGTTTTGGACCATTCTTCTTAGCTTGCAATTTCGGGGACAAAATTCTTATAGGGGGAGGAACGTAATGACCCAGAATTTTGGATATTTGAAATTGAAATATTTAGTTGTTTTAAATATTTAAAAGTTAATTTTAACTTGAATTGCAAATATAACCATTTATTAGATAATTATATTATTGAATTTAATAATTGGAAATTGGTTAAAATAGCGAATCTTAAGTTTTAAGCTTGTTAAAAATAATTTAAAGGCTTATAAAATTTATATTGATAATAAAGAAGATAATAAAAGTTTTAAAATTGAATTTAAAAGTGATTTGTTCAGTTTTAAAAATAGCCTTCCAAGGCACAGTCTTCGATTTCGACGAAACAATGGTTTTATTAGAACCGTAATAATGTATTATTGTCGGATTTCAAATTTCGTACCGTTTTGAGTTATCATTTGGTCATACGGAATATAAATGCACTGAAATTTATATCGAAAATTCAATATAGTAATTGGGTCCAAAAAGGTATCATCTCCATAAGATCGAATTAGGACCCGAAACCTTTTCTATTGCATTCGCAATAGGGGTATAACATTATAAATGCCTAGCGGCATGCCTCTATAGGGGTTTGAGATTTTAAGCTACGAAATCGATACGTTTCCTAATTAATTAATATATTTTCTAGTCAAACATTCATATCAGTTCTCTTCTACCTTTTCAAATCACTGTTCACATATTCAAATATGTAATCCTCACGTTCCCATTTCCATTTTAACTCATGCAACATAGTAAAGAAGAGCTTCATTAAAATAAAGGCCGAATGTTACAGTGAAAAAAAGAGAATTCAAACTTCAAAAAAAAATTAACTTGATCTCTACCCCACAAAAAATTCTCAAACATGCTTCTAAATTCATGTTTGGGGAAGGGCTATGCACGACTAAAGTTTTGGGTCATTTGATGGTGAACGTGGGGGTGCGGTATTGAAGCAGTTGGTGGTTGTAGGCTTGGTTTAGGTCTGGATAGGATCTAGAGGATGTGTGGTAGAATGGAGGGTATGAGGGTTTTCATAGGAGCAACACACACCTATACGTGGTCTCTGGTGGAGCACGACTAAAGAAGGAGGGGTGCGGTGTTTTGTACGGTCAGGTGAGGAGTTGTGGTCGTGATGGAAATTAGCAAAATTGGACTGCTTGGTTTTGATAGAGGGAGAAGCGGGTCTCGACGAGGTGGCCGTTGGTGGTGGTTGCATGGATTTTCGTGAAGGAACAAAGGGGGATGGGGTGAAGCAAGGTGCGGCAATGGTTGGTCAAAGTCTGGAGGCGGTAAGTTCAAATTTTGGGGAAGAAACACGGTTTCGAGTGATTGGTCGGGTTTGTTTTTCGAATGGATATGGATTTCCTTTTTTTAGAAAAAGATAGAAATATGATAAAGTAAATAGTTTATATAATTTTTTGTTAATTATAAATTCCATATCTCGTTCCTTCCAGGTCCGAATCCAACGTGGTTAGTCGCGTTGGGTTCGTATTAACGAGATCTAGGCTATGGAATCAGTTTGGTTGAAATTTGAGCTTATTGAATTATTCAAATAAATTCAAACGCGTTTGAATTTATTCGGAATTAGAATGCGAAGCAATAATAAAAATCAAAGTGAGTTAATCTCGCTCAATTTTGGATTACCGTGACTAATTTTAAATAGTTAATATTAATTATTGATTGATAGAATTGATAAATTATTATCAGTTGAACGTAATATTATATATAGTAGCATATATATATATATATATATATTGTAAAGATTGATATTCCCGCATATATATAGCGGATGAGACCCTATGCGCCTCGCATAATAGCGGATGACCCTATATACCATGATATTCCCCTCGAAGTTGGATTAGTATTTATATATTGTGCTAACATCTGTGCATGCAGAAAAATAGGTTGGAGGGATCCAACTGGATCCCTAAAAAATGTAGGAATTTAAATATAGAGATATATGATTTGTTGAATAATCTGTGATGATTATAGTGGAATTTGAATTTACTGGATACTATGGTATTATAGTTTTGTAACGTCCCACTATTTTAGACCATTCAAATCGACAATAAAACCACACATACCAAACTTGAATAATTCAAAACCATAGATTGTAATATAATTTGGAGCAAATAAAACCAATTACATTATCACAGACAAAGATAAATCAGAATAACTCGCAGCGCAAATAAAAATAACCATCGTAGTTCATGAAGCTACTACAACACAGTCACAGAACAAGTACAAAATCCAGAGTCTAAAAAGTAAATACAACAGAAATCCCAATACATAAATATCCACTAATACATAAGATGAATAGAAATACTGAAAAGAAATAGATAACAACTACATAGATAGTCTCCAGCAAATCCTAGCTCTAGAAGGTGAAATCCAAAGCTGATACTCAGGCTGACCCAAGCGTAAAGCAAAATACAAAACACTCGAGTCAGGACATACATACTTATACAGTATAAACCAACTCTAGTGAACTGTAATAAAACTGCACAAGTAACTTAAAGGATGCTTGGGACCGCCCACCCTTTAAGGATCCATTAAACTATTTACTATGTAGTAATATACGCTATTATAATAATGTCTAAAGTAAAGTATAATATATTTAAAAATAGCGTTAAGGAGTTACTCAATATCCCCCTTAACACATTTTATAGTACCAGTAGTCAATAGTACCGTAGTCCCTTCTAATCGGGAAGCCACCAGAGGATACTCCATAGGTACGGCACAAAATCAAAATCGTATAAGGCGCGCTAGGGTAGGTGACACGACACAACGAGGCAATGCCAGGGTAGATATACTAATTACGCATCCGGACTGGTGGTAAGGCGTAGCAGCCATTACCGCCCACTTTGAGCCACACTCCCAAATCAAAGGTATGCACCATATCAATCACAAAGTAATAGAATGGCATACGAAGAAGTGTGTCCAATAGGAGGAGCTACCTCATTGGTCCGGAATCTCTCCTGTTTTAGCCACCTTATGCCAACTCACGGGAGTCAGGTCCACGTACATACCTCAATAGAATGTCGCCACCATCTTACTTCACTCTGGAATCTCCACCGCGTATATGGTTGTTAAAGTGGTTTTCGAAGTTGACAGTGAGTATGATGACTTTCGATCCCGGTCTCTTTAACAACCAAACGTTATTATTACCCGTGGTTATAAATTTCAAAATGGTTTATATTTCAAATAAAAACATATAAATTTAAACCATTTAAATCCAATGTCAATATCTTCCCAAAATAATATTCATTTCCAAAGTTATAGCATTTCTAAGTTCATTCATTCAATTATAACAATTTCAAAAATCATATTGTGTCATAGCATTCGTAGCACTTAGAAAACGTTACTGTAAATATAATAGTATTTCAGAAATATTGTCTTTTCAGAAACATCAGCAATTAAAAAACGTTACTGTAAGTATAATAGTATTTCAGAAAATAGTACATTTTCAGAAACAACAGCACTTAGAAAATGTTACTGTAAGTATAATAGCATTTCAGAAAACAGTACATTTTCAGAAATGGTAGAACTTAGAAAAACGCTACCTTAAAACCATAGCAATTTGGAAATGCTGCCAATACAAAACTAAGATTTATTATAACATTTTAGAAACATTTTAGTTTTCACCATTTTTAATTTATAAAGCATATCTCATGTTTCAGAAATATTTATTTGGATATCACACTTATGATTAAACAAAATAAAATTTTATAAATAAAATATCCAAATTAAACGATAATTTCAAAAGTACATTATTTTTATTTAACTTTTTATCGTAACAAATAACTTAATACTTTATTTTAAAATACCCATTTCATAAATAAAATATTCTTATTACTAAGTTAAGCTTAAAATTTACAGTTGAAAACTAAATTTTCAACTATCAAGTTAAGTCATATTTAAGTTATATTTATACCATTTATTTATTTATACATTCTTAACTTATAGGAAATCACTACAACATTTATTTAAATCATTTAAACCCAATTTAAGTTAAAATTTCATATTTAAATTTCAAAAATACTTAATAACTTTCAGAAAATATTTAAAATTAACCACGGGCTTATATATAATTTTCTAACCTAGGTCAAGAGATACAGATATCTATCATTTCAATCCATAATTTAAAATAAAAATCCACGTTCTATCATTTCAAACCTGCAATCCCAACTCAAACAAAATAGAATAAATATCGCTTGAGCCTAACATTTCTGCTCATAATGATTTTTCCTTATTCTAACGTCCGTTCGGGTATGTATCATTTCAACCCATAGTGATTCTATACTAACAGGGAACTTGCAGTGTGAGAGCAAAAAATAAATAAACAGCATAATATGGCATATCATATCAGGTGATGTAACAAAAATATATCTGGTTATAACATCATGAAATATCATATCACAGGCATATATAAATTACTATCATATCATCATCTATAATTCACATGTCATTGTTTCACAATTATATAAGCACGAATGTCGAGAGTGATAAACTCACCTTCTAAAGCTGGAGATAACAATTTAAAACACACGACCGAACACCGAAAAGCACGACAAGGCACGAAGTAGATTCGAGTGGATGGAGAGCCAAGATTCAGATCTTGTAAATAAATAAAATACAACATACATAAACATACATAAACAACACGTAAAATAAATTCAACACATAAAATAAATTTTCAAAAATGAAATAAAAACGGACTCAACCAAGGCAAGTGGCTCGGCCACCATACGAATTGGCTAGACCATCAACACATGGCTCGGCCATGACTTGATTTGTGGCATAAAGGCCTGGCCATGGTAACAAAAGTGCACGGCTATGGAAATGGAATGAGAAGAGATGGGGTAGATAAAGGCAAAAGGTTAAGGCAAGATGGAAAGTCATGGGTTCAAGTGGCTCAGTCCTAAGGCAACATGGCTCGGCTTGTGTTTGTTTGCTTGGTTAGGTACAAAATCCAGAGTCTGAAGAGTAAATACAATAGAAATCCCAATACATAAATGTTCACTAATACATAAGCTGAATAGAAATACTGAAAAGAAATAGATAACAATAGATAGATAATCTTCAGCAAATCCTAGCTCCAGAAGGTGAAATCCAAAGTTGATACTTAGGCTGACCAGAGTGTAAAGTAAAACACAAAACACTCAAGTCATGACACATACTTATACAATGTAAACCAACTCAAGTGAACTATAATAAAACTGCACAAGTAACTTAAAGGATGCTTGGGACCGCCCACCCTTTAAGGATTCGTTAAACTATTTGCTATGTAGTAACATACGCTGTTATAATAATGTCTAAAGTAAAGTATAATATATTTAAAAGTAGCGTTAAGGAGTTACCCAATATCGCCCTTAACACATTTTATAGTACCAGTAGTCTACACATTATCGTAGTCCCTCTTGATCGGGAAGCCGCCAGAAGATACTTCATAGGTATGGCACAAAACCAAAATCGTATAATTCATGCTAGGGTAGGTGACACGACACAACGGGGCAATGCCAGGGTAGATATACCAATTACGCATCTAGACTGGTGGTAACGCGTAGCATCCACTACGCGCACCTCGAGCCACACTCCTAAATTAAATGTGCGCACCATATCAATCACAAAGTAATAGAATGGCATACGAAGAAGTGTGTCCGATAAGAGGAGCTACCTCATTGGCCCAGAATCGCTCCTGTTTTAGCCACCTTATGCCAACTCACGGGAGTCGGGTCCACATACATACCTCAATAGAACATCGCCGCCATCCTACTTCATTCTGGAATCTCCACCGTGTAAACGGTTGTTAATGTATTTTTCGGAGTTGGTAGAGAGTATGACAACTTTCGATCCCAGTCTCTTTAACAATCAAACGTTATTATTACCCTTGGTTATAAATTTCAAAATGGTTTATATTTCAAATCAAAACATATTCATTTAAACCATTTAAATCCAATGTCAATATCTTTCAAAAATAATATTCATTTCCAAAATTATAGCATTTCTAAATTCATTCATTCAATTACAACAATTTCAAAAATCACATTGTATCATAGCATTCGTAGCAGTTAGAAAATGTTACGGTAAATATAATAGTATTTCAGAAATATTGTCTTTTCAGAAATAGTAGCACTAAGAAAACGTTACTGTAAGTATAATTGTATTTTAGAAAACAGTGCATTTTCAGAAACAACAGCACTTAGAAAACGTTACTGTAAGTATAATAGCATTTTAGAAAATAGTACATTTTTAGAAATAGTAGCACTTAGAAATGCTATCTTAAAACCACAACAATTTGGAAATGTTGCCAATACAAAACTAAGATTTATTATAACATTTCAGAAGCATTTTAAAATTTAGTTTTCACTATTTTTAACTTATAAAACATATCTCACGTTTCAGAAATATTTATTTGGATATCATCTAACTTATGATTAAATAAAATAAAATTTTATAAATAAAATATCCAAATTAAACTATAATTCATTTATTAAGTCAAAAGTACATTATTTTTATTTAACTTTTTATCTTAACAAATAACTTAATACTTTATTTTAAAATACCCATTTCATAAATAAAATATTCTTATTACTAAGTTAAGCTTAAAATTTCCATTTGAAAACTAAATTTTCAATTATTAAATTAAGTCATATTTAAGTTACATTTAAACCATTTATCTACTTATACATTCTTAACTTATAAAAAATCACTATAACATTTATTTAAATCATTTAAACCCAATTTAAGTTAAAATTTCATATTTTAAATTTCAAAAATACTTAATAATTTTCAGAAAATATTTATAATTAACCACGTGTCTGTATATAATTTTCTAACCAAGGTCAAGTGATACGGATATGTGTCATTTAAATCCATAATTTAAAATAAAATTCCAGGTTCTATCATTTCAAACTCGCAATCCCAAGTCAAAAAAAAATATAAATCGCTTGAGCCTATCATTTCAGCTCATAACTATTTTTCCTTATTCTAATGTCCATTCGGGTATGTATCATTTCGACCCTTAGTGATTCTATACTAACAGGGAACTTGCTGTGTAAGAGCAGAAAATAAATAAACATAATATGGCATATCATATCAGGTGATGTAACAAATATTTATCAGGTTATAACATCATGAAATACCATATCACGGGCATATATAAATTACTATCATATCATCATCTACAATTCACATGTCATTGTTTCACAATTATATAAGCACGATTGTCGAGAGTGATAAACTCACCTTCTAAAGCTGGAGACAACAATTCAAAACACACGACTGAACTCCGAAAAGCATGACAAGGCACGAATTAGATTCGAGCGGATGGAGAGCCAAGATTTAGGTCTTGTAAACAAATAAAATACAACATACATAAACATATATATACAACACATAAAATAAATTCAACACATAAAAAAATTATCAAAAATGAAATAAAAATTGACTCAACCAAGGCAAGTGGCTCGGCCACTATGAAAATTAGCTAGACCATCAACACATGGCTCGACCATGACTTGATTTATGGCATAAAGGCTCGGCCATGGTCACAAAAGTGCATGGCTATGGCAATGGAATGCGAAGAGATGGGGTAGATGAAGGCAAAAGGTCAAGGCGAGATGAAAAGTCATGGGTTCAAGTGGCTCGGTCCTAAGGCAACATGGCTCGGCTTGGGTTTTTTGCTTGGTCAGGTTAGGTCAAGGCCTGGAGATGGTTCTGGTCATGGAAAAGCAAGGCGAGGAGGTGGTGGAAATGATGGTGGCTGAGGCTAAAAGGAAGAGGATGATGCTATGGTGGTCTCGGCTAGGGTTTCTACATGCTTTGGTGATGGGGTTTTGGATCAGGAAGGTCACGTCCTGGGTCAGTGGAGATGGTGAGATGGTGCTGGCCATACAGGTGGTGGTGGAGTGGTGAGATGGTCGGCAATAGGAGGCATGATGGTGGAGGCTGAGCATGCACAGGAAAGAAACAAAAGGAAAAAAAATGGAAAAATGAAGACATGGCTTACTGTAAAATTTTAGTCAGGGGATGAAATGAGAAATGAGATTAGAAGCAAATGTTTTGTATGTGAATTATAAGGAGGTGAGAAGTTTTTTTTCATGGCTAAGAGATGTTGTGAATGGCTAGAAAAATGTAAAGGCTTCAATTAAAACAACTCAAGTCCTTTGAATTTCCAAGCCAAAAATCCAAATAAAAATCAAATAAAAAGTTCAAACAAAATAGAAAATTGAAAATAAAATATAAAATAAAAATGAAGTAGAAAATATATAATAGAAAATAAAAATAAAAATGCTAAAAATAATCGCGTGTAAAATGCTGAACTTTATCAGATTTAAAAGTATAAAATAGAATTTGACGAAACGAAAAGCAGAACCAATATTAGATTCAAATACAGTTTCAAAGAAAAAGGTTAGAAATTTAAAATACAAATTTAAAAATTTCAACTGAAAGTCGAAGTTTTACCATAGTTGACCAAAATATAAAATTTTCAAAAAATATTTATTTTATTGTATTTGGAAAATAAATTATAAACAAAATCCATAATTTCATTGGAAAATTCCAAAATTTCAAATTTAAATGATTTAAAAATCAAAGTTTGAATAAAAATATTTATTAAAATTTATGGGTTGATACAGGTTTAGAATTTTGTAATTTAAAATACCAAAAATATGTTTATTGATTTTTAAAAGAAAATAAAATAGGGAAATTGGAAGTAAAAATATTTATAGTGAAATTGGATTAAATCAAAGGAAATGAATTTTGGGAAAAATTAATAGTTCTGATCTTAAAAATTTGTACTTGATAACTTTGGAATATGGAGAAATAGAGATTTTTGGAATAATGTAATAAAAGGGTTTTAAAATAATAATAAACTTAAGCGATATTTGTTTGAAGTGAAATGGGATTTTAAAATCGAGAATTAGAATAGTTTGGGAAAAAGTAAAAAGGGAATTTGAAGATAAAATATGAAATTGTTATAATAGATCTTAAATAAGTTTTCAACTTTTAAAAAGGAAGTGGAATCTGAATTTATTTGGGTTATTTGCGAAATTAATTTAAAAATGGAATTAATTCAGAAATAAATTTGAAATCGGTTAAGTATTGTGAAATCGTTTTTAATGGAAAATGAGTAAATACAGTAAAGTAATTATCAGTGTATAAATTGAAGTTATAAATCCACGGTGAGAATGTATAAGGAGATGGGTAAATCGGCTTAAAAATAAATGGTAGATTTATTTTTAGAAATGTGAAAAGGAAATTTACAGAATTGGGGCGTAAATCAAATCAGAAATAAATCGAGAAGGATTTATTAATATTAGACTGGCTATATGGGAGTGAAAATATATTTTTCTGAGAAGTTATGTTTATTTAAAAAAGGGTTTTTAAATATTAACTAGAAAATTTAAAAGTGTTTGAGAATATTTCAGAAAATTAATTATTTAGTTGTTTTAACTTGTTTAAAGTATATTTAAATATTAATCTAGTTAATTTATAGTAAGTTAATTATTATTTAAAGATTAATCCGTATTATTATTTTAAAAGGATAAATTATTCAACATTAATATTATTTTTACTAACTTTTATTTAAAACGTAGTTTGCCTAAAGTTTAACTTGGAAAACTATTATAGAAATTTCATAAGTATTATTTCGAAATTTTTTAAATAATGTTTTCGGGAAGAAATGGTATACTAGCATGGCGAAATCAATGGCAGTGAGTGTGTGCAGTTAAGTTTTAGATTTCTTTGAGATCAATACGTAACCATCGAGCTGTGAATCCATGGTTGATACCGCAATGGTACTATCCTTCTTTAGTTTAAAGGATTTTCAAATATTTTTGATAAAGATAGCTTATGAATATACTAAATTTGGCAAGATAAGCACGTATTTTTGGATAAAGAGATTAATCTATATAAAATTAAATAAATATAAGACATAGTATTTTTCAGTGGAAAATGGAATCAGTGAATGTATGATTGTTTATTTGATAGTTAAATAACCGACTATCAAATCTGGACCCAAAATGTAACTTTGGGAATATCTAGGAGAAATACGGGAATTATATGGTAAGTTACCATTCGAGATGCTATACTATACGTATAAACTCGTTCGTCTTCTAGGACGTTCATAAGGAAATCCATCCACTAACAGTTAGGAGGTGATCTCCGATCTTATTTTCGTCAGATTATTTCCTAAAGAACTGGGGCTGAGTTTACTGAAAAATATAGAACGTTGTTTCGAAGAGACTGGGATCAGATAAGTTATCCGAAAATCATTTCGATCCAACGAGTACGTTTTCGATGTGGAAACGAGAGCATGGAGTCGTAGATGGAGTAGTGAAGTGCAAGGGCTAATCGCTACTAATCCTGATGATTATTCCAAAATGAATTTAGTAGGAATAGTGCCTTCGGTTCCATTCGGACCCAGAACGGACTTTATGGATGAATGCTATCAGTACATTGTCATTGGAGGATAGTGAGCATTCTAAGTGAAAATTCCTTAAAAAGGTAATTGTAGCCTCTAGCCTCATCAACCGGGAATGAATGAAAAGCAGGGGAGATGCAGCAAGGCTAAGTGAGTCGCACCCAATTAGGAAATGTTTATCTCCTTTCTAGATACTCTCGGATATTATTACTACGGTATATGGAAGGAGTTCGGAATAGGGTGGGAACACTCGAGGTGATAGCATATTCAGTCTACCCAGGTTAGGGGTAGTCCGGTCTTGTATTGCAGGGGATCCCGGCGTGGTCCTCGGTATATTATTTCTAGACGTGTACTTTGACAAGTGATACCCAGTACCTAGTCATTTATATTGAATCCATTCTCCAACAAGCGCCATATGGTATTGATTGTACCCAACTATGCTGAAACGTGAGATGCAAGCATTTCACCTATTTAAATAAGTATTTGTATTTAGACACTATTATAATTTCAGACGATTTGATATGAAATGTTTTGGTTTATCGTATGGAAAAAACACATCGTGTTTATGTGTGACGTGGTCTTACGAGATACCTTTGATTTTCAAGGAATTTTGATAGCTTTAATAATTCAATTTGAGTGTGTTTTCTCACGCTGGTTTTCCAGACTGACTCGAGTGTTATTTTATTATAATGCTTGGATCAGACCGAGTATTATAGATACGTGATAGGATGCTATGGAGCTCAGGAGACAGGCTGGATGAAAAAGACGTATTGCACGTATCTGGTTTATATTCCGCTGTGTATTGTAGGCTGTATATTCAGCTTTTATGACGACAAGTTATTACAACTGTTTGGTATTGTGCTATTGATATGTTGTACTCTGATGATGTATTGTATAAATAATAGTTATAGTTCTTTTTGTATAAAGACATGTTATTATCTAATATATATTGTTCCGCTGTGATTGTGAGATTCTGTGCTGTTGTTTCTATTTTCATCTTCTACCTCTTCTTCTTTTTCCCTAATGATTTGGTATTTCCAGCATGCGATAGCTCAACATGTAATACAGTGTGCATATTGATGTCGATTTTCAAGCATCGAAAATCCAGGCCGTCACAAAATTTAAATTTACGGGTATATCATTTCAACCCACAATCCCGAGTTAAAATTCAAAATCCATAAAATCGCTCAAGTCTATCATTTCAACCCATAACAATTTTTTCCTAATATAACGGATCGTTTAGGTATGTATCATTTCAACCCACAGTGATTTTCCTAACAATAAACTAAGGGAACATGCAGTGTGATAACAGTATAAAAAATAAACATCACATCCAGTCATCCAATATCAACAGTTAACATCCATCACAATCACTATTCAAATCAACCAACAAATAACCACAATTACTTATTATCATTAACAAACGTTAACTGGCAATTTAAATTCAATATTAAATTAAATGGCGATTATATTCAAGAAAAGTCAGATTTAACTGGAATGACCATTTACAATATATCAAACAGCAATTAATCAACTTTTAATGATATCATAGACTTAATTAACTAATATAAGACAATTTGGTAGTTGTGAGTGGGTTAAAACACCCATATTTGAATTTTCGACAATTTAAAATCCAAATAAAGGCCCAAAATTCTACAGTCTAAGAATTTGACCAAACCAGTTCCATAATGTTTGGAATTTTGACACGATCTCAGGGAAGAAAACCGCGTGTGAATCTGACCTCATACGTAAAAGTTACAACGATTAGAAGTTATGCGATTTTATGAAATAAATAAAATAAATAATAAGAAAAAGAAGACATGTCATACCTGATAGAGTTATGGGTATTCCCTAGGGGAAATTATGTATTTGTTACGTATATCTAACTCGTTTACCAATCTTGTTCGAAATAAAAGGTATTTTCTTCCTATTATATACTGATATAATGTGATATTATTTAATTAACTTAATTAAAAGTATATTCAATTGAAAAATTCATAATTGGTATATTTTGTTATAGTAGTTACAAAATGCTGTAACCGTGAGAAATTTATCACAATGAAACAAATATACCATTTTAAATGTTCCTATTCAAGATGCATCGAGACCGAATATCGATGTATCCGTTGAGGCGGGTGCACGTAATGCTATCCGAACGTTGGGCAGTGTATTACTCATGACTGTGGGGAAACCTAGGGGTTACGTACTAATAGTTATTGGAAAACTATGGAATGATTCACTCGATAGTTTTCTGTTGGTTAATATAACTAAGGTCAAACAGAAAATATCGATGTGACTGATTTACACAGTTCTCTCGACTTAAGAATATAGTGGATCTTCAATATGAAAGCTCTGCTTTGATTATAGTCAAATCATGGCATGACGTCCATCGAGTGACTATAGTTGGGTCGAGTGGATCTATTGGAAGTGAAACACTATTCAAGAGAGGATTTGTCTCCTCGGTTTTATGCGGTTAGTATCACAGTCAACTCAAGTCAACTCAAAGTCAAGGTCTCTGGCCAAAGCATTTTGATTAATAATAATTATTATTATTGAATCAAGGACTTTGTATTTGGACTATAAAGTTGAATATGGATGAGGTTGGAATTTTGACCATTACCAAATTCCATAAGTCCAAAGTGATATAGTTTTGACGAAGAAAATTGCTGTAAACAAATGTTAACCGGGTAACGCTTATTAAATAAAATTGGATTTTACCGAAAATGAGTAAGTGATAGATTTGGCCATAATTTCACACCACCTGCTAAGTGACGTGTGAAGTTAACATTAGACTAGTTCATTGTTAATCGCTGACTAAAGTTACACCCAAGAATTATACAACCGAAATAATGAATTCCCTTAAGAACGAACGATTTAATTAGTTTATAATTGTTATAAATTTATTAAATTAATTAATAATTATGAAATACTAATTATAAAATTTGAATTTGATATGAGAAATAAATAGTGTTATATATGTTTATAACAGTTATAAATATATCGATCGATATACAATATCGACAAGCGATTAAATTAGATTTAATTGCATAGTATTTTTTCTTGGCCTTAGATGGGTTTATGGTCAAAATTTTGGTTTTGGGAAGGTCTAAGGGTGGCTAAAACATAGGAAATTTTCTTGAAGATAAAGGGTTGAGATAAAGTGAGAATGGGTAAAAAGGTTTTCCTCGTTTCTCTCTAATACAACCTTTTATACACACACACACACACACACACACACACACACACACACACACATATGTTTATGTGAGTGTGCGTATCTCTAAAATAATGACTAACCTTTTTGGCCGCCAATACCTTCTACATTGCTGGTTAAAATGTAGCTCTCAATCCACTCCAAAATTCTTAAATATATTTCAAATTAAAATAATACTATTCGATAGTTAGAGGTCGGTGATTTCAGACTTGTAATGTGACAAATCAAGAACAGTAAAAGGAAGGGAAGTCATTGCTTCAACGCACTTTCAAAGACATCATTGAATTGGTAATTTTAATTCATATTACAGTAATTCATTTATATTCTATGATCCTATAATGAGAAATTTCATATCTATTTAAATATATTGCTACTATAGTTTAGTTAGGTGAGATTTTTGTAAGGAGATGTGGTTGTCACAAATCAGCTTGGTTATGTGCATAATTTTTTTATTATACTATTTGATTTATGTATAGAGAAATGTTATCTACTGTATAAAATCAATTTTTGTCATTAATAAATATTTTTTATATATTTATTAATAAATTCATACATACATACATATACATACATACATATATATATATATATATATATATATATATATATATATTAGTGTATATTTCCCTCTCATAATAGCATATATGCATATAATATATATATATATATATATGATTTAAAAAATTTAGTACACTTATTTATATATAATATGAATTTACAAATCCGAAAATTAATTATCATACATATATTCATATTTTTAAATTAACATTTCTTGAAATTTTGAATTGTTTATTATATATAAAATAATTATTACATTAAAAATTAAATTTTATATTTAGAAAAGATATCATATCATTTTAGAAACATATAGAAAAAATTAAGGAAATTTTCAATTAATTTTATTATTTTTAATAATTAATATTATTTGAAAAAACTATTTATGATTTATTAAAAATAATAATTTATTTGAAACTTTCTTTAAATTTTTAGTAATCTTTAATTCATGATCCTAGAATTTTTGAAATTTTAAATTTTAAATTTATATTCATATATTATTTTATATTAAATAATTATTCTCGAAATCAATATATTTGTTTTTAAAAATAATAATTCAACTTTGAAAAATCTCCAGATTTTCCTAAGCTCTATTTTATGATCCTAGATTTTTGAAAATTAAAAAATTTGAATTTCATCAATAGATTATTTTATATTAATTCTTTATGGATGAAAACATTATTTTATTCATAATATATATACAAATTAAAATAATAAAATTATCATGTTTGAAAAACTAAGTTAATTTTGAATCATAAATATTTTTTAACAATTGTTCTCTTTCTTTCTATATATATGTATATATGTTTATGTGTGTGTATATATATAAATGTTTTATGTTCATATATTATATTATATTATATATATATATTATATTTATACATACACATATGTGTGTGTATGTGTATTTTGTAACAGATATATATATATATATATATGCACATATTTGGATAACATACATGACATACAAAATAAGCTAATATGTCTGTTGCGATGTAAATCCCAACATCTACACGCGGGCATATTATACCTTTCATGGATTACTATGTTACACATGCACTCACACATATATGTATATGAGACACTTATGTATAGGCTAAATCAAATAAAATTAATTTATATCATAAAATATTTGAATTTAAATAAATAAATGATTTTATTTAAATGAAATTTAGAAAAGTTCTAATTCAGTTAGACTTCATAGGCTCAATAAAAGATCCAATAGGGTAATTTTTTTGAAATTCATCCATAACTTCCGCTGCGGGCTAGTCCAATTCCAGCAATGGTATCAGAGCCCAATAGCCTATGCGGTCTAACTTAGTCATATTAGGGCTAACTAATTAAGCTTGCCCACTTAGTACGGTGTCTAGAAAGGTAATGTCTAGGATTGAAATTGGCTAATCAAGTACCCTGTCCTACCTGGTTACCAGTCTGGCCCAAAAGATGAAGTGAGCCTAAAGGTTGCCCCTAATAGAAAAGGCCCAACTTAATTTGGGTATTGGGCTGATTTTCAAAATTGTTTTGAAAATTAATGTCAAAGATTTTAAATTGTATAGTTAAATTTAAAATAAAACATGTTTTTTATATAAATTATAATAATACGTAAGTTTTCAAAATGTTTAAAAGTATAATGGTATTTTCAAAATGACTAAAAATATTTATATAATAATTTCAAATTTTAAATTTATCAATAAGAATAATAAAATAAATTAATTAAATATGTTAACTAATTAATGCATATATGCATGTAATACATATGTTGATATACGTTATGTTATTTTAAAATGTTTAAGATAACATAAGTATACGTGCATGTATACAAGCAAAATTTTGAAATTAATAAATTTTAATAAAAAATGTTTAATTGAATAAATTAGTTAAAGGTTAATTAATTAAATAAAACACACATATATATGATATATGTGTGTTACACTATAAAGGTTATAGTATACACTTTAAATGTTACAGTAGATATGTCCAATATAAAAGTTATATTGGAATACTAATTTAAAATTAATTAAAGAATTAATTGATTAAAATTAATTAGGTAATATTAATTAATGATATATTATACGTAAGACTATCATATAAGTAATATGAAATATAAAAGTTATGTAACAATAAAACTTATATGATATGTGTATAAATTAAATGTGAAACATTAAAGAAACCCAAATAGACTTGAGAAAAAAATGGTATATGTAAATGTACATATACCGTGATTTCTGATGTGTTTGACACTTGAATCGCTGGGGTATCTCATAAGAAATATATTATTATACTCAATATATATACTGAAGATTATGAATCTTCAATATAATATTGTCCTCTACCATATATATTAATAAATTACTTACATATTCCTTAGTTGTTAAGCAAACTCAAGCTAGGGATGTTATGCATAGTATTATTTATATATTGAACAGATGAGGTAATATAACTATAAGTATTTGTTGAGCAAACTCAAGGTACATATACTATACTTAGGGCATCACGATATGGTAGGTATGAGTGAATAATCTCGTTCGATTTGTTGAGAAAACTCAAGGTCGAAATGAGATTAGAACAAGGAAAATAGGTTAGGAGTTGTATATGATACACCCGATAAGGAGTTATCCATCGTTTGTTCGGCTATGATTTGTTGAGCAAACTCAAGGTCAGAATACCCAAAAAAACGAGTCCTAACACCCACTGGTGAAGTTGTAAGACTTCTATGTTTCATCTTAGAGTTTGGAGAAATATAAAAGACTAGTGGGAGCCTTATTAAAAAAATGAAATGGTAACATTTAACCTTTCTAATATTGTAAGAACATATGCTTTATAATGTTATAATTATCTACAATGATAAATTTGTGCATTTAATATGATTGATGAAACGTTTCTTGATTAACATATATAAAAAACTTAATTAAAAGTTGACAAATAGAAATATAATATATACTTACTAATAATTCTATTTGCATGTTATATAATGTTTCTATACCCATGCAAGTGCCTAATTTCAACTACTTAAATACATTCGTAAAATGGTCACTTATACATTTATTTGGTTTAGACCATTTACCGCATTTTATGAGTTTTTGAAATCTAAATGCAATTCAAGACTATGGATATTTGATCCATGCACTTTCACATGTAAATGTTATATGGTGAACAATCATAGTTTGTGGGGTACAATATTTTAATGAAGTTAGTTCATTCCAAGTAAGCCAATAAACAGTATTTCAAGATCATGTATTCAACTTGAATGATTTCAAAAGGGTCATATTGTGTTAATGTAACACAAGACCATAAACTGTGAGATACATCTAAGAACCCGATCGTTGAAATGTCATCTTGATCGGTTTACATAAAGTGCAACATATTTGATGTCTTAAATGTTAAGAATAGTCGAATGCCTTTTGTAAAAAGGTTTTTATGATATTATAGCAAGGTTTTCTTTTGAATAGTTTGACCATTTGAAAGAAAAATGAATGTATAAGAATATATATAATTTAAGGTAAAGTTGGAATGAAGAGAATGAATAGTCATTTCTGCTTCATAGAGAAACATTGGAAAGAAGAATTGTAATAATAACCTGTAACGACCCGCCATTCATCTCCACAGAATGACGCATCATTAACAAGAAAGAAAGGGATAGAAAAGAGAAAAGAAAAAAGAGAAGAAAGAGGAAACAACACATCGGAATCCGAACAGCGGAACGAATAAATTATATTAATAACATAAGATATTACATAGTATCATATACAACATCTATCAGAGATACATGGCTTATACATCACATACTAGACAGTTATAATACCTGTCTAGTTATTACAACTCAATACAACTCAGAGAAAACACAGAGATATCAAACACGGCGGAACACTAAACATATCTACAATGTCGTAGCCTCCTGCTCCATTGCTAGTCCACAATTCGTCAAAGCTAACGTGAATCCATTGGCTACTCGTAAAAATTTGAGTACCCAAGAGTTTAAGAAAATAGAAGATAAACTCTGGGTCAGACATGGGTCTGGTGTAAGTAACAAGTTAAAGTTGCTTAATTTTGAAAACCTTTTGAAAAAGAAGGTATCACGTAAGACTTCCCACACATAAACATGGAAAAGTTTTTACCTCACGCTAACCAAAACATTTGATAGGAAATCCAGTGATATTATAATAGGTCTAGGGCTTTCAAGTAAATATAAAATAGCCGAAATTTTTACATCTATTAAATTCCAGCTACTAGTAACAAAAGTGGGTAATACAATCAAAATCGTTGGCACTAATTGGATTTTGGATTCCATACAATGGCGGGGCTACTGGGTCACAGTACATGGCCTAGATCACCGTACCGAGGATCACTCCCAATCCCCTACAACACAAGGCCGGAACCAACCCTTACAGGACAGTCCCGAACAAGACAACCCCGCAGTTGGCACGCGTATCCAACTGCCCACTAAGCCGAAATAAAAGGACCTCTAGACATGGAAAAATCTCGTCCTACTTGGACATGACCCACTTAGCCTTGCTGCACCTCCCCTGTTTTAGCCATTTCCAGTTGATGAGGCTACGATTACCTTTATAGGACACATTTATCTTAGAATTCTCATCATCCACCCGACGATGTTCTGAAAGCATTCAATCCATACAAGTTTGTTTCGGGTTCGAACGAAACCGAAGGCATTATCTCGTTACACTCATTTTGGAATCACCCTCAGAGTTAACGACAATAACCCTTGCACTCTAAATCTTCATCTCGAATCTGAAAGTACTACCTCGTTAACTCGTATTGGAATCACCCTTAGAGTTTTAACGACGAATAGTCCTTACACCTCGAGTCTTCACTCTTTACTTGAGATTTACAAACTACCATTAATTTGGATCGATGTGGTTTTCGGATATCCAAATCTGGAAACCCGATCCCGGTCTCATTGAAATCCAAAACGTATCTTTTAAGGCCAAGTTGTTTTAGAGTTTAAAACAATTCAATTTCATTATCTATATACACGCAGATAGATAATTCACAGATTCACAATAGATAATCATCATCACAGATAATCCATATTATCATTATCAGAAGATAATCCAAATCATCATACAATGCAACCAATGCATCTATATCACACAACATTACTTATCTCATAGCTGAGATCTTAAACCATTCAAGGCAACCAATATCATCCATTCATAAGCAATGATTAATAATCACACCAAATATAATTAATTTAAAATGAATTAAATTAAATACATCATCTCTAATTCATTTAAAGTGAAGTAAATTAATTACTACATCAATATAAATTTTACTTACTTATCCATTAATTAATTACAAATTAATTAATTGATTATACCCTAATTATCCACCTTAATTAATCACCCTTGATTAATTATCCTTTAATTACATTCAAGTAATTATCCTTTAATTAATTTCATAAATTAATTATTCTAAACCATTACTTCATTAATTAATTAACTATAATTAATTACATTGATCCTTAATTAATTACATTAATTAATTACCTTTAATCACTTATTATTGATTAATTAATTTCAATTAATTAATCTTAATTATATTAATGAATGATCTTTAATTAAATTTAATTAATTATCTTATTTAAATTAATTACATTAAGTAATTAATCTCAATTAAACCATATTTATTAATCACCTTTGATTAATCACATTAAGTAATTAACTACCTTAATTACTTCATCAAATTAATTACTCCTTAATTAATTGTCTTTAATTAATCCCTTGATTAATTATACTAAGTAATTTAATCCAAATTACTTCCACAACTAAACCATCTTTCGCTAATTACATCCAGTAGTTATCATTAATTACTTCACTGAGTAATTACATTCCATTAATTACATTAAGTAATTATTTACCAAAGCATCCAATGTTTAAATTAACTAATTAACTTAAACAAATTACATCTAAACTTAATTAATTACGTTAAGTAATTAGTTCCTTAATTACTTACTTCCATCAAGTAATTAATCTTAAAACAATTTTACAAATGATTACCATTAATTAATTAATTTAATTTATTATTAAAATTAATCATATTAATTAATTGTTAAATTCTTAGTTAATGACCTTCATTAACTATTAATTATTATTTAATTACTTTTCTTAAGTAATTAACTTTCACCAATCAATATTAATTATAAACTAATTAATCTTGAAAAAAATCAATTAATTAACCTTTAATTATTAAATTAATTAAGTGTTAACTGTAACTTAATTATTTCTAAATTACTTGATTAATTAATTACTTGATTAATTAATTACTAATTATTAATTAAAAATCTAATTTTATTTTATTAAAAATTCTTAAATTACAAGCTAATTATCAATTAACTTAAACCTTAATTAATAATTTAAAAACCCTTAATTACCTTAATTAATTATCCATTCCATTAATTAATTAATTAAATTATCCATTTAATTACCTCAATAATTAAATGAAATTACAAATTATTAAATTCTAAATTTACTTTAAGATAAAGCCTTTCTTATCTATGGTTAAATAATCATTCATAAATAGATTTGAAAACATTTATTTTCAAATTTAATTTCAAATTTCATTTTAAATTCAAGTTTTAAAATGAAACCAATTTATCTTTAACCCATTTAAAACTTTGAAATTCACATGTAAAAGAGTACTAATATAAAAGAAATGTAAAGATTTTAAACTAAATTCCTTTATAATTTCAAATCATTAAAGTATACTTTAACTCTTAAACTTATTTACAATATTTAAAGTTATAAACTCTATTTTATTTCCAAAACCTAAGATTCAAATTCAATTCAAATTCAAATTAAAATTTTTGATTTAGCTTTGTTTAAATCCTTCCTTACATTTCAAACTCCATTTAAATTCAAATTCTTTAATTACACTTTAACTTCTTAAACACTTTTATGTTATCAAGACAATTTGAATTTAAAAACTCATTTATTTCCAAACTAAGATTCAAATTAAACCTGAATCTATTTTAGACTTAGATTTATATTAAACTCGGACTGAAAACTAGAATCAAACCTTATTTAAAAACTTTCCTTCAATTTAAACTCGGCTTTTAAATTTATTTTAAAATTTTAAATAGAACAGCAGGTTTCTGTTTAAACCCTGCTACCATACTTTAAACCCGAGTTACCCTATTCCTGCTTCGAGTCAACAAGCCAACAACTTCGAGCAATACACAGCAACTACTCGAGTGATTCTCGAGTCCATTACCCTGCTTCCACCCAGGAAAACATCAGAAACCAAAAGTGCACGGTGCACATGCACCGTGCCTCCGATCAACTCCAGCCACCTCCGGTGGTCTCCCCACATCGGCGACCAACCCCACGTCCCAACACGACCAACAAATCACCCTTCCATAGCTCGAAATCGAATTCGAGTTTCATCTGAAACCTGGAAACAACAGAAGCCTTCCACCCCAAACCTGTCATCGCCTCATCCACGCATCTCCGATCACCAGTAATCCAGCAACACCGGCCATGCTCTCATCTACGACCAAGCTTCCATCTGTCAAGACCTCGTTGTCATTTCTACAGTTCGTACTGATCAAAACAAAATGCCTAGTTAAAACTAGGGTTACAGAAGGAATTTTGCCACCGCTGCCACCTCGATGAATTGCATCGCCATCCAGTATTTTTCCAAGCTTCACTTATCACTCCTCT
The DNA here is from genome assembly GCA_030765085.1 of Allium cepa. NCBI lineage: Eukaryota > Viridiplantae > Streptophyta > Magnoliopsida > Asparagales > Amaryllidaceae > Allium > Allium cepa. The sequence goes on from CM060942.1 coordinate 552,198,500, forward strand.
TCCCACTGGAAGAAACCCGACCCTCCAAATTGCAGAGATCACCCAAAAATCCCAATATCCCATTTTCAGTTCAACCCAAAACTGCATGCTTATTTCTAAACTAAAAATTATAATTTTAGTTTTAAAAATCATATTGTAGGTGATGTTTCAGATCTTAGGCCTGAAACAATAAATTGCAAGATTTTGAATTTCACTATGTTCAAGTTTGATCAATTTTTATGATTTCCAAAGGCATTTCATAATTATTTTTAACTTAAATAAAATTTAGACTAAGTTTTGATGGAACATGCAAGTTTCTTTTGAAACTTAAGTTTTAACAGTGACTTAACTAAGAGGTTTTGAATTTAAATTCAAACCAGTACTTAAATGTGGAAACAGAGATGTCACATACATCATACATCATACATCAGGAATTTAACCATATATCTACACAACATACTTATAAATATACACAAATTTGCAATGTTTTCCACAGCAGTAACATGCAAACATAATTTACTTTAAGTTTAAAAGTTACTCACCTGAAAGAATTTTAAAAACAGAGCCTCCAGAATGCTTTGAAAGCTGTTTTGATTTTTGAAAACTGGAATATGCAGTAGCCCTTTTAAAAACTTGAATTGCTTTTAGAAACTTGAGTTGCTTCTTAGACTTGATTTTAAAACTGCAGCTGATTGAGTTGAAGAAGAATGCAGATGCTTTGAAACTCCAGATTCTAAGAAATGCAGGCTTCATATCTTTTGAGTTGGTGACAAGTTTTCTTGCATGTTTGATTCAATTTTGAAAATGATTTTGCATGTTTGAAGATGTGCAGGTTTGAAGATGAGTTACAGGGTTTTTGTTAAAGATGATTTCATTTTTTGTTTTTGTTTTCAAAGGAAGTGTTTCATATTTGCTTTGCTCTTTTGAAAAAAAAATAAGAATTGAAAGAAGATTCGTTTATATATAAAAACTGAAATACTTATTAATAAAACTAAAAGAAAAGGCTAATTTTAAAATGCCACTTGTCTTAAATTTTAACATTTGTCATGTAGGTATGTTAATTAGTTAACACATGTCTTTTAAGGTAATTTAGTTATAATTAAATGTTAATTAGTTATTTAGTTAATAGATTAATATAAGATAAATGTAAACTTATGTTTAATTAATTAGTTAATATGTACTTATTTATATGTAGAAAATTTTGGAATGACTAAATCCAATTATATTTATAAAATAAAGGTTTATACAAATAATTTAAAATCCAAAACAAATAAAAAAGAAATTTTATACTTTAAGTTTTCAAGGCTTTAAACTCAAATTCAAATCAAATTATAAAATTAAATTTTGAAATCAAGCTATATATGTACATATATAACTACACAATTCAGTTTTGAAAAACAAACTATTTTTATAAAAGTCTATTTGTTCAAAACAATACATTATTATATTTTGAAAATAACAAATTTGATAACTTTAAATAATTTATAAAAGAAATTGTTTCTTTATTAATAAATTACTTATAAAACAAATTAACTTTCTATCTTAACAATTTAAAACCATTACTATTTATTCAATAGCTTTTTTTTATAAACCTTCATATTTAATAAAAGAAAATTTCCAATTTTACTAAAGATATATATATATATATATATATATAAAACAAGATGTATTTATTTATTAAATTAACACAAGGCTTATCTATTTACAATATATACATTATAAATAGAAAACGACTATTAGCTTTTAAAAGATAAAATCTATCAATTAAATATTTATTTTAATTGGATTATTAAATTAATTCCAATCTTATTACAAAGATTATCAAATCAATTTAATTTTTTATTCAGATTATTAAATCGATATTGCTTAAAATTCCGGGTCATCACATTCCTCCTCCCTTAAAATAATTTCGTCCCCGAAATTTAAAACAAAGGCAATTTAATAATCTATTTAAAGATTAAATTTTAAAACACAAGCATATATCAAACATATGCTAACAACCATAATAACCAAATCATCCAATCAAACAAATCTAACTATCCAGACAAAATTCTGGATAGAGTTTGCTCGAGTTTCCCAAGTATATATATACCGGGATACTCGCTTTATATAATCCAAACAGTCAATACTACTAAGCTAAAGAGCTCCTACTTATCTAGATCTACAAAACTAGACAATATATCAGACTACAGACGAGTCTGATTCAACAATCAAACCTCCTGAACTGCTGGTTCCAAAACCAGAGATAGATCATACACGTACTCCCTCAGAGATACGCGAAACACATCGAATCCCAGTTATCCAATCCTAAAAATCAAACACTTATCCTCGCAAGAACAAAGAAAGATCCAAAACACCTCGGAGCTAACTTTCCAGTCTTACCCCGAAACTTATAGCTCCTTTGATCGGAGAAAACTTATCCAAAATCAAATCTCCGACTCCGAATCCAAATTCTTTCGTCTCTTATCCACAAAAAGTCTTCGGACGATCCTGGACTGCCAACATCCTTCCTGATCAGCTCAACCCTTGCTGATTCCTCTAGAAACAAACTAGTCCAAAAACAACCCAACCCAATGATCTCCTCAAGATCAATCCAAAACCAAGTACACAACTCTACTCCATAATCAGCTGAAGACTGAACTTACTTCTCCTTATCCGGAAAAGATAACAAAAACACTCCCAAACTGCTTCTGCTGCACAACTCTGATCCGAAGTAGATAAAAAAATGCTGATGAAGAACATGAGCACAAACTGGACATCACTTCCCAGAAATATAGTTCAACAGATCCATAAAAGAAAACTCAGAAATTCCACCAAATCCTGAGCTGCTTCACCAACCTCTATTTCTAGGAACCATCCTTCAACTAAGCTGAACCACCGGTTCCACTCCTGGAATACTAGTCAATAAGAAAACTCAATCTCCAGATGCGAACAAACCTGTGACTTCCCTGAAGACATCCAGAAAATCTCTGACAATCCAAGAGAACATTCAACTATCACAAGTCACTTTTGCGATCAACCCAGATCAATTTCCAAAGAAAAACTGCTCTCTCTTTACCAAAAAGAACAGCTTACGCTGGTCTATCCAACCCATTGAAGAAATGGATCCACTCTGCTATTTTTGGGTTCCACCTCCAGAAAACTACTCAGCCAGAAAACTTCCTGCCAACACAGAACACTCCGAGCTGCACTGCTGACACCAAAGCCAAAGACTTCCTAATCCAAAGCTCTTCGAAAAACTCGAACTTCAAAGCCAACCACAACATCCTGCTGAATCCAGCCAGAACACCGAAGCAGACACACTTTCCAAAACTTGTTCCAAAGAAAACAACTTCGAAGACAATCCATAGTCACTGCATCTCATCACGCAGCTACTACTCCCTGAGTTATCAGGATACCATCACTTGCTTCTGCTCAGCAAACAGGTCCAAACTCAACTCATCCAACTTCAATGATGGACTCCGAACCGTAACAGGTTTCCTTCAGAGATCGATGAAATCTTTACACAACTGCATAACTCACTCGAGACGGTATTAGGTCTACAGACTCGACAAATACACTTTCAACCTCAACATACAAACTTCAACCAATGGTAGTTGTCGTGTTACACACCCTACTACCTTATCTACCTTTATAACCTATATTGAAAAACCCGAACAGGTAACCCAACAGATTGGTAGGAATATATAAATATATAAAAATATATTTAAAATTACAAATACGCTCTCTCAAAAAAGAAATCACTTCAAAGCCTAGGTATTCACTCAACCTAGCGCTCTGATACCACTGTAACGACTCGTCGTTCATCTCCACAGAATGACGCGTCATTAATAAGAAAGAAATGGATAGAAAAGAGAAAATAAAGAAGAGAAGAAAGAAGAAACAACACATCAGAATCTAAACAGCGGAACAAATAAATTATATTAATAACATAAAATATTACAAAGTATCATATACAACATCTATCAGAGATACATAGCTTATACATCACATAATAGACAGTTATAACACCTGTCTAGTTATTACAACTCAATACAACTCAGAGAAAACACAGAGATATCAAATACGGAGGAACACTAAACATATCTACAATGTCGTAGCCTCCTGCTCCATTGCTCCTCCACAATTCGTCAAAGCTAACCTGAATCCCTTGGCTACTCGTAAAAATTTGAGTACCCAAGAGTTTAAGAAAATAGAAGATAAACTCAGGGTCAGACATGGGTCTGGTGTGAGTAACAGGTTAAAGTTGCTTAATTTTAAAAACCTTTTGAAAAGAAAGGTATCGCATAAGACTTCCCACACATAAATATGGAAAAGTTTTTACCTTACGCTAACCAAAACATTTGATAGGAAATCCAGTGATATTATAATAGGTCTAGGGTTTTCAAGTAAATATGAAATAGCTGAAATTGTTACATCTATTAAATTCTAGCTACTAACCACAAAAGTGGGCAATACAATCAAAACCGTTGGCACTTATTGGATTTTCGATTCCATACAATGGTAGGGCTACTGAGATACCGTCCGTCACAGTACGTGGCCTAGATCACCGTACCAAGGATCACTCCCAATCCCCTGCAACACAAGGCAAAAACCATCCCTTACTGGACAGTCCCGAACAAGACAACCCCGCAGTTGGCGCGCGTATCCAACTGCCCACTAAGCCGAAATAAAAGGACCTCTAGACATGGAAAAATCTCGTCCTACTTGGACATGACCCACTTAGCCTTGCTACACCTCCCCTGTTTTAGCCATTTCCAGTTGATGAGGCTTGAGGCTACGATTACCTTTATAGGACACATTTATCTTAGAATTCTCATCATCCACCTGACGATGTTCTGAAAGCATTCAATCCATACAAGTTCGTTTCGGGTTCGAACGAAACCGAAGGCATTATCTCGTTACACTCATTTTGGAATCACCCTCAGAGTTAACGACAATAACCCTTGCACTCTAAATCTTCATCTCGAATCTGAAAGTACTACCTCGTTAACTCGTATTGGAATCACCCTTAGAGTTTTAACGACGAATAGTCCTTACACCTCGAGTCTTCACTCTTTACTTGAGATTCACGACCTATCGTTAATTTGGATCGATGTGGTTCTCGGATATCCAAATATGGAAACTCGATCCCGGTCTCATCGAAATCCAAAACGTATCTTTTAAGGCCAAGTTGTTTTAGAGTTTAAAACAATTCAATTTCATTATCTATATACACGCAGATAGATAATTCACAGATTCACAATAGATAATCATCACCACAGATAATCCATATTATCATTATCAGAAGATAATTCAAATCATCATCACAATGCAACCAATGCATCCATATCACACAACATTACTTATCTCATAGCTGAGATCTTAAACCATTCAAGGCAACCAATATCATCCATTCATAAGCAATGATTAATAATCACACCAAATATAATTAATTTAAAATGAATTAAATTAATTACATCATCTATAATTAATTTAAAGTGAATTAAATTAACTACTACATTAATATAAAATTTACTTACTTATTCATTAATTAATTACAAATTAATTAATTATACCCTAATTATCCACCTTAATTAATCACCCTTGATTAATTATCCTTTAATTAATTTCACAAATTAATTATTCTAAACCAAATACAGTAATTAACCCTTAATTACTTCATTAATTAATTAACTATAATTAATTACATTGATCCTTAACTAATTACATTAATTAATTACCTTTAATCACTTATTATTGATTAATTAATCTTAATTAATTAATCTTAATTAATTAATCTTAATTACATCATTAATTATATTAATGAATGATCTTTAATTAAATTTAATTAATTATCTTATTTAAATTAATTACATTAAGTAATTAATCTCAATTAAACCATATTTATTAATCACCTTTGATTAATCACATTCAGTAATTAACTACCTTAATTACTTCATCAAATTAATTACTCCTTAATTAATTATCTTTAATTAATCCTTTGATTAATTATACTAAGTAATTTAATCCAAATTACTTCTACAATTAAACCATCTTCCACTAATTACATCCAATAACTATCATTAATTACTTCACTGAGTAATTACATTCCATTAATTACATTAAGTAATTATTTACCAAAGCATCCAATGTTTAAATTAATTAAACTTAATTAATTAACTTAAACAAATTACATCTAAACTTAATTAATTACATTAAGTAATTAATTCCTTAATTACTTACTTCCATCAAGTAATTAATCTTAAAACAATTTTACAAATGATTACCATTAATTAATTAATTTATTTATTATTAAAATTAATCATATTAATTTATTGTTAAATCCTTAGTTAATGACCTTCATTAAATATTAATTATTCTTTAATTACTTTTCTTAAGTAATTAACTTTCATCAGTCAATATTAATTATAAACTAATTAATCTTGAAAAAAATAAATTAATTAACCTTTAATTATTAAATTAATTAAGTGTTAACTGTAACTTAATTAATTCTAAATTACTTGATTAATTAATTACTAATCATTAATTAAAAATCTAATTTTATTTAATTAAAAATACTTAAATTACAAGTTAATTATCAATTAACTTAAACCTTAATTAATAATTTAAAACCCCTTAATTACCTTAATAAATTATCCATTCCATTAATTAATTAAATAAATTATCCATTTAATTATCTTAATAATTAAATGAAATTACAAATTATCAAATTCTAAATTTACTTTAAGATAAAGCCTTTCTTATCTATGGTTAAATTATCATTCATAAATACATTTGAACACATTTATTTTCAAATTTAATTTCAAATTTCATTTTAAATTCAAGTTTTAAAATGAAAGCCAATTTATCTTTAACCCATTTAAAACTTTGAAATTCACGTGTTAAAGAGTACTTATATAAAAGAAATTTAAAGATTTTAAACTAAATTCTTTTTAATTTCAAATCATTAAAGTATACTTTAACTCTTAAACTTATTTACAATATTTAAATTTATAAACTTTATTTTATTTCCAAAACCTAAGATTCAAATTCAATTGAATTCACATTAAATTTCTGATTTAGCTTTGTTTAAATCCTTCCTTACATTTCAAACTCTATTTAAATTCAAATTCTTTAATTACACTTTAACTTCTTAAACACTTTTATGTTATTAAGACAATTTGAATTTAAAAACTCATTTATTTCCAAACTAAGATTCAAATTAAACTTGAATCTATTTTAGACTTAGATTTAACTTAAACTCAGATTAAAAACTAGAATTAAACCTTATTCAAAAACTTTACTTCAATTTAAACTCATCTTTTAAATTTATTTTAAAATTTTGAACAGAACAGCAGGTTTCTGTTTAAACCCTGCTACCATACTTTAAACCCGAGTTACCTTATTTCTGCTTTGAGTCAACAAGCCAACAACTTCGAGCAATACACAACAACTATTCGAGTGATTCTCGAGTCCATTACCCTGCTTCCACCCAGGCAAACATCAGAAACCAAAAGTGCACGGTGCACATGCACCGTGCCTTCGATCAACTCCAGCCACCTCCGGTGGTCTCCCCACATCGGCGACCAACCCCACGTCCCAACACGACCAACAAATCACCCTTCCATAGCTCGAAATCCAATTCGAGTTTCATCTGAAACCTAGAAACAACAGAAGCCTTCCATCCCAAACCTGTCATCGCCTTATCCACGCATCTCCGATCACCGGTAATCCAGCAACTCCGGCCATGCTCTCATCTACGACCAAGCTTCCATCGGCCGCATCCCTTCAGAACATGTCGGACCTTAAATCTTACCACCATGGATCAAAGATATTAGTTTTATCAATTTTTGTGGAGCATAAATTTTTTTTTTGGTTTTTGATTTTTTTTAAAAACATGTTGTCCATGAGAAAAAGGGGGAAAACGAGTTGATAAAGAAGTGAATGGGTATGGGTGGGACGTGTGGGATACGGATTGAGTATGGGGTAGGTATGAGTTAAGTATGGACTTGTATATATTACTTAAATTTAATTTACAAAAATCAAGCTTCAAACGTCTGAAAATCTCGAACTCCAAATGAAGCATGTTGTCTGCCGTTATATATGTTACAACCCTATTCTGAAGGCAATGGAACTTGTTTCGAGATCTAATTTGATCGTATACAAAAGATAGCTTTTAAAATCCAGTTACATTATAAATTTCCAAAATTAGTTCATATGCGTTTCGATCTCGCACATTCAAAGGATATATCCTATCGCCATGAAATTTGATGGCATATTATAATTCATTAACACAGATCCAATGAAACTAGTTTCGTCAAAATCTAAGACAGTGCTTTGTAATGATATTTTTACACGTTAATTTGATCAAATTAATTTAAAACCAAATTAACCGCTTTTAAATCAAGTTTAAAAGTTATCTATTTCCTTTCTTATTTTAATAGAATTTATTCAACTTTTGAAATCATTTTTATTCGTATTAAATTCAAAGTTTAATTATTTAAGAAATTCCAAAAATTAAATCCAACAATTAAATTATCAAATACATCGTTATATTTGAAATTCAACTTAGTTAACTTTTAAAAAATATCTTCTTAATATTTATAATCAATTAAATATTTCAAATTCAAATGACTAAAATTCTAAGTCGTTACATAAATTAATCAAAAAGATCTAAAAATGGAAAGTTTTTGAAATTTACTCATTTATCCCACTGTGAACCGACCCAGCTCCTTCAAATAATCCTATACAGATATATGGTAAATACAAATCAAAATTTATCTTGCCTTCTGTGAATTTTACTTGTTATTTAGTTAACTTACTATTACATCATATAAGATATGTACTCTCATACATGCACTTTTACCATTATACTTCCTATGTTTTCTCTCATACTTGACTGTCCAGTCCAATCCGCCTTTAGTAGATACTTGGATACTAATAAGAAGATTCATATTAATATATTCATTTTATTATTTGCCTAGTTTATCCTTGTTGTACTTTAAATCAAAAAAAATTCAGACCGTTAAACTCCTGAAAATGGTATAGAAAAGTCGTCCGCTGATCCAAGCCCCTATACCTTAGTTAAATTTATATAGGATAGAGAAGCACATAGTAGGAATCGAACCTGGGTCTTTTTAGCAGAACCCAAGTCTCCTTTCGACCACGCCACACCCGCGGACTGCACTTTAAATCTAAGCGTGTATAATTTTGTACGGACTATTGTATAGTCTTATTTATGTATATGATTTATGTGCAATTTGTATTATTATATGTAGATATGTATTGTATCTCATTTGTTATATTAAATTTTCTGCCATCTTATTGGATTATTTCTTATGTTTGATTTCTATGAATTGTTCCATTCGGAGAAAAACCCACATACTATTATGAATCTAGCGAGCTATATTTTATTATAACTTGTTCATTTTTACCCTAAGGAATAGATATATCAGATCACTCAACAACAGTTAGATGCTCTGTGCTTGCAGACGGTTTCTTACTCATTATTAGCATGAAATCGCGACCGGTGTTACCCAAAGTCTCTTCTTAATGAAAAATAATTCGATCCGTTTTTGGATGATGTTCGTTTGTATTTTTATAGGTATAGGGGAATGTGTTGGTTCAGAAATTGAACTCCTTTAAAAAAAAATTGGCCTGGAAAATATCTATATCTGTGTTGTAATATATATTAATAATAGAGATGAATATGCTAAATAAGAAAGGACATTATTGTAATCTACACTGCATAAGGAGTCTATAAATATGAAGTTTGATTTGTATTGTATGTAGATCTGAGGTGAATAATAAAATGTCTTCTCTCTTATTGTTTCTGTTCTCTTTATTTAATACCACGTTATCAGCATGATCCTCTATTTTATAATAATATAATATTAGATCGGTAATTTATTTGTTTCTCTGTCGTCACATGTATATTTGATTTTGATTATATTTTTTTTAAATTAATAAATATCTTTTGCGACCTATTCCAATGGCTATCTATTTTGTAGCTACTGCCAAGTCTTTCACTTTTTATCAACACTTATCTTACTTCTTCATATGAAAGCATACTAACCCATTCCTCGTCTTAAGAACATAAAGTTTAAAAACCTAGTGCTACCTATTCTACCATATTACCTATTCTCTATCTAGACATTTTGTACTCTTGTATCTACTTGACTATATATGCTAGCATTTACTAATTTAATTTTATACCGTTCATTTCTTATTATTATCTTTCTGTCCTGGTAAACAAGGTATGGTTTTGATATGTGCTGCTCTCCCATCATTGTTTAGTTTATATTTTATTTTCTTCTTTGGATGCTTTCAGTATGATCTGACACTTGTTTCATTTGTAACCTAGCCAATATAATCCATTTGTATAATTTAAATGTTTGTACTTCTGTATAATGACAACTCATATAACAGTACTACTTTATATTTCTTCACCACACTAGGTATTATAATATATTTGTACTTTATATTTGTGATCTCTCACTAGCAGCTATCTTGTACTATTTTATTTCAAACTAACAGTACTACTTTAACTTGTATTTGTATTTCATGGTTATGTCATATTATGGTGTACGGATGTTTGAAAATGAGCATTTTCTAAGCTTTGAATACAATACACGTAAGATTCAAGATATAGGTTGTTTTATTTATTTACATTTTACAAATAGGATTATGATGCTTCGTCGTTCTTTGTTGTCTTTCATTTTTTCAACTAGCAAAAATATTATAACATATGTTATTTTACATACTTATATATATTCACAAATATCAGTTCTGTTTCTTCTTAAGTAACATTGTTTGTTATTGCAAAGATATTGTGTAGATTGTTTTATATTTATGAGTTGGAATGATGGGATGCTTACTTTAAACCATCTTATAATTTGTAAATTAATAATTTTAAATATTTCAACAGTCTATCTTTGGATCGGCGTTAACATATGGTTCATGTCATCCCGATATATGTTTCTTAAATTTGTATCTGTATTTTTTTGACAGTAAACTGAGTTCATAACATGGAAAATATAACTAAGCTTGAATTCAAAGCTTTGGATATATCTGGAGACAACTACTTATCATGGATACTGGATGCTGAGATTCATTTGCAACCTCAATGCTTAGAAAATGCCATTAAAAATGATAATACTATGTCCCAGCAGGACAAAGCAAAGGCTCTAATATTTCTAATATGTCATATCCACGACGATCTAAAAATAGAATATTTGACTGAAAAAGACCCTCTCCACTTATGGAACCCCCTGAAGGAGCGTTATGACAACCAGAAGACGGTCATACTTCCAAACACTAGGAAAGAGTGGTTGAACCTGAGGTTTCTGGACTTTAAGTCTGTAAGAGAATATAATTCTGCAATGTAACGACCCGTATTTTACGTGTCGATAAAACGTAGAATTTGCAGGTCGATAGTGTTGTTTGTGTGGCCTCTAGCTTGAGTTGTTTAGGAGTTGACCCGAGTGCAAGTGATGAGTCGTGACCGACTCATAGATAAGTCGTAGACGACTTAAGGGGATGGACCGAGTTAAGGGATAGAACGGCATAGTAGTTGCCGACTTAAGAAGAGGGGCGAAATAGGGGTCAAGTGATGAGTCGTGGCCGACTCATAGAGGGCCGACTCATAGGATAGGTCGTAGGTAGGGGTGAGCGACCTAAGGAGCTAACGGGTTAGGATGTTAATGTGTTGAGAGTTAGGTCGGTTGAGCGACCTAGGATAGAGGAACGACCTAAGAAAGTGACCGACCTAGTGGAGAGCGACCTAAGAGGGGGTAGCGACCTAAAGGTTAGGCGACTTAGAGATGGACCGACCCAGGAAAGTAGCCGACTTAGGGTTTAGAGAGGCATGCTTGAGTCGTTGGTAGATGAGTCGTTAGGTCGCTAGCGCGACCTAAAGGAAATAGGTTGAGTCGTGAGTCGGCTATGTTGTTAGGTCGTAGCATGATAGGTCGGCAACGACCTAAGTTAGGTCGGAGGCTTTTGTATTGTGTGTTTGTTAGGTCGTTGGGGACATAGGTCGGCAGGGGTTTGAGTCGGCACTGGTATTAAGTCGTAAGTCGGCATGGTGGTTAAGTCGTCATACGACTTAGGACTTAGGAAATGCGGCAGTGCGTTGAGTCGTTAGGTCGGCCTGTGTTTTAGGTCGCGTCTGGGTTAAGTCGTAAGTCGGCCTTGGTTGTATGTTGTGTTGGTTAGGTCGTAGGTCGTAGGGGCTGATGAGTCGTCAACGACTCATAGTTAGGTCGGGGACGACCTAAGGGGCGACGACCTAAGGGGTTTCCAGCCTATAAATAGAGGGGTTTGGCTCACTTTTTGGCACCGGTTTTTGAAGCGACGAAGTGCTGTCATTTTGAAGACTCGACTACAACATTTCTTCATCTTCTTTTCTCCATTCCAATCTAATTCTAACATCCATCCAAGATCGAAGATCAAGATCAAAGATCAAGAGCCAAAGTTGAAGATTTTCATCCGAAGAGGCTAGATTTCACCGTTTCAAGTGAAATTTCTCCGGATCAAGTCCAAGTCCTTGCTGTCCAGATCTGTAGTTGATTCATTTTAGGTTGTTTTGGTGATTTGGTGAGTGGTAGTTATCTCTCACACGGACCCAAAGGAGTGTAGTGGATTGGTGATATGTTTATGTGTTAAAGTTAGCGTTTTCTCGCATTTTCCTTAAGTCTGCATGTAGATCCATCATATTTGAAGATGTTTATCTATGAAAGTTATTTATCAAGTATTAGACCCATGTTTTAGATTTGATAGATCTATGCTAAAAACCATGATTTCACGTATGTTGGACTTTTGCTCACTTAATTACGAAATTGCCATTATAATTGATATTGCTTAATAGATCTTGTTTGAATGGTTGAATGTTTGAATGTATGTTAGATTTGATTGCTCCAAGTTAGCTTGTAGTTGATTTGGAACAAGATGGTTGAAGATGATTCAAAAGCTAAGTGGAAAGGCTCTTGAATTGGTGAAAGCTGCCAATGGCATATGAAGCGGATGTGGAAGCTCATATGGATGGATTCGAGGATGTGGGATCTTGCCATGATGCGAGAAGGCAAAGCATGGTTGAGTTGGGACTTTGCGATGATATGATGAGGCAAGGCTTGTGTTGAGATGGGACGGGTCATGATGACGTTCCAAGTTGAGAGACTTTGCTATGATGTGATGAGGCAAGACATATGTTGTGATGGGACGGGTCACGAAGACGTTCCAAGCACGGGTCATGACGACGTGCAAAGTTATAACTCGGTGATGCGGTCCGGGTTGGGGTGGATAATGGTTAGCTTGAGAGGCGCTTGAGCTAGTATGGAAGTAGTCGTCGAGGAGGATGACTAGGAGGCTAAGATCTCATCGTTGTTGAAGGTTCTAGCATACTCAAAGCAAGGGTACGTTGGAACGGGTCACGATGACGTTCCAGGCACGGGTCATGATGACGTGCTAGTACTCTGGGCTGATGCGTTCGGCTTAGGCACGGGTCACGATGACGTGCGGAGTTATGGCTAAACCGGGGTTACCATTAGCCCTTGACAGGCGGTCATTCAACTAACGGTGAAATCAAGGCAATGATAACAGTGATAGCCAGAGTCATGGATGTTTGGATGTTTGGTTGTATCATCATTCGGCTTCAAGAGCGGTGTTTTCTGGGTGCTTATCTGATCTTGGTTTAGGCCTTGGGGGTTTGTATTTGGAAAACATCGTCCTTGACTCGAGTGATTATTGCTTTACCTTACTTATCTGCTATGTTATGCTTACTTCTCCTTAGTGTGTGTCTGGGGGCTATCACTGTAGAAAGAGGTGGAGTGGGATGGTTTGGTTCCTATTCCTTTTATCCCTTATGCTCTTTGGTATGTTTGATTGTTAATTTACTGCTCACTAAGACTTTGTCTGACTCAAGGTTTTATGTCTCCTCTTATTACCTTGGGCTGTTCATCCATGTTTGGGATGGGCAGACTAGGTAGCAGGTGACAGGTGTTGTGCTTAGAGTTTTCCGCTGATGATGACGAAGACGAGCAGGAGGCTATGCATATTATTTTCTTATATGTACTGGGTATCCGCTGCTGTATTTGATGAGTGTTTGTAGTGAGGTCTTGATGTATGGATTTGTTGAGATGATTGTATAAAACTTCTGTGATGCTTATATGATGATTTTTCTGTTATGAGACTTCACTATATATTTCTCTATTGTATTTTATCCATGCGCTGTGAGTTACGATAGAGATTCTGCGAAATTATTTTACCCTGACTATCATCCATGGTTGCCTTGCACACCTTTCAGCGCACTATTCCCTTGATTTGGTGCGGGAGTCATGGGTGGTCGTCACATTTGGTATCAGAGCTTTGGTGAATCGATTTCAGCCAACGCTCGCTGACGTAACTACGTAAGAGAGACGTAATTGTAATTTGATGGATGATTACTATATATAATATAGTAGCCTAGAAGGATTTGAACTCCTTATGCAGTTGTTTCTTAAGGTGTTCTAATCATTCTTATTACAGATATTAAGGATGAGTCGAAGAGGGAGACCAGCTGCAAGGGAAAGCCGTGCTGATGAAGGAGCTGTTGATTATGGAACTATGTTCGAAGCGATGATGACTTCGATCATGAGAAGGATACCAGCTTCAGGATCATCAGTGGATGTGGGAGTTCAAGTTCAAGCTCCAAGACCGGTGGATTTTGCTAAGCTTTGCAAGGATTATACTTCTCTTGGAGGAAAAGCTTTCTTGGGGACGGAGTCGACTATTGAGGTGCAGAGATGGATTGATGCTTGCAAAAGGATCTTTGGTGACTTAGGGATTGAGGATGCAACTAAGAGAAAGCTTGCATCGAGACAGCTTCAGGGAAGAGCTGCTGATTGGTGGAATTCTATCACCATAGATACACCAGAAGAAGAGATTACTTGGGAGCAATTCCAAGTTAGATTTGAAGCTAAGTTCATCTCTACTTCCCAGAAATCTGTCTTGTTTAAGAGGTTTGTGGAGCTCAAGCAAGGGGGAAGGCCTGTTCTTGAGTATATTTCTGAGTTTGAAGCTTTGTCCAAGTATGCCAGATCGTACATTGATTCTCCCTACCAGAAGAATGAAAAGTTTGTGACTGGTCTGGATGCTTATCTAGGAAGGCAGTTAGTGGATCATCTGGACGATCCATTTGAGAAGCTGGTGGAGAAAGCTCTGAGGCATGAGAGTTTGTTTCCTAGGGAAAGTTCTGTTGTTGCAGTAACCAGGGAAGGATCTAAACCACAGCAGAGTGGGAATAAGAAGAGGAAGCAGCAGCAACAGAAGGGAAAGGATGGTCAGAAGAAGCCAAAGGGCGAGGTGACTTGTTATAACTGCCGTCAGAAGGGTCATCTTTCTCGGGATTGCAAGAATCCGAAGGTGCAGTTGAAGTGTTACAACTGTGATAAGCTGGGACACATTAAGAAGGATTGTCCAGAACCGAGGAAAGATAGGCAGGTTGTGCAAGCCTATGCTTTGGGGGCTGTTCCATCGTCTTCGAAAGCTCCTACTGCTGAGGAGAAGGGGAAGAGTGTGGTGGTTCAAGGTACTCTTTCTATTTGTGGTGTTCCAGTTAGAGTGTTGTTTGATACTGGAGCGTCGCATTCTTTTGTTTGTGATGAGTTGGTATGCCGGTTAGGTATGAAACCGGATATTGTTGATAGGCCATTGGTTGTGACTAATCCGGTTGGGGGTTCGTCATGTTTGTGTATGATATGCCGTGGTCTAGTTGTGTCGAGTCATGATTGCTCGTTTGTTTGTGATTGCTTTGTCCTGAACTTTGCGGGGTTCGGAATTATTTTGGGCATGGACTGGCTTAGGAAGTATGCGGCTAGGATTGATTGTGAGAGGCTTGAGGTGACAGTCGGGAATGTGGAAGGGCGAAAGGTTGTGATACGATGTAAGCATGAAGAAGGCGTCTTCATGAGCTTCATGTATTCGCTAGTTGTTCCACGGGATGGACTGTCATCGGTGCCTATTGTGAATGAGTTTGAGAATGTCTTTGAGGAAGTCAAAGGGTTGCCGCCGCATAGGGAGATCGAGTTTCGTATCGATCTAGTTGAGGGAGCCAGACCTGTTGTGATGCCTCTTAGGCGGATGGCACCGAGGGAGCAGCAAGAGCTGAAGGTGCAAGTTGATGACCTTTTGCAGAAAGGATTCATTCGGAGAAGTGTGTCCGAATGGGGTGCGCCAGTTGTGTTCGCAACCAAAGCGGATGGATCGTTGAGGTTGTGTGTGGATTATCGTGAGCTGAATAAGGTGACTAAGAAGAACAAGTATCCATTGCCGAGAATAGATGACTTGTTTGATCAGCTTCACGAGGCTAAGGTGTTTTCTCAGATGGATTTGGCAACGGGATTTCACCAGTTGAGAGTGGCGAAGGATAGTGTGCCGAGGACTGCTTTCAGGACACCATCCGGGTTTTATGAGTGGCTGGTAATGCCGTTTGGATTGACTAACGCACCAGCATATTTTGTGGATCTTATGAATAGAGTGTTCAGAGATCAGTTGAATAGGTTCGTGCTTGTGTTCGTGGATGATATTCTGATTTATTCCAGAACTGAGGGAGAGCACAAGACACACTTGAGGATTGTTTTGGGGATCTTGCGGAAACATCAGCTGAAGGCTAAGTTTTCGAAGTGTCACTTCTGGAAGAATGAAGTGAGGTTCTTAGGTCATGTTATTTCTGGAAATGGAATAGCGGTTGATCCCGCTAAGGTGGCAGTGATCCAGGATTGGGTTAGACCTAAGAATGCATCTGATGTGAGAAGTTTTCTTGGATTAGCAGGATATTATCGTCGGTTTATCAAAGACTTTTCCAAGATAGCTGCACCGTTAACAGGATTGACAAAGAAGAACCAGGTGTTCAGATGGGATGATAAGTGTGAGCAAGCTTTTGTAATCCTGAAAGAGCGCTTGACGAGTGCTCCTGTTTTGACTATTCCAAGTGGGAATGATGAGATGGTGGTTTACACCGATGCATGTGGCACTGGACTAGGAGCGGTGCTAATGCAGAAGCATAAAGTTGTTGCGTATGCTAGTCGACAACTAAAGCCGCATGAAAGGAATTATCCGACTCATGATTTGGAGTTAGCGGCGATTGTGTTTGCTTTGAAGATGTGGAGACACTATCTATTGGGAGTTAGATTCGAGCTGTTTACAGATCATAAGTCGTTGAAGTATCTGTTTTCCCAAAAGGATTTGAATCTTCGACAGCAAAGGTGGCTAGAGTTCTTAGCATCGTATGATTTTGGTATAGCCTATACTCCAGGGAAAGGTAACGCAGTGGCTGATGCGTTAAGTCGAAGACATGCAGGATTGGGAGCCATGTTTTCGGAATGGAAGAGTCTTGAGTATTTGGCTGGATTTGATTTCAGGCCTAGATGCGAATTGGAACCTGAGATGTTGGCAAACTTATCAATAAGGCCTACTCTTGTGGAAAGAATTGGTGAGAGCCAAAGGCGAGATGATAAGCTTGTCAAGATTATCCGTGATTTGGAATCCGGATTGGATCAGGAGAAGGATAAAGGATTCGAGGTCGATCGAGAGGGTTGGCTTCGAAAGCAAGGACGATTAGTTGTTCCCGATGTAGATGGATTGAGAGATGAAGTTCTGAGGGAGAGTCATCACTCGAAGTTGACAATTCATCCAGGTGGAAATAAGATGTATCGGGATATGAAGAGAACCTACTACTGGGAAGGTATGAAGAAGGATGTTGGAAATTTTATTTCCAAGTGTATGAATTGCCAGTTGGTGAAAGCTGAGCAGAAGAAGCCCAGTGGATTGCTTCAGCCATTAGAGGTTCCTACATGGAAGTGGGAGCAGGTGTCGATGGATTTTATCGATGGTCTACCTAGGACAAGAGCGGGAAATGAAGGGATTTGGGTCATCGTAGATCGTTTGACCAAGAGTGCAAGATTCATTCCTGTTCGATCGACTAGGACTGCATCGAAGTTGGCTGAGTTGTATGTTAAGTGGATAGTTCGTTTCCATGGTGTTCCGAAGAGTATAGTGAGCGATCGAGATCCATTGTTCACCAGTAGATTTTGGAAGAGCTTCCAGGAAGTCTTGGGAACTGAGTTGTGTTTGAGTACAGCTTATCACCCTCAAACAGATGGTCAGACTGAGAGAGTCAACCGAGTTTTGGAAGATCTTCTTAGAGCATGTGTTTTGGACTTCGGAGGATCATGGGAAGATCACCTTCATTTGGTGGAGTTTGCTTATAATAACAGTTATCAGTCGAGTATTGGTATGGCACCATATGAGGCATTATATGGAAGACCGTGTAACTCTCCGACATGTTGGTTGGAAACTGGAGAAAAGCTGATACTTGGGCCAGAGATGATTCGACAGACTTCGGATTGTATAGAGATCATTCGACAAAGAATGAAGGCAGCCCAGGATCGTCAGAAAAGTTATGCAGATAATCGTCGGAAGGATTTGGAATTCGACGTGGGTGATATGGTTTTTGTGAAGATTTCTCCATTGA
Organism: Allium cepa; assembly: GCA_030765085.1. NCBI lineage: Eukaryota > Viridiplantae > Streptophyta > Magnoliopsida > Asparagales > Amaryllidaceae > Allium > Allium cepa. Next base: position 552,216,969 of record CM060942.1, read on the forward strand.
AGAATGTTATAAGATTCGGGAACAAAGGAAAGTTAACTCCAAGATTCGTTGGACCATTCCCGATTATCGAGCGAATTGGAAAGCTCGCTTATAGATTGGAGTTACCGGAAAAGATGGCGGGTGTGCACAATGTTTTTCATGTATCTTGTCTACGGAAGTATATGCACGACCCAACTACGGTGGTTTCTGCTGATAGCTGTGAAGACTTAGAGGTTGATCCTGTTGTTTCGAGACCTCGTAAGCCGCTTCGTATTGTTGAAACCGATACGAAACAGCTTAGGAGGAAGACGATTACGTTGCTCAAGGTACAATGGAGTGATGATGTTAACGACTGTACGTGGGAGGAGGAAGAGAGGATGAAGGCAGCTCATCCCGAATTCTTCGAGGTATGGCCCTAAAGTGTCGTGACATCTCATGAATTTGTAGCTTGTTCTAAGTCTTAGAATTCTGCATGCTAGGTTAGAATTGGTTGCATGGATTGTTGATTGCCATGGATGATAGGCATGCGGAATAATTTTGATTGCTGTTGTTTGCTTGGAATTTCGGGGGCGAAATTCCTAAGGGGGAGAGAATGTAACGACCCGTATTTTACGTGTCGATAAAACGTAGAATTTGCAGGTCGATAGTGTTGTTTGTGTGGCCTCTAGCTTGAGTTGTTTAGGAGTTGACCCGAGTGCAAGTGATGAGTCGTGACCGACTCATAGATAAGTCGTAGACGACTTAAGGGGATGGACCGAGTTAAGGGATAGAACGGCATAGTAGTTGCCGACTTAAGAAGAGGGGCGAAATAGGGGTCAAGTGATGAGTCGTGGCCGACTCATAGAGGGCCGACTCATAGGATAGGTCGTAGGTAGGGGTGAGCGACCTAAGGAGCTAACGGGTTAGGATGTTAATGTGTTGAGAGTTAGGTCGGTTGAGCGACCTAGGATAGAGGAACGACCTAAGAAAGTGACCGACCTAGTGGAGAGCGACCTAAGAGGGGGTAGCGACCTAAAGGTTAGGCGACTTAGAGATGGACCGACCCAGGAAAGTAGCCGACTTAGGGTTTAGAGAGGCATGCTTGAGTCGTTGGTAGATGAGTCGTTAGGTCGCTAGCGCGACCTAAAGGAAATAGGTTGAGTCGTGAGTCGGCTATGTTGTTAGGTCGTAGCATGATAGGTCGGCAACGACCTAAGTTAGGTCGGAGGCTTTTGTATTGTGTGTTTGTTAGGTCGTTGGGGACATAGGTCGGCAGGGGTTTGAGTCGGCACTGGTATTAAGTCGTAAGTCGGCATGGTGGTTAAGTCGTCATACGACTTAGGACTTAGGAAATGCGGCAGTGCGTTGAGTCGTTAGGTCGGCCTGTGTTTTAGGTCGCGTCTGGGTTAAGTCGTAAGTCGGCCTTGGTTGTATGTTGTGTTGGTTAGGTCGTAGGTCGTAGGGGCTGATGAGTCGTCAACGACTCATAGTTAGGTCGGGGACGACCTAAGGGGCGACGACCTAAGGGGTTTCCAGCCTATAAATAGAGGGGTTTGGCTCACTTTTTGGCACCGGTTTTTGAAGCGACGAAGTGCTGTCATTTTGAAGACTCGACTACAACATTTCTTCATCTTCTTTTCTCCATTCCAATCTAATTCTAACATCCATCCAAGATCGAAGATCAAGATCAAAGATCAAGAGCCAAAGTTGAAGATTTTCATCCGAAGAGGCTAGATTTCACCGTTTCAAGTGAAATTTCTCCGGATCAAGTCCAAGTCCTTGCTGTCCAGATCTGTAGTTGATTCATTTTAGGTTGTTTTGGTGATTTGGTGAGTGGTAGTTATCTCTCACACGGACCCAAAGGAGTGTAGTGGATTGGTGATATGTTTATGTGTTAAAGTTAGCGTTTTCTCGCATTTTCCTTAAGTCTGCATGTAGATCCATCATATTTGAAGATGTTTATCTATGAAAGTTATTTATCAAGTATTAGACCCATGTTTTAGATTTGATAGATCTATGCTAAAAACCATGATTTCACGTATGTTGGACTTTTGCTCACTTAATTACGAAATTGCCATTATAATTGATATTGCTTAATAGATCTTGTTTGAATGGTTGAATGTTTGAATGTATGTTAGATTTGATTGCTCCAAGTTAGCTTGTAGTTGATTTGGAACAAGATGGTTGAAGATGATTCAAAAGCTAAGTGGAAAGGCTCTTGAATTGGTGAAAGCTGCCAATGGCATATGAAGCGGATGTGGAAGCTCATATGGATGGATTCGAGGATGTGGGATCTTGCCATGATGCGAGAAGGCAAAGCATGGTTGAGTTGGGACTTTGCGATGATATGATGAGGCAAGGCTTGTGTTGAGATGGGACGGGTCATGATGACGTTCCAAGTTGAGAGACTTTGCTATGATGTGATGAGGCAAGACATATGTTGTGATGGGACGGGTCACGAAGACGTTCCAAGCACGGGTCATGACGACGTGCAAAGTTATAACTCGGTGATGCGGTCCGGGTTGGGGTGGATAATGGTTAGCTTGAGAGGCGCTTGAGCTAGTATGGAAGTAGTCGTCGAGGAGGATGACTAGGAGGCTAAGATCTCATCGTTGTTGAAGGTTCTAGCATACTCAAAGCAAGGGTACGTTGGAACGGGTCACGATGACGTTCCAGGCACGGGTCATGATGACGTGCTAGTACTCTGGGCTGATGCGTTCGGCTTAGGCACGGGTCACGATGACGTGCGGAGTTATGGCTAAACCGGGGTTACCATTAGCCCTTGACAGGCGGTCATTCAACTAACGGTGAAATCAAGGCAATGATAACAGTGATAGCCAGAGTCATGGATGTTTGGATGTTTGGTTGTATCATCATTCGGCTTCAAGAGCGGTGTTTTCTGGGTGCTTATCTGATCTTGGTTTAGGCCTTGGGGGTTTGTATTTGGAAAACATCGTCCTTGACTCGAGTGATTATTGCTTTACCTTACTTATCTGCTATGTTATGCTTACTTCTCCTTAGTGTGTGTCTGGGGGCTATCACTGTAGAAAGAGGTGGAGTGGGATGGTTTGGTTCCTATTCCTTTTATCCCTTATGCTCTTTGGTATGTTTGATTGTTAATTTACTGCTCACTAAGACTTTGTCTGACTCAAGGTTTTATGTCTCCTCTTATTACCTTGGGCTGTTCATCCATGTTTGGGATGGGCAGACTAGGTAGCAGGTGACAGGTGTTGTGCTTAGAGTTTTCCGCTGATGATGACGAAGACGAGCAGGAGGCTATGCATATTATTTTCTTATATGTACTGGGTATCCGCTGCTGTATTTGATGAGTGTTTGTAGTGAGGTCTTGATGTATGGATTTGTTGAGATGATTGTATAAAACTTCTGTGATGCTTATATGATGATTTTTCTGTTATGAGACTTCACTATATATTTCTCTATTGTATTTTATCCATGCGCTGTGAGTTACGATAGAGATTCTGCGAAATTATTTTACCCTGACTATCATCCATGGTTGCCTTGCACACCTTTCAGCGCACTATTCCCTTGATTTGGTGCGGGAGTCATGGGTGGTCGTCACATGCAATGTTTAGAATCACTTCTAAACTGAAATTATGTGGAGGAAAGGTGGATGACACACAAATGCTTGAAAAGACTTTCTTAACATTTCATGCTTTGAATATACTCCTGCAGTAGAAATATCGAGAGCATCATTTTACAAAGTATTCCGAACTCATAGAATGCTTACTAATTGCTGAACAAAATAATGAATTGCTTATAAAAAATCACTCCTCAAGACCAACTGGTTCAACTGCATTACCTGAAGTTAATGCTAATTTTTCTCACTTTGGAAGAGGTAGGGGTCGAGGTCGAGGCAGAGGACATGGTTGTGGACGTGGATATAGCTCCAACAGAGGCGGTTATGGTGGTTTTAAAGGTAACAAAACCACCAACTTTAAAAAGCAGCCAAAGAAAATTGAGCCTGTAAAGAACAATGATTCAGCTTCAGAAAATAAAAAGCATTATGAGAAAGTTTGTTATAGATGTGGACGATCTGGTCACTGGTCACGTACATATAGATCATCAAAGAAAACAGTTGAAGAATATCATCGCTTGAAGAATATTGAGGAAAATAATGCCGAAGAGTTGCCTGAAAACACTAACCTGAAGTTAGATGATTTCTTCAAAGATGACAGTGGAAATTTCATTAATGACGAAAATCTAAGTGCGATGGTCGATAATATGACCGAGTTGATCAATTATAAATGACTTGAAGTTTGTTATGTGGTTTTTGTTTTATTTCATTAGCTTGCATTAATAAATCAGTTTGAAGTTTGTGTTCGTTTGTTTGTATTTCCCTTTGCAGAACTAGTTAAAAATAATGTGGATGTTGTTTTTAATCAGTAGCCTATTTTAATCATATTTCTTTGTTTGTTTACATTACATTTATTTATTGTAATGCCCTGCTTTTTCGCACGTTTTATATCGATGATAAACCACACACTTCAGACTTAAAACATACAGAAGGGCGGATTGTTATGGGGTAAATAAGAAAAAGAAGGAAGAAATAAAACAAAACAGAATCTTGCAGCGAAATGATAAAATATAATAATCAAATATACAGCTTATGAAACTATTTTACAAAATATTCGATTTTCTTTACTTATCCAATACAATATCAGAGTACACATACCAAAGAGTAATAATTAATGCAGCGGAATTAAATGGTGTAGTGGAATAATATAGTAGATAATGGTACTATAAATCTTTGTCTTCGTCCTCCAGAATAAATCTTCAAATCTTGAAACGCTCTGACTGACCCGAGCGAATTGAAAAAACAAAACACTCGAGTCAGAACTAAAATATCTTATGTAAGTTAAATCAACATGAATAAATATGAGTGGAACGGCGTCAGAGATGTTTACGGGATTTGACATCTCCTATCCAGTGTCTAACGTGAGCGCAGTAACTTAAGAGATGCTCGGGATTCACATCTCCTAAGGATCCGATGAAACTGGTTTCGTCGAAATCCAAGTCAGTGGAAAAAATGGCTATTTTTCCATTAATTAAATTAAATTTCCAATTTAAATTCTAAAATTGACAATTCTTATCTTTTAAAATTTCTTAATCATTTACAATGATTTTAAACAAACTTAGATGTCAATTTAATGTTGATTCAATCATAAATTCCAGCGTAAATTCAAATTTCATTATATTCATCAAATATAAATTAAATTTTCAAAAATTCTATTGAAGTCACTATTCATTCTTATTATTTAATTCATCATTATCAAAAGGATGCAATTTACATTGGTTCATGATTGTTTACATTTATTTCCTAGATTTCATCTACATTTCCATTTATGCAATATTTTAAATATTAAATTTTCATTTAATTGCAATAAATCATATTATCGTAATTTAAATTAAAATAAATAAATGTTGATTCCCATTCTTATTATTCACTATTTATCATATTATCATTTTAGGTACCATTTAATTGGGTATATATCCAGCTACATTAACATTTTTCCAATTTCTTTATCTCAATTGCATAACATTTAATTTACATTAACGTAACATTCAACTTGAATTTTATTGCAATTGATTACCCGTTTAAATCCAATAGACTAAATCAATGGTTCACATATAATAATTGTTTTACATTCTATTGTTTTGTATTGAATCATATTCTTATGTATGTAATATTTGTTTGCATACAAGATTTGGATCTGACTCTTCATCCACTCAAGCTTGCATAGTGCTTTGTCGTGCTTTTTCATGCTTTGCGGAGTTTGGATTTTTATTCTGAAATTTTCAATTCTAGCTTTTAAACGGTGAGTTTTATCACTCTAGACATATGTACTTATATTTTTGTGAAAAAATGACAAGTGAATCTGTAGACATTGATATGTCATTCATATATGGCTGTGTTGTGATTACATGATGATAAATGCCTACATCATTTGTTACGATATTATATGTATACTATTATTTTATTTCTGTTAATCACCACTGCAAGTTCCCTATCACTATAGGTTGAAATGATACATACCCGAACGAATTTTAGAATAAGGAAAAACCATTATGGGCTGAAATGATAGGCTCGAGTGATTTTTATTGTATTTAATTTACTTGGGATTGCGGGTTTGAAATGATAGAACTCGGATTTTTATTTTTAAATTACGGATTGAAATGATACATATCCGTGTCACTTGAACTAGGTTAGAAAATATTATACAGGCCCATGGATATATTTTTAAATGATATTTTCCTAAAAGTTTATTAAGTATTTTAAATATTTTCTGAAAGTTATAAAGTATTTTGGAATTTTAAATATATGAAAATTTTAGCTTAATTTGATTTAGTGCTTTAAAGTGTAAAGAAATATTGTATTTCTATAAGTTAAATTTTTATAAGTTAATTGGTTTCAGATGGAATTTAAAGAGTCTTATTTATGATAAATAACTTAAAAATTAAGTTCGATTTAACTTGGAATTTTAAATCTAACCAAGTAATTTTAATAAAGGTTATTTCCTAAAATGGACATATTTTGTATAATAATTAAATGTATTTTTGAATAAATAAAATGAAATGCATTTTTATGGGACATTTTGTAATAAGTTTATTTAACTTCGAATCATAGTTGAATTGATGTCTAAATGAATAAATTTGTAAAGAATTTGATTGTTATATTAACTATGATAAATATTCTTTTGTGAAATGTTATGTTTTATAAGACAAATAGCTATGACTTTAAAATGGAAAAATGTAAGTTAAACATACATGTGAGATGTAAGTTTAATTAATATTTTAATTGATTAATATAATAAATGTTTGTACTGTAATAACAAAAACGAAAGAAATATGTAAAGTTTTAATTAATGAAAGAAACGTGTAAAGTTCTAATTAATGAAAGAAACATGTAAGGTTTTAATTAATGAAAAAAACAAGTAAAGTTATTGTTAGTGTAATATTGATTAAAATGATAAATGCTCTTTATTATAATAAAATGTAAATTAAAACGTACATTTGATAATGTAAGTTTTAATTAGTGTAATATTGATTAAATGATAAATGCTCTTTACTGTAATAGAAATGTAAATTAAAAACGTACATTTGATAATGTAAGTTTTAATTAGTGTAATATTGATTAAATGATAAATGCTCTTTACTGTAATAGAAATGTAAATTAAAAACGTACATTTGATAATGTAAGTTTTAATTAGTGTAATATTGATTAAAATGATAAATGTTACTTACTGTAATAATAAAATGTAAGTTGATAATGTACATTTGATATGCAAGTTTTAATTTATGTAAATGACATATTTTAAATGATTAAAATAATAAAGTTTCTTTATTGTAATAATAATGTAAGTTAATAAGGTACTTTTAACTTAACATAAGGATTTCAGCTTTAAATTGGATATTACAGTAACAAAGTTTATTTAACTATAGGGCTATGATAAAATGACCACGTTAAATTTGTAAACATATAAATATTTTGATTATGTAAAATGTTAAAGTGGAAAGTATTACATTCCAAAATTGCTATGATTCCTTAAAGTAACATTTCCAAAATGCTATGATAATTTAAAGGAATATTTCAAGTTTAATAAATTGAAGGAAATATTCAATAATTTGGAAAGTTGGGTTTTACTTAAATGATATATTGTTGAATTAGTTTTGAAATAGAAATGATACTATTGTGATATGGTTTTGAAATGAGTATGATATTTTGGTTTTGAAAATATATACTAGTTTAAAAGAAATGATATGATTTTGAAATGGATATGCTAGTTTGGTTTTGAAAGAATAAATGATTTTGAAATAAATATCCATGGGTTATAATAACGTTAGGTTGTTAAAGAGACCGGGATCGGAAGTTGTCATATTCTCTGCCAACTCCGAAAACCACTTTAACAACCATGTACACGGTAGAGATTCTAGAATGAAGTAGGATGGTGGCGGCGTTTCCTTTGAGGTAAATACGTGGACCCGACTCCCGTGAGTTGGCATAAGGTGGCTAAAACAGGAACGATTGACGGGCTAATGAGGTAGCACCTTTGATCGGACACATCCCTTCGATATTATACATTGACTGTTGGATTGATTCGTTGGCCACTTTTGATTTTTATTTGGAGGTGTGGCTCGAGGTGGACGGTAACTGCGCGCTACGCGTTACCACCGGCTCGAAAGCGTAATTGGTATATCTACCTGGCATTGCCTAGTTGTGCCGTGTCACCTACCATAGCGTGTCTTGTACGAGTTTGGTTTTCTCTCGTAGCCCGTGTGGTATCCTCTGGTGGCTTCCCGATCAGGAGGGACTATGATACTGGATGGATTACTGGGACTATTACGTGTTAAGGTGGAAAATGTAAAGCCTTAATGCTATTTAAAAGTAAGTTTATTTTACTATAGACATTATTATAATAGCGAAATATTACTACATAATAAATAGTTTAACGGATCCTTAGAGGATGGGCGGTCCCAAGCATCCTTTAAGTTACTTGTACCTTATATTACAGTTTACTTGAGTTGGTTTACATTGTATAAGTATGTATGTCCTGACTCGAGTGTTTTGTATTTTCTTTACGCTCGGGTCAGACTGAGTGATACAGCATTTGAGGCTCACCTTTTAAGTTGGAAGCTGTTCTTAAAGATCCAGCTATTTATTTCACTTTCGGTTATCCAGTTGATTCCAGTTATCCGGTTGGTTCCAGCGATGTATTATGATTCATACTTGGTTATCATGTTGAGACCTCCGTTGTATCTTGTTATCTATGTTGTATCTTGTTTGACTCTGATGTATTTATGTAGTAGTAGCTTCATGAGCTACTATTTCTTTACTTCCGCTGCATTTATTACTCTGTGTTTGTGATCTGTGATTTATTTATTTACTGTTTATGCTGTGTTTTGCTAAATTTATTTTACAATTCGGTATTTTGAGCAATTCAAGTCTGACATGTGCGGATGTGAATGGTTGAAAATAATGGGTCGTTACATCTGGTATCAGAGCTTTGGTTTAGCGATAAACCTTAGCTTTGTGGGGTTTGACTCTTTAATAGGGTAGCAATACCCTATGATGAGTCGTTGAGAGTATATATATGAGAGAGCGTATTTGTTAGTGTTATAAAAAGGTTTTAATATTGTGTTAATTTGTTCCGTTTTGTATTTATAAATTCCGGTTGTTGCATGGGATGCTATGACATCAATAGGGATTTCTAAATACTTAACAGGACAGACCGACACAATATTTGTTTTTAATATAGGAGAATGAAATAATTTTGGCTATTATATTTTCTATATATAAAATAAATTTTATAAATGATATATATTTGGTTGCAATATATTGGTTGTTAGGTAATGAAATTTATAAATAATAGCTGAAACAAGATTGAAAATATAATAAATGAAAATTGGAATTTTTAGAACTTAGTTCCGGGATTTTGAAAATTTTGCTTTCAAAGGATTTTGGAATATCACAATATTGTTTACAAGTATTTTCTGATACAAATATTTCAAAATAATTTGTAAAAATTGTTTTAAAGAAATTTGAAATTTGTAACCTATAAGACAAAAGATATAATCATTAAACATTAAATTAATTAAAAGAAATGGGATAAACTTGTATAATGTTCAACTACATTCTTAAAAAGCATATACATAACTTACCAAAGATTTAAAAGTTGAAATGTTAGTAAGGAAGTGTAATAGGACATTATGCAAGTGTAATAGGACATTGTGATAACTTAAGTTAAAATTGAAATTTTACTATAAGTGAATATAATTAAAGGTAAGTATTACAAATAGATGATTATAAACTTAAGTAAATAAAATGAAAATGCTAAGAAATTAAATGGGGCATGAATTCTATTAATAAATGAGGTTATGCAATAATAAATGAATGAATAATTATAATGCAATAAAAAGGAACTGGCATGACCTGAAGGAATGAAAATGAATAATTGTATGTAATAAATGAAAATAAATGAAACAAACACTGAATGAGTGAATGAAATTAAAAATTTGTTAGAAATAAATGAAAAATTAAAGGATGAATCATTATATGAATAAAAAGGAAGTTAAAACAATAAATTCTATGAAATGGAATTAATAAGAACAAACTTGATTTATTGTTGAAATTGTTGCTTGTTTTGGTTTATGAGTTGTTTGGGTAAAAGATACTTTTAGCTGCCTAGAAGTATGAATAATCTATTGAGTTTATCTAAGACTGTTGAGTAAGGGAATACTTCATAGTTATTTGTCATTCTATGAGATTTAAAGTGTCTTAACCCGAACCAACTAATTATTTTGTCTTGCTTGGATGGTTGATGTGTATTTGATTGTATGCTGTGGTTGCGATGATTGTTGTTTGCATGGATTTGTTGTTTATGGCTGTAAGCCCTAATTTATCCAATTCAATTTCAATTCAAAAATCAAAGTCAAAAATCCAAACTCCTCAGAAAAATTCAGAAAAAATAAATATATTGTACGTTTCTTCCTCCTTAACTTATGCCTTTCTGTTTCCCTAGTATTCATAACTCCTTAGCTGTTTTTTCTTATATAGCCGCGTATTTCCTTTTATCATTCACGTACAAAACTCCTCAAACATATCTCATTTTATTTCATTTCTCATTTCATCTCTTGAAAGAAAGAATTTTTTTAAATACATCAAGTATTTGTTGCCATTTTATTTTCCAAACCATTCAAAATCTTGCCTTTTATTGCATAGCCTCTTTATTACTTACCTTAGCCGTTCATTTCTTTAATCTAGCCATGAATTTCTCTTGCCTATCACGCATAAAAACTTCCCAAAGCTTCTCATTATCATTTGCGTGAAAGAAAATTATATTCAAGCTTTAGATCCATGGCTTCTCTTCCTCTTCTTTATTTTTCTCTTTTTGTTTCTTCATTATTCTTCATGCTTATACTCAGCCTCTGGCCTCTAGCACACCTCTAACCATCATGACCAAGTAACATAAGATGATGGTTGAACCCATATGTGGTGCAACCAAGCCATTGATTGATTAAGGCAAGTTATGTCACTTTGATTCATTTATTTTTCCATTGTTTTAACATCTATTGTTTTGTATTGAATCATATTCTTATGTATGTAATATTTGTTTGCATACAAGATTTGGATCTGACTCTTCATCCACTCAAGTTTGCGTTGTGCTTTGTCGTGCTTTTTCGTGCTTTGCGGAGTTTGGATTTTTATTCTGAATTTGTCAATTCTAGCTTTTAAACGGTGAGTTTTTATCACTCTAGACATATGTACTTATATTTTTGTGAAAAAAATGACAAGTGAATCTGTAGACATTGATATGTCATTCATATATGCATGCGTTGTGATTACATGATGATAAATGCCTACATCATTTGTTACGATATTATATGTATACTATTATTTTATTTCTGTTAATCACCACTGCAAGTTCCCTATCACTATGGGTTGAAATGATACATACCCGAACGAATTTTAGAATAAGGAAAAACCATCGTAGGCTGAAATGATAGGCTCGAGTGATTTTTATTGTATTTATTTTACTTGGGATTGCGGGTTTGAAATGATAGAACCCGGATTTTTCTTTTTAAATTACGGATTGAAATGATACATATTCGTGTCACTTGAACTAGGTTAGAAAATATTATACAGGCCCATGGATATATTTTTAAATGATATTTTCCTAAAAATTTATTAAGTATTTTAAATATTTTCTGAAAGTTATTAAGTATTTTGGAATTTTAAATATATGAAATTTTTAACTTAACTTGATTTAATGCTTTAAAGTGTAAAGAAATATTGTTTTTCTATAAGTTAATTTTTTATAAGTTAATTGGTTTCAAATGGAATTTAAAGAGTCTTATTTATGATAAATAACTTAATAATTAAGTTCTATTTAATTTGGAATTTTAAATCTAACTAAGTAATTTTAATAAAGGTTATTTCTTAAAATGGACATATTTTGTATAATAATTAAATGTAGTTTTGAATAAATAAAATGAAATACATTTTTATGGGACATTTTGTAATAAGTTTATTTAACTTGGAATCATAGTTGAATTGATGTCTAAATGAATAAATTTGTAAAGAATTTGATTGTTAATTAACTATGATAAATATTCTTTTGTGAAATGTTATGTTTTGTAAGATAAATAGCTATGACTTTAAAATGGAAAAACGTACGTTAAACATACATGTGAGATGTAAGTTTAATTAATATTTTAATTGATTAATATAATAAATGTTTGTACTGTAATAACAAAAACGAAAGAAATATGTAAAGTTTTAATTAATGAAAGAAACGTGTAAAGTTCTAATTAATGAAAGAAACATGTAAGGTTATAATTAATGAAAGAAACAAGTAAAGTTTATGTTAGTGTAATATTGATTAAAATGATAAATGCTCTTTATTATAATAAAATGTAAATTAAAACGTACATTTGATAATGTAAGTTTAATTAGTGTAATGTTGATTAAATGATAAATGCAGTTTACTGTAATAGAAATGTAAATTAAAAACGTACATTTGATAATGTAAGTTTTAATTAGTGTAATATTGATTAAATGATAAATGCTCTTTACTGTAATAGAAATGTAAATTAAAAACGTACATTTGATAATGTAAGTTTTAATTAGTGTAATATTGATTAAAATGATAAATGTTACTTACTGTAATAATAAAATGTAAGTTGATAATGTACATTTGATATGCAAGTTTTAATTTATGCAAATGGCATATTTTAAATGATTAAAATAATAAAGTTTCTTTATTTTAATAATAAGTTAATAAGGTACTTTTAACTTAACAAAGGATTTCAGCTTTAAATTGGATATTACAGTAACAAAGTTTATTTAACTATAAGGCTATGATAAAATGACCATGTTAAATTTGTAAGCATATAAATACTTTGATTATGTAAAATGTTAAAGTGGAAAGTATTACATTCCAAAAATGCTATGATTCCTTAAGGTAACATTTCCAAAATGCTATGATAATTTAAAGGAATATTTCAAGTTTAATAAATTGAAGGAAATTTTCAATGATTTGGAAATTTCGGTTTTATTTAAATGATATATTATTGAATTAGTTTTGAAATGGAAATGATACTATTGTGATATGGTTTTGAAATGAGTATGATATTTTGGTTTTGAAAATATATACTAATTCGAAAGAAATGATATGATTTTGAAATGGATATGCTAGTTTGGTTTTGAAAGTATAAATGATTTTGAAATAAATATCCATGTGTTATAATAACGTTTGGTTGTTAAAGAGATCGGGATCGGAAGTTGTCATACTCTGTGCCAACTCCAAAAACCACTTTAACAATCGTGTACGCGGTGGAGATTCCAGAATGAAGTAGGATGGTGGCGGCGTTTCCTTTGAGGTAAATACGTGGACCCGACTCCCGTGAGTTGGCATAAGGTGGCTAAAACAGGAGCGATTGACGGGCTAATGAGGTAGCACCTTTGATCGGACGCATCCCTTCAATATTATACTTTGACTTTTGGATTGATTCGTTGGCCACTTTTGATTTTTATTTGGGGGTGTGGCTCGAGGTGGGGGGTAGCTGTGCGCTACGCGTTACCACCGGCCCGGAAGCGTAATTGGTATATCTACCCTGGCATTGCCTAGTTGTGTCGTGTCACCTACCATGGCGCGCCTTGTACGAGTTTGGTTTTCTCCCGTAGCCCGTGTTGTATCCTCTGGTGGCTTCCCGATCAGGAGGGACTATGATACTGGATGGACTACTGGGACTATTACGTGTTAAGGTGGAAAATGTAAAGCCTTAATGCTATTTAAAAGTAAGTTTATTTTACTATAGACATTATTATAATAGCGAAATATTACTACATAATAAATAGTTTAACGAATCCTTAGAGGATGGGCGGTCCCAAGCATCCTTTAAGTTACTTTACCTTATATTACGATTCACTTGAGTTGGTTTACATTGTATAAGTTTGTATGTCCTGACTCGAGTGTTTTGTGTTTTCTTTATGCTCGGGTCAGACTGAGTGATACAGCATTTGAGACTCACCTTCTAAGTTAGAAGCTTTGCTTGAAGATCCAGCTATCTATTTCACTTTCGGTTATCCAGTTGATTCCAGTTATCCGATTGGTTCGAGTTATGTATTATGATTCATAATTGGTTATCATATTGAGACCTCCGTTGTATCTTGTTGTCTCTGTTGTATCTTGTTTGACTCTGATGTATTTATATAGTAGCTACATGAACTACTATTTCTTTACTTCCGTTGCATTTATTACTCTGTGTATGTGATCTGTGATTTATTTATTTACTGTTTATGTTGTGTTTTGCGAAATTTATTTTACAAATCGGTATTTTGAGCAATTCAAGTCTGACATGTGCGGATGCAAATGGTTGAAAATAATGGGTCGTTACATTTATGCATATAAATTTTTGATGATTGTCTAATTATTGTCTTTAATTATTAAGATATGGAACGCCATTTAGGTGATGATATATGTTTACCAGATAGTGCAACTACTCATACAATTTTGAAAAACCAGAAGTTTTTCTCTGAACTATCTAAAAATTTCTCAGCTAAAGTCTCCACTATAGCTGGATCTGCTAATATAATTGACGGGTCCTGAAGAGCCCATATAATATTACCAAGTGGTACACATATCTTTATTCAGAATGCATTATACTCAAGCAACTCTAAAAGAAATTTGTCGAGCTTCAAAGATATAAGAATGAATGGATACCATATTGAAACTATAAATGAAAACAATAAAGAATATCTTTGTGTTATTTCTAGAATTGAACGCCAGAAGCTTATCCTAGAAAAATTTGGTACAATTTCAACTGGTTTATATTTTACAAAAATGGGCATAGTTGAATCCACTCTATAAACATGAGCCAGAAGCTTACAAATACAAAGACATTAATTCTTTGGCATGAACACTTGGGTCATCCTGGATCAACCATGATGCGTAAAATAGCTAAAAATTCAAATGGGCATGATTTATCAAACCGATTAAATTTACCAAGTGATTACTTATGTGCCCCATATGCACAAGGAAAATTAATCACTCGACCTTCATATAGTAAAATCACTTCGGAATCTCCAACATTTCTACAAAGAATTCAAGGTGATACATGTGGTCCAATCCACCCTGAATGTGGACCATTCAAATATTTTATGGTATTGATTGATGTACCAACTCGTTGGTCACATGTCTATTTACTTTCTACAAGAAATTTGGCATTCGCCAAGCTGCTTGCTGAAATAATAAAATTGAGAGCTCACTTCCCTGATCATCAAATTAAAATAATTCGACTAGATAATGCTGGAGAATTTACTTCTCAAATATTTTATGATTATTTTCTATCATTGGGAATTGAAATTGAATATCATTAGCTCATGTTCATACTCAAAATGGTCTAGCAGAATCATTAATTAAGCGCTTGCAACTTATTTCAAGACCATTGCTTATGCAGTTGAAACTACCCGTTTCAGCTTGGGGACATGCAATTTTGCATGCATCGAAATTGGTTAAAATTAGACCAACAGCTTATCATCATCTTTCACCATCACAACTCTTAACTAGATCTCAACCAAATATTTCACATTTACGAAAATTTGGTTGTGTTGTGCATATGCCTATTAATCCCCCACTTTGTACTAAAATGGGTCCTCAACGACGGTTGGAAATTTATGTGGGATTTGATTCCCCATCGATAATTCATTACCTTGAATCTCTTACAGCTGATGTCTTCACTGCAAGATTTTCAGACTGTAAATTTGATGAGACTATCTTCCCGCCGTTAGGGGGAGGAAAGACCATTCCAGTAGAATGACGTGAAATATCATGAAATAATCCATCTATGTCTTATTTGGATCCACATACCAAACAATGCCAATATGAGGTACAAAGAATTTTGCATATTCAAAATATTATAAATCAACTGCCAGATGCCTTTAGTGACACTGCAAAAATAAATAAATCTCACATTCCAACAGCAAATGCACCGGCAAAAATTGATGTCCCTGAAGGATTAAAAGTAAATATAGCAGCAAATGAATCTAAAGCGAGACAAAAACGTGGAAGGCCAATTGGCGTCTAGAAAAAGAAAGTCTAATGAAAAATCATCAATTATGGAACCTCCTGAAGAGGTTATAAATGATCAAAAGGATCACTTAAATGAAAATCTCAATTCGCCTAGAAGTGAGGAAGGAACTATTATCCTAGAAGAGATAAAAGAAGCTTCCAACGATAAAATGGTACCTAATAATAATGAGATCTCAATATTTTATACAAACTACGGAGAAATATAGGGTCGAAATAAAACAATAATTGATGATGTATTCTCATTCGCAGTAGCTACTGAAATAATTAAAAGTCGTGACTATAATGAGAATGATGATAATGAACCAAATAGCATAAATGAATGTCGAAAAAGGCACGATTGGCCAAAATGGAAAGATGTTATCTAAGTGGAATTAGATTCACTTCAAAAACATGGTGTATTTGGACCAATAGAGAAAATGCCAGAAAATGTTAAACCAGTAGGTTATAAATGGGTATTCGTTAGAAAACGAAATGATAAAAATGAAGTCGTAAGATACAAGGCACGACTTGTCGCACAAGGTTTCCTGCAGAGACCAGGTTTTGACTTTAAGGAAACTTACTCCCTGTTATGGATGTCATAACATTTCGATATTTAATAAGCCTTGTAGTTTCTGAAAAACTCGATATAAGATTAACGGATGTTGTGGCAGCTTATCTTTACGGTGAATTAGATACCAATATTTACATGAAAATTCCAGATGAATATAAATTGCTGAAGCAAAATCAAAGTCTGTGTACTCATTAAAACTAAGACGATCACTATATGGTTTGAAACAATCTGGAAGGATGTGGTATAACCGTCTTAGTAAATATTTGGTAAAAGAAGGATACGAAATCAACCTCATTTGTCCATGTGTCTTCATAAAGAAATCGGTAGAGGGATTTGCTATCTTAGCAGTTTATGTTGATGATATAAATTTGATTGGAACTCCAGAAGAGATTGATGAAACAATAAATTACTTAAAGAAAGAATTTGAAATGAAAGATCTTGGCAAAACTAAATATTGCCTCGGTCTACAAATCGAGCATAATACCAATGGCATACCAATTCATCAGTCAAACTATATTGAGAAAATTCTGAAATGTTTTCAAATGGATAAAGCATATCCACTTAGTACGCTTATGGTTGTCAGATCTTTGGATATTAAAAAGGATCCTTACCGTCCAAAAGAAGATGATGAAAATGTACTTGGTCCAGAAGTACCATATCTTAGTGCCATTGGTGCATTATTATATTTGGCCCAATGCACAAGATCAGATATTGCATTTTCAGTAAATCTTCTAGCAAGATACAGTTCAGAACCAACAAAAAGACACTAGAATGGTATAAAACATATCATGAGATATCTTCGTGGAACGACAAATTTGGGTTTGTTTTATTTTAACGCAGCCAATAATCCAAATCTAGTTGGCTATGCTGATGTAGATTATCTTTCTGACCTACATAAAGCAAGATCATAAAATGGATATGTGTTTAATAACAGCAATGCAGCAATTTCATGGCGATCTACAAAACAAACATTAGTAGCAACATCATCCAATCACTTTGAAATACTAGCACTACATGAAGCAAGTAAAGAATGTATTTGGCTAAGATCACTAATTGAGCATATTCGAAAAGCTATCAACTCCCATCAGTAACGAAGGGTCAACCATTATTTATGAAGGCAATGCAGCTTGTGTAGCTCAAATTCAAGCAGGTTACATTAAGGGTGATAGGACGAAATACATTTCTCCTAAATTTTTCTTCACACATGAGCTACAAAAGGATAATAAGATAGAAGTGAGACAAATCCGATCCCAAGAAAATCCGGCGGACCTATTCACTAAGGCGCTTCCAAAATCAACATTCAGAATATGGTGTACAAAATTGGTATGCGTCGTCTACATCAACAGACTAATTGAATAATGCGTTATAATTCAGGGGGAGCGTATGAAATACGCAATAATGTACTCTTTTTCCTTCACTAATATTTTTTTCCCACTGGGTTTTTATTAGTAAGGTTTTAATGAGGCATTATCTTGATCAAGAAGTATCAAATCTCGTAGTAACATTATAAAATATATGTTACTTAAAGATGAAATCAAGTTGCACTCTTTTCCTTGTTTATGATTTTTTCTCATTGGATTTCTTATAACAAGGTTTTTAACGAGGCAGTTACTATTATCATCTTTACATATGCATATTCAAGGGGGAGTGTTGTAATATATGTTAATAATAGGGATGAATATGCTAAATAAGAAAGGGCAATATTGTAATGTGAAGACCCGCAAATCCGTACTCCTTGAATATACACTAATCTCCATTGATTAATTCAAGATGAACAGAAATACGAATTCTCAATGTTTAAGAAAAAGAAAAAGGTAGAAGAAAAGAGAAAAATATAGAAAATAGAGAGAAAAGAAAATAGAACTGAACAGAACACAACACAACAATATCAGAATCTCACAATCGCAGCGGAACAACATATAATAGATAAATGAATAATCTTTAAACAAAGAAATATATCAGTTATTACATTACATTACATCATATCATCAGAGTGTACAACAACAACAACAAACAGCGGAAAAGAAATACTATATACTAGTAATACGCCATGCCATCCAGCTTGCCTCCAACAACTCCTGAATTCCAAAATATCCTGATAAACCTTAACTCTTGACTGCCCGTGTGGAAATTGGTGGGCACCCAGAGTTCAGGAAGGAAAACAATAAACTCCGAGTCAGTCATGTGATTGGTGTGAGAAATCAAAATAGTTTATTTATCTTTAAAATCAAAATAGAGGAATATTTTTAAAGTCAATTCGCAATACTTTTAAAAATGAGACTACCATAAGGCCTCCCGCACACACACACATGCAAACGCAGAATCGGAGGAGATTTCTCCTTATGATAGTCAAAGATGCTTGATACGCATTAAAAAGAACATTTGATATTATTACTAGTGCATAGTGTAGGAAAAATATTTCGAAAGTAAAGATATAAATCTTAGCCAGCATAGGCATTCCACACTTATGCCTACTATAGCTACCATGTTCAATAGCAGGTTACCGCCACATTCCATGGCAGGTTATACAACTAAAACCGTACAAGTCTCGTATTGTTTCTTTGGATTTCCAACAAATGGTCAGGCCAAGGAACTTCCCATTGCCATATGAGAATGCCTCTAGAAGGACGTCCTCGAGAACCTAACCGGATCTCTGCCAACACAAGGCCGGGTTACCCCTAACCAGGTAACTACTGACACGAGTATGCCATCCCCCGGTCCTTTGGGACCTTTAACCGAGCGCTCGTAATCAACATCACACCAAATAATAAGTGTTTCAACATGAGTAAGTATCTGGGCTCCATACCATGATACCATCCTTTTCCAGAAGGAAATGTACATACCCTAAAGGGAGCTACCCCTCATAACCTTGCCGCATCTTTCCTGTTTTGACCATTCCGGGGTGTGAGGCTCGACGAAGTCTCGTCCACAAAGCCACGCTTTATACAAAAGCTGTGCTTCGGGTCAACAAATGATCATAGAAATGATCACAAAGATAAACGATCAAACAAATGATCCTATCACAAATGATCAACACAATGATCATTTCACAGCAACACTCAGCATGTCACATTACCAAATTGGGAATATATCGCTGATAACCATCAACTACATAACCTCTGAGCTCGTACGTCTAAGAGAAGGGTGTTAAGCTAAGAGAATAAATTCTCCGCCACCAACAGAAATATATTTGAAAGAAATCAGCTTTATATCTCAATTTGTAATGTCAGACATACAATCCATACAAGTCTGTTCCGGGCTCGAACAGAACCGAAGGCACTTACAAAGAAGTCCTTGCAATCCGCATATCCACAATCCTGATCGGATTCCCCATCACATATGGAGAACTCTATACCGGAGCAACTCGGTGCAGAGTCAATCGACAGGTCATCCTATCGCTCTCGCAAATATCCGGTCTTCAACACCGGTCATCAATGCTATCCATTACGTCGTATCACTATTCGGAATGGGTAATCCGAATAATGAGCGCAATAATTTAAAATAAGTGTAGCATTCAAATTCAACAAATCATAATAAATACCCATTCAAAGGTAAATATTGATAGTCGGTTATTGAACTATCAATGGATATGCACAACACACCAGATTCCAAATAATTTTCCAAATTATTTATTTCTCGAAAATATCTTTACAAGATATATAATCTCAATATGTCAAAAATAAATCAATATTTATTTTTAAACAAATTCCCCTTTCTTTTATAAATTCCATAGTGAATTTACATTCCAAAATATCTATGAATATACGATATCAATTATTCATTTTCAATTTATCTTCAAAAAGATAAATTCTCAAAATATTCACTTTATATTGGAAAACATTTCAATACTTATTTAATAAGTAATTCACAAATCTTTTTATTTTCTACACTTGGAAAATATTCAATATACTTAAATGGAGATTAAGTATATATTTCATTCTTTAAGGAAATCATTCTCTTAAACATATTTATTTGGGCCAAAACGAATGTTACGTAAAACACCGTTACGACAACCCAAAATCACTAGTATAGGGATTCGAAATTAAAATAGATATATAAAAATCCTAATACTACACAAAACATTTCCTTTCGGAAATCACTTACTATAACAACAGTGTTATAGTCCACCATTTCCTTCTGTTTCTCGAAAACGTCTATTTCAACAATGAATGTTGAAATCTATGGTTTCGAATCTTAACACATTTTAAAAACATCGTTAGATCGTTTTAATTCTACTTAAAATATCACATCCAAAACATTTTCTTTAACATATTATTCACTTTTCAAAAACGTGAATATACTTCGGAACCAATTTCATCATTTCTATTCATTCTATTTTAAAGGATTATTCACTATCTAAAATGTGAATATAACTCCATAAATAAGTTATAATAATTTACTTATCAAAATAAGTCGTTTGCGAATTTATAAAACAACGTTTATAAATTCCTTTATTAACCTATTCAATTCATAACTCAATTATAAACCAAAAGTCCATATTATAAGTTAAATGCTTATAATTTATTTGTTTGCAAAATCGTTCCTTTAAACTTCCCAAATTACAAATCTTATAACTTATAAGATTCATTTATTTACCCAAAACTTATTCTTCAAATAACTTTGCAAATTTTATAAATCTACTGCTTATAAAATTCCATTTCTACTTCACCGTTTATAATTCTATAAATTTCATTCATTTACGAAATTTATTCACAATTCATTCTAACACTTATAAAAACTCGTTTTATAATTCCAAATATTTTTAATTTATAAATATCAATTTATAAATCTTTTATATAAATCAATTTATACTATTATTTTTAAAACATCTTTAATCTCCTTTATAACTTCACCATTTTGATTTATAAAATAATCAAATTTTATAAATCCTATATTTTAAACTTTTTCCAATAAATTCAAAAATCCCAATTTAACTATTTTATAAAATCATTAACCCCATATTTTCAAAAATCAACTTTTAACTATATTTCTCAGAAATCATAATTTTCATAACATTAAAATTATACATTTTTATTTTTATTTTTTAAAACAAATCAATTCCAAAATTATTTTATAAAACATATACTTTCAAAAATCACTTTAAAAATCCCTTAAAAATTCCAAAACTTGGCCTAGTGATGCTACACACCAAATAGTCAATCACGACAACAACGACATCATATATCGATATGATAATCCATCAAATATCAAAATATCTGAAATCAAATAAATACTGTTGAGGAATCCAGTTGGATCCCTCCAACCTGTTTTCCTGCATCCAAAGATGTTAGCACAATACCAATTCCGTTCCAGTACGAAATTATCGCGGTATATAGAATTTAGAATATTATCCGCTTAATAGACGGCGCAATAGGGTCTCATCCGCTATATACTGCGGGAAAAATCAACAACTGCAATATATACATATGCCAATATATATATATATATTTCTATTATATATATAATACCAATTTCACTGTTTATGAAATATTCGCGGTATATGTTTTTAATAAATAACATCCGCTTACTAACGGCGCATAATGTCTATTTTAACAATCAATATATAACAATCATCATTCAAACATGCATTCAAGAATTTTAAATATAACTATTTAAAATAAAAAAATCGAAACCGATTCGATTGAGTGAGAAGTTCTCACCTTGATTTCAATTTCGTTTTAGCGATTTATTTCGAATAAAATTAAACGGACGTTTAATTTTACCCGAAATTCTCACTAACTCCAAACGACTCCAATCCAATTACGTAGTGTAGTGCTCGTCCATACGATTCCAACGCAACTGGTTTCGCGCGTTTTCGACCTCGTATGAAAAAGATATGCATTTTTAAAGTTACACGAAATTTTAATATAAAATTTACAACATAATTTTTCTTTTTATAACCCAAATTAAATCCTGGCCGTAGGATCTCATGCCCCTTGCATCCAAACCATCCCCTGCATTTTCCTTCTCCCCAGTATTTACACGCAAGCTCAAACCCACTCACGCGCAACAAAAACCAACGGCCGCACCACCCAAACGACCTCGAAACCCGATCATCTCCTCACAAAATCGAAGCGCCATCACCACGCCACCCCACGGCCACCGACCGCACGTCCAGATCGCCCCCCATCCCCTCGATTTCCGTGCGAAACACGGTGACTTCGTGGTCACTTTCTGGTTAATTTCGTCGACTATAAATCATCATAGCCGTATGGATTCGTAGCCCTCGACGTTAGCTACAACTTTGCAGCTGAGTGTTTCTTGAATAAATGTGTGGATTTGAAGAGATTAATGGAAGAAACGAGATCAAATTCTGGCCGTTCAGAACAATAGTGGCGGCTAGGGTTTTAAACCCTATTTTTTTTGTGAAGAGATAAGGGTCTATTTATAGAAAATCGAACGAAACACTATTCATTTTGGAATTTTCAGACTTCGATTTACGTGCGGTGACCAGCGTTTCTAGGGTTTACCCCGCGTTCCGGACGCAATGGAATAGGTTTCGGAAGCTAATTCGGTCATCTGTGAGAGTTATGGCAATAAACGTTCAACTTAAAATTAAACCGATTAAACGATTTTCTAGGCGTTTTAGCTTGCACCGGACAAAAGGTAAATCCGATTGACACGAAATTTGAAACCATACAATAATATCACATTACGGATCCGATGAAACTGGTTTCGTCGAAATCCGACACTGTTTGAAAAATGGCTATTTTAACTCGCCAAATTAATATTTAAAACAATTTCGATGCGTTTCGAGCTGCCACGATCAAACGAAAACTCCGATTGCTACGAAAATTGAAATCCGATAATAACAAACTATTACGGATCCAATAGAACTAGTTTCATCCAATTCTGAGACTGTTCGAAAAATGGCTAATTTCACTAGTCGATTAAATATTAAAATATTCAATTTTCATAAATTAACTTTTAATTCGATTTTAAAAGTTCTAAAATGTCGTTCTAACTTCAATATGATAAAATAAAATTTTACAAATCATTTTCAATCATATTTAAACCAATTCTCAATTATTTCTGTATTTCCAACTATTTAATTATCGATTTAATTTATCCAATTAAATCCAATTATTCGAAATAAAATTTATTCGACTTATTAATTCACTAATTAATATTTAAAATTAATTAAATATTCAAATTTTAAATTGACAGAAATTCTGGGTCGTTACATACTTCCCCCCTTAAAAGAATTTCGTCCTCGAAATTACCAAGTAAGAAAAGTTACAGAATCTTTTAACTTTCCCAAAATCCATAATTAAATTTCTTACAATAACTTTACTAAGTTTTCAAATCGTACTTCGTTATCTTTTCAAAAACAACTACTATTGTTTAACTTTCAACTTCAAATCAAAGTTATAGTTTTCAAAAAAATTCAACTTTTCTCAAATTTTTCTAACGCCTTAAATTTTCGAAAAAATTCGCCATAGTCTCCTTTGCGTGGCTCGATCGGAAAAAAAAATGACAGTATATATATCACAAATATACATCTCATCAAGTGATGAGGCATCCCGTAGGGAAAAAGTGTAAAAGTACGGTATGTAATCCGAGATATGTACCTTATATTTTATTAGCAAGCGTATACGGCTAATATAGCGCGAAAGCGAGCTCCGAATGCGAAGCAAACGCGATCTGCACCTACTAAACACTTAACAAACAAATGAGAAACATGTATATAGACAATAGTATCGATATACAACATATAGCAACATAATAACTATTTATGCCAACATAGCAAATGCAGTATAAGCAATATATTCAACCATCAACCAACTAGCATTCAATTCAACTAACATCCATAACCAATAAATATTCATTCATATTCTCATTAATATTCAATGAATTAGGTTTCCAATTTAAATCACATTTAATTTATTAACAGTGGATGTTTTTACTAACATTTATTTTCACTTAGTTTATATTCACTAATTCATATTCAAGTTGGTTCACTTCCAAATCAAATTCAATTCTATTTAAGATTCACTTAACTTCCAATTGGATTTCAATTACTTTAACTTTCAATTTCATTAACTCAATTTCATTAATACTTAATGAATTATATACAATCAACTAACAATCGTATAACAACCAATGTATATTAATTACAACCAAATTCCTTTGCTTATATTCATTCAATTTGGTTTAACACCTTTACTTTCAATTGGTTTAATTAAATTGATTTTCATTCAATTATTCAACTTCCAATAACATAAGATTTTAATGAATTAACACTTACATTCATTATTTCATATCAACTTTATTTACATTCAATTGATTAACATTCAATCCATTAATTCAATTCAATTACAAAAGTTGAATTTCATTTACATAACTCAAGTTCATATTTATCACTTAACTTTATTAATTTACTTTGATATCAATATCAACTTCATTCAACATCACGTAAGTTATATTCCATTTAAATAAACATCACTTGGTTTTACTTTACTTAAATTCCAACTTATAAATCCAATTCAGATTCCAATTCTAAAGTAAATTTCCATTTAACTTTAAATTCATTTTTATTTACAACTCATATTCATAAATATATTCATATAGTTTCACTTCTTATATATATAAGTTTATTTCACAATTGTAAATCACTTTAATTATAATTCAATTCTTATAATTCTTTTGCTTATACAATTATTCTTTTACTTAGATTATTCAAACAACTAAACAATCAACTTATATACACTTTAATAATTCTGAAAAATTATTTCTTTATATATAAAATATAATCAAGGTAAAATTATTTTATTTACCCAATTTAAAACAATATTATGCCGAATTGTTCTATTCAAATGTTTATAAACCCCTTCGGCATAGTTGTCGAGACCGTGCTGACGAAGGTTCATATGCCACTCAATAAACCAATCATCACAATATAAAACAATTTTATATATTCACTAACAAATACGCTCTCATAGCTATTATTACACTCAAACTCGTTCTAGAGTACTACTGACTCTATCTCTAATGAGTAATACCCAACAGAACCATGGTTGTCGCTTAACCAGTTGCTCTGATACCACCTGTGAAGACCCGCAAATCCGTGCTCCTTGAATATACACTAATCTCCATTGATTAATTCAAGATGAACAGAAATACGAATTCTCAATGTTTAAGAAAAAGAAAAAGGTAGAAGAAAAGAGAAAAAGGTAGAAAATAGAGAGAAAAGAAAATAGAACTGAACAGAACACAACACAACAATATCAGAATCTCACAATCGCAGCGGAACAACATATAATAGATAAATGAATAATCTTTAAACAAAGAACTATATCAGTTATTACATTACATTACATCATATCATCAGAGTGTACAACAACAACAACAACAAACAGCGGAAAAGAAATACTATATACTAGTAATACGCCATGCCATCAAGCTTGCCTCCAGCAACTCCTGAATTCCAGAATATCCTGATAAACCTTAACTCTTGACTGCCCGTGTGGAAATTGGTGGGCACCCAGAGTTTAGGAAGGAAAACAATAAACTCCGAGTCAGTCATGTGACTGGTGTGAGAACTCAAAACAGTTTATTTATCTTTAAAATCAAAATAGAGGAATATTTTTAAAGCCAATTCGCAATGCTTTTAAAAATGAGACTACCATAAGGCCTCCCGCGCGCACACACACATGCAAACGCAGAATCGGAGGAGATTTCTCCTTATGATAGTCGAAGATGCTTGATACGCATTAAAAAGAACATTTGATATTATTACTAGTGCACAGTGTAGGAAAGATATTTCGAAAGTAAAGATATAAATCTTAGCCAGCATAGGCATTCCGCACTTATGCCTACTATAGCTACCATGTTCAATAGCAGGTTACCGCCACATTCCATGGCAGGTTATACAACTAAAACTGTACAAGTCTCGTATTGGTTCTTTGGATTTCCAACAAATGGTCAGGCCAAGGAACTTCCCATTGCCACATGAGAACGCCTCTGGAAGGACGTCCCCGAGAACCTAACCGGATCTTTGCCAACACAAGGCCGGGTTACCCCTAACTGGGTAACTACTGACACGAGTATGCCATCCCCCGGTCCTTTGGGACCTTTAACCGAGCGCTCATAATCAACATCACACCAAATAATAAGTGTTCCAACATGAGTAAGTATCTGGGCTCCATACCATGATACCACCCTTTTCCAGAAGGAAATGCACATACCCTAAAGGGAGCTACCCCTCATAACCTTGCCGCATCTTTCCTGTTATGACCATTCCGGGGTGTGAGGCTCGACGAAGTCTCGTCCACAAAGCCACGCTTTATACAAAAGATGTGTTTCGGGTCAACAAATGATCATAGAAATGATCACAAAGATAAACGATCAAACTAATGATCCTATCACAAATGATCAACACAATGATCATTTCACAGCAACACTCAGCATGTCACATTACCAAATTGGGAATATATCGCTGATAACCATCAACTACATAACCTCTGAGCTCGTACGTCTCAGAGAAGGGTGTTAAGCTAAGAGAATAAATTCTCCGCCACCAACAGAAATATATTTGAAAGAAATCAGCTTTATATCTCAATTTGTAATGTCAGACATACAATCCATACAAGTCTGTTCCGGGCTCGAACAGAACCGAAGGCACTTACAAAGAAGTCCTTGCAATCCGGATATCCACAATCCTGATTGGATTCCCCATCACATATGGAAAACTCTATACCGAAGCAACTCGGTGCAGAGTCAATCGACAGGTCATCCTATCACTCTCGCAAATATCCGGTCTTCAACACCAGTCATCAATGTTATCCATTACGTCGTATCACTATTCGGAATGGGTAATCCGAATAACGAGCGCAATAATTTAAAATAAGTGTAGCATTCAAATTCAACAAATCACAATAAATACCCATTCAAAGGTAAATATTGATAGTCGGTTATTGAACTATCAATGGATATGCACAACATCACCAGATTCCAAATAATTTTCCAAATTATTTATTTCCCGAAAATATCTTTACAAGATATATAATCTCAATATGTCAAAAATAAATCAATATTTATTTTCAAACAAATTCCCCTTTCTTTAATAAATTCCATAGTGAATTTACATTCCAAAATATCTATGAATATACGATATCAATTATTCATTTTCAATTTATCTTCAAAAAGATAAATTCTCAAAATATTCACTTTATATTGGAAAACATTTCAATACTTATTTAATAAGTAATTCAAAAATCCTTTTATTTTCTACACTTGGAAAATATTCAATATACTTAAATCGAGATTAAGTATATATTTCATTCTTTAAGGAAATCATTCTCTTAAACATATTTATTTGGGCCAAAACGAATGTTACGTAAAACACCGTTACGACAACCCAAAATCACTAGTATAGGGATTCGAAATTAAAATAGATATACAAAAATCCCAATACTATACAAAACATTTCCTTTCGGAAGTCATTTACTATAATAACAGTGTTAGAGTCCACCATTTCCTTCTATTTCTCGAAAACGTCTGTTTCAACAATGAATGTTGAAATCTATGGTTTCGAATCTTAACACATTTTAAAAACATCGTTAGATCGTTTTAATTCTACTTAAAACATCACATCCAAAACATTTTCTTTAACATATTATTCACTATTCAAAAACGTGAATATACTTCGGAACCAATTTCATCATTTCTATTCATTCTATTTTAAAGGATTATTCACTATCTAAAATGTGAATATAACTCCATAAATAAGTTATAATAATTTACTTATCAAAATAAGTCGTTTGCGAATTTATAAAACAACGTTTATAAATTCCTTTATTAACCTATTCAATTCATAACTCAATTATAAACCAAAAGTCCATGTTATAAGTTAAATGCTTATAATTTATTTATTTGCAAAATCGTTCCTTTAAACTTCCCAAATTACAAATCTTATAACTTATAAGATTCATTTATTTACCCAAAACTTATTCTTCAAATAACTTTGCAAATTTTATAAACCTACTGCTTATAAAATTCCATTTCTACTTCACCGTTTATAATTCTATAAATTTCATTCATTTACGAAACTTATTCACAATTCATTCTAACACTTATAAAAACTTGTTTTATAATTCCAAATATTTTTAATTTATAAATATCAATTTATAAATCTTTTATATAAATCAATTTATACTATTATTTTTAAAACATCTTTAATCTCCTTTATAACTTCACCATTTTGATTTATAAAATAATCAAATTTTATAAATCCTATATTTTAAACTTTTTCCAATAAATTCAAAAATCCCAATTTAACTATTTTATAAAATCATTAACCCCATATTTTCAAAAATCAACTTTTAACTATATTTCTCAGAAATCATAATTTTTATAACATTAAAATTATACATTTATTTTTTTATTTTTTAAAACAAATCAATTCCAAAATTATTTTATAAAACGTATACTTTCAAAAATCACTTTAAAAATCCCTTAAAAATTCCAAAATTTGGCCTAGTGATGCTACACACCAAATAGTCAATCACGACATCATATATCGATATGATAATCCATCAAATATCAAAATATCTGAAATCAAATAAATACTGTTGAGGAATCCAGTTGGATCCCTCCAACCTGTTTTCCTGCATCCAAAGATGTTAGCACAATACCAATTCCGTTTCAGTACGAAATTATCGCGGTATATGGGATTTAGAATATTATCCGCTTAATAGACGGCGCAATAGGGTCTCATCCGCTATATACTGCGGGAAAAATCAACAACTGCAATATATACATATGCCAATATATATATATTTCTATTATATATATAATACCAATTTCACTGTTTATGAAATATTCGCGGTATATGTTTTTAATAAATAACATCCGCTTACTAACGGCGCATAATGTCTATTTTAACAATCAATAGATAACAATCATCATTCAAACATGCATTCAAGAATTTTAAATATAACTATTTAAAATAAAAAAATCGAAACCGATTCGATTGAGTGAGAAGTTCTCACCTTGATTTCAATTTCGTTTTAGCGATTTATTTCGAATAAAATTAAACGGACGTTTAATTTTACCCGAAATTATCACTAACTCCAAACAACTCCAATCCAATTTCATAGTGTAGTGCTCGTCCATACGATTCCAACGCAACTGGTTTCGCGCGTTTTCGACCTCGTATGAAAAAGATATGCATTTTTAAAGTTACACGAAATTTTAATATAAAATTTACAACATAATTTTTCTTTTTATAACCCAAATTAAATCCTGGCCGTAGGATCTCATGCCCCTTGCATCCAAACCATCCCCTGCATCTTCCTTCTCCCCAGTATTTACACGCAAGCTCAAACCCACTCACGCGCAACAAAAACCAACGGCCGCACCACCCAAACGACCTCGATACCCGATCATCTCCTCACCAAATCGAAGCGCCATCACCACGCCACCCCACGGCCACCGACCGCACATCCAGATCGCCCCCCATCCCCTCGATTTCCGTGCGAAACACGGTGACTTCGTGGTCACTTTCTGGTTAATTTCGTCGACTATAAATCATCATAGCCGTATGGATTCGTAGCCCTCGACGTTAGCTACAACTTTGCAGTTGAGTGTTTCTTGAATAAATGTGTGGATTTGAAGAAATTAATGGAAGAAACGAGATCAAATTCTGGCCGTTCAGAACAATAGTGGCGGCTAGGATTTTAAACCCTATTTTTTTTTATTTTGTGAAGAGATAAGGGTCTATTTATAGAAAATCGAACGAAACACTATTCATTTCGGAATTTTCGGACTCCGATTTACGCGCGGTGACCAGCGTTTCTAGGGTTTAGCCCGCGTTCCGGACGTAATGGAACAAATTTCGGAAGCTAATTCGGTCATCTGTGCGAGTTATGACAATAAACGTTCAATTTAAAATTAAACCGATTAAACAATTTTCTAAGCGTTTTAGCTTGCACCGGACAAACGGTAAATCCGATTGACACGAAATTTGAAACCATACAATAAGATCATATTACGGATCCGATGAAACTAGTTTCGTCAAAATCCGACACTGTTTGAAAAATGGCTATTTTAACTCGCCAAATTAATATTTAAAACAATTTCGATGCGTTTCGAGCTGCGACGATCAAACGAAAACTCCGATTGCTACGAAAATTGAAATCCGATAATAACAAACTATTACGGATCCAATGGAACTAGTTTCGTCCAATTCTGAGACTGTTCGAAAAATGGCTAATTTCAATAGTCGATTAAATATTAAAATATTCAATTTTCACAAATTAACTTTTAATTCGATTTTAAAAGTTCTAAAATATCGTTCTAACTTCAATATGATAAAATAAAATTTTACAAATCATTTTCAATCATATTTAAACCAATTCCCAATTATTTCTGTATTTCCAACTATTTAATTATCGATTTAATTTATCCAATTAACTCCAATTATTCGAAATAAAATTTATTCGACTTATTAATTCACTAATTAATATTTAAAATTAATTAAATATTCAAATTTTAAATTGACAGAAATTCTGGGTCGTTACATGTAATCTACACTGCATAAGGAGTTTATAAATATGAAGTTTGATTTGTATTGTATGTAGATCTGAGGTGAATAATAAAATGTCTTCTCCCTTATTGTTTATGTTCTCTTTATTTTATAACAATCTGATCCATCAAAATAAACGACAAAATACGGAATCTTTGGCTCAGCCTTATCCAATAGTATCGGTCGATAAACATAGAGAAACTCGTTTAGCTTCAAACCATGAGCATTCGTTTTCAGATTTTCTACTTGTACATCTTGCACTCTATCAACCATCGGCTTTGTGTCTATTTCTTCATCCTTTGAAGTCCAACATAATTGAATCGTAGCGTGTGAAAAATCATAGATAACGCATTACTTATCGTTTGACGTTGCATACTCACGTTAATACTAGTATTACACCTTATGTTTTTTGTTCTCTTTGTTGAAGAAGGATGTTATTACACCAAAAATATACGGATATTACATAGGGTTATTTGAGCATATACTCTTTTGGTGATGTTTATTCTTCAGGATCAATTTGGTTTTTACGTAAAGAAGGAAAGGTAATTTGTAAAATTGACAACTATTAAGCTGGTAACATATCAAATATTAAATCAATAATTATAATAATCATTTATTGTTGATGATAAATTTGTAGATGGTTAATTACTTTTAATTTCAACTGTATTACTTCTCGTCCTGGATGGTATTGCAAGTATTGCTGTCTCTGCATGGATGGATTTCTAACTATTCATGCGACATCATGACGTCGTGCATTTCCTATGTATGGTTCTTATCTGTGATATAAGCATAGTTTTCATGACCGAACCGTGAGTCGAACCGCGGTGGCTTAGGTTTTAAGGTTTGATGGCTCAACCGATCAAAACGTCTGAACCATAGATTTTTTTTCTGCTTTTATATTTACACATTTAAATGCAAGCTATATGCAAAGATATTAAAATAGAATACTATGTAGGCGAATTGTAGAAGGGCTTTAAAGTCTACAGCTTAGGTTGTGCACTACTGCATCGCACAATTGCGTCAACGTAAATGTCGTTGTGTATATGGTAGTAGTGTACAACATAAATTTAGTGACGACGAACATGACGAAGCTTGCAGCAGTCTTAGAGAAGCTTGCACTGATGAAAAATAAAGTGGTGGAGCTTGTGTTTAGATTTTGGAATGATAATGATTTTTGCAATGTAGATTTATTTATTTTCTTCAAAATAATACAGAGAATGAGAATAAGAAATAAAGACACAATTAGAAAGTAAGTGGAAAACAAGAGAAAGAGATTCAAGCACGTAAATTGGACAGTTGAACCGTTGGTTTGAAGGTCTGATTTGGATTTGTAGACGATCAAGGTCTGATTAAGTTTCGAACCATAATGGTCCATGTTTCAGGATTATTCGAGGTCGGATCGTGGTTGGATTCGGTCATAAAAACAATGCCACACGTTGTAATAACTCACATCCAGACAAGCACCATTGTCCAAGTGGTTAATTGATTTGGCTTTGGTGCAAGAGGTCATAAGTTCGAAACTTGCTTTCGAACATTTATTGGCATGTGATATGTTGTCCCAATGATTTGTTGTATATAAAGTACCATTTCAAAAAAAAAAAAAAAAAAAAAAAAAAATAACTCACATCCAATTAATTTTGACTGCGATATATCACCAAATGATCTGCTTTCGTTGTTCCTTTCTAGTCATTTTAGTATATCAGTGTAATGTGGATCATATCCATTAATCACTTTCCAAAGTCATTCTAGTGTATCACTGTTATGTGGATCGTACCCGTTAATCACGTTCCGAAAACAATGTACAATAATGAACAATCAACATAAATAAGATAAGAGCAACAGTCATTTATATATGCGTGAATGGGTGGCAATGGTAAACAAAAAATTTCATACTTGGTCTTCAATTAATAACGTAAATATATTAGAAACAAGGAACCGCTAAAGTACTTAGAACTGAAAGATAATGGAAGAAAAGTCCATTTTGAAAAGGTTATGAAAATTTGGTCTCTATTTTTACTTTTTGACTAATTTATGGTACTTTTGTCTCAGATTTAAATGTACGATCAATTTTCTAGAAGGGGACAATTTGATAAAATATAGCAAAATATGGACCTAATTTATATGTATTTATGAGATTTTTTGTGCATTATCCGTTAGTAAGGGACTCACAGTCTATCAATTTGGCAGTAAGGCTTACATAGGTCTTTTAGGAATATAATTTCGTACCTGCATTTTCATTTCAGGTATGCAGTATTTTTTTTTTTCCTTTTCAGTTATTGTTATTGTAATAAATCATCCGTTGTTGAAATAAAATTTCAAGGACACGCTAAATATGGCGTCTTTGACTCCTTGTAATCATAGGAATGTTATCTACAACAGTAAATACATGCCACTTTCAGTTATACTTCAATTATCAGTTAAACAGTCAATTTTCCTCAAAAAAGGCATATGACATGCATACTTTAGAACTTTGAGAAGCAGTAAATCTGTTTCAAACATGCATATCATTGCCTTATCTTCAATTTATTTTTTAAGAAGTGTATACCATTAAAATTAGCTTTTCAACATATCACATAGAATGTTAGTAGCATGCTAATGTCAGAATTAAATATATTGCTGAAGGAATCTCAATTGTAATCATTAGTCAATTATACTTCAGAATTAAATACATAACTGTTAATTGATTAATATACAAATAAAGGTACCAATCAAATCTGAGAGTATTAAATCAAAATCATTAAGTAACACTTGATATAGAAACCAATCAAATATGTATTGCTGGCAAGGTTTCAAACATTCAGTCCATAAAATTGTGATCAATATCCTTTAATATTACTAAACTAGCTAGGAAAACAAGGAATCACAACAGTTGCATCAAGATCGTATTACAGGACAATATTATTCTTAAAATATGACAGAAGTTCAACCTACTCATCCCTAGAAAATGCACGGTATATGCCAGTATTCTTGGTTCACATGAAAGAAAAAAGGCTGAAATTTTGGAGTTGATCATTAGACGTTCTACTCCACGAATATATATCAGAAAAATACTTCTTTTGTGGGAAAAAAGCACATTTTTTTGTGAAGAAAAAATTATTGGTTTTTCAATCCAAACACAAAACGAAAGCTTCCTCTAAGAAAAAATCTGCCTCAAGGATATGAAGCTTGGCTTATACCCAGTGAAGAGCTCCCAGTTCTTCGAATGGTTTGGAGACTCAAAAGACTTCTGATAATAAGTGCATCTCCTTTTCGTGTCATACAATGTCATGGCATCCTTCATCAATACACCAAGCACATCTTCATCGTTTTCCCACAATCCCATAACAGTAATCCTATATTCAGTTTCCAATTCTGTACACAAACTGGGAAGAACAATGCTATGCCTTTTCACCCAAGCATTAAACCCTTCAATCATCCATACATCAACACGGGCTTCATCGAATGCTACCAAAGCAATTTCTTGCCCTATCTCTGTTAATCTCAATTTCTTACAATGCCACTTGTTTAACTCAGATGGAATTTCCATTATCATGTATACTTTCTCTTTCTCTACATTGAAAGACATCAAACACCTCTTCCATTCAACAGTTGATACATCAGAGACCATCCAATACAGGCTTCCATTGACGCAAACAGACCTTTTAAACGGTCGATAACCATGTATGGAATCTACTTCTCTCCATGTAGAACCTAAGCCTAATGTGTACGCCATGATTTTCTCATTTGCTATTGCAACAACTATATAGTTTTCTGTTTTAATGCAGTAGCCAATTCCCAAAGAACAATACGAACAACCGAAAGTAAAACACGGAGGAATGATTACATACTCATGATTGATAGGATTGCATATAAGTGTAGGTTGCTTTCTTTGTTCATCATTGGACCCAATGCATATAAGACCATTGCAAGAGTTCTCTATGTCAAAATCATTGTCATGCCAAGAGTTTTTGTCCCAATAGCGGTTGATGAAGTCGTTGCTGAGGAAGATATGGTATAGTTTAGGCCGGGAATGATATTGGCCTAAGCACAAGGTAATGAAGAAGTTGTTGTTTGCATCACGGTGATCTCTAATGAAAAGAGGAGTGGTTGGGTTAAGAATAAAAGGAAGGTTTTTTGAGTGAAGGTCGTGGAAATATTCATCGCGGACAATTTGACTTAAGTTTTTGGAAACAGTGGTTGCTTGGAAAATTTGTTTGGTTGAGAGCTTTGAGAAAACCTCGTATATGATATCTTCTAGAGCATCCATTGTTGAAAGTTGATGTTTTGAAGTAGTTTTATATGATGAGAGAGAGAACTAAATAGAGTAAGCGTTTGGAGATGGAGGCCGTTTACTATTTCGTGTATATATATAGGCTATAGCTAGTGCGAGGGTTTCAGTATTTCTGGAAAGTTATTCGAATCTTCTCAATTATGTTGACCGAGTACATTAATCTTTCCTATTATATCTCGGCCATGAATATCTCTATATTTCTATTTTAAATCTTTAAACAAGTACATATTTACTTCAGCGCAGCAATAAACTTGTTTTGTAAACAAACAGAATAAAAACAGACTCGATATGTCAGTTGAGTTAGTTTGGATATTATCGGATAGAAATTAATTCAACACCCATTTTCATGCACTACAAAAATAACAAGACGTAAGAAAGGACAGTGGTGCAAAACTGATGTAGCAACGCTTTGTTTCTCACAAAATAAAGAAATAAAAATAAAATAAAAAGATATAACAAGGCTTTAGATATCAAAAAGACAGAGAAAATTCCTACGCCTTACCCACCCCCTAGCTTTTATGTGATATTTAAGTCTTAGTTTTGTTTAGCTTTAGTTCAAGAATCAAAACTAAATATTAAGCATTCGTTTGTTTTGATATGTGTAATATTTAAGTGTCACCTCATATATAAACTTTTTTATATTGCTTATGGTAGAAGAAATTAATAAAGTAGTTACAAAACTGAGGCTTCTCTTTGATCAAGAAAAGGACTCTTCAATACAACTTTAACACACTTGTTAAGAATTGCAAATCACGGTCAACCACCAATGCTTTTAAGTTTTATCCATTGGATAAGTAGCATTGTTAGCATCGTCCCTTCACCTTCTTACCAAAACACCAATCAATATTGCAGTGTGCTGTAGTTGTACAATCGATGGAGGGAAACCGTCAAGGTAGATGATGCAATCAATACAACCTGATAACTTGTAATATGTCTCAGAACGACGTAGAAAAAATATAATATCAAATTACAAATATAAAACAGAGAGGAAAGTAGCATGATCAAATAAACTAATACATTCACTACAAGAAAATGCATTGTTTATCTATGTAGTATTGCAGATGCTTTTTCTGACACAAGAAAGACGTCAGCACGGTGTCGGTAAGTGTTTACCTATGTAAATTTATCAATACATTGTCTTCTTGTTGACGCCATAAGAAGGCGTCGGCATGACGTCGCTCCCTTCTACACTTACCCGCGTTCTCTCCTACATCCACTACAAAAAAAAAAAATTTAAAAAAAAAAACCTTCCCCTCCCACCGCCTCATCCTTCCTCCACGCCGTCGTAAGCCAAATCCCTCCCCAAGCCTAGTGTTGCCTCCTTCCCCAGGCCCAATGCCTCTAAAGCCTCCGCAAGCCACCTCCTCTCAAGCCTCCAAGCTCAATGCCTCCTCTATGCCTCAAAGCCGCAGCCAATGAGCCAGCCATCATCTTCCAAGCATCCCTTAATCCAAGCCGCCCAAG
Organism: Allium cepa; assembly: GCA_030765085.1. Classification (NCBI taxonomy): domain Eukaryota; kingdom Viridiplantae; phylum Streptophyta; class Magnoliopsida; order Asparagales; family Amaryllidaceae; genus Allium; species Allium cepa. Next base: position 552,253,847 of record CM060942.1, read on the forward strand.
CGTCGTCCTTCGTCGTTATGATTTATTGCTCCGATTCATTATTTTTTTCAATGCTATAATTTGATTAGGTTCGTATATGAAATAGATTCTTTGGTTTAAATTAATTGGTATACGATTGTTGACATAGATTCGCCGGTATGATAATTCATATATGATTTGGGGTATTATTAGTACTATTTTGAATTTTTTCGATAATTCATTATCGTTTATATGGTATTATTAATTGAATCTCATAGATGTTTAATTTGGTCTCATCTGACACATACTATATATGATCGTCATATAGATATTCATTTTTTAAATAAAACGAAAACTAGTATTCATCTGATACGCTATTTGTTGAATTTTTTTCAACATGGGACAAGTTATAAACGCAATGACATATAGTTTTGTAAATCAATATTTCAAATCGAACGGTTAATAAAATTTCGATGCCACTTTCTTCTTGTTCTTTGTGTATGCTCTTTTGCATATGGTACGTGGAATAAGGTGAAGTGCTGCCAAAATTTTGTTAAACATTCGATTTGGAATGATTTACGAAATGTAAATATTAGTGCGTTTGTAATGCAAAGTAGGAAGGCTGGCCATTTCAAAAAGTGTAGAAATCCCTAGGTTGTATAGTGTAGAAATCCCTAGGTTGTATAGCGTTGAAATTATTCGTGAATTCCATTATTTTATAATAAAATTAATCATGCGACTGAATTAATAAAAAATTTAAACATATAAACACTAAATCACTTAATAAAATAAAATAAAATTATATATATAATTAAGTAAAATTATAAATTTTATTTGATTAAATATACAAGAGCTTATTCAAGTTAAATATACAAGAGTTTATTCGAGTTAATAAACTAAACAAGAGATTGTTTGAGTTAAAATATAGATTTTGTTAAATCACACAATAAATTATAAAAACATATAAGTTAAATCACTTAATAAATTAATATGTGTGTGTGTGTGTGTCTATATAAGTTAAATTAGAAATTTTGCTTCAATACATTAAACAAAGAGTTTGTCCGAGTTGAAATATAGATTTTATTAAATCACACAATAAATTAAAAAAATATACAAATCAAATCATTCAATGAATTTAAAAAAAATATGACCAAGTTAAATTATAAATTTTATATAAATACATTAAGTAAGATTTTATTCGAGTTAAAATGTGGATTTTGTTAAATAATCTAATAAATTGTACCAATATATAAATTAAATCACTCAAAAACATATATAGTTTAAATTATATATTTTATTTAAAAAATTAGAAAAGAGTTTACTCGAGTTAAAAAATAGATTTTTTAAAGTGAAAATCAGCCACAAAGGCTTCTTTAGCAAGTGGAATTAGTTTCTAGGATACACAACTGAAATAATTACTTCCAAGGGAAAAACACATAATAATTAGTTTTCAGAGCCTAAAAACTTATGAAATTATGTCCATGAAAGTAATTCGACCGCTGACTTTGTCCTTGAAAGTAATTATTCTGCTGACTTTGGCCTTAAAAGTAATTTCTTTAAATGTGTGTCCTAGAAACTAATTGGACTGCAAAGTTTGTCCTTCTGGTGAAATGCTCCTTTTTTAAATCATACAATATGTTGGAAAAAATATATAAGTTAAATCACTCAATAATTTAAACAAATATATGTATACTTAAGTTAAATTACAAATTTTGTTTCAGTAAATTAAACAAGAGTTTATTCGAGTTAAAATATATATTTTATTAAATCACACAGCACATTAAGAAAATATATAAGTTAAACCACTAAATAAATAAAAAATATATATAATTTGTTAAATTATAAATTTGTTTCGATAAATCAGACAAAAGCTTGTTCGAGTTAAAATATAGATTTTGTTAAATCACACAATAAATTAAACAAATATATAAGTCAAATCACTCAACGAATTAGATAAATAAATAAATATATATATATATATATATATATATACATAAAATTAAGTTAAATTATTTGTTTCAATAAATTAAATAAGAGTTTATTCGAGTTAAAATATAGATTTGGTTAAATCACCTAACAAATTTAAAAAAATATAAGTTAAATCACTCAATAAATTAATTATCACTACAATAAAAATACCATTTCGCAACTGCCAAAAACAGTTGTAATAGTTCTATTACAACTGACGGCTGCCAGTCTTAGTATCCGGAGTTGTAATAGAGTTGAAGATTTTTGCAACTGCTGCCGACAGTTGCAAGAGCAGCTGTAAAAAAGCTTTTTACAACTACTTTTAAAAGTTGTGGCAAAGTCTATCGTAACTGTTGCATTGACAGTTGTAATAGATCTCTTTTGCAACTGCTAATAGCAGTTGCAACAATAATTTTTGCAACTGCTTTTGGCAGTTGTAATAGATTCACTTACAACTGTTATTGACAGTTGCAATAAATCTTTTTACAACTGCTACCAACAATTGCAATTCATCTTCCGACAACTGTCATTAACCATAAATTTCACAACATTATAATTAAAACCGATATTTCATTAATAATAACTACAACCGTTAACATTACTTAAAACAACATTAACCATTCACATTTAATAAAAGCTAAAACAATTCAATTTTACACCATTTCTGAATTCATAATTTTATTACAAAACATAACTAAATCCATAACATACGTCAATATAAATATAGATACATACTAATTAAAAGAGATAAATTCCCCGTGCTAAGCAACAATCTTCCCAACCTCTTGTCCATGAGTACAGACGTATGAAGTAGGCCTATATGGAATAGCTTAAGAATCCAGTTGAGTGTAATCTAGTTGAGTGCTTAAGAATCTAGTTGAGTCCAATAGTACAGACGCAAATAACATGAGCGCAGTGGGGCCAGCAATCCAGCCAAGCTGCCCAATAGTCCATGCCAATGACAGCACACCCGATCCGATAACAGCGGTGGTGATGTGAGTACTGGCAGTCGGTACAGTTCCTGAAAATTGTGCTAAATAAACTGAAATGACAAGTGAACTAATTTCTACCATGACTAATTTTATTCTAGTTTATCAATCCCCAAATTTTGACCCTTAACAAATTAACATGTTCAAATAATTTTCAAATTGCTTGAATCTTTAACTTCGTGATATTCTGAAATATCCAAATCTTTAGTGTTGTAGCAAACAAATAAGGTTGCTTTAGCAGTATTTTTCATTAGATAGATTAAATTCTGTAATGTGAACAAATATCTCAACATAATTATAGTGAAATACAAAGTCCATGAAATCATTTAAATTATCATGTGAATCTTCCCGCAAAAACTTGACATTCAGACAGAAATATAAATAGAGGTAATAATTCTGCTATTCCTCTGTATAGTTAATGAAAAAAACTTACAATATTTGGCTTGATTAAAAGTTGAAACTGCAATAGGAATCCTGTAATATTGAAAACACAACTAAGTAATGTGCCATGAAAACATTTACAGTAAAAAAAAAATTATATTTTTACTTAAGTTATCAAGTGAAACTTACCGCTAAAGTTTTTGAAGACCGAAATATATCAGAAGAGGAAATTATCCTATTATTCTTCTTTAATGTTAAAGGAATTAAAAAACAACTTATAAAGTTGGACTTGGTTGGGACTCAAGAATTGAAATTGTTATTCAATTCCAGTAATAATGAGTAACACAACCTATTAACGTGTTTGTGAATATAATTGAAAATAAATATGTTAGATAAAAAATACATGTGTCTTCAACATACCCTTCTTTCCATATCAGAAGCATTTTATGAGAGTTTTCTCATTTCCATTGTTCTAGACTTCAGACCACTTAAGTGGTTTACCTTTTATGTTAGATAATAATAACTTATATGCATCAACTTTAGGTAGAAAAATAATGACACGCTTTACTGACACTACCTCATGTATACCAAAAATTCTTCCTCTTATCTCCATTCTTGGCCTAAACTATGAAAGACTTGAATATAGATGAAAAATGACATCTAAATCATTATCACAACACTTCATGAGCTTTGCCATAATATCTGTTAATGTATGAAACCTGCAGGCAATAAACAAAAAATAACTCATAAATATACATAATGCCATATAATAGGGATTTCTGACATAACCTCTCCCAATATGTATGCTAACAATGAATAGTAGACTTAATCCCTCACTATTCAATTTATTAGACTAAGAAACAATTTATGACACAACCCAGTTTTAATTTACTTGTGTGAAAATCAAAACATTGTCTGTGCTGATGCTCATAAACAGAAGAAAGAAATGTGAAAAATGCAATTTTTTTACCTTAACCGAGCTTATATCAGGGGTTGACACTGGGTAAAATTTGTAAACCTTCATGTTCTCCAATGAAGACCTTGTTTTGTCATCCATGTTACTTATTGCACTTTCCCTAGCTTCCCTGGCCTGAATATTAAAAGAGTTTAATACTATGTACTTTCGTCGACAAAATATAGAATTAACAGCAGATTAAACTAAACTTACCTCACGTTGTGCTTTCTTTTTTTCTCTTACTTGCTGCTTGACAAAATCCTGACAAAATATGTTACCAAGTTCAACTTACCAGACAAAAATATAGAACAAAATTTCCGAGGACTATTTTGACATATTATAGCTAAACATTCTATTTAGTTCCCAAGCCAAATTAGAACTAAACATAAAAGACGATGAATGGAAATAATTATTGACCTTAAACGCATCCTTCTGATCTTGAGCTAATCTTTCATCTTTAATTAGGTCATCCACAAACTCCTAGTAATAATAAAATAAAAGGATTCGGAACAGTTCTATGATTAGCTAGTGTGAAAGGCATATGTTAGAAACAATACTTCAAGCTCATCCAGTTCCCAGTCAAAATCACAGACAACCTGCACATGCAATTAGAATGAACAAACATTAGCAAATGATATTTTAATTCAAAGTAAATCTATTATGAATATAGTCTCACCGGTGGTTCAATAGGATACATTATATTGACAACTGTATCGTTCTCATCTTCATCAAGTTTGAGTGGCTGAAAGATCTGCACAAGTAAAATATTGCTTTTGGGCTCAATTGTAGAGCCAAAATATTTGGTTTAGAAAACAGCTTTCAAATATTTGATTTGATGCAATGAGGATAATACAAATGAAATTTTAAATAACTTACAAGGAAGACAATAGTCAAATTGCTTGATACGTTCAATTTTCAGATTTTGTAAAGCAGACCTGAAAGGATAATGAAAGTAATAACGTAAGCGAAAGATAATAAATAGAGCTAGGAAATCATCAGCTACTGCAAGTTATACATGGAACAAAACTAAGGAATAAATAAATTTGTAAATGATACAACACGGTGCTCGGTAACTAATCTATAATGGGTTATACGAAGAGCAGGTTGAAGAGTAAAATATTGAATTTCCATGAATTTCCATTTGTCTTCTGGCCTATAAAAGGTAAACCACTTAAGTCCAAATATATGGGTTTTCAGCTACTCTGTATTCATTATTATCCAATAAGTTAGAATTACGATTTTATGCAATTTGTTTCTATATATTTCATTATAGATGGTTGTTGAAACAATATATAAGTTCATATAAGAAAATGAGCATTTTGTTTAGCATGTGTCATGATTAAATCTTAGGTCCGTCCCTGGAGCAATTTGTTCAGCTTATGTCATGACTAATCAATGGTGCTGCATTTGGTAACTAGTAAAACACTGAGAAATAAGAACAAAGGGCCAATCCAAGAGGTTACAAACTTACATTTTTAACAGAACACAAACTGGACTATAATGTGTACGTTTTTAGAAATTTCATATTGCATAAAGGTTACAAAATTACATCACAACCATATTCGCTTTGATCCAAAAACCATAAAGAGCATAAGCATATTTTGAACAATAGACAGTCAAAAGCAGAAGGTTAATTACCTTAGTGGTAGTTAGTGGCAATCGTTGATCGGAGAGGTTTCAGAGGAAGAGGGAGAGACGAGGAAGGGGAGTATATACCCATCTGAAGCAAGATGGCCACTAGATAAACAATGAAGAAGGCGAAGTCATTGGAAGTCAATATTGGGGGAAAATCGGCTGAAGGTAATGATGAGTCGAAGTCTAATTTCACGAACCAATCTCTGGTACGGCGGCGATCTAATTGAAATAGAGGCGTGCAATTTCACGAACCAATCTCTGGTACGGCGGCGATCTAATTGAAGTAGAGGCGTGCAACTCCTGAAGAGCAGCTACAGTAGAGCTATGAAATCTCAGATCGGTAGCCAGAGCAGATTTTCGAGCGGCTTTGGTTACGAGCTGCTTCCTTGGTGCTTTGCCTCCTGTCGATTTCCTAGCGGTTTGCTTGGTATGAGCCATTGAAATTAAGATTATAGGTTTTTAATTTGGGAGAAAATGGGGATAAACAATGCCGATCTGAGACGGTGGGTAAGGAAGAGTTTGAGAGGATTATATTTCCCGCATAAATTTCCTGCATAAATTTCAGATTGGAGCCAATTTTTCGCTATTCCCTGTCTAAATTTCATATCTTTGCCACTAAGATTTTGTGGGTTAGCACTAACTTTTCGTGAGTCATAGTCAAATTTTTATCAAAATTTGAGAAAATAAATATTATAGATTAGAATTAATATGTGAATAATTAATTATTAATCATCATGTATATGTTAACAATTATTATTTATTGAATATTTAATAGTAATTTTTAAAAATATTTAACGTTTATTAATTATTAATTATTAAGTATTAATTATTATTAATTTTAAGGTTATTATTAAATATTATTAAATATTAATATTGTTAATAATAAATTATAAAATATTAATAATTATTAATATTAGTTGGGCCTCCATTGCAACTAGTAAAAAAGAGTTGTTGGAAATAATTTTATACAACTTTTTGAAAGAAATCATCATAATTGTCAATTAGTAATTATCAAAAATCAATTACTAAATAGTAAATATTACTTCTTAATTATTACTTCTTGATTATTAATATAAAATTTTACTTCTTAATTATTAATATTAATTATTCATTAATTAAAAATAATTTATTATTTATTAATTGTTAATTATTTATTAATAAATATTAATTATTGAACTATGATTATTAATATTAATTATTCATATTTTCAAATTAATTATTTTTATTTAATAGTAACTATTAATTATTAAGTTTTTTAATTGTTAATTATTAATTATTAAGTATTACTATTTAATTATAATTATTAATTATTATTTTTAATTTTTAATTTTTAATGTTAATTATTAATTATAAAAAATTAACTCTTATTTATTAATTATTACGTATTTTTAATTATAAGTTATTATATTAATTATTAATTATATTGAATAGTAATTATTAATATTAATTATTTCATATTTCAAATTAAGTATTATTATTTAATAGTAATTGTTACTTATTATTAATTTTCTTATAATTATTAATTATTAGGTACTACTATTTAATTATAATTATTAATTAATAATTACAATGGAAAAACAAAAAATTGTAATAAGCCCTGCTACAACTGCAAAAAAGAAGAGTTGTTAAAAATATGCATCTATTACAATTAGCAAAAAGATGTTGTAATATACATCTATTACAACTAGCAAAAAGCTTGTAATAAGCGTATATTACAACTGGCAAAAAAGATAGGTTATTAAAAATAGACATCTATTACAACTAACAAAAAATATTGTAATATGTATCTATTACAACTGGCGAAGATAGAGTTGTTAAAAATAGACATTTATTACAACTGGCAAAAAAGAATGGTTGTAATAGGTATCTATTACAACTGACAAAATAAAAGAGTTGTTAAAAGTAAGTTTACTACAACTGTCTGATAAAAAGAGTTGTAAAAAACATTTATTACAACTGACTATTTGTGACAGTTGTAAAAATACAGTTGTAATAAGGTCATTTTGTTGTAGTGTATATATTCATATATAATTAAGTTAAATTATTACAAATTTTGTTTCAATGTATTAAACAAGAGTTTATTCGAGTTAAAATATCGATTTTTCAAATCACCAAATAGATCTAACAATATTTAAGTTAAATCACTTAATAAATTAATATATATATATATATAAGTTGAAATATAAATTTTATTTTAATAAATTAAATAAATTTATATATGTTAGGATATAGATTTTATTAAATACAAAAATACAATAGTTGAAATAAAAATCTACTTACTATTAACAAATAAATTTGTTAAACTATGGAGACCGTCATTAAATAGAGCTGTAACATTTTACTACTGGGAAAAAAGAAAACCGTTGGTTGAAGTCACATGTCGTTGTGTTAGAGAACAAGCTCGGTTTGCTTACTAATACATTTTTGCAACGGTTTCAAAATGAAGACGTTTCTGTTTGGGACAGCAGAATGCAGCTAAAATATTTCAACAAAGGTGTTGCGCCGGCAGGGCATCGAAAAATCCATTTTTTACAATATAATTAGGCATTGGTATGGCATCGGCAAGGTGTTAGTGAAGTGTTGGCAAATCCAACCATAAATTTTTAACAAGGAGTCAGCAAGCCGTCACAAAGGCGTTTGAAATATAGCGTAAAAATAGCGTTCTAAAGGTGGTCAGTAAGTGCCCCACGGAGGACATCTGCATGGCATCGAAAATATTTTTTTGACAACCTCTATACTAATGCTATATAGGCATTAGAGCAGGGTTGAAAAGGCACATAACGATGCCAAGCCCGCCTTTTATAACGTCGGTAAGCGTAGTTGTTTCTGTAATTTGTAGTGATCCTAATCAGAGTGCTACTCAAGTTCATCAAATTATACATAGCAAATGAATTTATGCATCTCCAATACATCATAAACTTCATAATAAAGTTGTCTCTATATATAATAAAGTGCTAACTTCTCCATAGCACTGCACAACGAAAATAAGCGGTAGTAGCTCCATAAAATATCATATATAAGAGTAGCATAAGCCTCCGACACATCCTCTACATAGCTCCATGCATTATTACCGTACTTGTCTCTTTATCTATTCATTTAAGAGTACTTAATAAAATAAGAGCAATGCAAATACCCTAGGGTCAAACAACAGTCTGGTATGAGCAACCTATAAACCTCAGAAAAAGATGTAAGTCAATATATCATAATAGAGTAACATGGTATGGGAAGTCATATCTGACCTACTCCTACATCCAACAGGTTAGCACATGAACACAATATATGCCAAATACTATCATTAATATGGGTGTGATATTCATCTAAGTGCAAAAGAGGTAGCCGGGGTATTAGACTCCGAAAGAGTTAGGGGTATGCTCTAGGGGCAATTCTGTAAATTATCATTAATTAATTAACTCTGCAGTATCAATTCTCGTTTATAATAAAGAAGTTTTTCTTTCTGTATATATTTTTTATAACGTGTTATACATAATTAAATATTTAATTAAAATATATTTAGTAGAAAATCCATAAAATGTGTTTTTGCGAAAGTAAATACAAATAGTTATAACCATGAGTATTGTATTATAATATTATAAAGTGCATCATTCTAAATGTTTCTGGTCAAGATGCATCGAGATTCGATATCGATGTATCCATTGTGATAAAGTATGTAACGTCCTTCAAATGTTGGACAATGTATTACTCATAGCTAATGAAGACACCTAGGGGTTACGAACTGATAATTATAAGATAGATATAGGATGACTCACTCGATAGTTTTCTATAAGTTAATATAATTAAGGTCAAACTAAAAATATTGATATGATTGATTTACATAGTTCTCATGACTTGAGAATACTATCGATCTTCAATATAAAAGCTCTACTTTGATTATAGTCAAATAATGACACGGCATCCATCAATTGATTATAGTTGGGTCGAGTGGAAGTATTAAAAGTGAAACACTATTCAAGAGAGGATTCGTCTCCTCGGTTATATGGGGTTAATATCACAGTCAACTCAGTCAAAATATCTGACCAGAGTAGCTCAGTCAATAATAGTTGGTATTATTGAACAAAGGACTTTGTGTTTAGATTATAGAGTTGAATATGGACGATAATGGAATTTCGACCATTACCAAATTCTATAAGTCCAAAGTGGTGTAGTTTTGACAAAGAGAATTGGCATGAAAAATAGTCACAATCAGTTAACGCTTAACAAAGTAAAACTGAAATTTACCAGAACCAAGGAAACGATAAATTTTGCCAAAATACCGCACTACTTGCTAAGTGATGTGTGAACATTGATATTCGAATAGTATGATAATAATCGCTGACCAAATTTGCACCTGACAAGTCACGCAACTGAAACGATGAATTTTCCTTTGACCAAACGATTTAGTTTATTTTTTAATTGTTATAAATTAATTTAACTAATTATATTTTTGAAATATTAGTTATGGAATTTGATTTTGATATGATAAATAAATATTATTAAATATATTCATAATAGTTATAAATATATCAAACGATGTACGATATCGAAAAGCGTTAAATTGGATAATTGAAAAAGTATTTGTTCGGGCCTTAAAAGAGTTTAAAGCCCATGATGGGGACTGGTTAATTCGGCTATACCATGGGCTGATAGAGTTAGGGGTATGCCCTAGAGGCAATTATTTAACTTGTTACATATATCTAACTCGATAATCAATCTTGTTCAAAATAAAAGGTGTTTTATTTCTATTAGATACTTGATATAATGTGTTATATTAATTACCAAACTTAAGTAAAAGTATATTTGATAGAAAATCCGTAAATGATACGCTTTGTGATAGTAGTTACAAAGTGTTGTAACCGTGAGTAATTTATCATAATGAAAACAAATATACCATTTTAAATGTTCCTAGTCAAACTGTATCGAGATTGGATATCGATACATCTATTGAGACTATAGAGTACGTAACACTCTTCAAATGTTAGGAAATATATTACTCACGACTTCTAGGGGCAAATAAGGAGTTATGCACTGACAATTAAGGGATATCTATGGAATAACTCACTCGATAGTTTTAAGTTTGTTAATATAATTAAGGCCAAAAAGAAAAAAATCGATGTGACTAATTTACATAGTTCTCTCGACTTCAGAATACTGTCGATCTTCAATATGAAAGCTTTGCTTTGATTATAATCAAATCATAACATGGCAACAATCGAGTGACTATAGTTTGGTCAAGTGGAAGTATTGGAAGTGAAACACGATATTCGTCTCCTTATTACACGAGGTTAGAATCACGATCAACTCAAAATCAAAGTCTTCGGTAATAACAGTTCGATTGATAATAATTGTTATTATTGGAAAAAGGACTTTTTGTTTGGTCTATATAGTTGAATATTGACGATATTGGAATTTTGACCGTTACCGAATTCTATAAGTCCAAAGTAATATAGTTTTGATGAAGAGAATTGGTGTAAGTAAAAGTCACAAACTAGGTAAGACATAATAAAGTAATTAAAACTAATTTTACAAAAATTAAGTAACTGATAAATTTTGTTAAAATGTCAGCTCACCTGCTAAGTGACAAATGAACATTAATATTTGAATAGTTCGATATTGATCGCTGATCAAATTTACACCTGACGAGGCACATAACCGAATGAATTCTCCTTTGACTAAATGATTTAATTAATTTATAATTGCTATAAATTAAATAATATTTATGGCATATTATTTATAAATTTGACTTTGATTTGATAAATGAATATTAAACGTATTTATAAAAGTTATAAATATATTAATCGATATAAGATATCGATAAGTGCTTTAAATTAGATTTAAATACAGAATACTAGTTCAGGCTCTAGAAGGGTTATGGCCCATCATGATGTTGATAGGATCGGCAGAAACATGAGGCCAGGGGCGGCTACTAGATGAACTAAAAAGGAATTTTTATCCCACCTTTTGGAAAGGCTGTGATACCATGGATTTGGCTAAATGGATTTCGTGATTGTCGAGGTACGAAGGCCGAAGAGATGATTATCAAGTTTCGATATCATTTATAAGTAAGGCTATGGATGATAGTCAAGAGGATTCAGGCTAATGGCATCCCAAAATTTGCACGGTATGGATTGGAGCTTCCCCTAGGTAGGGGATCGAATCAGATCTATGGCTGTGGATCACTCAGATTGGAAGTTAAGCTCAACGATTATCGCTCAATAACTCAACAAATACTAGGAAATCAAGAAAACAACCATGGAAATAAGGAGAGGAGATAAAGGGGAACCCACACAGGTAATCTTTAGACCGCACAAGGCATGCATGACTGATCGATGTTGATCTTCCATAGGGATTGGTGCCAATCGCTCATATGGCCCTAAATGGATTCCATTTTTTTGGATTGGTCCATCTATCTTCTGCATGTGGATTTTCAGCTAGATATTTACACGGCTTCTACTATAGATACTAGACCATTGGCTCAAGGAAAGAGATCTTCTTTGAGGAGGCTCTCTTCTTCTCTCTTGGTTACGCTCTGCCATTTTTATTACTCAAATTCAAATCATTGTAACTGTAATTAGCAGTATAAATAAAAAAGAAAACTTTTGGAGTAGACGTAAGTTGGAATACGCTGAACCGCTATAAAATCTCATGTCCATTTCATGTCTTTCAAATTTACTTTACTGTTCTTTATATTTTATTCTCTACTTCATTCTGTTTGGATATTGGATATTAAACATTTTGGTGCTTTCATATTATTTGTGTGTTAATGTCCATTTTTGACTCCAACATTTTGACGCTTTCATTGAGGACTTGCATCTGTCGATTTGGAAGTTCGAATCTATGATTTGGAAGCTTGGATACTTGGATCTTGGAATCAATGGTGAGGCAATCAGAAAGAAGACCATTGGCAGATAGAAGTCACCATGAAGGAAGTTAGGAGACATACTCTGGAGCTGGAACTAATCAACCCTCCGTCTACATAACTAGGAATGATATGGCTACTATGATGGATGCTATGTAGGAGCAGATGATGAGGAGGAAGAGGAGATGATGCAGAATTTCCTTAGGCATATTGGATAAGTTAGAGCATAAAACCAAGGATTTGGAGAAGCTAGAAATCTTGATCAAGGAGTTGGAGAGTAGGAGCCATAGGAAATTAGAACCAAGAGCATGGAGTCGAAGCCAACAGGTAGGAGAACGAAACAGAGTAGCTGGGTGCAATCCTCAACCAACAAGGAGGGATCGGCACCGATCGCCTATGGCAAGGGGCATTCCCCTGGTTCCGGCTAGATTGGTTCATGGTAGGCCAATGGTCGATGCTGGGCAGTTTGGTGTGGATCAAAATGTGGATGCATGTCCAGAGGAGTATGTTTCGGGATTCCCTCGTAGAGATGAGGGTAGGCTAGAAATGGTGATTGGAGGCTACCTTTGGATAGTAGTGACATGTTTGTGGAGATGATCAGACAAGCTATGAGAGGAGGATTTGGTGAACATGGATCTGGAAGATGCGAATAGGAGTCCATTCACTCCTAACATTAGATGTGCTAGGAATCCACCGGAGTTTAAGTTACTTACATTAAAGGCGTATGACGAAAATCAGACCCTATTTTACATTTAGTGAGGTACATGAGGCATATGGAGGCACTGGGGGAATCGAAGGAAATGCTGGCACATTGTTTTTCCTTGTACTTGGCGAATATAGTTTCTGTGTGGTTTAGGCAATTGAAGAACGGTTCTATTGGTATTTGGATGGAATCGATTGTTAAATTCATAAGGCAATTTCGAGTCCACGTCATAAAACCCAAGAGCATAACGTCATTAGCAACATTAAGCAAAGGGCAAAGAGTCCTTGAGGAGTTTCTTTACATGGTTTAATGTGGAAGTTGCTTCGGTGGATCAACCTGATACATTGATGGTCTTAATGGCGGTAGTATCTGTGATTGCAGACGACATAGACTTTAAGATTTTATTGGAGTGGGATCCACCAATAGATGTTGAATAATTTTTCCACAAAGCTGATAGGTTCTTGCGACAGGAGGATGCTAAAGTAGGTAGAGAAGAGGTAGATGTAGTAAGGGATGGAGGACCATCTGTAGAAGGTTCTGGAAAAGACAAAGGTAAGCGGTAAGCGGATGATAGCTTCAACAGATCAAAGCAACAAAGGAGAGAACCGAAATTCTCTTCTTATATCGATTTGAACTGGATCTTGGAAAGAATTTATTTGGATACTCGAGGACGCCTTCCATGCCGAAGGCCGACAAGGAGAGAGCCCACCGAGTGTGAGCGGACATCAGGAAAATACTGCATATTCCATGAGCTAGATGGACACACTACTAACAATTGTAGGCACTTGAAGGATAAGGTTGAGGAACATGTCAGGGATGGAAGGCTTCCATAATATGTAAGGACTTGGGCTGTGGCGGTGGAACAGGAGCAGCCACCGTTTGCATTGAATGGAAATGGCCTTGGATCGAGGTCACAGATCATCATCTTTTGATCGGGATGGCATGAACTAAATAAATAATACACTCCACAATAAAATGGCTATGTCACTTACACATGTATAGGGTCGAGGTCAGTCCTTAGGCATGCTCCGAGATGACGATAAACCGTCATGCTCGAAGAGGCAGTGTTTGGTTTTTCCTGTTTTTGGTTTTATGGTTTTTTTGTTATAAGAAAATAAATTTAATAATTTAACTAATGGAATGCTCAAATCTGCATTTAAAAGTAATAAATGAATCAGGTTGCGATTGTCCTGACCGAAGAGATCAGGCAATTATCGCTACGTACGAATCCCTTTGTCGAAGAGTGGTAGGATGGACTCGTACAAGGATTATGCCCTCGATTGGGGGATCGAGGCCGAAGAATGATACCTTACAGATCGCATTATGTTCCGACCAAAGAGATGGAACAGAAGAAGCAAGAAGTAAGCTGCTTTACGGGAGAGTGACATGGTCGGTCTGCTTATCATTGTGCCCTTCACATTGAAGAGTGAGTAGGGTTCGGAGAGACCATGATTGACCTAGGAAGGCCATGACATCACTTTATGTTCAAGGAAACTGAACCGGAGTGCAGGAAGTAATGCCACTTTGCCGAAGAGCAACAAGATCGGCTTACTTATCGTTGTTCCCCCTTATGTCGGACAGTGACTGGATGAGGTCCAACAAGAGCTCGGAGAGGCTATGATCGGTCCAGAGAGACCATAAATTAGGCTATTAGTTTGGAGACCTTGGAATTGGCAAAAGGTCCGGTGAGATCATGGATCCTATTACTGGCTTTGGATGGATATGGATTCAGCCAAGGATTTGGAATGGTTTCGGAATTGGCAATCAACTCAGAGCGGCAGCGGATTACGGCATTCGATTTGGAAAATTTTGTATTCTGGATTGGAAAATTCGATTATTAATGGATTATGGACTTCAAACTTATGGCAATTCAAAACACCGCTTTCTATTGCAAAGCATGTTCTGAGAGGAAAATGTTATCCTGCCTTTTGGTAACACCGTAATACCATGGATTTGGCTAAATGGATTTCATGGTCATCGAAGCAGGAAGTCTGAAGAGATGATTATCAGGTTCGAATGAGATATAAGCAAGGCTATTGATGATAGTCAAGCAGATTAAGGCGAATGGCACCTTAGAATTGGCTAAATATGGATTGGAGCTTCCCTTAGGCAGTGGATTAGATCAGATCACTATGGCTATGGATCACTTGGATTGGAAGTTCAATTCTACGATGATCATTTAATAACTCAATAAATACCAGGAGAATCAAGCAAACAACCATGGAGACACAGAGTGAGATGGAGAGGGACCCACATAGGCGATCGCCGTGCCCCACAAGGCATGCATGACCGACAAGTGCCAATCCCCCTATAGGGGTTGATCGCTCATATAGCCCCATATGTGCCCTATTTTTTTTGGATCGATCCATCTCAGCTTCAGTCCTTTACACGCAGATTTTCAGTTAGATATTTGAATGTATTCCCCTATAAATACCGGATCATTGCCTCAAGAAAAAATATCTTCTTTAGGGGGCTCTCTTCTTCTTCTCGCTTTGCTACACTCTACAATTTTTATTACTCAAATTCAAATCATTGTAACTTTTGGAGTGGACGTAGTATAGAGTATGCCGAACAACTATAAAATCTCATGTTCATTTCATTTCTTGATGCTTTAATTTATCGTGCTTCATATTTTATTCTTTACTTCATTCTATTTGGAGATTGGATATTGAACATTTTGGTGCTTTCACATTATTTGGGTATTGGGGTCCATTTTTGACTCTGACGGGAATAAAGATGGATGGCTAAGATGGAAGGACATTGAGTAAAAGAAATGATTCTAAAATCTCTCCTTCCTTCCTCTATTTAAACATCTCTTCGGCCATTTGATAAGAATCTTTTTTTAAGCCACCAACCCCATTACTTTGTTGACTGATCTTCCCCTTCACATCACTCTAGTCTCTAAAGCCCAAGTCAAATCAATATAACGTCCACCAGATAGCTAGTGTTCAACGATTTAAGGGCAAATAATTTGTTGGATCGAAATTTGTTTCTAGGAGGTTACACCATCATTTCAAGGTGTGCTTACGGGCTTTAGCTGTAAGGTATATTTCTAATTAAATATAAATATTAATTTAAGTGTATAATGATCATTATACATACATACACACACACACACATATTATATAATATTGTTAGTTGTGCGACGATTCCAAAATGTAGATTTATTATCACAATTTCAATTGGTTATATGTACAAATATATACGTTTAATTTTGTTAATGATAATTAATCTATATAGAGTACTGCCTAGAATAATAAAAAACATTTTTGATTATTTATATAATTTAATATATAATATACACATATATTTATGTGGCTTATAATTTAAATACTATATTATAATTATATAAAATTTAAAAATAAAATTATACATATGATGTTTAATAAGTATATGATTTTGGAACTTTTTTATTTATGTATTATTTTTAAATAATATTTAAATCAGCTTATCATATGTATAACTATATAACTTCATCTATGTATATATTATAAAATATATTTTATATTTTACAAAATCATATTGATACATAGTTAGCTCATAGTAGAAATTTAAAGAACATATTTTTTTTAAATATTTAATTAAATCGAAAATTTATATGACTATTCCTAATGGTAGTGAACCACATAGCTCTGTTGTTTGTCCTATGTTTTAATCATTACAGGGTTATGAGGCTTGTGATTTCACGATTACCTTTTTTCCCTCTTATCAATTCCTACTTGGAATGCTAGCACTACCTTAGAGGCACTAATGCAATTCTCACATTCGTCCATACAAGTCGTTCAGGCTAAAACAAGCCGAATGCACCACTTCTACTACATCCATTTTGTAATTGTAACGACCCAGAATTTTGGTCGCTTGGTTTCGAACGTTTAATTTATTTTTAAATGTTGAATTGGAAATATTAATTGATTTTGAATATGGAGATTTTGATTGAATTAGTGAAATTGTGACGATCCGTATTTTTAACTACTTTTAATTATCAAATTTAATATAATTATTGAACAAAAATGGTTAGAAATAAAATTTTAATGATTTATTAATGTTGTAATTTAATATGAACTCAAATAAAATTTTGAAATAACTAATTTCGATGATTTTGGCAATAATAAATATCGAAATGAAATTCTATGTATTTAATGTGTTATAATCAATAATATGAATTGATTACGAAATGTCGAATTATTTGGATAAAAATAAAACGTTTGTTGATAACAAAACTCATTTGAAATTAAGGTTATTAATGTGATTTATTGAATAATTAAAATTGTTTAAAATTTAATATTGCAATTATTTAAATAATCAAATCATGAATTAGTGTAAATGAAAATAAAATCAAAAAATTGATTTAAATTTTATTTAAATATGAATGAGGATTTTTAACATTTAAAATTTGGTTTAAAAGCGAATAACTAGAATTGGAAATTTTAAATTATAATTAACGAGTAAAAATAACCATTTTGGCCATTGTCTTGGATTTCGACGATACTAGTTTTGTCGAATTTGTAATATTGAATTATTATATGATTTCAAGTTTCGTAGCAGTTAGACTTGTCGTTTGGCCGTATGGGCTTGAAACACATAGAAATTAGTTTAAAGAATTCGATAATTTAATTTCGAAAAGCTATCTTCCGCATATGATCGAACTAGGCCTTGAAACTTGTTCCATTGTGTTCAGAATAGGGGTAAAACATTATAAACGCTAGGCGGTACGCTTCATTTAATGTTCATCCGAAAAAGTATGTGAAAGTGCAAATAATAATAAAATAATATGTATACATGTATATATACGTGCATATAATCCAGCAAAACCCGTTCTTTTGCCCTAGCTGCCTCTTTTTTTTTAATGGCCAATGTTCTTCAATTTTCCTTCCCGTTTACCCACGATCCTTTCACCCATTGCGGAAACACTCAACTTGGAAATCGTCAAGCTTCTCGAGCTCTCAACATATATAAGGTCGAGATCATCAATTTCACCACGTGGTGGGCCAGATCTGGCCGCATTCACCTTCGATTCAAACGTAATAATCACGACGGCGGCAACATAAGGGATGACTGGATCTGGGTCATAGCGTGATACGCTTCGAGGCGATGGTGGCTGATCGTCATCTAGGTGAGTGGGTAGGTTGAGATAATTAGATAATGGAGGCGGCGTGATGGGTTTGCTCGACCTGGAGTATTCGTAATGAAGATGAAAGCAATGTATGACTTTGATCTGATCGTATAGTGATGAACAGCCCAAAATATTGGTAGGTTTATTATTAAAAAGAAAAAGAATTTATTTATGTAAATTTTATTCAAATATTATAAATTTTATATCTTTCACATACGAGGTATGATTGAGACGAAACAAGTGGCATTGGAATCATATTGATGAAGGCTTTGGCGTGGAATTGAAATGGCATTTATTTGAGTTGAAATATTTTTAATTTCAAATAAAAAGTGAGTGTTTTATACACTCACGATGAACTAAATATTTTTATGTTTTTTAAATTTATATCGTGAAGTGATTTAAAATTTATTGACAGCCGTTTGGTAAAATTTAACTGAAATTTAAATTGGTATGAATTAAAATGATAGGAATTTGAATTGACAGTTCAAATTTGAAATGAAAAATAAATTGCTAGTTAAATTCTCGATTATTGTTAACTAGTAAATCGTTATGATATTTAAACTGATTGGGTGCTGATTGTGATGGATGTTATTTATTGATATTTTGGATGATCTGGATGTGTATTTAT
Organism: Allium cepa; assembly: GCA_030765085.1. Taxonomy (NCBI): domain Eukaryota; kingdom Viridiplantae; phylum Streptophyta; class Magnoliopsida; order Asparagales; family Amaryllidaceae; genus Allium; species Allium cepa. The sequence goes on from CM060942.1 coordinate 552,273,030, forward strand.
TTTGATATATCATGTTATCGTCATGTATATTATTTACAGTATATAAAACTATAAATCGAATTATTTCAAATAAATAAAGAAATAGGTTGAAATGATTTATGACAATGACACTGTGATTTGGATTAAATGATGTATACACATCCTTGAAATTAAATTGAAATAACTGATCACATGGACATAGGATAGAAAATCATATACGGACACTGGATTGGTTAAATTAAATGATTCTAGGATTTTGATTTGAAATAATTCAAATTGATTTTGATTTTTTAAAGTAAAATCGAATTTATGGAAATGGAATCATTTTTGAACTCAAGCTCGAAATGTTAAAAATGATCTTATTAATTGGAATTGTTTAAGAATCGAGTTTAAAATTTTAAAGTTGTGATTGAGAAACCATTCGGATGGTGGAAATTGATTTGTTTAAGTGATTTGACATGTTACTTGAACTTTGACATAAATCCAAGTAAAAGTAATTTAAATGAATATTTCGAAATTTGAGCTCGAAAGTGGATTGTTTTAAAAATTCAAACCCTAAATTGAACGTTGAAGTTGAATTTATTTAAGTGATTTAAATCGATATTTTGAAATCGAACTTGAATTTATATAAATTGAAATGGTTTGAATTTGAGAGTTGAATTAAAATTAATTCAAGTTGGAATTGAATTGAAATTAATTGGATCTGAAATCAAAATTAAATTAATTTGGAATTGAAATTGAAATTGAAATTGATTTGAATTAAAATTTGAATCAAAGTTAATACGAATTGAAATTGAAATTGGATCAATTTAAATAGAAATGGTAATTGAATTGTTTTGAATTGGCAAGTTTAGAATTGGATCAGTTTGACTTTGAAACTATTTTCAAAATAAATTATTTTATTATACAAACTGTTTAAAAACCTATCTTTTAGATGTTTAAATTACTTTGATTTTCCAAACTATTTTAGTCTATAAACCATTTTCAATACTAAAACTATTTTATATTAAACTATTTTAACTTGTAAACTATTTTAACTTGTAAACTATTTAAAATTTTAATAATATTTTCTAAAAATTTAAACCGGTCAGTGTGGGAATGTTTATATTCAAATCATGGATTTAAATGCTAATTGGGATAAAATGAATTTATAAGCCAAATTGTGATTCGAATAGAATTTGAATTGGAGTGAAAATGACTTTCAAGTGGAAATTGACATATTTGAAGTAAATATGATATTTCGAAATGAAATTGATTTTGAAGCGAAGATGATATTTTGATATCACGTATGAATCATTTTCGAAATGTAAAAGTACAAATCGGTGTGTAAAATGGAGTTTGGTTGTAAAAGAGACCAAGGCCTCTTATTGGCATACTCTCTATCAATATTGGAGCCACATTAACAACTGTGTACGCGGAGGAGACTCCAGAACGAAGTGGTTGGATTTGGCATACTAGATTTAAAGAAAGAAAACGATGATGATGGACCCCGGCACTTATGCCAATTTGAAATGACTAAAACAGAATGGCTTGACAGGGCTAAGTGGGCTAATTACCCCTAGCGGACATCCGTTCTTTGATTTTCTTGGACTCGGTCCATATTATAATTTTTATTATTGGTTTTGATTTGTGCAACTTGATTTGGGATAGCCTCCCTTTGACTCGATATGAGATAGATGGACGCGTTGGGCGGTCATGGCTACGATGCTTACCACCTGCCTACGACCCGAACTGGTAGTATCCTACCTTGGGTATTGCCTCACATACCTTGTCATACTTTTATCCTCATACGAGACCCCTAAGATTTTGGTTTAGTGATGTCATATCACGGCGCATCCCTATTCACCGACGGTTTACTGGTATTTTATATGCAAACTGTACGATAATGCTTAGAAACGCACTAAGGCGGATCAATGTAAAGCCTTAACGCTAAGAAAAATATTTATTTTATTTATTAGACATTATATATGTAGCATATTCTACTACATATAAATATTTTGATGGATCCTTAAGAGATGGAAAATCCCATAACATCATTTGAGTTATTACACGCACGTTATACACTGGATAGGAAATGTAAAACCCGTAAACTTCTCTAATGTCATGACACTGATGTTATATGCGATATCGATTTGACACACATAAGAATATTTTATTCTTGACTCGAGTGTTTTGTCTTTTTATTACGCTTGGGTCGGGCCTGAGTATTTCGGTGCACCGAAGATTTATTTTGGAGGACAAAGTCAAAGATTTGGTATATTATTACTATTAATATTCCCTGCATCATGTCGTTTGCCGCATTATTTATTTATCCCGGATGAATATATAACTTTGATAAATGTTGTAAAAATTATAATCAAATGTGTAATACAAACAGCTTCATGAACTATTTATTTGATTATTATATTTTATCATTCCGTTGCGAGATTCTATATTTGTTTTCTTCTTCTTTTCTTATTTTTCTTAATTAACCTCATTGATTATCTATATTCCAGATTGTTTAAGTTGGACATATGTGGCTTATTGTCGATTTAAACATTTTGAAATGTGGGTCGTCACAATTGGCAAAGAAGCTTTGGTTTAGCAATAACCTTAGCTTTGTAGGGTTTGACCCATTAAAGGTAGGGTAGTAATACTCTAGAATGAATCATTTGAGTGTATATATATGAGGGAGCGTACTTGTTAGTGTTATGAATTGGTTTATATTGTGTTTACTTTGTGACGGCCCGGAATTTATAACAATTTAAATTGGAATATTTCATTGATTTTAAATATTTAAAAGTTAATTTTTAATTTGAATTAAAATATCACTATTTATTTGATATTTAAACTATTGAATTTAATAATTTGAAGTTGGGTAAAATGTTGAATCTGGAGTTTTAAGCCTGTTAAAAATAATTTAAGGACTTGTAAAATTTATATTGATAGTACTGAAGATAGTAAAAGTGTTGAAATGGAATTTAAGAATGTTTTGTTAAGTTTTGAAAATATATCGTTTAAATCGATGTTCAAAATAGTCTTTTGAGGCACAGTCTCGGAATTCGATGAAACCAGTTCCATAAGATCCGAAATAGTTAGTTATTATCGGATTTCAATTTTCGTAGCGTTTGGAGTTACCGTTTGGAGTTACCGTTTGTCCATACGGGTGAGGAACGTGCTGAAATTAAAATCGAAAATTTAATATTTAAACTCGATTCAAAATACTATCTTCCACATATCACCGAATTAGGTTCCGAAACATGTTCCATTAGGTTCGGAATGCGGGTAAAACTTTATAAACGCCCGGCGGCATGTCCGATTCGGAGTTTGAGATTTCCCTATATATAATACGAGATATTTTGAATAAAAAATTAAATAAAAAAAGGGTCAAAACCTATATCAGCCGGCCTACCCTTATTGAGCCAACCTATATCTGATCACGCCGTTTCCCTTTCGTAAAAATCAGATGTCTCTTTCATTTCTTATCCTAGGTCGTGCAGAACAAATCAAATAAAAAAAATGAGGACGCGAACGAATAGAATTGAGTCGCGAGGCCAGAAGTATGGGGCGGCGATCTAGGGCGAGTCGTGCAAGGGCATGCGATATTGGGAGGTCGCGACTACGGCGGTAGCAGGTGGCGATCGAGCAAGTTTACGGCAAGGGGAGACTCGCGCCCGAAGAAGGACACGCGAGGCCGTGGAGAGTGAGGCAGAGTCGAGCGTGCGATGTGGGGTCGTAATCGATCAGTTGCCTGGTGGTGGTTCGCGCGCAATAGTGGCGGTTGCTTTCGTTGCCGTAGAGGCGTTGTGCTTAGGGCAGCCCGCGAATCTAAGCAAAGAAACTCACGGCATCTTAGTTGTCGACAGCTTTTGGGTGAGCAGTTTCTTGTTTCTTATTCCTTCTTGGATTTGAAATTTAAAATGTTTAACTATGGAAATAATCTTCAATTATAGAAGATCCTTGTGTTCCTACTGAAGTAAGAAAAAGAAATACATGTTATAAAAAAAAAAAATCACTAGTTCATTTAATTTATCAAAGGAAAAATTAATTTCTCGTTTGTTCGAATATTAATAAACCAAAAGTGTTGTTCAAGTTTAAAATTGGGAAGAAACAAACTGAAATGGAAGTGGACTGCAAACGAATCAAAGGTGAGTTAATCTCACTTCTTTGGATTTTTTATTTATTTAAATTTAAATGGTTAAATTTAAATAATTGGTTGAATGATTGAATTGATTTGATATGCACTAATGATCTGGTGACTTTGGTTTTGATTGGTTCTCGAGTTAATTGTTGCTTGACTCGAAGCATTTTGGTTTTAAATTATTTTAAACTTAAATCATAAATAAGAAAATGTTTTCATTTTAAAGTTAATAAGGGCTTAACGATTTGTGATTCAATAAATTGGTGGGGTAATTAAAATTGATAATTAATTAATTCAACTAAATAATGATTTGGGTTAATTAATTAAGTCTAATTAATTTAGAATGATGATTGGGTGGTTTGATAAGTAATTACTTAATGTAATTAATAAAATATATACTTTATGTAATTAATCAAGAGATTAATTAAGATAATTAATTAAGGAGTAATTTATTTATTTATTGAAGTAAATAAAAAGGTAGTTAATTACTGGTTGAGATTAATCAAGAGTGATTAATATTTGTGGTTTAATTAATGGTTAATTACTTAATGTGGTTAATTTAGACTAGGATGAATTAAAGTGTAATTAGAAATCATTAATTTATATATAATTAACGATGAAATTAAAGAATGATTAATTAAGATTTATTAATCAATACTAAGTGATTTATGAGAAACTGATAAATATAAATAATTAAGGATTAATGTAATCAATATAGCTAATTAATTTATAAAGTAAAAAAAGATTAATTATTGTTTTTGGTTAAGAATAACTAATCTATGTAATCTATTAAAGATAATTACTTGAATATAATTAAAGGGTAATTAATCCAGGATGATTAATTAAGATGGATAATTAAAGGATGATTAATTAATTGATTCGAAATTAATTAATGTCAAGTGAAGGAATTTAAGTGATTGGGGTTAGTAATTCAATCAAAATTAATTAAATTAATTTTGGTAGCGATCAAGCTTTGCTTATGGATGATGGAATGGTATTGGATGCTTGAATGAGTTGATATCTTTGATATGAAATGTTGTGTATTTCATTTGGATAACTTGGGTTAGGATGACATGAGACTCGAAGAGACCGGGGTCGGGTATTGGAAAATATCTGAAACCACTCCGAATTTTTATAGATTGATATGTGAAATCAATAGACCGGAATGAAGGGATTTAAGTGAATTGGACTATTTAATCTAAATTTTGGTACTTAGAAAATTGATGTGTGAAATAAGTGATGTCTATAACAAATTGTGAATTTGTCAATTTATACGAGTTACCCTGGGTTTTGTTTAAGTTGTATGCATTGTATTCCATGTTATATGGGTTTACTCACGCTGGTTTTCAGCCTGACCCAGGTGTTACTTTGATGTAATGCTCGGGCCAGACCAAGTATTACATATTTTTAGGTAAGGGCGTTCTGAAGCATAGAAGTCGAGCTGGATGGCAGGAACGTATGGAGTGTTTCCGCTGTAATATATTTCTGATTATCTGAGACATGATGATTGTGTATATCCAGTGTCTGTATATATGTGTAACTCTGATGTATTAAAATGTAATCGACAGATATAGTACTCTTTTGTAAACTATTATTATTTGTTATTATATTTTATCCGTTGCGAATGTGAGATGTTGGTGTTTCTGATCTTCTTCTTCTATCTCTTTCTTACTTTTCTTAACTATTCGAAATTTTCGGGATCAAAAATTTTGAGTCGTTACAGTTGGTATCAGAGCTGAAAGGTTAAGTGAGAACCTTGGCTCTGGTAGGGCATTAAATAGAGTCCATAGTACTCTAGGATGAGTTGAGTATATATATATATATATATATGTATGTATGTATGAGAGCGTACTTGTTATTTTCTTATATAAAGGTTTTATATAAAAATATATTTTGATATATAAAGAAATATTTCCTTCTAATAAATATTAAGGTGATTGGTTGTTAAATTATTGGAATTAAATTAAGAAGTAATATAATACGACCAAATTGAAATCTTGAATTGGAATTAAATTAAGTGGTAATAGAAATACAACCAAATTAAAATTAAATGAAGATAAGTTTGAAATGGATCCAAAATTAAATGGTATAAAGAGATAAGTTGATTTGATTTAAAGGATTAAGTCAACATTCAAAAGTTTAACTCGAATTTATATAATCGAGATGGTTTAAATTAGATATTGGAATTGAATTCATTCAAATTGAATCTGATTTGAATTAATTGGATTTGAGATTGAAGATGTATAAGTTTAAAAATTTAAATGGAAAATTTGTATTGGATTAAATTGAAATGATTTGAAATTGAAGTGGATTCAATTGGAAAGTAGTCTGAATTAATTTTAATAATTTGGAATTATAGTTAAAGTAAATATGTTTAAAATCAAATGGAATTTGATTTGAATTTGGAAAGAAATCAAGATTGATTCAACTTGAATTAGGGTTAAATCAATTTCAATGGAAATTGAAGATTATTCAAATTGGAATTGAGTCAATTTAAATGGAAATGGAAATTTAAATTGAATTGATAGGGAAGTGAACAGTTTTGACTCTGGACTATTTTCAATATAAATTGTTTTAATATAAACTTATTTTTCCAAGCTATTTAATATATACAGCCTTTCTTTTTCAAAGCCAAATTATTTTATATTTATTCTACAATTATTTTGGAACTATTTAACAATTTTTCAATTGTTTTATAAACTAACTACTGTTTTTCAACTATTTTACAAATTGGTTACTATTTTATAACTATTTTGCAATTATTAAAAATTTCTATAACTACTTGACTATTTTTCAACTATTTTACAATTACTTAACTATTTTACAACTATTTCACAAACTATTAATTATTTTTCAACTACTTATCTATTTTAAACTTTCCAAGCTATTTTTTGAATTTTAGTTGGACAGAGTTCAAACTGTTTATAATCAGAGTGATTATCCTAATAGAATTGAAACAATTGTGATTATATGGATTAAAAATCAAAGTAAGGATGAATAGAAAGGAAATTGATTTAGTTAATAATCAATGAAAATAAATGCATAGAATGTACGTATATTATTCTATTCGCATAGTGATTTGATCCAGATTCGAGCAAAGAATTTCGAGATAGTTATATCGATCCGAGTTGGGATTTTTCACTCGATTTTCGACGATGAACCTGGATATGGATTATTGATTGGTTCTGGATATTCTCTATCATAGTTATAGCTATGCAAGGAGAATGACAGTTTCTAATCAAGAAACTAGATCTGAGTCCGCACTAGGAAGTCGGGTGGACGATACTAGTTCGAAGTGAAATTGTATGATCGAGCGATCGATCAGATTGGTATAGCATACGGATGATAGGTATACATCGTACGGCTTTGAATGGGATTGATATTTAAAATTTGTGAATAAGAAATGTGAAATGATTTCTTTTGAAATGAAAGTATATGCTGTGAAATATATAATGGATAAATGTGAAAATTGGATATTTTTATGATGATAAGCAAGATGGAAACAACTTTATAAAAAAAAGAGTAAGCAAATTGAATATTTGATTTAGAATGAAAAAGGTTATATATCTTTGTTATATAAAAAACTCACCGTGTTGAATCTATGGCCAAAAGAAAATGGATTTTGAAGGTGTTTGAAGTATAAAAGGAATTTTATACAAGTTTGAAACGATCCAAAGTTTTTTAATTTTATATATATATCTATATATATCTATCTATATATATATATATATATGTAAATGATCTTATGAGGATTTTGGAAAAAGGTTTTGGGAACCTTTGGATTTGGAAAGGCTTTTGATTTTGGGTAAAATCAATATTGGAATTTTAAAAGCCTAGTTTGAGATTTATCGATTTTGGAATAATCAATTTTGAGAAAAGGAGATTTATATGAGATTCATACTAGGTGTATGATTTAAAAGATACTATATGTGTATAGTATAAAGTGTTTTGATAATGGCTCTGGGGAAAAAGGCGCTCCCTTGAAATGAACTTCTTAGGAGTGCCACCGGGTGGTGCTGTCTTGAACCATAAAGGGGTTCTAAAGTTGATCCTGTGAGGAGTCCGGACAAAAGTAGTTCCTGAGGATTATGAGTAGTGTGTAGCGGAAGTCGAGGGGCGCCGATGCCTACAGAGGAATTTGGGTTATGCTGTGACGACAGTGTAACTCGATATCACTGCGATCTACTACAGACCATAGCAAAAGTCGTGTGTGCTGCTGAGAGCCAACAGTCTGCGTTTTCTTTTATATCGGTAGACTGCGACCTATGGTAATATAGCGAAAATCGTGTGTGCCATTGAGAGCCAACAGTCCGCGTTTGATTTTACATCGGTAGACTACGACCTATGTAGGAGTGGAGAAGTTTCATTTCGACAGCGAAAATTGAGGGCGCCGATGCCTACAGTTACATGGACTTTTGCTGCGATGGCAATGTAACCCTAGAATATAATTGCGATATGTTGTGGGTTCCATGGCGTAATCGAGGGGCACGGAATGCGTACAGTTACATGGACTTTTGCTGCGATGGCAACGTAACCCAGGATGTAACTACGACCATGGATGGGGGTGATGATTTCCAAAGCATTCTCACCAAGATATTTCCTCTATTTTCAAAAGCTGTTTCCTATATTTTCAATGGGTGTTGAAACGGGCTTACCAAGTACTTATAGATTTTTAGTCCTACGACTGATCAATGTATGATCGAATTTTATGAGAACAAAGATGGACTGCTTGAGACATCGAGTTATAAGAAGTATTTTTATAAAGAGCTATTTTAATAGTATTATGGGAACTTAAGAGTATTTATAAAATTTTAAAAGAAAAGTGTTGGGATTTTGGAAAATGAAAGAAAATCCAAACTGGAATTATAAAAGAAAAAAAAGATTTGAACTTAGGAAAATTTAATGAAGTGATTTATTGTAATAAAACGATTTAAAAGTTGGAAGTAAGCTAATTAGCTAAATAAATTATTTGATAAAGTATATTAATAAAATTTAACTCGGTTAAATAAATGGATTGTAAGTTAATAATGGAGTTTGGAAATGAACTCGAATTATAAATAGAATTCGACTTGGATTTGATAATGAATTAAATATGAGTGGAGAGGTGGTAAAGAAATAAAACGAAAGTGAATTACAATAGAAATGGTTTGAGTTGTAATCAAAACCCGGGTGAGTAAAAATAAATTGAGAATGGCTTTGTATTAATTATTCGAAAATGAATTAAGTTACTGAATTTAAAATTTAAAATGGGGTGAATAAATGGGTTAATTGAATTAAATAATAAATGGATGAAGTCTGATTGAATAGAAATTAAATCAAAGTTTTAATTGGGATTGGGTTATTAGAATGAACTTAAGTTACGAGGTGTATTAATTTGAAGTAAAATTACTTAAGTCAATAAAAGCTTGGTTTGGAGTAAGAATGGAAGACAATTAAATAAAAGTTTGGGTTAAATTTATTTGGAAATGGATATTAATATAAGCATCGAATATTGTCAAGCTCAATGAAATAGTTTTAAAATGAAACTAATGTGGAGATGGAATGAAATGCAAATGTATGGTTGGTGAATAAATTAGAAATGGAATGAATTAAATACAGAATAGTTAAAAATAATTTGAAGTAGTTATAAACTAAATGGGTACTCTATTAAGCGAATATCGTCGAATTTGCATAAAAATAGTTGTCGTTTGACGTAAACAAAGGTAAAGAAATTCTATGAATTAATAGAAGCAAATAAAATTGATTTTTGAATCATTTGAAGTGAATGTGAGCTGTTGAGTTAAAATTAATTGAATGTAAGCAATTGAGTTGTAAACCAATAAAATTGAACGAAATGGTATATGAAATGGTTGAAAGCAATTGAATTAGTTTTTAAATCATATAAATTGCTCGTAGAAGTTATTTAGAATGCATTTCTTTTAGAGTTGATGTGTTGTAGTTGTTCAAGTAAGAGAAATGTTATAAACTTCATATATAGTGCTTACATGTTTAAATTGAGTAGGTACAGGTACCGGGAAGCCGTCTGGCTGGATTTGGATGCGCTAATTGCTAAAATATTAAGCCGCTTTCTTAAAATGCTATATAAAGGTACGCCTATGCAATAAAAATAGGAAATATGAACTGTTTTTGTTTTTCCGACCGTGTGGGTCGATGTATATATATTTATATCTCTTGTCAAATTGCAAAAGCTCCTCCGTACAAAGAAGACTCTGTCAAAAATTTTCGAAAAGTTTGGGAGTTGGAAAATTTTTGAAATTTTTTTTGGAAAATTTTCTATTAGCGACAAAACGATTTCAAATTGGAATTTGAAATAAATTAGTGGATGAAACTAAATTAAAATAATGATATGAATCAGTTATAAATGGAAGATAAAATTCAATATTCAGAATTGAAGATAAATTGAATTCATATGGAAATGTATAAAATGATTTTAAAAGCTATGATTGGATGTTATTCCTAAGTAGGATATGCAGGTATTATAAAGGGAAAGGAAAATTGGTTTTGATTTCAGGAGATAATTTGAATTGCTCGACTCAAAAGGTATGTGTTTAAATTTCTGTATAAAATTGGATTGGGTTTTTGATCTAGCCACTTGGCCTTTTGTTTTCTTTTGGAATTTGGAGCCCGTAGAGGCATTTTGTAGTTGTACCGAGCTAGCCGCGCAAAGGAGACGCTGGCGAAATTTTTCTGAAATTTAGGGAGTTAGAAAATTTCTGAGAAATTTTGATAATTCAACATTTGGTTTTAAATTGAAATTTGAATGATTGAGCAAAAGGGTATTGTTTGAATCCTGTGTGAGAGTTTGGGAAGTTAGTAAGATGGACAGTGTGTCTTTAATAAAGATTGTTGGTTTGTTGTTAAAAACTGTTTAATTTTGAAAAATAGTAATGGTATTGAATCATTCTTCGTAACTAGCAATTTCGGGGACGAAATTCTTTTAAGGGGAAGGAATGTGACGATCCGGAATTTCTAACAATTTAAATTGGAATATTTAATTGATTTTAAACATTTAAAAGTTAATTTTTAACTTGAATTCAAATATCATTATTTATTTGATATTTAAACTATTGAATTTAATAATTTGAAATTGGGTAAAATGTTGAATCTGGAGTTTTAAGCCTGTTAAAAACAATTTAAGGGCTTGTAAAATTTATATTGATAGTACTGAAGATAGTAAAAGTGTTGAAATGGAATTTGGGAATCTTTTGTTAAGTTTTGAAAATATATCGTTTAAATCGATGTTCGAAAATAGCTTTTCGAGGCACAGTCTTGGAATTCGACGAAACCAGTTCCGTTGGATCCAAAATAGTTAGTTATTATCGGATTTCAATTTTGTACCATTTGGAGTTACCTTTTGTCCATACGGGTGAGGAACGTGTTGAAATTAAAATCGAAAATTTAGCATTTAAACTCGATTCCAAAAGCTATCTTCCACACATGACCGAATTAGGTTCCGAAACACGTTCCATTATGTGTGGAATACGGGTAAAACTTTATAAATGCCCGGCGGCATGTCCGATTCGAAGTTCGAGATTTCCCTATATATAAAACGAGATATTTTGAATAAAAAAATTAAAAAAAGGGTCAAACCCTATATCAGCCGACCTACCCTTATTGAGCCACCCTATATCTGATCGCGTCGTTTCCCTTTCATAAAAATCAGACGTCTCTTTTATTTCTTATCCTAGGTCTGCAGCACAAATCAAATCAAAAAAAAAGGATGCGAATGAATCGAATTCAGTCGCAATGCCATAAGTGGGGGCGGTGATCTAGGGCGAGTCGCGCAAGGGCATGCGGTACTGGGAGGTCGCGACTACGGTGGTAGCAGGTGGCGATCGAGCAAGTTTTTGGCAAGGGGAGACTCGCGCTCGAAGGAGGACATGCGAGGTCGTGGAGAGTGAGGCAGAGTCGAGCGTGCGATGTGGGGTTGTAATCGATCAGTTGTCTGGTGGTGGTTTGCGTGCGATGGTGGCGGTTGCTTTCGTTGCCGTGGAGGCGTTGTGCTTAGGGCGGCACGTGAATCTAAGCAAAGAAACTCACGGCGTCTTCGTTGTCGACAGCTTTTGGGTGAGCAGTTTCTTGTTTCTTATTCCTTCTTGGATTTAAAATTTAAAATGTTTAACTATGGAAATAATCTTCTGTTATAGAAGATCCTTGTGTTCAACTGAAGTAAGAAAAAGAAATACATGTTATAAAAATAAAATAAAAATCACTAGTTAATTTGATTTATCAAAGGAAAATTTAATTTCTCGTTTGTTCGAATATTAATAAACCAAAAATGTTGTTCAAGGTCAAAATTGGGAAGAAACAAACTAAAATGGAAGTGGACTGTAAACAAATCAAAGGTGAGTTAATCTCACTTCTTTGGATTTTTTTTAATTCAATTTTAAATGGTTAAATTTAAATAATTGTTTGAATGATTGAATTGATTTGATGTGCATTGATGTTCTGGTGACTTTGGTTTTGGTTGGTTCTCGAGTTAATTGTTGCTTGACTCGAAGCATTTGGGTTTTAAATTGTTTTAAACTTAAATCATAAATAAGAAAATGTTTTCATTTTAAAGTTAATAAGGGCTTAATGATTTGTGATTCATTAAATTGGTAGGGTAATTAAAATGGATAATTAATTAATTCAATAATTAATGATTTGGGTTAATTAATTAAGTTTAATCAATTTAGAATGATCATTGGGTGGTTTGATAAGTAATTACTTAATGTAATTAATAAAATATAATTACTTTGTGTAATTAACCAAGAGATTAATTAAGATAATTAATTAAGGAGTAATTAATTTATTTAATGAAGTAAATAAAAAGGTAGTTAATTACTGGTTGAGATTTATCAAGGGTGATTAATATTTGTGGTTTAATTAATGATTAATTACTTAATGTGATTAATTTAGACTAGGATGAATTAGAATGTAATTAGAAATCATTAATTTATATATAAGAGAGAACATATATATATATATATATATATATATATATATATATAATATTTTTTGATACCATCACAAAATATTATATATATATATATATATGTTCTCTCTTAACGATGAAATTAAAGATTGATCAATTAAGATTTATTAATCAATACTAAATGATTTATGAGAAATTGATTAATATAAGTAATTAAGGATTATTGTAATTAATATAGCTAATTAATTTGTGAAGTAAAAAAAAATTTAATCATTGTTTTGGGTTAAGAATAACTAATCTATGTAATCTATTAAAGATAATTACTTGAATGTAATTGAAGGGTAATTAATCCAGGATGATTAATTAAGATGGATAATTAAAGGATGATTAATTAATTGATTTGAAATTAATTAATGTCAAGTGAAGGAATTTAAGTGATTGAGGTTAGTAATTCAATCAAAATTAATTAAATTAATTTTGGTAGCAATCAAGCTTTGCTTATGGATGATGGAATGGTATTGGATGCTTAAATGAGTTGATGTCTCTGATATGAAATGCTGTGTATTTCATTTGGATAACTTGGGTTAGGATGACAGAGACTCGAAGAGACCGGGGTCGGGTATTAGAAAATATCTGAAACCACTCTGAATTTTTATAGATTGATATGTGAAATCAATAGACCAGAATGAAATGATTTAAGCGAATTGGACTATTTAATCTAAATTTTGGTACTTAGAAAATTGATGTGTGAAATAAGTGATGTCTATAACAAATTGTGAATTTGTCAATTTATACCAGTTACCCCGGGTTTTATTTAAGTTGTATGATTTGTATTCCATGTTAGATGGGTTTACTCACGTTGGTTTCCAGTCTGACCCGGGTGTTACTTTGATGTAATGCTTAGGTCAGACCGAGTATTACAGATTTCCCGGTAAGGATGTTCTGAAGCATAGGAAGCGAGCTAGATGGCAGGAATGTATGGAGTGTTTCCGCTGTAATATAATTCTGATTATTTGAGACATGATGATTGTGTATATCCAGTGTCTGTATATATGTGTAACTCTAATGTATTAAAATGTAATCGACAGATATAGTGCTCTTTGTAAACTGTTATTATTTGTTATTATATTTTATCCGCTGCGAATGTGAGATGTTGGTGTTTTTGATCTTCTTCTTCTTCTTCTTCTTCTATCTCTTTCTTTGTTTTCCTAACTATCTGAAATTTTCAAGATCAAAAATTTCGGGTCGTTACAACTTATCCGTTGAGTTATTTATGAATTCTGATCGATAAGTGGGACGCCGTGTTATCGATAGGGGTTTCTTAACACTTAAACGAGACAAGTCGACATAATATTGTTTTAAAATAGTGTAAATGAAATAATTTTACCTAAATTATATTATATATGTATATAAAATTCTAATTATTAGTGAAATTGTTGCTAGGTGATGATAATATTTAGTTATCAACGATTATTGGTTGAATTAAAATAAAACAAGTACTTTTGTGATCTCTATTTCACGAAGCGTTCGATAATTAAATTGAATTAAAATTTAGTTACAATAAGAATTATGTAAAAAAAGATGTTAATTATTGAAATATTTTCATAATAAAGAAATGGAATTGTATAAGTTATATTATAGGTAGAAGGATTTAAAATTTGAAAATTTTAGAATTTAAATCCCTTTGTTTCAAAATTGTTTTCAAAGCCTTCAAAATTAATAATAATATCATTTGAAAGTGTTTTGACTAGAAAAATATTTTGAAAAGATTTTTTTGAAGAAATAAAAAAATTAAACTCGCTTTAGTTGTTGGAAAATAATTTTAAGGATGACTGCAGCATCGCCAGTATTCATTTTCGAGTTTCTGAGTGAGTATTGCTATCAAAAGGAATCAATTTTTGACTAAAACAAGTTTTGTTGTGAAAAATATTCTAAATATGATTTGATAAATATATGAAAATAGTTTTGAACTTATAATTGAAAACAGTATAGATACAAATAAGTTATAACATGCAGGTTTGAACAGGAAGGTAAAAATTATAATTTAAAACTGTTGATTAAGCAAATAAAAGGAATTTGAATTCGAGAAATGAAATAAAAGAATTAACTTAAGAAATGTTAATTAAATGGAATTAGTGAAATGAAGAAAGTAAAATGTAGTTTGATTCATGAAAGCTTAAATAAGAAAAAAAATGAATTGTATTTGAAATTAATTAAATAAAACTGAGTAATGGATTAAATAAAATAAAGTGTAACTTAATAACGATTAAATGAATTGAACTAGATTTGAATGAACTAGATAAATTAGTAAAGTGAATTAATTCCACTTAAGCAATAAAATGAATAATAGAACAAATACGTACTTGAAATTATAAAAATGAAATGCGATTTGAATTGTGAAAGAAAATGAATTAAAATAAATGAGCAAGTAAAATTAATGCGAGCCGTTGATTTGATTTAAACAGGATATGAATAAATTAAATGCAAATAGAATGTGTTTCAATATAATTGAATGGTAACTAATTGAATATGAAATAAGTTAATAGAATAAATTACAAATTGAAGTTAAATTAAGAGAAGTTGAATGAATTGATTGTGATAAAAAGAAAATTATTAATATGAATTGAGTTATAAAATAAAGTTTACTTAAGTAAAATTATTAATATAAATTTAAATTTATGAACTAATGAAGTGAATTGAAGAATTAATATGAACTTAAGTTATGAAAAATAAACATGAGTTGTGTTTCATCAAATGATTGTAATAGATTTAAATGGTTATGAATGGTTTATAAATAAATTTATATGAAATGTGTTAAACAAAAGGTGAAATAATGTAAATTTGAATATATTGAATGTAAATGAAATAGATGTGAATAAATAAGAAGCAAACCAATTAAATGTCAATAAAAATTGAATGTAAATAAAAATGAAGTGTACAAATTAAATATTGACATTGGAAATGAAAATGGTGATGGTTTATGAATTAATCAGATAACTATTAAGTGTTGAATAGTTTCTTTTATAATGAACCATCGTTATAACTGTTTTGATTGCATATGATTGTAATATGTTGCATATTTGTGCCTACGTTATGATTTGGATTCGGGATGTTTATTTTATAGTTTATTAAACTCATACATATTCTATATCTTATATAAATTACTGATATTCTAAATTGAGTCGAGATAGGTACCTACGAAGACCGTTTGGATGTATGCATTGGTTTTTATATGCTTTTGCTTGCTTAATACGAGCGAACTCGCTCGTATTGATAATAATATCACTCTCGGATTACATAACGCACTTTTATATTTTTTCCTTACGGGATGCCTCATCATTGAGATGAGATGTATATTTAATACATATTTAGGTTATATATTGAATTGTAAAATAATTTCGATCGAGCCATGCAAAGGAGACTCTGCCGAAATTTTTCATAAATCTGGATGTTAGAAAATGTTGAGATTTTAAAATTTTCATAACTTGTTTTATACAATAAATTGTAATTTCCATAAAACTGATATCGTAGTGGCGTAGTATAAGCATAGTAATGGTTTTATAAATAAGGTTTATTATTTTATAAGTTGATAATTTGGAATAAAATATATTAAATGTTAAATTATGTACTTAGCCCCTTTCGAGGACGAAAAGTTTTGAGTGAGGGAGAATATAACGTCCCGTATTTTTAACTATTTTTCTTATCAAATTTAATATAATTATTGAACAAAAATAGTTAGGAATAAAATTTTAATGATTTATTAATGTATTAATTTAATATGAACTCGAATAAAATTTCAAAATAACTAATTTCGATGATTTTGGCCATAAAAATATAGAAATGAAATTATATGTATTTAATGTGTTATAATCAATAATATGAATTGAATTCAAAATTGTTTGGATAAAAATAAAACATTTGTTGATAACTAAACGCATTTGAAATTAATGGTTATTAATGTCATTTATTGAACAATTGAAATTATTTGAAGTTTAATATTGCAATTATTTAAATAATTGAATCTAGAATTAATGTGAATGAAAATGATATCGAAAAATTGATTTAAATTTTATTTAAATATGAACGAGGATTGTTAACATTTTAAATTGGGTTTAAAAGTGAATAATTATAATATTAAATTTTATATTATCATTAACGAGTAAAAATAGCCATTTTGACGACTTTCTTGGATTTCGACGAAACTAGTTTCATCGGATCCATAATGGTACGTTTTTATAGGATTTCAAGTTTCACAACAATCGGACTTGTCGTTTGGCCGTACGGGGTTGAAATGCGTAGAAATTAGTTTAAGGAATTGGATTAAAATAATTTGATTTCGAAAAGCTATCTTCCACATACGATCGAATTAGACCTCGAAACTTGTTCCATTATGTTCAAAATAGGAATAAAACATTAGAAACGCCAGGCGACATGCTTCATTTGGAGTTTGTCTAGAAAAGTACGTGAATAGTAAAAATAATAATAAAATAATACATTTATACATATATACACGCGTATATCATCCAGCAAAATCCTATCTTTTGCCCTAGCCACCTCCTTTATTTCAATAGCCGATGTTCTTCGATTTTCCTTCCCCATTTACTCATGATCCTTTCACCTATTGCAGAAACTCTCAACTAGGAAATCGTCAAGCTTCTCGAGCTCTCTGCATCCATATAGTCGAGATCATCAATTTCTTCGCGTGGCGGGCTAGATCTGGCCACGTTCATCTTCGATTCAAATGTAAAAATCACGGCGACGGCAACACGAGGGACGACCGGATCTGGGGCATATGGGCGTTGAGTGATGCGCTTCAAGGTGATGGTGGCCGATCGTTGTCAAGGTGAGTGGGTAGGTCACGATAATTAGATGATGGAGGCGGCACGATGGGTTTGCTCGATCTGGAGTGTTTGTGATGAAGATGAAAGCAACGTATGACTCTGATCTAATCATCCAGGGATGAACGGCCTAGAATATTGGAAGGTTTATTAATAAAAAAAAGAAAAGGAATTTATTTATGTAAATTTTGTCAAATTTTATAAATTGTATATCTTTCACAATGAGGTCCAATTGAGATGAAACAAGCTACGTTGGAATCGTATCGACAAAGGCTTGGTGTGGAATTGGAACGACATTTATTTGAAGCAGAAATATTTTTCAGTTTCAAATAAAAGGTGAGTGTTATATACGCTCACGATGAAGTAAATATTTTTATGTTTATTAAATTTATATCGTGAAGTGATTTAAAATTTATTGATAGCTGTTAGGTAAAATTTACTGACATTTAAATTGATATGAATTAAAATGATAAGAATTTGAATCGAGAGTTCAAATTTGAAATGGAAATTAAATTGCTAGTTAAATTCTCGATTATTAATAACAAGTAAATTGTTATTATATTTTTACTAATTTGGGTTATGATTGTAATGGATGCTATTGATCGATATTTTGGATGATCTGGATGTTTATTTATTTTGATATATTATGTTATCGTTATGTATATAATTTATAGTATATAAAACTGTAAATTGAATTATTTTGAAAAATAAGAAATAGGTTGAAATGATATATACCAATGACACTATGATTTGGATTGAAATGATACATATCCATCCCAGAAATTAAATTGAAATAACTGATCACTTGGACATAGGATAGAAAATTATATATAGACATCAGATTGGTTAAATTAAATAATTCTAGTATTTTATTTGAAATTATTTAAATTGATTTTGATTTTTTAGAAGTAAAATCAAATTTATGGAAATGGAATCATTTTTAAACTTGAGCTCGAAATGTTAAAAATGAACTTGTTAATCGGAATTGTTTAAAGAATCGAGTTTGAAATTTTGAAGTTACAATTGAGAAACCATTTGGACGGTGGAAATTGATTTGTCTAACTGATTTGAACTTTTTCTCGAACTTTGAAATAAACCAGGAAAAGTAATTTAAATGGATATTTCGAAATTTGAGCTCAAAATTGGATTATTTTGAAGGTTCAAACCTTAAATTGAACGTTGCGGTTGAATTTATTTAAGTGATTTAAATCAATATTCTAAAATCGAACTCAGATTTTTATAATTCTAAATGGCTTAAATTTGAGAATCGAACTGAAATTAATTCAAATTGGAATTGAATTGAAATTAATTGGAACTAAAATAGAAATTGAAATTGATTTGAATGAAAATTAGAATCAAAGTTAATTCAAATTGAAATCGAAATTGAACCGATTTAATGGAAATGGTAATTGAATTGTTTTAATTTGAAAATTTGGAATTGGATCGGTTTGACTTTGAAACTATTTTCAAAATAAATTATTTTATTATATAAACTGTTTAAAAACTTATCTTTTAGGTGTTTAAACTACTTTGATTGTCCAAACTATTTTACTATATAAACCATTTTAAATACTCAAACTATTTAATATTAAACTATTTTAACTTTTAAACTATTTAAAATTTTCACACTATTTTCTAAAAATTCAAACTGGTCAGAGTGGGAATGTTTATATTTAAATCATGGATTTAAATGCAATTTGGGGTAAAGTGAATTTATAAGCCAAATTGTGATTCAAATCAAATTTGAATTGGAGTGAAAATGACTTTCAAGTGGAAATTGACATATTTGAAGTAAATATGATATTTCAAAATGAAATTGATTTTGAAGAGAATATGAAATTTTGATATAAAGTATGAATCGTTGTCGAAATGTAAAAATACCAACCGGTATGTAAAACGACGTTTGGTTGTTAAAGAGACCAGAGCCTTTTATTTGCATACTCTCTGTCAATATCGAAACTACTTTAACAACTATGTACGCGGAGTAGACTCTAGAACGAAGTAGTTGGATTTGGTGTCGTTTACTGGATTTAAAGAAAGAGAACGATGATAGATAGACCCCGACACTTGTGCCAATTTGAAATGACTAAAATGGGATGGCATGACTGGGCCAAGTGGGCTAATTACCCATAGCGAACATCCATTCTTCGATTTTCTTGGACTCGGTCCATATTATTACTCTTGTTATTGGTTTCGATTGGTGCACCTTGATTTGGGATAGCCTCCGTTTGACTCGATATGGGATGGATGGAGCGGTGGGAGGTCATGGCTATGATGCATTACCACCAGCTCTACGACCGAAACTGGTAGTATCCTATCTTGGGCAATGTCTCACGTGCTTTGTCATATTTTAATCCCTATACGAGACCCCTAAGATTTTTGTTTAGTGTTGTCATATCAGGAACATCCCTATCCATAGACGGTTTACTGGTGTTTTATATGCAAACTGTATGACAATGCTTAAAAACGCGTTAAGGGGGATCAATGTAAAGCCTTAACACTAAGAAAATTATTTATTTTGTTGACTAGACATTATATATGTAGCGTATTCTACTACATATAAATATTTTGACGGATCCTTTAGAGATGGAAAATCTCGTAACATCACTTGAGTTATTGCATGCACGTTGTACACTGGATAGGACATGTAAAACCCGTAAACATCTCCAACGCCACGACACTCATGTTATTGCGATATCGATTTGACTCACATCAGAATATTTTAGTCCTGACTCGAGTGTTTTGTCTTTTCAATGCGCTCGGATCAGCCCTGAGTATTTCAGCGCACCGAATATTTATTTTGAAGGATGAAGACGAAGATTTGGTATATTATTACTATTGCTATTCCCTGCATCATGTTGTTTGTTGCATTATTTATTTATCTCGGTTGTATATATAACTCTAATAAATGTTGTATAAATTATAATCAAATGTATAATGTAAACAGCTTCATGAACTGTTTATTTGATTGTTATATTTTATCGTTCTGCAACAAGACTCTGTGTTTGTTTTCTTCTTCTTTTTATTAATTAACCTCATTGATTATATATATTTCGGATGTCTAAGTTGGACATGTTTGGATTATTGTCGATTTAAACCTTCCGAAATGTGGGTAGTCACAGAAATGGTTTAAAATTTCAAGTATAGCGATTAAATGGATTTGGTGAATAGTAAATTTAATATTTGAAATTGGATAAGTATGTGAATCTAGAGTTAAATGTGAAGGGAAATGATTTCTAAAGTTGATTTAAACTCTATTTGAATTAGAGTGATGATAATGGCCTTTTGAATGGAATTAAGTTCGATAAATTTAAAATTTGAAATATATATATATATATTAATTTAATAGTGAAAAATAGAAATCTAAGGCATAGTCTTGGAATTTGACGAAATCATTTTATTGGATCTGTAATAGTGTATTATTATTATTGGATTTCAAGTTTCATAGCGTTTGAAGCTACAATTTGGTCGTACAGGATAGAAATGTGTTAAAATTAATGTTAGAAATTTTATATTATAATTAGATTCGAAAAGCTATCTTCCATATACGATTGAATTAGGCCTTAAAACTTGTTCAAATGTGTTCTAAATAGGGTAAGTCATTCTAAACGCCAGGCGGCACATGTCATTCGGAGTTCATATGGAAAGCACGTGAATAGTAAAATTAATAATAATATAATATGTATACACGTATATATATGCGTATTACTCAAAAAAAACCCTATCCATACGTCAATCCATCTTCATGGCCGCCATTTATATACCAACGGCCAGAATTCCATAGCTTGCACCTCGATTATCTCTTAATCCGTTCATCTTCACGTCTCGACATCTAAAACAATATTGGAGAGCTCATCGAGTTCTACGATCTTAACGGTCACGATTTAAAATGGTGAAGTGGATCAACAGCAAATTGGTCGCTTTTTTGCAGCCTTAATTGGCGAAATCCATGGCAACAACGGCGCTAGACAATGCCGCAGTTGGCACGAAGGTCGAGGAGAAGTGGCCGATCAACCTCTAGCTACGTGTGGAGGAAGCGGCGATGGATGAAGTTGAGCGACGTCTTTGGGTTTGTTCGATCCTGGTATGAAGAGAGGGAATAGAAGTGTAGCCTTGATTTCCAGAAGCAAATTCAACGGCCCAGATTTATTTCCAAGGTTAAATAAAAAAAATTTGTAAACTTTAAAATCTTATAAAATGTGTACCTTCTTCGTACAAAGTCCGATTGACACGAAACATACAGCAATGGAATCATGGAAACGATCACTACCATATCGAATTAATTTGGGGATGATTGGAAATTGCTAAAATTTTAGGTTAAATCGAACGTCATTCAGTTTGATTTAACATTGGAACGTTTGGCAAATTGAAATCACAAGGTGAGTTAGAATCACTCATTTGGTTAATCAGTATATTTTTATAAGTACGTAAACTTTATTTCTGCTTGTTTGGGATGTTGGAATTAGTGATTTTGCAATTAATTTAGGATGACGATATAACGTCTTTAAATGCTATTAGATTGGTTGAATCAAATCTAGGATCACGATATAGAATCTCAAATTGCTATTAAACTATTTTTGTTTATCTTTAAGCTTATCTCCAGTATTGAATCATATATGTGTGAAATTGATAAATAGGTTGTTTAAAATTAAGTTATTAAATTATATCGTAAACTGAATTAAAATATATTGGTGTGGTATATTTGGCCAAATAAACACCATTTGATAATAAATGAAAGAGTTTGATTGTATATGATAATTGGTTAGCTGAATGATGATTTTTAACCTGCTTGTTAATTAATTTGGACATTGTTCATTGCAAATGAATTTATATTGAAAAATTGATGTATTAACAAATCGTTATTGAGTGTGGAATTGGTTTACATATATGATTGTTATTTAAATGCTTGTTATTTAACTTGATAGTTAAATTGAATTGAATGGTAGTTAATAAGTACCATTGGGATTCCCAAGCCTCAATATATCATTGGCTGTGCAGTTAATGCGCTCGGCAGATTCCAAGCGGTGGAGGTGGAAAAAGTCATAGCGGGGATACATCGAGGATATAACAGGATATAGCAGATGGCTCTAAAATAGCATATAGAACTCGTACTTAATGTTTTTACAAATATATAAATGGTAATTAAATGATAAATCATCATTTAATTGAATTATAATTAATACATAAATAATTTTAAATAAAAACATGTGCTAATATACTTTAAATAAACATAAAACTATTGTGTAACATAATTGAATTTAGAGAATATTAGAGTATTTTCTTTTCTGAAAATATATTAAAAATTAAATCAAATAAATTAGTTTCATAATTTTTACAATGCATAAA
Organism: Allium cepa; assembly: GCA_030765085.1. Taxonomy (NCBI): domain Eukaryota; kingdom Viridiplantae; phylum Streptophyta; class Magnoliopsida; order Asparagales; family Amaryllidaceae; genus Allium; species Allium cepa. The sequence goes on from CM060942.1 coordinate 552,296,230, forward strand.
TGCAAATTTTCAATTCATTTTATTAAAGAAGATATAGCGAAAATAGTGAAATATAGCGGGAATAACGAGATATAGCGGAAATAGCGGGGCTTAAAGCGGAAAGGCTATATTTTGGGGCTACATGGAAAAATTATAGCGGTAGAAATCCGCTATGAGATATAGCGGAGTTATAGCAGAGTAATAGCGGGGCATTAACTACACAGATCATTGGAAAGTTACAGTTTCTTGGTTTAACTTCAGATTGTATAATATGAAGTTAAATGTTTTATTAGTGAATATATACAAAGGTTTTGTTAAAATTTATCATTTACAAATGTTTTGTAAATGATTCCTATACCAATGTTAGTTCTTTCACTTAAATGTTTTTTCAAAATTATTTCGAGATTTGAAAGTTGGATTATTTATTTATGGTAATATAATTATTTAATAAATGATTATTTATACATCAGTTACTCTATTTGAAATATATTGTTTAAAAGTAATTACTTAAGTGTATGTTAAAAGTTGTTTTTGGAAGTTATTATAATATAGCATTAAATAATTCTGTGAAAGGCTCCAAATGATATTATTATTGATATCTAATTTGTTTTAAGTTCTTCCTTAGTCATTTTCAAAGTCCTTAAATAATAATACATTTTAAAAGAGTATTTACCTAAATTAAACTTGGGAATTTATATAGAGACTTTATAAGTATTATTTTGAGATATTTATTAAAAAAAAGATTTTGGGAAGTAATGGTATATTTTCATAGAGTAATTCGAGGGCAGAGATTGCCTATAATTTGGATTGTTTTTTCTAGGATAGCGACGTAACCATTGCGCCAACTGTGATCCATGATTGATCCTATGGTGGAAATCGGGAGGCAGAGACTGTCTGAGTTAAGTTTGGTTTTTCTGGATATAAACGCAACCATCGAGCTACTGTCCATGGTCGATACCGAATAGAAATTCCATATCTATTTTTATAATACAGTTTTAAAGTATTTGAAAAGGATTATTTGTGAATATACTTATTTAGATGAAACAAATATGTGAATGTTTTAATAGGAGATTCGATTTATCGAAATCAAATTAAATGACGCTTAGTGATTTCAGTAGGAAATGTAATTGTTGTTTAAATGTTTGTTCATTTGATAGTTAAATAATCGACTATCAAAACTAATTAGTTAGGGGGTTCTCAATTTATGTTTGGTGGCGAGCAGGAGACTCTTACCCCTACATGTTCCAGAGAGGTTGGTTTGCTAGGTATAATATTATACAGTCCATTGTGAGATTCTGTATTTGTTTAGTTCCTTCTATTTTCTACCTTCTTTCTTTTCCCATAACTATATGTCTTTCTACCACTCGATTGTTCGGCATGCTATATAGTTAGTTTATTGATGTCGATTGTAACGACCCTGACTCGACCTTCGAAAATCGGCACCCGTACTTCACTTATAATCGAATGTCGCAGATTCATAAGTTGAATCTGGCTCGCCGGAGCTTATAACACATTAAGTACAACAACACAATGGAATAAAAAATGAATAATATCATACAACTCCAATGATACAATATCGAATGATATACAACAATAATCTCAAATACATATCAAAAATAAATTACAATGCTACAGCGGAATAAATACTTGAACTTGAACTCAAAAGAAGTAACTCCAATATCAACAAACTCCATCTCCAAAGAACCAATCCAGAAATAGCTCGATCTTCCAATCAAGTTGTACTAAGTAAGGCCAGCCATGAATGCTGAAGTGTAGCAAATGCGATCCACCAATCCAAAGGCTTCGAAGGCTATCGAATCTATACCTACGATTTGATTATCTGAAAAGTCCAATTCTAGACAGCCCGTGGGGAAAATTGTGGGCATCCAGATTTTAGATAGGGAATGATAAACTCCGGGTCAGTCATGGGACTGGCATGAGCAAACAAAACATTTTATCTTTAAAACAAACAAGGGATTTTAAAATTTGAAATCCCCAATGCCTTTTGGAAAATGAAAGTACCATAAGATCTCCCGCCACACACACCATGCAAACGCAGAATTGGAGGAGATTTCTCCTTATGATAGTAAAAAATGCTTGATACGCGAAAACCGTTTTGATATTATTATTAGTGCATAGTGCAGAAAACATTTCGAAAGTATAATATTAATCTTAGCCAGCATAGACATTTCGAACTATGCCTACTATAGCTACCATCTAAACAGTGGTGACCACCATAAGTAAATGGCAGGTTACATAACTAAAACCGTGCAGGGCGTGTATTGGAGATTGGATTTTCAACAAATGGTTAGGCCAAGGAACTTCCCACTGCCACATGGATACGCCTTTGGAGGGACGTCCTGAGAACTTTCCCAGCTCTCTGCCAACACAAGGCCGGTTTACTCCCTTCCCGGGAGTAAAACCTAAGATATGCCACCCCCGGTTGTTTGCGACCTTTATCCGAGGATCCTCAACCACAAAGCAACGTTACACAGTAATAAATATACTATGTCCACATGAGTTAACTATCTAGGCTCCATACCATGATACCCCCCCTTTTCCAGAAGGAATGGACATACCCCAGGGGCGTGACCCCTGCAACATTGCCGCATCTTTCATGTTTCAACCATTTCTGGGGTGTGAGGTCCTGATGTAGTCTCGTCCACAAAGCTACGCTTTTTCACAAAGCCATGCTTCGATCAACAAATGATCAGCAGCACTTCGTATGCCACATTACCGAATTGGAAATGTATCACTAGTAACCATCAACTACATAACCTCTGAGCTCGTACGTCTCAGAGAAGGGTGTTAAGCTAAGAGAATAAATCGCTGCCACCAAACAGAAATGTATTTGATAGAAACTGGTTTTACATCTCAAATGTAATGTCAGGCATACATCCATACAAGTCTGCTCCAGGTTCGAACAGAACCGAAGGCACTTCAAACGAAGCCTTTGCAAATCCGGATAATCCCTAACACGTCCGGACTTCCCATCACATATGGAGATGTCTATACCGAGGATCAGCCGGTGCAGAGACATTCGACGTGTTATCCTTTCATTTTCGTAAATATCCGGTCTTCACCACCGGTCTTCAAATGCTATCCATATCGTCGTATCATTATTCGAAATGGGTTATATAACACGAGGTCCTCTCCCGGCTAAACCGAATAATGATCGTAATATTTTAAAACATAAGGATATGGAATTTCAGTTAAGTCACAACTTAAAATCCAAAACCTTCCCTCAAAGGGTTTAAACGAATCACCATTTACAAATCTTTAAATAAAAAGATTTATTTCACAAAGTTCACCTATATTTCACAAAGATTCATTCATAGCTTTTCAAAACAATTTCCTTTTCAAATTGGATTATCTTATCCTATTATTAAATTAAAGATTCAATTTATAGCTTTTAAAACTATTTCAAAGATCCATTCATAACTTTCAAAACAATTCCCCTTCCAAATCATTATACAAAAGATACACATTCAAAATCTACTTCAATTTCAAAACAAAGTTCATTCATTTTTCATAAAGATTTATTCATAGCATTCAAAAAAAATTCAATTCTATTGCAAACTTGAAATCTTTCAATACAAACTGGCAATCCTTTCTTTATATGAAATATTTTATTATTCGAAAACAAATAGTTTTCGTTTCGGAAAAATATGATTACATTTGTATAAGTTAAAGCTCATTAAGTATATAGCTTGGTTTAATTCAAATTCCCAAAACAATACTTTTTAAATGGTTTGAAACCCATATAAACACATTTATAACTTATATAACCTTTTCAAATCATAATTTCTAGAATTCAATTTCAAATTTTGAACTCAAATCCAAAACAAATTATTTAAATTTCAAAATTTTATTAAGTTATTCGAAATAACTTTTTATCTTTGAAACCCCTTTTCAAAAGCTTTTTATATTTAACCCAAATCCATTTTCAAAACTGTTTGAATTCAAAATTTAAATTAAAAATTATTTTCTAAAATCTGTGACTTAACCAATTTCCTCGTGTCCATATTTATGTGTGTATAGTGTAGTCCAGGGGTTTCATACAATAGTGCAATATCAACAACAATCATAGATTCAAGTATAGCAAAATCAATAAGCGGTATATTCTATAACGCTTATCGTTCATTCACAGATTCACAGATAATATACAAATGTATCGTAGATAAATGAATAAATTATACACAGCTCAATTCACAGAACAGAATATCACAGATCAGATAGGATAATCAATTGAAGATATCTCATACAATACAAACATTCATCAACAATCCAAGCACTCAATAAGCATTTATAAGTAGGATTAATTAATTGTTCAAATCCTAATTAATTCAATTTAATCTCCGATTAAATTAACTACTTATGAATTAATTATCAAATCTTGATTGATTAATTACAAATCATTTAATATTATTTAATGAAATTAGTCAACCTTAGTTATTTATCTTAATTAATTACCTTTACTTAATTAATTATTCCTTAATTACTCATATTAAATTAATTATCCTCTTATTAATTATTTTAATTAATAACCTTTAATTATTAAGCAATTAACCTTTAATTACTTTCATTAAATAAATATCTTTAATTTATAAATTAATCTTTTATCACATTAATTAATAGACTCTTTAATTAGTTATCTGTTAATTAATTATCCTAATTAATTACCCTTTAATCTCATAAATAAATTGATCGTCTTGATTAATTATCCTTTAGTTAATCAAATAATTTAATTATCCCTTAATTTATAAATCATCCTTTAATTACCTTCATAGATTAATCATTCCTTGATTGATTACCTTAATTAATTAATCCTTAATTATAAATTAATTAACATTTTAATTAATCATTAAATCTTTAAATAAATCATTCTTTAATTATCAAGTAATTAAAAATCCTTAATTAGTCAATTATCATAAATTTATATATATACACACACACATATATAAATTAACTTAACCTTTAATTTAACAATTTAAAAACATTTGATTAACTCCTTAATTACGTTGCTAAGCTTTATTTGAAATAAACTTCTTTTAGAAATTTAAGTTTAAAACATTTTTAAACTTATCAAATTTTAAAATATTTTATTTCAAAAATTTTAACTACACATTCCTACTTAACTAATAATCATCATTTTAAAAGAATAAATTTAGAAATAAATTTTGCTTAGATTGTTAAAGTTTTAAAGCTAGAAATCATAACACCCGAGATTCAACCGAGTGCTCCTCGAGACGAATGCACATTTACTTCGAGCCTTCACCAAAACTCATCCGTACCTTTCTTTTTTAAACTTAAATTTTGTTTAAATTCTTTATAGCCGGTATGCCATCAAAATACACGAACCCATTCACGAGTCAACACATGAATTTCTCGAGAACAACTTCGAGTCCTACCTCCTACTCTTCTTCCCAATCCTGCTGACACACACACCCATGCACATACATTTGCACAGATGATCGGAGCTTCTTCGATCATCACCGCGAGCATCGACACATCACCAGACACTTCCCCTAATGATCTGATTACCCAAAAAGCAGAAACATCGATGAAATTGCAATCGAGCTACATAATCACCGCCTGGAACCAACTCAAACCTCCAAAATCGCCTTGCCTGATCATCACCGGCCACCTAAAATCATGCCACTCCGACCGTACATTCGCTAGAGCCTCCAGCATCAATTCCTCCCGGACCGGCTTTGTCCGATTCGCCATCGACGGCGAACTACTCCTTCAAACGTCATCAACCTAAAACCCTACAACACCACTAATCAACTTCCACAGTGGCCCAAAAATCTTCTTATCATTTTTCCTATAATCCTCTATCCTCTATCCACCTTTGACAACAATTTCGTCCTGCAGTTTGCCGTCGATCACCAGAACTTCGTCAAAACCCATTTTTCGATGAACTACGGAATTCTCGTGATTTACTGAACTAAAAAATGTGATTTTTCTTTTAATAATTATCATTTTCGAAGCAAAATCACATTATATAATTTATTCAAGAAATTAGGATAGTTGTATTTAACATGCATTTTAATTTTTTCTGTAAATTTTCTTTCTAGAGGGAAACTGTTTCCAGATTTATATTAAAATGTTTGTTTAAAGTTATATCTTGATGTTATGAACACATTTCTTTTAGATCCTAGAATCAAAAATGAATTAGTTAGAGAATTTAATGTTTGAACAGGTTTTGAATTTATATTTTTTTTTGTTGAAACCTGGAACCGAGCAAAGATGTTGTACAGACATGCACAACTTATCAACATTTCTATATAGCACTGGCAGGCATATAAAACCACTTTTCACAACCACATTTAAGTATCAATCATAATTATTAGGTATTAAAATAAGTTCAAGAGTCTTCTTACCTATGTTTTGAAGAACAGAGGATTTTGCTTTTGAGTTTGAAAAATTGGAAAACATCTTGATTGAATTTGGCCTGCCACTTTGTTTGACTTCTTTTAGGTTGAATTGTAACTTGGATTTTCTTTTTACTGCACGCTTTTGATTCAGGCTTGCTTCCAGCTTGTTTGAGTTGAATTTTACTTTTGCATTTTAAGCTCAAAATGATCTTGCTGAATCTGAAGCCTGGTTATTTATTGAGTTGATCTGATTTGTTCTGAAGTTTGTGAAACTTGATTTTTATCTGTTGCTTGATCATGTTGAACTAGAATACTTTGTTTCAGGCTGAATTGCTTGATTCTTTACATTGCTTCAAGTTTGTAACTACCAGAAATGATATTGGTTTGATTTCCAGATTCAAGCTATCTATTTTTTTTTCTTTTGTTTCCTTTTGATCTCTGAATTGTTTAAAATTGCCTGAAGCTGTTGCTTATTCCAGGTTTGAAAGCTTGAACACTTGCTTGATTTTGCATTGATTTCTTGTTTTCATGTTGCTCTGGTTCGAAATGATCTTCTTACAGCCTTTGATTTGAGTTTCTTTATGAATCAGGTTGAAGATTAGATGATATTGTTTATAGGTATTCTTTTTATTTCTGGTTTTGGTTTTGATTTTCAGATTTCCTTTTGATCTTTCTTTTGATTTCCAGTTTTTGTTTTCAATTTTAAAAAAACTGATAATAGCTTGGTTTTTTCCTAATAATATGTTATTATGTTAATTTTTTTTAAAAGAAAAATTAAATTGCCATTTGTCAACAATGCTTACACTTGTTATCATAAGTAAAAATTCATTTTACAAATGTCAAGATGTGTATATTTTGTGTTTACATCCTTTGTTAAATTTTATTTAACTTTACTTTTACATATATTTATACTTTTATATATTCAAGAATAATGTTTATATAATATGATTTAAATGTTATGTACTTATAAATATCTATATATAAATACAAACCATTTTCTTTTTCATTTTCAAAAGATAAATTTCTTCTTTTAAACTAATACTTTACCTTTATCTATATATTTATAACTTTAAAGAATGTGATTCAAAATAAATCAAACATTAATAAATAGATATAATATATATATATATATATATATATATATATATATGAATTTAACTTTTTAAATAACCTTTGTAAATCAACTTTAAAATAAAATTTTCAAATCATCATATTATAAATACAAACAAATTTTCGTATTAGTTTAGTTTAGAAATCAAATTTATATTCAAAACTTTTATTTTTAAATTTCAAATTCAAAAATTAATATATAATCAATTTGTATTTGTCAATGAGTAAACAAATTATATTTTTTTTAAATATATAATTTATCCCTTTTATAATCTATTTATCTTCCAAATATTTATTTTCAACATATACATATTTGAATTTCAAAGTCAAATTCCAAATTATAATTTATTTATAAAATATTTAGATTTCCAAATTAAATCCTTTATTAAAAATTTTATATATATATAAATATTTATTTTAATTCCCACATTTTCAATTTAATTCCACAATTAAATTCACCATTTAATCCAAAAATCAAATTAATTACTAAATTAATTTGACTTAAAAATCGGGATCATTATAGATTCCCCCTCTTAAGAAAATTTCGTCCCCGAAATTTGCCAGGGAGACAACAAAGAACAGATAGACACACAAAGGAATGGTTCACCAGATCAAAATGAATAGTTATTCTGCATTTAGCTTACCAAATCAGAATACTATCAATAATTATGAGAACAATTCATTCAATATTATACATGATACTCGGGTCATCCGGATCTACGAATATAAGCAGGGGATTGGTTAGTTTGAAAGAATAACTAACCGTTCGTAGAATAAATCAAAATCCCAAAGAATAGACAGATATATGGATAAAATCCCAAAACCTTTTAGTTTAGAAACCAAAGTATACCTATCAACCATAGCAACCAAAGCAAACAATTCATCCAAAGAAACAATTCTGACCCATTTGGAGTTTATGTCCCATGTTAATATATCAAAGCTTTTTCCTGGAGCTGTTAGGAACCATCAAAGAATTGAGAAGAGATGATGAATAAAAGATATTGATAGAGAAAGATTGTTTATGTTGTTGTTACAGAGCATTGACCATATGAAGTGGCACTTCCCTGTCCCCTATCTCGTCCTTTTCTTGTACTCATATTTACTATCAGTGGATAGTAAGAGAATTTACCGAGCCATACTAATGGATATCTTAGGGATATACTCATTCTAGGGTATACTTTACCCTACCTCTAATGAGTTACCTAATGTGTTATACTCCTGAGCTAAAGTTTCAACATTCAGCTCTGATACCATTGTAACGACCCTGACTCGACCTTCGAAAATCAGCACCCGTACTTCACTTATACTCGAATGCCGCAGATTCATAAGTCGAATCTGGCTCGCCGGAGCTTATAACACATTAAGTACAACAACACAATGGAATAAAAAATGAATAATATCATACAACTCCAATGATACAATATCGAATGACATACAACAATAATCTCAAATACATATCAGAAATAAATTACAATGCTACAACGGAATAAATACTTGAACTTGAACTCAAAAGAAGAAACTCCAATATCAGCAAACTCCATCTCCAAAGCACCAACCCAGAAATAGCTCGATCTCCCAATCAAGTTGTACTAAGTAAGGCCAGCCATGAATGCTGAAGTGTAGCAAATGCGATCCACCAATCCAAAGGCTTCAAAGGCTATCGAATCTATACCTACTATTTGATTATCTGAAAAATCCAACTATAGACTGCCCGTGTGGAAAATTGTGGGCACCCAGAGTTTAGATAGGGAATAATAAACTCCGGGTCAGTCATGGGACTGGTATGAGCAAACAAAACATTTTATCTTTAAAACAAACAAAAGATTTTAAAATTTGAAATCTGCAATCCCTTTTGGAAAATGAAACTACCATAAGGCCTCCCACCACACACACCATGCAAATGCAGAATTAGAGGAGATTTCTACTTATGATAGTCAAAAATGCTTGATACGCGAAAACCATTTTGATATTATTATTAGTGCGTAGCGCAAAAAACATTTCAAAAGTATAATATTAATCTTAGCCAACATAGACATTTCGAACTATGCCTACTATAGCTACCATCTAAACAGTGGTGACCACCATAAGTAAATGACAGGTTATACAACTAAAACCGTACAGGACACGTATTGGAGATTGAATTTCCAACAAATGGTTAGGCCAAGGAACTTCCCATTGCCACATGGGTACGCCTCTGGAGGGACGCCCCAAGAACTTACCCAGCTCTCTGCCAACACAAGGCCGGTTTACTACCTTCCCGGGAGTAAAACCTAGGACATGCCACCCTCGGTCGTTTGCGACCTTTATCTGAGGATCCTCAACCACAAAGCAACATCACACAGTAATAAATATACAATGTCCACATGAGTTAAGTATCTGGGCTCCATACCATGATACCACCCTTTTCAGAAGGAATGGACATACCCTAGGGGCGCGACCCCTGCAACCTTGCCGCATCTTTCCTGTTTCGACCATTTCCGTGATGTGAGGTCCTGATGCAGTCTCGTCCACAAAGCTATGCTTTTTCACAAAGCCATGCTTCGATCAAAAAATGATCAGCAGCACTTCGTATGCCACATTACCAAATTAGGAATGTATCAATAGTAACCATCAACTACATAATCTATGAGCTCGTATGTCTCAGAAAAGGGTGTTAAGCTCAGAGAATAAATCTCTACCACCAAACAGAAATGTATTTGATAGAAACTGGTTTTACATCTCAAAGTGTAATGTCATACATACATCCATACAAGTCTATTTTGGGTTCGAACAGACCGAAGGCACTTCAAAAGAAGCCCTTGCAAATCCGAATAATCCCTAATCACGTCCGGACTTCCTATCACTTATGGAGATCTCTATATCGGGGATCAGCCGATGCAGAGATATTCGATGAGTAATCCTTTCGTTTTCGAAAATATACGGTCTTTATCAATGGTCTTCAAATGCTATCCATATCATCGTATCATTATTCGAAATGGGTTATATGACACAAGGTCCTCTCCCGGCTAAACCGAATAATGAGCGTAAATTTTTAAAACATATGGATATGGAATTTCAGTTAAGTCACAACTTAAAATCCAAAACCTTTCCTCAAAGGGTTTAAATAAATCACCATTTACAAATCTTTAAACAAAAAGATTTATTTCACAAAGTTCACCTATATTTCACAAAGATTCATTCATAGCTTTCCAAAACAATTTCCTTTTCAAATTGGATTATCTTATACAATTATTAAACCAAAGATTCAATTTATAGCTTTCAAAACTATTTCAAAGATCCATTCATAACTTTCAAAACAATTCCCTTTCCAAATCTTTATACAAAAGATACATCATTCAAAATCCACTTCAATTTCAAAACAAAGTTCATTCATTTTTCACAAAGATTTATTCATAGCTTTCAAAACAATTTCTATTCTGTTTCAAACTTGAAAGCTTTCAATACAAATTGGAAATCCTTTCTTCATGTGAAAGATTATTATTTGAAAATAAATAGTTTTCGTTTCGGAAAATCTGATTACATTTGTACAAGTTAAAGCCCTTTAAGTATATAGCTTGGTTTAAATTCAAATTCCCAAAACAATACTTTTTAAATGGTTTAAAACCCATATAAACACATTTATAACTTGTATAACCTTTTCAAATCATAATTTCCAAACATAGAATTCAATTTCAAATTTTGAATTCGAATCCAAACCAAATTATTTAAATTTCAAAACTTTATTAAGTTATTCGAAATAACTTTTTATCTTTGAAACCCTTTTTCAAAAGCTTTTTATATTTAACCCAAATCCATTTTCAAAACTGTTTGAATTCAAAATTCAAATTAAAAATTATTTTCTAAAATTTGTGACTTAAACAATTTCCTCGTGCAATCCATATTTGTGTGTGTATAGTATAGTCCAGGGGTTTCACACAATAGTGCAATATCAACAACAATCACAGATTCAAGTATAGAAAAATCAATAAGCGGTATGATCTATAACGCTTATCGTTCATTCACAGATTCACAGACAATATACAAGTGTATCATAGATAAATGAATAAATTATACACAGCTCAATTCATAGAACAAAATATCACGGATCAGATAGGATAATCAATTCAAGGTATCTCATACAATCAAAACATTCATAAGCAATCCAAGCACTCAGTAATCATTTATATGTAGGAATAATTAATTGTTCAAATCCTAATTAATTCAATTTAATCTCCCATTAAATTAATTACTTATGAACTAATTATCAAATCTTGATTGATTAATTACAAATCATTTAATATTAATTAATGAAATTAATCAACCTTAGTTATTTATCTTAATTAATTACCTTTACTTAATTAATTATTCCTTAATTACTCATATTAAATTAATTATCCTCTTATTAAGTACTTAATTAATAACCTTTAATTATTAAGCAATTAACCTTTAATTACTTTCATTGAATAAATATCTTTAATTTATAAATTAATCTTAATTTATCACATTAATTAATTGACTCTTTAATTAGTTATTTGTTAATTAATTTATCCTAATTAATTACCCTTTAATATCATAAATTAATCATCTTGATTAATTATCCTTAATTAATCACATAATTTAATTATCCCTTAATTTATAAATCATCCTTAATTATCACTTTTTTTTTGTTGAAACCTGGAACCGAGCAAAGATGTTGTACAGACATGCACAACTTATCTACATTTCTATATAGCATAGGCAGGCATATACAACCACTTTTCACAACCACATTCAAGTATCAATCATAATTATTAGGTATAAAAATAAGTTGAAGTGTCTGCTCACCTATGTTTTGAAGAACAGAGGATTTTTCTTTTGAGTTTGAAAAAATGGAAAACATCTTGATTGAATTTGGCCTGCCACTTTATTTGACTTCTTTCAGGTTGAATTGTAACTTGGATTTTCTTTTCACTACATGCTTTTGATTCAGGCTTGCTTCCAGCTTGTTTGTGTTGAATTTTCTTTTGCACTTTAGGCTAAAAATGTTCCTGCTGAATCTGAAGCCTGATTATGTATTGAGTTGATCTGATATGTTCTGAAGCTTGTGAAACTTGATTTTTATCTGTTGCTTGATCATATTGAACTAGAATACTTTGTTTTAGGCTGAATTGCTTGATTCTTTATATTGCTTCAAGTTTGTAACTTACAGATTTGATATTGGTTTGATTTCCAGATTCAAGCTATCTGTTTTTTTCTTTTGTTTCCTTTTGATCTCTAAATTGCTTTAAATTGCCTGAAGCTGTTGCTTATTCCAGGTTTGAAAGCTTGAACACTTGCTCGATTTTGCATTGATTTCTTGTTTTGAGGTTGCTCTAGTTTGAAATGATCTTCTTACAGGCTTTTATTTGAGTTGCTTTATGAATCAGGTTGAAGATTAGATGAAATTGTTTATAGGTATTCTTTTTATTTCTGGTTTTGGTTTTGATTTTCAGATTTCCTTTCGATCTTTCTTTTGATATCCAGTTTTTGTTTTCAGTTTTAAGAAAACTGGTAATAGCTTGCTTTTTTCCTAATAATATATTATTATGTTAGAAAAAATTAAAAGAAAAATCAAATTTCCATTTGTCAACAAGGCTTACAGTTTTTATCATAAGTAAAAATTCATTTTACAAATGCCAAGATGTGTATATTTTGTGTTTGCATCCTTTGTTAAATTTTATTTAACTTTACTTCAACATATATTTATACTTTTAAATATTCAAGAATCATGTTTATTTATTATTGTTTGAATGTTATGTACTTATAAATATCTATATATAAATACAAACTATTTTCTTTTTCATTTTCAAAAGATATATTTCTACTTTTAAACTAATACTTTACCTTTATCTATATATTTATAACTTTAAAGAATGTGATTCAAAATAAATCAAACATTAATAAATAGATATATAATGTGTATATATTTGAATTTAACTTTTTAAATAACCTTTGTAAATCAATTTCAAAACAAAATTTTCAAATCATCATATTATAAATACAAACAAATTTTCCTATTAGTTTAGAGTTTCCAAATCAAATTTATATTCAAAAATTAATATATAATCAATTTGTATTTATAAATGAGTAAACAAATATATATATTTTTAAATATATAATTTATTCCTTCTACAATCTATTTATCTTCCAAATATTTATTTTCAACATATACGTATTTGAATTTCAAATTCAAATTCCAAATTATAATTTATTTATAAAATATTTAGATTTCCAAATTAAATCCTTTATTTAAAATCTTATATATATATATATTTATAAATATTTATTTTAATTCCCACCTTTTCAATTTAATTCCACAATTAAATTCGCTATTTAATCCAAAAATCAAATTAATGACTAAATTAATTTGGCTTAAAAATGGGGATCGTTACATCGATTTTCAATGGTGGAAAAGTCGAGTCATCAACTGGTATCAAAGCTTAGGTTGGCGATATACATAGGCTTTGTTGGAGTTTGCTCATTAGAAATAGGGTCAGTAGCATCCTAGAATGAGTCTGAGTGAATTAATAGATATGAACGCGTATTTGTTAGATATAAAAATGTTTTATATTGTGTTGACTTATCGGCTGAGTGTTTATGAATTCTGGTCGGTACGGGAAGTACAAATGTATCGATAGGTGGTTAATAAACTCTTTAACAAGGTAAACCAACATAGTATTGTTTTATAGTGGATAAATGAAATAATTTTACCCAAACTATATTTTGATATAAAATAAATAATTTCATGAAATACTATAGTTTAACTGGAATGTTTGGTTGTTAATAATATAATCAAAACAAGATTCTAAAAATTGAAATGATTTATATAGCCAAATAGAAATTGTATAAGTATGATTATATATATGAGTTGTAACTAAAGATGGATTCAAACTCGAATTTGAAAACTTAAATCCCGAAAATTTTGAGAATTGTTCTAAATGAATTTGAACTAAGTATTTGGGGTTTTTTTAAACCTTAGAGATTTTGGAAAAGTTTTCCAAAGTGGTTTGTGAAGAAAAGTGAAATATTATTTTGGAGATAGTTCTGAATAGTAATTGAATTTAAAAATGGATTTTGGAAGTAAGAAAGCATTAAACTCACTTCAATTGCTGAAAAATAATTCTGATGATGACGGCAGCATCACCAATGTTCATTTTTGAGTTTCTAAGTGGTGGATTGCTACCGTAGTGATTGGCTACGATTATTCTCTTTGGACTTGTTTGGTAAACAAGTTTTGTTATAGAAATTCCAAAAGGGAACTGTTCTGGGAAAAACCAAGTCGTTTTCTTTAAAAGTGTGATCTGCTATATAAAAGTGGATATATGTGAATTTACGATTTGAAATTGATTTGAAATAAAACCGGGTGATTGAATTCTGGAATTTCCATTTAAATGATATATGAAGTCAGGAGAAAATCGGTTATTGAACTTATAATTTAGAGTTGATATAGATAAGAAAGGAAAGTGTGAATTTCAATTCTGGAATTAAATTTTAACTTGAGTAAGCTAAAATGAATAATATAGGTTGAAAATTTAACCTAAGATAAGTTGAATAAAATTGAATTGGAATTGAATATAAAGTTTGAAATGTCAAATGATTATTTAACTATAAGTTATGATGATTGAATGAAATGGATACACTTAATGTGACGACCCGAAATTTTTGAGCAATTAAAATTGGAATATTTAATTGATTTTAAATATTTAAAATTTAATTTTTAACTTGAATTCAAAGATCACCATTTATTTGATAACTTAAATTATTGAATTAAATAATTTCAAGTTGGGTAAAATGTTGAATCTGAAGTTTTAAGCCTGTTAAAAATAATTTGAAGGCTTGTAAAATTTATATTGATAATGCTGACGATAATAGAAGTTGTAAAATTGAAATTTACGGTGGTTTGTTTAGTTTTAAAATTTTATTGTTTAAATTGAATTTAAAAATAGCTTTCCGAGGCACAGTCTCGGAATTCGACGAAACCAGTCCCATTGGGTCCGTAATATTGAATTATTACCGGGTTTCAAATTTCGTATTGATCAGAGTGGTTGTATGAGCGTACGACATATAAATGCGTTGAAATTTACAACGAATTTAATTTAAATATAACATATATTTATTTGACTGGTCAAAATCCCCACATCAACTGTTTCCTTTCCATCAGTACTTTCCCCTTTAAGTCAAAGATCACTGTAGCTGATTGATCCTTCTCGAACACACTTTCCTTTTAAAACAAATCCAAGAACAAAATCACGTATCTTCCTTCCTCATCAGGTCATATCGAACCAAAACTCAAACAAAAGAAAATAATAGCTTGGCCGTTTCATTTCTTGTAGATCCAAGAGAAAATGATTTCGTTCCTGAAAAAATGGCCTCCTCAATTGAATCCATTCAATCACTCAAGCACTACTCGTACGGCATCAAAATCGAATCTGAGTTCTTCTACTCGATCGCAAACCAAGTTCATTCGAATCACTCGAAATCAATCGGCTCGCGTGAAAAAAAGGGGGAATATGGAAATCGAGTTCGAAGTTGTCGACTTAGGGTTGCTGTGCGACGCTTGGGGTTTTAGGGCTCGCGATCCATTGTTGAAGGCGAGGATGTCGGGAGTGAGCGATGGACGACGCGGCAACACCGAGATGAGGCCGTGATGAAGTCGCGTGATTTTGTCACCGTCGAAGCGCGTTGTCAGAGAGGGGGTTTTCGAGACCGATGCAGGGAGTTCGAACAATCGGAGGAAGAAGCTTTCCAGGCAGAGCTTGTTTTGGGTATGAAATTTTATACGTTTGAATTAAATTATTGTCTAGGTTTAGATTAAATTATCTTCGAAGATAGAACAGTAAAGTTCTATAAAGAAATTTCTTTTCTTAAATTTATAGATTAGTATATACATATATGTGCACACATTCAAAATTATATAGATAATTTGAAATAATATATATGTGCGGGATTTAAATTTATATATAAACCTACTGTTTAAAAAATATATTTTATTTGCAGTAAGGTCAGGTTAATTATATACGTAAATATGTGTTTTCCAAAAATAAAAATAACGACAAATATGCACATGCACATTTTAAACCTACCAGTTCAATTTTAAATTAACGTATTAAAATGGTTTACTTGTCTAATTTACTCATTCAATTATTTTAGTCACTTAAAGTAATTTATAAAAAGAATTGAGTTAAATTTACATTATTAGTTCAAAAAATAAATAAATAAAAGGATTGTTAGTTTAAAATTAAATTTAATTGTTTAATTGATTCGAATATTGATAAAAATTTTAATGATTATACAAGGTTATAACCCAGGAAACCAAGTTGAATTGAAGTGGGTAGCAAACGAAAATCAAAGGTGAGTTAATCTCACTCAGTTAAATTTAAATTTAAATGATTAAATTTAAATAATTGTTGGATGGTTGAATTGATTGATGTGATATAGTATGCTATTTTGGAATTGGTGTATTATATTGTGCTAACAACTATGGATGCAGGGAAAACAGGTTGGAGGGATCCAACTGGACCCCTCAACATTTATTTAAATTATTTAATACCCTCTGTTATGATTATTTGATATTCTATGATGAATTATATTGGAATATTGAATGCTATGGTTCGATTGGATATAATTGGGTATGATGAATTACCTAAAATCTATAAATTGGATGTTGGAAAGAAAATAAAAGAAGTGAATTTGTAAGTAAAAATAATTATGGAAAATTAAATAAATTTAAGAATGAATTGGAAAGGTAATTTAGTGACTTTAAAATTCTAATAAATGAATCTTGAGTATGGAAAGGAAATTTTGAATAAAAAAGAAAGTTAATAAATTTTAACTTCAGTGTTATTATTCAAAGGAACATAGCATTTATATTAAATTTAAGATTTAAATTTTGGAAAGAACAAAGAAGACATTGGGAAAAAGCTGAAATTTGTATATTTCAGTTAAAAGATTTAAAAAAAATCAAACAGAAACAAAAATAACAATAAAGTCCATAATAAATGAATTTTGAAATGAATTGAGTAAGTAAAGAAATTTATTTCAAAGGGAATAAATTGGGAATCAATTTGGAGAATTGATTTAAGTGATTGAGATTGGAAATTTTTCTCTAGATAACCAAGTACGTTTTTAAAGTAAATTTTTAAATATAAGTTAAAGGTTTTAAAGTTGATTTAAAAAAAAGCAAGTTTTGGAAAATTTATTATTTCTAATATTTAAATTCTAAAGTAAGTATTTTCTCAAATCTATTATAGTAGTAATTATTTAAAAAGACTTAGTATTTTGTTTCAAAAGTGAAAATCTAGTTTTATATTTTATTAAGTAACCATATTTTCGAATATTTATATAATATGTATTTTTAACAAATTATTGAAGTAGTTTTAATTTAAATGTTTTAAGGGTATATATTTCAAAGTAAAGTGTTTTAAATTATTTTAAAATCTAGTTTTGTGCTTGGTAATTCCAGAGGAGATAGAAAATATTTGGGAAAGTTTATTCTGAAAAGAAAGATGGTTTTGAAACTGTTTTCAAAGGATTGAAAATAGAAATATATCTTGTGAAGATATTTTGAGGTTAATAAAATAATTTGGGAAATTATTTATTGTTTGATGGTTGTTTGTGAATATTAATTGATAGTTAAATAACCGACTATCAATATTGGCCAACTGCGTTGATCGTTTCGAAGAGACCAGGATCGAGATTTATTTCTCGAAAACCACTTTGATCCGGTTTGTACGTTTCGTGAAACGTGTTCGGAGTTGAAGATGGAGCTATGAAGTGCAAGGGCTAGTCGCTACTAATCCTGAGGATATTTCCAAAATGGATGTAGTAGGAATAGTACCTTCGGTTCCGTTCGAACCCGAGACGGGCTTGTATGGATGAATGCTTGCGAAACATCGTCAGGTGGACGATGGGCATTCTAAGGGATATGTTATTAAAAAGTAACGCTTAGCCTCAAGCCTCATCAAATGGGAATGACTGAAAATCAGGGGTTATGCAGCAAGGCTAGGTGGGTAGCACCCAAGCAGGGTGAGGTCATCTCTGTCTAGATGTCCCTTTTTATTTTGGCTTAGTGGGCGGTTGATTATCCCAACCGCGGGGTGATCTCACTCGGGATTACCCAGTAAGGGGTAGTCCCGGCCTTGTGTTGCAGGGGAGCGGGCGTACTCCTCGGTACGGTGATCTAGGCCCCGTACTGTGACAGGTGGTACCCCAGTGCCTAGTCATTGCTGGAAATCCATTCTCCCTACGAGCCTTTTACGAGTTTTGTTTGTATTACCCACTCCGTGGCTAGTAGTTGGAATTTAATAGATGTAACAATTTCGGCTATTTTGTAAGTATTTGTATATAGACCCTATTATAATATCAGAGGATTTTAATAAAAATGTTTTAGCTATCGCAAGGTAAAAATCCGACATGTTTATTTGTGGCGTGGTCTTACGAGATGCTTTTGTTTTCAAAGGATTTTTGAAACTTTAATAATCAATTGGGTGTGATTTTCTCACGCTGGTATTCCAGACAGACTCGGGTATTATTTAACTGTAATGCTCGGGTCAGACCGAGTATTATAGGATACAGGATACGATGCTATGGAGCTCAAGAGACGAGCTGGATGACGACACGTACTCGCGTACTTATTTATATACATATATTCCGCTGTGTTGAGTTATTGTGTATCCATTTGTATGATCTTGATGTTGAGCTGTGATTGATGTATTCTGATGATGTAATATATAAACAGAGATATTTGATTTGAGTAAAGATCATTTATTATCTATTATATTTTATTCCGCTGCGATGGTTAGATTCTGTTGTTGTTTTCAATTTTCTTCTTCTACCTCTTCTTCTTTAACCCAAATGGTTCATATTTCTGTGCAACTTGAGTTGATTGTTGTAGAATAGTGTTGACTCAAGGAGTACGGATTTGCAGGTCGTTTCACTTGGTATCAGAGCTTAGGTTGGCGACAACCTAGGCTTTGGTGGGAATTACTCATAAAATAGAGTCCGTAGTACTCTAAAATGAGTTTGAGCGTATTAATAGATATGAGCGCGTATTTGTTAGTGAATATAAATTGTTTAATATTGTGTTGATTGGTTTATTGAGTGGCATATGAACCTTCATCGACACAGTCTACGCAACTGTATTGAAGGGGTTTCTAAACACTTGAGTAGAACAATCGACACGATATTGTTTTAAATGTGGGTAAATGAAATAATTTTACCCAAAATATATTTTGATATAAAGAAAAGTTTTTGAAAACTATTTAGCTAATATATGGTTGCTTGGATGTTAATTGGATGTTAGGAATGATGATATTTAAAGTATTATCATTGTTAAGTGAAAATTTAACTAGAAGTTGGAAATATAACTAGAATTTAAGGGAATAAATTCATTATAAAATGGAATTTATAAATGTGAATTATAAATGTAATTTATAAAATTGGAATATAATCAAAGGAGTATCTGTATGAGAATAAGCTATGCAAATGAATTATAGTTAAAATTGTTTTAAGCAGGATTTGGAAATTTAAAATCCCAAAGATTTTGGAAGTGTTTGTCGAAGTGTTTTGAAGATAAATAATAGCGATATTATTTTGGAGGTATTTTTGAAAGGAAATTGTTTCAAATAAATTTTGGGAAGGAATTTAGCATTGAATTCACTTCAGTCGCTCGAAATTAACTTCGGTGATGACTGCAGCATCATCGATGTTCATTTTCGAGTTTCTAAGTGACAGATTGCTGCCAAATTGATTTGTTCGGGAAAACCTGTTTATTTTTGAAATTTCAAAGGAAATTTGTTGAAAGAAAAAAGAAAAAAAAACAGGGTTGGTTTAAATTTTGAGAAATGTGATTTGAGATGTTGAAGATTTCAAAATATTTTGAAACCAATAACCGGGTGTTTGAAAATCCTGATGAGATAGGTTGTAAGCTTATAAATTGAGATGATTTTAAAATCAGGAAGGAAATATAAGCTTTGAATGTTGGAATTTGAATTAAAAGTGTAAAGTTAAAAAAATGAAATTAACTTGGACTGGGAAATAAAAATTAAACTGGATTGGAATAAATTGAATAAGCTGAAAATAATATGCAGTTGTATTCAAATTAAGTTGAAATCGAATTGAGTTAAATAAAACTGATTTAAAATAAATTTGAATTGGAATAAGAATTCAATTGAATTATTGAATGAAATTAGATTCTTACCTGAATAAATGGAAATTAAATTGGTTAAGGATTGGATTGAAGTAATTAAATTAGAATAACTCGTAAAGGAATGTAAATCCATAGAATAAAATATGCATGGAATAAAAATATGCTTGAGTTATAGATAAGCATAAGGCTTGAGTTAAAATAAAAGAATAATATATTCAAGCCTACGATGAATGGAATTGTTTAAATAATAAGTTGTGACTTATAAATTTTGGAAGTGGAATAGAAAATCCAAAATAAATATTTTTTGATGTTTTGGATAATGAAACGGAAATCTAAACTTGAATTATATAATAAAATTGAACTAAGAAAATAAAATGAAGCGATATTTGAAATTTAAAAATCAAATATTGAACTATAAATAGGAAAGAACTAATTTTATAATAAATTAGTTAATTAAATGTGTAAATGGGAACGCAATGTTGTTTAATAGAAGCTGAATTGTGAATGCATGGTGAAGTTTGGAAATAAAACTCAAGTTATAAATAAGATTCGACTTAAATTGTTAGTGAATGGTAAATTGAAATGGATAATGGATCCAGAACTTGAGTTATAAATTAAAATTTAACTTGAGGTGTTAACAAATTAAATATAATTGAAATATATGGAATAAAAATGTAAATGGATTAAAATAGTAACGGTTTGACTTGCTAATAAAATCCAAATAAGTGGAAATAAATTGGAAATGGCCTGGTAATAAATTGAATGAGTTGAATCTGGAAAGTTAAACTTTATAATAACTAACCAAAAGAAATTGTAGATTGGAATGAGATTTAATTGAGAGAGAATTAAGTTGAATAGAAAAGAGAAAAAATTTACTTGTAAAATGAAAATGAGCTTAAGTATAAAATGTAGTAAATTGACTTAAGCCAAACAAATGGAAGAGTTGGACAAGTGGTTATAAATAATATTTAAAGAAATGAAAATTCCTAATGGATTGTGTGGATAAACTAATTATATTGAATAAATAAATGGATAGAATAAATAAGAATCAAAATGAAGTATGGTTTAAATAAGTTGAGAAATGGTTATTGAAGGAAATAGCTTGGTTTGTTTTGAGCTACATAAAATAGTATGGAATAAAACGTTAATGAATGAATTGTGAATGAATTAAAATAAAAGGGGAAATTAAATTGTTAATGAAGATGAACCTAAATTGTTAATGGTTTTGAATAAACTAGTTTGGTTAATAAAATGAAATGCAATGAGAATGAGAATATATGGATTGTGAATAAAGAAAATGGAATAGAATTGAGTATAAATTGAGTTGAAATCCATTTAAATTGGTCATAAAACATAATACTTATTTATTCACATAGATCTCGTCAAATTGCATGGAATAAATTGTCATTGGATGAAAATGGAAGTAATTAAAATTCTATGTATTGATAAGAGTAAAATAAATTGATTTTGAGAGTAATTGAATTAAATATGAGTTCAGTTTGCTTAAAAAAATGAATAAATGTAAGCGATTGAGTTTTAAACCATTCAAATTGATGAAGTTGTATACGAATGGATTGAAAACCATTCAAATTGAATGAATATGGATATGAATAAGTTGAAACAGTTGAATTAGTATGGAAAAAAAATTGCTTACGGAAAATGTTTGATGTGCATTTCTTTAGAATTCATATGTTTTAACCATTGAAACTAAGTGAAACATAGTTAAACTGCATATATATGGCACTTACATGTTTAAATTGAGTAAGTACAGGTACCTGGAAGCCGTGTGGATGGATTTGGTTGTGCTATTTGCTAAAAATAATAAGTCGCTTGCTTAAAATGCTAAATAAGGTACGCCTATGCAATAAAAATAGGAAATATGAACAGTTTTTGATTTTCCCGACCGTGTGGGTCGATGTATATATATTTATATCTATTGTCAAACTGTAAAAGGTCCTCCGTACAAAGGGGACTCTGCCAAAAAATTTCAAAAATTTTGGGAGTTAGAAATTTTTTGGAAATTTTGGAAAATTTTGTTAAACGACAAAACGATTTCAAAATTGGAAACTAAAATAAGTTAGTAAATGAAACCAATTTAAAATAATGACATAAATTAGTTTCAAATGACAAATAAAATTCAATATTTAAAGTTAAAGGTAAATTGAATTCTTACGGAAATGAAAGAATCAATGTGAATAGAAATAGATATTAACTAAAGTGGTGAAGTGAAAACAAACAAAGAAGCATATAGAATGCTTATATTAAACTTAAGTAAGGTATGGTGAATTCTTAATTGGAGATTGATATTACAAACATATTCCAAAGTTGATATTTGAATGAGTAAATAATTGACACTTGTAAGGAAGTCGATAAAATGTTTTTGGAATTGTGTGATTGGATATTGTTGTCATGTAGAATAAGCAGGTAATATAAAGGGAAAAGAGAATTGGTTTTTGATTTCATAAAGATAAATTTGAAATGCTCGACAAAAAGGTATGTATTTAAATTTGGTGTGAATTTGATTGGGAATTTGGATTGAGCCACTTGGCTTTTTGTTTTCTTTTTGGATTTGGGAGGCCGTAGAGCCATTTTTGTAGTAGTACCGAGCTAGCCGCGCAAAGGAGACGCTGGCGAAATTTTTCGGGAATTTAGGGAGTTAGAAAATTTTCGATAATTCAAAATTTGGTTTCACATTGAAATTTGAATGATCGAGCAAGTAATAATATTTGAATAAGTAAAGTTATTTGGCGAACTAAGGAAAAGTTTGGGAAGTTAGTAAGAATGATAATGAGTTTTTTATAAAAAGATAGTTGGTTAGATATTGAATTGTATGGTTTTGGAGATAAGTAAACGAGTATTGGTCTATTATTTCTAACTAGTAATTTTGGGGATGAAATTCTTTTAAGGGGGGAGGAATGTGACGACCCGAAATTTTTGAGCAATTGAAATTGGAATATTTAATTGATTTTAAATATTTAAAAGTTAATTTTTAACTTGAATTCAAATATCACCATTTATTTGATAACTTAAATTATTAAATTAAATAATTTAAAGTTGGGTAAAATGTTGAATCTGAAGTTTTAGGCCTGTTAAAAATAATTTGAAGGCTTGTAAAATTTATATCGATAATGCTGAAGATAATAGAAGTTGTAAAATTGAAATTTATGGTGGTTTGTTCAGTTTTAAAATTTTATTGTTTAAATTGAATTTAAAAATAGCTTTCCGAGGCACAGTCTCGGAATTCGACGAAACCAGTCCCATTGGGTCCGTAATATTGAATTATTATCGGGTTTCAAATTTCGTATTGATCGGAGTGGTTGTGTTAGCGTACGACATATAAATGCGTTGAAATTTACAACAAAAATTTAATTTAAATATAACATATATTTATTTGACTGGTCAAAATCCCCACATCAACTGTTTCCTTTCCATCAGTACTTTCCCCTTTAAGTCAAAGATCACTGTAGCTGACCGAGCCTTCTCGAACACACTTTCCTTTTAAAACAAATCCAAGAACAAATTCACGTATCTTCCTTCCTCATCAGGTCATATCGAATCAAAACTCAAACAAAAGAAAATAATAGCTTGGCCGTTTCATTTCTTGTAGATCCAAGCGAAAATGATTTCGTTCTTGAAAAAATGGCCTCCTCAATTGAATCCATTCAACCACTCAAGCACTACTCGTACGGCATCAAAATCGAATCTGAGTTCTTCTACTCGATCGCAAACCAAGTTCATTCGAATCACTCGAAATCAATCGGCTCGCGTGAAAAAAAGGGGGAATATGGAAATCAAGTTCGAAGTTGTCGACTTAGGGTTGCTGTGCGACGCTTGGGGTTTTAGGGCTCGCGATCCATTGTTGAAGGCGAGGATGTCGGGAGTGAGCGATGGACGACGCGGCAACACCGAGATGAGGCCGTGATGAAGTCGCGTGATTTTGTCACCGTCGAAGCGCGTTGTCAGAGAGGGGGTTTTCGAGACCGATGCAGGGAGTTCGAACAATCGGAGGAAGAAGTATTCCAGACAGACTCGGGTATTATTTAACTGTAATGCTCGGGTCAGACCGAGTATTATAGGATACAGGATACGATGCTATGGAGCTCAAGAGACGAGCTGGATGACGACACGTACTCGCGTACTTATTTATATACATATATTCCGCTGTGTTGAGTTATTGTGTATCCATTTGTATGATCTTGATGTTGAGCTGTGATTGATGTATTCTGATGATGTAATATATAAACAGAGATATTTGATTTGAGTAAAGATCATTTATTATCTATTATATTTTATTCCGCTGCGATGGTTAGATTCTGTTGTTGTTTTCAATTTTCTTCTTCTACCTCTTCTTCTTTAACCCAAATGGTTCATATTTCTGTGCAACTTGAGTTGATTGTTGTAGAATAGTGTTGACTCAAGGAGTACGGATTTGCAGGTCGTTTCACTTGGTATCAGAGCTTAGGTTGGCGACAACCTAGGCTTTGGTGGGAATTACTCATAAAATAGAGTCCGTAGTACTCTAAAATGAGTTTGAGCGTATTAATAGATATGAGCGCGTATTTGTTAGTGAATATAAATTGTTTAATATTGTGTTGATTGGTTTATTGAGTGGCATATGAACCTTCATCGACACAGTCTACGCAACTGTATTGAAGGGGTTTCTAAACACTTGAGTAGAACAATCGACACGATATTGTTTTAAATGTGGGTAAATGAAATAATTTTACCCAAAATATATTTTGATATAAAGAAAAGTTTTTGAAAACTATTTAGCTAATATATGGTTGCTTGGATGTTAATTGGATGTTAGGAATGATGATATTTAAAGTATTATCATTGTTAAGTGAAAATTTAACTAGAAGTTGGAAATATAACTAGAATTTAAGGGAATAAATTCATTATAAAATGGAATTTATAAATGTGAATTATAAATGTAATTTATAAAATTGGAATATAATCAAAGGAGTATCTGTATGAGAATAAGCTATGCAAATGAATTATAGTTAAAATTGTTTTAAGCAGGATTTGGAAATTTAAAATCCCAAAGATTTTGGAAGTGTTTGTCGAAGTGTTTTGAAGATAAATAATAGCGATATTATTTTGGAGGTATTTTTGAAAGGAAATTGTTTCAAATAAATTTTGGGAAGGAATTTAGCATTGAATTCACTTCAGTCGCTCGAAATTAACTTCGGTGATGACTGCAGCATCATCGATGTTCATTTTCGAGTTTCTAAGTGACAGATTGCTGCCAAATTGATTTGTTCGGGAAAACCTGTTTATTTTTGAAATTTCAAAGGAAATTTGTTGAAAGAAAAAAGAAAAAAAAACAGGGTTGGTTTAAATTTTGAGAAATGTGATTTGAGATGTTGAAGATTTCAAAATATTTTGAAACCAATAACCGGGTGTTTGAAAATCCTGATGAGATAGGTTGTAAGCTTATAAATTGAGATGATTTTAAAATCAGGAAGGAAATATAAGCTTTGAATGTTGGAATTTGAATTAAAAGTGTAAAGTTAAAAAAATGAAATTAACTTGGACTGGGAAATAAAAATTAAACTGGATTGGAATAAATTGAATAAGCTGAAAATAATATGCAGTTGTATTCAAATTAAGTTGAAATCGAATTGAGTTAAATAAAACTGATTTAAAATAAATTTGAATTGGAATAAGAATTCAATTGAATTATTGAATGAAATTAGATTCTTACCTGAATAAATGGAAATTAAATTGGTTAAGGATTGGATTGAAGTAATTAAATTAGAATAACTCGTAAAGGAATGTAAATCCATAGAATAAAATATGCATGGAATAAAAATATGCTTGAGTTATAGATAAGCATAAGGCTTGAGTTAAAATAAAAGAATAATATATTCAAGCCTACGATGAATGGAATTGTTTAAATAATAAGTTGTGACTTATAAATTTTGGAAGTGGAATAGAAAATCCAAAATAAATATTTTTTGATGTTTTGGATAATGAAACGGAAATCTAAACTTGAATTATATAATAAAATTGAACTAAGAAAATAAAATGAAGCGATATTTGAAATTTAAAAATCAAATATTGAACTATAAATAGGAAAGAACTAATTTTATAATAAATTAGTTAATTAAATGTGTAAATGGGAACGCAATGTTGTTTAATAGAAGCTGAATTGTGAATGCATGGTGAAGTTTGGAAATAAAACTCAAGTTATAAATAAGATTCGACTTAAATTGTTAGTGAATGGTAAATTGAAATGGATAATGGATCCAGAACTTGAGTTATAAATTAAAATTTAACTTGAGGTGTTAACAAATTAAATATAATTGAAATATATGGAATAAAAATGTAAATGGATTAAAATAGTAACGGTTTGACTTGCTAATAAAATCCAAATAAGTGGAAATAAATTGGAAATGGCCTGGTAATAAATTGAATGAGTTGAATCTGGAAAGTTAAACTTTATAATAACTAACCAAAAGAAATTGTAGATTGGAATGAGATTTAATTGAGAGAGAATTAAGTTGAATAGAAAAGAGAAAAAATTTACTTGTAAAATGAAAATGAGCTTAAGTATAAAATGTAGTAAATTGACTTAAGCCAAACAAATGGAAGAGTTGGATAAGTGGTTATAAATAATATTTAAAGAAATGAAAATTCCTAATGGATTGTGTGGATAAACTAATTATATTGAATAAATAAATGGATAGAATAAATAAGAATCAAAATGAAGTATGGTTTAAATAAGTTGAGAAATGGTTATTGAAGGAAATAGCTTGGTTTGTTTTGAGCTACATAAAATAGTATGGAATAAAACGTTAATGAATGAATTGTGAATGAATTAAAATAAAAGGGGAAATTAAATTGTTAATGAAGATGAACCTAAATTGTTAATGGTTTTGAATAAACTAGTTTGGTTAATAAAATGAAATGCAATGAGAATGAGAATATATGGATTGTGAATAAAGAAAATGGAATAGAATTGAGTATAAATTGAGTTGAAATCCATTTAAATTGGTCATAAAACATAATACTTATTTATTCACATAGATCTCGTCAAATTGCATGGAATAAATTGTCATTGGATGAAAATGGAAGTAATTAAAATTCTATGTATTGATAAGAGTAAAATAAATTGATTTTGAGAGTAATTGAATTA
Organism: Allium cepa; assembly: GCA_030765085.1. Lineage (NCBI taxonomy): Eukaryota > Viridiplantae > Streptophyta > Magnoliopsida > Asparagales > Amaryllidaceae > Allium > Allium cepa. Next base: position 552,323,984 of record CM060942.1, read on the forward strand.
AATATGAGTTCAGTTTGCTTAAAAAAATGAATAAATGTAAGCGATTGAGTTTTAAACCATTCAAATTGATGAAGTTGTATACGAATGGATTGAAAACCATTCAAATTGAATGAATATGGATATGAATAAGTTGAAACAGTTGAATTAGTATGGAAAAAAAATTGCTTACGGAAAATGTTTGATGTGCATTTCTTTAGAATTCATATGTTTTAACCATTGAAACTAAGTGAAACATAGTTAAACTGCATATATATGGCACTTACATGTTTAAATTGAGTAAGTACAGGTACCTGGAAGCCGTGTGGATGGATTTGGTTGTGCTATTTGCTAAAAATAATAAGTCGCTTGCTTAAAATGCTAAATAAGGTACGCCTATGCAATAAAAATAGGAAATATGAACAGTTTTTGATTTTCCCGACCGTGTGGGTCGATGTATATATATTTATATCTATTGTCAAACTGTAAAAGGTCCTCCGTACAAAGGGGACTCTGCCAAAAAATTTCAAAAATTTTGGGAGTTAGAAATTTTTTGGAAATTTTGGAAAATTTTGTTAAACGACAAAACGATTTCAAAATTGGAAACTAAAATAAGTTAGTAAATGAAACCAATTTAAAATAATGACATAAATTAGTTTCAAATGACAAATAAAATTCAATATTTAAAGTTAAAGGTAAATTGAATTCTTACGTAAATGAAAGAATCAATGTGAATAGAAATAGATATTAACTAAAGTGGTGAAGTGAAAACAAACAAAGAAGCATATAGAATGCTTATATTAAACTTAAGTAAGGTATGGTGAATTCTTAATTGGAGATTGATATTACAAACATATTCCAAAGTTGATATTTGAATGAGTAAATAATTGACACTTGTAAGGAAGTCGATAAAATGTTTTTGGAATTGTGTGATTGGATATTGTTGTCATGTAGAATAAGCAGGTAATATAAAGGGAAAAGAGAATTGGTTTTTGATTTCATAAAGATAAATTTGAAATGCTCGACAAAAAGGTATGTATTTAAATTTGGTGTGAATTTGATTGGGAATTTGGATTGAGCCACTTGGCTTTTTGTTTTCTTTTTGGATTTGGGAGGCCGTAGAGCCATTTTTGTAGTAGTACCGAGCTAGCCGCGCAAAGGAGACGCTGGCGAAATTTTTCGGGAATTTAGGGAGTTAGAAAATTTTCGATAATTCAAAATTTGGTTTCACATTGAAATTTGAATGATCGAGCAAGTAATAATATTTGAATAAGTAAAGTTATTTGGCGAACTAAGGAAAAGTTTGGGAAGTTAGTAAGAATGATAATGAGTTTTTTATAAAAAGATAGTTGGTTAGATATTGAATTGTATGGTTTTGGAGATAAGTAAACGAGTATTGGTCTATTATTTCTAACTAGTAATTTTGGGGATGAAATTCTTTTAAGGGGGGAGGAATGTGACGACCCGAAATTTTTGAGCAATTGAAATTGGAATATTTAATTGATTTTAAATATTTAAAAGTTAATTTTTAACTTGAATTCAAATATCACCATTTATTTGATAACTTAAATTATTAAATTAAATAATTTAAAGTTGGGTAAAATGTTGAATCTGAAGTTTTAGGCCTGTTAAAAATAATTTGAAGGCTTGTAAAATTTATATCGATAATGCTGAAGATAATAGAAGTTGTAAAATTGAAATTTATGGTGGTTTGTTCAGTTTTAAAATTTTATTGTTTAAATTGAATTTAAAAATAGCTTTCCGAGGCACAGTCTCGGAATTCGACGAAACCAGTCCCATTGGGTCCGTAATATTGAATTATTATCGGGTTTCAAATTTCGTATTGATCGGAGTGGTTGTGTTAGCGTACGACATATAAATGCGTTGAAATTTACAACAAAAATTTAATTTAAATATAACATATATTTATTTGACTGGTCAAAATCCCCACATCAACTGTTTCCTTTCCATCAGTACTTTCCCCTTTAAGTCAAAGATCACTGTAGCTGACCGAGCCTTCTCGAACACACTTTCCTTTTAAAACAAATCCAAGAACAAATTCACGTATCTTCCTTCCTCATCAGGTCATATCGAATCAAAACTCAAACAAAAGAAAATAATAGCTTGGCCGTTTCATTTCTTGTAGATCCAAGCGAAAATGATTTCGTTCTTGAAAAAATGGCCTCCTCAATTGAATCCATTCAACCACTCAAGCACTACTCGTACGGCATCAAAATCGAATCTGAGTTCTTCTACTCGATCGCAAACCAAGTTCATTCGAATCACTCGAAATCAATCGGCTCGCGTGAAAAAAAGGGGGAATATGGAAATCAAGTTCGAAGTTGTCGACTTAGGGTTGCTGTGCGACGCTTGGGGTTTTAGGGCTCGCGATCCATTGTTGAAGGCGAGGATGTCGGGAGTGAGCGATGGACGACGCGGCAACACCGAGATGAGGCCGTGATGAAGTCGCGTGATTTTGTCACCGTCGAAGCGCGTTGTCAGAGAGGGGGTTTTCGAGACCGATGCAGGGAGTTCGAACAATCGGAGGAAGAAGCCCTTGCACTATTGATAGACCCTATTATAATATCAGAGGATTTTAATAAAAATGTTTTAGCTATCGTAAGGTAAAAACCCGACATGTCTATTTGTGGCGTGGTCTTACGAGATGCTTTTGTTTTCAAAGGATTTTTGAAACTTTAATAATCAATTGGGTGTGATTCTCTCACGCTGGTATTGCAGACCGACTCAGGTATTATTTAACTGTAATGCTCGGGTCAGACCGAGTATTATAGGGTACAGGATATGATGCTATTGAGCTCAAGAGACGAGCTGGATGACGACACGTACTCGCGTACTTATTTATATACATATATTCCGCTGTGTTGAGTTGTTGTGTATCCATTTGTATGATATTGATGTTGAGCTGTGATTGATGTATTCTGATGATGTAATATATAAACAGAGATATTTGATTTGAGTAAAGATCATTTATTATCTATTATATTTTATTCCGTTGCGATGGTTAGATTCTGTTGTTGTTTTCAATTTTCTTCTTCTACCTCTTCTTCTTTAACCCAAATGGTTCATATTTCTATGCAACTTGAGTTGATTGTTGTAGAATAGTGTTGACTCAAGGAGTACGGATTTGCAGGTCGTTTCACTTGTCACCGTCGAAGCGTGATTTTGTCACCGTCGAAGCGCGTTGTCAGAGAGGGGGTTTTCGAGACCGATGCAGGGAATTCGAACAATCGGAGGAAGAAGCTTTCCAGGCAGAGCTTGTAATATCCCGGAATTTTGGACAATTTAAATTTAATAATCTGGGTTTAAATTTAAATTGAATTGATAAATTTTGTTAATAAATTTGATTTGATTTCAATAATCTTCTTTATTTAAATATTTAATTTGTGAAATTATTTTTAATGAGTTAATAAATTGTTTTCTATTTAATAATGTATATGTATTTATATATATTTTTAAATAGACAAGTTGATTTTATTTAAATTAGTATAGCATAATTCTAATGCTTTGAAAATAGAAATTGTGATTTTGTTTTAATATTAAGCTTTTCAAAAATGTTTAATAAAATACTAATGATTTTAAATATGTAAGATAAATATTTTATTGGTTTAAAATTCATTTTGACTTAAGTTTGAATTTTAAAATAAGTTACAAAATGTTTGTGTCATTCTTTTTAAAATATTTATTTATAAATTTGATTTGTTAATTTAATTTGTAAATTTAAAATACAATTTTAAATATGAACATGCATTCATTAAGTATAATTTTCTTTAACAATTAATCTAAATTACTAATTAACTAAGTTTAAATATTCATTAATCTTAATTTTAATAACATAACCATTTAAAAGACATGTGTTAAGCATTTAAGATAGGGAGTTAACATGTGTCCATTTTTTTTTTACATGTGTCAAAATTTGTTTTTCTTTAATTTTAATTTAAATCAAATATTGTTATTTAAAACTTGCATGTTTTCTTTCCTTTTTCTTTTCTCATTTTTCATTTCATTAACATTCCACCTGAAAATCAATGCATAACAAATTTGCATACTCCTCAAAAATACAAATCTGCATTAATCAAGAAAATCTGCATTCTTCAAATCTATAACATATTCATCTTCAAATCACTCTAATTTCTTCAATCTGGAAAACATGAAGACCTGCATTTTCTTTCTAAAAATCTGCATACATTAAACCAAGCATCAAGCCTGCATGTTTTCATGAAACAACCTGGGTTGAACTGCATGCAACAAATTCAAGTTGCATCTGCAATTTCAAGTTGAAGCCTGCATTTCATTCAAGCAATCAACCTGCATGCCACAACTTCAAGCAAGAAAGATGTCTGCATTTTTTTTTCAAATGAATCTGGAAAAAAAAAAAGCATTAAGCAAGAGGCCTGCATTCATCTTTAAACTGGAAATTGGCATCTGCGTCAACATTTTAAAAAAAATCTGTGTTCTGCATCATTAAACAGGTGAGTAACATAACCTTTTTTTAAAAATTAAGTATAATAAAATGGTTGCTTGATTTGTTCATGGGAATAGGAGTCTTATCTATGTTGTTAAATACATTGCTGAGTAGATCTTTGTGTATGGATGGATGCATGTTTGATTCATTTAAGAACTGATTGTTTACTGCTAAGCAAGTGATGAAATCTCTTTCTTTCTTATGATCTGGTTGAGGTTATGGCTTGAAATTGAATGAAAGTTGTTTATTTTATGATAAAGTAAACTTAAAAATTTATGTAAGATAAATCAATATCAGTAATTCCTGGAAATATAAATAACAGAGTAAAATTTGTATAAGTGAAAATTTAAGCATTTCAATTCAATACTTCAGGGTTATATATCAGATCATAAAACAAAATTATGATTTTTAAAGGTAGGAATTTAATTTTTAGTGTTAACTCCAGAATGCAGTTCATATTTTACTGTATTTTGCATTCTGGGTTCTAAGTGATAATTCATGGGTTCGAATGGATTGTAATTTCTCCTGGAGGTGTAGAGGAGATCACTGAGTATAGGAAAAATTTTAGATTTGGATTGTATTGCATTTTGGTGATGAGATTTGGGAATTTTAGCATGTACCCTAACTTTTTCTGGGGTTAAGAAAATGTAGTACTGCTGCTACATCAGTGAATCGAGTTCTGGGGTATTTAGGGGATTGGAAGATGTTAGTGAGTTAATGTTATCGCCGGAGTTTCAAGATGTATGGTGGTCGGAGTGGGGAGTTGTCGCCGATGATAGGTTTATGGTTTTGGGGTAGGGGCTGTTTCCATGTTTCTGTTTGGAAATTTGATTTTAAATTTAAGTTGTATTAGGGGTATTTGAAGGATGAAGTTTGTTGTGGGGTTGCTGACCAATGGGGGATGGCCACTGACGATGGTCAGAGGTGGCCGGAGTTAGGTTATGAATGCACAGAGTTGTGTGTGCAGGTGGTGTTCTGTTGTTGGGTGCAGGGTTTTGTTGACTCGTGTTGGTCTCGGGAGAAATGGGGAGTAGCTCGAAGCAAGGCAGTGACTGACTCGAAGTGATTTCTGGGTAGCTCGAGGTATAGGTTTCAGGTTTTTTTTTTTTTTTTTTTACAGAGCCTGTTTTGCAGTTTTTAAAATTTTAAGTTAAGTTTAAATATAAACTAAAGGTTCAACTTAGGATTTAAACCTGAATTTAAAAATGAATTCAATTAGTTTGAATTCTGGTTTTTTAAATAATTTAGATTTTTGAAATTTTTAATTAGTTTCAAAGTTTGAACAGGAAACATGTTTTTCCAGATTTTATCAAAATGATGTAATTAGAAATGCAAACCAAAATCTGAAACTAAATTAAACCTGAAATTGAATTTAAATTCAATTAGTAAAATTTAGATCTTTGAATTAAATTTGAAATGTCTTAAAATCTAAGTTTGGTTTTAAATTTTAAACAGAAACTGTTTTTTTCTGTTTTGAAAAGTTTAAAAGAAGAATTTGAACTTAAAGATGAAGTTCAAGACTGTAATGTTTAAACCTGTAACTTAAATTTGAATTCAATAATTTAAATTTGAGATTTGAAATCATTTTTGAATTCAAATTTAGAATGCTAAACTAAACAGAAACTGTTTCTGTTTCTATGTTTTAAATTGAAAAGAAAAATTGAAAATGCAACTGGAAATTTAAATAAGTTCAAATCTGGAAAATTAAAGTATGGAACTTAGCAAGTAAATCTAAGTTTGAATTAAATTTAGAAACTGGAAATTTGAATTTAGACTTTAAGTTTTTTTTAAAGTATTAAAGAACATTGGTTTTGTATTTAAAACTATAAGTTACAAATTATGAAATAAGAATTTAAAATGAGTTTAAATTCTGTTTTAAAAACCTGAACTTTTATTTTAAATGTCAGTTTTTAAAATTTAATAAGTTTTTAAAATTTAAATTTGTTTTAAACATTTTTTAGAAAAGGTTAAATAATTTGAATTTAAAGTTGGAGATGAAGAGTGAGTAATGTTTTAAATTTGAATCTTGAATGCGAATTTGAATTATGTTTCAGTTCAAAATTTAAAAAAGAAGAATTTTTTTTAAAATTTGAATTTGTATTTGAAACAAAGTATTTAAAATACTTGTAGAAAGGAGAATGTTCTTAATTTTGAACTTAAGGAAATTGGTTTCATTTAAATTATTAATTTAAATGGAATATTAATTATTTAATTAATTAATAATGTGGATGATTAATTAAGTAATTAATAATTTTAATTAGTTAATTTGAGATTAATTAATTAAGGTTAATTAATCTATAATTAAGGATGGTTAATTAAATTTTAATTTATGATTAAGATTTATTTAATCAAGAGATTAAAGATAATTAAGATTTTAATTAACGCTTAATTAATTAATAATTAGAGTTTAATTAAATTGTAATTAAATATTAGTTAATTAATAATTAATAATGATTAATTATGAGTTAATTTCTTAATTATGTAATTAAGAAAGGTTAATGGAGATCATTAACTTAAGATTAATTAACAATTAATTAATGTGATTAATTCTTGGTAATTAATTAGGTTAATTAATTTAATAATAATCAATTGTTTATGTTTTAATTACTTAATGAAAGTAATTAATGAATTAATTACTTGGTGTAATTAATTTAATTAAATGTGATTAGTTTAGATTAATTAAGTTTAATTAATTTAAACATTTGTGGATTGTTGATAATTACTTTATGGATTTATAATTACTTAAGGAAGTAATAAATTAATAATTACAGAATGTAATTAAGGATATAGAAGTAATTTGGATTTAAATTACATTGGAAATTAATCAAGTGATTAATGAAGATAATTAATTATGAATAATTAATTACGAGAAGAGTAATTAAAATAGTTAATTTCTGAATGGATATTAATCATGGGTGATTAATATATATATGGTTTAAATTGAAGATTAATTACTTATGTAATTAATTCATATTAGAGATTGATTAAATGTAATCATTAAGTAATTAATTAATGATGTAATTTGGAATTGATTAATTAAGGTATAATTAATATTAAATGCTAATTACTTATTGTAATTAGAGATGGTTAATCAGTAATGGTTAAGTGAATATGAATATTTAGATGGTGATTTATAAATTGATTTGTAATTAATCGATGGTTAAGTTAAGCAGAATTTTAATGTTGAAGTAATTAATTTAATTTATTTTAAATTAATTAGAGATTAAGTAATTAATTTAATTCATTTTAAATTAATTATAGAATGGAATGATCATTAGATAGTTGCTTATGTTTGATGAATGGTGTTGATTGCCATGTATGGTTTGTAATCTCAGTTATGAGATTAGTAGTGTATGTGATATGGATGCATTGGTTGCTTTTGGATGATAATATGTATTATCTGATTATGATATGATTATCTGTTGATAATGATAATGTTGATTATCTGTGGTGTTATGAATTACCTATCTGTGTATATTTAGATAATGATTGAAATTGTTTTAAACTTAAAACAACTTGGCCTTAATAAGACACGCTTTGGTTTTCGATGAGACCGGGATCGGGTTTCCATATTTGAAATTCCGAAAACCACATCGATTCCAAATAACGTTAGGTCGTTAATCCAAGTGGAGCGAGTGAAGACTCGAGGTGTAAGGGCTATACGTCAGTATAACTCTGTGGGTGATTCCGTAATGAGTTTGACGGAATAGGTCTTATAGATTCGAGATGGTGAATCAGAGTGCAAGGGTTATTGTCGTTAACTCTGAGGGTGATTCCAATACGAGTGTAACGAGATAATGCCTTCGGTTTCGTTCGAACCCGGAACGAACTTGTATGGATTGAATGCTTCCAGAACATCGTCAGGTGGACGATGAGCATTCTAAGTGATATGTCCTATAAAGGTAATCGTAACCTCAAGCCTCATCAACCGGGAATGGCTAAAACAGGGGAGGTGCAGCAAAGCTTCGTGGGTAGCCCCCACTTGAGAGCAAGATTTATCCCTGTCTAGAGGTCCCTTTATTTTCGGCTTAGTGGTGCGGTTGCTGATCACAACTGCGGGGTTGTCTTGTTTGGAACTGTTCAGTAAGGAACGGGTCCGGCTTTGTGTTGCAGGGGAGTTAGGGTGGCTCCTCGGTACAATGATCTAGGCCACGTACTGTGACGGGCGGTACCCCAGTAGCCCTGCCATTGATGGAATCCAAAATCCAATAAGTGCCAACGGTTTTGATTGTATTACCCACTTTTGTGGCTAGTAGCTGGAATTTAATCATGTAACAATTTCGGCTATTTCTTATTTATTTGAAAACCCTAGACACTATTATAATATCATCGGATTTCCTATCAAATGTTTTGGTTAGCGTAAGGTAAAAACTTTTCCATGTTTATGTGTGGGAAGTCTTACGTGATACCTTTTCTTTTCAAAGATTTTTCAAAGTTAAGCAACTTTAACCTGTTACTCACACCAGACCCATGTCTGACCCGGAGTTATTTCTGTTTTTCTATAACTCTTGGGTACTCAAATTTTTATGAGTAGCCAAGGGAATTCAGGTTAGGATTCAGGATTAGCTTTGACGAATTGTGGAGGAGCATATGGAGCAGGAGGCTTCTGCGTATAGTTATATTGTTTTCCGCTGTGTTGGTATCTCTGAGTTGTTATGTATTGTAATTGAGTTGTAATAATTAGATAGGTGTTTATAACTGTCTAGTATGAGTTGTATATGTCTGTGTACTCTGATATTTGATGTATACTATGTAATACTTTGGTTATTAATATAATTTATTCGTTCCGCTGTTGAGATTCTTGTGTTGTTTCTTCTTTCTCTTCTTTCTTTTCTTCTTCTATCCCTTTCTTTCTTAATTCATGACGCGATTTTCTGGGAGTGGAAAGTCGGGTCGTGACAGCTGGTATCAGAGCTGTAGGTTGAGTGAATACCTAGGCTCTGAAGTGTGTCTTTCTTTAGGGAGCGTTAGGTTGAGTGAATACCTAGGCTCTGTAGTGGTGTCTATCTTGAGAGAGCGTACTTGTATTTTTATTATATATATATATATATATACCGGGGAAACTCGTGAAGTTTTATCCAAAATTCTTTTGGATAACTAGATTTGTTTTGATTGTGTGAATTGGTTGCTTTGGTTGTTGGCATATGATTAACATATGCTGTGTTTTAAAATTAAATCTGTAAATAGATTATTAAATTGCCTTTGTTTTAAATTTCGGGGACGAAATTCTTTTAAGGGGGAAGGATTGTAATATCCCGGAATTTTGGACAATTTAAATTTAATAATCTGGGTTTAAATTTAAATTGAATTGATAAATTTTGTTAATAAATTTGATTTGATTTCAATAATCTTCTTTATTTAAATATTTAATTTGTGAAATTATTTTTAATGAGTTAATAAATTGTTTTCTATTTAATAATGTATATGTATTTATATATATTTTTAAATAGACAAGTTGATTTTATTTAAATTAGTATAGCATAATTCTAATGCTTTGAAAATAGAAATTGTGATTTTGTTTTAATATTAAGCTTTTCAAAAATGTTTAATAAAATACTAATGATTTTAAATATGTAAGATAAATATTTTATTGGTTTAAAATTCATTTTGACTTAAGTTTGAATTTTAAAATAAGTTACAAAATGTTTGTGTCATTCTTTTTAAAATATTTATTTATAAATTTGATTTGTTAATTTAATTTGTAAATTTAAAATACAATTTTAAATATGAACATGCATTCATTAAGTATAATTTTCTTTAACAATTAATCTAAATTACTAATTAACTAAGTTTAAATATTCATTAATCTTAATTTTAATAACATAACCATTTAAAAGACATGTGTTAAGCATTTAAGATAGGGAGTTAACATGTGTCCATTTTTTTTTTACATGTGTCAAAATTTGTTTTTCTTTAATTTTAATTTAAATCAAATATTGTTATTTAAAACTTGCATGTTTTCTTTCCTTTTTCTTTTCTCATTTTTCATTTCATTAACATTCCACCTGAAAATCAATGCATAACAAATTTGCATACTCCTCAAAAATACAAATCTGCATTAATCAAGAAAATCTGCATTCTTCAAATCTATAACATATTCATCTTCAAATCACTCTAATTTCTTCAATCTGGAAAACATGAAGACCTGCATTTTCTTTCTAAAAATCTGCATACATTAAACCAAGCATCAAGCCTGCATGTTTTCATGAAACAACCTGGGTTGAACTGCATGCAACAAATTCAAGTTGCATCTGCAATTTCAAGTTGAAGCCTGCATTTCATTCAAGCAATCAACCTGCATGCCACAACTTCAAGCAAGAAAGATGTCTGCATTTTTTTTTCAAATGAATCTGGAAAAAAAAAAAGCATTAAGCAAGAGGCCTGCATTCATCTTTAAACTGGAAATTGGCATCTGCGTCAACATTTTAAAAAAAATCTGTGTTCTGCATCATTAAACAGGTGAGTAACATAACCTTTTTTTAAAAATTAAGTATAATAAAATGGTTGCTTGATTTGTTCATGGGAATAGGAGTCTTATCTATGTTGTTAAATACATTGCTGAGTAGATCTTTGTGTATGGATGGATGCATGTTTGATTCATTTAAGAACTGATTGTTTATTGCTAAGCAAGTGATGAAATCTCTTTCTTTCTTATGATCTGGTTGAGGTTATGGCTTGAAATTGAATGAAAGTTGTTTATTTTATGATAAAGTAAACTTAAAAATTTATGTAAGATAAATCAATATCAGTAATTCCTGGAAATATAAATAACAGAGTAAAATTTGTATAAGTGAAAATTTAAGCATTTCAATTCAATACTTCAGGGTTATATATCAGATCATAAAACAAAATTATGATTTTTAAAGGTAGGAATTTAATTTTTAGTGTTAACTCCAGAATGCAGTTCATATTTTACTGTATTTTGCATTCTGGGTTCTAAGTGATAATTCATGGGTTCGAATGGATTGTAATTTCTCCTGGAGGTGTAGAGGAGATCACTGAGTATAGGAAAAATTTTAGATTTGGATTGTATTGCATTTTGGTGATGAGATTTGGGAATTTTAGCATGTACCCTAACTTTTTCTGGGGTTAAGAAAATGTAGTACTGCTGCTACATCAGTGAATCGAGTTCTGGGGTATTTAGGGGATTGGAAGATGTTAGTGAGTTAATGTTATCGCCGGAGTTTCAAGATGTATGGTGGTCGGAGTGGGGAGTTGTCGCCGATGATAGGTTTATGGTTTTGGGGTAGGGGCTGTTTCCATGTTTCTGTTTGGAAATTTGATTTTAAATTTAAGTTGTATTAGGGGTATTTGAAGGATGAAGTTTGTTGTGGGGTTGCTGACCAATGGGGGATGGCCACTGACGATGGTCAGAGGTGGCCGGAGTTAGGTTATGAATGCACAGAGTTGTGTGTGCAGGTGGTGTTCTGTTGTTGGGTGCAGGGTTTTGTTGACTCGTGTTGGTCTCGGGAGAAATGGGGAGTAGCTCGAAGCAAGGCAGTGACTGACTCGAAGTGATTTCTGGGTAGCTCGAGGTATAGGTTTCAGGTTTTGTTTTTTTTTTTTTTTACAGAGCCTGTTTTGCAGTTTTTAAAATTTTAAGTTAAGTTTAAATATAAACTAAAGGTTCAACTTAGGATTTAAACCTGAATTTAAAAATGAATTCAATTAGTTTGAATTCTGGTTTTTTAAATAATTTAGATTTTTGAAATTTTTAATTAGTTTCAAAGTTTGAACAGGAAACATGTTTTTCCAGATTTTATCAAAATGATGTAATTAGAAATGCAAACCAAAATCTGAAACTAAATTAAACCTGAAATTGAATTTAAATTCAATTAGTAAAATTTAGATCTTTGAATTAAATTTGAAATGTCTTAAAATCTAAGTTTGGTTTTAAATTTTAAACAGAAACTGTTTTTTTCTGTTTTGAAAAGTTTAAAAGAAGAATTTGAACTTAAAGATGAAGTTCAAGACTGTAATGTTTAAACCTGTAACTTAAATTTGAATTCAATAATTTAAATTTGAGATTTGAAATCATTTTTGAATTCAAATTTAGAATGCTAAACTAAACAGAAACTGTTTCTGTTTCTATGTTTTAAATTGAAAAGAAAAATTGAAAATGCAACTGGAAATTTAAATAAGTTCAAATCTGGAAAATTAAAGTATGGAACTTAGCAAGTAAATCTAAGTTTGAATTAAATTTAGAAACTGGAAATTTGAATTTAGACTTTAAGTTTTTTTTAAAGTATTAAAGAACATTGGTTTTGTATTTAAAACTATAAGTTACAAATTATGAAATAAGAATTTAAAATGAGTTTAAATTCTGTTTTAAAAACCTGAACTTTTATTTTAAATGTCAGTTTTTAAAATTTAATAAGTTTTTAAAATTTAAATTTGTTTTAAACATTTTTTAGAAAAGGTTAAATAATTTGAATTTAAAGTTGGAGATGAAGAGTGAGTAATGTTTTAAATTTGAATCTTGAATGCGAATTTGAATTATGTTTCAGTTCAAAATTTAAAAAAGAAGAATTTTTTTTAAAATTTGAATTTGTATTTGAAACAAAGTATTTAAAATACTTGTAGAAAGGAGAATGTTCTTAATTTTGAACTTAAGGAAATTGGTTTCATTTAAATTATTAATTTAAATGGAATATTAATTATTTAATTAATTAATAATGTGGATGATTAATTAAGTAATTAATAATTTTAATTAGTTAATTTGAGATTAATTAATTAAGGTTAATTAATCTATAATTAAGGATGGTTAATTAAATTTTAATTTATGATTAAGATTTATTTAATCAAGAGATTAAAGATAATTAAGATTTTAATTAACGCTTAATTAATTAATAATTAGAGTTTAATTAAATTGTAATTAAATATTAGTTAATTAATAATTAATAATGATTAATTATGAGTTAATTTCTTAATTATGTAATTAAGAAAGGTTAATGGAGATCATTAACTTAAGATTAATTAACAATTAATTAATGTGATTAATTCTTGGTAATTAATTAGGTTAATTAATTTAATAATAATCAATTGTTTATGTTTTAATTACTTAATGAAAGTAATTAATGAATTAATTACTTGGTGTAATTAATTTAATTAAATGTGATTAGTTTAGATTAATTAAGTTTAATTAATTTAAACATTTGTGGATTGTTGATAATTACTTTATGGATTTATAATTACTTAAGGAAGTAATAAATTAATAATTACAGAATGTAATTAAGGATATAGAAGTAATTTGGATTTAAATTACATTGGAAATTAATCAAGTGATTAATGAAGATAATTAATTATGAATAATTAATTACGAGAAGAGTAATTAAAATAGTTAATTTCTGAATGGATATTAATCATGGGTGATTAATATATATATGGTTTAAATTGAAGATTAATTACTTATGTAATTAATTCATATTAGAGATTGATTAAATGTAATCATTAAGTAATTAATTAATGATGTAATTTGGAATTGATTAATTAAGGTATAATTAATATTAAATGCTAATTACTTATTGTAATTAGAGATGGTTAATCAGTAATGGTTAAGTGAATATGAATATTTAGATGGTGATTTATAAATTGATTTGTAATTAATCGATGGTTAAGTTAAGCAGAATTTTAATGTTGAAGTAATTAATTTAATTTATTTTAAATTAATTAGAGATTAAGTAATTAATTTAATTCATTTTAAATTAATTATAGAATGGAATGATCATTAGATAGTTGCTTATGTTTGATGAATGGTGTTGATTGCCATGTATGGTTTGTAATCTCAGTTATGAGATTAGTAGTGTATGTGATATGGATGCATTGGTTGCTTTTGGATGATAATATGTATTATCTGATTATGATATGATTATCTGTTGATAATGATAATGTTGATTATCTGTGGTGTTATGAATTACCTATCTGTGTATATTTAGATAATGATTGAAATTGTTTTAAACTTAAAACAACTTGGCCTTAATAAGACACGCTTTGGTTTTCGATGAGACCGGGATCGGGTTTCCATATTTGAAATTCCGAAAACCACATCGATTCCAAATAACGTTAGGTCGTTAATCCAAGTGGAGCGAGTGAAGACTCGAGGTGTAAGGGCTATACGTCAGTATAACTCTGTGGGTGATTCCGTAATGAGTTTGACGGAATAGGTCTTATAGATTCGAGATGGTGAATCAGAGTGCAAGGGTTATTGTCGTTAACTCTGAGGGTGATTCCAATACGAGTGTAACGAGATAATGCCTTCGGTTTCGTTCGAACCCGGAACGAACTTGTATGGATTGAATGCTTCCAGAACATCGTCAGGTGGACGATGAGCATTCTAAGTGATATGTCCTATAAAGGTAATCGTAACCTCAAGCCTCATCAACCGGGAATGGCTAAAACAGGGGAGGTGCAGCAAAGCTTCGTGGGTAGCCCCCACTTGAGAGCAAGATTTATCCCTGTCTAGAGGTCCCTTTATTTTCGGCTTAGTGGTGCGGTTGCTGATCACAACTGCGGGGTTGTCTTGTTTGGAACTGTTCAGTAAGGAACGGGTCCGGCTTTGTGTTGCAGGGGAGTTAGGGTGGCTCCTCGGTACAGTGATCTAGGCCACGTACTGTGACGGGCGGTACCCCAGTAGCCCTGCCATTGATGGAATCCAAAATCCAATAAGTGCCAACGGTTTTGATTGTATTACCCACTTTTGTGGCTAGTAGCTGGAATTTAATCATGTAACAATTTCGGCTATTTCTTATTTATTTGAAAACCCTAGACACTATTATAATATCATCGGATTTCCTATCAAATGTTTTGGTTAGCGTAAGGTAAAAACTTTTCCATGTTTATGTGTGGGAAGTCTTACGTGATACCTTTTCTTTTCAAAGATTTTTCAAAGTTAAGCAACTTTAACCTGTTACTCACACCAGACCCATGTTTGACCCGGAGTTATTTCTGTTTTTCTATAACTCTTGGGTACTCAAATTTTTATGAGTAGCCAAGGGAATTCAGGTTAGGATTCAGGATTAGCTTTGACGAATTGTGGAGGAGCATATGGAGCAGGAGGCTTCTGCGTATAGTTATATTGTTTTCCGCTGTGTTGGTATCTCTGAGTTGTTATGTATTGTAATTGAGTTGTAATAATTAGATAGGTGTTTATAACTGTCTAGTATGAGTTGTATATGTCTGTGTACTCTGATATTTGATGTATACTATGTAATACTTTGGTTATTAATATAATTTATTCGTTCCGCTGTTGAGATTCTTGTGTTGTTTCTTCTTTCTCTTCTTTCTTTTCTTCTTCTATCCCTTTCTTTCTTAATTCATGACGCGATTTTCTGGGAGTGGAAAGTCGGGTCGTGACAGAGCTTGTTTTAGGTATGAAATTTTATACGTTTGAATTAAATTATTGTCTATGTTTAGATTAAATTATCTTCGAAGATAGAACAGTAAAGTTCTATAAAGAAATTTCTTTTCTTAAATTTATAGATTAGTATATACATATATGTGCACACATTCAAAATTATATAGATAATTTGAAATATATATATATATATATATATATATATATATATATATATGCGGGATTTAAATTTATATATAAAACTACTGTTTAAAAAAAATATTTTATTTGCAGTAAGGTCAAGTTATTTATATACGTAAATATGTGTTTTCCAAAAATAAAAATAATGACAAATATGCACATGCACATTTAAAACTTACCAGTTCAATTTTAAATTAACGTATTAAAATGGTTTACTTGTCTAATTTGCTCATTCAATTATTTTAGTCACTTAAAGTAATTTATAAAAAGAATTGAGTTAAATTTACATTATTAGTTTAAAAAATAAATAAATAAAATGATTTCTAGTTTAAAATTAAATTAAATTGTTTAATTGATTCGAATATTGATAAAAATTTAAATGTTTATACAAGGTTATAACCTAGGAAACCAAGTTAAATTGAAGTGGGTAGCAAACGAAAATCAAAGGTGAGTTAATCTCACTCAGTTAAATTTAAATTTAAACTTAAATGATTAAATTTAAATAATTGTTGGATGGTTGAATTGATTGATGTGATATAGTATGATATTTTGGAATTGGTGTACTATGTTGTGCTAACAACTGTGGATGCAGGGAAAACAGGTTGGAGGGATCCAACTGGACCCCTCAACATTTATTTAAATTATTTAATACCCTCTATTGTGATTATTTGATATTCTATGATAAATTATATTGGAATATTGAATGCTATGGTTCGATTGGATATAATTGGATATGATGAATTACCTAAAATTTATAAATTGGATGTTGGAAAGAAAATAAAAGAAGTGAATTTGTAAGTAAAAATAATTATGGAAAATTGAATAAATTTAAGAATGAATTGGAAAGGAAATTTAGTGGCTTTAAAATTCTAATAAATGAACCTTGAGTATGGAAAGGAAATTTTGAATAAAAAAGAAAGTTAATAAATTTTAACTTCAGTGTTATTATTCAAAGGAACATAGCATTTATATTAAATTTAAGATTTAAATTTTGGAAATAATAAAGAAGACATTGGGAAAAAGCTGAAATTTGTATATTTCAGTTAAAAGATTTAAAAAAAATCAAACAGAAACTAAAAATAACAATAAAGTCCATAATAAATGAATTTTGAAATGAATTGAGTAAGTAAAGAAATTTATTTCAAAGGGAATAAATTGGGAATCAATTTGGAGAATTGATTTAAGTGATTGAGATTGGAAATTTTTCTCTGGATAACCAAGTACGTTTTTAAAGTACATTTTTAAATATAAGTTAAAGGTTTTAAAGTTGTTTTAAAAAAAGCAAGTTTTGGAAAATTTATTATTTCTAATATTTAAATTCTAAAGTAAGTATTTTCTCAAATCTATTATAGTAGTAATTATTTAAAAAGACTTAGTATTTTGTTTCAAAAGTGAAAATCTAGTTTTATATTTTATTAAGTAACCTTATTTTCGAATATTTATATAATATGTATTTTTAACAAATTATTGAAGTAGTTTTAATTTAAATGTTTTAAAGGTATATATTTCAAAGTAAAGTGTTTTAAATTATTTTAAAATCTAGTTTTGTGCTTGGTAATTTCAGAGGAGGTAGAAAATATTTGGGAAAGTTTATTCTGAAAAGAAAGATGGTTTTGAAACTGTTTTCAAAGGATGCAAAATAGAAATATATCTTGTGAAGATATTTTGAGGTTAATAAAATAATTTGAGAAATTATTTATTGTTGGATGGTTGTTTGTGAATATTAATTGATAGCTAAATACCGACTATCAATATTGGCCAACTGCGTTGATCGTTTCGAAGAGACCGGAATCGAGATTTATTTCTCGAAAACCACTTCGATCCGGTTTGTACGTTTCGTGAAACATGTTCGAAGTCGAAGATGGAGCTATGAAGTGCAAGGGCTAGTCGCTACTAATCCTGAGTATATTTCCAAAATGGATGTAGTAGGAATAGTGCCTTCGGTTCCATTCGAACCCGGGACGGACTTGTATGGATGAATGCTTGCAAAACATCATCAGGTGGACGATGGGCATTCTAAGGGATATGTTCTTAAAAGGTAATGCTTAGCCTCAAGCCTCATCAAATGGGAATGACTGAAAATCAGGGGTTATGCAGCAAGGCTAGGTGGGTAGCACCCAAGCAGGGTGAGGTCATCTCTGTCTAGATGTCCCTTTTTACTTCGGCTTAGTGGGCTATTGCTGATCCCAACCGCGGGGTGATCTCACTCGGGATTACCCAGTAAGGGGTAGTCCCGGCCTTGTGTTGCAGCGGAGCAGGCGTACTCCTCGGTACGGTGATCTAGGCCCCGTACTGTGACAGGTGGTACCCCAGTGCCTAGTCATTGTTGGAAATCCATTCTCCCTACGAGCCTTTTACGAGTTTTGTTTGTATTACCCACTCTGTGGCTAGTAGCTGGAATTTAATAGATGTAACAATTTCGGCTATTTTATAAGTATTTGTATATAGACCCTATTATAATATCAGAGGATTTTAATAAAAATGTTTTAGCTATCGTATGTTAAAAACCCGACATGTTTATTTGTGGCATGGTCTTACTAGATGCTTTTGTTTTCAAAGGATTTTTGAAACTTTAATAATCAATTGGGTGTGATTTTCTCACGCTGGTATTCCAGACAGACTCGGGTATTATTTAACTGTAATGCTCGGGTCAGACCGAGTATTATAGGATACAGGATACGATGCTATGGAGCTCAAGAGACGAGCTGGATGACGACACGTACTCGCGTACTTATTTATATACATATATTCCGCTGTGTTGAGTTGTTGTGTATCCATTTGTATGATCTTGATGTTGAGCTGTGATTGATGTATTCTGATGATGTAATATATAAACAGAGATATTTGATTTGAGTAAAGATCATTTATTATCTATTATATTTAATTCCGCTGCGATGGTTAGATTCTGTTGTTGTTTTCAATTTTCTTCTTCTACCTCTTCTTCTTTAACCCAAATGGTTCATATTTCTATGCAACTTGAGTTGATTGTTGTAGAATAGTGTTGACTCAAGGAGTACGGATTTGCAGGTCGTTTCACTTAAGCTATAAAGTGATATATATATATATATATATATATATATATATATATATATATAATCCACAAATATGTAAGATGTGAATGGATTCAGGTAAGCAATATGAGATTTTACGTAAATATGTTTTTGAACTTATGAATTAAGAAATGAAATGGTAAAACCAAAATGAAAATGGTTCAATATTATGGTAAAGGAATGGAAATTCAAAAATTAGAATTATAAATAGAGGGTGAATTGGAACTGAGTAAATTGAATATAAACATAAATTGTGAAGTGATTATATAACTATATGTTATAAATATAGGATGTGAATAAAACTTAAGTGGAAATTCAGGGAATTGTGAATAAATAAGTTTGTATAACTTATTAAACTGAGAAAGTGAAAAGGTATGACCAAGTTAAAATGGTTAAGTATTCGATAACAAGAAATAAATTCAATTTAAGAGTAAATGAAATGAAGATGGTTTTGGAGTATGGATTGGATAAGATTAGGTATGAACTTAAGTAGCGGTATGGAATGTTCATAATAAACCTTAGAAATAATTTTATGAAATGGTTTATAAATAAATTAGCATGGAATGAAATTCCATTCATTATGAAAGGAAGTGAATAACCTTATGTGAATTAAATGAAAGTTAACGGAAAAGATGTAATATAAGTTGGAAGTGAAATTAATATGAATGCAAGTGAATGAACTTGAGCTGATTTGTTCAAGAATCAATTTAAAATGAAATGAAATTTAATTGGCATGGAAACTTAATTTAAGCGACTATTTATGAAATGATTCATAAATAAATCAACATGGATTGGAATGTTGTTTAATATAAAATGAAGCGAACAAAGCTTGGTGAATAACTTGAATGGGAACTAATGGAAAATAGATAAATTGATTTAGATTCAATTTAGATGGGTATATTTAAGCTTAATACGATGGATACGAATATAATTAGTGTGAATGTAAATAGAATGCAATTGAATGGTGTGTGAATAAATTGAAAATTGAAAAATGATATGAAAATCAATTTGAAAATGTATAATTGAATGTTTGAACCCTGTAGTTGCATATGCGTTCTAAAATACATGATATGACATGTTTCCTTTATGAAACTTGTATTTAGATTAGTTAAATGGGTGTAATGTTATAAAAATTTCATGATTATGGAACTTATGTGCTTCAGTTGAGTAAGTACAGGTACATGGAGTTATTTGGATAGATTTTGGTTGCGCAATTGCATATAAATTAAGAGAACTCGCTTTAGAATGCTAATATAAGGTATGCTTATGCATTAAAAGTGAAAATGAGATAAATATTGATATATATTGTATTTTCGACCATGTGGATCGATGTATATTATATTTATCACATTTGTGATATTGTAAAAGACTCTCTGTACGGGGGAGACTCTGTCAAAAAATTTCGAAAATACAGGGTGTTAGAAAATTTTGAAAATTTTTGTTAACTAAATTTGATTTGAAATTATATCTTGAAATAATGGAATTTGATGAATAAAATGGAATTAGTAGATTTGGATGGGACTAAAAGACATAGGAAACAGTAATAAAAAAATTTAACCAAATGGATTTTGAAAAGAAATGGATTGGAGCATTTTCCTACCTTAGCAATTTCGGGGATGAAATTCTTTTAGGGGGGAGGAATGTAACGACTTAGAATCTTGGTCGTTTTGTTTCGAACATTTAGTTGATTTCTAAATGTTGAATTGGAAATATTAATTGATTTTGAATATCGATATTTTGGTTGAATTAGTGAAATGGTTTAAAATTTCAAATATAGCGATTAAATGAATTTGCTGAATAGTAAATTTAATATTTGAAATTGGGTAAATATGTGAATCTAGAGTCAAATATGAACGGAAATGATTTCTAAATTTGATTGAAACTCTATTTGAGTTAGAGTGAATATAGTAGACTTTTGAATGGAATTAAAAGTCAATAAATTTAATACTTAAAATTTATATATATTAATTTAATAGTGAAAAACAGCAATCCGAGGCACTATCTTGGAATTCAACAAAACCAGTCCTATTAGATCTATAATAGTGTATTATTATTGGATTTCAAATTTCGTAGCGTTTGGAGTTACTGTTTGGTCACACGGGATAGAAACGCGTTGAAACTAATATTGGAAATTTAATATTATAATTCAATTCGAAAAGCTATCTTCCACAAGATCGAATTAGGCATCGAAACTTGTTCCATTGTGTTCGGAATAGAGGTTAAACATTATTAACGCCAGGCGGCACGGTTCGTTTGGAGTTTATTCGAAAAAGCATATGAACAGTAAAAATAATAATAATATAATACATGTACACACACACACACACACACACACACACACACACACACATATATATATATATATATATATATGCGTATTTACTCAGAAAAACCCTAACCCTAAGTCAAACCATCTTCATGGCCGCCACTTATAAACCAACGACCAGAATTTTCCCAGTTTCCACCTTGATTATCTTGCAATCCGTTCATTTTCACATCTCGACATCTAAAATAATATTAGAGAGCACATCGAGTTCAACGATCTCAATGGTCACGATTGAAAATGATGATGCGGATCAATGGAAAATTAGCCATGTTCGTGCAGCCCTTGGTGGCGAAATCCATGGCAACAGTGGTGCTTGATGATGCCGCACTTGGCACGAAGGTCAAGGGAAAGTGGGCGCATGCTTGGGCAGTGGTCGATCAACCTCCGACTGTGTGTGGAGGAAGTGGTGATGGATGAAGTGAGCGGCGTCTTTAGGTTTGCTCGATCCTGGTATATGCAATGAAGAGAAGGAAGAGAAGTGCAGCCTTGATTTCCAAAAGCAAATTCAATGGTCCATATTTATTTCCAAGGTTAAAATATAAAATAAAAATTTGCAAATTGATTTTATTATAGATCGAAATCTTAGAAAATGTGTATCTTCTTCGTACAAGGTCTTATTGACATGAAACAAGCGACAATAGAATCGTGGCGATGAGCGCTACCTTAATTTAAAGCCTACTGAAAATAGCAAAAAAATTATGTTAAATCGAACGTCATTCGATTTGATTTAAAATTGGAATGTTTGAACTCAAGGTGAGTTAAAATCACTCATTTGGTTATCAATATATTTTTATAAGTAAATAAAATTTATTTCTACTTGTTTGTGATGTTGGAATCGGCGATTCTTGAAAGTAATTTAGGATGATGATATGGCATCTTGAAATTCTATTATATTGGTTGAATCAGATCTAGGATCACGATATAGAATCTCGAATTTCTATTAAACTTTTTATGTTTATTTTTAAGCTTATCTCCAGTATTGAATCACATACATGTAAAATTAATAAATGGATTGTTTAAAATTATGTTATTAAATTATAACGTAAACTGAATTGAAATATATCGGCATGGTATAACTGGCAAAATAAACACCGTTGGATAATAAATGAAAGAGTTTGATTGTGAATGATAATTGGCTAGTAGAATCAATTTTTATCCTACTACTTAATTAATTTGGACATTGTTCATTGCAAATGAATTTATATTGAAAAATTGATGTGTTAACAAATCGTTGTTGAGTGTGGATTTGGTTTACATATGTAACTGTTATGTAAATGCTTGTAATTTAACTTTGATAGTTAAATTGAATTGAATGATAGTTGATAAGTACCATTGGGATTTCCAAGCTTCGGTATAACATTGGAAAGTTATAGGTTTTTGGTTTAACTTTAGATTGTATAATTTGAAGTGAAATGTTTTATTCGTAAATTTACACAAAGGTTTTGTTAAAATTTATCATTTACAAATGTTTTGTAAATTATTCCTGTAGTAATGTTAGTTATTTCACTTAAATGTTTTTCAAAATTATTTTGAGAATTGAAAGTCGGATTATTTATTTATGGTAATATAATTATTTAATAAATGATTATTTAAATATCAATTACTCCATTTGAAATATATTGTTTAAAAGTAATTACTTAAGTGTATGTTAAAAGTTTTTTTTTGGAAGTTATTATAATATATTATTAAATAATACCGTGAAAGGTTCCAAATGATATTAATATTGATGTCTAAATTGTTTTAAATTCTTCCTTAGTCATTTTCAACGTCCTTAAATAATAATTTATTTTAAAAGAGTATTTGCCCAAATTATACTTAGGAATGTATAGAGACTTTATAAGCATTATTTTGAGATATTCATTAAAATAAAAGATGTAACAGTATATTTTCATCACGTAATTCGAGGGGAGAGATTGCCTACAATTTGGGATGTTTTCGCTGGGATAGCGATGTAACCATTGTACAAACTGCGATCCAAGATTGATTGCATGGCAAAAATCGAGAGGCAGAGATTGCCTAAGTTAAGTTTGGTTTTTCTGGGATAGAAACACAACCATCTAGCTACGATCCATGGTCGATACCAAATGGAACTTCCATATCTATTTTTATAATATAGTTTTCAAGTATTTGAAAAGGATGATTTGTGAATATACTTATTCAGATGAAATAAGAAAATGAATGTTTTAATAGGAGACTCGATTTATCGAAATCAAATTAAATGACGCTTAGTGATTTCAGTGGGAAATGTAGTCATTGTTTGAATGTCTGTTCATTTGATAGTTAAATAACCGACTATCAAAATTTTGGCCTAAATATGTAATCCTTCTTAATTTTGGTGGTTGGAAATGATTTCCTACTTAACACTGAAGGATTTTACCTTTGGAAATATCTTAGGGAAACGTGGGAATTATATGGTACTTACCGTTCGAGGTGCTATACTGTATGTATAAACTCTTTGTTCTTCTAGGATAAATGATAAGGAGATCCATCCACTTAAATGGTTAGGGGGTGATCCCCGCTCTTATGTATTGTCAGATTATTTTCTAAATAACCGGTATTGAGCATTTCGAAAATCGACGAATGGTTTTTAGAGCACCTTGGAAATGGAGAGTGTACTCATAAGATATGACTCGGAACCCATGACCTACTCCGAAATCATATACGGTTAAAAGTAGGTGATGTGTTATATTTTGGGATGTTGAAATCCATATGTAGTTCCGCGACTCATTGGAGTGTGGGAATCTATGTGAGATTCCATGATCTATTGAGATGTGGTATTTGTATGCGATTCCAAGGCCATTGTGGTGTGGGAATCCATATAGGATTCTGTGATCTATTTTGGAGCGGTGCATAAGCTGGAACGCTGGACGTACCCTCACCAGCGAAAATGACTAAAACCAGAGATAGGAGGCATACCAGTAGGGTTGGCAAATCCATAGGGTGTAATCAGCTCCTTTTCTAGCAATACCGACACCTTCAATTGTTTTGGCATGCCAGAGCGATGCACTTGGTCTTAGAAAGCCAGCGACATTTCTCCTATAATATCTCGGCTAGACGGGGATGATGCTTCGGAAGGATAACGTTGATCCTTATGCAGGAGGACTATTCTCGAAGTATTGAGAGCACCTCCGTGGAAATCCTACACTATTAGCAAACGAGCCTTATCGGTTTTGGTTTTATACTAGTATTGTACTGATGCACACAATATGAGCATCACAACAACTTGATTATTATTATTTTTCCCCTTAGACATTATTATAATATCACTAGATTTTCTATAAAAATGTTTTGGTTATCGTAAGGTAAAAACCAATCGTATTTATGTGTGGCATGGTCTAACAAGATACCTTTGTTTTTCAAAGGATTTTGATAATAGTAAGAATTCAGATTGAGTGTGTTTTCTCACGTTGGTTTTCTAGACTGAGTCGTGTCTTATTTTATTATAATGCTGGGGTCAGACTGATCGTATTACAGATATAGATTTAGATTGCTTTGGAGCTCAAGAGATGAGTTAGAGATTGAGGCATATTCTCGTACTAGTGTATTCCGCTGCAGTGTTATTTGAAATTATTAGAAGTTGTGAGGATAGACTATTAAAACTGTCCATGTTGACAATATTTATTTATATACTCTGATTTGAGGTATATATATTATAGTTTTGATTCGTGTAAAGAGCTATTGATGTTATATATTATTCAATCCGCTGTGAGATTCTGTATTTGTTTAGTTCCTTCTATTTTCTACCATCTTTCTTTTCCCATAACTATCTATCTTTTCGGCACTTGATTGTTCGGCATGCTATACACTGAATGTATTGATGTCGATTTTCGAGGTTAAAAAAGTCGGGTCGTCAGGGTAATCACACTGGGGATTAGTAACAAGTAGCCCCTGCACTACAAAGAGCTCCGTCTTCAATTCCATCCTCTTCATGATGTCTTCAATACGATGCTTGAGTTGGTTCGAAGTGATTTTCAGATAATTTATACTTATCCGATCCTAGTCTCTTCGAACCAACAATCGATAATTTCTGGTAAACTCAACTTCGATTCATTTGGAAATAAACAAACAATACATAAGAGTAGGGATCACCCCTTAACCATTTAAGTGGACGGATCTCCTTATCATTTGTCCAAGGAGAACAAAATGAGATTTATATGCATAGTACAACATCATCGAAGATAACAGTGCCATATTACTGCCATGTTTCTCCTAGATGTATCCAGAGTTATATTTTAACCATAATTTGATCTGCTAAGCCTCTATTTATAGTTCTTTTAACATTTAAATCTCTTCAAAGTTTTTGAATCAAAATGTATTCATAAAGGATATTTCCACAAACCCCTCATTCTCTTTTCAATACTTGAAAAAATATTCATATACTTATATTATTGGTACAAGTATATTAACAACCATTATATTTTCAATACTTAGAAAATACCTATATAATTATCTTAACGATATAAGTATATTAAGAAAACCTAAGGGAGATTTCCTCCATTCCAAATTTATATTTAAATGGGACAAACAATCATTGTTTAAAACAATTCTTACTGTAAACCAAAGCACTATCTTTCGATGCTAAGTATAAAAAGGATATTCCATACTTCCATGATTAAGAAGGATTATTCATCAAAAAAAATCTCATTCTTTTACAAAATTCCATTTTTATAAGCCCATTCCATATTTACAATCCCTTTAATAAATCTCTAAGGTAATTTCTGAAACTCCTTTTAGAAACTCTTTTCTTTTATAAAATTCTTTGCTAAATCTCCCTTTGTAAAGTCCTTTGTAAACAAACCCATTTATACAAATCCTTTATAAAAATCCTTACAAAGGCCTATTTAAAAAAAATATTTAAAACTAAATCCCTGTTTAAATACTTATAAAATCTTTATAATCACCTTCAAGAGGAATTTACAAATATTTGAAATAGATAATCCTTATATTTTATAAAAACGATAATTTTTCGATCTGCATCCAAAGCGACTATCGCTATACGGATCATAACCTTTAAAACTTGGTTTATAGATTAAATAGCCTTTAACCCTCTTCGAAAAACTTTTAAAATTATTTGTAAACTCTTTTTATAAATCACTTTATTATTTATGAACTCTTTTGTAAATCAATTATGCCCTTTAAATTATTGAATAAAAATCTAAACTCTTATCCAAAAAAATTACCTTAAATCAAATACTTAATCATTCAACGATTTTTATTAAATAAATTAAAAATCTTCAAACACCATTATTAAATAAATTAATACTCTTAGAAACATCGTAAATTAATAATTATTTAACTCTAAAACAACGTTAATAAAATAATCAGTTAACTTCAAATAAAACTAAACCTATTAACTAACTTAAAACAACATTAATGATATAATTAAATAATTAATTTCCTTAATATATCATAAATAAAATAATTTATTAAACCTTTAAAACATTTTCAAATAAAAATTAATTAGTTAAATAAATTGACTTTAAATAACTTTGATTATATATTTAATTATCTGACTTAAAACATCCTTAATAAATAAAATGGAAAACCATTTTTTAAGTTAAATAAACAATAGCATCAAATTGTTAAAAATTGAAGTTAAATTAAGATCCATAACTTTAAAAATTCGAAAAGAGGCTTAGCGACCACAATGGTACTAAATCAAGCTACCATTTGATTCAATTTAACTTTCATGTCACATAACTCGTATTTAAATAAACATCATATATGTAAATGAAATCATAAATCCACACTAGTTAATCCATCACTTATCCGACATTAATTAATCTAGATATCAATTAACTGGTATATAAATAAGTGTCCAAATTAATGTAATAGTAGAACGAGGATTTATTCTGCTAATGAATGTCGTTAATAATCTATATGGTTTGTTTTATAGCAGAACGGTGTTTTATTCTGCTCAATAGAAATCCAAAATCATATATTCAATTAAGTTTAACAGATTGGTGTTTTATGTAACGACTGAGGATTTTCAACCCTAAAAAATAGACATCAATATGTTCACTATATAGAATGCTGAGCAGAGTGCCAAAAATACGAGATCGTTAAGGGTTAAAAAGAAAGAGATAGAAGAAGAAACAGAGAACAACAATACAGAACCTCACAATCGCAGCAGAACAAAACATAATATACAATAATATGTTTTTACACAAAAAAAACTGTAGTTGTTAATGTACATACAAATTATCATAATACAATCATCAACAAAGAAATTTGGACAGTTATAATAACTTGTCCTCAAAAGTGCTAAATATACAGCCTACAACACATAGCGGAATATAATCAAGTACGTGTAACATCTGTCATCCAGTGCATCTCTTGAGCTCCATAGCATCCTAACCTGAATTTGTAATACCCAGTCTGACCCGAAAATTATAATAAACTAACAACCGGGTCGGTTTGGAAAACCAACGTGAGTAAACACACTCAGTTTGAGTTATTTAAGTTATCAAAATCCTATGAAAAACAAAGGTATCTCGCTAGACCGCATCACACATAACTGTATCTAGGTGATATCATAACTGTATCTAGGTACAAATACTTACTAAAATAGCTAAAATTGTTACATTAATTTAATTCCATCATACTGGGCTACAATCAAAAACGTAAAGGTTCGTGGTGGATATTGGATCGAAGTGGTTTCGGATAATGCAGAAACCCGATCCCTGTCTCATTGAATCCAACAATAAATTTTAAATACCACATCGTTGAAATAACTATTTCACAATCAGGGTGTCAATATTCACATATGGAAATTCATTCCATTTGTTTAATTTATCATGACCAGTCCAATAGAATTTTTTTTCTTGTAATCGCCGCATTTCTTGAGTAGTGATCAGTACAAGTCGTTTTACTTTCAATAAAACATGCCAACTTCTAATCCTAACTACATTAATTTGTTTGCCTACTTAATGTCACAGACAATAGATAACTGGAATCAATATCCAAAGGAGATGTGAGGGCCCGCAAATCCGTACTCCTTGAATATACACTAATCTCCATAGATTAACTCAAGATGAACATAAATACGAATTCTCAATGTTTAAGAAAAAGAAAAAGAGAGAAAAAGAGAGAAGACAGAAAATAGAGGGAAAAGAGAGAAAAGAACATAGAAAATAGAACGGAACAGAAAACAACAATTGAACAACATCAGAATCTCACAATCGCAGCGGAACAACATATAATAGATAAATGAATAATCTTTAAACAAAGAACTATATCAGTTATTACATTACATTACATTACATTTCATTTCATCATATCATCAGAGTGTACAACAACAACAACAACAAACAGCGGAAAAGAAATACTATATAAACTAGTAATACGCCATGCCATCCAGCTTGCCTCCTGCAACTCCTGAATATCCAGAATATCCTGATAAACCTAACTCTTAACTGCCCGTGTGGAAATTTGTGGGCACCCAGAGTTTAGGAAGGAAAACAATAAACTCCGAGTCAGTCATGAGACTGGTGTGAGAACTCGAAACAGTTTATTTATCTTTAAAATCAAAATAGAGGAATATTTTTAAAGTCAATTCGCAATGCTTTTAAAAAATGAGACTACCATAAGACCTCCCACCACACAAACAATGCAAACGCAGACTTGGAGGAGATTTCTCCTTATGATAGTCAAAGATGCTTGATACGCATTAAAAAGAAACATTTGATATTATTATTAGTGCATAGTGTAGGAAAAAATCATTTCGAAAGTAGAATATAAATCTTAGCCAGCATAGGTTCCATTATAGTATGCTTACTATAGCTACCATATTAGATGGCAGGTTCTACAACTAAAACCGTACAAGATCGTATTGGATGAATGGATTTTTCCAACAAATGGTCAGACCAAGGAACTTCCCATTGCCACATGGAAACGCCTCTGGAAGGACGCCCCGAGAACCAAACCGTTCTCTGCTAAACAAGGCCGGGAACCCCTTTTCCCAAGGGATATTACAAACCCTCAGATATGCCACCCCCGGTCCTTTGGGACCTTTAAACGAGAGCTCTCTAACCAAATCACACCATAATAATAAGTGTTTCAACATGAGTAAGTATCTGGGCTCCATACCATAATACTACCCTTTTCCAGAAGGAATGGTCATACCCTAGGGAAGTTATCCCTGAAAACCTTGCCGCACAATTCCTGTTTCGACCATTACCGGTTTGTGAGGCTCGACGAAGTCACGTCCACAAAAACACACTTTATACAAAAGCCGTGCTTTGGGTCAACAAATGATCATAGAAATGATCACAAAGATAAACGATCAAATAAATGATCCTATCACAAATGATCAACACAATGATCATTTCACAGCAACACTCAGCATGTCACATTACCAAATTGGGAATACATCGCTGATAACCTTCAACTACATAACCTCTGAGCTCGTACGTCTCAGAGAAGGGTGTTAAGCTAAGAGAATAAATTCTCCGCCACCAACAGAAATATATTTGAAAGAAATCGGCTTTATATCTCAATTTGTAATGTCAGACGTACAATCCATACAAGTCTGTTCCGGGCTCGAACAGAACCGAAGGCACTTACAAAGAAGTCCTTGCAATCCGGATAATCTCTAATCACGTCCGGACTTCCCATCACATATGGAGTCTCTATACCGTAGCTACTCGGTGCAAAGACAATCGACGAGTTGTCCTTTCGCTTTTGAAAATATCCGGTCTTCAACACCGATTTTCAAATGCAATTCATAACGACGTATCACGTATTCGGAATGGGTTATACGACCCCATGGTCCTTTCCCGGTTAACCCGAATAGTGAGCGCTTATTTAAAAATAAGTGTGGCATTCAAATTCAAACCAATCACATCAAATACCCATTCAAAGGGAAATATTGATAGTCGGTTATTGAACTATCAATGGATATGCACACATCACCAGATTCCAAATAATTTTCCAAATTACTTATTTTCCAAAAATATCTTTACAAGATATATAATTTCAATACCTCAAAAATAAATCAATATTTATTTTCATACAAATTCCACTCTCTTTTATAAATTCCATAGTGAATTTTCATTCTAAAATATTCATGAATATACGACTTCAATTCGATTTCTAATATTCATTTTCAATTTATCTTCAAAAAGATAAATTCAAAATATTCACTTAATATTGGAAAACATTTCCATACTTATTAAATAAGTAATTCACAAATCTTTTTATTTTATACACTTGGAAAATATTCAATATACTTAAATCGAGATTAAGTATATATTTCATTCTTTAAGGAAATCATTCTCTTAAACATATTTATTTGGGCCAAAACGAATGTTGCGTAGAACATCGTTATGACGTCCCAAAATCACTAGTATAGGGATTCGAAATTAAAATAGATATATAAATCCCAATACTATACAAAACATTTCCTTTCGGAAACCATTTACTATAACAACAGTGTTATAGTCCACTATTTCCTTTTATTTCTCGAAAACGTCTATTTCAACAATAAATGTCGAAATCTATGGTTTCGAATCTTAATGCATTTAAAACAATCGTTAGATCATTTTAATTCTATTTAAAACATCACATTCAAAACAATTTCTTTAACATATTATTCACTATTCAAAAACGTGAATATACTTCGTTAACCAATTTCATCCTTTCTATACACTTTATTTTAAAGGATTATTCACTGTCTAAAACGTGAATATAACCCCATTAATAAGTTATAACAATTTACTTATCAACATAAGTCGTTTGTGAATTTATAAAACAACGTTTATAAATTCCTTTATTAATCTATTCAATTTCATATCTCAATGATATACGAAAAGTTCATATTATAAGTTAAACACTTATAATTTATTTGTTTACAAAATTGTACCTTTAAACTTCATAATTATAAATCTTATAACTTATAAGATTCATTTATTTACACAAATCTATTCCTTTAATAACTTTACATATTTTATGAACCTACTGCTTATAAAATTCCATTTATAACTTCACCGTTTATAATTCTATAAATTTCATTCCTTTACGAAATTCATTCACAATTCATTCTAACACTTATAAAAACTCGTTTTATAATTCCAACGTTTTAATTTACAAATATCAATTTATAAATCTTTTATAAATCTCAATTTATATTATTCTTTAAAACATCTTTAAACTCCTTTATAATTTCATCATTTTGATTTATAAAATAATCAAATTTCCTAAATCCTATATTTAAACTTTTTAAAATAAATTCAAAAATCCCGATTAAACTATTTTATAAAATCATTAGCCTCATATTTTCAAAAATTAAACTTTAACTATATTTCTCAAAAATCATAAATTTTTATAACATTAAAATTATATCGTTTATTTATTTAAAATGGATCAATTCCAAAAATATAGTATATTTTCAAAAAATCACTTTATAAATCATTTTAAAATTCCAAAACTTGGTCCAATGATGCTACATACCAAATAGTCAATCACGACAACGACGACATCATATATCGATATGATAATCCATCAAATATCAAAATATCCATAATCAAATAAATACTGTTGAGGAATCCAGTTGGATCCCTCCAACCTATTTTCCTGCATCCACAAACATTAGCACAATACCAATTCCGCTCCAGTACGAAATTATCGCGGTATATGGGTTTTAAAATATTATCCGCTTAATAGACGGCGCAATAGGGTCTCGTCCGCTATACAAATGCGGGAAATCAATAACTGCAATATATACATATGCCAATATATATATATATTGCTATCATATATAATACCAATTTCACTGTTTATGAAATATTCGCGGTATATGTTTTTACTAAATAACATCCGCTTACTAACGGCGCATAATGTCTATTTTAACAATCAATAGATAACAATCATCATTCAAACATGCATTCAAATATTTTAAATCTAACTATTTAAAATAAAATCGAAACCGATTCGATTGAGTGAGAAGTTCTCACCTTAATTTCAATTTCGTTTTAGCGATTTATTTCGAATAAAATTAAACGGACCTTTAATTTTACCAGAAATTCTCACTAACTCCAAACGACTCCAATCCAATTCCATAGCGTAGTGCTCGTCCATACGATTCCAACGCAACTAGTTTCGCGCGTTTTCGATCTCGTATGAAAAAGTTATGCATTTAACAAGTTTACACGATTTTTATAATTATAATTTACAACATAATTAACTATTTTTTTCTAACTCTACCCATCACAGCCGTTGATTTCAACTCCCCCACATCTTGGCCGTCCCCTACATCTCCATCTCCCTCACGTTACTCTCCAGATAACAATACGCAACCAAGAACCCATGCTTTCCAAATTAGGGTTAATAAATTCGGCCACCACACTCGACTAAATTTCGATCAGGGACTTACATCACGTAGAGCATGACACGAGCAACACTCGGCCAAGATGGCATGGAGCTCGGTCATCACGTTTGCACGCAGCACGAGGCCGAACGCGCGACCTTCATCTCCTTTTTCCCGTTGATTCGTAGCTCCAATCTCGATCTCCACCGTTGAACACGAAGATCTCGCTTCCCTCTACAATATTCATGTTGGAAGTTTGTTGTAATACTTCACGGATTTGCAGAGATTTGGGGATGAAGATGGAACAATTTCGGCCTTCCATTGAAGGGGTGGCGGCTGCAGCTTAGAATTAGGGTTTAATTTTTTATTTTTTTTATTTTGTGATGAACAAGGGGCTATTTATAGGGAACTAACGAACACTATTCACTCCGGATATTCCAAACTCGATTCACGCGCCGTAACCAGCGTTTCTAGGGTTTACCCCGCGTTCCGGACACAAGGGAACAGGTTTCGAAAGCTAATTCGGACATCTGTGCGAGTTATGGCAATAAACGTTCAATTTAAATTAAATCGATTTAAACGATTTTCTAGGCGCTTTGGCTTGCACCGGACAAACGGTAAATCCGATTGACTTGAAATTTGATACCTTACAATAATATCACATTACGGATCCGATGAAACTAGTTTCGTCGAAATCCGAGACTTTTTGAAAAAAGACTATTTTAACTCGCCAAATTAATATTAAAAACAATTCGATGCGTTTCGAGCTGCCACGACCAAACGATAATTCCTATTGCTACGAAAATTAAAATCCGATAATAACAAACTATTATGGATCCAATGGAACTGGTCTCGTTCAATTCTGAGACTGTTCAAAAATTGACTATTTTCACTAGTCGATTAAATATTAAAATATTCAATTTTCACAAATTAACTTTTAATTCGATTATAAAAGTTCTAAAATATCATTCTAACTCCAATATGATATAATAAAATTTTACAAATCATTTTCAATCATGTTTAACCCAATTTTTCAATTATTTCCATAATTTAACATATTAAATTATCGATTTAATTATCCAATTAAATCCAATTATTCAAAATAAAATTTATTCGACTTATAAATTCACTTATTAATATTTAAAATTAATTAAATATTCGAATTTTAACTAATTAAAATTCTGGGTCGTTACATACTTCCCCCCTTAAAAGAATTTCGTCCTCGAAATTAACAAGTAAGAAAAGTTACAGAATCTATTAACTTTCCCAAAACAAATTTAAACTTCTTACAATACTTTACTAAGTTTTCAAATCATACTTAGTTATCTTTTCAAAAACAACTACTATTGTTTAACTTTCAATTCCAAATCAAAGTTATAGTTTTCAAAACTTTCCAATTTTCTCAAATTTTTTCTAACGCCTTAAATTTCCGGAAAAATTCGCCATAGTCTCCTTTGCGCGGCTCGACCCGAAAAAAAAATGACAGTGTATATATCACAAATATACATCTCATCAAGTAATGAGGCATCCCGCAGGGAAAAAATGTAAAGGTACGGTATTTAATCCGAGATATGTACCTTATATTTTATTAGCGAGCATATACGGCTAATATAGCTCGTGATGTTGGGTTCGGCCTTGCGTGAATTACCTGGAGGCAAAGTCGCGTGAGGAAGGAGATGCGTTCTACGGTGTTGATGAAGGGGGTGTAGGATCTAACGGCCATGATTTCATTTAGGTTGAAAATTAATTATGAAAGTTGTAATTAGTTACGTATAAATCGTGTACAAACTTCATAAATGTATAACCTTTTCATACGAGGTCGAAAACGCGCGAAACCAGTTGCGTTGGAATCGTATGGACGAGCATTACGCGGTAAAATTGGATTGGAGTCGTTTGGAGTTAGTGAAAATTTCGGGTAAAATTAAACGTCCCTTTAATTTTATTCGAAATAAATCGCTAAAACGGAATTTGAAATCAAGGTGAGAACTTCTCACTCAATCGAATCAGTTTCGATTTTATTTTAAATAGTTAGATTTAAAATATTTGAATGCATGTTTGAATGATGATTGTCATCTATAGATTGTTAAAATAGACATTATACGCCGTTAGTAAGCGGATGTTATTTATTAAAAACATATACCGCGAATATTTCATAAACAGTGAAATTGGTATTATATATAATATCAATATATATATATTGGCATATGTATATATTGCAGTTATTGATTTCCCGCATTTTTTGTTTAGCGGATGAGACCCTATTGCGCCGTCTATTAAGCGGATAATATTTTAAATCCCATATACCGCGATAATTTCGTACTGGAGCGAAATTGGTATTGTGCTAATGTTTGTGGATGCAGGAAAACAGGTTGGAGGGATCCAACTGGATTCCTCAACAGTATTTAATTGATTTCAAATATTTTGATATTTGATGGTTTATCATATCGATATATGATATCGTTGTTGTCGTGATTGGCTATTTGGTGTGTAGCATCACTAGACCAAATTTTGGAATTTTAAAATGATTTTAAAAGTGATTTTTGAAAATATACTATATTTTTGGAATTGATCCATGCTAAATAAATAAACGTTATAATTTTTAAAGTTATAAAAATTATGATTTTTGAGAAATATAGTTAAAAACTGATTTTTGAGAATATGATGCTAATGATTTTATAAAATAGTTTAATCGGGATTTTAGAATTTATTGTGAAAAGTTTAAATATAGGATTTATAAAATTTAATTATTTTATGAATCAAAATGATGAAATTTTTAAAGGAGTTTAAAGACGTTTTGAAATATTAATATGAATTGATTTATATTAAGAGATTTATAAATGGATATTTATAAATTGAAATATTGACATTATAAAACGAGTTTTTATAAGTGTTTGAATGAAGTGAAAATGAATTTTTGTAAATGAATGGAATTCATAAAATTATAAATGGTGAAGTTATAAATGAAATTTATAAATAGTAAGATTTATAGATTTTGTGAAATTATTAAAGAATATATTTGGATGAATAATTGAATCTTATAAGTTATAAGATTTATAATTATGAAGTTTAAAAGAACGATTTTGTAAATAATCGTTTTATAAGTATTTAACTTATAATGTGAACTTTTGGTTTATAATTGAGCTATAAATCGAATAGGTTAATAAAGGAGATGTATAAAAGGAAGTGTTATAAATAAATAGAAATGGAATTTATAAACGTTGTTTTATAAATTCACAAACGACTTATTTTGATAAGTAAATTGTTATGATTTATTTATGGAGTTATATTCACGTTTTTGACTGTGAAAAATCCTTTAAAATAAAATGAATAGAAAGGATGAAATTTGTTAACAAGTATATTCACGTTTTTGAATAGTGAATAATATGTTAAAGAAATTGTTTTGAATGTGATGTTTTAAATAGAATTAAAACGACCTTACGATGTTTTAAAATGTGTTGAGATTCGAAACCATAGATTTCAACATTTATTGTTGAAATAGACGTTTTCGAGAAATAAAAGGAAATAGTGGACTATAACATTGTTGTTATAGTAAATGATTTCCGAAAGGAAATGTTTTGTTTAGTATTGGGATTTATATATCTATCTTAAAATTCGAATCCCTATACTAGTGATTTTGGGTTGTGTAACGATGTTTTACGCAACATTCGTTTTGGCCCAAATAAATATGTTAAGAGAGTGATTTCTTTAAAGAATGAAATATATACTTAATCTCGATTTAAGTATATTGAATATTTTCTAAGTGTTGAAAATAAATAAAATTTGTGAATTACTTATTAAATAAGTATGGAAATGTTTTCCAATATAAAATGAATATTTTGAGAATTTATCTTTTTGAAGATAAATTGAAATGAATAATTGAAATCGTATATGCATGGATATTTTGGAATATAAATTCATTATGGAATTTATAAAAGAAAGTGGAATTTGTATGAAAATAAATATTGATTTATTTTTGAAGTATTGAAAATAATATATCTTGTAAAGATATTTTTGGAAAATAAATAATTTGAAAAATTATTTGGAATCTGGTGATGTGTGCATATCCATTGATAGTTCAATAGCCGACTATCAATATTTCCCTTTGAATGGGTATTTGATGTGATTTGTTTGAATTGGAATGACACACTTATTTTAAATAAGCGCTCACTATCGGGTTAACCGGGAAAGGACCATGGGGTCGTATAACCCATTCCGAATATGTGATACGTCGTTATGATAGCATTGAAGATCGGTGTTGAAGACCCGGTATTTGCGAGAGCGATAGGATGACCTGTCGATTGACTCTGCACCGAGTAGCTACGGTATTGAGTTCTCCATATGTGATGGGAAATCCGATCAAGATTGTGAATATCCGGATTGCAAGGACTTCTTTGTAAGTGCCTTCGGTTTTGTTCGAGCCCGGAACAGACTTGTATGGATTGTATGTTTGACGTTACAAATTGAGATATAAAGCAGATTTCTTTCAAATATATTTCTGTTGGTGGCGGAGAATTTATTCTTTTAGCTTAACACCCTTCTCTGAGACGTACGAGCTCAGAGATTATGTAGTTGAAGGTTATCAGCGATATATTCCCAATTTGGTAATGTGACATGCTGAGTGTTGCTGTAAATGATCATTGCGTTGATTATTTGTGATAGGATCGTTTATTTGATCGTCTATCTTGGTGATCATCTCTATGATCATTTGTTGACCCAAAGCATGGCTTTTGTATAAAGTATGTTTTTGTGGGCGTGACTTCGTCGAGACTCACACCCCGTGAATGGTCAAAACAGGAAAGAAGCAGCAAGGTTATGAGGGGTAGCGCCCTTTAGGATGTGTGCATTTCCTTCTGGAAAAGGATGGTATCATTGTAACAACCCTGTTTTGGAGATTACCTTTCAATATTGAATTATAATGATAATTATAATTTAATATTGTGAATTGAATTAAATTAGAGAAATTAAATTGTTTATTTGGAATAAACAACAAATTTGGGGAAAAATTGTTGAAAATAAAGGATAAAGCTTTATTTTAATGGTTTGGGTGATAATAAATGTGGGAATAATTTTATTTGAGTAAAATGCAGTAAATTTGTTAATTATTGCGTTGTGGCTTCTTTTAATAATTTTTTTTAAAAAGAAGTAAGCTCCTTTAGTAAGTGTTTATTGAAATAAAAAGTGAAAATTGGGTTAAAAAATAAGTTTTGGCTAAAAATAATGTTTTAAAATGGTTTGAAATATTTTTACAAGTGTTAAAATAAATTTTGTGGAATTTTAGGAGTTAAAAACATTGTTTTATTCATTTATTTGAGTAAATAGTGCATTTTTGTTAAATAAAAGAATTTAATAATAATAATTATTTTAAAAATAAAAATTAATCTTTTTATATGATAGAAAATATTTTATTTTGTATGTATGCAAGTTTTCATATTTTTCTTATGCGTAAATATGGAGAAAATGCATTTTGTATGTTGTATATGAACATAAGTTCATATGTTAGTTAATCATTTAGCCTAATTTATTTTCTCTTTTCCAATTTGGGTCCATGAGCCCATTAGTGCACTAAAGTAAGAAATAAGAAAGAAGTGAGAAAAAAAAAACTGTACGTACTCTACAAAACTTCTTCTTCCAGAACTTGAGAAAACTAGGAAACCCATTTCTCCTTCAACCCTAGCTAAAAAATTCTCCTAATTAATCCAATTATTGTTGTTTCAATCAAATTGAAACTATTTTTCTCAGGTAATCACTATAAAAACTATTTCTATTTCATCAAAATCATAATTTTTGAGGAGATTGTTTGTTAACAATGAATTTCTTCTTTGCATGCATATGTTTCCTCTTTCTATAGGTTCTACAAGCCCAAATTAGCTCAAAGCTCATTACTTTTGGCTCAAAATCGGATTTTTTGCACTTCAAAACAAGGTGAGTTGCTGCTCACAATTGCTAGCTGAAGCAAAAGCTTCAAAATGCCAAAATCTAATCCAAAATAGCTTCAATACAATGATTTCATGTTCAAGTTTTGATTTTGTGAAATCTGAGTTGGTATGTCTCTTTGCACATCATTTTCTCCCAATTTCGGCAACGAAATGCTGCCGTATTTTTTTTCAGTTGATAGCCTGTATGTTGTAGTATATGTATGTCAAATTTCATTGCAAAACATATTCGTTTGATGCCTGAAAACTGCAGTGCAAAATCAATGCACAGCCTGGAAATTTTCTGTGCATATTTTGTTTGCTGAGTTGCTGCAAACATGGCCTGAGTCCATGTTTGCGATGGCATAACATTTTCGTTTCTAACTCAAATTGCGTGACTCTTTTTTTATTTGAAAGATGAAGTTCTCTACTTTATGAATACTAAATTTCAGGTCATTTTGACATAGATAGCATATTTAAATCTTCTGTCAAACTTGGACACGAATCATGTTTTTGCCCAGAATTCAACAGTGAAACACTGTCTGGGTTCAACTTTGAGAGATCATATCTTTCTCATATTTTATCCAAATTGCATCATTCTTTTTTTGTTTGGGAGATGACGTTTTCTACTATATGTGTACTAATTTTTAGCTCAAAATGATGTAATTTGCTCCTCTTTTTTTATGCCTGAAAGTTGAGTCCAGTGGGGTTTTAGGCCTGCACATTTATTTGGTTTTGAACTGTCGCAAACATGGTCTGAGTCCATATTTGAGGCAGCATAACTCATTCGTTTAAAATCGGATTTGTGTGATCCTTTTTGCAGATCGAAGTAGGAGTATTGAGTTACATTCCTGTAAAATTTCATGAAAATCTGGGTTGGTTTGCTATTTCTAAACTACTGTCGTACTTGTACCCACAGCTTGCTAATCCAGTGGCTTAAACCTCGTTCGATCCGACTTTGAAACGACGCAGATTCTTCGTTTCAAATCGGATTTGAATGATTCTTTTTGCAGATTGAAGTAGGAATGTTGAACTACATTCCTACCAAATTCCAGATCATTTGGACTCTGTTTGCAGGTCCGAACCTGCTGTCG
The DNA here is from genome assembly GCA_030765085.1 of Allium cepa. NCBI lineage: Eukaryota > Viridiplantae > Streptophyta > Magnoliopsida > Asparagales > Amaryllidaceae > Allium > Allium cepa. The sequence goes on from CM060942.1 coordinate 552,363,663, forward strand.
AACTTGGATTCGCAGCGTGTTTTCACCGGTTTTTATACTTAGAATAATTTCCGGCTTTTTCTGATATTTTCCGATTTCTTTGAGATTTTTCTCTAGATTTCGTACACGGGTTTTATAAAGCATTTTAAAGTGTTTTTCAAACAAATTGGCTTAAGAAATTATTATTTAGTATTATTTTAAGTATTAAATTATTTACTCCATAATAGGAGAATTTTCAAAGGCAATTTCCAAAGTGTTTTCAAACGATTTCTAAACTTGTCCAAATTATTTTCTGAGTAAAATTACACTCTTTTGCACTTCGAACGAAGTGGGAAGGTAATTAAATGGTTGGGTAAAACACGTACTATGGAATACGTGCGTTTACCTTTCCAATTAATTCCTAATCTATTCGTTTGATCGTTTTGACCTTCGGGTCCGGTTTACCGATGAGATGAGGTAAACTTTGTACTGCTTTAAGTGTGGAATTGACTAACGGTTAGTAAACCGTTTAGTGCGAACGTGTGGTATGGGACACACGTTAACACTTTTCGAGTTCCTTTCCGAGAGTTTGTGACACATATTGCCAGTTAGTGGTGTCCAGTACTGGGCCTCCGGACCTTCGCCACTACGGTTTGTTGCCTTCGGGCTTGTGCCTTCGGGTTTGTGCCTTCGGGCTTGTTGCCTTCGGGTTTGTTGCCCTATAGTATCGCTTTTGGAGTTGGTCCTTCGTCACCGCTCGAGAGATACTTGGGTTTGTCGCCTTCGGGCTTGTGGATCCTTGTTTATACAGTACTGAGCACGTGCATCTTTTGTTTTATTGATATTTATATTTCCCTAGAGTATCGCCTTTCGGAGTAGGTCTTTTGAACCACTCGATACATAGCGATTACCTTGTGGAAACTTGTGTTACCTTCATTGGTATTTGTTATTTGCCATTTGGCTTGATTTGGGATATTCATATCCTTTGTTTATTAAGTTGCCGATGATATGAGGCTTGTTATTATTCATCTTTTATTAGATGATCATGTTATTTCCTTTAGAGATTATTATGGTACTTTATGACCTTCCATGTTCATTATCATTTAGCTTTTCTAACTGATTTGTTTAGCTAGACTGACCCGTGTATTTTATACTCGGGTCAGACCGAGGTGTTTCAGGTTAGGTACATTTGGACTTAGCATATTCTGCTTCCGCATGGACTATTCTGCTAGCTACTTTTGTTATAGCTTTTTGTGTAGTCCTTTTTGGTTGTAACTCTGATATGTATATTCTTTCGACTCATCTGTATATTGTGGTTGCTACGCCACTTGACATGTATCATTTTGTATACTTTATGGTGTATCTGTATATGTATGTGATGATCTACTGTTCTGTGATGTGTTTTACATTTGAGTTGTTATATTTTGTTCTGTTAGATCTTCTAGCCATTATAGTTTTGTATTAAGTATTTATTGGATATGTCGATCCACTAAAAAAAAAATATGCTGCATTTATCGACGTATACAGTAGATAGTTAAGACAAGGCTATAGATGGTCGCTCCTATCCAGCTCTATTCTCCGTATTAGCAGACAGTATTACCTTGTAATACTCTTTGCTAATATGGGTCTCGGAGTGGGGCGTTACAATCATGGTATGGAGCCCAGATACTTACTCATGTTGAAAACACTTTGTTATGATTGTGTGAATTGATTACGAGCGCTCGGTGAAAGGTCCCAAAGGACCGGGGGATGGCATATTCGGTCAGTTGTTACTCAGTTAGGGGTAACCCGGCCTTGTGTTGGTAGAGATCCGGTTTGGTTCTCGGGGATGTCCATCCAGAGGCATTCTTATGTGGCAATGGGAAGTTCCTTGGCCTGATCATTCGTTGGAAATCCAATTCCCAATACGAAACTTGTACGGTATTAGTTGTAGAACCTGCCATTTACTTATGGTGGTCACCACTGTTTAGATGGTAGCTATAGTAGGCATAGTTCGAAATGTCTATGTTGGCTAAGATTTATATTCTACTTTCGAAATGAATTTTTTTCTACACTATGCACTAGTAATAATATAAAATGTTCTTTTAAATGCGTATCAAGCATCTTTGACTATCATAAGGAGAAATCTCCTCCGATTCTGCGTTTGCATTGTGTGTGTGTGCGGGAGGCCTTATGGTAGTCTCATTTTTAAAAGCATTGCGAATTGACTTTAAAAATATTCCTCTATTTTGATTTTAAAGATAAATAAACTGTTTTGAGTTCTCACACCAGTCACATGACTGACTCGGAGTTTATTGTTTTCCTTCCTAAACTCTGGGTGCCCACCAATTTCCACAGGGGCAGTCAAGAGTTAGGTTTATCAGGATATTCTGGATATTCTGGAGTTGCTGGAGGCAAGCTGGATGGCATGGCGTATTACTAGTATATAGTATTTCTTTTTCCGCTGCACTGTTTGATGTTGTTGTTGTTGTACACTCTGATGTAATGAAATGTAATGTATAAAATGTAATAACTGATATAGTTCTTTGTTTAAAGATTATTCATTTATTATTATATGTTGTTCCGCTGCGAATTGTGAGATTCTGTTGTTCTGTTGTTTTTCTGTCCCGTTCTATTCTATGTTCTATTTTCTTTCTGTTCTTTGTGTTTTCTTTTCCCTCCATTTTCTATTTTCTATCTTCTTCTCTCTTTTTCTTTGTCTTTCTTCTTCTTAAACCCTCAGTGTTCGGTTTTCCGTCATTCGATTACTCGGCAGTCGATAAAGTGAGTATCGATGTTGAATTTTCGGAAGACGAAGAATCGGGTCCTGACAATGTGGTATCAGAGCTTATGGTTAAGCGACAACCATGGTTCTGTTGGGTATTACTCATTAGAGATAGAGTCAGTAGTGCTCTAGAATGAATTTGAGTGTAATAATAGCTATGAGAGCGTATTTGTTAGTCAATATGAAATTGTTCTATATTGTGATGATTGGTTTATTGAGTGGCATATGAACTTTCGTCAGCGTGGTCCGCAAGACTATGCCGAAGGGGTTTCTAAACACTTGAATAGAATAATTCGGCACAATATTGATTTTAAATTGGATAAATGGAATAATTTTACCTTGATTATATATTTTATATATAAAGGAATAATTTTTCAGAATTATTAAAGTGTATATAAGTTGATTGTTTAGTTATTTGAATAATCTAAATAAAAAAAGAATTGTATAAGCAAAAGAATTATAAGAGTTGAATTATAACTAAAGTGATTTACAATTGTGAAACAAACTTATATATATAAGAAGTGAAACTATATGAATATATTTATGAATATGAATTGTAAATAAAAATGAATTTAAAGTTAAATGGAATATAACTTAGAAATTGAATTGAATGAATGGATTAAATGTTAATCAATTGAATGTGAATTAAGTTGATATGGAATAATGAATATAAGTGTAATTCATTAAAATCTAATGTTATTGGAAGTTGAATAATTGGATGCAAATAAATTTAATTAAACCAATTGAATATAAGCAAAGGAAATTTGGTTGAAATTAATAAACATTGGTTGTTATATGGTTGTTAGTTGATTGATTGTATATAATTCATTAAGTGTTAATGAAATTGAGTTAATGAAATTGGAAGCTAAAGTAATTGAAATTCAATTGGAAGTTAAGTGAATCTTAAATAGAATTGAATTTGATTTGGAAGTGAACCAACTTGAATATGAATTAGTGAATATAAACTAATTGAGAATGAATGTTAGTAAGAACATCCACTATTAATAAATCAAATGTGATTAAATTGAAAACCTATTTCATTAAATATTAACGAGAATATAAATGAATATTGATTTGGTTATGGATGATAGTTGGTTGATGTTTGCATTTGTTGCTTTTGTTTCAATTGCTATGTTGACATATATAAGTTATTATGTTGATGCTATTTTCATATATACATGTTTCTCATGTTGTTTGTTGAGTGATTAGTAGGTGCGGATCGCGTTTGCTTCGCATTTGGAGCTCGCTTTCGCGCTATATTAGCCGTATATGCTTGCTAATAAAATATAAGGTACATATCTCGGATTAAATATCGTACTTTTACATTTTTTCCCTTCGGGATGCCTCATTACGTGATGAGATGTATATTTGTGATATATATACTGTCATTTTTTTTTTCGGATCGAGCCGCGCAAAGGAGACTATGGCGAATTTTTCCGAAAATTTAAGGCGTTAGAAAAAAATTTGAGAAAATGGAAAATTTGTGAAAACTTTAACTTTGATTTTGGAGTTGAAAGTTAAACAATAGTAGTTATTTTTGAAAAGATAACTAAGTATGATTTGAAAACTTAGTAAAGTATTATAAGAAATTTAACTATGGATTTATGGAAAATTAATAGATTCTATAACTTTTCTTACTTAATAATTTCGAGGACGAAATTCTTTTAAGGGGGGAAGATTGAAACGACCCAGGATTTTTAGTAATTAAAATATGAATGTTTAATTAATTTTAAATATTAATAAGTGAATTTATAAGTCAAATAAATTTTAATTCGAATAATTGGATTTAATTGAATAATTAAATCGATAATTTAATATGTTAAATTATGAAAATAATTGAAAATTGGGTTAAATATGATTGAAAATGATTTGTAAAAATTTATTTTATCATATTGAAGTTAGAACGGTATTTTAGAACTTTTAAAATCGAATTAAAAGTTAATTTGTGAAAATTGAATATTTTAATATTAAAATCGACTAGTGAAAATAGTCAATTTTTGAACAGTCTCAGAATTGAACGAAACCAGTTCCATTGGATCCGTAATAGTTAGTTATTACCGTATTTCAATTTTCGTGTCAATCGGAGCTATCGTTTGAGCGTGGCAGCTCGAAACGCATCGAATTGTTTTTAATTTTAATTTGGCGAGTTAAAATAGCCATTTTTCAAAAAGTCTCGGACTTTGACGAAACCAGTTTCATCGGATCCGTAATGTGATATTATTGTAAGGTTTCAAATTTCGTGTCAATTGGATTTACCGTTTGTCCGGTACAAATTAAAACGCCTAGAAATCGATTTAAATCGGTTTAATTTAAATTGAACGTTTATTGCCATAACTCGCACAGATGTCCGAATTAGCTTTCGAAACCTATTCCATTGTGTCCGGAACGCGGGGTAAATCCTAGAAACGTTGGTTACGGCGCGTAAATCGGAGTTCGGAATTTCCGGGATGAATAGTGTCGTTCGAAATTCTATAAATAGACCACCTCTCTTTAGAAATTAAAAAAAAAAAGATAAAACCCTAGCCGCCAGTTTCGTATGGATGGCCAGAAATTCTCCTCTTTCTTCCCTCAATCACTCACAATCCGTTGACATTCACGCGAAGTGTTCAACAGCAATATTGTAGAGCGTATCAAGAGCTTCAGATCCATACGGTGATGATCGTGTTTGGAGCGTCGGAGGGGGAGCCAGGGGGGTGCGTGCGTGGGCCGTTCATCTCCGTACGCACGAGAGAGGGTGGGGCCGAGTGCCACCGTGCTCTGGCCGAACGTGGAGGGGATGGAGGCGAGTCGCATGGATGTGCCTGATCAAATTTCTATCGAGCGAAGTGGTTGCAAAGTCGAGCCCTAGCTCGTGATGTTGGGTTCGGCCTTGCGTGAATTACCTGGAGGCAAAGTCGCATGAGGAAGGAGATGCGTTCTACGGTGTTGATGAAGGGGGTGTAGGATCTAACGGGCATGATTTCATTTAGGTTGAAAATTAATTATGAAAGTTGTAATTAGTTACATATAAATCGTGTACAAACTTCATAAATGTATAACTTTTTCATACGAGGTCGAAAACGCGCGAAACCAGTTGCGTGGGAATCGTATGGACGAGCACTACGCGATGAAATTGGATTGGAGTCGTTTGGAGTTAGTGAAAATTTTGGGTAAAATTAAACGTCCGTTTAATTTTATTCGAAATAAATCGCTAAAACGGAATTTGAAATCAAGGTGAGAACTTCTCACTCAATCGAATCAGTTTCGATTTTATTTTAAATAGTTAGATTTAAAATATTTGAATGCATGTTTGAATGATGATTGTTATCTATAGATTGTTAAAATAGACATTATACGCCGTTAGTAAGCGAATGTTATTTATTAAAAACATATACCGCGAATATTTCATAAACAGTGAAATTGGTATTATATATAATATCAATATATATATATTGGCATATGTATATATTGCAGTTATTGATTTCCGGCATTTTTTGTTTAGCGGATGAGACCCTATTGCGCCGTCTATTAAGCGGATAATATTTTAAATCCCATATACCGCGATAATTTCGTACTGGAGCGAAATTGGTATTGTGCTAATGTTTGTGGATGCAGGAAAACAGGTTGGAGGGATCCAACTGGATTCCTCAACAGTATTTAATTGATTTCAAATATTTTGATATTTGATGGTTTAACATATCGATATATGATATCGTTGTTGTCGTGATTGGCTATTTGGTGTGTAGCATCACTAGACCAAATTTTGGAATTTTAAAATGATTTTAAAAGTGATTTTTGAAAATATACTATATTTTTGGAATTGATCCATGTTAAATAAATAAACATTATAATTTTTAAAGTTATAAAAATTATGATTTTTGAGAAATATAGTTAAAAACTGATTTTTGAGAATATGATGCTAATGATTTTATAAAATAGTTTAATCGGGATTTTATATTTTATTGTGAAAAGTTTAAATATAGGATTTATAAAATTTAGTTATTTTATGAATCAAAATGATGAAATTTTTAAAGGAGTTTAAAGACGTTTTGAAATATTAATATGAATTGATTTATATTAAGAGATTTATAAATGGATATTTATAAATTGAAATATTGACATTATAAAACGAGTTTTTATAAGTGTTTGAATGAAGTGAAAATGAATTTTTGTAAATGAATGGAATTCATAAAATTATAAATGGTGAAGTTATAAATGAAATTTATAAATAGTAAGATTTATAGATTTTGTGAAATTATTAAAGAATATATTTGGATGAATAATTGAATCTTATAAGTTATAAGATTTATAATTATGAAGTTTAAAAGAACGATTTTGTAAATAATCGTTTTATAAGTATTTAACTTATAATGTGAACTTTTGGTTTATAATTGAGCTATAAATCGAATAGGTTAATAAAGGAGATGTATAAAAGGAAGTGTTATAAATAAATAGAAATGGAATTTATAAACGTTGTTTTATAAATTCACAAACGACTTATTTTGATAAGTAAATTGTTATGATTTATTTATGGAGTTATATTCACGTTTTTGACTGTGAAAAATCCTTTAAAATAAAATGAATAGAAAGGATGAAATTTGTTAACAAGTATATTCACGTTTTTGAATAGTGAATAATATGTTAAAGAAATTGTTTTGAATGTGATGTTTTAAATAGAATTAAAACGACCTTACGATGTTTTAAAATGTGTTGAGATTCGAAACCATAGATTTCAACATTTATTGTTGAAATAGACGTTTTCGAGAAATAAAAGGAAATAGTGGACTATAACATTGTTGTTATAGTAAATGATTTCCGAAAGGAAATGTTTTGTTTAGTATTGGGATTTATATATCTATCTTAAAATTTGAATCCCTATACTAGTGTTTTTGGGTTGTTGTAACGATGTTTTACGCAACATTCGTTTTGGCCCAAATAAATATGTTAAGAGAGTGATTTCTTTAAAGAATGAAATATATACTTAATCTCGATTTAAGTATATTGAATATTTTCTAAGTGTTGAAAATAAATAAAATTTGTGAATTACTTATTAAATAAGTATGGAAATGTTTTCCAATATAAAGTGAATATTTTGAGAATTTATCTTTTTGAAGATAAATTGAAATGAATAATTGAAATCGTATATGCATGGATATTTTGGAATATAAATTCATTATGGAATTTATAAAAGAAAGTGGAATTTGTATGAAAATAAATATTGATTTATTTTTGAAGTATTGAAAATAATATATCTTGTAAAGATATTTTTGGAAAATAAATAATTTGGAAAATTATTTGGAATCTGGTGATGTGTGCATATCCATTGATAGTTCAATAGCCTACTATCAATATTTCCCTTTGAATGGGTATTTGATGTGATTTGTTTGAATTGGAATGACACACTTATTTTAAATAAGCGCTCACTATTCGGGTTAACCGGGAAAGGACCATGGGGTCGTATAACCCATTCCGAATATGTGATACGTCGTTATGATAGCATTGAAGATCGGTGTTGAAGACCCGGTATTTGCGAGAGCGATAGGATGACCTGTCGATTGACTCTGCACCGAGTAGCTACGGTATTGATTTCTCCATATGTGATGGGAAATCCGATCAGGATTGTGAATATCCGGATTGCAAGGACTTCTTTGTAAGTGCCTTCGGTTTTGTTCGAGCCCGGAACAGACTTGTATGGATTGTATGTCTGACGTTACAAATTGAGATATAAAGCAGATTTCTTTCAAATATATTTCTGTTGGTGGCGGAGAATTTATTCTTTTAGCTTAACACCCTTCTCTGAGAAGTACGAGCTCAGAGGTTATGTAGTTGAAGGTTATCAGCGATATATTCCCAATTTCGTAATGTGACATGCTGAGTGTTGCTGTAAATGATCATTGTGTTGATTATTTGTGATAGGATCGTTTATTTGATCGTCTATCTTGGTGATCATCTCTATGATCATTTGTTGACCCAAAGCATGGCTTTTGTATAAAGTATGTTTTTGTGGACGTGACTTCGTCGAGCCTCACACCCCGTGAATGGTCAAAACAGGAAAGAAGCAGCAAGGTTATGAGGGGTAGCGCCCTTTAGGATGTGTGCATTTCCTTCTGGAAAAGGGTGGTATCATGGTATGGAGCCCAGATACTTACTCATGTTGAAAACACTTTGTTATGATTGTGTGAATTGATTACGAGGGCTCGGTGAAAGGTCCCAAAGGACCGGGGGATGGCATATTCGGTCAGTTGTTACTCAGTTAGGGGTAACCCGGCCTTGTGTTGGTAGAGATCCGGTTTGGTTCTCGGGGATGTCCATCCAGAGGCATTCTCATGTGGCAATGGGAAGTTCCTTGGCTTGATCATTCGTTGGAAATCCAATTCCCAATACGAAACTTGTACGGTATTAGTTGTAGAACCTGCCATTTACTTATGATGGTCACCACTGTTTAGATGGTAGCTATAGTAGGCATAGTTCGAAATGTCTATGTTGGCTAAGATTTATATTCTACTTTCGAAATGAATTTTTTTCTACACTATGCACTAGTAATAATATAAAATGTTCTTTTAAATGCGTATCAAGCATCTTTGACTATCATAAGGAGAAATCTCCTCCGATTCTGCGTTTGCATTGTGTGTGTGTGCGGGAGGCCTTATGGTAGTCTCATTTTTAAAAGCATTGCGAATTGACTTTAAAAATATTCCTCTATTTTGATTTTAAAGATAAATAAACTGTTTTGAGTTCTCACACCAGTCACATGACTGACTCGGAGTTTATTGTTTTCCTTCCTAAACTCTGGGTGCCCACTAATTTCCACACGGGCAGTCAAGAGTTAGGTTTATCAGGATATTCTGGATATTCTGGAGTTGCTGGAGGCAAGCTGGATGGCATGGCGTATTACTAGTATATAGTATTTCTTTTTCCGCTGCACTGTTTGATGTTGTTGTTGTTGTACACTCTGATGTAATGAAATGTAATGTATAAAATGTAATAACTGATATAGTTCTTTGTTTAAATATTATTCATTTATTATTATATGTTGTTCCGCTGCGAATTGTGAGATTCTGTTGTTCTGTTGTTTTTCTGTCCCGTTCTATTCTATGTTCTATTTTCTTTCTGTTCTTTGTGTTTTCTTTTCCCTCCATTTTCTATTTTCTATCTTCTTCTCTCTTTTTCTTTGTCTTTCTTCTTCTTAAACCCTCAGTGTTCGGTTTTCCGTCATTCGATTACTCGGCAGTCGATAAAGTGAGTATCAATGTTGAATTTTCGAAAGACGAAGAATCGGGTCCTGACAGCATGACACGAGCAACACTAGGCCAAGATGGCATGGAGCTCGATCATCATGTTTGCACGCAGCACGAGGCCGAATGCGCGACCTTCATCTCCTTTTTCCCGTTGATTCGTAGCTCCAATCTCGATCTCCACCGTTGAACACGAAGATCTCGCTGCCCTCTACAATATTCATGTTGGAAGTTTGTTGTAATACTTCACGGATTTGAAGAGATTTGGGGATGAAGATGGAACAATTTCGGCCTTCCATTGAAGGGGTGGCGGCTGCAGTTTAGAATTAGGGTTTAATTTTTTTTTTTTTTATTTTGTGATGAACAAGGGGCTATTTATGGGGAACTAACGAACATTATTCACTCCGGATATTCCAAACTCCGATTCACGCGCCGTAACCAGCGTTTCTAGGGTTTACCCCGCGTTCCGGAAACAATGGAACAGGTTTGGAAAGCTAATTCGGACATCTGTGCGAGTTATGGCAATAAACGTTCAATTTAAATTAAATCGATTTAAACGATTTTCTAGGCGTTTTAGCTTGCACCGGAAAAACGGTAAATCCGATTGACTTGAAATTTGAAACCTTACAATAATATCACATTACGGATCCGATGAAACTAGTTTCGTCGAAATCCGAGACTTTTTGAAAAATGACTATTTTAACTCGCCAAATTAATATTAAAAACAATTCGATGCGTTTCGAGCTGCCACGATCAAACGATAACTCCGATTGCTACGAAAATTGAAATCCGGTAATAACAAACTATTACGGATCCAATGGAACTGGTCTCGTTCAATTCTGAGACTGTTCAAAAATTGACTATTTTCACTAGTCGATTAAATATTAAAATATTCAATTTTCACAAATTAACTTTTAATTCGATTATAAAAGTTCTAAAATATCGTTCTAACTCCAACATGATATAATAAAATTTTACAAATCATTTTCAATCATGTTTAACCCAATTTTTCAATTATTTCCATAATTTAACATATTAAATTATCGATTTAATTATCCAATTAAATCCAATTATTCAAAATAAAATTTATTCGACTTATAAATTCACTTATTAATATTTAAAATTAATTAAATATTCGAATTTTAACTAATTAAAATTCTGGGTCGTTACAGGAGATATCAGGCAAAACATAGATCATTAACTACAATCAATGATTTGTAATTGATATTAAATAATTCACAATTCAGGATGTGGTTGGTCTCAGTTGACTTAGATGAGTTATACTTTTAAGTATAAATTGTTTGTCAACTAAAGAAAACAAATAATCTATCCTAAATGAATTTAAAATTAAAACAGTTCGTTAAGTAATTAATCAAATAAGAAATTTCTTATTCATTCACTTCAAATATTATAAAGCATTAAATTTTGACATCGCAGAAAAACTTGACAATATTAGCTCAGATAAAATTAACTTGGCGATAAGATCTCGATACAAAAATCTGCGTGACAATTGGACTTAAAATGAAGAATAAACAAAGTTGTAAATTTAAAGTTTATTAAATACATTGATTTGAATTTATTGTTAAATTCTCGGCCTAAACCCCTTCAAAACTAACCCATCTACAACTCACAAACCACAATAGCATTCTGCCTTCCTCCACCTGTTCTTCTTCTTCCCTTCCGCTTTCAATTGGAATAAAGAAAATAAAGTTTTTAAACCATATATGTCATTAGACAACAAAAGTTATTTAAATTTCTTTTCTTTACAAACCCAACTGGCCCAACGTTCAAGCCCGGCCTAAAACTTCAACTCCGCCCATTCGCAATATTTCTCCTTTTTCCCAGTTTCTTCTTTCTTCTACCCAAAAGCACGAACACATGTGCACGTACACACAGCCTCCGTCCAACTCAACCCGCCGCCGTCCATCCTCACCCATCGCCTTCGACCAAGCCACCACACCTACCCACTTGGAAACCATGACCCACACCTAGTTTGAAAATTCAAACTTCAACCCAACCTGGAATGAAACCCGGCCTCACTCAAACTCCTCGCCTCACCACTGAAGACCGCCGTCCACCACTAGTTTATGCCTAAAGAGCCACCGTCACACCCTCTTCCAATGCCACCTATGCGCATATCTACCACTTCCCCCGCTCTCCGCCATTTCCACAAACTCGAACATACCAGAAGACCCAACCTAAACCCTACATTGACCTCGTCTAGCCTATCCCCTCCATTAAAAACACCATATCTTTTTTCACGCGTGCGTCATCTTCCAATGCTCCTTTACACCGAACATCACCAACAGAAATCGCCCACGTCGTCGTGATTTGAAAAATCCCCCAATTCCATTCATCCCAAGATTTCTCCCACTACGTGCCACTATAATTTCTCACTTAAAAATCATATTTTCCAATCATGATCACCTATGTACGAAATAGTTGAATTTCGCCTAGAGTTGATCCACTCATGGTTATAAGCAGTTCTCTCTCTATATATACTTGATGAAAACCGTGGAAACAAATTTTAAATTTTCTATACTTTAATACACATAACTGTCCTTTTGGAATCAATGATTAAAACTACATAGGTATTGAGTTATTGATTTTCAAAGTTAAAGCTCTTACTGTTTTATAAAAGAACATGTACAGAGAAGATGGTACAGGCTTTTGGGTTGTAGGATGGAACTGACTTTGTTGTATACACTCACACACATACATATTAACATACCATCACCATACATTATAATAGATCACGAATTTTCCCAAATCACAGCTGCATATGTCTATGATATCCAGTAAATCAAGAAAAAAATGTTTTACTCACTTGTTTTTAACAGGGATGAACAACTGCTGCCTTCAGTATTCTTCTTTCAGCTTTCAAGCTTTCAACCCTCAGCTTATTTATGTTTTAATGGCAGTGAGATATTTTTTTTTAACTTTTTCCATATGCATGGCAACTAATAGGATATGGCTCTGTATATATAGGAAAATGGAAGGGAGACAGTGAGGCAATGTGGTGGCTGAGATTTGTACAGGCTCCATTTTCTCAATTTTTTTTCATTTTCTTACTTATATAAGCTGATGTGATTTCATGGTTTGATTTGATTTGATTTATTTGTGGCTTTATTCAATGTTTTGTGTGTGATTGGATTTTGTTACACTTTGGTAGGCTTGATTTTCATATTGCCATCATGAAGCTTCCAAGTATATGTATATAGCTTATGCGCGCGTGTGTGTATACACACTTACATATATACTATTTTTTACTATATCTATATATTTACCTACTCACTATTTTATATGTACATATATATACTTATATTTTTTTTCATTATATACATATTTACATTTTTACCTATTACATATACATTTATATATACACATGTATACCTATATACATACTTATATATGTAACGACCCGTGAATTTCGTTAATTTAATTGTCATATTAATAAAATTTTGGAATTTAATTTACAAAGAAATATAATTGTTATAATTTGTAATGTAGTAAATGTTAAGAATAACCTATGAAATATTATATTGATTAAAATAGACTTAATTAAAAAAGGCTGAATTGAATAAATCCTATTTATTGGAACCTTATTTATTGGTATGCAAATTTATAATAAATGAGTTATTGCAAGAAATTGAATAGAATTCTAATGAATGAAAGTAGTGAAAAGATTTTTTTCGGGATGTAATTATATATGAGAAATAAAGGAAAGTGTTAAATTGATTTATGTAATAAAACATTGTTAACAGTATTTGATTGTAAATTAAGGAAATGTGTTAATGCAAGTTAATATTTAATGAACTTGAATGAACGTTACAATTTAATTAAAATTCAAATATTATTGCTTAGCTATAAATAGAATATAATAAAAACAAATACAATCAATATTAGAAACGAAATTTTAATGTTCGTTGTTGATAATAAGCCTTACTTTAATGATTATTAGTATAGTAATGGAAGTGTAAATAAAACTTAAATAGAAACATAAGTTTATTTTAAGGTAGTAATTGATAAATTGGGAAGATAGTTCATAGTATGTTAATTGATGAATTAATACGCAATGTATGTAGAGTAATAAGTTGGTTTAAGGATGAAATAAGGAAAATTCATTTATTGATTTTAAAACCTTAATTAATGCATTTAATTGATAGAAGTACATTTAGGAATATAATATTTATTCAAATTAAGTGGTACATAGGCGTATATTAATGTCATGAAATAAAATTTAGCGTATATGAAATTATAAATCCGGATCGATAAGTAACGAACTTATGAATGCAAGTAAAGGAAAATAGGTAACAATCTATATCTGTTATTTATTTTATTTAGTATGTTAAATAAAATTTGGAAATCATATTGCAATTAAGGGGAAATTTTAGGGGAAATTTAGTAGTACGTTTATTAGAATTTAATTTTAATAAATGTCACATTTATGTGAGGAGTAATACAATGTTTGAAAGTTGTAATTTAAAGGATATTAAGAATTAGGAATTGAATTTTTAATCAATCGCAATAGAAATAAAGAAAATGTTAACGGAGGAAATTATTGATTAATTGAATGAAATTCAAATCAGTGGAAATAATGTAGCTGTATACTTAGCGACAAAATTGAATATATGAAAACAAAATGCAAACATTGAATTAAATTAAGGAATATTTGTAAGTAATGTTAAGGTTATTCATATTGGACAATTTGTTGAGTTATAAGGATCGAGAATAAAGCTTTATTAATTTATTGGAATTTAAAATTAAATAAAAGGATTAATTGCAACTAAATGAATTAAATATTTAAAATGGGAATTTATATGAAATGTGAGAATATTAATGTATGTAATGAATTTTGAATTTTATGTTAATCTCATTCGTTTGATAAATATGAATCGAATAATAAAATGAAAGTAAATTTAATAGAAATTTTTGGAAATTAAATTTATAATTTTCGAATTTAATGAAATTGAGGTTAATACCGAAATTTATAAATTTATCAACTCTAATGTGACAGTTAAATTTAGTTTAAATCATTGTAAATGATTGGAAAATTTAAAATGATAAGAATTGATAATTATCGAATTTAAATTGAAAATTTGATTAAATTGACTAAATTTTATTTATTTAATTAATATAAAAATAGCCATTTTGGCCACTGACTCGGATTTCAACGAAACAAATTTCATCGGATCTATAACAGTGAATTATTGTAGGATTTCAAGTTTCATATCGATCGGACTTGCGTTTGATCGTACGGACTCGAAAGGCCTTGAAATAAATGAAATTAAAATCAATTGAAATCAATTTGAAAAATATTGATTTGAGCATAACTTCTTCATACGATGGAATTTGGACTTGAAACTTGTTCCATCGCGTTTAAAATATTTAAAAACACCTATTTTGATATACGGGTTGACCCAATTTCGTTCCGGAGTCAGAATGGGCATTTTGGGCCATTTCGTAGTTAGCGCGTACATCTATTTTATCTGATCCATTCTATTTCAACCCTACCTATAAATACCCGGTTATAGACCCTAGCCCTCTATTTCTCATTTGTCTGTACGTATATCTTCTTCTTAACTCCTCCTTTCCACTGGTAGACAAACCCAACAATACAATTGCAATCCTAAATCAAATCCAAAGCTGAAATTTCAAACTCCTCAGAAAAATTCGAAAAAAATATATATCGAAACTCTCAACGACCGCATCTTAGATCCATGATTCATTGTTCGTTTTGGCTCATCGTATGATCAGTAAAAATCAACGAAATTTCTGCCATTCATCGCTCGACGATGAACTTCGCCTGATCTGAAAACCCTTTCTGGGTTTTGAAGAGAGGACCGAGGGGACTCCATCCATGCAGTATTTTTGGCGATTCAACGTTCGGATTTCGCATAGAAATTCATTAGGGTTTAACCCTCTTGGCGGCGGCTGCACCTTTAAGGGACGATCGGTCGTTGCGAGGTCATGTGGAGGGGGTCGCCGGTCGTAGGGGTAGCGAGCGGTGGTCTCGAGCTGGTGAATGGGCAGCGCGATTTGCGGTCAAAGGGGTGGTCAACGGTGGAGTTTGGGTTCGAACCGGAGCATTGCGTGCGTGCATTTCTATGGGGAGAAGGATGACGTGCAGGAGTGAAAGATGATGACGTGGCTAAGGTGAAGTGTGTTCTATTTTTTTTTTAATTTGAAATTCAATCACAATAATCGCTATATCTTTCACATACGATATCTGATTTACACGCGGTTTCTTTTCTTAGGATCGAATTGAAATTGCGGACTTAATGACGCTTGTTTAGGCGAATTCTGAGACTGTCAAATTTTTGGGTTTAAATTGAATTTAATTTCAATTAAATTCAAAAGGTGAGTGTTTTAACCCACTCACAACTTCTAAAATTTCTTATGTTGTTAACTTGATATGATGTGATTTAAAATTTATTTATGGTTGTTTGGCATATTTTTAATCATCATCTCAGTTAATTTCATTTATTTAAATTAAATTGCTATTTAATTTATTCATTGCATTTAAACTGCCAGTTAAATTGTTAATTAATTATTCATTGCATATAGACTGCCAGTTAAACAGTTATTTAATTTATCATTGAATATAAACTGCTATTTAATACATGTTGCTTATTATCCATTCTATATTGATGCTATTATTTGAATTTGATGATGATTGTGATAAATGGTTGATGGTTGATATTGGATGAATGGATGCTGTATTTTATATGGTTATAAACTGCAAGTTATTATGCATTTTCATTTCATTCGGGATTGCGGTTTGAAATGATATATAACCGCAAATTTTCGTTTTTAAATTACAGATTGAAATGATAAATATCCGTATCACTTGACCATAGGATAGAAAATTTTATACAGACACCGTGGTATATATATGTATATATATATATACAGATATAAATATTTTGAAATAATTTTCTATGGTTTCTAAAGAAATATATATATGGTTTTATAAGATATTGATTTCGGATGTTTGATAAAGCTTATTTTATATATATAATAATTTCTTGGTTTTAAGCTATGAAAAAAATTGGATTAAGTATAAAAGAAGTTTAATAATAAAGGTTGATTTTATTAATATATGATATAGTGAAGTATTAATTTATATTATATTTGTAGAGTATAATGACTTAAAAAAATAAAGGCTGGAAGAGAAATATGAATTGATTTGAATTAAAGTGTTTTAAGAATTATCCTCGAATAAAAATTAATTTGAAATTTAAATAAATCTGAGATTTTAAAGGTATGATTTGTGTAACTTGATTTTGGTTTAGAGGATTAAATGAATATCAATCACTTTTAATGAATATTATCAAGTTAGTTTAAAAAGAAAGTATATCCTGTTATTTGAAGTTTAAACCACTTTGCTTAAATGATATTAGTTTTATTAAGTAAACATTTCAAATCTAAATAATATTAATTGAAATTGATATATATGGAATTATCAAAGAATTTTTTTGGAAATTATGGAATATTTAAAGCTTTGAAACATATGAATTGAAATGGTTATTAAGAGGTTCAAATCGGTATTTGAGATTTATTTGGAAAATTAAAGAAGCTATTTTATTATATAAAGTAATTTAATATGTAAACCACTGAAATATATTAAGTTACGTTTCAAAGCTATAGATTTCAAGGTATATAGATTTGAAAGTGCTATGATTTCTTGAAAAAGGATATATTTGAAATAAAAGATATCATATTAATTTGGGTCTTAAAATAAAAATGATATCGTATTTATATGGTTTTGAAATGGATATTATATTCTGGTTTTAAAAGTATAAACTATTTTGAAAAGACCGTAGTGTTATAATAACGATTGGTTGTTAAAGAGACCGGGATCGGAAGTCGGCATACTCTCTGCCAGCTTCGAAAACCACTTTAACAACCGTGTACGCGGTGGAGATTCCAGAATGAAGTAGGTTGGTGGCGGCATTTCCTTTGAGGTAAATACGTGCACCCGACTCCCGTGAGTTGACATAAGGTGGCTAAAACAGAAGCGATTCTCGGGCCAATGAGGTCATTCCTCTGATTGGACGCACTCCTTCGATATTATACTATGACATTTGGATTTGATTCGGTGGCCACTTTTGATTTTTGATTTTGGGGGTGTTGTTAGAGGTGGGCGGTAGTAGCTGCTACGCGTTACCACCAGCCCAGATGCGTAATTGGTAAATCTGCACTGGCATTGCCTAGTTGTGCCGTGTCACCTACCTTATCGCGCCTTGTACGAGTTTCCATTTGTGTCGTACCTATGGAGTGTCTTCTCGTAGTCTCCCGATCAGGAGATATGCAGGCACTGTATGGACTATGGGCACTATTATGTGTTAAGGGCTATATGGGTAACCCCTTAACGCTATTTTAAAGTAAGTTTATTTTACTAATAGACATTATTATAATAGCGAAATATTACTATATAGTAAATAGTTTAACGGATCCTTAGGAGATGTGAATCCCGAGCATCTCTTAAATTACTGCACTCATATTTATTCTTGTTGATTTAACTTACATAAGATCTTTTAGTTCTGACTCGAGTGTTTTGTTTTTCAATTCGCTTGGGTCAGTCCGAGCATTTCAAGAATCGAAGACTTTATTTCTAGAGGACGAAGATGAAGATTTCACTATTATTATTATTATTATATTATATTGTTCCACTACACACTGTGTTCCGCTGCATTGATTATTATTCACTGGTATGTGCAACTCTTATATGTATTGTATAAATAAAATCCAATGTTTTGTAAAACAGCTTCACGAACTGTATATTTGATATTATATTTTATCGTTCCTCTGCAAGATTCTATTTTTATTTTTTTCTTCTCTGCTTTTTCTCATTTACTCCATAACAATCCGCCCTTTCATATGGTTTGAATTGGCACATATGTCGATTTAAAGCGTGTAAAAAGGCGGGACGTTACAATATATATTTTTCTTATTCATAAATTAGTGTTTTGAAATTTTAATATTGTTTCAAAATTAATAGATTCAGATATTTCAATATTAGAGAATTTATTTATTCGACTTATAAAAATAAACATTTTCAAAAATTAAAATTAGTTAATTATCCCAATATCAGATGGCTAAAAATCCTGGTCGTGACAATCTTCCCCTTTAAAACTTTTCTTCCTCGAAAAGGAACGAAACGAGAACTAGAATTTTGAAGTAAATTACTAAATTAATCATCTTTTAAGACATTTTAAACCTCTTACTCTTTTATTATACATTTTAGGGTACATATACTTTAAATTACATAGTATTACCAAGCTAGTTCTATATTAAAACATTTTTTCATGACTCGATCTCTTAACAATTCCATCCTTGTTCTTAAAGAATTCAGTCGTACAATGATCAGGCATAGGACTAGAAATCTCTAAGTACTTAGTAGACCTATTTCAACGTCTAATGAAAATACTTAAAAACCTTCAAAAATGATATGGAAAGTATCATCGCCTTTATTTACAGCCATGGATTATGGTCACATGATGATTGCATCGCCATCCGGGCGAAATCATAAATAAACTATAGGCATCAACACCCCTCGATTTACGCCATGGAAACGCGATAGACTGCAGCTACACAATGGTTGCATTGCTATCCTAGCGAAACCTTAAGTAGTCTATAGGCAATCTCTGCCCCTCAAATTACGTTATCAAAACAAAACCACATATATCGCATCTACTGATGTTACGTCACGATACTAATGAAACCATACTTAGACTGTAGGCAATCTCTAGCCCTCGAATTATGCTATCAAACCTCATAGATCACAATTACACAAAGGTTGCGTTGCTATCCAAGCAAAACCATACGTAAACGTAGGCAATAATCTTTGCCTCTCGAACTTGGCTATCGACTCTCATAGATAGCAGTTACACAAAGGTTGCGTTGCTATCTCAACAAAGCCATAAGTAGTATAATTCCCCTCGATTTACGCTATGCAACAAAAGATCACCAGGAACTCATGAGTTTTTGTCTAGACGTCCTCTAGGATCCCAATTTCAATTGAACCCACCCCATGGATCCTAAGGTAGACCCTCCAGTGGATCTCCAACTCCAAATTTTCAACTTCCATGGCCGTAATTTTAATTTCAAAACATATCATACTATATACATAATATCTCTCAAATCATATACTTCATACGTATCAACTATAAATTTTATTTATATAAAATCGATACCTTTGAAATCAATAGTTTTTGAATTCGTTTTATCCAATTTTCAAAATCGACTATTTGCCAAAATCAAAGGTCTTTAAAAATAAATAGGTTCCAAAACTATTTCAGTTTCATTCTCATATACATATAAGATCATTGTTTTCAAATAATTTAAGGATCAATAATTTTTGAACCCGCTTCATATTTATATAGACTACATTTAGTATTTTAAAATACCTTCCAAATATCATTTCCTTCTGGTTATAAATTCAACAAGGGGAGTTTGAATATATAACTAACATATAAAATCTCATTAATGCCAAATCAAAAATTTCTAAGTTCGATTACTTCGTAAAGTTATTTGTAACATTTCTTACTTCTTGCAAAGTAGATTTTAATTACAATTACTATTCAATCTTTATTCTAATAAATTTCCACATTTTTGTTTAGTAATTATAAATTTACATTCAAATCAATATAAAAAGTGATTTTATATAAGATCATATTTCTTTAAAAATGTTTCACAACATCGACAGACTATGACAACTAGTAAGTTCAAAAATTACTACCATTCATCCACCAATTTTATTATTTTAGTTCGTTCTACTATTCCATCTCTGAATATCGTCGATTGGATTTCTGCAACCAAATTCTATATTTATTCCATGCAGTTATTTCAATTAAAATTCAATTTCATTTGGCTCCAACTCTATGTCAATGCATTTGCCACAAAAGAACTCCATGCTTCCAAAATCTGATTTTTTTTTCCTCAAACGTCACTTCATTTGGGTTTTACTTGGGTCCAATTTTATTTTCTCATCCAAATCGGATTTCCACTTCCTCACTAAATATTTAACCATTTTTAAATAATTATTTCATTAAATCTATTCATCTCAATTTACCATCAATATTATTCATTAACACATTCAGGACGTATTTAGTTGCTAGCCTTTAAGTCAAATTCTATTTATGACCCAAGTCCACATCCATTACTTTTAGTTCAGTACAAAATAAATTTTATTTCCTTCGACTTCATTATTTTCTTAGCGCAAGTTAAATTTTCAATATCCAAGTTTAAAATTTAAAATTCAATCCACTAATTTGGTAATTCGGTTAATTACTAATTTCCAGAATTCGAAACCTGTTTTATTTCAAAAATCATTTTGAAATCATTCATACATAACTTATTTTGCACCTTTTTATCAAATCTATACCTTTCCCTTTAATTTATTTAACTTCCATAAGTTAAATTTTAATTTTATCTTGAAATTTTCAATTTCAGGTTATAAGCTCAAAACTTATTTAACTTAGCCTGAGTTAATTTCCAATTCGTTCAATTCATTTAAACTTACTCAATTAAAATTTTTACATACCAAAGTTCAATTTTAACACTTCTTTTGTTACTAACATCACTTCCCACTTATAAGTTCAAAACTAATTTTCCCTTGGTCCTACTTCTCATTTTAGTGGGAATAACAGAATTCAAACACCCGGTATTTATTTCAAATCACTTTGAAACCATATATGTATATGCGTATATATCTCATTTATATACCAAATCACACTTTTAAATTTAAACCAACTTAGTTTTTATCCAAAAAAAATTCCTTCAGAATTTCCAAAACAACTCTTGTTTTGAAAACAAAAATTTTCATTTCAAAGGACTACGGAAGCATTCTGTCTCCTAGAAACTCAAAAATGAACGCTGTTGATGCTACATTCATCACTAGGATTATTTTCCAACGACTGCAGTGAGTTTAGTGCTTTATCACTTTCAAAATCAATTTAAAATAATTTTTATTCAGTCATATTTCTAAATAATATTATTTATTATTTCCTCAAAACAGCTTGAAACACATTTCAAAATTTACGAGACTTGGATTCAAAACTTCTCAATGTAAATCCATTTTAATTTATAAGTCACAGTTAAAAATTATGCTTATATAATTTCACCTCCTTAAAACATTTCATAATGTTATCATCCTTTATTATGTAATAAACATCTCTTATTAAGGCACAACAAACGATTTACGATAATAATCAATATTATCATACCTAGGAACCAAACACACTACAGTGGCCAGTGCAGGTCGATTTACACTACAACCGATTTATGTCTTATCCTTACTGCTTTAATTTGTTTGGCTACTTAATGGCACAGAAAATAGATAACTAGAATCAATATCCAAAGGAGATATCAGTCAAAACATAGATCATTAACTACAATCAACGATTTGTAATTGATATTAAACGATTCACAATTCAAGATTTGGTTGGTCTCAATTAACTTAGACGAGCTATACTTCCAAATCCAAATTTTTTGTTAATTAAATAAAATAAAAATCTATCCTAAATTAATTAAAAATTAAAATAGTTCATTAGATAATTAGTCAAATAAGAAATTTCTTATTTGTTCACTTCAAATATTATAAAGCATTAAATTTTGACATCACAGAAAAACTTGACAATATTAGCTCAGATAAAATTTACATAGCGATAAAATCTCGATGCAAAAATCTGCATGACGATTGGACATAAAATGAAGAAGAAACAGAGTTGTAAATTTAAAGGATTAAATACATTGATTTGAACTTATTGTTAAATTCTCGGCCCAAACCCATTCAAAACAGCCTATCTACAGCTCATGAACCATAAAAACATTCTTCCTTCCTCCATCCGTTCTTCTTCTTCCCTTCTGCTTTCAATTGAAACAAAGACAATAAAATTTTTAAAACTCTATATGTCATTAAACAACAAAATTTAATCTACATTTCTTTTTTTTCACATAAACCCAACTGGCCCAACGTTCAAGCCCAACCCAAAACTTCAACCCTGGCCCATTCCCAACCTCCTTCTCCTTTTTCCCAGTTTCTTCCTTCTTTTACCCACAAGCATGAAAAAGTGCATGAACACATGTGCACATACACACAGCCTCCGTCCAACTCAACTCGGCATCGTCCATCCTCACCCATCGCCTTCAACCACTCCACAACACCTACCCACTTAGGAACGGTGACCCACACCTAGTTCGAAATTTCGAACTTCAACCTAACCTAGAACGAAACCTAGCCTCACTCAAACTCCTTGCCTTGCCAACGAAGACCACCGTCCACCACCAGATTACGCTTAGAGCACCACCGTCACACCCTCTTCTAATCTCTATGTGCACGTCTACTTCTTCCCCTGCTCTCCGCCATTTCCGCAAACCCGAACCCACCAAAAAACCTAACCTAAACCTTACATCGACCTCTTCTAGCCTATCCCCTCCATTAATAATCACTGTATCATTTTTCCCCCGTATGCCATCCCCCAATGCTCCTCCACACCGAACACCATAACCAGAAATCGCCTACGCCGCCATGATTTGACAAATCTCTCAATTTCGTTTATCCCAATATTTCTCCCACTATGTGCCACTATAAATTCTCAAACAACCCTTAAAAATCGTATTTTTCAATCGCGATCACCTATGTACAATTCATTTATTAAATTAAAATAGTTGAATTTGGTCCAGAGTTGATCCACTCATGGTTATAAGCAGTTCTCTCTCTCTATATATATACTTGATGAAATCTGTGGAAACAAATTTTAAATTTTCTATACTTTAAAACACATAACTTTCCTTTTGGAAATAATGATTAAAACTATATAGGTCTTGAGTTATTGATTTTCAAAGTTAAATTCTGACTGTTTTTTAAAAGAACATGCACAATAAAGATGGTATAGGCTTTTGGGTTGTAGGATGGAACTGACCTTGTTGTATACACTCATACACATACATATTAACATACTATCACCTAACATTGTCATAGATCACAGATTTTCCCAAATCACAGTTGCATATGTGTATGATATCCATTAAATCAAGAAAAAATGTTTTACTCACTTGTTTTAACTGGGATGAACAACTGCTGCCTTGAGTATTCTTCCTTCAAGCTTTCAACCCTTAGCTTATTTATGCTTTAATGGCAGTGAGATTTTTTTATTTTTCAATAGGTATGACAAATAGTATGACATGGCTATGATATATAGAAAAAGGAAGGGAGATAGTGAGACAATGTGGTGGTTGTGATTTGTACAGGTTCCATTTTCTCTTTTTTTTCATTTTCTTACTTATGTAGGATGATGTGATTTCATGGTTTGATTTGATTTATTTGTGGCTTTATTTAATGTTTGTGTATGATTGGATTCATTATGTTTTGGTGGGCTTGATTTTGATGTTGCCATTATGAAGCTTCCAAGTATATGTATATAGCTTGCATGTGTATGTGTGTATATATATACTTACATATACACTGTTTTTTTACTATATGTATATATCTACCTATTCACTATTTTATATATACATATATGTATACTTATATATATTTTGTCACCATATACATATTTACATTTTTACCAATTACGTATACATTTAGAATTACGCATGTATACCTATATACATACTTATATATATTTTTCTTATTCAGATATTTGCGTTTTGAAAATTTAATATAGTTTAAAATTTAATAGATTCAGATATTTCAGTATTAAAAAATTCGACTTATAAAAACAAACATTTCTAAAATCTATACTTAGTTAATTATCCCAATATCAGATGGCTAAAAATTAGGGTCTATGCATTTTATTTGGCCAAATGGATGTCAGCAATAAGTATAATTTATTTAACAACGTTATTATTAAAATTAACGTAATTAAATTCGTTCCATATTGTTTTACATATATTTTTATTTCACCAAATCCAAATACAAGCTATACTATAATGTTATACTCGATTATACGAGTCAAATGCAAAATCCACGTCTCAACCGGATTTGAGATGAGCAAGATAACATGATTTTAAAATTCCACACTTTAAATAAATATAAATAAAAAAATTAAAATTTGTTTCTCACCCAAACATGGCCCAAGGCCCACATTAACCAGACTGCCTACAAATGAAAGCCCACCTCTCAAGCGCAATCGTCCATATTATGGTGGACCTTATGGAAAATTGCTTTGAAATGAAAAATATCCATCCTCTTCTTTCTATAATTTTCTCGAGGCTCCACTAAAAACACTTGAACGATCTCCCCTCCTTCTCCATTTCCACGGTCGCAACCACCCATTCCATTGTCATTCGCTCTGCTCTGCCCCATATGCCTCTGGCGGAAGTCATGCACCATCCGAAACTCATGGTCACTCCTCCATACCTTTATCATTCACACATATCCATGCATACATTCCCCCATGCTACAGCCTATAACATCACTTCTTAGCCATAACCCTTCTCTTCTCCATAAGTAACGAATGCAAATGCCCAACCATGCACCCATGAACACTCACATCTACACATACTTTCCAAACACACTCAGGAATATTTATTTCATGATTTATACATTACTGTGGATTTTGATTTTAAATTTCAGAATAATTGGTCTCTATTTGTTTTACTATGTTAGGTGAAGAACATAGCAAAGGGAAGGGAAAGGAAGAATGACAACAAAATGAAAATGAATGGCTAAGTGTTATGTGTATATCTGTAAACAAAACACGTTTTCTTTTCCTTCCATCACTTCATATCAAACACACCACTTTGCCCATAAGATAATCCAAGTTTCTTAAGTAAAGAAAACCATCCAAGCAAGCCATCATATCTCAAGATTTGATTAAACATTTGAAATTTTGATTTTTGATTTAAAAATAGTTTGAAAAGAAATATTTATGGTACCTTGCTACATAAAATTTCGTTTGCGTACGGACCGTGAATTACAGAAATAAAAATACGATCATAAAAATAAAGTGAGAAGATCGTAAAATAGTAATAAAATACATTGGTTATCTTATTCTATTGAGATTCTGAAAATGCCAACATTTTCTATAAAATACGTCAAACGAAAATCTAAACATTTTCCAAATTAAAAAATTATGAAAAACTCCAATAAATCAAAACCGCGTTAGCAAAAATTGAGTAGCTATTTGAAACACATAGTTTATTATAATTTAAATTCAGATTCGCATATTTAAAAAAATTAAATATTCAAATTAAATATTCAAATTCGAAGACTTAAAATTACGGGTCATTATATTCTTCCCTTAAAAGAATTTCATTTGCGAAATTCCATTATCGTCAAACCCAGGAAGAAAATAAACCCACATAAGTATTTAATATTTTCCATAAGCCCGTATGATGTATATAATTCATATGTACCCAATACCTGATTCGATCACTTATTCAAGTATGTAACTCCTTTTCCAAACTAGTGTCGCTCATCCGACTTCTCTTGTGCAGACTCTAATCAGGCTCCTTGATTAGGAACCTCCGTTCTCCTTTCATTGTCATATACTATGATAGAAATATTTGGTTCCATAACAATAACCCTCGCCAAGTGTTCGCTGCTAAGAATCGAGTAATAAATCCTCATTTTGATCGTTATGAAACACGTCGATGTGGTGTACAAAAAACTCGGATCGAGAATAGTTGCGCGAACAAAATGATCTATATACAACTTATGTACTTATTCTTGTTGGTTTTTTTGCTTATACCAATATCTATTTACTTCTTAATTCATTTACAAAAATATTTCATAAAAAATTGACTTGAGTTATTAACATTTTCTAACTTGGGTTCATATTTATACTAGTGTGAACCCGTGCTATGCACACGGATGTCATTAGATAAGAAGTTAACAAAATGTGATGTTAAAACTATAAGTTGATTCAAATTTGTGCATGTACATTGCTATAGTAGCCCAATCTAATGTTATGAACATGTAGTTATGAATTTTATGATCAATAACTCATTATCACAATATTTTCACAATTTTCAGAATCAATTATGTGCTTGATGGTAGTAGAATGAAATCAACAAACTCACATGATGTATATTTGAAATGTATGTATAGTATAATAAATTGACCACATATTTTGTGAAAGAGTTGAAACTGAATAGCTATTTTAAAGAAAACCACAATATATGAAGTTGACAATATGCGTATTGATCATACTTACAGAAGAAAATTTATCTCACATGATATTGTTTATCCATCTCGTAAGAAATGACATTGTCCAAAAACTCTAATACATAATTTGCAAAACATATTCCACACTTGTGAGCATGCCAACTTCAAAATATTAACTCAATATGTGGATACTCTATGTTCCACCATTTTCTTTGTTTTGCAAATCAAATTTATCCATGATTTGAAAATATTATTACACAGTTCATTTACCTGTTTGCAACAACCAATCAGATAACTTTGTTATGTTATGAATTTAAAGCTTGAATGCATTCCTACAAATAGAACATACTTAATTAGAAATTTTTAGAGAATATTATAGTGTCAGTGAACACTTCAAGGCTAATATGGTTAGTCATATATTTGAATTAGGAAACTTTCTCAATATGTTATGAACACTTTCGCACAAACTTTAGGCTGCCGAAGTGTTTAACATTCAAATTTTAAAATCCAAATGCATTTGAACATGTGAAACGTGAGACTCTAACCTTAAAAACTTGCATAATCTACATGTACGTACGTATGTATGGTGAGGCTCTAACCTTTTAAGCTCTACGGCAACCTATACCTTGGAAAATAAATAAATTAGCACCGTTGATATCTTTTTTTTTTTTGAATACCCAGGAGAACCCGACGGACCGGTAAACTCCTGAGGAGGGTATAGTAAAGCCGTCCGCTGATCCAAGCCCCCATACCCCTGGGTAAATTTATATAGGATAGGGAAGCGCATGGTAGGAATCGAACCTGGGTCTTTTTACCAGAACCCAAGCCTCCTTTCCACTGCGCCGCACCCGCGGACAGCACCGTTGATATCTAAACGCATGAAAAACTAACTGCATGAAAAAGTAGATCTAGCATCTAATTCTACGACCATGCCCAATCATGCATTGGCTGACATGTGTGTGCATTTGAGAATAAAAGAGAAATGATTGCATTTTAAAGATTTATAGTGGATAAGTAAACTGAATGCAATAGTTATCCAATTGCAATATATGATTATAATAGGATAAAATAGCTCCAATTCCTATACGTACTTTTGGTTGTCAAAATTTATCAAAATTGTTGTAATATACATTAATTATAGGGATGAATATGCTAAATATGAAAGGGCATTATTGTAATCTGCACTGCATAAGTAGTCTATAAATATGGAGCTTGATTGTATTGTAAAAATATCTCTCAATTCAATAGAATTGTTCTCTCCCTAATTGCCTCCATTCTATTTATTCTGTAACACGTTATCAGCACGAAGGAATGCGAATTAATTATTGACCTCAACCTGTTCACCTTCAAACTTTCCAACTTCTCAGCAAGTAATTAAATATTAATTACTCTGACCGTTTCTCTTCTGACCATTCCAATTATAAGGCTATTTATATTCAAAACCTATTATATATATCAGTGCAGACGGGTCTTTTAGAATATATCTACATACATTCTATTTCTTATTTCCTTTAAAACAACAGGTAAAGGAATTGTTCTTGCATTTCTTTATAAACTCGTTACTTTTCCTCTCTCCAAAAAGGTAATTGTCAATATCACATTTTTTTGATAAAGCTATCAAGTCAGCACATGCTAGTTTGGGGTTCGCTTCTATATTTTTCATGTCTTTTCTTGTATCACTCTTATTTTTATTCTTTGGCTTCTAAACTCAATATTATTATTTTTTTCCCTTTGCGGATCTATTGCCAAATAAAATTCAAAAGTTTGGAATGGAATATACGCAAAAGCTGATTTTCCTTTCTTATTTGATAAATACATGAAAGTTGCAAAATTCAAATGTTTGGTTTTGTTGATACAATTTTTTTTTGTATAGTTGTTTGATACCATGAATGAAGACTTTTCATTTTTTTTCTTCTTTTTAGCTAGAAACAAACATATAGTGAATGCTGTTGTGGCGAATATTTTCACCTTATGCAATTTATTTTATGAACAGTTCACAAAATGACAAACATCGCCAAGCTTGAATTTAAAGCTTTGGATATATCTGGAGACAACTACTTATCATGGATATTGGATGCTGAGATTCATTTGCAATCTCAGTGCTTAGAAAATGCCATTAAAAATGGCAATACTATGTCCCAGCAGGACAAGGCAAATGCTCTAATATTTTTAAGACGTCATATCCATGACGATCTAAAAACAGAATATTTGACTGAAAAAGACCCTCTCCACTTATGGAACTCCCTGAAGGAGCGTTATGACCACCAGAAGACGGTCATACTTCCAAACACTAGGCAAGAGTGGTTGAACATGAGGTTTCAGGACTTTAAGTCCGTAAGAGAATATAATTCTGCAATGTTTAGAATCACTCTAAACTGAAATTATGTGGAGAAAAGGTGGATGACGCACAAATGCTTGAAAAGACTTTCTCAACATTTCATGCCTCGAATATACTCCTGCAGCAGCAATATCGAGAGCGTCATTTTACAAAATATTCTGAACTCATATAATGCTTACTTATTGCTGAACAAAATAATGAATTGCTTATAAAAAACCATTCCTCAATACCAACTGGTTCAACTGCATTACCTGAAGTTAATGCTAATTTTGCCCACTCTAGAAGAGGTAGGGGTCGAGGTCGAGGTAGAGGACATGGTCGTGGACATGGATATAACTCTAGCAGAGGTGGTTATGGTGGTTTTAAAGGTAACAAAACCACCAACTTTAAAAAGCAATAAAAGAAAATTGAGCCTATAAAGAACAATGATTTAGCCTCAGAAAATAAAAGGCATTATGAGGAAGTTTGTTATAGATGTGGACGATCTGGTCACTGGTCTCGTACATGTAGATCATCAAAGAAAACAGTTGAAGAATATCGTCGCTCGAAGAATATTGAGGCAAATAATGCCGAAAAGTTACCTGAAAACACTAACCTGAAGTTAGATGATTTCTTCGAAGATGACAATGGAAATTTCATTAATGATGAAAATCTAAGTGCAATGATCAATGATATGACCAAGTTGATCAATTAGAAATGTCTTGAAGTTTGTTATGTGACTTTCATTTTATTTCATTAGCTTGCATCAATAAATCAGTTTGAAATTCGTGTTCGTTTAATTGTATTTCCCTTTGCAGTACTAGTAAAGCGTAATGTGGATGTTGTTTTTAATCAATAGCATATTTTAATCATATTACTTTGTTTGTTTACATTACATTCATTTATGCATACAAATTTTTAGTGATTGACTAATCATTGTCTTTAATTCTTAAGGTATGGAACGCCATTTGGGTAATGATATATGCTTACTAGATAGTGCAACTACTCATACAATTTTGAAAAACCAGAAGTTTTTCTCTGAACTATCTAAAAATTTCTCAGCTAAAGTCTCCACTATAGCTGGATTTGCTAATATAATTGACGGGTCCGGAAGAGCCCATATAATATTACCAAATGGTACGCATATCTTTATTCAGAATGCATTATACTAAAGCAACTCTAAAAGAAATTTGCTGAGTTTCAAAGATATAAGAATGAATGGATACCATATTGAAACTATAAATGAAAACAACAAACAATATCTTTGGGTTATTTCTAGAATTGAAAGCCAGAAGCTTATCCTAGAAAAATTTGGTACAATTTCAACTGGTTTATATTTTACAAAAATTGGCATAGTTGAATCTCACTCTATAAACATGAGCCAGAAGCTCACAAATACAAAGACATTGATTCTTTGGCATGATCGCTTGGGTCATCCTGGATCAACTATGATGCGTAAAATTGCCAAAAACTCAAACGGACATGATTTATCAAACCAATTGAATTTACCAAGTGGCCCCATGTGCACAAGGAAAATTAATCACTCGACCTTCATATAGTAAAATCACCTTTGAATCTCCAACATTTTTACAAAGAATTCAAGGTGATATATGTGGCCCAATCCACCCTGAATGTGGACCATTCAAATATTTTATGGTATTGATTGATGCATCAACTCGTTGGTCACATGTCTGTTTACTTTCTACAAGAAATTTGGCATTTGCCAAGCTACTTGCTCAAATAATAAAATTGAGAGCACACTTCCCTGATCATCAAATTAAATCGATTCGACTAGATAATGCTAGAGAATTTACTTCTCAAGTATTTGATGATTATTGTCTATCATTGGGGATTGAAATTGAACATCCAGTAGCTCATGTTCATACTCAAAATGGTCTAAAAGAATCATTAATTAAGCGCTTGCAACTTATTGCAAGACCATTGCTTATGCAATCAAAACTACCCGTTTCAGCTTGGGGGCATGCAATTTTGCATGCATCGAAATTGGTTAAAATTAGACCAACAGCTTATCATCAGCTTTCACCATTACAGCTCTTAACTGGATTTCAACCAAATATTTCACATTTATGAAAATTTGGTTGTGCTGTGCATATACCTATTAATCCCCCACTTCGTACTAAAATGGGTCCTCAACGACGGTTAGGAATTTATGTGGGATTTGATTCCCCATCGATAATTCGTTACCTTGAACCTCTTACATGTAATGTTTTCACTGCAAGATTTTCAGACTGTAAATTTGATGAGACAATCTTCCCGACGTTAGGGGGAGAAAAGACCGTTCCAGTAGAACGGCGTGAAATATCATGGAATAATCCATCTATGTCTCATTTGGATCCACGTACTAAACAATGCCAATATGAGGTACAAAGAATTTTGCATATTCAAAATATTGCAAATCAACTGCCAGATGCATTTAGTGACACTGCAAAAATAACTGAATCTCACATTCCAGCAGCAAATGCACCAGCAAAAATTGATGTCCCTGAAGGATCAAAAATAAATATAGCAGCAAATGAATCTAAAGCAAGACAAAAACGTGGAAGGCCAATTGGTTCAAAAGACTTGGCGCCTAGAAAAAGAAAGTCTAATGAAAATCATCAATTAAGGAACCTCCTGAAGAGGTTATAAATGATCAAAAAGATCACTCAAATGAAAATCCCAATTCTCCTAGAAGCGCGGAAGGAAATATTATCTCAGAAGAGATAAAAGA
This sequence comes from Allium cepa, assembly GCA_030765085.1. Taxonomy (NCBI): domain Eukaryota; kingdom Viridiplantae; phylum Streptophyta; class Magnoliopsida; order Asparagales; family Amaryllidaceae; genus Allium; species Allium cepa. Next base: position 552,395,763 of record CM060942.1, read on the forward strand.
AGATTCCAACGATAAAATGGTACCTAATAATAATGAGATCTCAATATTTTATACGAACTACGGAGAAATATGGGATCGAAGTAAAATAATAATTGATGATGTATTCTCATTCGCAGTAGCTACTGAAGTAATTGAAAGTCATGACCATAATGAGAATAATGACAATGATGATAATGAACCAAATAGCATAATTGAATGTCGAAAAAGACACGATTGGCCAAAATGGAAAGATGCTATCCAAGTGGAACTGGATTCACTTCAAAAACATGGTGTATTTGGACCAATAGAGAAAACACCAGAAAATGTTAAACCAGTAGGTTATAAATGGGTATTCGTTAGAAAACGAAATGATAAAAATGAAGTCGTGAGGTACAAGGCACGACTTGTCGCACAAGGTTTCCTGCAGAGATCAGGTTTTGACTTTAAGGAAACTTACTCCCTGTCATGGATGTCATAACATTCCGATATTTGATAAGACTTGTAGTTTTTGAAAAACTCGATATAAGATTAACGGATGTTGTGACAGCTTATCTTTATGGTGAATTAGATACCAACATTTACATGAAAATTCCAGATGGATATAAATTGCCTGATGCAAAATCAAAGTCCATGTACTCATTAAGACTAAGACGATCACTATATGGATTGAAACAATCTGGAAGGATGCTGTATAACCGTCTTAGTAAATATTTGGTACAAGAAGGATACGAAAACAATCTCATTTGTCCATATGTCTTTATAAAGTAATCGGTAAAGGGATTTGCTATCTTAGCAGTTTATGTTGATGACATAAATTTGATTGGAACTCCAGAAGAGATTGATGAAACAATAAATTATTTAAAGAAGGAATTTGAAATTAAAGATCTTGGCAAAACTAAGCACTGTCTCGGTCTACAGATTGAGCATAGTACTAATGACATATTAATCCATCAATCAAACTATATTGAGAAAATTCTAAAGCGTTTTCAAATGGATAAAGCATATCCACTTAGTACGCCAATGGTTGTTAGATCTTTAGATATTAAAAAAGACCCTTCCGCCCAAAAGAAGAAGATGAGAATGTGCTTGGCCCGGAAGTGCCATATCTTAGTGCCATTGGTGCATTATTATATTTGGCCCAATGCACAAGACCAGATATTGTCTTTTCAGTAAATCTTCTAGCAAGATACAGTTCAGAACCAACAAAAAGACACTGGAATGGTATAAAACATATCATGAGATATCTTCATGGAATGAAAAATTTGGGTTTATTTTACTCTAACGCAGGCATTAATCCAAATCTAGTTGGCTATGCTGATGCAGGTTATCTTTCTGACCCACATAAAGCAAGATCACAAACTGGATATGTATTTAATAACAACAATGCAACAATTTCATGGCGATCTACAAAACAAACATTAGTAGCAACATCATCCAATCACTCTGAAATACTAGCACTACATGAAGCAAGTAAAGAATGTATTTGGCTAAGATCACTGATTGAGCATATTCGAAAAAGCTGCCAACTACCATCAGTAACGGAAAGGTCAACCATTATTTATGAAGACAATGCAGCTTGTGTAGCTCAAATTCAAGCGGGTTACATTAAGGGTGATAGGACGAAACACATTTCTCCTAAATTTTTCTTCACACATGAGCTACAAAAGGATAACAAGATAGAAGTGAAACAAATCCGATCCTAAGAAAATCCAGCGGACTTATTCACAAAGGCGCTTCCAAAATCAACATTTCAGAAGATGGTGTACAAAATTGGTATGCGTCGGCTGCATCAACAAACTAATTGAATAATGCGTTATAATCCAGGGGAGCATATGAAATACGCTATAATGTACTCTTTTTCCTTCACTAATATTTTTTCCCACTGGGTTTTTATTAGTAAGGTTTTAATGAGGCATTATCTTGATCCAGAAGAATCAACCCTCGTAGTAACATTATAAAATATATGTTACTTAAAGATGAAATCATGTTGTACTCTTTTCCTTGTTTATGATTTTTCCCACTGGGTTTTTCATAACAAGGTTTTTAATGAGGCAATTACTCTTATCATCTTTACATACGCATATTCAAGGGGGAGTGTTGTAATATACATTAATTATAGGGATGAATATGCTAAATATGAAAGGGCATTATTGTAATCTGCACTGCCTAAGTAGTCTATAAATATGGAGCTTGATTGTATTGTCAAAATATCTCTCAATTCAATAGAATTGTCCTCTCCCTAATTGCCTCCATTCTCTTTATTCTGTAACAAAAATAAGACAATTTATTACAAAAAAGAAGTCAATCACATGTTGATTATGCTTGCAATGGATGTATTAAAATTCCAATGATCATAGATACCAAAAATTAATTGGCGTAGACCAGGTATGCAAAAAAATTGAAATGTGGATCCCTTCCGCATACGTACGTAAGCATATACATATGTACGCATGTACATACACACACACAAACATATGTGTGTGTTTGTATAGCTGAACTTGATAAGTCAAATAGGGAAACATTTGTAGTCATAATGAGACATAACTCATGATGCTTATGCAAGTGTTATTCTTAATATAAATATTATCTTAATTTTAGGTGATTCTTTAAAAAAATCAATCGTTATTCTAGAAAATATAATTACAGTAATGTAAATCAATGTTTTATTAAAGAAAAAATGATAGAATTATCATAATCTAACCTTTTTGCTGCTTTGAAGGACCGTAGTCTGATGCCAAATATGCGAACATGGATTCTGCTTTTTATAACTACACTAATAATTTCAATATTGAAAATCGTTCAAAAACATAAAGAATAAACTCATCAATTCAAGAAATAATAATAATAATAATAATTGGAATATGCTCTTCTTCTCCAATGGGGATCATAACTTAATGCTCAATGGTAAGAAGTCCACCAATGAAGAAAGAACTGCATTTTCTCCTAATTCATATAGAACACAAATAACGAAGTATGGAAATTAGACTTAAAAGAAATTCTCAATCTATATTTCACACCAAATTACATTAAAGGTAGAACAAATAATTTTAATGAAATGTTATGTGAAATAGACGTTATTTAATGTAATATACAATGCTAAAAGTTATATATGTATTAGAACTCCTCTAAAATGTTGATGTTCACATTGAAACTGGATCATGAATATCCAATGTGAAGCTAATGTATATTAGAATGATGCTTAATCCTAACTTAAGGTTTTTAATCCACATCATATAGAATAATAAGATTACCATTATGGCAAGCAAAAACATGAGCATATCCGTATCATATGTAAAAAGTAAAGTTGCATTTTACCGAATATATTTTAAGTCTACATTTGTGTAATTATAAAACTAAAACCAATCAAGCATTTTTTAACTTAATTACAAACCATATATAGATTTACATGACATGAAAAAATAAGCATGATGACACAAAAATATCCGATGTTTCTTCCCATTTGTGTGAGCTAGTGAGGTAAGAGAAGCTAAGCAGGTGGATAAAAACTTACTTATGAGAATATTGAACATATTTTCATACAAACACAAAGTATAAATAATATGTCCTAAAATTATAAGCATGCTCATTTACAATAATGACTTTGTTCCTTGCAGGTTCAAAATTCAAAGAGTTTAACACGTGAAAAATGAAATAAATATCTATGAAATTTGACAAAAAAGCAAATCAATGCATATCATTTCAGTGCAAAGACTACTGATGAAAGCAAATCAATATTGGTATATGGGGAGCGCAAATAATTGAGTAGATCTACAGCTTGAACTACGTTGTTCTAAATCTCCAACAGACACATCACCATCAATGATTTCATGTCAACAACGTCACCATAAATAGAAATAACAGTCCTATTAGTTCAAAAATGGATGGAATAAAAGTTTCCTGCTCATTAACATCTTTAAAAGGCTTAAGAAACTACCTACCATCATCATTTACACCCATTTACCATCCAGTTTTGTGTTTCCTCTAAAATTGTCCATAAAATAGTGATTTATAAATTTTTAGCAATTGTAGAGGAAATGATAGTGCTTAAATAGTAACAGTAAAATGTAAGCTTTGCTATATACAAAATTCCTGAACATGCTATATGTAATTATTAGTTATCTCAACTACTTTGCAGTATAAACACAATTAGTTGTACTTGATAAAATACAATGTCAGAATAACTGGCCAGTATAATACCCTGATTTAACTCAAAGTTGTAGGAAAAAATACACAGAGAAGATAAGTTTCGAATTTTTATTTTAAAACCGAAACAATTTCAAATTGTAAATGAATGAAAAATCTACAGCATTCAAATGTGTTGAATTTTCATTATTTTTGAAACTTTAGACATAAAGTAAAATAATATTATTGTGCTTTCGAGAATTATTAGAGCCATTGATCGAATCATGCTGTTAACATGTAACACTCCCATGTTACTTAACTTTTTTTTTGAATCATGCTCGGTACGTACCATAAAGTATATGAAAATTGATTTATTTATAAAATTATGTGAAGATTATGAAATTCAATAATAATCTACCAAGTATCTTTATGCATTTTACTTTAGAATTATAAACAACATTACTACTCTATAATTTATCATAATGCAATGAAAATCATTATATAAAAAAATGAATGGCATAACAAATACGTAAATGGGGGAAAATGACATGAATTTGGGCACATATTGAAAATAATGGCAAACACACAAAATTTACTTAATCCTTAGAGGTCCAACACAAAGTTAAAATTTGCAAAAAATAGACTTGGTTAATACCAAAACACAAATAACTATGGTCCATAATGACATGAATATAAACTACTTGCCTTGAATTTCTTCTTGTAATTTGTAGGATGCAGTATAAGCTAAAACCAAACTTCTCATTTACCGCGCACTACAAACACTACATAGTCTAAATTAAAAAAAGCATATTTGTATATTAATAGCTCATTTGTGATTATAGAACTTAGAAAGTGAATTATTTTTTCTTTTTCCAAGGAATGAACATAATGATAGAAAACCAATATCTTAATGCACAAACTAATATATTTAAAAGACCATTAAGATCTTAGCATAAGATACTTTTAATAGAAGGTGGAAAAGCCAACCAGCAACAATAACAACACACCAAAGCCATTTAAAAGTAGTTTAGATTCCCATCAATGTTTTTTTTAAGTAGGTAAAATTACCCATTGAATAAGCAGATAAGAATATATAACATCAAAATTTTGTTGATATGACCATTTAGAAGTTTTATGTTTGACTAATAAAACATAAAATAAAAATCATCTTAGTATCATTTTTTTCTTCCTTCTTTAAAGTGCTCCTTCACGTAATTTATTTTTGCTACAAATAGAAGAATGCAGGTTTTAAAATTGCTATAAATAGGATAATACCTTCACATAGTTTAATATAAATATCCAATACCTATAGAAATGATTTTTCTCTCTAAAGTGCACACTTGAAGACCATAATAGATTATTATAAAGGAGATAAAATGCATATTAGCATCAAGTTTGTGCTAGAATGGAGCACATGACTTAGAAAATTAGAAAATAGCTCATGTTTAATCGGATTTAAACAAACATAAGCCGATGAGACCCCAATTGGTAACCTGCATTTACAACCTACATCTTTAGTTAATGACAAAACTACACAAAGGCATGGCAAGTTTTTTTAATCATCAAGAAATAACTGATATGCATAAGCTAAACTGATAATATTACAAATATCGGTCTAAATTGGCTATATGATGCTTTGAATAAAAACTTCAATTCATATGTGAAAGAAAACCACATTTTCTTCAAGATGGACAAAAAATAAAATTTATTGAAAATCAATTGCAGATACGTAATTTTGATAAATAATCCAAGCTATAGTCATCCATTATTTATAGTTGCACAGCAAATAGAAAAACAGGAAAATTGGTGACATAAGGAATAATAGAAAGTAAATAAGGTAAGGGAAGAAAAGGTGTAGTAAGTAAGGAAACATTAGTTTTAAACCATAATTTTATGATATTGAAAAGAAGCATAGTGAAATACACATGAAATCAGATTTAAAGATTTATTATCGTGTTAGTTTGATGTGTTTTGAGATATGCAATTATGATGAGTTTTGATTTTAAGATTTATATTATTAGATTTTAAGATTTATTATCAAATTTAAGAATTTATTTTCATGGTAGATCAAAGATTTATATGTTTCTTTTACAAAATAATCAAAAATTGTGATGAGTTTTGAGATATGCAATTTACTCGTATTTGAATTTTGAAAAAAAAAATGTGAACCAAAATATATTATGCAAGTGTCAGTAATATGACTACAGACCAGTTTGTCCATGAAGTACATACTACACTCATGACAACCATGTCTCTACACGATATAAGTACAGTAAAATATTTAAGTTTGATTGCACACTAGATTAAAGTAAAAACATGTTTTATTCAAAATTCAAGTTTTCCCATAATATAAGAGCTGTAGCACCGTAGAAAATATAGTTTGGTATTTAAGTCAAACAAAAATTCTGCTAAAACAATGCTTCACTTAATGTTGATGTTTTTTTACCTCAAGTATAGTATCAGTTCCAAAATCTTTTCTCCATCTAAGCATTTCAATCCACATCCAACTTGCTTTCTCAAAATCAAATTTCCTAGCTTTCAAGAATCTGCACCGCAAACATGAGTACACGATGGTAAATGTAAATCAGAAAACATCACTTTAACTAAACTCATCTTATTAAGAAATATGGTATTTAAATAGCAAGGCACTACCGAAAATGCTATAAATCTGTACAATATTCTACTCAAGGAATTAAAATTACAAATGAGAAAATAAATTAATACTTTGTAAGAAATTACAATTTTCAAAATGCAGCGATAACGCATTTTAAAATTCTTATTGATTTTCGTATAATTTTCATAATATTTTACTTGCTTTTACCTAAATAGTTGATAATGGCAAATAATATGAAGTTTACTAACTCAAAACCTTCCATTTTATACTACATATTCCTTGCATGTTTTATATGTCTCATAAATAATTACACCAACTATGAGTGGAGCTAAATAAATTAATGGAATCTTTAAAGATAATAAAACTGAAATATAATTAAATAAATAGTATAATAAAATTTTAAAATATGTATTATTTTCCAATAATAATATATAATATAAAGTCAAAAACCAGAAGATATCAGTGCTAAGATTCATGTCAAACATGAAATAAGTATACAAGAAAAAAAAGCCGGACATGATTTGTAACTATTTTTAATGAATATGTTGTTCATTAGTCAATGGAAAATATTTTGCAGGTATAAAAAAATATCCTATCCACAGAATCAATTTAGTAAATATAATTGAACAAAAAATACATAAAAGAGAATTCATCCTTGCAGGCACTAACAATACTCAAAATATGCTTCTAAGTATAATTTCAGAATGACAACTGATTTTGATCTTAGTATTTATTGCAATTTTCTTGCTTCCATTGCCTGAATTCTTAACATGAGAATTAATATCTTTTTTTACTGTAGGTGTTCAAAAAAACCAAGCAATTTAAAATATTTATAGAAATATAAAATCTCATTCGTAACATATTGGTCCAACTTCAATATTAAATTCATAGAATCATGTAAAGTTTTATAAGCTTTTGTCTATTTATTGTTATTCACTTTTCAATTTTAACTTTAATTTCCATTGTTTTAGTGGAAATATGTCACATTATTTCAACCTTTGTAATCACCATTTTCTTATGACAAAGAGATAATTTCTCTGTCATAAAAATTACCATGCTACATCAAAAACCTGAAGCACTTCAATTGATAGAATAGTGGAGAAACCAATAGTGTTTTGGTGTAACAAATAGATAACACAACTAATCGCAAAATTAACTTCAAATTTAGGGAGATGGAGTATAAGTTAAGTTCATCCATTAAATTCCAAATTAGGTATTCATCAATCATGAAGATGAGATAGAGCAGAAGTCAAATTCAGCCATTAAACTTATAAATTTGCTATTCAACAGTCATGATCAAACAACATAGCATGAAAAAAATAATCGGCGAGTGGAAAAAATACCTGAAGTGCCTTTGATTTTAGAGAAGGAAGCATCGATCAAGGATTTAAATCGTAGAATTAACAATGAAGACACATAAACGAAAAACAATCATTAGCGCATGTAGGGTTCAAAATTTATTTAAAGTAAACAATTGGAAAAAAAATGAAAACCAAGGATTCAAAATTGTTAGTCCATGAGACGAAGGTTTTGATGACAACAACCTTAGAACAGATTATAAAATATAAACACTGACATTATAAGTTCAGATATATATGTATATGCAGGATTTAACCATGCATGTACCAAGAATGAAGACTATACAGTATAGAGATTCAAGATATCAAGATAGAAGACTCATGAGTATCAAGATTATCAAGATTTCAAGATTTCAAGGTTAAGTATTTTTATTGGGAATTTTGTTAAAACTCATAGAAAAGCACCGGCATCTTAAAATCCAATTTATTCGTGAAATGAAATCCACTTCGAGCCTGTTAAAGGGATGGAATCCTAAGTAGGATGGAATCTACGAAAAATCTAGTGGAACATTGTTTTGTATCCACTAACTTTTTATTCAAAATGATTTTACAAAATTATCTTGTTTTCAAAAATGATTTCAAAACATTCCTTTTAAAAAACATCAAAACCCTATATCCTGATTTTAAATAATTTTAGCCTCAAAATTATCTTCAATTTCAAAGTCAAAATTACTCCTGATTTTAAACTATCTTTTAAAATATAATATATAATTAATTTTTAAATATTTATACTTAGATTTAAATATAAAATTATAGTTAAATTCTATATATATTATTCTCTATATTTACTTATGAATTTTAACTATAGTCAAGTATATTTATAAAGTTTAAAATAGTTTTAATATAAAATAAAAGTTATTTTCAAAGAAAAACAAAACATAAAAAAAATCCTTTGAGATGTCGACATGCCCAAGTACCCCATGTCAACATGGTGTTAGTTGAGTTCAAAATTTAAATTTCAAAAGAAGTGTCTATTCACCATAATTCTTCATGAATGGACATGGTTGTTGTTCTTCTATAAATAGGGGTTAGTTTCAAAGAATTTTATATCAGATTTTCTGGTTTTTCACTCCTCTTCTTCTTCCACATTTCTTAATACATATTCTTACCATTACTCTGCCGAAATCAACATTGAATCGAACTTGATTACTTCTAGTTTGATTCTCTATCACTATCTCTACAAAGTTCTCGGTGCTATTCAGAGTCATAGGCTTTTTGTAATCTATCAAAAGAGAAAAGGGGTGATTGTAGCCTTGAAAATCAATCAAAAGAGAAAAGGTGTGATTGTAGCCTTGGTAAATCAATTGGGTGAACTTGTGGCCTGGAAATCAAGTATCTCTACCCAGAGGATAGAAATTCTAGAGGGTGTACCTCGTAGCCTTGAAACCGAGGATGTAGTTGTACAATTGCTTTTGAAAGGAAATCCGTACTTGTGTTGCAGGACTGGATGTAGGGTAACTCCGAACCAGTATAAAATACGATGTGTTCTTTCTTTTACTGCATTTATTTTATTTCTGCATCTGTTTTTATTTCTGTAATCATATCTGTGTCTGTATATTGCATACATTGGTGTCTAAATTAACATAAACTCAAAAAGATTTAGTAATTCTTTATTAACACTATCCACCCCCCTCTAGTGTTAATCCTAGCCTTAAGATCCATAATCCGCAATTTCTTACAATTAGTATCACAGCAAGGTTTTCAAAGTTTCATGATCTGATTTTTGAAAAAGTTTTTAAAATGGCTATATTTGTTAATACTAGTTTAGAAGTATTCAAACCATCATTATTTCTTGAGTCTGCATATAATCAACATTCAAAGTCAAGTTGTCTACCAAGATTGTCAGATGTGCAGGAATCATGCTTTATGGGTGTTGAGGAATCAATCCACAACGGACAAATTGTGCAGATTAGAAAGAACAAATGGATACTTGATAGTGGATGTTCTAGACACATGACCGGCAATCCAGATGTACCAAATGATATAATATACAAAGATGGAGGACTGGTTAACTTTGGAGACAATTCAAAAGGATATGTGATTGGCATCGGCAGAGTCGGTAATTCTGAAACTCCTACTATTACTAATGTTTTGGTAGTTAAGAATCTGAAATATAATCTGCTAAGTATAAGTCAACTGTGTGATAAAGGATATAAAATTAAGTTTGAAAAAGATAAATGTCACATTGAAGATGATAATTCAACCATTATATTTGAGGGAGTCAGGAAAAAGAATATTTATATTCTTAGTATGAAAGTTTCAAATGATAACCTGTGTCTGTTGGAAAATACAAGTAACCCTTGGATTTGGCATAAGAGATTTGGACATTTGAATTTCAAACTCTTATCTAGACTGTCAAAACATGATCTAGTAAGAGGTCTTCCTAAAATGAATTTTAAAGTAGATAGTTTATGTGATGCTTGTCAATTAGGAAAACTTAGAAAAAGTTCCTTCAAGTTAAAAGATATGCTTTCAACTTCAAAACCTCTTGAATTACTTCATCTTGATTTATTTGGTCCATCTCAAATTCTATCAATAAATCATAGTAAATATGTCTATGCAACTGTAGATGATTATTCTAGATTTACATGGACAATATTTTTGAAACATAAAAGTGATACTTTTGAATGTTTTAAGATATTTTCAAAAAGAATTCAAAACCAATTTTCTCTAAAAATTATAAATATTCGAAGTGATCACGGTGGTGAATTTGAAAATGAAAAGTTTGAGGAATTCTACAATAAAAGGGAATAGCTCACAATTTTTCATTTCTGAGAACTCCACAACAAAACGGAGTAGTAGAACGTAAAAATAGGACGATTCAAGAGTGTGTGAGAACTATGCTTACAGATAGTAATTTACCAAAGAATTTTTAGGCAGAAGCAGTTGCTACCACCTGTTATATTTTAAATAGAATTTTAACTAGACCTCTAACTGATAAGACATCTTATGAACTTATTTATTCAAAGAAACCTAAGGTATCTTATTTTAGAATTTTTGGAAGTAAATGCTTTATTTTAAATACAAAAGATAATTTAGACAAATTTGATCCTAAATCCGACAAAGGTATCTTTATCGGATATTCTAATAGAAGTAAAGTGTACAGAGTGTTTAATTTAAAAACTAATTCCATTGAGGAAACAATGCATGTTTCATTTGATGAAAATTTCAAAAAATTTGGAGATACAAATGATGAAGAGGATTTAATCACTCAAAATCAAGAATCAATTCAAACTAATAATGAAATTAATCATCCTAATAAAAGGATTCTCGAAGAATGGGGGGCAAAGGGATTGATCGTTAAAAGATCATCCTATAGAAATTATACTGGGAGATATGCAATCTGTTGTTAAAACTAGAAATCAACTAAGTCAAATGAGTAATGTAGATTTTATATCAACTACTGAACCCAAAAATCCAAAAGACGCATTAACTGATGATTCATGGATTTTGGCTATGCAAGAAGAATTAAATCAATTTACTTGAAATGATGTTTGGGAGCTTGTTCCTAGACTAGAAAATAAAACTATAATTGGAACTAAATGGGTTTATAAAAATAATATGAATGAACAAGGAGAGGTAGTTAGAAATAAAGCTCGATTAGTCGCTCAAGGTTATTGTCAAGAAGAAGGAATAGATTTTGATGAAACCTTTGCTCCCATAGCAAGAATTGATGAAACCTTTGCTCCCGTAGCAAGATTAGAAGCCATTAGGATTCTACTTGCTTTCGCAAATCATAATAATTTCAAATTATTTCAAATGGATGTTAAAAGTGCCTTTTTAAATGGATTTGTAAAAGAAGAAGTATATGTTGAACAACCACCAATTTCTTAAAATGATAAATTACCAAATCATGTTTACAAACTTAAGAAAGCATTATATGGTCTAAAACAAGCTCCTAAAGCCTGGTATGATAGACTAAGATCTTATTTATTGCAATCTAATTTTGAAATTGGTAAAGTAGATAATACTCTTTTTATTAAAAGAAATAAAAATGATATTCAACTAGTACAAGTTTATGTAGATGATATCATTTTTGGTTCCACTAATTTTGAAATGAATAAAGAATTTTCTGAAATAATGACAAAAGAGTTTGAGATGAGTCATATGAGTGAATTAAATTCCTTTTTAGGATTACAAATAAAACAATTAGATAATGGTATCTTTATTAGTCAAGAAAAACATGCTAAAGACCTAATTAGTAAATTTGGTTTGACTACTGCGAGTGGAAAACCCACTCCCATGGCAACCAATGAGTATCATAGTAAAGAAGATCTCTCGAAAGATGTAGATCAAAAACTATATAGAGGAATGATTGGATCAGTACTCTATATTAGTGCCAGTAGACCTGATATCATGCATAGTGTTTGTCTTTGTGCCAGATATCAATCCCAACCTAAAGAGACCCACCTAAAAGCCGTAAAACGAATCATAAGATATGTTAAACACACATCTGATTATGGCTTATTCTACCCTAAAAATGATTCTTTTGACTTAACATCTTACTGTGATGATGACTATGCTGGTTGTAAATCAGACCGAAAAAGTACAAGTGGGATTTGTCACTTTTTGGGGGCATTCTCTAGTATCTTGGCTTAGTAAAAAGCAAAAAACAGTTTCTTTATCAACAACTGAAGCAGAATATATTTCTGCTGCTTTGGCTTGTTCTCAAGTAATTTATATGCAACAAACCTTAAAAGATTTTGGTTTAAAATTTTCAAAATCACCGATTTATTATGACAATACGAGTGCGATAAATTTATCCAAAAATACTACTCAACATGCTCGAACTAAACATATTGATATCAGACATCATTTTCTCAGAGATAATATAAGTAAGGAAGTAATTACTCTCGATTATATCAATTATGAGAATCAAATTGCTGATATTTTAACAAAACCCTTAAATGAATCAATATTTTCTAAATTAGGAAGAGAATTAGGTATTTGTTCTATAAGTGAAATATAAAATATAAATAACAAGTATAATTAATAATTAATATCAAAATAATTCAAAGAGTTAAAATATAAAAGACAATGTCGACATCCCCCATATACCCATGTCGACATGCAACGTTTTTATATTTTGAAAATTTTCCCACCAAAATTCAAAACAATTGCTTATAAATTTTTCACATTTTCGAAATTTTATTCATCCTTTCTGTAATCTCTCTGTTCTTCTCTCTGAAATCAAATAATCAATGGCCTCCTCTTTCAAATCAAACATAAAACCAACCTTTTAATTCCTCTTTCCTACGTCTGGTCCATTTCAACATACTACTCTCGCTCGTGTGACTAAAATGGAGGACTCTCTAAAGAATGCACTTCAGATGATGACTAAAATTCAAGTGACTCAACTTCGTATGGCAAAGGAACAAGAGAGGCAAGGCATGATTCTTAGGAATTTGCAAAAATTCCTAATGGATAACCAGGCCAATCCTATCTTGATTGATGAAGACTCTTCACTCAATCAAGAACAAGAGGCCAGCGAAGAAGAAGAACCCATGGAAGAAGAAATGCAAGCGGAGGATGATGACCAAGTCGTGTGTGTTGGAGAAGTGTGGTTTGACAAGAATGAGAATCTTGTCGAACAACGTGGAAATTTCTGTTTCCACTATCCAAACTGTTCGATTCATAGATCTTCTATGTTTAAAAACACATAATTGTTTCTTTTCTTTCTTTTCCATTTTTGTTTGTGTTTCTTTATGTTTTCTACACGCTCATGTATATACAACTTCATACGTAATAAATAATTCGTGTTCTTATACGTGTTTTAATTATAAGTATTATCGTGAATTCTTAGTTAGGATATTTAATTGTTTAGGACTATGTTTTAGTATTATATTTAAGTGATGATTACTTATGATAATTACTATCATTATAATCACATGTCATAGAGTGTTAGTTTTAGGGGGAGTTATATAGTTTGGTGTGAGTTTTTGTTGATGACAAAGGGGGAGAAATATAAAATAGGGTAGTTAGGCATAAATTAAGGGGGAGTTATTAGTTTTAGAGGGAGTTATTAGGATAGAAGTAATATTTTATAAACAAAGGTTGTCATCATCAAAAGGGGGGAGATTGTTAGTCCGTGAGATGATGGTTTTGATGAAAACAACCATAGAATCGATTATAATATATAAATATTGACATTATAAGTTTAGATATATATGTATATGTAGGATTTAACCATGCAGGTACCAAGAATGAAGACTGTACAGTATAGAGATTCAAGATATCAAGATAGAAGACTCATGAGTATCAAGATTATCAAGAGTTCAAGATTTCAAGGTTAAGTATTTTTATTAGGAATTTTGTTAAAACTCATAGAAAAGCACTGGCATCTTAAAATCCAAGTTATTCGTGGAATGGAACCTAATTCGAGCCTGTTAAAGGGATGGAACCCTAAGTAGGATGGAACCTACGAAAAATCTAGTGGAACATTGTTTTGTATCCACTAACTTTTTATTCAAAATGATTTTACAAAGTTATCTTGTTTTCAAAACTTTCCTTTTAAAAAACATCAAAACCCTCTATCCTGATTTTAAATAATTTTAGCCTCAAAATTATCTTTAACTTCAAAGTCAAAATTAATCCTGATTTTAAACTATCTTTTAAAATATAATATATATTTAATTTTTAAACATTTATACTTAGATTTAAATATAAAATTATAGTTAAATTCTATATATATTATTCTCTATATTTAATTGTGAATTTTAACTATAGTCAAGTATATTTATAAAGTTTAAAATTGTTTTAATATAAAATAAAAGTTATTTTCAAAGAAAAACAAAACACCAAAAAATCCTTTGGGATGTCGACATGCCCAAGTACCCCATGTCGACATGGTGTCAGTTGAGTTCAAATTTATATTTCAAAAGAAGTGTCTATTCGCTATAACTCTTCATGAATGGACATGGTTGTTGTTCTTCTATAAATATGGGTTAGTTTCAACAAATTTTATATCAGATTTTCTGGTTTTTCACTCCTCTTCTTCTTCCATTTTTCTCAATACATATTCTTACCATTACTCTGTCGAAATCAACATTGAATCGAACTCAATTACTTCTAGTTTGATTCTCTATCACTGTCTCTACAAGGTTCTCAGTGTTATTCAGAGTTATAGGCTTTTTGTAATCTATCAAAAGAGAAAAGGTGTGATTATAGCTTTGAAAATCAATCAAAAGAGAAAAGGTGTGATTGCATCGTTGGTAAATCAATTGGGTGAACTTGTGGCCCGGAAATCAAGTATCTCTACCCAGAGGATAGAAATTTTGGAGGGTGTACCTCGTAGCCTTGAAACCAAGGGTGTAATTATACAATTGCTTTTGAAAGGAAATCCGTACTTGTGTTGCGGGACTTGATGTAGGGTAACTTCAAACCAATATAAAATCCAGTGTGTTCTTTCCTTTACTGCTTTTATTTTATTTCTGCATCTGTATTTATTTCTGTGATCATATCTATGTCTGTATATTGCGTACATTGGTGTATAAATTAACATAAACTCAAAAAGATTTAGTAATTCTTTATTAACAGTATTCACCCCCTCCCCCAGTGTTAATCCTAGCCGTAAGATCCGTAATCCGCAATTTCTTACAAAAATTACCTGAAAAGCAGGCTGATGCAAGAACTATAACTCCCAAAATATGCAGTAGGGTTGAGCAAAAACGATTCCGGCTTGAAAACAGGGAAAGGAAGAGGGATCTGACTCCATAGCCGCGTTAACAAAGAAAACCGGACTGAAGGAAAACAGATGGGAGAAAAGAAAAATGGATGTAGAAATTGGAGGAGACTTGAGAGCTCACAATTTGAAAAAATAGGGGAGGTAGTTATTGTTATTTTTGGGCATTTCATGGGCATCAAATTAGTAGACATTAGGTCTTATGATGATTAGGGTTAGGAGAAAAGGAGAAGAGAAGAAAGCGAAATTTGTTTTTCTTAGATAAAATGAACGGGGAGGGTAAGAAGCAGATGGTTAGGTATGAACATAACGAAGTAAAAAAGCGACTGTTCATTTCATAAAAACATAGAGGGTGCTTCTGTGCCCTTGAAACCATACTCAATAATAATATAATAGTATAGATAATATTCTTTTAAATCCTTAAAGCGTATACCAATATAAATTTGCTTTAATCAACCAGGTTGTTCAACAAATTTTGTTTCATTTAAAAAAACTAGTTTAACTTTCCACCTTTTCACATTTATAAGTTACAAAACTTATTTTCTTATATTTTCTTAACACTTAGTTTTCAATTTCTATAATAATTCGAAAGTTTCGACTATCCAAAATTGCTGAAAATTCCAATTCATTTTAACAAGTGAAAACTACCAAACAAGATGCACAACCATCCTACCATAATGCATAGGATATTCGAGCCCATAGATTCTTAACCAAAAACTTAAGGACTAAACATCTGAGTTTTATTTGAAATTAATTTTGAAATAAAAATATTCATACTTATAACTTTAAGATATCAAATCATATCTCGGTATTTAAAAAAAAATTTGTTTTACCAAAAATTTTAAAACAAAACTACTATGGTAGCCATCCGTCACTTAAAAACTCGAAAATGAACAACGATGATGCTGCAATCATCATCAGAATTATTTTCCACTGATTGAAGTGAGTTCAATGCTTTTAAATCTTTTAAAATCTCATTAAAATATTTGTATTTACAAATGCTATCGAAATATTATTATCTCCTGAAAACTTTGAACAATTAATTTTCAACTGCACCAGGAGTTAAGTCTTCCAATTCTAAGTTTAGATCCATTTTTAAACCATACTTATATCATTTTACTTTCTTATCAAAATTCCTTTTGCAATTATTACCCATATTAAAATTAAATTTTTAACACAATATTAACACCGAATGCTTTATAATCAAATTGTAAAACTAAATTCACAAGGTGTTTGTTTCAATGTTCCCTAAAATTACTATCTGCCCGACCCATGAAGAAAAAGCCAAAACAGCTCATAAACTAGATGAGCACAACCAATCAAACAATAAATGATAATAATCAAGTATTATCATTTCCTAACAAACAAATATTCTCTAAATAACTATATTAATTTTTGAAAATTATTTCTTTATATATAAAATATAGTTTTAGGTAAAAACAAATTAAGTGTTTAGAACAATTGGTCCTTAGTTGTTTTACTGTGTTAGATGAAGAAGAAAGTAAAGGGAAGGGCAGGGAAGAATGACAACAAAACGAAAATAAAACAGCTACATGTTATATGTATATTTGTAAACAAAACTCTTATGTTCCTTTCATCACTCCAAATCAAACACACCACCTTAACCAATAAGATAATCCAAGTTTCTTAAGTAAAGAAAACTATCCAAGCAAGCCATCATATCTCAAGATTTGATTAAATATTAGAAATTTAATTTTTTTTGATCTAAAAATTGTTTAAAAGAAATATTTGTGGTATCACGCTACATAGAATTTCACTCGCGTATGGGCGACGAATGACTAAAACAAAAATACGATCGTACATAATAAAATGAGATTGTCATAAAAAAATAAAAAAATACACTAGTTATCTTACTCTGTTAACTTTCAAAAATACCAGGATTTGCTATAAAATACATCAAACAAAAATTTAAATATTTTCCAAATTGAAATTATTGAAAAATTCAATAAATTAAATAAAAAGTACGTCATAAAAAATCGAGAAACTATTTAAAACACATATTTTATTATAATTTAAATTAAACTTCACATATGTAAATAAATTAAATATTCAAATTCGAGGACTCAAAATTACGGGTCGTTACAAATATATTTTACAAATAATTTAAACTTATCTATATAGTTATAAATATATATGTATATATATTGATAATATTTTATATTTATGTTTTTTTATATATATATATATAAATATATATAAATAAATTTCTTGCTTATACATACATATATATTGTAGTTATTTATAAAAGCAAATACATACCTCTACGTGTGTGTCTTTGTGTATATTGACATACATTTGGGCAATATATTTGCATATTGGATGAGCTAATGTGCCAGTTACGATCTAAATCTCAGCTTCTATACACAAACATTCTATACTTTGCATGTATTGATATGTTGCACATGCTTTATATATGTATATATGATACACGTATATATTTAATATAATACATGTAAAAAATTAAAATATCATTTTATAAATTAAAATAAAATAAAAAAATTATTTAAATAAAACTTAGAAATGTTCTAAATAAATTAGACTTCATAGACTCCAATAAAGATATAATATGATAATTTTATTAATTCAGCCATAACTTCCGTTGTGGGTTGGTCCAGTTCCAATAGACTCGATAATACCTACGTTACAAAGATAACCGCAACAACCATGACGTTACCTCACATCTCTCATACTCAGTGACGTTGGATATATGATAACTCATGACCAATATCTAAAGGTCAATGACTACTCAACATTGTGGCTACATCAAAGCTCGAATCCTTGCCCACCTAGACCATAAGAAACTAAACCCACTTGGATGTTCCATATATATAGACACACTCGGACTATTAAAGGTAAGAATCTTGGCCTACTCTTTTACGAGCATACATCAAAGCCTTTGAGTCATCGATGATCCCTTGGCACACACACACTAATAGTAGAACCCACTTGTTCCACTCCACAAGTCACCATCACTATTACAAAAATAACTTATTACAACGTCATTTTTACAACGGTCTTTAAATTCCTTTTGTAGTAGAAACCTATTACAATGGTTTTTCTAGGTCCTTTTTAATATATACCACTTTTTAACAACTTGTTTCATTTGCATGTTGTAATAGACACCTATTACAACGTTTTCAATTATCCCGCCATAATATAAGCCTATTACAACGGTTTCTGCCCCTGTAATAGATATCAATTTCTGTATCTATTTGCCCATTGTAATAGATGTCTATTTTACAACTATTTTCTGCCTGTTGTAATAGATACCAGTTTTATTACCTATTTGCATGTTGTAATAGATGTCTATTATAATAATTCTCTTTTGCCCGTTGTAATAGATGCCAATTGTACAACAGTCATAAAACGCTTGTTGTAATAGATACCCATTGTTAATTTTTGATAATTGATAATGAATAATTACGATGCTTTGTTCAAAAATATTGATAATAAGTATTTATCAATATTAATGATTATTATTAATAGTATTAATGTTAATCGTAGGTTAATTTTTTTTGAGGAAATGTTCACTATAGAAGAGAAAACCAAATTATGTTAATTTTTTTGAATATATTTACTACTGCTTTAAATATTATAATAATTAATAATTTGTAATTTATAATTAATAACCAACAATAGTTAATTAATAATTTATGAATGGTAATTTATAAATAATAACTATAAATATCAACTTTTATAGGACATTATTTATAATTTATGATAATTAATGATTATTGATAAAAATTCCATAATTACTAATTATTATCTATAATCAAAACTAATTTTTAACATTTAATAGTTTATTATAGTTAATATTAATAATTAGTAAATTACATTTAATAATTAATGAATATAATAAATAATTAATACTTAGTGATCAAAATTTAATATTTACTACTTAATAATTTTAGAATTTTAATAATTATCATTTAGTAATTTACTATAGTTATATAATAATCTAATTTTAATATTTAATAATTATAACCAATGTTTAATATTAATATTTAATATTAGTTAATTTTCGATTTTAATATTTATTATAGTTTAATAATCGAAAATCAATAATTAATGATAATAATTAATTTACGATTTAATAACTAATGATTAATTATTAATATTAACTATTACTAATTAATAATTAATAATATAAACATAATAATTAGTATTAATAACTAATATTTAGTTATAATTATGAAGCAATAAGTACAATTGATAATTAATAATTACAAAATAAGAAGTAATATTTAATAATTATTTTTTATTAATAAAAAAATTTGGGAGACAACATAATTGTAAAATTTTAAATAATAATGTATAAATAATAATATGCAACGACCCAAAATTTCCGTCATTTGAAATTCGGATATTTAATTTATTTTAATATTCACCAGTTAATTTTATAAGCTGAATAACTTATATTTCAAATATAAAAATTTAATTAGATAATTAAATTGTTAATTTAATATTTGAAATTATGTAAATAATTGAAATTTGAATTTAATATGAATGAAAATGATTTATAAAGGTGAATTAAATTCTAATTGAATTAGGATAGTGATAGTAAACCTTTAAAATTTGATTTAAAAGCGATTTAACAGAAATTGAATATTTTAATATTTAATTAACGTGTAAAAATATTCGTTTTTCAAACAGTTCAGATTTCGATGAAACTAGTTTCATTAATTCCGTAATGTTATATTATTTTAGGATTTCAAATTTCGAGTCAATCGGATTTGCGGTTTAGTCTTAGCAAGTGGAAACGTGTAGAAATTTATTTTTGTAAATTTTAATTTAAATAATTCGATTTGAAAACCTATCTTTCAAATATGATCGAATTGACTTCCGATATATATTTCATTGTGTTCAGAATAGAGGTAAAACATTAATATATTTCATTGTGTTCATTAATTGGAGTTCGAAAACATTTCGGATGAGTAACGTCACGAAATTTCCCATATAAGGCCAAATTTTTTCCACAATTGCACAAAACCCTAACTCTAACCCTAGCCTCCATTTATAATTCTGGCTAGAATTTCATCACCTTCTTCCCTTGAAATCTCTCGATCCATCAACTTATTCGAAAAACATTCAACTACAACATTGAAGTGCTAGACAAGATGTATAAATCAATACGACTACGATCACATGAAACTCAACGTCGACAAATAATTTGGGATGTATTCTTCATGCATTTCGAGGTGTTTTCCAAGGAGAGGGGGAGGTCGAGCTGGGCAGGATCTAGGGCGTGTGTAGGGGGGGGGAGCACAGAACATGTATTGACGGTGTCTGATCATCGTTTGATGGAGCAAGCGTCTAACGGCGGTCAGTCAAAGTTTTAGAGTGATGGGTTCAACGTGCGAGGATAACCTGATGAGGAAGAAGATGAATTTACGGCCTGATATGATCTTGCAGGATAAAGGGCTGAGATTTTCCTAGGATTACAAAAATAAATAACTAAAATTTGTAATTTATATACATACATACATACATACATACATACATACATACATACATACATACATATATATATATATATATATATTAAATTCGTATAAACTTTAAAACGTCGTAACTTCTTCATACGAGCTCCGTTTTGTAAGAAACAAGTTTCATTGGATCCGTATTGACGAGCACTACCATTTAAAGCTAGTTTGGAGTTGATTGAAGCTAGCGTAAATTTTGAGTAAAATTAAATGCCTGTTTAAATTTATTAAGAATAAAACACTACAACTGCTATTGGAACCGAAGTCAGTACAAATCACACTTTCTAGCTTACTAATATTTTTACATAATAAGAATAATTTTAATTTATTCTGATTGATGGTTGTTTGGATGATATATGATATATTATCTATATATTAATTGGTATTTGGATATATTCCTGCCTATTGGAGCAGATGACACCCTATACGTTCCTATGTATGAGCAGATGACTTTTTGTACGCGCTTCTGCCTCAAAGCAGACATTGTACATATTTTCTAATATGTTGGTTACAGGTGATAGGTTGGAGGGATCCAACTGGATTCCTCACCAGTATTGATTTTAATTACAAATATGGTTATATATGCCGATATCATGTGATATATGATGTTTTGGATGCCATGATTGATGTATTTATTGTTGTTGTAGCATTGGGCCTATTTTGGAAATTTAAAAGTATGAAAGTGATGATATCAAATTAAAAAGGATTTTCAACTGATTTTGAAAATAAATATATTTGAATTGTTAAGAAAATGAATTTATTTAAATAAATGAAAGTTAAATTTTTATGTTATAAAAATTATGATTTTTGTGAAATATACTTAAGTATGATTTTTGGAGTTATATAAGTTTTAATAACGATTTGTAAATTATTAAAATAATAAGTTTATTTACATTGAGATTTTGAGCGTATTATAAATGGTTTATATATATATATATATAAGATTTATAAAATTAATATTTTATAAATCAAAAGTGATGGAATTATAAAGGAGTTTTGTAAATGTTAAAATGAAGCATAAATGAATCTTATAAGTGAAGAAGATTTATAATTTGTGAAGTGATAAAAAGAATGAATTTGTAATAAGAGAATAATAAGTAACTAAAGCATAATTTGGATTTTTCGCATGTAAATGATATATATATATATATATATATATATATAGAATTGATAAATAAAGGGGTTTTATAAATTGAAGTTTTTATTAAATATAAATGGAACTCATAAACATTGTTTTATAAATCCGAAATCAACTTATTTTGACAAATTAAATATGAAGCTTATTAATGGAATTTCATCCACGATTTTGGACAGTGGATAATCCTTTAAGAAAATATGTAGAAGTAATGAATTTGGTAAATGAGTTATAACCATGATATTGGACTGTGGATAATCATTTAATTAAATGTGTAGAAGTTTTGATTTGGTAAATGAATTGTATTCACGATTTTGGGCAGTTAATTATCCTTTAAAACTAAATTTATAGGAGTATTGATTTGGTTGGGAAATATATTCACGATTTTGGACAGTGAATAATCTTTTTAAAGGAATGTTTGAAAAGTGATCTTTTAAATGAAGTTAAATGATTAGAAGATGTTTTAAAATATGTTAAGTATCGAATACATAGATTTCATCATTCATAGTTGAAATAGACGTAGAGTAAGGAAATGATGGACAATAACACTGTTGTTATAGTAAATGGTTTTCGAAAGAAGATGTTTTGTATAATATATAGGATTTACATATCTATCTTATTTTCGAATCCCTATACTAGTGATTTTGGGTTGTCGTAACGATGTTTTACGCAACATTCATTTTTACCCCAATAAATCTTTTTAAGAGAACGATTTCCTTACAGAATAAAATATATACTTAATCTTGATTTAAGTATATGTAATATTTTCTAAGTGTTGAAAATAAATTGAATTGTGAATTACTTATTATTATAAGTATATGGAAATGTTTTCCAATGATGAATTGGTTTTGAGATTATATCTTGTTAAAGATAACTTAAAGTGAATATTTGAGAAGGAATTTAATTAATAAAAGATTAATTAAGCGGGCCTAGTGATTGCATATGGTGCTAGATATTTGTTTTTTCGCTTTGATAGTTAAATAGCTGGCTATAAATTGGCCATTTTAGTTCCTCGACTTGATGTGGGAACTATTTAGTCGTACACTTAGTATGTAGCCTTCTATGTAGGCTTGATTATCGTTTGTGTTAAGGATGTTGATTCGTGTAGTGCGAAATATTACTCCAATCTATTGAGCTTCCTTCTTGGCCGAAGGATAGCAAGTTGAAAGTTGGAGACGTGATTAGTCTATGAGATTTAGTTTCCGTGTGAGGTTGGGAAACACTTTTTCATTGTTGGTGCAAAGAGACCGAGATCGGTTTATCCGAAAACCACTTCGGACCAACATTTATGCAATGATTGTGCAAGTTGTTTGTGATGATATTGATATTCCGGATTTTCATAGTGTAGGTCTGCTTGTTGATCGTTTGGAGTTAAAATCCAAATATACATATAGTAGCAGTGGTCTCTTTATTATGAAATATCCAATGCAATGACTATTCTCTACCAATCCTAGGGATTTCCCGACAGGATGTGGTAGGACAGTACCTTAGATTTGTCCTATTCCTGGACAACTGCTATGGATGTTTGTCTGACATTGCGTTCCTAATGATTATGTACATTGGTTTATACAAACGTACATCAGTGGTGGCGGAGAATGCAACTTCTCTTAGCTTAACACCCTCCTTGAGACATACGAGCTTAAGGTTGTATTTTTGTAGAAGGCAATTAGTAGTCAATGGAAATGGTCATTTGGCATTCAAAGTGATGTGATATGTGATTTGTGAAAGGTAATCATTACCTCAGTCCTCATCAACCGGAAATGACCAAAAACGGGTTAGATGCAACTTGGCTAAGCGGGTCGCTTCCAAGTAGGACATGGTCATCCTCTTCTAGATATATTTTTCCCGCTATGACATCCGAGACATAAATTATTGTGGTTTGTGTGCTAGAGGGCCCTCGAAAAAGGTCGGTAACGGCCGGAGGATGACATATTCAATACTATCTAGTTATAAAGGTAGGCCGGTCTTCTGTTGGTAGAGGAACTTTATGATTCTTTTTCAGGACATCCATCTAAAGGTGTACCCATCGAAAGGTAGTCCCTTCACCTAATCATTTGTATGGAAATCCAAACTCTGCTACGTGCCTGCCATTTTGATTGGACTACCCATTCTATATGCTTAAATTTAATCAATGTAATAATTTCAGCTATGATTGATATTATTTGTGCAATAGACACTATTATAATGTAAGACGATTGGATATGAAATGTTTTACTTATCGTAAGGTTAAAACTTGTTCGTGTTTATGTGTAGACATGTCTTACGAGATACTTTTATTTGGAAAAGGAAAAGTTTGGTAATTTAATAAATTCAGTTGAGTGTGTTTCTCATGCTGGTTTACCAGACTGATCGAAGCATTCTTCCCTTTCAATGCTCGAGTCAGACCGAGTATATTTACAAGTTCATATTTGTGCTTTGGAGCTTCAGCGGGCGAGTTGGAAATCTTCATTTTCGTATACACACATCAGTTTTGCTTGTCCGTTGCTTAGTTGTTTATATTACCGGCAATTGTAAGGACAAGTTATTATAACTGTCCAGGCTGATAACTTATGATTGATTGTTGAACTCTGATTGATGTATGTATATATACAGTTTCTATTTTGTAAAGATCATTGATATGATGTTATATGTTTTCCGCTACAATGTGAGACTTTGCATTGTTCTGTTTGGTTTTCTTTTCTCTCTTTCTTCTCTTCTCTTCTTTTCTCTTCTTTTCTTTCTCATGATTTTCCATCGGTTTGTGCATTTTTGGTCGGACATGGGTGGTTTATTGTCGATTCAAAGGGGATCGTATTTGCATGATTATGTTCAGCATGATAGGAGGTTCTCGCTTTGTGAACAGTGATGATGCTTGGACTCTTACCCTTACATGTCCCTAGTGTGAAAGGGTTGGCTGATAGTCGAGTGGCTTGCCGTAAAAGCGGATACAAGGTACCACATGTTGTCACCTCCATGTTTAAAAGTTAGGAGTGCCCCTATGCTGAAAAGTAGAAGGGTAGCGAGATGGTTGAAAAGCCTACCTAGAAGGGTCTGAAAAACCCATTCGTCAAAGTTAGTATCAGAGCTTAGATTTTGTATATTCCTAGGCTTTGATGTGTACTAAGTATAGATAGGGATAGTAGCACCCTAGATTGAGTTCAAGTGTACTATATATATGAGCGCATATTTTTAGTGATATAAAATGTTTTATATTGTGTTTACTCATTGTTTGAGTTGTTCGTGAATTTTGGTCGATATTTGGGACACCATGTTATCGATAGGGATTTCTAAACACTTAAACAAGGCAATTCGACATAGTATTATTTTAAATTGGGTAAATGAAATAATTTACATCGATTATATTTTATACATAAAGGAACAATTTTTCAGAATTATTATAGTGTATATAAATGAATTGTTTGGTTATTTGAAAATGTAAATATATATAAGTTAATAAAAGCTGTTTGAATAATCTAAATAGAAACAACAAGTGTAAAAAGTATATTATATAATAAAATGAATTACAAAGTATGGAATTATAATTAAAATGATTTACAATTTCGAAATAATCTCATGTATAATAAATGAAACAACAAGAGTATATTTATAAGTATGAGTTATAAATAAAAATGGATTTAAACTAAGAGTTTGAAAATTTGAATCCCATTTATTTTGAAAGTTGTTTTTCAAAATTTAAAGAGATTATATTATTATAAATCTAAATAAGAAAATGAAATTTGGAATCAATCTTATTTAAGTGAAGTGGAATAGTGAAATTATATAAGTAAAAAGATTTATAAATGTGATTTATAAATATAAAAAGGATTTTTTAAAAGAATATAAAGCACTGATTCACTACTGTTGCTGGAAAATAATAAAGGTATGAATGCAACATCATCAGTGTGATTTTTGAGTTTCTATGTGATTGATTTGCTACCATTAGTAAAGTGAAAATTTAAGTTATGTTATGATAAACAAAATATTTGAATTTAAAATCTAAGCTGAAATGGATGAATATAAGTAAAATGAGTTTTGGACTTATTATATGAAATAATAAAATTTAACTTGGTAAAGTAAATAAATTTGAGTTAGCATGATAAATATATGATTTGAAATTTAACTAAAGGAAAGTTAAATAAATTAGAGATGAACTTAAGTTGTATAGTGAAAGTAAATGCAAGTGAGAATGAAATGAAATTTAACTTAAGTGATGTTGAATAAAGTTGAATTTGATATCAAAATGAATTAATAAGGTGAAGTGATGAATGTGAATTTGAGGTATAGAATGAAATTCAACATTAATTGTTAAATGAATTAGTAATTGAATGAATGAATTGAATTGGAATAATGAAATAAATTAATAAATGAAATATGAATTGAATGTTAATCAATCGAATGTAAATAAATTTATATGGAACAGTGAATGCAAGTGTTAATTCATTTAAAGCTAATAGAGTGTTAAACCAAATTGAAGGTAAATGGAGTAAATATGAATGTTGAGAGTAAATTAAACTAATTTGGTTATGTTGGATATGGTTTGGTTGTTAGATTGATATTAGTTGATTAAATAAAAATTCATTAAGTGTTCATGAAATTGAAATCTAAATAATTGAATTCAAATTGATAGCAAGTGAATTTAAATAGAATTGAATTTGACTTGATTTGGAAGTAGAAGAACAAACTTGAATGTAAATTAGTGAATGTAAACTAATTGAATACGAATAAATGAATGTTAGTCAAATCCAATGTTAATAATCAAATGTGATTTAAATTGAAAACCAATTCAATGAATATTAATAAGAAATGAATGAATATTGATTTGGTTATCGATTGATTGGATGGTTATTGGATGTTAGTTTGATGATAGTCGTTTGATGGTTGGATTTTTTGATTTGGTTGCATTGCTATATTGGCATATATAGTAGTTGTATTGGTATATGTTGTATATTGATATTATTTTTCATATATACATGTATCTCATTTGTTGTTGAATGTATAGTAGTTGCGGATGGTGTTTGCTTTGCATTTGGAGCTCGCTTACATGCTATATTAGTCGTATACGCTCGCTAATAATATAAGGTACATATCTC
This sequence comes from Allium cepa, assembly GCA_030765085.1. Lineage (NCBI taxonomy): Eukaryota > Viridiplantae > Streptophyta > Magnoliopsida > Asparagales > Amaryllidaceae > Allium > Allium cepa. Next base: position 552,423,225 of record CM060942.1, read on the forward strand.
GGATTACATATCGTACTTTTATATTTTTTCCTATAGGATGCCTCATCCTCGTAAATGAGATGTATATTTGTGATATACATATGTTGTGATCCTACTATGATCGAACCGTGCAAAGGAGGCTATGGCGAAATTTTTTGAAGAATTAAGGCGTTAGAATTTTTTTGTGGATTTTGGAAAAAAATTTGATAAATAAAATTTTGATTTTGAGTTAAAATCTAAAATGATATTAGTTGGTTTTGAAAAAAAAAATATAAATGGATTTGAAAACTTACGAAAGGTTTTATAAGAAGTTTAATTAATGATTTTGGAAAGCTAAATTGTTTAAAAGAATTTAAAATTTAATTTGAACGATTTTTTTTGAAAAGTTTATGGATTTCGTGACTTTTTCTTACTTGATAATTTCGAGGACGAAATTCTTTTAAGTAGGGGAGAATGTAACGAACCAGAATTTTAGTCATTTGAAATTCAGATATTTAATTTATTTTAAATATTCACAAGTTAATTTTATAAGCTGAATAACTTATATTTCAAATATAAGAATTTAATTAGATAATTCGATTGTCAATTTAATATTTGAAATTGTGTAAATAATTGAAATTTGAATTTAATGTGAATGAAAATGATTTATAAGGATGAATTAAAGTCTATTTGAATTAGAATAGGGATAGCAAACTTTTAAAATTGATTTAAAAGCGATTTAACAGAAATTGAATATTTTAATATTTAATTAACGTGTAAAAATAGTCATTTTTCAAACAGTCTCAGATTTCGACGAAACAAGTTTCATTAGAAAAGTAATATTATATTATAATAGGAATTCAAATTTCAGATCAACTGGATTTACGGTTTAGTCGTAGAAAGCTGAAACGCGTAGAAATTTGTTTAAGTAAATTTTAATTTAAATAATTTGATTCGGAAACCTATCTTCCAATCGAATTGGCTCCCGATATATATTTCATTTTGTTCAGAATAGGGATAAAACATTATAAACGCCTGGCGGCATGCTTCGTTTGGAGTTCGAAAAATTTCTGATGAACAGTGCCGCGAAATTTTCTATATACGGCCATATTTTTTTTCACAGTGCCTCAAAACCCCGGTCTCTAACCCTAGCCACCATTTATGCTTCCACGGCCAAAATTTCATCGCCTTCTTCCCTCAAAATCTCTCGATCCATGAACCTATTCGAAAAACATTCAACTACAAAATCAAAGTGCTAGACGAGATTTATAAATCCATACGGTTACGATCGCTTGAAACTCATCGTCGACGATGAATTTTGGCCGCGGTCTTCATGCATTTCGAGGCATTTTGCGAGGAGAGGGGGAGGTCAAGCTAGGTCGGATCTAGGGCTGGGGTGTGGGGCAGCACGGTGCATGTATTGATGGCAACTGATCGTCGTTTGATGGAGCGAGCGTCGAGCGACAGTCGGTCAAAGTTTTGGGGTGATGGGTTCAACGTGCGTGGATGACCTGATGAGGAAGAAGATGAATTCATGACCTGATGTGATCAAGCAGGATAAATGGCTGAGATTTGCCTAGGTTAAAAAAAATAACTAAAATTTGTAATATATACATATATATATATATTAATTACATTCGTATAAACTTTAAAACATCATAACTTCTTCATACGATCTTCGTTTATGACAAAACAAGTTGCGTTGGGTCCGTATCGACGAGCACTACATTTTAAAGTTGGTTTGGAGTTGATTGAAGCTAGTGTAAATTTTGGGTAAAATTAAACGCCTGTTTAATTTTATTTGGAATAAAACACTACAACTGCTATTGGAACCGAAGTCAGTACAACTCACTCTTTCTGACTCATCGATATTTTTATATAAGTAAGAATAAATTTATTTTATGCTAATTTATGACTGTTTGGATGATATATGATATATTATACATATAATGATTGGTATTTGGATATATTCCTGCCTATTGGGGGCAGATGAGACCCTATATGTTCCCATGTATGAGCGAATGTCTTTTTTACGCGCGTCTGCGTCAAAGCAGACATTGTTCATATTTTCTAATATGTATATTTGTTGCAGGTGATAAGTTGGAGGGATCTAACTGGATTCCTCGCCAGTATTGATTTTATTTATAGATATGGTCATATATGCTGTTATCATGTGATATATGATGTTTTGGATGCCGTGATTGATGTATTTATTGTTGCTGTAGCATTGGGCCTATTTTGGAAATTCAAAAGTATTGAAGTGATGATTTTGAATTAAAAAGGATTTTCAAGTGATTTTGAAAATAAATATTTTTGAATTGTTAAGGAAATGAATTTATTTTAAACAAATGAAAGTTATAATTTTTATGTTATAAAAATTACTATTTCTGTGACATATACTTAAGTATGATTTTTGGAGTTATATAAGTTTTAATAACGATTTGTAAATTATTAAAAGAATAAGTTTATTTAAATTGAGATTTTGAGGTTATTATAAATGGTTTATATACATAAGATTTATAATTTGTGAAGTGATAAAAAGAATGAATTGGTAAATAAGAGATTTATAAGTAATTAACGTATAATTTGAATTTTTCACATGGAAATGAGATATATTTGGAATTGATAAATAAAGGGTTTTATAAATTGAATTTTTTATTAAATATAAATGGAATTTAAAAACATTGTTTAATAAATCTGAGATCAACTTATTTTGACAAGTTACATATGAAGCTTATTAAAGGAATTTCATCCAAGATTTTAGACAGTGGATAATTCTTTTATAAAATATGTAGAAGCAATGAATTTGGTAAAGGAGTTATATCCACGATTTTGGACAGTGGATAATGCTTTAATTAAATGTGTAGAAGTTTTGATTTGGTAAATGAATTGTATTCATGATTTTGGATAGTGAATTATCCTTTAAATTAAATGTGTAGGAGTATTGATTTGGTTGGGAAATATATTCACGATTTTGGATAGTGAATAATCTTTTTAAAGTAATGTTTGAAACGTGGTCTTTTAAATGGATTTAAATGTTTTAAAGATGTTTTAAAATGTCTTAGGAATCGAATACGTAGATTTCAACAGTCACTGTTGAAATAGACATTTTCGAGAAGTAAGGAAATGATGGACTGTAACACTGTTGTTATAGTAAATGGTTTTAGAAAGAAGATGGTTTGTATAATATATAGGATTTATATATGTATCTTACTTTCGAATCCCTATACCAGTGAGTTTGGGTTGTCATAACCAAGTTTTACGCAACATTCGTTTTTACCCAAATAAATATGTCTAAGAAAACGTTTTCATTACAGAACAAAATATATACTTAATCTTGATTTAAGTATATGTTATATTTTCTAAATGTTGAAAATAAATTGAATTGTAAACTACTTATTATTATAAGTATACGGAAATGTTTTCCAATGTTGAAATGTTGAAATGGTTTTGAGATTATTTCTTGTTAAAGATAATTTGAAGTGAATATTTGAGAAGGGATTTAATTAATAAAAGATTTATTGAAAGGGTCTAGTGATTGCATATGGTGCTAGATATTTTTTTGTTTGTTTTGATAGTTAAATAACCGACTATCAAATTTGGCCATTTTAGTTCCTCAACATGATATGGGACCTATTTAGTCGTATACTTAGTACGTAGCCTTCTGTATAGGCTTGATTATCTTTAATGTTGAGGAGGTTGATTCGTGTAGAGCGGAATATTACTCTATTCTATTGAGCTTCCTTCTTGGCCGAAGGATAGCAAGTTGAAAGTTGGTGACGTGATAAGTCTATGAGACTTAGTTTCTGTGTGAGGTTGAGAAACACTTTTGCGTTGTTGGTGCGAAGAGACTGGGATCGGTTCATCCGAAAACCACTTCGGACCAACATTTATGCGACGATTGTGGACGTTGGTTGTGATAATATTGATATTCAGGATTTTCATAGTGGAGGACTGCTTGTTGATCATTTGGGGTTAAAATCCAAATATACATATAGTAGTAGTCGTCTCTTTATTATGAAATATCAAATGCAAGGAACATTCTTTACTAATTCTAGGGATTTCCTGACAGGATGTGGTAGGAAAATATGTTCGGTTTGTCTTGTTCCTGGACAACTGCTATGGACGTTTGTCTGACATTGTATTCCTAAAGATTACGTACATTAGTTTTTAAAAACGTACATCAGTGGTGGCGGAGAAGGAAACTTCTCTTAGGTTAACAACCACCTGGAGATATACGAGCTTAAGGATTGTATTTTTGTAGAAGGCAATTAGTAGTCAACGGAAATGGCCATGTGGCATTCAAAGTGATGTGATATGTGATTTGTGAAAGGTAATCGTTACCTCAAGCCTCATTAACCGAAAATGATGGAAAATGGGTTAGATGCAACAAGGCTAAATGGGTCGCTCCCAAGTAGGATATGATCATCCTCTTCTAGACATATTTCTTCCCGCTATGATGTTCGAGATGTAAATTATTGTGGTTTTTATGCTACAGGGCCCTCGAAAAAGGTAGGTAATGACCGGAAGATGACATATTTGGTACTACCTAGTTATAGAGGTACGCCGGTCTTTTATTGATAGAGGAACTTTGTCATGGTTTTTTGGGACATCCATCTAGAGGTGTACCCATCAGAAGGTAGTCCCTTCACCTAATCATTTGTATGGAAATCCAAACTCCGCTGCGTGCGTGCCATTTTGATTGTACAACCCATTTTGGGCTATATGCTGGAATTTAGTCAATGTAGCAATATCGGCTATGATTGATATTATTTTTGCAAAAGACACTATTATAATATAAGAGGATTGGATATGAAATGTTTTAGTTATCGTAAGGTTAAAACATGTTCATGTTTTGTGTGGACGTGTCTTACAAGATACTTTTATTTTGGAAAGGAAAAGTTTGGAAATTTAATAAATTCAGTTGAGTGTGTTTCTCATGCTGGTTTACCAAACTGATCCGGGCGTTCTCCCCTTTCAATGCTCGAATCAGACCGAGTATATTTACAGGTTTAGATTTGTTGCTTTTGGAGCTTCAACAGGCAAGCTGGAGATCTTCATTTTCGTATTAAGGCATCGGTTTTGCTTATCCGCTGCTTAATGTTTATATTACCGGCAATTGTAAGGACAAGTTATTATAATTGTCCAGGCTGATGACTTGTGATCGATTGTTGGACTCTGATTGATGTATGTATATACAATTTGTATTTTATAAAGATCACTGATATGATATTATATGTTTTCCGCTGCGATGTGAGATTCTGTATTGTTCTGTTTGGTTCTCTCTTTCTTCTCTTCTCTTTTTTTCTCTTCTTTTCTTCATGACTTTCCGTCGGTCTGTGCATTTTGGGTCGGACACAGGTGGTTTATTGTAACGATCCTGGCTTTTAAGTCAAATTTAAATTGACAATTAATATAAATTTTGGATTAAATTGAATTTTTCCAAAATTAATAAAGATATGTGTTTGTTATTTATATATATGTATATAAATAGATTATAATTTGAAATTTGATTTAATAAATATTTTGGAAATAAATTGGATTTAAAACTCTATATTTTAAAAATATATAAAAAATGTTTTCTAATTCTTTATTGTGATTTGGAAGTTATATTTTGAAATTGATATAAATAATTTTCAAAACGTTGTTTAAAGCTAAATTCTATTATTTATAATACACATATAAGTGTTTATTTATTAGTTTAAAAAATCATTTCTTTAAAATTGATATATGTATAAGTAATATAAAATGCATGAATACCAATATAAAACAAGAATGGATAAAAGCTTTATTTTATTTATATATCTTTTGAAAATTTATAAGATAAACATTAAGTAAGTACAATTTTTATATATACAAACATTTAAAATCACAATACTTAAGATAATAAAAACATACATATATATTACACTAAATTGGAGAAATATAATGCAAAATTTTATAAAAACAAAGGTACTTAATAACATAAGGGTTTAAACATAAAAACATTTATTTTTAACAAGTGTTCATGTTAATAGACAAGTGTAAACAAAGTGATGAGCAAGATAAACAAGTGTCATGATTTTATATTTTCTTTTCATTTTTAAATTTAACAATAAAAAGAAAAATTAAAGTTATAAATATCACTACCTTCCTCTTTTCTCATTTTGTTCAAACTAAATGGAACTTAAACTAAATAAAGAACCAGATCAAAACTAAAAAACCTGGAAATGAAGATAAAAAAAAATCAAACTATAGATCAAACAAAACTCAAAAGAAATCGAAACAAATTCATAACAAACAGAGCTGTTCAAAGATCAGCAAGCAAAGTTCAAAACAAAACAAAAACCAAAACCTGGAAAAGCTTAGACCAGAGAAAATCAACTCAAAACCTGAATCAAACATTCATTTTCAAGCTTTAGTTTCATCATAATTCAAGTAAGCAAAGTTAGGATCAAATTCAAAAACCAAATTTCAGATCAATTCAAATATCAGAGTTCCAATCTTCAAAAATAGTTTCCAGATTCCATTCAAGTTTTGTCTCTGTTCTTCATTTTATGGTAAGAAAACTCATTGATTCTACCTCTATATTTTGATATGTGATTGACACTTGATGTTGATGAAAAAAATTGCTTGATTAGTTGATAAACATGCCTGCATGCTTGTGTATATATATGAATGTGTGTGTTCAGGCCTTTACATAGAAAATAATTTTCCTCTGCTTTACAGGTTTTCAAAAACCTGTTAAAAAACAAAAACCTCTCTTTCTAATCCTTTTTGGTCTTTAAGTTCTAAGTAAAACATGTTTATATCATCAAGAACTAGGTTTTCAAAATAAATTTAAGTATTTAAGCTAAGTATTTATTTCAAAAATGAAATATAACAGTAATGATTTAAACAAGCCCAAAATCGAATGTCTTGATTTGAAAGTTTGATCATAGGAATGGATTTTGTCTTTCAATATCATGATTTTTGATAACCATTTTAGAATTTTTAAGCTTACAATGGTCGAGAAATTTGGGGTTGAACGGAATAAGCAAATTCATCAATTGTCGTCGATGGGAAAATTTATACGCATCGAGATCATGGTGGAAGGTGGCTTGGGTGTCGTAGATTGAGGGGAAAATGGAATTGTATTTTTTTCGATCGTCGTTGTTGAGGATACGGCAGGAAATACGGTTTAATCCCTAAGTTTGGTCGAGTCTGGAATCTGGTTTGTTGCGGTGCTCTGGTGAATCGGAGTTCATCGGACTTGGGGTTATGAAAGAGTGGATGGCTGGCGGAGCTTAGGACGGGGTTTTGCGATCTCTGGTGGTCGGCGTCGTTATGTCGAGCTAGTTTTCTGGTCGTGATTGCTGTGCGAGATTGATCGAGATGATTCGATTTCGTTTTCGAGTTAAATTCGAGTTTCTGGGTGGTCAGATGGCTTGAGATGGTCGGATGGGACTTGTCGACGGTGATCTTGGAGGCCGAAGCTCTAGCGAGCTGGTGTGTATGTGCACGGGGTTGTCATTGGTGTCAGTGCTTGGGAATGGAGGTTGTCTCGAAGTAATACTCGGGGTTTCAGCTGTTTCGCTCGGGTTTGTCTTCGGGAATGTGAGTGCTTATGTGTTTTCAGATTTAACTTAAACTAAAAGGGAAGAAAGGGGAAGTCTCGGGTCATGACTCGAGTGGGAATCGTGTTTGGCCCGAAGCAAGTTTTAAACAGTTTTTAAAAGGTTTTATAAAAGCAAGTTTTAAATTTAAATTGAATCTAGTTTAAACTATTATATGATAATGTTTTAAATTATTTGATTAAAAGAAGTTATAACTTGTTTAACCTAGTTTTGTAAAGTTAAATGTTAATTTTATTTAAAACTTAAATTACATGATTTAATTAAGTAATTTAATTATAAAGATAAAATGTTTTTAAATATGTTAATGATAGTTAAGTAATTAATAGAGATAATGGTTTATCTTAAATGATGTTTTTAAATTGCAATTAACTAGAAGATATTAAGTTAATTTATATGTTGATGATAATCTATTTTCAAGGTTATTTCAATAAGATTTTAAAGATAAAATGGTTCATCTTGAAAAAAAATGATTTTGATTATCAATTAACTTAAAAGGGTTTAAGTTAAATTGTATGATTTTGTTTAAAATAGGATTTAAATAATGATTATGAAATTAATTAAGATAAATAAGTTATTCGTTAATTTGAAATTTAATGATAATTACTTAATTAAAGGATAATTAAGTATTAATTAAGGATTGATTAATTTGTTAAGAGTTAATTATTTAATGATGAGTAATTAAAGGATGATTACTTAATGAAATCAATTAAGTATAATTACTTGATTTAATTAATAAAAGATTATTACTTAATTAAAAATAATTACTTTATGTAATTATATTAAAGGATGATTAATTAAGTAAAGTTTAATTAATGATAAGTAATTAATGGTAATTTATTACTTAAAGATAATTACTTAATTAAAAGCAATTAATTAATGATTAAAACTGATTAATCAAGTGATAAAAATAATAATTACTAAATGATATTAGTTATATAAGTGATTAGGGATAATCATTTTTTTATAATTAATTAAGGATAATTAATTAAATGGTAATTAATTATGGACAAATTAATGTAATCAATTAAGGATAATTATTAAAGGTTGATTGATTTATTAATTAATTAAGGTTGATTAATTAATAATTAAAGGTTAATTAATTTATTATTAAAGGTTAATTAATAAATGATTAAAGGATAATTAATTGGTATGGTTTGTAATTAATTAATGTTAATTAACCAGGATTAGTAGTTTTTAATCTGATATAAATTAATCAAATGATTAATTAAGCTTACTTATAGATGTTTGGATTATATGGAATGCTTTGAATTATTTGATATCCCTGATGTGTGATGTTCTGTGTTATGATTGAGCTGTGAATCGTGATTTATTTATTTTTCTGTGATGAATTTACATATTTATCTATGAATCCGTGAATGAATATAAGCGTTATAGTATTATACCGCTTATCGATGTTATTGTGCTTGAACTGTGATGATTGATGATATTGTATTGTTGTGTGTAAAACCCCTGGACTACACCACACACACAAATATGGATTGCACGACGAAATCGATTAAGTCATAGATATTTTGAATTTAATATCATGAAATGCTTTTAAAATTTGAATTTTGAATCCAATTGGTTTGGAAATGAAATCGAGTTGAATGTAAAAAGCTTTTGAAAAGAAAGTTTTGAAATTGAAATTTAGTTTGAATATAATATATCTTATTTAAGATTTGAAATTATTTTGGAAATTATGATTTGAAAGGGTTATACAAGTTATACCATATTTTAACCATTTTAAAGTATATTGAATAAATTATTTTGGAAGTTTGAATTTAATTCAAATAGAGCATGCCGATGATACGGCAGTTCGCTGATTTTCTAGTTTATACCTTTAAAGGTTATAACTTGTGTATATTTGATCGGATTTTTCCGAAACGAAAAACATTTGTTTTCAAATGATAATAGCTTTCATATAAAGGATGAATTTTCTGTTTTTGTTGAAAGGATTTCAAGCTGTATGATTTGAATTATAAATAGTTTTGAAAGCTATGAATGAATCTTTGTGAAAGATTGGTGAATTGGTTTTCAAAGTAAAGTGAATCTTTTTTTTTAAAGATTAAAATTGGAAATATGTTTTAGGTAATAATTTGTGACTTTACTAAGATACCAATATTCATATGTTTTTAAAATTAAGCGTCTTTTATTCAGTTTAGCCGGGAGAGGACTTTGTGTCATAAAACCCATTCCAATAATGATACGACGTAAATGGATAGCATTTGAAGACTGGTGGTGAAGATCGGGTATTTTCGAGAACGAAAGGATTATCTGTCGAATGTCCCTATGCTGAGTCGCGTCGGTATAAAGATCTCCGTATGTGATGTGGAGTCCGATCGGGATTGTGAATATCAGGATAGCAAAGGCTTCTTTGAAGTGTCGTCGATTCCGTTCGAACCCGGAACGGACTTGTATGGATGTGTGTCTGACGTTACACTTTGAGATGTAATGTTGGTTTCTATCAAATACATTTCTGTTTGGTGGCGGAGAATTTATTCTCTTTTCTTAACACCCTTCTCTGAGACGTACTAGCTTAGAGGTTATGTAGTAGATATTTACTAGCGATACATTCCCAATTTGGTAATGTGGCATGCTGGGTGTTGTTGATCATTTGTTGATCAAAGCATGGCTTTTGTGAAAAGCTTAGCTTTGTGGGACGAGACTTCATCAGAACCTCACAACCCAGAAATGGTCCAAACAGGAAGGATGCGGCAAGGTTATCGGGAGTAGCGCCGCTTAGAGTATGTCCATTTCCTTCTGGGTAAAAAGTGAAATCATGGTATGGTGCCCAGATACTTAACTTATGTGGTTGTTTCATTATGGTTGAGAATCCTCCGATAAAGGTCGGTAACGACCGAGGGATGGCATACTCGTGTCAGTAGTTACCTAGTTACAAAGGTTACCCGACCTTGTGTTAGCAGAGATATGGTTAGGTTCTTGGGGTGTCCATCCAGAGGCGTACCCATGTGGCATAGGAAGTTCCTTAACCTGACCATTTATGAGAAATCCAATCAAACAATACGAGCCCCGTACGGTTTTAGTTGTATAACCCGCCAGTCTTAAATGGTAGCTATAGCAGGCATAATATAATGGTACCTATGCCGGCTAAGATTAATATTATACTTTCGAATGGTTTTCTGCACTATGCACTAATAATAATATAAAAAAGGATTTTGCTGCCAAGCTTGTTTGACTATCATAAGAAGAAATCTCCCCCAAGTGTGAGATTGCATTATGTGTATGCCGGAAGGCCTTATGATAGTTTCATTTTCCAAAAAGCATTGCAGATTTCTTTTTATTCCTTTTTGTTTTGTTTTTATTCACGAAAACTGTTTTGTTTGCTCACACCAGTCCCATGACTGACCTGGAGTTTATTGTTTGCTTTCTAAACTCTGGTTGCCCACAATTTTTCACACGGGCAGCCTAGTGTCAGATTTTTAGATAGTCAGCTAGTAGATATAGATTCGATAGCCTTCAGCTTTTTGTTTGGAAATCTTTGAAGTCTTTGGTCTTTGAAGCCTTTAGATTTGGCAATCGCATTTGTTTCACATCAACCGGCCTTTCTTAATACAACATGATGGTGGTTCGAGCTTGTGGTTTGGAGCTTTGGCTATGGAGTTGCACTAGTGGATTCTCAAGCTCTCTCTCTCTCTCTTTCTATTAATGTTCCTCGGTTGAAGTTTTTTCCACTGTTGTATCTTGTCTTTGATATTGAAAATTCATTTGTATCAGATTGTTGTATCCATTGCGTATCAATAAAATTATTGTTTTTCTTCTGCTGTGTTGTTGTACTTAATTCGTTATAAGCTCCGACGAACCAGATTCGACGTTTGAATCTACGGCATTCGAATACGGGTGATGTATTTGGTGCCGATTTTCAAAGGTCATGTCAAGATCGTTTCATTTGGTATCAGAGCTGTAGGTTGAGTAAGAACTTTAGCTCAGGAGTATAACACCTTAGGTGACTCATTAGAGATAGGGTTACAATTACCCTAGAATGAGTATCCCTTAGATATCCGTCCATATGCCTCGGTAAATTCTCTTACTATCCACTGATAGTGAGTATGAGTGCAATAAAAGGACGAGGTAGAGGAGAGGGGAGTACCACTACAATTGGTAAATACCCTGTAACAACAAGGAAACAACTTTCTCTGTCAATCTCCTTTGCTCATTCAATTTCAATTCTTTGATGGTTTACTAGCAACTACAAAAGAAGCTTTGGTATGGTGGTGGCCCTACGAATCTTTGTTTGCGTTATAAAAAAGGTTCTAATTCCTAATTCATATTCTCTTCATCAGTTTTCTACTAGCTTTTTATTTTAAACTTTAATGAATTTGGAAATTTATTTGAAATAAATTGGTTAATAAAATAAGAAGCTGAATTGAATTGTAGCCGTTTGTCTATTCTTTTGGGGTCCTCATATATTCTACGAATGGTTAGTTTCCCTTCGAACTAACCAGTGCCCCTGCATGATTCATAGACCAGATGACCCGAGTATCATGTGAGATATGGAATAGATTCGTTCTCGTATTTAGTGTCGATATTCTGATTTGGTAAGCCAAATGCATAATAGATATTCAGTTTGATCTGGCAAAACATTCTCCATCTATTCTTTGTTGTCTCCCTGTCTAGCAAATTTCGGGGATGAAATTTTCTTAAGGGAAAATCTGTAACGATCCCGGTTTTTGAGTCAAATTTAAATTACCAATTAATATAAATTTTGGATTAAATTGAATTTTTCCAAAATTAATAAAGGCATGTGTTTGTTATTTATATATATGTATATAAATAGATTATAATTTGAAATTTGATTTAAAGTTCAAAAATAAATATTTTGGAAATAAATTGGGTTTAAAACTATATTTTAAAATTTATAAAAAAATGTTTTCTAATTCTTTGTTGTGATTTAGAAGTTATATTTTGAAACTGATATAAATAATTTTCAAAAAATTGTTTAAAGCAAAATTCTATATTTTATAATATACAAATGGGTGTTTATTTATTAGTTTAAAAAAATCATTTCTTCAAAATTGATATATGTATAAGTAATAAAATGTATAAATACCAATATAAACAAGAATGGATAAAGCTTTATTATATATATATATATATATATATATATATATATATATCTTTTGAAAATTTATAAGATAAACATTAAGTAAGTACAATTTATATATATAAAAACATTTAAAACCATAATACTTAAGATAATGAAAACATACATATATATTAAACTAAATTGAAGAAATATTATACAAAATTTTATAAAAACATAGATACTTAATAATAAAGGTTTAAACATAAAAACATTTGTTTTTAACAAGTGTTCATGTTAATAGACAAGTGTAAACTAAGTGATGAGCAAGATAAACAAGCGTCATGATTTTATATTTTCTTTCCATTTTTAAATTTAACAATAAAAAGAAAAATCAAAGTTATGAATATCACTACTTCCTTTTTTCTCATTTTGATCAAACTAAATGGAACTCAAACTAAACAAAGAACCAAATCAAAACTAAAAAACCTGAAAATGAAGATCAAAACAAAATCAAACTACAGATCAAACAAAACACAAAAGAGATCAAAACAAACAGAGCTGTTCAAAGATCAGCAAGCAAAGTTCAAAAAATAAAAATAAAAACCTGGAAAAGCTTAGATGAGAGAAAATCAACTCAAAACCTGAATCTAACATTTAGTTTCAAGCTTTAATTTCATCATAATTCAAGTAATCAATGTTAGGATCAAATTCAAACAACAAGGTTTTAGATCAATTCAAATATCAGAGTTCCAATCTTCAAAAACTGTTTTCAGATTCCATTCTAGTTTTGCTCTCTGTTCTTCATTTTGAGGTGAGCAAACTCATTTGATTCTACCTTTATATTTTGATATCTGATTGACACTTGATGTATGATGAAAAAAAATTGCTTGATTAGTCGATAAACATGCCTGCATGCTTGTGTATATATAGAAATATGTGTGTTCAGGCCTATACAAAGAAAAGAATTCGCCTCTGCTTTACAGGTTTTCAGAAACCTGTTCAAAACCAAAAACCTCTCTTTAAATCCTTTTTAATCTTTAAGTTGTAAGTAAAACATGTTTATATGATCAAGAAGTAGATTTTAAAAATAATTTTAAGTACTTAAACTAAGTATTAATATTAAAAATGAAATATAACAGTTATGATTTAAACAAGCCCAAAATCGAATGTCTTGATTTTAAAGTTTGAACATAGGAATGGATTTGTCTTTCAAAATCAACATTTTAGAATTTTTTAGCTTATAATGGTCGAGAAATTTGGGGTTGAAAGGAATAGACAAATTCATCAATTGCCGTCGATGGGAAAATTTATACACGTCTAGATCATGGTGGAAGGTGGCTTGGGTGTTGTAGATTGGGGGAAAAATGGAATTGTATTTTTTCGATCATCGTTGTTGACGATACGGCAGGAATAGGGTTTAAGTCCTAAGTTTGGTCGAGTCTGGAATCGGGTTGGCTGAGGCGTCTCTGGTTAATCGGAGTTCATTGGACTTGGGGCGATGGAAGAGTGGATGGCTGGCGGAGCTTAGGACGGGGTTTTGCGATTTCTGGTGGTCGGCGTCGTCATGTCAAGGCAGTTTTCTGGTCATGATTGTTGTGTCAGTTTGATCGAGATGACTCAAATTTCTTTTTCGAGTTAAATTCGATTTTCTGGATGGTTAGATGGCTTGAGGTGGTCGGAGGGGACTTGTCGGCGCTGTCTTGGATGTCGGAGCTCTGGCGAGCTGGCGTGCATGCGCATGGAGTTGTTAGTGGTGTTAGTGTTTGGGAATGGAGGTTGTCTCGAAGGAATACTCGAGCTTTCAGCTATTTTGCTCGGGTTTGTCTTCGGGAACGTGAGTGCTTACGTGTTTTCAGATTTAACTTAAACTAAAAGGAAAGAAAGGGAAGCCTCGGGTCATGACTCGAGTGGGAATCGGGTTGGACCCGAAGCAAATTTTAAATAGTTTTTAAAAGGTTTTATAAAAGCAAGTTTTAAATTTAAATTGAATCTAGTTTAAACTATTATATGATAATGTTTTAAATTATTTGATTAAAGGAAGTTATAACTTGTTTAACCTAATTTTGTTAAGTTAATTGTTTATTTTATTTTAAAACTTAAATTACATGATTTAATTAAGTAAGTTAATTATAAAGACAAAATGTTGTTAAATATGTTAATGATAGTTAAGTAATTATAGAGATAATGGTTTATCTTAAATGATGTTTTTAAATTGTAATAACTTGAAGATATTAAGTTAATTTATATGTTGATGATAATCTATTTTCAAGGTTATTTAAATAAGATTTTAAAGATAAAATGGTTCATCTTGAAAAAAAATGATTTTGATTATCAATTAATTTAAAAGGGTTCAAGTTAAATTGTGTGATTTTGTTTAAAATAAGATTTAAGTAATGATTATGAAATTAATTAAGATAAATAGGTTATCTTAAGATTAGAGGATCATTAATTTGAAATTTAATGATAAATACTTAATTAAAGGATAATTAAGTATTAATCAAGGATTAATTAATTTTTTAAGAGTTAATTAATTAATGACGAGTAATTAAAGGATGACTACTTAATGAAATCAATTAAGTACAATTACTTGATTTAATTAATAAAAGATTATTACTTAATTAAAAATAATTACTTTATGTAATTACATTAAAGGATGATTAATTTAGTAAATTTTAATTAATGATAAGTAATTAAAGGTAATTGATTAATTAAATATAATTACTTAATTAAATGTAATTAATTAATGATTAAAATTGATTAATCAAGTGATAAAATAAATAATTACTCAATGTAATTAATTATATAAGTGATTAGGGACAATCATATTTTGTAATTAATTAAGGATAATTAATTAAACGTAATTAATTAAGGATAAATTAATGTAATTGATTAAGGATAATTAATTAAAGAATAATTAAATAATTAAGGTCAAACAATTTAATAATTAAAGGTTGATTGAGTTATTAATTAATTACGGTTGATTAATTAATAACCAAAGGTTAATTAATTTATTATTAAAGGTTAATTAATAAATGATTAAAGGATAATTAATTAATATGGTTTGTAATTAATAAATGTTAATTAACCAGGATTAGTAGTTTTTAGTTTGATTTAAATTAACCAGATGATTAATTAATCTTACTTATGGATGTTTGGATTGTATGTAATGCTTTGAATTGTTTGATATCCCTGATGTGTGATGTTCTATGTTATAATTGAGCTGTGAACTGTGAACTATGATTTATTTATTTGTCTGTGATGAATTTACATATTTGTCTGTGAATCTGCGAATGAAGATAAGCGTAATAGGATTATACCGCTTATCGATGTTATTGTGCTTGAATTGTGATGATTGATGATATTGTATTGTTGTGTGTAAAATCCCTGGACTACACCACACACACACAAATATGGATTGCACGAGGAAATCAGTTAAGTCACAGATATTTTGAATATGATATTATGAAATGGTTTTAAAAGTTGAATTTCGAATCCAATTGGTTTGGAAATGAAATCGAGTTGAATATAACTAGCTTTTGAAAAGGAAGTTTTGAAATTGAAATTTAGTTTGATTATAATATATCTTATTTAAGATTTGAAATTATTTTGGGAATTATGATTTGAAAGGGTTATACAAGTTATACCATTTTTTAACCATTTTGAAGTATACTAAATAAATTATTTTGGATGTTTGAATTTAATTCAAATAGAGCTTGCCAATGATACGGTAGTTCGCTGATTTTCTAATTTATACCTTTAAAGGCTATAACTTGTGTATATTTGATCGGATTTTTCCAAAATGAAAAGCATTTGCTTTCAAATGATAATAGCTTTCATATAAAGGAAGAATTTCCAGTTTTTGTTGAAAGGATTTCAAGCTGTATGATTTGAATTATAAATAGTTTTGAAAGCTAAAATGAATCTTTGTGAAACATTGGCGAACTTTATTTTCAAAGTGAAGTGAATCTTTTTGTTTAAAAGATTAAAAGTGGAACTTTGTTTTGGGTAATAAGTTGTGACTTAACTACGATCCCAATATCCGTATGTTTTTAAAATTAAGCGCTCATTATTCGGTTTAGCGGAAAGAGGACTTTATGTCATAAAACCCATTCCGAATAATGGTACGACGTAAATGGATAGCATTTGAAGACCAGTGGTGAAGATTGAGTATTTTCGAGAACGAAAGGATTACCCGTCGAATGTCTCTACACTGAGTCACGCCGGTACAGAGATCTTCATATCTGATGGGGAGTCCGATCAGGATTGTGAATACCCGGATTGCATGGGATTCTTTGAAGTGCCATTGGTTTCGTTCGAATCCGGAACAGACTTGTATAGATGTATGTTTGACGTTACACTTTGAGATGTAAAGCTGGTTTCTATCAAATACATTTCTATTTGGTGGTGGAGAATTCATTCTCTTAGCTTAACACCCTTCTCTGGGACGTACTAGATCAGAGATTACGTACTTGATATTTACTAGTGATACATTCCCAATTTGGTAATGTGGCATGCTGAATGTTGCTGATCATTTGTTGATCAAAGCATGACTTTTGTGAAAAACGTAGCTTTGTAGGACGAGACTTCGTCAGAACCTCACAACCCGAAAATGGTCGAAACAGGAAGGATGCGACAAGGTTATCGGGGTAGCGCCCCTTAGTGTATGTCCATTTCCTTCTGGATAAAAAGTGATATCATGGTATGCAGCCCAAATATTTAACTTATGTGGTTGTTGCTTTGTGGGTGTTGCTTTGTGGTTGAGGATCCTCGATAAAGGTCGGTAATGACCGGGGGATGACATACTCGTGTATTAGTTACCTAGTTACAGAGGTAATCCGGCCTTATGTTGGCAGAGATCCGGCTAGGTTCTTGGTGCGTCCCTCCAGAGGCGTACCCTTGTGGCATAGGAAGTTCCTTAACCTGACCATTAGTTGGAAATCCAATCAAAAAATACGAGCCCTGTACGATTTTAGTTATATAACCTACCATTCTTAAATGGTAGCTATAGCAGACATAATATAATGGTACCTATGCTGGCTAAGATTAATATTATACTTTCGAAAGGTTTTCTACACTATGCACTAATAATAATATCTAAAAGGATTTTGTGTATCAAGCATGTTTGACTATCATAAGGAGAAATCTCCTCCAAGTGTGCGATTGTATTATGTGTGTGCCGGGAGGCTTTATGTTAGTTTCATTTTCCAAAAAGCATTGCGGATTTTTGTTCCTTTTTATTTTGTTTTTTTTTCAAGAAAACTATTTTGTTTGCTCACACCAGTCCCATGACTGACCTGAAGTTTATTGTTCCCTTTCTAAACTCTGGATGCCCACAATTTTCCACACGGGCAGCCTAGAGTCAGTTTTTCGGATAGTCAGCTAGCAGATATAGATTCGGTGGCCTTCAGCTTTCTGTTTGGAAATCTCTGAAGTCTTTGGTCTTTGAAGCCTTTGGATTTGGCAATCGCATTTGTTTCACATCAACAGGCCTTGCTTCATTCAACATGATGGTGGTTCGAGCTTGTGGTTTGGAGCTTTGGTTATGGAGTTGCACTATTGGATTCTCAAGCTCTCTCTCTCTTTCTATTGAAGTTAGAATTGATGTTCCTCTGTTGAAGTTTTCTTTCGTTGTTGTATCTTGTCTCTGATATTGAAAATTCATTTGTATCAGATTGTTGTATCCATTGTGTATCAATAAAAGTATTGTTTTTCTTCTGCTATGTTGTTGTACTTAACGTGTTATAAGCTCCAACGAAGCAGATTCGATGTTTGAATCTACGGCATGCCAATACAGGTGATGCATTTGGTGCTGATTTTCGAAGGTCGGGTCTTTTCATTTCTTGTCGATTCAAAGGGGATTGGATTTTGTTGATTATTTTCAGCATGATAGGGGTTCTCGCATTGTGAACAGTGATGATGCTTACTCTTACCCCTACATGTCCCTAGTGTGAAAGGGTTGGTTGACAGTCGAGCGGCTTGCCGTAAAAGCATATACAAGGTACCACATGTTGTCACCTCCATATTGAAAAGAAAGAGTGCCCCTATGTCGAAATGCAGAATGGTAGCGGGGTGGTTGAAAAGCCTACCCAGGCAGGTCTGAAAAACCCATTTGTCACAGTTGGCATAAGAGCTTAGATTTTGTATATTCCTAGGCTTTGATGTGTATTAAATATAGATTAGAGACAGTAGCACCCTAGATTGAGTTTGAGTGTATAATATATATATATATATATATATATATATATATATATATATATGAGCGCGTATTTATTAATGATATAAAATGTTTTATATTGTGTTTACTTATCCATTGAGTTGTTTGTAAATTGTGGTTGATATGTGGGATGTTACCCATAGAGATTTCTAAACACTTAAACAAGGCAAGTCGATATAGTATTATTTTAAATTGGGTAAATGAAATAATTTTACCTTGATTATATTTTATATATAAAGGAACAAATGTCAGAATTATTAAGGTGTGTATAAATGAATTGTTTGGATGTTTGAAAATTTAAATATATATTAGTTAATAAAAGCTGGTTGAATAATCTAAATAGAAACAACAAGTGTAAAAAGTATATTATATAAGAAAATGAATTACAAAGTATGGATTATAATTAAAATGATTTACAATTATGAAATAATCTTATATATAATAAATGAAACAATAGGAGTATATTTATAAGTATGAGTTATAAATAAAAATGGATTTAAACTAAAAGTTTGAAAATTTGAATCCCGTTTATTTTGAAAGTTGTTTCTCAAAATTTAAAGAGTTTATATTATTATAAATCTAAATAAGAAAATGAAATTTAGAATGAATCTTACTTAATGAAGTGGAATAGTGAAATTATATAAGTAAAAAGATTTATAACTGTGATTTATAAAAATAAAAAGGATTTTTCAAAAGAATGTAAAGCACTAAATTCACTACTGTTGCTGGAAAATAATAAAGGTAACGACTGCAGCATCATCAGTGTCATTTTCGAGTTTCTATGTGATTGATTTGCTACTGTTAGTAAAGTGAAAATAAGTTTTGTTGTGATAAACAAAATATTTTAATTTAAAATCCAAGTTGAAATTGATGAATATAAGTAAAATTCATTTTGGACTTATAATATGAAATAATAAAATTTAACTTGTTAAAGTAAATAAATTTGAGTTAGCATGATAAATAAATGATTTGAAATTTAACTAAAGGAAAGTTAAATAAATTAGAGATGAACTTAAGTTGTATAGTGAAAATAAATGAAAGTGAGAATGAAATGAAATTTAACTTAAGTGATGTTGAATAAAGTTGAATTTGATATCAAAATGAATTAATAGGTGAAGTGATGAATGTGAATTTGAGGTATAGAATGAATTTCAACTTTAGTTGTTTAATGAATTAACAATTGAATGAATGAATTGAATTGGACCAATGAAATAACTTAGTTAATGATATATGAATTGAATGTTAATCAATCGAGTGTAAATAAATTTGGAATAGTGAATGCAAGTGTTAATTCATTTAAAGCTAATTACGTGTTAAACCAAATTTAAGGTGTTTTAAAATGTGTTAAATGTCGAATACATAGATTTCAACATTCACTGTTGAAATAGACGTTTTCGAGAAGCAAGGAAATGGTGGACTATAACAATGTTGTTATAGTGAATGGTTTTCGAAAAAAGATATTTTGTATAATATATGGGATTTATATATATATATATATATATATATATCTTATTTTCGAATCCCTATACTAGTGATTTTGGGTTGCCGTAACGATGTTTTACGCAACATTCGTTTTTTCCCAAATAAATATGTTTAAGAGTTTTCCTTACAGATTAAAAATATATACTTAATCTTGATTTAAGTACATGTAATATTTTCTAAGTGTTGTAAATAAATTGAATTGTGAATTACCTATTATTAAATAACTATATGGAAATGTTTTCCAATGTTGAAATGTTAAAACGGTTTTGAGATTATATCTTGTTAAAGATAACTTGAAGTGAATATTTGAGAAGGGATTATTTTAATAAAGATTAATCGAAAGGGCCTAGTGATTGCATGTGTTGCTAGATATTTGTTTGTTTGTTTTGATAGTTAAATAACCGACTATCAAATTTGGCCATTTTAATTCCTCGACTTGATGTCAGAACTATTTAGTCGTACATTCAGTACATAGCCTTCTATGTAGACTTGATTATCGTTTGTGTTGAGGTGTTGATTCGTGTAGTGCAAGGTATTACTCCAATCTAATGAGCATTTTTCTTGGCCGAAGGATAGCAAGCTGAAAGTTGGAGACATGATAAATCTATGAGGCTTAGTTTCTATATGAAATTGAGAAACTCTTTTGCATTGTTGGTGTGAAGAGACCGGGATCGGTTTATCCGAAAACCACTTCGGACCATCATTTATGTGATGATTGTGCAGGTTGGTTGTGATGATACTGATATTCAGGATTTTCATAGTGGATGACTGCTTGCTGATCGTTTTGGGTTGAAACCCCAATATACATATAGTAGCAGTGGTCTCTTCGTTGTGAAACATCCAATGCAAGGACTATTCGCTACAAATCCTAGGGATTTCCCACAAGATATGGTAGGAAAGCACCTTCGGTTTTCCTGTTCCTGGACAATTTGTATGGACGTTTGTCTAACATTGCAATCCTAAAGATTACGTACATTAGTATTTACAAACATACATCGGTGGTGGCGGAAAAGGCAACTTCTCTTAGCATAACACCCTCCTTGAGACATACGAGCTTAAGGGTTGTATTTTATGGAAGGCAATTAGTGGCCAACGGAAATGGTCGTGTGGTATTCAATGTGATGTGATATGTGATTTGTGAAAGGTAATCATTACCTCATGCCTCATCAATCGGAAATGACTGAAACAGGGTTAGATGCGCAAAGACTAAGTGGGTTGCTCCCAAGTAGGATATGATCATCCACTTCTAGATATATTTCTTCCTACTATGACATTCGGGATGTAAATTATTATGGTTCGTTTGTTAGAGGGCCCTCGGAAAAGGACGGTAACGACCAGAGGATGACATATTCGGTACTACCTAGTTATAGAGGTACGCCGGTCTTATGTTGGCAGAGGAACTTTGTGATGGTTTCTCAAGACATTCATCTAGAGGAGTACAAATCGGAAGGTAGTCCCTTCACCTGGTCATTTGAATGGAAATCCAAACTCCGCTACATGCCTGCCATTTTTATTGTATTATCCATTTTGATCTATATGCTCGAATTTAATCAATTAACAATTTCGGTTATGATTGATATTATTTGTGCAATAGACACTATTATAATATAAGAGGATTGGATATGAAATGTTT
Organism: Allium cepa; assembly: GCA_030765085.1. Taxonomy (NCBI): domain Eukaryota; kingdom Viridiplantae; phylum Streptophyta; class Magnoliopsida; order Asparagales; family Amaryllidaceae; genus Allium; species Allium cepa. The sequence continues at coordinate 552,445,151 of CM060942.1, forward strand.
TAGTTATCGTAAGGTATAAAATTGTCCGTGTTTATGTTTGGACGTGTCTTACGAGATACTTTTGTTTTGGAAAGGAAAAGTTGGGTAATTTAATAAATTCAGTTGAGTGTGTTTCTTATGCTGGTTTACCAGACTAATCCGGGCGTTCATCCCTTTCAATGCTCGGGTCAAACTGAGTATATTTACAGGTTCAGATTTGGTGCTTTTGGAGCTTCAGCAGGCGAGCTGGAGATTTTCATTTTCGTATACATGCATCAGTTTTGCTTATTCGGTGCTTAGTTGTTTATATTATCGGCAATTGTAAGGACAAGTTATTATAATTGTCCAGGATGATAACTTGTGATTGATTGTTGAACTTTGATTGATGTATGTATATATATAATTTCTGTTTTGTATAGATCATTTATATGATATTATAAGTTTCCGCTGCGATGTGATATTCTGTATTGTTCTGTTTGGTTCTCTCTTCTCTCTTTCTTCTCTCCTCTTCTTCTATTTTCTTTTCTTTCTCATGACTTTCCATCGGTCTGAGCTTTTTGGGTCGGACACAGGTGGTTTATTGTCGAATCAAAGGGTATGGATTTGCGGGTCTTCAAATAATATGTAAGTAACAATTTACTATAATAATAAATGGAAGCTTTCGGACCCCTGCTCTTATTTCCTCCAAAAAATTTCAATACCTACCTTTGTACCTATAAGTCTATTTTCCATATTCTATTCCCATTGTTCCCATTTAAATGCAAAACTCTCTTTCTGAAATCCTAGTTCCCAAACGCGCCTTTCACATTCCTAAATCGGCCTCTCACATTCCTAAACCCTCATACCCAAATCTCTCCTCTCGTCTCCCAATTGAAATAAAGTTTTCAAAGCTTTATCGAACCCACCTATACACTTAAGCATGTCTCCTCATTCGAAAAACTTAAGTTGCAAGTTGGATGCAAGTTTCCAAATTTAATGCTGTAATTGGATCTAGATATTGCAATTTCCAAATTCGATGGTTGCTATTTCAAAATCGGGTGCAACAGTTGGTCGTGAGTTGCAAGTCGGACCTGGATGGTCGTGGCTTTCGGATGTAGAGATATAAGATGAGGGATTGTGAATGTGGAATACTTCCATAATATTTACCTTCAGATTTTATAGCTGATCTAATTTAGTGTTTTACAGGTGATCTTGAGGCATAATTATTTATGCATTTATCTTGTTTGAGAAAATATTCGCAAGAAAAGGATAGTTTTTTTAATACTAAATGATGGTAATTAAGAAGAAAATGTTAGGTGTTCTCATAGAGCATGTATATAGAGATGGTGTTATGAGAAAGGAAGCACTATCTGTGAAATTTGCCTTTAGGTAAACACCTATAGTTTTTATTGTTCTCTTAATGTTGAATTTTATGGAATTAACTTTTTTTATATTTGATTTTTCTAAGACTTTTTATGATTATCCATAAGTTTTATTAAAATAATGTTTAGTGGATAAATCAAGCTCTATTAGCTCACCTAACAATACTATATTCCTTTCTTACATGTATCAAGTTGATCGGATCTTGGATTTTCATTTGTTTTTTTTTTCAAATCAATAGGAACAGGTTTTCCTTTAATCGGTTGTTTCCTAGAAATTCAAAACACCATCTCTTGTTTCCGCTTAAACCAAGCTATATTCTTAATAGATACATATATTGATTACTCAATAGTAATAACTTAAAAATTCTAGTATTAAATCACTTCTTAATCTTGTAGAAATTTGAACTAGCCTACACAGTTCCACCTAAATTAGCTTTGCTTGATATTGAAGTAACGATCAGGTATATTTGGTCAACTTTATTACTCCCTAAAACAAGAAATAAATTCCATAATAAATGTATTTTTCTCCCAACACCCAGAAGTTTTAACTTGTTTAAAGCTAAAACAAAGCAGTCGAGGAGAGCTAGTAAGATTCACTGTTTAAACATGAATTAGAACCTCTTTTGAACCATTTATGCATTGATAGCACACATGTTGTCAGTAAAAGTTCAATCATTTACCTGATCATTGTGTTTAAAATATTTATATTCTGGGGAATTTACAGTGAACTGCTTTTGCTTAGTTAAGACCTTGCTGCTTTACTCATCATTATTAACTACAATTTGCAACTGAGAAAAATTGACTTTTTTCAAACTTTGTGGGATGTTTTACATGGTTCTTAGTAAAATGAGTCTATGATAGTTATTCTGCGGCATACTTTTTTATTTTTTTTAACTGCAGATTAACCAAAAATTATTGTTCTAATAGGCCACCATTCATATAAACATTGAGTTTACATAAGCTGAACTTAAAATTTACAAACTTAACCTGAACTGACATTAGTTATTTTTTATAGAGGAAGCTTAGAGGCACCAAGGCTAAATTATGAGGGTACTTAAAATTCTGGCTTAATTGATTACCACTATCCCGAATGATCTAATCCATCCCATTCAACTACACATTTCTTTAGATCAGTGGCTTTATTTGTAAGTTAACTCCTTATTTTCTTCAATTAATTTTAAGCGGCTATTAGTTTATGTATTTGATGGTTCAAGTATACAAATTAAAACTTCATTGAATTGGTATCTTTAATCTGAACTATAAAATTCAAAATAGATTCTAATATCTTATTTCTACACAAATACAATTCATGACACTAGTTCTAGCTAGGCATCTTATCATTATTTTAACAACCGAAGAAGAAAATTATTCATTTTCACTTGCCAAAATAAGTGCAATCATTTGAGAAAATGGAAGGCATGGAGTTGCAGGCGTATGGTGGTAGTGCTTTTGCTCTTGTGTTACAGCTTGTTCAATTTTCAAAGCTTCAACTATTTTACCATGATGTTATAAGTATATTTCTTTGATATGCATAAATGCATATAGACACAAGTCTAGAACATCCCATATTTTTAGCTTCCTAGCTTAAATGATAACTCTTTCAGAGGACATTTAAGTAACTATGATCAGTTTACAATAAATATTAATTCTTTGTTTCGATTTTAATTGGATGGCTCATATTTGGTTGAAATAAATGTTAGATCATGACTGGCTTGCTAAATATTTGAGTTTGTGAATCTTTTCTATTCTTAATGGAGTCGGAAAATAATAATGGATATTGTGACTTTTATCTTCTTAAAATAAACAAATACATCCCTAATCATAAATCTATTTAATTCTACAAATCTTAAAATATCCAAAATACAGGTAGGAGAACGTTAATTGTACTAGGATGTGTTTATATTGCGAATTTGTGAAGATAACCTTAAAAACTTTGTCTTCGTAAATTTTTAAATCACTGTTATATAAATTTGATAGATCGGCATTTAGCACTATGCCAATAACATTTTGTCGAAATGATATGGGCTTTGATATGTTAATGTTAGCTTTATACTATGCCAATAACAAGCGGCACTGTTATATCAACTGGATGTGTTTCTTTGTATTTGGGACAACTAAATTAATTTTGGAAACATGTCATATTCATTTCACTGGATAAGAACATTTATGCTCCTACACCATCAAGCCTTTGGTACGACCATAAGAACCAATTCGTGTATTTCACCATGGAAGGTCAAAATATAATTTATAGGATCAGAATGAATGTTGCATAAAACATCATTACGACAACCCAAAAACATTAGTATAAGGATTCGATTGATTAATATAGATATATAGATAAATCTTGTATACTATATAAAACATTTCTTTTTGGAAATCATTTATTATAACAAGGGTGTTATAGTCCATGCCTTCCTTACTTTCTCGAAAACGTCTATTACAACAATAATTGTTGAAATCTATGTTTCCGATACTTAACACATTTTAAGTCATTTTTAAAACCATTAAATTCAGTTTAAAAACATTACTTCCCAATACACTTACTTTTAAGAAGATAAATTACTTTAAATACCATACTTCATCACATGCATTTCTTCCAATCATTCTTTTTAATAAAAATCCATATTTAGATTAGGGTAAATCATTTCTATTTTTATAATAAAAATTAATAAATCTCCTTCCAATTTTATGCAACTTCTACTTGTTAAAATTCCTTTATTCATGAAATTCTATTTACAAATCCATTCTTTTATAAAAATAATTTTATTGTTAAAATCCATTTATAAATCCATTTCTTTCTAAATCAAATTCATTTATAAAATCTATTTATAAATCCATTTACAAAACTACTTCAGAACCATTTAAAAAATATTTATATATTTCAATTATAGATCAACTTCTTTATTTATAAAATTATCACTTTTATAAATCCATATATAAACTTATTCAAAATCTCTAAATTAAAGTATTTCTCAAAACTATTTTTTTTATAACATCAAAATCATAGCTTTTTTTAAAAAACAAATCAATTCCTTTAATAATTTAAAAACCATTAAAACATATTTATACTTTCAAAATCACTTCGAAATCCTTTTCAAATCAAAATCATCATTTAATAGTATTTCAAAATACCAAAATAAGGCCTACTGCTAACATAGCACTAAATAAGTCAAATCATATCACTGACATCAATATGACATCCAGAACATCATATATATGAAAATAAAATCAGCAGTATTGGGGAATCCTGTTGGATCCCTCCAACCTATCCCCCTGCATCATTTACAACATATAATCATAAAAACAAAATCGACCACTCTAAGGTGGGATTCGTATATAAAGGGTCGTCCGCACGTACACAGGAATGTAACAGGGCCCTATCTGCTCTAATATATGGGAATGTATCCAAACCAACTAATATATATAGTATATCATCCAAACAAGCAACAATCATCAATATAAATTTATTTCCACTTATATAAAAATATAAACAGACCAGAGAGGTGAGATTACTCACAAATATTCCAAAAATCGCCTAAGCGCTCCGGATTGAATTAAAATTGAACGGTCGTTTAATTTAACTCAAAATTTCTACTAGGTACGAATTTGTCCAATCCAAATCCACAGCATAGTGCTCGCTGATACGAACACAAGGCAACTTGTCGTGCTCGAAATGGACATCGTACGAGAAAGTTTCGAATTTATTAAATATTCGAATAATTAAAACTAAAATTAACTAAATAAATATAATTTTAAACTTTGCTCTATCTTCTCTTCCTTCCCTTATGCATATCAGGACAGGTGCGGGATATTTTATTTTTATTCTTCTATCGAAATCGAACGCGCGAGCCACTAAAGAACCGTCGCAACGCCGACCGCCCATGCGTGCACCACTAGCGTAGCCTGCCTGCGCGCCTCCAGCATCCAGCGCTAAGCACGCATATGGGTGAGAATCTCGTTCGTCGAACCCATGACCTGTAGATGAATGTGGATCGATTTCGACCGCCTCGGCTCATCATTCGACGAGCTCATCGTACATTAGCTTCGTATGGTAATGCTCTATATTTCTCTAGTTGAATTCGACGACTAATTTGGCTCCTAGAGGCTCTGATCGTTGTTGATCGTTAGATGAGGATTTTTAATGGTGGCAGAAATTAGATTTAGGGTTTTAGTTTGCAAATGGAACAATGTTGAGGGCTATTTATAAACCCGACACTATTCTTCCGTGAAAATTCTGCACTCCAAACGAAGCGTACCGTCTAGCGTTCTATATGTTACCCCTATTCCGAACACAATGGAATATGTGTCGAGAGTCAATTCCATCATATTCAAAAGATAGCTCTTCAAAATAAAATTATTTTAAATTAAATTCCTTTAATTAATTCCTATGTGTCTCGAACTTGCACGACCAAATGTTCAGTCCAATCGACACGAAATTCGAAAGGATATAATAACTCACTATTACGAATCCAATGAAGCTGGTTTCGTAGAAATCCGAGACAGCACCAAAATGACTATTTTTACACGTTAATTAAGACGGGTAATTTCCAAAATCAATTTAATTACTTTTAAATCCAAATTAAAAGTTTACTAACTTCATTTCTTTTAAATAGAATTTAAATCAACTTTATAAATAATTTTCATTCATTTTAAATCCAAGATTCCAATATTTAAAAAATTTAAAATATTAAATTTAATAATTATTTATCAAATAAATCGCTATATTTGAAATATAAGTTGTTTAACGTTTAAATTTTACTATTAAATATTTAAAATCAATTAATATTCCAAATTCGAATGACTAAAAATTCTGGGTTGTTACATTCTCCACTCCTTAAAAGGATTTCGTTCCCGAAATTACCAAGTAAGTAAAATGCCACAAACCTATTAACTTTTCAAAAACAGTTAGTTGAGACTTTGTTATCACATTTTTTCAAACTTTAATTTCTTAATTAACTTTCCAAAACCAACTAATACGATCCATTCATTCATCCCATCATATAACTCAAAATCAAAATTTTAGTTATCAGTTTTATTCTCCAAAATCTTAAAAAAATTCTAATGCCTAAAATTTACAGAAAATTTTGTCAGTGTCTCCTTTGCACGGTTCAACAGTATTGAATCCACAATATATATACACACACACATAATCATAAATATACATCTCATCTTCAAGGATGAGGCATCCCGTAGGGAAAAAATAAATAAATTGTGATATGTAATCCGAGATATGAAACTTTTATTATATTAGCAAGCGTGTACAACTAATATAGCACGAAAGCGAGCTCCAAATGCAAAGCATACGTCATCCGCACCTACTAAACACTCAAAAACAAATGAGAAAATATATATGGAAAAGTAATATCAATATATAACATATAACAATATAATAACTATATGCAATGCAACAAATGCAACAATAGAAACCATCAAACAATTAACGTTCATCCAATTAATTCACAACCAAATTAATTTGCATTTTCTAATGTCAACATTTAATTTATTAAAGCCATACAATGTACATATATCATCTATACGCAAAACCATACCTGATCGCTCGCTCGGTCACACAATTTCACATTCGAACTAGCATCGTTCACACAACCACTCTAGTGCAAACTCATATCCGGTTCCTTGATTAGAAAACCACCATTCTCCATGCAGAGACATATACTATGATAGAGAATATCAGAATCAATTAAAAATCCATATCCAGGGTTCGTCGTCAAGAATTCGAGTGAATTTTCTGTAACATCCTGGAATTTTGTTAAATTAAATTTAGTAAATTATTTGAACTTTTAGATTTAAATTGTGGAATCTTAAGAAAAATAAAATATTGTTAAGATTGATATTACAAAGTAATAAGGAGTTAAATAAATAATTGATAGTTTTACATTTTTAAATGAATGATAAATTAAATGTTGATTGTAAAACTTCAAATGGAGATAAAATAAACAAAGTATGTTGTAATAAGATTGCATACAAGAATCAAATGAATATGTTACTGTGAGTTTTAAATCAAAATAGGGAAACTAAGACTTAGGCAAGGCATAGAAAAATCTCCTAATAAAATAAAATTGTACTTATAAAAGTAAAATAAAATTTTATGTAAACTAAGATGGGAACACATGCATTAAGTGCCATCACCTCTACCCTAAATCAAAATCATTTCGGCCACCATTGAGCAAAAAAAATATACAAAATATTACAAAGTACAACAAAGAAAAAATATCTCTGGTTTCAGTCCTTCGCTAAACCCCATGCATTTCTTTTATATACACACCTATATCTGTTCCAGTTCGTCCAAAATATGATTTACCAACCTGGAGAAGAAAAGAAAAAAAAAGAAACTAAGTATTATCATTCTATAAACTATAATCTAATTCAACAAAACAAAGCAAGAAGTTCAAAACTGCAGCCTTTAAATATAAAAGCTCTCTGTTTCAAACTTAAAGCAGCTCTGTTTATTTCTAGAATCATGTGAGTAAACCTATTTTCTTTTAAATTTAAGTATCTGATTTATCAAATCTTGAGCTTACTGCATATTGAAAATCAAAATTTGTTATGTATGTATGTTGAGTTACAGGAAATCTTTGAATGACTGTCTTCTGAAACTCTGGTTACAGAGTAAAGTAAATAAAAAAAAATTAATACATCTTCATATGGAACCATTAAAACTTGAGATTTTTAACAAAAGCAGTTGTTTAAACTTAAACCATAGTCTAGAAAATAATTCTTGCTTGAAAGTGAAAGAATTGGACCCTATAACTAAAATTTGCAGTGGAAATAAATCATATGAATTATTTTGAGTATTTTAATTTATTGGTTTGATTTCATAACTTGGATAAACAGCTAAAAGTAGGATTTTTGAAATTAACATAATGATTTTTAATGAAGTGTTCCAAGTACAGTTAATAATCAAACAAAATTTGCATTTTTATCAATCCCTGATGATCGAATCATTTATAAATTTTGTAATTCGTACTGAAGCATGCTTGAACATCTAGGATGTTGGGAAAAATGTTAAAAGAATTTTTTATTGTGCGAATTTGGGGAATGAAGTCGAATTAGGGTTTTAGGGTTCAGAATTTTTGGTGTTCTGTAAATTGGGTTTTCATCGCCGTCGCTCGATAGAGTGGCACGTGGATTTGGGTGAAGGTAGAGGGGGACATGTTCGAGGTACGGCCGGAGTGTCATCGCCTCCGGTGGTCAGTACAAGGGTGGCGAGGTGCTTTTGCCGAGGGAGTTCGTTCCAGTTTTTCGAGCGACAGGCAAAATTTTTGATTTTGTTTTTTTTTTTGAATACTGGGTTTTGATTTCTAATGTAGGGATGAATCGCGACTTGTGGCGATCGCGATGGTCATCGGAGTCGCGGCGAACCACCGTGCACGTGCACGGTGGCGCGGGTGTGCAGCAACTTCGGGGGTTGTTTTCAGCTCGAAGAATTCTCGAGCGTACGGGTTAAGTGACTCGAGTAGAACGCGAGTTCGAGTGAGATTTAGCTCTGCAGTTCTACAGTTTTAAAATTTTTGAGTTTTAAAGTTTAAGAACATAGATGAAGAAGGAAGGGTATAGGAGAGACTCGGGAAAAGTTTGGAAATACACGATGTTCGACCCGAGTTTGCCTGGGTTTGCTCGGGTTTACTTTGAATATGGGTTTGGACCAAAAAAATAAAAATTTAACCTTTACTGTTAACATATTTTAGGGCAATGAATTTTGACTATATTGAATTAAAGGCTTATTACTAATCTTAATAAACTAAGTGGATACTTAATAATCTAATAAATATTTTAAATAATTAAATTTAAAATAAGAATTTAAGTTAATTAACATTAAACTAAAAAAAAACATTAAACTTTTTATAACTGTAATAGATTGATTTCCAAAGTATAAAGAAGATTTTCAAATGGTAATAAAGGTAAATAATGTTTATTAATTAATGATTTTGAAAGAAATTAAGAATGATATAAAATTTGAAATTAAAATTGATTAATAAACAATTAAGTGTTAAATTTAATTTGTAAATTAAGAATTTGTTATTCAGATAATTTAAACAAATCAAATTTAGCGGTTAATTTAAAATAAATAATTTTGAAACAATAAATCGAGTAATCAAAATTTAATTTATTTATCCAAATTCTTATCATTGATTTAAAATAATTTTGTGGTAAATTTATTTAAACCACATTTGAAAATAAATTAACTATGACTGAGCACGATGTTGATATTTCTATTCTGTTTGTGATACTGTGTGATGTAGATTGCCATGTGCTGCACTATAGTTGTGATTTGTTCTGTATTGTTGTGACAACCCTGTTGCCCGTAAAACGACATTTAAACTTCGATGCGATAGGGAATCGGATTTTAGTTTGTTATCCGAAACCCACATCGAACCTGTGAATTTCTGTGAACGACATATCCACATGTTTTAAAATTTACTTTCACTATTTGGTTTAGCTGGGAAAGGAACTTTGTGTCGTATAACCCATTCCGAATATGTGATGCGACGTTATGGGTAGCATTTGAAGACCGATGTTGAAGACCGGGTATTTGCGAGAGCGATAGGATGACCTATCGATTGTCTCTGCACCGAGTAGCTACGGTATAGAGATTCCCTAAGTGATGGGAAGTCAGATCGAGATTGTGAATACTCGGTTTGCAAGGACTTCTTTGGAAGTGCCTTCGATTCTGTTCGGACTCAGAACAGACTTGTATGGATTGTATGTCTAACATTACATCGATATAAAGCAGATTTCTTTCATATACGTATCTGTGGTGGCGAAGAATTTATTCTCTTAGCTTAACACCCTTCTTTGAGACGTACGAGCTCAGAGGCTATGTAATTGAAGTTATCAGTGATATACTCCCAATTTGGTAGTGTGGCATGCTAAGTGTTGCTGTGTGTTGATGATCATTGGTTGATCATTTGTGATCAAGCAAGGCTTTCGTGTAAAGCATAGCTTTGTGGACGAGACCTCATCGGACCTCACAACCCGGAAATGGTCAAAACAGGAAAGATGCGGCAAGGTTATGAGGGTCACACCCTTTAGGGTATGTTATTTCCTTCTGGAAAAAGGTGATATCATGGTATGGAGCCCAGATATTTACCTGTGTGGTAGCTCCAATCTCATTTACTGTGTGGTTGTTGCTTTGTGATAGAGGGCCCTCGGATAAAGGTCCCAAAGGACAGGGAGTGTCATATTCGTGTAGTAATTACCTAGTTACAGAGGTAACCCGGCCTTGTGTTGGCAGAGAGCTAGTTAAATTCTCGGGACGTCCCGCCAGAGGCGTGCCCATGTGGCAGTAGGAAGTTCCTTAGCCTGACCATTTGTTGGAAATCCAAAGAAACAATACGAGCCCAGTACGGTTTTAGGTGTAGAATCTGCCATTTAACATGGCAGCTATAGTAGGCATAGCATAATGGTACCAATGCAGGCTAAGATTAATAATCTATTTTCGAAATTGTTTTCTACACTATGCACTAGTAATAATATCAAATAAATTTTCTCATACTTAGCATATTTAATTATCATAAGAAGAAATCTCCTCCAATTCTGCGATTGCATTGTGTGTGTGGCGGGAGATCTTATGGTAGTCTCATTTTTCAAAAGCATATCGACTTTTCTTTTATAAATCTGTTTTTATTTAAAAGCAACTATTTTTTTTACTCATACCAGTCCCATGACTGACCCGGAGTTTATTGTTTCTTTTTCTAAACTTTGGGTGCCCATAATTTCTACACGGGCAGCCTAGTAGCAGGTTTCCGTATTTTGGAGTTAGCAGCATTTTGGAACTCTTGCTTTGAAGATATCTTAGGAGCTTTTTTGGAGATCTCAGGTGTTTATCTTTTAAGAGTCTGTTATCACTTCTATCATTGAAGACTTACGGATATATGATTATCGATGTAATATTATGATGTTATTTGGAGTTGTGGCATATGTATTAAATACTCTGATATATTATTGGATATTCTGATGTTGTACCTGTGTTGTATGCACGATATTCATTTTGTTCCGCTGTTTTATATTCATCTGATGTTGTTACAAGCTCCGGCGATACGAATTTGATGTTGTTTGTCGGACATCGAGTTTGGGTCGTCACATTTTCCTAACACGGGTCGATGTAACTCACCTCGAAATCATATACTCGAATCTGGATCAACAGTTATGTGAATAAAACAATATACGTACAACTCAAGTATTTATTTCAATTGATTTCTTATTATATCCCATTCTTACTCCCGATTCTTTTATTACATTCACTTATTTATCTTAAATTTGAATTCAATTTATGTTTAACAACATTTCATTCTATATTCCATTTACTTAGTATATCTTCCTTTACTGCTACTATCATTTAGAAACCATTTCATAAACCATTACTTAAGTTTATAAACATTTAAGGCAACACTTCCTATGTTTATTTTCACTTTGATACTTACGTTCATATTGGTTACTATCCAACAACATTCTAATTTATTTAACTCATTTCATCCCACTTCACTTAGCTTGAGTTAAATTTCATTTTATAATTCAAATCCAGAATTAGATTTCTTTTCTTCTTAACATTCTCGTTTAACAAATTTAAATTTTGTTTTTAGCTTAAATTTCATTATTTTATCTAATTCAATTCAAATCTATAAGTTATACAAACTTATTTTCTTAAAATTTCATTTCATTATTTTATCTAATTAAATTCAAATTCAACTTTTCTTTCATTTAAACTTCTTAAGTTAAACTTCATTTTATTAACTTCATTTGTTACTTTTCTTAAGTTAATTTCTTTTATTATTTGATATCTCAAATTCAAATTTCAGTTTTGTTTGCTTAACCCAAAATGTTTAACCATTTTAAAATTTGGTTTTAATTTACTGTTCAAATTCATAAGTTGTAAGCTTATTTCTTATTTATACTATTTTCAATTTATCAGTTCAAAAACTTATTTTATATCAAATCATACTTGGAATTTTCAATCAAAACTTGTTTTATCAAAACAAAAATTCAATAGTAAATTACTAAAGGTAACAATTTATCACTTCGAAACTAGAAAATGAATACCGATGATGTTGCAGTCATCACTCGAATTATTTTTCAATGACCAAAGTGAGTTTAGTGTTTTTATTTTTTTATTTTTAAATCCTTTTTTTATAAACCACATTTATAAATTTATACTTATATATAATTTCACTTATTTCACCTTGGTTATATAAAACCATTTCTCATTTGTTTATATCATAATAACAACAATTTTAATTGAAACACAAACAACAAATGATAAATAATCAAATATTACCATTCACTAACAACCAACACACCATATTTAACTATAATAATTCTTGAAAAATCATTATTCCTTTATATATATAAAATATAATATAGGAAAAATTATTTCATTTACCCACTTTAAAACAATACTGTATTGGTTTGCCTTGTTAATGCGTTTAGAAATCCCTATCGATAACATGGCGTCCTACATATCGACTAGAATACATAAGCCACTTAAACAGATAAATTAATACAATATAAAATATTTTCGTATCACTAACAAATATGCTCACACACACACACACATACACTCAAACTCGATCTAGGGTGCTACTATCCAGATCTATAATGAGTACCCAACCAAAGCCTTGGTGTTTGCAAAATCCTAAGCTCTGATGCCAGCTGTGACGAATTGCAAATCCGACTCGTTTAGAGCTGACAATAAACCACACATGTCCAACCCAAACCGAATGAAAAGATGGATAATCATGAGAAAGAAAGAAGAGAGAAGAAGAGAAGAGAAGGAGGGAAAGTAAAGAGAAAAAGAAGAAGAGAAACAGAAGAAACTAAAACAATTACAGAATCTCACAATGGCAGAGGAAAAACATATATAATATAATATCAATGATCTTTACAAAACAGAAACTGCAATATAATATACATGCATCCATCAGAGTACAATAATCAACCAATAATCATCAGCCTAGACAGTTATAATAAGTTGTACTAACAATTGTTGATAATTTAAACAACAAAGTAGCGGAAAAATAAACATATACGTGAATAGGACTAGAAGACTTCCAGCTCGTCTTCTGAAGCTCCAAACCATCTAAATCTAAATCTATAAATATACTCCATCTAACATGAGCATTGAAAGGGAAGAACGCCCTGATCAGTCTAGTAAACCGGCATGAGAAAACACATCTGGACTGAATTTATTTTAAAGTTATAAAAACGTTCCTTTATCAAAATAAAGGTATCTCGTAAGACCACGTCCACACGTAAACACTGATGGTTTTTACCTTACGATAACCAAAACATTGCATATCAAATCCTGTTATATTATACCAGTGTCTAGTATACAAATAATATTAATCATAGCCAAAATTAATGCATACCACCTTGTAATACAAGGCTTTCTATAAACAAAATGGTAGGCACGTGGTGGGTAACGGATTTCCATACAAATGACCAGGTGAAGGGACTACATTTCGACAGTACAACTCTAGAGGAATGTACCAAGGGGCTCAACTGATGGTCCCTTACCAATACAAGACCGACCTATCTCTAACTAGATAGTATCGAATATGTCATCACACTACAACAAAATACGCTTTTTACAACCGGCATTACCCGCTGTAATATGAGTTTCGCAATGGACCAGTGTCCGCCTCATTATGCGATGTTTTAATATATCCAAAATATTTTACAATATTTTTAAACCATTGTAAAAGCCCGTTGTAGCAAACATTTTTTACAATGGTCCACAGCCGTTGTAGTAGGGTCTTTTGCAACTGGTTTTGCCCGTTGCAGTAGAATTTTTTACAACTGTTTTTGCCCATAGCAATAGGATCTTTTACGATTATTATTTTTCGTTGTCAAAAAATTCATATGAGAAAAAAATTATAAATACTACTACATTGCATACATAAATTTAAAATTAATTTGCTATTGAAACCAAAATATTGTAGCATTAACAAACATACTCATATCTAATAAAAATAACAAAAATGATTTACATTTTTAATTGCCAAAAAGGTTCATGTATTCTTAGCCTATTATAATACAGTACCTATAGAACACATACTTGTACCTACGAATATAATATGCATTACATTAGGCCTTTGAATTTTGGACGCCTTGTCTATGCATTACATTATGCTTTTGCTATCCTGTTTTAGCTGCATTTATCTATCTCATCCTCTCTTTTTGCTGAACTGTCCACTTGCCTCCTGTGATTCAAAAAACAACCGACCGGTCTGCTAAATTTTCATAAAACTACTACTGATAAGATGATGAAGCATAAACACACAAAGGAAAACCGTTAACAGCTGTTAATTAGCTAGGAAAAGATGTTTTGAATAAAATATAATGAACACTAATATTGTTGTCAAATTTAAATTTTTAAAAATTCACATTACAACATACAACTGGCTACTGATATATAGCTTTCTCAGTGGATCATGGGAAATATACAATATAAAACAACCATCCAGCATAGATAACCATTCAGAAGTGCATATATTTGCATGTCTATACATGCATGCATAGCCGTTGATGTTAAAACATGTTCGTCATACACTAAATAACAATAGAATCAATGCATCTAAAAAATCTAATGAGATCGCTAAAAAAAGTAGAACCTTTTCCGTGACTTTGGCTTGTTAATATTGCTGCAATAACTTCGCATGCTGTATTTAATCATCGAGACACATCAAGAAGATATGCATATGGGCAGTTTTTATGTCATCAAATGCCAGCAAAGCAATTGTCTTCTCAAGATCCTGAAGAAAACCATATCGCATAGTAGAGTATATGGTCGAAAGGCAATATATTTGTTCATAGTATGCAAGTGTTTGTCCTCCAGCACTTAAAGACAACAGTTATCGATTGAAATTCTTTGTAAAGACTATGCCTTTTAATATTCCACCTTAATCTACTTTGTAATACAAGAATGCACTATACATGAAATTAATAATATTTCGCCATTATCCAGTGACAGGAATATGACATGTTTCCAAAATTAATTTAGTTGTCCCAATACAAAGAAACACATCCAGTTGATATAACAGTGCCGCTTGTTATTGGCATAGTATAAAGCTAACATTAACATATCAAAGCCCATATCATTTCGACAAAATGTTATTGGCATAGTGCTAAATGCTGATCTATCAAATTTATATAACAGTGATTTAAAAATTTACAAAGACAAAGTTTTTAAGGTTATTTTCACAAATTCGCAATATAAACACATCCTAGTACAATTAACGTTCTCCTACCTGTATTTTGGATATTCTAAGATTTGTAGAATTAAATAGATTTCGCATTAGGGACGTTTTTGTTTAGTTTAAGAAGATAAAATTCACAATATCCACTATTATTTTCCAACGCTATCAAGAATAGAAAATATTCACAAACTCAAATATTTAGCATTTATGTAAGTCATGATCTAACATTTATTTCAACCAAATATGATCCATCCAATTAAAATCGAAACAAAGAATTAATATTTAATGTAATTGATCATAGTTACTTAAATGTACTCTGAAAGGGTTATTATTTAAGCTAGGAAACTAAAAATATGGGATGTTCTAGACTTGGGTCTATATGCATTTATGCATATCAAAGAAATATACTTAAAATATCATTATAAAATAATTGAAACTTTGAAAATTGAATAAGCTCTAACACAAGAGCAAAAGCACTACCACCATACTCCCGCAACTCCATGCCTTCCATTTTCTCAAATGATCGCACTTATTGTGGTAAGTGAAAATGGATAATTTCCTTCTTCGGTTGTTAAAATAATGATAAGATTCCCAGCTAGAACTAGTGTCATGAACTGTACTCGTACAGAGACTAGATATTAGAATCTATTTTAAATCTTATAGTTTAAATTAAAGATACCTATTTAATGAAGTTTTAATTTGAATACTTGAACCATCAAATACATAAACTAATAGACGCTTCAAATTAGTTGAAGAAAATAAGGAGTTAACTTACAAATAAAGCCACTGATCTAAAGAAATGTGTAGTTGAATGGGATGGATTAGATCATTCGGGATAGTGGTAATCAATTAAGCCAGAGTTTTGAGTACCCTCATAATTTAGCCTTGGTACCTCTAAGCTTCCTCTGTAATAAATAACCAATGTCAGTTCAGGTTAAGTTTTTAAATTTTAAGTTCAGCTTATGTAAACTTAATGTTTATAAGAACGGTGCAATATTAGAACAATAATTCTTGGTTAATCTACAGTTAAAAAAAAATAAAAAAGTATGCTCCAGAATCACTATCATAGACTCATTTTACTAAGAACCATGTAAAACATTGCAAAAAGTTCGAAAAAATGTCAATTTAGCTCAGTTGTAAGTTGTAGTTAATAATGATGAGTAAAGTAGTAAGGTCTTAACTAAACAAAAGTAGTTCACTATGAAGTCCCCAAAATACCAAGGTTTGAGGTTTTGGCCGAAACGACGAGATTCCGACCAACTCGTATTGGTTTCAGCCGTCACCGGGACAGGATTAGTGCAAAATCTCATCCCGTTCAAACAATCGAAGAAAAATTCAAAAAAACCCACAATCGAAATCAGAAGAAGGAAGGAGAGCGACAACAAAACACATGCGAGACTTACCCATGTCGACATCAATTTTAGTTTCAACAATAGCATCGTCTTTGGCAGCGACGAGATTTTGGCTGCGATGACTTCGAATTCGTCTGCGATGACTTCGAATTTGGCTGCGACATATTACTCGACGTTGATATCGAGAGGAAGAGAGGAGATGATGTTTAATTTGGCTTCGGTAATTGAGGGCTGGAATGTAATTGAGTAATTTAGGGCTAGAATTTAAAGCTGGAAAATAATCAAGACTGAAATATAATTGAGTGTTATAGAATAAAGAAAATAGAAGCCATTGGAGAGAGAGAACAATTTTATTCATTCAGAGAATAGATATATATTTACATTACATGGCCTACTTTATATAAGGGCTTCAGAGGTAAGGACTGAACTTATCCCACGATGTGGGACTAAACAAAACAATGTACAAGCATATTCACTTCATAATATACATATATTATAACACTCCCCCTTGAATATGCGTCTTCAAAATCTTGAATGCTCAGATAATTTGGAAATTTCCGTTTCGAAACATGTATGATGATTGCTCCCCCTCATTATTATCTCGCTTGCATTATCGATTCAATCGATATAGATTTGCCTCATTAAAAACCTCTATTAGGAAAAACCAGTGGGAAAAAACCTTGAACGAGGAAAAGAGTGCAACTTGTGAAATCATAAATATCATACTAAAAATGATATTTCTTATAAGAGTTTGATACTTCAGGATCAAAATAATGCCTCATTAAAACCTTACTAAGAAAAACCCAATGGGAAAAATCTTAGTGAAGGAAAAAGAGTACAATGACATATTTTATTTCTTATTTCTTTAAATAAAGCTTGATACTTCTGGATCAAACTAATGCCTCATTAAAACCTTACTAAGTAAAACCCTATGGGAAAATTCTTAGTGAAGGAAAAAGAGTACAATATAGTATGTCATATTTCAATAATTTATTGCATCAGATAGAGTTTGATACTTCTGGATCAATTTAATACGTCAGTAAAAAACCTTACAAAGGAAAACCCGATGGGAAAAACCTTAGTCAAGGATAAAAATATAATTTAACTTAAATAACATATTTGAGATGTTATTTCTTGAAAAGACGTTTGATTCTTCTAGATCAAGATGATGCCTCATTAAAACCTTAATAAGAAAAACCCAGTGGGAAAAATCTTAAATAAGGAAAAAGAGTACATTATAGCTTATTTCAAATGTTACTAGGGAGTTGATACTTCTGGATCAAGATAATGCCTCATTAAAACCTTACTAATAAAAACCCAGTGGGAAAAATCTTAGTTAAGGAAAAAGAGTGCATTATAAAATACTTATAGATGCTCCCCCTGATTTAAAATTTTCCTCTGAATTCATATTCGTTTTTCGATAACTCAAATTGGTTATAGATACTTCTGGATCTATAAATATGAATCTCATTAATAATACAATTTATTAATAGTTTCCTTCGATACAATCAAATTTTCTAAGATTGTTTCTTCCAAACATGGTTTGCATTTTATGCATTTGCATGCTACTTTTATGAAGAACACTTCATGTGCTTTCATTTTTGTGCTTCAAATTAGTTTTTGCGCTTCAAATTAGTTTTTGCGCATTGCAACTATACATCTTTCATGAATATTAAAAATTTCATTACAATATTGCTAGAAAGCAGGAAGTAATCTACTAATCTTGATGTATCAAGATTTTCATTACAACAATACTTAGAAGAAATTTGTAATCTACACTTCATGTCTTTTTCATTCTTTATAACTACAAAAGTTATATATATTCTTCAGAAATTTGTATACTTTAATAAGTATTTGCATATCGCAACTATCACTTCAATGGATATTAAGAGTATCATTACAACGATACTTAAAAATAGGAAGTAATCTACTCATCATGAATTATATCAAGATTTTCATTACAACAATACTTAAAAGTAGGTTGAAATCTACTCTCCTTGTTCTTTGCATTCTTTATAACAATGAAAGTTATTTATATTCTTCAGGAATTTGTATACTTTCATTATTTAATATGATTTAAACCATATTTATACCTTCGGGGTATATTAAGCATTTCAAGTACTTTCGTACTTTGCGGACTGCATGTCCATATTTCTCTATTGGTAAAGGATTCATGATGGCCAGTCATGTTTTCCCTTAATCCAGGATCTTTAATCCATTTATAAACATAAGCGCTTTATTATTTATAAATTTATCATCATCGATGATTATTTCTTGTCAGTTCTAGACATGATTTATTGATATCTCTTTAATTATCATGTTTTAGGTAGCTAAACCACTACTGGGTAATTTGACAATCATGTCATTGGTCTCTTCAAGAGCACCCTTAAGTGTTTCTTCAAGAACACTCACCTCCATTATTTGGCATCTTTTTTACTTACTCCAAAAATAATTTGAACTGACTTTTGAACCATATTTCAGATGTGGTTTACAAATTTTGATCCTTCAGGGATTCAAATCAATATTGGAGAAAGTCTACTAGGGATATTATTGATAATTTATTCAAGTTACTTAATATTTTGCATCATTGTATATTTTAACAAATATTTAACATTGATGATCAAAATGAGCTTGTATCCCTTTATCCTCCCCCTCAATGTTGACAAACATTGTCACATTAAATAATAATCATCTTTGGATTCTCATTTTGATCCACTATATTGCTACTAGCAAATACACCGTACATATTAATAATAGGAGGATAATTCTTTTATTCATTGATAAGACGCATTCAATTGATATTGATTATTAGAGTTTGTTCTCATTCATTGATCTAAGCAATTGGAGGAATTTACTTACTGTGTAGATCATTTGAATACATACATGACTTCAGGTCATTCAACATTTATGTTGATTGAATTTTAAATCACTAAATAATGTCTATGCATAATCTATAAGATGAGCTTATAACAAACTTCAGGTTGTTAGCTAAATATTTACATATATGGATGTATACGTGCGTCCACGTATCACATATATATTATAAAATTTTCATATTCTTTCTCATTTGAATTAGTGATTTTTAGAACAAACTATTACAAGGATCCAAACTATTAATTTCTATTTATAAATCAATGTCAATGCAAACCTGTCAAAACAGCATGATAATTTTCAAAACATTTGGTTTGAAACCATATCGAACTTCTGGTTCGAATAAAATATAACACAACTTCAAGTTGTTAAGTTTTATTCCTCAATTATATCTCAAATATCAGTTTTGAACACTAAGTATGATTACTTATCAAGGAGTAATTTTTAATTGCATATAGACATTTCTACACATCTCTATTGAGAGTTCTATAAAAAAAAATTACAGCAAAAATAATAATAGTATCTTCTAGATGCTTGGAATGTTACAGATACAGATTTTCTCTTAGCTCTCAAACTTTTAGGATCTAATCTAAGCTAAATTAGGATCCTTTATAATCAAATTTATGTACACTTATTTGGTTTAATAAAATTACCAAATATATAAATAAATCTCTTCTAGAGATATGTTATCATTTTCAAATTTATAAATCTCTTCTAGAGATATATTAGTATCACCACTTCTGGAGTGAACTTTCTCTTCTAGATATATATATATATATATATATATATATATATATATAATTATAATTATATATAAACATCTCCTCTAGAGAGTTCAGTAAAATAGATACATTTACAACATAAATAAGAGTATCTTCTGGACCCTTGAAATGTTATAAAAATAAGAAATTATAATGGTTGCACATACCGATTTGTTCAAGACCGTATTTATATAGCTTTAGTGAAAATTATGATATGACATATAGATTATCTCTTCAGGAGCATATCTAAAGATATTTCTTCAAGAATAGTTATGCATATAATATTTGATTCATCGTAAGTTCTGAAAAGTAAAAGGTTACATATCACTATTTGTCTAATGGAGCTACGGGTCCATGACAATAGACGATTGAATTTTGGATAATTTATTATCACATTTGACAATATTTTATAGGCAATTCTTTTATAGTGCTATACGATGATATAATATCACTTCTGGGGATATTTCATAAACACCGCTTCTAGAGTGGTACATATCACTTCTAAAGATACTTTATATGCATTGTTTTTGGCATGTCATCAATAATCAATATCTTTTTCTACATAATTGACATAATTCTACAACATCTCTTCTAGGATGTTTGGATTTTGAAATATAAAAATCATAAAACATCTCTTCAAGAGTATGTCATATGGATTATCTCTTCTGGAGAATATTAAAATGTACTTCTTCAAATATATAGTTTGGCAAACACACCCAAAGATTATCAAAACTTGGGTTTTACCAACTACAAACTGATTTATTGAACTGAAATAAAATAAAATCCATATAGCAGACTTCAGGCTGCTATTATTGGTCAATTCGACCATATCATTTATTACTGCACTTAGATTTTCATCATTAATGAAGTTTCCTTCATCTTCGAAAAAATGATCTAACTTCAGGTTAGTATTACTAGACAATCCTTTCACATAATTTTAAAATAAAATTCCTGTAACATCTCTTCTGGGATGTTAGATTTTGCAATATAAATATAAATAAATCTCTAAAACATTGTCAGAAAATCTTTTCATAATTCAAGACTTCAGGTCTTGGACTTTGAGTTATACAACTTCTGGTTGGAAAAAAAATCTTTGCACAACTTCAGGTTGTTCAAACTTATTTTTTTTTTTATGATTAAATTTTCTGATCCTCTTTTTTTTTTTAGTTAGAACTTATTGTTCTTTATTTTGAGGAAACTTGTAATTCATTGATTTATGGAAACTCAACCTTTTATCTACAGGTTCTCAAATTTTATTTTTCTTTTCCCTTTTTTTTTTAAAAGGAAATATCGAAAGATATTAAGCTTATCATGTAAGCTTTTATTAATGTTTCCATTCACTTTAGATGTGCTAAATCAAAATCAATGTTAGATCTAAACTTAGATCTTCTAGATACGTATTATATATATTTGTTTCTCTAAAAAACAATAAAATATTTCTTCTGGAAATATAAATCATATATCAAAATAATTTTCAAAGCCTTCAATCAAATCTAAATCAAATCAAAATGTTTTCAAAATGAAAACTTCATTTACCAACCATGATTGATTTCTCAAATCCATATCCAAACTAAATGCAATCAAATTCAATAAATTTGTTGAAGCAACAATATCAAATTTTGTCATGTTCAAACTTGCATTCCAAAATAAATGAACTATAAAACATACAAATAAGCATGATATTGAGATCAACAATATAATATGATCAGAAAAATAGCAACAACAAACAAATTAGATCTGAAATATAATAACCAACAAAATAAGAATTAGATCTCAAAGTTTAGATCTATATAAGATATAAAATTATAAGACTAGTATAATAAAATCTAAAAAATAATACAATAGATTTAGATCTGAAGAAGTAGATCTAGAATGGAATGAGATATATAAAAAATAATAATTTGGAAGATTAGATCAATCATAATAGAAAAATAACTTACCGTTTTGAGATCTATAATTAGATCTGGAGAAGAATAGATTTGATTTCATAATAAATTATCACAATTGTAGATCGTGCTGATAACGTGTTATAGAATAAAGAAAATAGAAGCCATTGGAGAGAGAGAACAATTTTATTCATTCAGAGAATAGATATATATATTTACATTACATGGCCTACTTTATATAAGGGCTTCAGAGGTAAGGACTGAACTTATCCCACGATGTGGGACTAAACAAAACAATGTACAAGCATATTCACTTCATAATATACATATATTATAACATTGAGACCATATTTTATTTGGTCCATGATTAATTAGGGCAGGGCTGTGCTTGAAATATTAGGGCTTTGACCATCTATTTGGACATTTATTTGGGTTTGTGTTGGGTTAAGCAAACAAATATACTTACCAACCAAACAAACATAATTACATTTACAAGGATTATTATTACATATACATTCAAAACAAAAAAAAACTGAAACTAAGACCGAAACTGAAACAAAAACCGAAACTTCCGAAATTTTCGAAATTGTCCGAAAGTATGAAAATTTCAAACGACCGAAACCGAGTTCTCGAACCTTGCAAAATACAGATATTTTAAACACAATGATCAGGTAAATGATTGAACTTTTACTGACAACATGTGTGCTATCAATGCATAAATGGTTCAAAAGAGGTTCAAATTCATGTTTAAACAATGAATCTTACTAGCTCTCCTTGACTGCTTTGTTTTACCTTTAAATAAGTTAAAACTTCTGGGTGTTGGATAAAAATACATTTATTATGGAATTTCTTTCTTGTTTTAGGGAGTAATACAGTTTACCAAATATACCTGATCGTTACTTCAATATCAAGCAAAGCTAATTTGGGTGGAACTATGTAGCCTGGTTCAAATTTCTACAAGATTAAAAAGTGACTTAATATTAGAATTTTTAAGTTATTACTATTGAGTAATCAATATATGTATTTATTAAGAATACAGCTTGGTTTAAGCGAAAATAGGAGATAGTGTTTTGAATTTTTGGGCAACAACCAATTAAAGGCAAACTTATTCCTGTTGATTTGAGAAAAAACAAATAAAAATCCAAGATCCATTCAACTTAATACATATAAGAAAGGAATATAGTATTGTTAAGTGAGCTGATAAAGCTTGGTTTGTCCGCTAAACATAAACTATATTTTAATAAAACTTATGGATAATCATAAAAAACCTCAAAACTTAGAAAAATCTAATATAAAAATATTAATTCCACAAAATTCAATATTAAGAGAAAATAAAAACTATAGGTGTTTACCTGAAGGCAAATTTCATAGATAGTGCTTCCTTTCTCATCACACCATCTCTGTATACAGGCTCTATGAGCAAACCTGACATTTTCTTCTTAATTACCATCATTTAGTATTAAAAAAACTATTCTTTTCTTGTAGACATTTTCTCAAACAAGATAAATGCATAAATAGCTATACCTCAAGATCACCTGTAAAACACTAAATTAGATCACCTCTAAAACCTGAAGGCAGTTGTTGTGGAAGTATCCCATCTTCATAATCCCTCAACTGATATCTCTACATCCGAAACCCATGACCATCTAGATCCGACATGCAACTCACGACCAACTGCTGCACCCAATTTTGAAACAGCAACCACCGAATTTGGAAACTGCTATCTCTAGATCCAATTACTACATTAAATTTGGAAACTTGCATCCCACTCGCAACCTGAGAATTGACAATGAGGCGACAAGCCTGTGTGTATAGGTGGGTTGGATAATGCTTTGAAAACTTTATTTCAATTGGGAGACGAGAGGAGAGATTTGGGAATGAGAGTTTAGGAACGTGAGAGGTGGATTTGGGAACGTGAAAGGCGCGTTTGGGAACTTGGGTTTTAGTAAGAGAGTTTTGCGTTTAAATGGGAACAAAGGGACTTGCATACGAAAAATAGATTTATGGGTACAAAAGGCGGGTACTGAAGTTTATGGGGGCAAAACTAGAGTAGGGGTCTGAAAGCTTTAGTATATATTATTATTAGGGATTTTAGGCTCAAGGAAAAAGTTAGAGAAAGAGACAAGAAGTTTGTTTTTTAGGTTGAATGACATTTTTAGTGTAATTCACAGAATGATAGTTGTAACTATCATTTTCAGCTTACACTAAAAAGTGTACTTCAAACTAAAAAGCAAGCTTGTTGTCCCTGAGACTAATTTTTTTGCAACTTCCTCCTTGTGCCTAATTACCTGTTATTATTATTATAGTAAATTGTTAATTACATATTATTATTTATACATTATTATTTTAAATTATCTAATAATGTTATGTCCCATATTTTTTTATTAATAAAAATTAATTGTTATATACTACTTCTTATTTTAATTATTAATTATCAATTGTACTTATTACTTCGTAATTATAGCTAAATATTAATTATTAATACTAATTATTATGTTTATATTATTAGTTATTAATTATTAATAGTAATTATTAATAATTAATCATTAATTATTAAATGGTAAATTAATTGTTATCATTAGTAATTATTGATTATCGATTACTAAACTATAATAAATATTAAAATTGAAAATTAAATAATATTAAATTAATATTAAACATTGATTATAATTACTAAATATTAAAATTCGATAATTATTAAGCTATAGTAAATTGCTAAATAATATTTATTAAAATTGTAAAACTATTAAATAGTAAATATTAAAATTTGATTATTAAATATTAATTATTAAAAGTTAATTATCAATTGTTAATAGTGATATTTAATATTAATTATTAATTATTTAATATTAATTATTAATTATATTTATCCATTATTAATTGAATTTACTAATTATTAATAATTAACTATAATAAAATATTAAATA
The DNA here is from genome assembly GCA_030765085.1 of Allium cepa. Classification (NCBI taxonomy): domain Eukaryota; kingdom Viridiplantae; phylum Streptophyta; class Magnoliopsida; order Asparagales; family Amaryllidaceae; genus Allium; species Allium cepa. The sequence continues at coordinate 552,470,501 of CM060942.1, forward strand.
TTAAAAATTAATTTTGATTATAGATAATAATTAGTAATTATGATATATTTATCAATAATCATTAATTATTATATATTATAAATAACGTCCTATAAAAGTTGATATTTATAATTATTATTTTAAGTTATTAATTGAGTATTATTGGTTATTAATTATAAATCATTAATTATCATAAACTATCGTAAATTATAAATGGCGAATGACTGGAAGAAATTTGGTTCTCAAGAAAATGATGACAGAATCAATTCTTATTCTTTCGATTCCTATCCAGATTATACATCTCCATAACATCTTTTTATCATGCGAATCCTGTTCGCGTCCCTTACCTGATTAACGGAGAAGCTAGAATTCCTCATGCTCAAAATCGATATCGAAAATATAACAATTTGAATCGAAAAAGGGGATTTCAATGTTATCGGTGCGGAGATAAAAACCACAAGATTAAAGACTGCTCTAATTCATTCAAAATGTTTCAACTGTGGAGTGGCTTGTCATAAGAGATCGTCGTGCCCAACATTTTTCAATCCATTTCTCAATTCTGAGCTGATCTTCCCTTATTCCGATCCTATTCACTTGAAGCCATTGAGTATGAAAGATCATCACTTTCATTTTGTTCTTGATTTCTTGAGATTAAGGGGTCTATTCCTGGATTGTTGTGTTGAAAATATTTCTGAATGTAGCTATTTGTTCAAAAAAGTATTTTGGCACTTCGATTGCTTGACTGTCGATAACATAGGTAAGTATTCAAATCTTGATAATCGGAATGGTTCTCAAGTTAAAGATTTTTTGGATAGTAATAATGTTTTTCATGATTTGGAGGATTTGCATTGGATTGATACCGAGAAGTTTTATGTATCTGACTTGAATTATGATCTCCATGATAATATCTTTTTATTAGACCCTGGTGTCAGAGGTTGTTATTCTCATTATCATGAATCGATGGATTTGTCGATTGGTATTTTTTAGATTCAATGTTTTCGAGTTCAACTGTTATGGATGGTTATGGGATCACAGATAGCTCTGCTTCTACTCAAAGTTGTTGCGTTTTAGGTTGTGATTTTGTTGATGATTTTGGTCCTACTATTAATCTTTGTGATGAGGCCGGAGAGGTTTATGACCAGGTTAATAGGAGTGAAGAGAGATTTGGTCAATATTTTACCATAACAGATAGTGACATTCTTTTTTCAGATGAGCAAGGGAATAAGGTCAATGGTTGCGGTCCAGAGGATTTTTTTTCTCTATTCATTCTTGTTCTGCGGGTCTTTGCTCATTTGAGTGGATAGAATTGTCAGGACTTGAAAAGGAAGATGGATCCGCTTTCAATGATGGTGAGTTGTTTGATTCTTTGCATAAGTCATTTAAGGATAATGTTGAGTTGAATTTGGTTAGTCCTGATGGTTTTAAAAAGCCTGTTAAATTTAAATGTGCACACGAGTTTGGTGTGTCACATTGTGCACTCTATTTTCAAAAGATGAAGCTATCTGGTGTTAATGTATTGATTGAAGGCTCGCAAGCTATTGTGGCTGATTCAGAATCTGAAGGGGTTTTTCTCTTTTCTTTTGCTGTTTCATCTGCATCTGATTTAAGGATAAGGGATTCTATTATGTTCAGGGATGGTCAATTCTATTTTGCCTGTTCTTGTAAATTGGTGCCTCAAATAGTTATTCCCTGGGAGGTTTTCACTTTAAAGTTTGGTATTCTATTGTCTAATAGTGAAATGGAATACTTACTGAAGTTAAATGTTCTTTTGTATAATATTGTTGAAGAAGCAACTGAATCAGCTTTTTGTAAACAAGTGAGCGGTTCACAAGGTGATTGTTAGCAATGCGAGTGAAGATATGGTGAATTCCAAATTACAGCAATCCGATGGAGTGGTCTATTATTGTACAGGCGGTTTCAAGTTTGTTATGTATTGTTTTCTTGCGGATTATGGTAGATTTCCTCGTTCTCCTGCCCATGCTAAAGAGTTACTTCATGAAGCCAAATTAAGGAGAAGAAATTGTAAGAGATTTTCAGCTGATAGTATTAGGAGAAGTCCTCGTTTAAATCGTAAAGTTACTTAGTCTTCTGATTGAGGATTGCCGTTTTTCTGGGGGATTTTTTTATTTATTTTGGAGTTTTATGTGGTTTGTGTAGATATTTTATTTGGTGATGTTTCAGCTTTGTTGTGGAGGTTGCATTTACAGTTGAGGATTATTTTCAGTTGGTTGCTGCTCCTTAGATGTCGCTATTGACTGAAGCTCAGATTGGTATCGTCTCTTTAGGGTTGATTTTTAGTTTTTTTACGGGTTTTTGTAGGTTTGTTTTTTTCCTTTGTACGGGGATTTCTTTTGCTACCTGCCAGGCTTGTTCGCAGCTCCTTACTATTGTTGTAATATATATATGCATGTCTGCTCTCCTCTCCTATAGGGGACCATACATTTTTCTCAAAAAAAAACAGTAGTAAATATATTCAAAAAAATAACATAATTTGGTCTTCTCTCCTATGGTGAACATTTCCTCAAAAAAATTAACCTATGATTAACATTAATACTAATAATAATAATCATTAAATACTAATAAATAATTGTTATCAATATTTTGAAGAAAGCATTGGAATTATCCTTTATTAATTATCAAAAATTGATAATGGGCATCTATTACAATAGGCGTTTTGTGATTGTTGTAAAATTGGCATCTATTACAATGGGCAAAAGAAAATTGAGCAAGTAGGTATGAAAACTGGTATCTATTACAACTGGCATAAAATAGCTGTAATAGACATCTATTACAATGGGCAAATACGTATGGAAATTGGTATCTATTACAATGGGCAAAAAATCATTTTAATTGACATATATTACAACAGGCAAATTGAAAACGTCGTAATAGGTGTCTATTACAATGTGCAAATGAAATGAGTTATTAAAAAGTGGTATCTATTACAACGGACCTAGTAAAACAATTGTAATAGGTTGCTACTACAGCAGGCATTTAAAGACCATTGTAAAAACAACGTTGTAATAAGTTATTTTTGTTGTAGTGTCACCCCGGTCGTTACCAACCTATCTGAGGGCCCTCATAGTATACATCCACTATAATTTAAAATCTGAACTTCATAGTGGGAATAAATATATCTAGATGGGGATGATCATTTCATAATGGTTGCAAACCACATAGCCTTGCCACATCTACCATGTTCTGGTCATTTTCGGGTGTGAGGCCAAAGGTCACAATTAGCTTTCATATAGCACAATTCACTTTGTATGCCACACTACCATTCCTTTGATCACTATTGAATTTCACAAACATACAACTTTTGAGCTCGTACAACTCAGAGAAGGGTGTTAAGCTAAGAAAAGCTGCATTCTCTGCCACCAAACATATGTACATTTATAAAATTCAATGTTGTAATGTCAAAAATGCAAAGTCAAACATTCATCGATACAAGTTGTCCAGGAACAAGACAAACCGAAGGTGCTTCTCCTACCACTTCTTGTCGGGAATTACCCCTAGGAGCAGTAGCGATTAGTCCTTCCATTGGATATTTCATAACGAAGAGACTATCGCTACTATATGTATATTGAGAGTTTATCCTCATATGATCAACAAGCAGTCCTTCATTACGAAATTCCCATATATCAATGTCTTCCAACACATGCATATTCGAACGCATATACGTTGGTCCGAAGTGGTTCTCGGATAAATCCGACCCTGGTCTCTCCTAACAACCAACGATAAAGAGGCCAAATATTTGATAGTCCGTTATTTAACTATCAAAGAAAACAATAATATCTAGCACCATAAGAAATCACTAGGCCACATTTAATTAATCTTTTATTAATTAAATCACTTTTCAAATATTTACTTCAAATTATCTTTAAAAGATATACTCTCATACCATTTGAAATCTTTCTATATTGTAAAACATTTTAGTATACTTATCTCACAGTATAGCATATTTAAAAATCATATCCTCTTAACACTTTGAAAAATATTTCCATATACTTATCTTAATGTTATATGTATATTCAATAATACTACCATTTGGAGACACGCCAAATAATTTTCTATAACCGTAAAACTTCAAAGTTCGTACGCCTCCAGACAGGTGTTAAGTATAGGAAGCATGCTCCTACACCACCAAGCCTTTAGCATGATCATAAGAACCAATTCGTCTATTTCACCATGGAAGGTCAAAACATAATTTATTGGGTCAAAATGAATGTTGCGTAAAACATCGTTACGACAAACCCAAAAACATTAGTATAGGGATTCGATTAATTAATATAGATATATAAAAAAATCCCGCATACTATATAAAACATTTCCTTTTAGAAATCATTTACTATAACAAGGATGTTATAGTCCATGCCTTCCTTACTTTCTCGAATACGTCCATTCCAACAATAAATGTTGAAATCTATGTTTCCGATACTTATCACATTTAAATCGTTTTCAAAACCATTAAATTCCATTTAAAACCATTACTTTCCAAAATATTTACTTTTAAGAAGATAAATTACTTTAAATACCATATTCATCAAAAACATGTCTTCCGAACATTCTTTTCAATAAAAATCCATATTTAAATCTCAACATAATATAAATATCCTTTCGATTTTATGCAACTTATATTTATTAAAATTCCTCTATTCATGAAATTCTATTTACAAATCCATTCTTTTATAAAACTAATTTTACTATCAAAATCCATTTCTAAATCCATTTCTTTCTAAATCAAATTCGTTTATAAAATCTATTTATAAATCCATTTATAAAGTAACTTCAAAACCATTTACAAAATATTTGTAAATTTCAATTTTAGATCAACTTCTTTATTTAAAAAATATCACTTATATAGAATTATTAAAAAATCTCCAAATTTGCGCGGATATATATTTCCATATAGAAATTTACAAATTAATATATATTTGTACAACTAAAATACAAAAGGAATAAACTTATACAAATCTGTATGGATTTGTATAATGAAAAATTCTTAGTAAAATTATTTTGGACAAAATAATATATATATATATATATATATATATATATATATAATTTTAACATATGTAGTATATATTTACCAATTAATAGTTTATAAATAAATATTTCAAAATTAAATATAAAATAGTTTAAATATTTATTTAAAATAATTACATACACACACACGTACATAGACACACATACGTACACTTAGATACACACACACACGCATATAAATATTTGAAATTTGAATTTAAATTTAAATTTAGAATATATATTTTTCTCCTAGATCTAGATCTGATTTTTAAATTTAAACTATCTTAAGATATTTTATATATTAATTCAAATTATTTTTAATTGGTTAACATTTTTAAAATTAACAAAATTAATATATATGAATGTTGTATATAGGCACACACATACGTATATACATATGATGTATGTATATAAATAATAAATTAACTATGGACAACAAATTTATATGTAAATGGGCAAATGTGTTTGTTGGGATGTAAATCTCATCACTTATATATGGGCATATTAAACAATGTACACTTTTATATGTTGCACGTGCACTGTACACGTATATGTGTGTAGTTAATACCATATACATTATTTATTGTACAAATAAAATCAAAAAAATTATATAAATCGTAACAGTCGGGATTTTTGACCTTTAAAAATGATAGTAATATATCCACTGTATTGCTTATCGAGTAATCGAATGTCGAAAATCCGATTGTTAAGGAAAAAGAAAGAAGGAAGAAAATAAGAAGAAAACTAAATAACATGGAATCTCACAGCGGAACGAATAATCTATAATATACAATAAATCTTTACACAAGGAGAAACTGTAATATATGTATGTACAAACATCAATCAGAGTATACTAACCTATTTCAGCCTTGACGGTTATAACAACCAGATTTTACAATTGCTGATAGATACAACAGTAAATACAGTGGAAAAATAACCATATATGTCAATATGTCTCTGGACCTCCAGCTCGTCTCCTAGAGCTCCAAAGCATGCAACTAAAATATGTAAATATGTTCGGTCTGACCCGATCATTGTAATAAAATAACACCCGAGTCAGTTTGGAAAACCAACCCGAGAAAAACAAATCCAACTGGATTTTAAAATCATAAAAACCTTCGAAATTAAAGGTATCTCATAAGACCATACCGCACATAAACACCGATGGATTTTTACTTTATGATAACCAAACCATTTTCTATAGATAATACATTGATATTATAATAATGTCTAAGTGTAAAAATAATAACAGTCAAGTAGCTGTGATGCTCGCGAGTGTACATCACAACAATACTTGGTATATAATCAAAAAGATAAGGCACATTCACTAATTGTGTAGGATTCCATAGAGGTGCCTTTAGTACTTCGAGAAACGACCATCCTACACAAGGATTAGTGACATCCTTCTAAAGCAGCATACATCCGTAGTTATGTATCATAGGAAAAACATAACTGGTCTCGCTAAGACCGAATGCATCGTCCCATGCATGCATATCAACTGTTAGTAATGTCTCGGTGGAGGCGACTACACCCTATGCGTTTGCCAACCCTATTAGCCATGCCTTATATCTCAAGTTTTAGTCATTACCGCTGATGAAGCTACGTCCGGCGCTTCAGCTCACGCACCGCCATTAAAATAGATCATGGAATCCTACATGGATTCTCATACCCTAATGAGTCTCGGAACCACACAAGAATTCCAACATTTCAATATATGTCATGAAACTCCTCCATAGAGCCATATATGGTTTCAGAGTAGTCATGGTTTTCGAGTCATCTCTTACGAGTACACTTTTCCACTTCCTCGATGCTTCAAATTCCCATCGCCCCAGCTGTAATGACCCCACTGCTACGCCCAGGTTAGCAAAGAACATCACAAGTAATGTCGTCTGCTTAACCGAATAATACGTCTGGTTAAGGACGATCGAATGTGAATATAACTTTATACTAACACCGACACATCTTATTTACCTTTTTGAGGATCCAAACTAAAATTTAGACATGTGCAGTATTAATACAAAGTAATTAACACTTAGAGTTGTATTATCTTAGGGTGTCAACTTTTCGGAATTCTCAATACCGCTTCTTTCAAGAATAATCAGACAATACACAAGAGCGGGGATAACCCCCTAACCGTTTAAGTAGCCGGTTCTCCTTATCATTTGTCTTAGAAGAATAAAGCAAGTTTATACGTTCAGTATAGCATCACGGACGTTAATTATACCGTATAATTCCCGTGTTTCTCCTAGATATTTCTCGAGTTAAAATTCTTCGGTGTTAGGTAGGGAATATTTCTATACCACCAAAATAAAGAAGGATTACGTATATAGGCTAAGATTTGATAGTCGGTATTTAACTATCAACAAACGCACATCCAAATCAGGGATTTATTGGATGGAGGAATACCAAAATTGGTTAAGCACATAAGCAATACTAGCCTCCTTTAATAAATCTTTCATTCATTAAAATCACATTGTAAATTACTTATATAAAAATACTTTTACAAAGGTATATCCGCAAATCCATATATTTTCAATAATTAGGAAATATTCATATACCCATCTCAATGGTATAAGCATATTAACACATGTTACACCTTGCATCTTAGACAATGCACTCATATACTTATTTCTATGGTACAAGTGTATTTACAGAATTAATAAAGATTTTTTTTATTCGATTCTCAAATAATTTATAAATTCCTTATAATTCTCCAAAACCATTTATAAACCATTTTATAAATCTCCAAAAACCATTTATAATCCCTTTATAAAATTCAACCACATAGAAACTCTTTTTGTACATTTTCTAAAATAATTTATAAATCCATAAATCATTTATAAACTCCTTTCATAAATCTAGAAATCCATTTATTAAACTCGTTTATTAATATCTAACCATTTAAAAAACTCTTCCACATTGTAAATAAACTTCCTTTAAATCTTAAACCATTTTATAAAACTTCTCATGTATTTATACGTATTGGAGACATTTATAGTTAATTAAAAACCATGCACATCAAAAACACTGTTATATAATAATAATTTATTAACAATAACATTATAGATAAATAAATAATGATTTTTAACCTTAAACATCTTAAAGTAATAATTAAATTTTTAGGGACATTATTAGTAAAACATTATTAATTAATTTTCAATAGTATTATAAATAATAATAATTAATTTCCAAATGATAGTAATAAATCATTATAATAAATTTTAAATCACATTCAATTATTTAAAAGGGTAAATAATTTTAAAGACAAATTAAAGTAAATAATTACTCACAAGGACACGCGCAAAAATTTTTTACTGTAAGGACAAAGCCCAGATACAAATTAAAAACAAAAATAAAGAATTTTGTTTGTCTCCTCCTCCTCACTTTCACTCGGAATTTGACGAAACTTTGCTCGAAAAAAAAATGGCACTGCAAACCAAAAACAAATCTACATCACCAACACAGCCGCAACAATCGACATCCGACGAACAACAAGCACAACAGTCGACAGTCTGAGAAAACCTAGCTACATCGAAAGTGGAGCAATAAAGTGAAAATCAAAATGTCAAATCACAATAGTAGATATTCAAAGAGAAAATACAATGATACAAGAGGGAAATCTACCTCTAGTGGAAATGATACCAAAGACGGTAAAGTGAAGAAGCAGCAGTTAAAACTTAAAAACCTACATCAGTAGAAGAGGAAAAGAAAAATAGAGAAAAAAGAATAAAAAGAAAACATGAAAATAATACAGAAATTGAAAGCAAACCAGAAACAACAGAAAGTATACCAGAGAAGGTAACTGATACTATAAAATCAAGTATGACAAATTTAGTATATTTTTGTTACAGTAACGGTGAATTTTTTTGCACAGGACAAAGAAGAGAACATGCAACAACAAATAATTGCAGAGAAAACAGTTGAAGAAAATATGCAAAAATGAGAACAAAGAACAAAAAGAAGAAATAAAAAACGATTCAAAAGAAAATACAAACATAAACTGTGGTAACTTAAATTGAAAATTATGAAACTAATACTAACAATTTCATACTGTTAAATGTATTCTAATATTATCAAAAATGTTAAATAGGAAAAATCTCAAAAAGAAGAAGGCAAAAAAGTTGCAGATGAAGAATCAAAAGAAAAACAACTTAATTCAGTAAAATTAAAAACATTATAATTTTGTAACATGATAGATATTGCAAAAATAATACCTGTAAATCATTTGGTAAAAGAAAAGACCAATAATTACAACAAACTGATACCTACTTGCAGCAAATAATAGTCGGTATCATGTAGTGTAAGTTGTTTGGTAAAATAATAGTCAGTATCATGTAGTTGAAATCTGATACTTACAACAAATTGATACCTACTGGCAAAAAATTAATACATACTTACAAAATACTGATACCTACTTGAAAAAAATGATACCTACGTACAAAAAACTGATACCTACTTAGTACAAACTGATACCTAGTTATTGCAAACTTGAAATCGTTACATATTTAACTGAAGATATTTCACTGCAGCTAATACGCAAGCTATTGTTACATTTCAACATAATTTGTTTCACAAATTACTTATTATCTTTATATTGAAATAATAGGATGATGATGATTTTGTTAATCCACATCCTGTTTAAAAGAAGCTACAAAATTGGTATGAGTTCTTTTTCTTTTGAAAAAATTACTTATTACAGATAAAAAAGCTGAATATGACCTAAATTTTTAACATTTTGTCTTTATTAGAGACAAAAAATAGAAGAAATGCTCAAAGAAATCTAGAAAAGCAATAACATAGCAGACATGGAGGTGAAACTAGATGATATGCATCAAATGAAGTGTGCACAACAAGCAGAAGACACGTAAGTTTTTTTTGGTTAAAATGATACAACAAAATAAACAACACAATTGAAGCTATAAAATTGGTATCAGATTTATTTTTCTTTTAAAAAAATTACTTATTACAGATAAAAAAGGTGAATATGGCCTAAATTTTTAACATTTTGTCTTATTAGAGACAAAAAAAAGAAGAAATGCTCAAAGAAATCTGGAAAAGCAATAACATAGCAGACATGGATGTGAAACTAGATGATATGCGTCAAATGAAGTGTGCACAACAAGCAGAAGGCACGTAAGTTTTTTTGGTTAAAATGATATCTACTGACAATAAAATAAACAACACAATTGAACTACTGGTCATAAGCAATTGAATGTTGCTCATTATTCAAACTATCTATGTTTTTGCATTATAACATTTCATACATAATTCTATACATCATTGTATGCCTTTTATATTTAATTGAATTTGATTCTTAACAAAATATTGAAAAATATTTTCTATCAATTTCAAAAACATTTAGTTCAAAAATAAACAGTTACTACAGGAAGAAAATTGATACATACATAAAAGAAACTGATACCTATAGAAACAAAACTGATACCTACATAAAACTGATACCTACATAAAAAAACTAATACCTACAGAAACAAAACTGACACCTACAAAAACAAAACAGATAACTACATAATAAAAAATAAAACAAAATATTTAGCAAATATATCTTAAAGTAATAACTACAAATGCAAAAACTCATACACAAATTGATACTAAGTGTGCTAGTAAAACTGTTAAATATTTTAATTCAAAGCATACTATATGCTTGTACCGTTATTCCTGAAATTCAATGTTTTGTATAAATTGCAAACCTTATAATACAACTTATGCAAAATGATACTAACATTGCATTTTGGTTTCGACAGGCTTGACTGTGGAATATTTGTAATGATATTCATCGTTTCACTGAACAAAAGTAGAATACCAATAAAACTTGAAAAGAAGGAAATATTATCCACAAGAGCAAAGATTGTACATGCAATATTGACAGATGATGAACATTGCAGGAGTCTATTTAAATACATATCAAGCTTAGAAGAAGTAAGAAAAGGAAAGAACTGAATTCATATTGTGATGTTTCACAATTAAATTTGATACTTGTAAAGTAATGTAATTCTGGTGAAATTTGTACTTGTGAAGTAATGATATTCTATTGCAATTTGATACTTATGAAGTAATGATGTTTTGTTCTTAAAACAAAGCTGCTTTTACTTGTAAAAACAAACACCAGAACTGATACTATAAAACATTTAACTGATACTATCACTTATACTAAATACTTGAAATTAAAATCATTTTGATATTATGCTATAACAAATACAAATTAATAACAAAAGGTTCAATTACAATAAACCACCAAAATAAGTGACACATCCACTTATTGATCTGAACAAATTCAAAATGAAAAATCAAATCATATCCTCTTCGAAGCTTGACAATTCCGTTTATTATGACCAAGCTGCTTGCACTCGCCACATCTGTTTTGCTTGTTCTGAAAATATGAAAACCATCATTTACGCTTGACTGATGGTCTACCTGCACCACATTATCACCACTGGAAAGAAAACATTAGTAAAAACATGTTCAATTTAGAACATTAGTTTTTCCATTTTAGAAAACTAATACCTAAGGTATAAAAAACTGATACCTAGTTACTGATAATCAAAAAAATTGATACTAAGAAAAAATAAAAATGATACCAGAAAACTGAAACCAAGATATGATATTTTCCCACTCTATCACAACCTTATATACAACCTAATCAATAATACTTTTTCAATCATCCCAACAGTAATCCATAAAGAATAAAATTAAAAAAAACCTGCTGCTGCTTCCAAAAGTTGTCATAGAAGAATGAACAAGCAATCATAAAAATAACACTACATGTAATTTGTAAAAATGAACACAACTAAAAATCGCAAACAATTTTTTTATAACTCTATTAGATTAAGAACAAAAAATAGAATAATATACGCATACCTAATTAATACAATTTGAAGAAAAACGAGATCACAGTAAGTATATGAAAAGAACGAAATCGACAAATGAGCGTGACAAAAATTTGATCGATGAACTTGAAATTTAAGAAGAACGATATTGTAAAGACCCGTAAGTCCGTACTCCTTGAATAGACACTAATCTCCTTTGTTTAATTCAAGATGAACGAAAATACGAACCCTTAGGGGTTTTAAGAAAAATTTAGAAAAAGAAAAGAAGAAAAGAGAAGGAAAGAAAATAGGAAAGAAGGAAATAGAAAATAGAAATTAGGGAGGAGAGAAAACAGAAAAGAAGATAGAACATTTTAAAATAGAAGAAAAAGAGAATAGAGGAAAAAGAAAAACAGAAGAAAATAGGACGAAATTTTAAAATAGGACGGAACAGAAAACAACAGAATCACATCAGAATCTCACAATTCGCAGCGGAACAACATATAATAATAAATGAATAATCTTTAAACAAAGAACTATATCAGTTATTACATTACATCACATTTCATTACATCATATCATCAGAGTGTACAACAATATACAACAACAAACAGTGCAGCGGAAAAGAAATACTATATACTAGTAATACGCCATGCCATCCATCTTGCCTCCAGCAACTCCAGAATATCCAGAATATCCTGATAAACCTTACTCTTGACTGCCCGTGTGGAAATTGGTGGGCACCCAGAGTTTAGGAAGGAAAACAATAAACTCCAAGTCAGTCTTGTGACTGGTGTGAGAACTCAAAACAGTTTATTTATCTTTAAAATCAAAATAGAGGAATATTTTTATTTCAATTCGCAATGCTTTTAAAAATGAGACTACCATAAGGCCTCCCGCACACACACACAATGCAAACGCAGAATCGGAGGAGATTTCTCCTTATGATAGCCAAAGATGCTTGATACGCATTTAAAGTAACATTTGATATTATTACTAGTGCATAGTGTAGGAAAAATACATTTCGAAAGTAGAATATAAATCTTAGCCAACATAGACATTTCGAACTATGCCTACTATAGCTACCATCCAAACAGTGTTGCGACACCATAAGTGAATGATAGGTTCTACAACTAATACCGTACAAGTTTCGTATTGGGAATTGGATTTCCAACAAATGGTCAGGCCAAGGAACTTCCCATTGCCACATGAGAATGCCTCTGGAAAGACATCCCCGAGAACCAAACCGGAACTCTGCCAACACAAGGCCGGGTTACCCCTAACTGGGTAACTATTGACACGAGCACGCCATTCCCCGATCGTAAACGACCTTTCTCACGGGATCTCGAAAACCAACAACCACAAAGTAATAAATTCGTAGTAACCACATAGGTTAAATATCTGGGCTCCATACCATGATACCACCTCTATCCAGAAGGAAATGTACATACCCTAAAGGGTGCTACCCCTCATAACCTTGCTGCATCTTTCCTGTTTTGACCATTTCCGGGGTGTGAGGTTCGACGAAGTCACGTCCACAAAAACATACTTTATACAAAAGCCATGCTTTGGGTCAACAAATGATCAACACAATGATCACTAAGATAGACGATCAAATAAACGATCCTATCACAATAATCGACACAATGATCATTTCAGCAACACTCAGCATGTCACATTACCAAATTGGGAATATATCGCTGATAACTTCAACTATATAACCCCAGAGTTTAGGAAGGAAAACAATAAACTCCAAGTCAGTCTTGTGACTGGTGTGAGAACTCAAAACAGTTTATTTATCTTTAAAATCAAAATAGAGGAATATTTTTATTTCAATTCGCAATGCTTTTAAAAATGAGACTACCATAAGGCCTCCCGCACACACACACAATGCAAACGCAGAATCGGAGGAGATTTCTCCTTATGATAGCCAAAGATGCTTGATACGCATTTAAAGTAACATTTGATATTATTACTAGTGCATAGTGTAGGAAAAATACATTTCGAAAGTAGAATATAAATCTTAGCCAACATAGACATTTCGAACTATGCCTACTATAGCTACCATCCAAACAGTGTTGCGACACCATAAGTGAATGATAGGTTCTACAACTAATACCGTACAAGTTTCGTATTGGGAATTGGATTTCCAACAAATGGTCAGGCCAAGGAACTTCCCATTGCCACATGAGAATGCCTCTGGAAAGACATCCCCGAGAACCAAACCGGAACTCTGCCAACACAAGGCCGGGTTACCCCTAACTGGGTAACTATTGACACGAGCACGCCATTCCCCGATCGTAAACGACCTTTCTCACGGGATCTCGAAAACCAACAACCACAAAGTAATAAATTCGTAGTAACCACATAGGTTAAATATCTGGGCTCCATACCATGATACCACCTCTATCCAGAAGGAAATGTACATACCCTAAAGGGTGCTACCCCTCATAACCTTGCTGCATCTTTCCTGTTTTGACCATTTCCGGGGTGTGAGGTTCGACGAAGTCACGTCCACAAAAACATACTTTATACAAAAGCCATGCTTTGGGTCAACAAATGATCAACACAATGATCACTAAGATAGACGATCAAATAAACGATCCTATCACAATAATCGACACAATGATCATTTCAGCAACACTCAGCATGTCACATTACCAAATTGGGAATATATCGCTGATAACTTCAACTATATAACCTCTGAGCTCGTACGTCTCAGAGAAGGGTGTTAAGCTAAAGAATAAATTCTCCGCCACCAACAGAAATATATTTGAAAGAAATCGGCTTTATATCTCAAATTGTAATGTCAGACACACAATCCATACAAGTCTGTTTCGGGATCGAACAAAACCGAAGGCACTTACAAAGAAGTCCTTGCAATCCGGATATTCACAATCCTGATCGGATTTCCCATCACTTAGGGAGTCTCTATACCGTTGCAACTCAGTGCAGAGACAATCGATAGGTCATCCTATCGCTCTCGCAAATACCGGGTCTTCAACACCGATCTTCAAATGCAATTATAACGACGTATCACATATTCGGAATGGGTTATACGACCCCATGGTCCTTTCCCGGTTAACCCGAATAGTGAGCGCTTATTCAAAATTAAGTGTGGCATTCAAATTCAATCAAATCACATCAAATACCCATTCAAAGGGAAATATTGATAGTCGGTTATTGAACTATCAATGGATATGCATACATCACCAGTTTCCAAATAATTTTCCAAATTATTTATTTTCCAAAATATCTTTACAAGATATATAATTTCAATTCTTCAAAAATAAATCAATATTTATTTTTAAACCAATTCCACTTCCTTTTATAAATTCCTTAGTGAATTTATATTTCAAAACATCCATGCATATGATTTCAATAATTCATTTCAATTTATTTTCAAAAAGATAAGTTCTCTAAACGTTTCATTTCACGTTGGAAAAACATTTCCATACTTATACATTCATAAGTAATTCACAAATTTTATTTATTTTCAACACTTGGAAAATATTCAATATACTTAAATCAAAAATAAGTATATATTTCATTCTTTAAGGAAATCATTCTCTCAAACATATTTATTTGGGCCAAAACGAATGTTACGTAAAACATCGTTACGACAACCCAAAATCACTAGTATAGGGATTCGAAATTAAATAGATATATAAATCCCAATACTATACAAAACATTTCCTTTCGGAAATCATTTACTATAACAACAGTGTTATAGTCCATCATCTCCTTTTATTTCTCGAAACATCTATTTCAACAATAAATGTTGAAATCTATGGTTTCGAATCTCAACACATTTTAAAACATCGTTAGATCGTTTTAATTCTATTTAAAATATCACAATCTAAACATTTTCTTTAACATATTATTCACGGTTCAAAACGTGAATATACTTCATTAACAATTTCATCCTTTTATTCATTTTAATTCAAAGGATTATTCACTATTCAAAAATGTGAATGTACTTCATTAACAATTTCATCCTTTTATTCATTTTAATTCAAAGGATTATTCACTATTCAAAAATGTGAATATAACTCCATTTATAGGTTTCAACAATTTACTTATCAAAATAAGTCATTTGCGAATTTATAAAACAACGTTTATAAATTCCATTTCTATTTATTTATAAAAGCTTCCTTTTTATAAATTCTTTTATTAACCTATTTCAGTTTATAACTCAATTATAAACTAAAAGTTCATATTATAAGTTAAATACTTATAAAACGATTATTTTACAAAAATCGTTCCTTTGAAGACTTTCCAAACTATAAATCTTATAACTTATAAGATCCATTTATTTAACCAATCTATTCTTCAAATAATTTCACCAAATTTATAAATCTTACTATTTATAAATTTCATTTATAACTTCACATTTATAATTCTATAAATTTCATTCATTTATGAAATTCATTTTCACTTCATTCAAACACTTATAAAAACTCGTTTTAAAATGTTTATATTTCAATTTATAAATATCCATTTATAAATCACTTAATATAAATCAATTTATATTATTCTTTTAAAACATCTTTAATCTCCTTTAAAATTTCACCATTCTCTTGATTTATAAAATAATTAAATTTTATAAATCCTATATTTAAACTTTTCATAATAAATTCTAAAATCCCTATTAAACTCTTTTATAAAATCAATAGCATCATATTCTCAAAAATCAGTTTTTAACTATTTTTCTCAAAAATCATAATTTTTTATAACATTAAAAATTATAACGTTTATTTATTTAACATGGATCAGTTTCAAAAATATTGTATATTTTCAAAAATCAATTTTAAAAAATCATTTTTAAATTTTCAAAGTTTGGTCCAATGATGCTACATACCAAATAGTCAATCACGACAACAACGATATCATATATCAATATGAAAATCCATCAAATATCAAAATATCTGAAATCAAATAAATACTGTTGAGGAATCCAGTTGGATCCCTCCAACCTGTTTTCCTGCATCCAAAAACATTAGCACAATACCAATTTCGCTCCAGTACGAAATTATCACGGTATATGTTCTTATTAAATATTATCCGCTTAATAACGGCGTAATAGGGTCTCATCCGTTAAACAAAAAAAATGCGAGAAATCAATAACTCCAATATATACATATGCCATTGCTATTATATATAATACCAATTTCACTGTTTATGAAATATTCGCGGTATATGTTTTTATTAAATAACATCCGCTTACTAACGGCGTATAATGTCTATTTTAACAATCAATATATATCAATCAACATTCAAACATGCATTCAAATATTTTAAATCTAACTATTTAAAATAAAATCGAAACTGATTCGATTGAGTGAGAAGTTCTCACCTTGGTTTTAAATTCCGTTTTAGCGATTTATTTCGAATAAAATTAAACGCGCGTTTAATTTTACCCAAAATTCTCACTAACTCCAATCGACTCCAAACCAACTCCATCGCGTAATGCTCGTCCATACGATTCCAACGCAACTGAGTTTGCATTTTTTCGACCTCGTATGAAAAAGTTATGCAGTTTTAAAGATTACACGATTTTAATTAACTAATTTACAACATTTACTTTAAAAATTATAACCTAACTCATCACAGCCACTTGATTCCTTCCCTTTGCATCCTGGCCGTCCCCCACCCTTCTTCCTCTTCACGCACGCCTCCAGGAATAAGAAAACACGGCCGAACCCACTTATGCAAATTAGGGTTTAAAAACACCGCTTCCTCAATCGCCTCTAGCTCGATCAACGACCACCATTAGCAAGCTCTACGACGCCTCAACGACCACCTTGCACCATATGAAGCTCGGCTCTCTGATGAGTCTCGAATTGCGTGCCAAACTAGCTGCGAACGGCCTCATATCTCTCCCCCTCCGTTGCACCAAAATCCATCATCACCGTATGGAATCGAAGCTCTCGTCGAGCTCTACGACTTTCGTGTTGAACACCTTGGCTAAATCTTTGTAGATTGAGAGAGATTGAGGGGGAATGGATGATCATTTCTGGCCGTTCTTATAGGGGGTGGCGGCTAGGGTTTCATTTTGTTTTGTTTTTTTTTTAAAAGTTATGAAGGCATTGGTCTATTTATAGAAGAAAATCGAACACTATTCATCCGGAAATTCCAAACTCCGATTTACGCGCCGTAACCAGCGTTTCTAGGGTTTATCCCGCATTTCGGACACAATGGAATAGGTTTCGAAAGCTAATTCGGAAGTATGTGCGAGTTATGGCTGTAAACGCTCAATTTAAATTAAACCGATTTAAGTCGATTTCTAGGCGTTTTAATTTGTACAGGACAAACGGTAAATCCAATTGACTTGAAATTTGAAACCTTACAATAATATCACATTACGGATCTGATGAAACTGGTTTCGTCGAAATCCGAGACTTTTTGAAAAATGGCTATTTTGACTCGCCAAATTAAAATTAAAAATAAATCGATGCGTTTCGAGCTGCCACGATCAAACGATAACTCCGATTGACACGAAAATTGAAATCCGGTAATAACTAACTATTACGGATCCAATGGAACTAGTTTCGTTCAATTCTGAGACTGTTCAAAAATTGACTATTTTCACTAGTCGATTTTAATATTAAAATATTCAATTTTCACAAATTAACTTTTAATTCGATTTTAAAAGTTCTAAAATATCATTCTAACTCCCATATGATAAAATAAAATTTTACAAATCATTTTCAATCATATTTAACTCTATTTTCAATTATTTCCATAATTTAACGTATTAAATTATCGATTTAATTATCCAATTAAATTCAAAAATTCAAATAAAAATTTATTTGACTTATAAATTCACTTATTAATATTTAAAATAAATTAAATATTCAAATTTTAATTAATAAAAATTCTGGGTCGTTACAATCTTCCCCACTTAAAAGAATTTCGTCCTCGAAATTATTAAGTAAGAAAAGTTACAGAATCTATTAATTTTCCCAAAATTCATAGTTAAACTTCTTACAATACTTTACTAAGTTTTCAAATCATACTTAGTTACCTTTTCAAAAACAATCTATATCATTTAACTTTCAATTCAAAATCAAAGTTAAAGTTTTCAAAATTTTCCCATTTTCTTAAATTTTTTCTAACGCCTTAAATTTCCGGAAAAATTCGCCATAGTATCGTTTGCGCGGCTCGATCCAAAAAAAATGACAGTATATATATCACAAATATACATCTCATCAAGTAATGAGGCATCCCGCAGGGAAAAAAGTGTAAAAGTACGGTATGTAATCCGAGATATGTACCTTATATTTTTATTAGCAAGCATATATGGCTAATATAGCGCAAAAGCGAGCTCCAAATGCGAAGCAAACGCGATCCGCACCTACTAAACACTCAACAAACAACATGAGAACATGCATATAGATAATAATATCAATATACATCATGTAGTAACATAATAACTATATATGTCAACATAGCAAATGAAACAAAACAACAAATGCAAATATCAACCAACTATCATTCAACAAATTCATATTCTCTTTAATATTTCATGAATTGATTTTCAATTTAATCACATTTGATTCATTACCAGCGGATGTTCTTACTAACATTTATTTTCAATTAGTTTATATCCACTAATTCATATTCAAGTTGGTTCACTTCCAATTCAAATTCAATTCTATTTAAGTTTCACTTAACTTCCAATTGAATTTCAATTACTTTAGCTTCCAATTTTATTAAATCAACTTCATTAACACTTAATGAATTATATACAATCAACTAACAATCATATAACAATCAATGTATATTAATTACAACCAAATTCCTTTACTTACAATTGGTTTAATTAATTGATTTTCATTCAATTATTCAACTTCCAATAACATTAGATTTTAATGAATTAACACTTATATTCATTATTTCATATCAACTTAATTCACATTTAATTGATTAATATTCAATTCAATTACAAAATCGAATTTCATTTACATAACTTAAATTCATATCTATCACTTAATTTTATTAATTTGCTTTGATACTAATATCAATTTCATTCAATAACACTTAAGTTATATTCCATTTACAAACATCACTTTGTTTTACTTAACTTAATTCCCACTTGTAAATAAATTCAGATTTCAATTTTAAAGTAAATTTTCCATTTAACTTTAAATTCATTTTTATTTACTACTCATATTCATATAGTTTCACTTCTCATATATATAAGTTTATTTCACAATTGTAAATCACTTTAATTATAATTCAATTCTTATAATTCTTTTGCTTATACAATTATTCTTTTATTTAGATTATTCAAACATCTAAACAATCAACTTATATACACTTTAATAATTCTGAAAAATTATTCCTTTATATATAAAATATACTCAAGGCAAAATTATTTCATTTACCCAATTTTAAAATCAATATTGTGTCGAATTGTTCTATTCAAGTGGTTAGAAATCCCCATCAACAACGTTAATTACTCGTATTAACCAGAATCTATATACCACTCAACAAACCAATCATCACAATATAAAACAATTTTATATTCACTAACAAATACGCTCTCATAGCTATTATTACACTCAAACTCAATCTAGAGCACTACTGACTCTATCTCTAATGAGTAATACCCAACAGAACCATGGTTGTCGCTTAACCATAAGCTCTGATACCAGATGTAAAGTCCCGTAAGTCCGTACTCCTTGAATAGACACTAATCTCCTTTGTTTAATTCAAGATGAACGAAAATACGAACCCTTAGGGGTTTTAAGAAAAATTTAGAAAAAGAAAAGAAGAAAAGAGAAGGAAAGAAAATAGGAAAGAAGGAAATAGAAAATAGAAATTAGGGAGGAGAGAAAACAGAAAAGAAGATAGAACATTTTAAAATAGAAGAAAAAGAGAATAGAGGAAAAAGAAAAACAGAAGAAAATAGGACGAAATTTTAAAATAGGACGGAACAGAAAACAACAGAATCACATCAGAATCTCACAATTCGCAGCGGAACAACATATAATAATAAATGAATAATCTTTAAACAAAGAACTATATCAGTTATTACATTACATCACATTTCATTACATCATATCATCAGAGTGTACAACAATATACAACAACAAACAGTGCAGCGGAAAAGAAATACTATATACTAGTAATACGCCATGCCATCCATCTTGCCTCCAGCAACTCCAGAATATCCAGAATATCCTGATAAACCTTACTCTTGACTGCCCGTGTGGAAATTGGTGGGCACCCAGAGTTTAGGAAGGAAAACAATAAACTCCAAGTCAGTCATGTGACTGGTGTGAGAACTCAAAACAGTTTATTTATCTTTAAAATCAAAATAGAGGAATATTTTTATTTCAATTCGCAATGCTTTTAAAAATGAGACTACCATAAGGCCTCCCGCACACACACACAATGCAAACGCAGAATCGGAGGAGATTTCTCCTTATGATAGCCAAAGATGCTTGATACGCATTTAAAGTAACGTTTGATATTATTACTAGTGCATAGTGTAGGAAAAATTCATTTCGAAAGTAGAATATAAATCTTAGCCAACATAGACATTTCGAACTATGCCTACTATAGCTACCATCCAAACAGTGTTGCGACACCATAAGTGAATGATAGGTTCTACAACTAATACCGTACAAGTTTCGTATTGGGAATTGGATTTCCAACAAATGGTCAGGCCAAGGAACTTCCCATTGCCACATGAGAATGCCTCTGGAAAGACATCCCCGAGAACCAAACCGGAACTCTGCCAACACAAGGCCGGGTTACCCCTAACTGGGTAACTATTGACACGAGCACGCCATTCCCCGATCGTAAACGACCTTTCTCACGGGATCCCGAGAACCAACAACCACAAAGTAATAAATTCGTAGTAACCACATAGGTTAAATATCTGGGCTCCATACCATGATACGACCTCTATCCAGAAGGAAATGTACATACCCTAAAGGGTGCTACCTCTCATAACCTTGCTGCATCTTTCCTGTTTTGACCATTTCCGGGGTGTGAGGTTCGACGAAGTCACGTCCACAAAAACATACTTTATACAAAAGCCATGCTTTGGGTCAACAAATGATCAACACAATGATCACTAAGATAGACGATCGAATAAACGATCCTATCACAATAATCAACACAATGATCATTTCAGCAACACTCAGCATGTCACATTACCAAATTGGGAATATATCGCTGATAACTTCAACTATATAACCTCTGAGCTCGTACGTCTCAGAGAAGGGTGTTAAGCTAAAGAATAAATTCTCCGCCACCAACAGAAATATATTTGAAAGAAATCGGCTTTATATCTCAACTTGTAATGTCAGACACACAATCCATACAAGTCTGTTTCGGGATCGAACAAAACCGAAGGCACTTACAAAAAAGTCCTTGTAATCCGGATATTCACAATCCTGATCGGATTTCCCATCACTTAGGGAGTCTCTATACCGTTGCAACTCAGTGCAGAGACAATCGATAGGTCATCCTATCGCTCTCGCAAATACCGGGTCTTCAACACCGATCTTCAAATGCAATTATAACGACGTATCACATATTCGGAATGGGTTATACGACCCCATGGTCCTTTCCCGGTTAACCCGAATAGTGAGCGCTTATTCAAAAATAAGTGTGGCATTCAAATTCAATCAAATCACATCAAATACCCATTCAAAGGGAAATATTGATAGTCGGTTATTGAACTATCAATGGATATGCATACATCACCAGTTTCCAAATAATTTTCCAAATTATTTATTTTCCAAAATATCTTTACAAGATATATAATTTCAATTCTTCAAAAATAAATCAATATTTATTTTTAAACCAATTCCACTTCCTTTTATAAATTCCTTAGTGAATTTATATTTCAAAACATCCATGCATATGATTTCAATAATTCATTTCAATTTATCTTCAAAAAGATAAGTTCTCTAAACGTTTCATTTCACGTTGGAAAAACATTTCCATACTTATACATTCATAAGTAATTCACAAATTTTATTTATTTTCAACACTTGGAAAATATTCAATATACTTAAATCAAAAATAAGTATATATTTCATTCTTTAAGGAAATCATTCTCTCAAACATATTTATTTGGGCCAAAACGAGTGTTACGTAAAACATCGTTACGACAACCCAAAATCACTAGTATAGGGATTCGAAATTAAATAGATATATAAATCCCAATACTATACAAAACATTTCCTTTCGGAAATCATTTACTATAACAATAGTGTTATAGTCCATCATCTCCTTTTATTTCTCGAAACATCTATTTCAACAATAAATGTTGAAATCTATGGTTTCGAATCTCAACACATTTTAAAACATCGTTAGATCGTTTTAATTCTATTTAAAATATCACATTCTAAACATTTTCTTTAACATATTATTCACAGTTCAAAACGTGAATATACTTCATTAACAATTTCATCCTTTTATTCATTTTAATTCAAAGGATTATTCACTATTCAAAAATGTGAATATGCTTCATTAACAATTTCATCCTTTTATTCATTTTAATTCAAAGGATTATTCACTATTCAAAAATGTGAATATAACTCCATTTATAGGTTTCAACAATTTACTTATCAAAATAAGTCATTTGCGAATTTATAAAACAATGTTTATAAATTCCATTTCTATTTATTTATAAAAGCTTCCTTTTTATAAATTCTTTTATTAACCTATTTCAGTTTATAACTCAATTATAAACTAAAAGTTCATATTATAAGTTAAATACTTATAAAACGATTATTTTACAAAAATCGTTCCTTTGAAGACTTTCCAAACTATAAATCTTATAACTTATAAGATCCATTTATTTAACCAATCTATTCTTCAAATAATTTCACCAAATTTATAAATCTTACTATTTATAAATTTCATTTATAACTTCACAGTTTATAATTCTATAAATTTCATTCATTTATGAAATTCATTTTCACTTCATTCAAACACTTATAAAAAACTCGTTTTAAAATGTTTATATTTCAATTCATAAATATCCATTTATAAATCACTTAATATAAATCAATTTATATTATTCTTTTAAAACGTCTTTAATCTCCTTTAAAATTTCACCATTCTCTTGATTTATAAAATAATTAAATTTTATAAATCCTATATTTAAACTTTTCACAATAAATTCTAAAATCCCGATTAAACTCTTTTATAAAATCAATAGCATCATATTCTCAAAAATCAGTTTTTAACTATTTTTCTCAAAAATCATAATTTTTTATAACATTAAAAATTATAACGTTTATTTATTTAACATGGATCAGTTTCATAAATATAGTATATTTTCAAAAATCAATTTTAAAAAATCATTTTTAAATTTTCAAAGTTTGGTCCAATGATGCTACATACCAAATAGTCAATCACGACAACAACGATATCATATATCAATATGAAAATCCATCAAATATCAAAATATCTTAAATCAAATAAATACTGTTGAGGAATCCAGTTGGATCCCTCCAACCTGTTTTCCTGCATCCAAAAACATTAGCACAATACCAATTTCGCTCCAGTACGAAATTATCGCGGTATATGTTCTTATTAAATATTATCCGCTTAATAACGGCGTAATAGGGTCTCGTCCGCTAAACAAAAAAAATGCGAGAAATCAATAACTCCAATATATACATATGCCAATATATATATATTGCTATTATATATAATACCAATTTCACTGTTTATGAAATATTCGCGGTATATGTTTTTATTAAATAACATCCGCTTACTAACGGCGTATAATGTCTATTTTAACAATCAATATATATCAATCAACATTCAAACATGCATTCAAATATTTTAAATCTAACTATTTAAAATAAAATCGAAACTGATTCGATTGAGTGAGAAGTTCTCACCTTGGTTTTAAATTCCGTTTTAGCGATTTATTTCGAATAAAATTAAACGCGCGTTTAATTTTACCCAAAATTCTCACTAACTCCAATCGACTCCAAACCAACTCCATTGCGTAATGCTCGTCCATACGATTCCAACGCAACTGAGTTTGCATTTTTTCGACCTCGTATGAAAAAGTTATGCAGTTTTAAAGATTACACGATTTTAATTAACTAATTTACAACATTTACTTTAAAAATTATAACCTAACTCATCACAGCCACTTGATTCCTTCCCTTTGCATCCTGGCCGTCCCCCACCCTTCTTCCTCTTCACGCACGCCTCCAGGAACAAGAAAACACGGCCGAACCCACTTATGCAAATTAGGGTTTAAAAACACCGCTTCCTCAATCGTCTCTAGCTCGATCAACGACCACCATTAGCAAGCTCTACGACGCCTCAACGACCACCTTGCACCATATGAAGCTCGGCTCTCTGATGAGTCTCGAATTGCGTGCCAAACTAGCTGCGAACGGCCTCATATCTCTCCCCCTCCGTTGCACCAAAATCCATCATCACCGTATGGAATCGAAGCTCTCGTCGAGCTCTACGACTTTCGTGTTGAACACCTTGGCTAAATCTTTGTAGATTGAGAGAGATTGAGGGGGAATGGATGATCATTTCTGGCCGTTCTTATAGGGGGTGGCGGCTAGGGTTTCATTTTGTTTTTTTTTTTTTAAAGTTATGAAGGCATTGGTCTATTTATAGAAGAAAATCGAACACTATTCATCCGGAAATTCCAAACTCCGATTTACGCGCCGTAACCAGCGTTTCTAGGGTTTATCCCGCATTCCGGACACAATGGAACAGGTTTCGAAAGCTAATTCGGAAGTATGTGCGAGTTATGGCTGTAAACGCGCAATTTAAATTAAACCGATTTAAGTCGATTTCTAGGCGTTTTAATTTGTACAGGACAAACGGTAAATCCAATTGACTTGAAATTTGAAATCTTACAATAATATAACATTACGGATCTGATGAAACTGGTTTCGTCGAAATCCGAGACTTTTTGAAAAATGGTTATTTTGACTCGCCAAATTAAAATTAAAAATAAATCGATGCGTTTCGAGCTGCCACAATCAAACGATAACTCCGATTGACACGAAAATTGAAATCCGGTAATAACTAACTATTACGGATCCAATGGAACAAGTTTCGTTCAATTCTGAGACTGTTCAAAAATTGACTATTTTCACTAGTCGATTTTAATATTAAAATATTCAATTTTCACAAATTAACTTTTAATTCGATTTTAAAAGTTCTAAAATATCATTATAACTCCCATATGATAAAATAAAATTTTACAAATCATTTTCAATCATATTTAACTCTATTTTCAATTATTTCCATAATTTAACGTATTAAATTATCGATTTAATTATCCAATTAAATTCAAAAATTCAAATAAAAATTTATTTGACTTATAAATTCACTTATTAATATTTAAAATAAATTAAATATTCAAATTTTAATTAATAAAAATTCTGGGTCGTTACAAATATTCAAATAACCGAATGAGGTTGATCGATACTTTGATTGCGAGAGAGATATCGGATCGTGGCAAAATAATTTTGATTGAAAAGAAGAAAAAGAATAAGCGCGCGAAAATGGGCTGGAAGGAAAAATCAATAATTTGTCCTATAGAGAAAATTATTAGTGGGCCGTCCTATATCTAAAAAAAAGCCCTAAACATTGTCATTGAGGAAAATTTCCTGTATTTAAAATGAACAACTTTTCAAAATATTAAAATATTGATAAATAACTTTAAACAATATTAATTATAAATAAGTAACTTTAAAACTATATTAAATCTAAATAAATGATTTTTTAAAAACAATGTTAAATATAATACATATCTTAGACAAAAGTAGAATAATACGTTGAAACAAAATAGAAAATTAAATATATAAAACAAAATATTTTCGAAAACATAATTTTCGAATTTAAAATCATTTCCTATCTCAAAAATACAATATCAACTCAATTGGCAATTTTTCGTATTTTAAAATACTAATTTAAGGCGAATAGCCACCAAACGTTCAACCAATATCGATATTGATTTTCTATCACTACTAGCTTTTAGTTTTTAACAATGTTGTAGCCATAGTAACTACAATCATGTTCATTATTCACAAAAGGAATATTATTGAAACAATTCAACAATAGCGAGCAATCTCGTTGGATCTCCTCAACTTGTTCCCCTGCATCTCAATAGTATATAATCATAAAATATAAATCAACCACTTCAAGGTGGTATTTGTATACAAAGGGTCATCCGTTCTTATGTGAGAACGTAATAGAGTCTCATCGGCTTTAGGGGTGGGAATATATCCAAACCAATAATATAAATCAGTAAATTATCCAATCAGTCAATAACGACCAACAATAAAATATTCACATCCAATAAATAATTTTATCAACTATATACATTTGTGAATAAAAAAAGTGAGGTTAGCTCACTAAAATTTCTGTTGTCGCCGAGGCATTCCGGTTTGGAGCTAAAATTGAAGGACATTCGATTTTAGCCCAAATATCAATAGTCTCCAAAATTCATCCAAACTGGTTTCACCATGAAGCCTTCGTTGTTACGAGCGCAAAGAAAAAAATTGATGCCTCAATTGGACCTCATATGAGAGAGTCATTCAGTTTTTTGTTCATCAATTTAATTAAATAATTAAATATTCTTAATTTCACATAAATTACAACATTACCCCTTCTACCTTCTTTCCCAAACTCTCTTCTTTGATACCCTGTATACCATTAAAGTGCACGTCCGTGCACTATGCACCCATCCCCAATCGATGATCCTCCGAACCGACCCCCGCCATCTAACTTCCCTCTGCTTCGTCTTCTACCTGGACCTTACATCATCACCTCCGTCCCCTTCATCAAAAAGCAACGACCATCCTCCCCTATTCGATAAACAAGTCGGAACACCTTCATTACATCGCGCATCATTAATTTCTCAACCATGGTGCTACACAACCCACTCAATCCAAATCTGAACTCTAATTCGACAAACAAAGCCTATAAACTCCACAACCACTAACCCTAATTAGCTAACCTAAAACCCTTCACTACTCAAAGGTCGATTTCTATAAAACTTGGACGCGTCCTTTCAGAACTTGCCAGACCTTAAATCTAACCACCATGGATCAAAGATATTAGTTTTACCAATTTCAGTTTTGTATAAAATTTTGTTTTGATTTTTGAATTTTTTTTAAAAAACTTGTTGTCCATGAGAAAGAGTGGGAAAATGATTTGATAAAGAGGTAAATAGGTATGGGTGGAAAATATAGGGTACGGGTTGAGTATGGGGTAGGTAGGGTTAAGAATGGACTTGTATATATTACTTAAATTTAATTTACAAAAATCAAGCTTTAAACGTTTGAAAACCTAAAACTCCAAACGAGGCATACCGCCTGGAATTCTATATGTTATACCCGAATTCCAATTGCAATGGAACTTGTTTCTAGACCTAATTCGATCGATATAAAAGATTGCTTTTAAAATCCAGTTTTATTATAAATTTCTGAAAATAATTTCTATGCATTTTGATCCCGCACGTCCAAAGGATACATCCAATCGCCATCCCCATGAAATTTGATGGCATATTATAAGTTATTAATATGGATCTAATGAAACTGGTTTCGTCGAAATCCGAGACAGTGCCCCAGAAGGCTATTTTCACACGATAATTTAAACAAATTAATTTAAAACCAAATTATCCAGTTTTAAATCAAATTTTAAAGCTTACTATCTTTATTCTTGTTTAAATAGAATTTAATCAGCTTTCGAAATCATTTTTATTTATAATAAATTTAGGATTTAATTATTTGAGCAATTCCAAAAATTAAATTCAACAATTAAATTATCAAATAAATCGCTATATTTGAAATTCAAGTTAGTTAACTTTGGAAAAAAATAGCTTTTAAATATTTAAAATCAATTAAATATTTCAAATTCAAATGACTAAAACTCTGAGACGTTACATTCTTATCCCCTTAAATGAATTTCGTCCTCGAAATTACCAAGTAAGAAAAATATCCCGGTCCCATTAACTTTTTAAACCAATTAGTTGAAATAGATTACTAAATCCTTTTAAGCCTTTAACTCTTCTATAATCAATTTGCTAAACAGAATATGAAATTCTAAGTCTTTAAAATTCATTCACAAATTTAACTAATATCATTCCAGGTTATAATATAAAAATCAAATTTTAGTTATCAAAAATTTCTCAAAGATTTTATAAGGTTTTAAATTTTTGGAAATTTTTTCCAGCATCTCCTTTGCACGGCTCGATGGGTAAAACTACAAACTGCCACAACGTGAATTCAACAAAAGAAAAAAAAAGCTAAGTGGCTCAATCATAAAACAATCAAACCAACAACAATATAAACATGTACCTTTTAGTCGGGCAACCAAATTTTACTTATGAAACCGAAGACTTCAAACTAGCTCTTGCTTCTATATAGCATCATATTATTTACCAATGATATCCAATCATATAGTTCACAATCATATCACTATGTATTTTCAATGTTCAACATTTTCTTTATTCAATCCCGTAAGATCTACATATACCATCTGTGACGTTTCGAATTTTCGACGCTCGAAAACCGACATCAATACGTCCACTGTATCAATTGCCGAGCAATCGAATGCCGAAAAACCGAAATGTTATGGTTAAAGAAGAAGAAAAAGATAGAAGAAGAGAGAAGAAAAGAAGAAGAAACAGAAAACAATATCAGAATCTCACAATCGCAGCGGAACAACATATAATAGATTAATGAATAATCTTTAAACAAAGAACTATATCAGTTATTACATTACATCATATTACATTACATTACATCATCAGAGTGTACAACACAAACAGCGGAAAAGAAATACAACATATACTAGTAATATACTACGCCATCCAGCTTGCCTTCAGATTTCTACAGCAACTCCCGAATTCCAGAATATCCTGATAACCTAACTCTAGACTGCCCGTGTGGAAATTGGTGGGCACCCAGATTTTAGGAAGGAAAACAAAAACTCCAGGTCATTCATGGGACTGGTGTGAGAACATAAAACAGTTTATCTTTTAAAAACAAACAAAGGAATATTTCAAAATAGATTCGCAATGCTTTTTAGAAAATGAAACTACCATAAGGCCTCCCGCGCACACACACAATGCAAACGCAGAATCAGAGGAGATTTCTCCTTATGATAGTCAAAGATGCTTGATACGCTTTAAAAAGTAACATTTAATATTATTACTAGTGCATAGTGTAGGAAAAATCGTTTCGAAAGTAAAGATATAAATCTTAGCCAACATACGACCATTATCGTATGCCTACTATAGCTACCATCTAAACAGTGGTGACCACTATAAGTAAATGGCAGGTTCTACAACTAAAACCGTACAAGATGCGTATTGAAGTTTGGATTTCAAACAAACGGTCAGGCCAAGGAACTTCCCATTGCCACATGGGTACGCCTCTGGAAAGACGACCCGAGAACCTAACCGGATCTCCGCCAACACAAGGCCGGGTTACCCTTCAAACTGGGTAACTACTGACACGAATATGTCATCCTCCGATCGTAACCGATCTATATTCGAGGATCCTCGATTCCAACAACCACAAAGTAATAAATTTGCAGCAATAACATAGGTTAAGTATCTGGGCTCCTACCATGATACCGCCTCTATCCAAAAGGAATGACATACACTAAAGGGGCGCTACCCCCTAATAACCTTGTTGCATCCTTCCTGTTTTGAACATTTCCGAGGTCTGAGGCTCGACGAAGTCTCGTCCACAAAGCCACGCTTTATACAAAAGCTGTGCTTTGATCATCAAATGCTCAACAGCACTTCGTATGCCACATTACCAATTTGGGAATTTATCACTAGTAACCATCAACTATATAACCTCTGAGCTCGTACGTCTCAGAGAAGGGTGTTAAGCTAAGAGAATAAATTCTCCGCCACCAACAGAAATATATTTGATAGAAACCAGTTTTACATCTCAAATTGTAATGTCAGACACACATCAATACAAGTCCGTTCCGGATCGAACGGAACCGAAGGCACTTCCAAAGAAGCCCTTGCAATCCGGATATTCACTAATCACGTCCGGACTTCCCGTCACTTAGGGTGATAAAACCTCTATGTCGGAGATCAGCCGATTCAGAGTCATTCGACGGTAATCCTTCCGTTTTCAAAAATATCCGGTCTTCAACACCGGTCATCAAATGCAATCCATAACGATGTATCACATATTCGAAATGGGTTATACGACCCCAAGGTCCTTTCCCGGCTAACCCGAATAGTGAGCGCTTATTTTGAAAATAAGTGTGGCATTCAAATTCAAGCAAATCACAACAAATACCCATTCAAAGGTAAATATTGATAGTCGGTTATTTAACTATCAATGGGTATGCTCAACATCACCAGATTCCAAATAATTTTCCAAATTATTTACGTTCCAAAATATATTTACAAGATATATATTTTCCACACATCAACATTTGAAAACAAATTTCAAATCACTTTTCACCTTTACAACTTTTGAAAACAAATTTCAAATCGTTTCCCAACACGGGATATATTCACAAATCTTTATTCATTTTCATTTCAAAATGGTTCATTTAAACCAATTAAATAAATCCTTATCGATTTACTTTATATTTACATTCCAAATCCGTAAATTTATTTCCATACTTCAAAAATAAATCAACGTTTATTTTTAAACAAATTTCCGATTCTTTTATAAATTCCATAGTAAATTTACAATTCCAAAATATCTATGAATATACGATTTCCAAATCGATTTCTAATATTCATTTTCAATTTATCTTTAAAAGATAAAATCTCAAAACATTTCACTTCACATTGGAAAACATTCCCATACTTATTTAATAATAATAAGTAATTCACAAATCCATTTATTTTTCAACATTTGGAAATATACTTAAATCACAGTTAAGTATAGATTTCATTCTTTAAGGGAAACATCCTTTCAAACACATTTATTTGGGTCAAAACGAATGTTGCGTAAAACATCGTTACGACGACCCGAAATCACTAGTATAGGGATTCGAAATTAAGATAGATATATAAATCCCAATACTATATAAAACATTTCCTTTCAGAAATCATTTACTATAACAACAGTGTTATAGTCCACTATTTCCTTCTATTTCTCGAAAACGTCTATTTCAACAATGAATGTTGAAATCTATGGTTTTGACACTTAATGCATTTTAAAACAACTTCAAATCATTTTAATTCTATTTAAAATATCACTTCCCCAAAACACTTTAATATATTATTCACTATCCCAAAATCGTGAATATTCTTCGTTAACCAAATTCAACATTTTTTCCTACACATTTTTATTTAAAGGATTATCCACCGTCCAAAATCGTGAATATATCTCCTTTAAAAATCTAAAATAATTGACTTATCAATATAAGTCGGTTTCGGATTTATAAAACAATGTTTATAAATTCCCATTTATATTTTATAAAGACTTCAATTTATAGAATTTAAAAATCTTACTACTTATAAAATTCCAATTACAACCTCATTTTCAGCATTAACTGAACTTCTTTTATAATTCCATTATTTCGATTTATAAAATATATATTTTATAAATCTCATCTATAAACCATTTATACTTATTCGAAAATCTCAATTAAAATGCCAAAATTCGATTTATAAGTTAATTACTTATAAGTCTTTTATTTTACAAAATCTATTCATTTTATAACTTCACAATTTGTAAATCTATAAATTTCATTCACTTATGAAATCCATTTATACTTCATTTTAACACTTAATAAAAACTCGTTTTATAATTCCTATATTTTAATTTATAAATATCAATTTTATAAATCTTTTTATATAAACCGTTTATTATAATTCAAAAATCCCAATTTAAACTATTTTATAAATTTATCAACTACTTATTCCAAAATCACATTTTCGGTTATATTTCACAAAAATCATAATTTTATAACATTAAATTTTATAACGTTTATTTATTTAAAATGAATCAATTCCAAAATTTAATAAAACGTATACTTTCAAAAATCACTTTAAAATCCTTTTAAATTTTGAAAATCATTCCTTTAACATTTTTTTTTAAAACTCCAAATAGGTCCAATGATGCAACAACACCCAATAATCAATCACGGCATCCAAACATCATATATCAATATGATAATCAACAAATATCACAATATCTGTGCGATGACCCGACTTTCCACTTCCGGAAAATCGCATCATCTTTAAGAAAGAAAGGGATAGAAAAGAGAATAGAAAGAAGAGAAGAAAGAAACAACATCAGAATCTTACACAGCGGAACGAATAAATTATATTAATAACATAAATATTACATAGTTTACAACCAATATCAGAGTACACCGATATACAACACATACTAGACAGTTATAAACACCTGTCTAGTTATACAAGTCAATACAACAACTCAGAGAACACACAGCGGAAAACTATAGATATCTACACGCGGAAGCCTCCTGCTCCATTGCTCCTCCACAATTCGTCAAAGCTAACCTGAATCCTAACCTGAATTCACTTGACTACTCATAAAAATTTGAGTACCCAAGAGTTTATGAAAAACAAAAATAAACTCCGGGTCAGACATGGGTCTGGTGTAAGTAACAGGTTAAAGTTGCTTAACTTTTAAAAATTCTTTGAAAAGAAAGGTATCACGTAAGACTTTCCACACATAAACATGGAAAAGTTTTTACCTTACGCTAACCAAAACATTTGATAGGAAATCCGATGATATTATAATAGTGTCTAGGGTTTTCAAATAAATAAGAAATAGCCGAAATTGTTACATTCATTAAATTCCAGCTACTAGCCACAAAAGTGGGTAATACAATCAAAACCTTTGGCGCTTATTGGATTTTGGATTCCATACAATGGCAGGGCTACTAGGGTACCGCCCGTCACAGTACGTGGCCTAGATCAACGTACCGAGGATCACTCCCGACCCCCTGCAACACAAAGTCGGACCCATTCCTTACTGAATAGTTCCGAACAAGACAACCCCGTGGTTGTATCTAGCAACCACCCACACAGCCGAATATAAAGGGACTTCTAGACAGGAATCAATCTTGCTCTCCAGTGGGTGCGACCCACGAAGCTTTGCTGCACCTCCCCTGTTTTAGCCATTCCCGGTTGATGAGGCTTGAGGCTACGATTACCTTTATAGGACATATTACTTAGAATGCTCATCGTCCATCTGACGATGTTCTGAAAGCATTCAATCCATAAGTTCGTTCCGGGTTCGAACGAAACCGAAGGCATTATCTCGTTACACTCATTATTGGAATCACCCACAAAGTTAACGACAATAACCCTTGCACTCTAATTCACCATCTCGAATCTATAAGAACTAATTCCGTCAACTCATTACGGAATCACCCACAGAGTTATACTGACTCATAGTCCTTACACCTCGAGTCTTCACAAAGCTCCACTTTGAATTCACGACCTAACGTTATTTGGAATCGATGTGGTTTTCGGATATCCAAATATAGAAACCCGATCCCGGTCTCATCGAAAGCCAAAACGTGTCTTTTAAGATCCAAGTTGTTTTAAAGGTTTTTAAAACAATTCAATTACAGTATCTATGTACACACAGATAGATAATTCATAAATCACAACTGATAATCAACATTATCACATAACAGGTAATCCACATCATCAATATCAAATAGATATACCATATATCATCATCACAATAGATAACCTATGTTATCATCACAATACAATCAAACATCCATACCACACAATATCTTTTATCTCATTACTGAGATCACAAAACATCCAAGTCAATCAATGACATCCATTCATACATAAGCAAAGATTTACTCATACCATAATATAATTAATTTAAAACGAATTAAATTAACTATCTCTATCTCTAATTAATTTAAAATGAATTAAATTAATTACTTCATCTTTAATTAATAAATTAATTACTTCATCAATACAAATCTTGCTTACTCAATCATTTAATTGATTACAATCAATTTATTAATCCATTATTAATCACCTAAATTAATCACTCTTGATTAATTACCCTTAATTACATTTATGTAATTATTCTCAATTAATTTCACAAATTAATTATCCTCAACTAAACAGTAATTAACCTTTAATTACTTTAATTCATTAATTAATCATAATCAATTACATTAATCCTTAATTAATTACATTAATTAATTACCTTTAATTATCTATTATTGATTAATTAATCTTAATTAATCAACTTTAATTACATCATTAATTAAAATAATTAATGATCCTAGATTATTTCTTAAATTAATTACCTTAAGTAATTAACTAACTTAATTACTATATTAAACCAAATTAATTATCCTTAAATTAATTTCTTAATTAATTATTTGATTAATTACTAAATAATTAATCCAAATTATCTCATACTTAAACATCTCCACTTAATTACAATCATGTAATCATTAATTAATTACTTAACTAAGTAATTTCCAAAACATTAATCACATAAAGTAATTATTTACAAAACCAAGTGTTTAAAACTAAATAAACTTAATTAATTAAATTAAACAATCTCATTCAATTAAATTAATTACATTAAGTAATTAATTTCTTAATTACTTTATCAAGTAATTACTCAAACCATTCATAATTGATTATTATTAAATTAATTAATCTAATTAATTATGAAAATTAACCATATTAATTAATTGTTAAATAATCCTGGTTAATGACCTTCATTAACCATCCTCAAATTATTTTCTAAGGTAATTAACTTAAATTAATTACAAATTAAATTATCTTTAATCATTCATTAATTAAAGTTAATTATTAAATTAACTAACCTTAATTTAAAACTTAATTACATAATTAATATTCATTTATCATTAATTAATAACTTAATTAATGATCTTAATTTTGAATTGATTAATCATTAATCAATTATTAATTCCAAATTTAATTAATCACATTAATTAATTAACCTTAATTACCTTGTTAATTAAATTCTAAAACATAAATCTAAATTTAAATTTCAAAATAAAATATAACTTAACTATGTTTAAAACAATTTAATTCAAAACTAAGTACTTTTGAAATTACCCTTAAATTTCAATTTAAATTCAAGTTTAAAATAGAAAAATTTTAAACTTATCAATATTTAAATAAATTTAAAACTTCTTTTTAAATTGCCAATCAAACAAATACTATATATGAAAGTTAATTTCATTTCATACCTTTAATAACTTAAATCTTCACTTTCATTTAAAACTTCAATTTAAACCTTCTTTAAAATTTAAACCTGAAATTCAAATTAAACTTTTAAATTTTCAGATTTTAAATAACCTCAAATCCACTCATATTTCTAAATCTCATTTCTAAAAATGTTTAAACTATTTTATCAAACCAATGGTTAATTAAGTTTAAATTTCTGAAACTTAAATTTCTGTTTCAAAAACTGGAGTTTGAATTTGAATCAAAAGTTCAAACCGGAATTTGAATTTTAACCTAAACCTTAATTTAATCCTAACTACAGATTTTTAAAAAGTTTAAATCCAGATTTAAAAAAAAAAATAGGTCTGTAAACTTAAGCCTGTCAATTACAGTTCAACCCGAGACTTCCCTAATTTTACTTCAGGTTTTATGCTTTCCCACTTCGAGTTACTAACCTACTTACTTCGAGTAAAACACAAACCTACCCTAACCTTTCCCCTGAAACATCCCAAACCCAACAGTTCACCAGAGTTTCCATCGCCGCCACCTCTGCTGATCTTCTCAGGTGATCAAGCCACAACCAGAAACTCCTCAACCCTTTAACACCAACACAAGATCAACCAAATAAACAGAAATTCAAAAATTGGTTCTGAAATCCCAAATTCAAAACTTGGAAATTTTTTACAGGTTTCAACTCAAAACCTGTCAACGTCCGTAGTTCGCCACCCCAACCATCTTGATATCCACCTCTCCGGCCTCGAGCTACTCTTCACACCAACACCCATTCACCAAAACCTAGCACACTCGATCAACCCTACACCTCACACTGACTAAATGCTCAGACCCACTTCAAAACTAGGGTTAACTGAAGAAATTTAAAACTGTACTTACTCTAATCAGTTTTAAATTCATCTCTTATTTTTCTGAGGATCACTGATCCTTACTCTATAACTCAGGAGAGTTTTGAGTTTTCTTAATCTACAGATTTCAAGAATTTGCACAAAAATCATATTTTTATTCAAGAACAAACAGTAAAGGAAACAATACTCTAAAATTCCTATTACTTGATTTAAAAATCAAGTTCCAGTAAATGCTTCAAGTTTATAGAACTGGATTTCAATGTTAATATGACTGCATTTAATCAAGATCAACATAAAGTGGTATTACTTATTTTTATAGAGATATCACTTTGTAATTTAACTTCTTCTAATAATTTTTTTTTTAAAACCTTATCTTAAGGGAATAAACACATTACTTTCTAAGTTTAAACACTAATCCATAATCAGCAAACCTTTTAATTATTTTAAAACCCAGATGTTATCTCAATTTAGATCAATGGTAGGGAATTTTTAAATAAAATGATAAATCTGGGAACACAGCAAAGTAAAATCAACATGCACATTCAATCTTATATAAGCACACAAACATATTTATCTCAACATTTAACAAGCAACCTATTTATAGTTTAAGATATAAATGTTACTCACCATTTCAATGCAGACCACTGTTGTTCTTTGAATTTTGCAGAAACACCAAAAATGCAGGCTTTATAAAAATGCAGGTGCTTTCTCTGATTCTCAAATCTGAGTTGAATTCCTGATGAAATGCTCATGCTTCTACTCTAATTACTTGCATGCAAATGCTAGTTCAACCAAGGTTTAAAACAGTGCAGACTTCATCCATTCCAGGTTTCAAAATAGAGTGCAGGCCCTTTATTTGATTTTGAAGAAATGCAGATTTTACTTTGATTTGAGGGGTTACAGATTTGAATATGGTTTTGGATATGCAGAAGTTGGTTTTGAATATGCAGGTTTATGAAAGATTATTTTGATGAAGAAGGTATTTGATTTTGAAGAGGTGGAGTATGCAGATGTTTGAACATGGTTTAAATTATGCAAATTGATTTTTAATATGAAGATGGATATGATTTTAGAAGTTTTGAAGATTTATTTTGATCAAGGAATGAAAATGTTATATGAAATGAAGATGCAAACTATACAAATGTATTTCATATTTAATAAAAGAAAAGAAAAATAAAAACTAAAATTTACACTTGTCAATTTTTTACAACACTTGTCAATTTAAATGCATATGAATCTAACACATGTATTTCCTTTAAAAGTAGTTAGTATTTATTTACAAGTTAATGCATGTGTTTTTAGTTTAATATAACTTGTTAGTTTATATTAGATATGTGTATGAATTTATAAATGAAAACAAACCATGTTTACAAATAAACTTATACATATAAAAATTAAAACAATTAATATTTTATACTTGGGAATTTTAATTTAAACACTTTTATATTTTTCTTATCAATTTTAAAATCATATATTTATTTATGAAATAGTTTTAAAACTCAATACTAATTAAAAACAAAATTTCCAATTTATAATGTATATATATTAGAATTTTAAAACATGATTTAATTATTAAATTTAAACCAAAATCATTTGTTTAATTTTGAAAAGCTTAAATATTAATAAAACAAATTTTCCAATTTACTACAAATATTAAAACTAGAAAAATATACTTTACTTATTAAAATTAAAACAATACCCATCTATTTAAAATATAAACCAAATATTTGTATTGTAAATAGAAATCAATTTATTATTTTTAAAAGATAAAATAACCAATTTAAATATTTATTGAAGAAGATTATTAAATTTATTTGAATAGTTATTAACAGATTATCAATATCAATTTAATTTTTAACACAGATTATTAAATTGATATTGTTAAAAATTCCGGGATATTACAATCCTTCCCCCTTAAAAGAATTTCGTCCTCGAAATTTAAAACAAAGGTAATTTAATAATCTCATTAAATTTTAAATTTTAAACACAAGCATATATCAAACATATGCTAACAATCAAAACAACCAATTCAAACAAATCTAATTATCCACACAAAATCTGGATAGAATTTTTATGGAGTTTTCCCAGGTATATATATATATACCGGAATACTCGCTCTAGAGAATCCAAACAAACAATACTATGAAGCTACAAAGCTCCTATACAACTATATCTATAACACTAGACAAGATATCAGACTACAAACGAGTCTGACTCAACAACCAAAACTCCAAAACTGCTGGTTTCACAACCAGAGATAGATCACACACGTACTCCCTCAGAGATACGTGAAACTCAACGAATCCCAGTTATCCAAACCGGCAATTCAATCCTGTAGATCAATCACTTATCCTCCAAGATCACAGAAAAGATCCAAAACACTTCAGAGCTATCTTCTTAGACTTACCCAAACCTATAGCTCACCTTTGATCGGAGAAAACTGATCCAAAATTAAATTTCCGACTTCAGAGTCCAAATCCCTCCGACTCTTATCCACAAAACTCTTCAGACAATCCTGGGCTGTCTATAAACTTACTGATCAGCTCAACCTTCGCTGATGCTTCTAGAAACAAACTAGACCAATCAACACAACAAAATGATCTCCTTAAGATCAATCAAAACCAACAACTCAAACTCTACTCCTCAACATTAGAAGACAACAACTCACTCCTCCTGTCCGGGAAAGAAAAAGCAGATACACTTCCCAACTGCTTCCGCTGCTCAACTCTGATCCAAAGTAGAAGAGAATGCTGAAGAAGAACACAAGCACAACAGGACAC
Source organism: Allium cepa (assembly GCA_030765085.1). NCBI lineage: Eukaryota > Viridiplantae > Streptophyta > Magnoliopsida > Asparagales > Amaryllidaceae > Allium > Allium cepa. The sequence continues at coordinate 552,510,141 of CM060942.1, forward strand.
ACCCCAGAGATATGATTCAACAAATACATAAGAAACATTCAGAAATTCCTCCAAAACTCTGAGCTGCTACACCAACTCAATCTCCTTGAAACCATCCTACTATTAAGCTGAACCACCGGTTCCACTCCTGGAATTCCAGTCGATAAGAAAGCTCAATCTCCAGATGCGAACCAAACTCTGACTTCCTGAAGATATCCAGAAAAACTCAGATAACCCAAGAGAACACTCAAACAATCGCAAGTCACTTTTGCGAACAATCCAAACCAAATCCAAGGAAAACTGTTCTTCCTTAACCAAACAGAACAGCTTACACTTAACTGGCCAACCCATCGAAGAAACAGGTCCACTTAACTGCTTCTGAACTCCACTTCAGGAAAACTGCTAAGCCAGAAGATCTCTCGCCAACACCGAGAACACTACAAACTGCACTGCTTCCACAGATGCCAAAGAATTCCAAAACCAAGCCCTCCGAGAAACTCGGTCCTCAAAGCAAACAGAAACACCAACTGAACACAGCTACAATACTGAAGCAGACTCACCTCCTTAAATTGTTCCAAAGAAAACATCTTCGGGAACATCCATAGTCACTGCATCTCATCACGCAGCTACTATTTCCTGAGATATTCAAAATACCATTACTCACTTCTGCTCAATCAACAAATCCAAATTCTGCTCATCCAACTTCAGAAATGAACTCCGAACCTTAACAGGTTTCCTTCAGAGATCAATGAAGTCCTTCATCACTACAGAACTCACTCGAGACGGTATTAGGTCTACAGTCTCGACAAATACACTTCCATCCTCATCCATTCAAACTCCAACCAATGGTAGTAATCGTGATACACACACTACTACCCCATCTACCTTTATAACTTATATTGGAAAACCTGAACAGGTAACCCAACAGATAGGTAGAAATATATATATATATATATATATATATATGTTATATATAAAAATTACAAATAAGCTCTCTCCAGAAAGACACCACTACAGAGCCTAGGTATTCACTCAACCTAATGCTCCCTAAAGAAAGATACACTGTAGAGCCTAGGTATTCACTCAGCCTAATGCTCTGATACCAAGTGCAACGACCCGACTTTCCACTCTCGGAAAATCGCATCATCTTTAAGAAAGAAAGGGATAGAAAAGAGAATAGAAAGAAGAGAAGAAAGAAACAACATCAGAATCTTACACAGCGGAACAAATAAATTATATTAATAACATAAATATTACATAGTTTACAACCAATATCAGAGTACACAGATATACAACACATACTAGGCAGTTATAAACACATGTCTAGTTATACAACTCAATACAACAACTCAGAGAACACACAGCGGAAAACTATAGATATCTACACGCGGAAGCCTCCTGCTCCATTGCTCCTCCACAATTCGTCAAAGATAACCTGAATCCTAACCTGAATTCCCTTGACTACTCATAAAAATTTGAGTACCCAAAAGTTTATGAAAAACAAAAATAAACTCTGGGTCAGACATGGGTCTGGTGTGAGTAACAGGTTAAAGTTGCTTAACTTTTAAAAATTCTTTGAAAATAAAGGTATCACGTAAGACTTCCCACACATAAACATGGAAAAGTTTTTACCTTACACTAACCAAAACATTTGATTGGAAATCCGATGATATTATAATAGTGTCTAGGGTTTTCAAATAAATAAGAAATAGCCGAAATTGTTACATTCATTAAATTCCAGCCACTAGCCACAAATGTGGGTAATACAATCAAAACCGTTGGCACTTATTGGATTTTGGATTCCATACAATGGCAGGGCTACTGGGGTACCGCCCGGCACAGTACATGGCCTAGATCAATGTACCGAGGATCACTCCCGACCCCCCGCAACACAAAGCCGGACCCATTCCTTACTGAATAGTTCCGAACAAGACAACCCCGTGGTTGTAGCTAGCAACCACCCACACAGCCGAATATAAAGGGACTTCTAGACAGGAATCAATCTTGCTCTCCAGTGGGTGCGACCCACGAAGCTTTGCTGCACCTCCCCTGTTTTAGCCATTCCCGGTTGATGAGGCTTGAGGCTACGATTACCTTTATAGGGCATATTACTTAGAATGCTCATCGTCCACTTGACGATGTTCTGAAATCATTCAATCCATACAAGTTCGTTCCGGGTTCGAACGAAACCGAAGGCATTATCTCGTTACACTCATTATTGGAATCACCCACAGAGTTAACGACAATAACCCTTGCACTCTGATTCACCATCTCGAATCTATAAGAACTAATTCCGTCAACTCATTACGGAATCACCCACAGAGTTATACTGACTCATAGTCCTTACACCTCGAGTCTTCACAAAGCTCCACTTTGAATTCACGACCTAACGTTATTTGGAATCGATGTGGTTTTCGGATATCCAAATATGGAAACCCAATCCCGGTCTCATCGAAAACCAAAGCGTGTCTTTTAAGGTCCAAGTTGTTTTAAAGGTTTTTAAAACAATTCAGTTATAGTATCTATGTACACACAAATAGATAATTCATAAATCACAACTGATAATCAACATTATCACATAACAGGTAATCCACATCATCAATATCAAATAGATATACCATATATCATCATTACAATAGATAACCTATGTTATCATCACAATACAATCAAACATCCATACCACACAATATCTTTTATCTCATTACTGAGATCACAAAACATCCAAGTCAATCAATGACATCCATTCATACATAAGCAAAGATTTACTCATACCATAATATAATTAATTTAAAACGAATTAAATTAACTATCTCTATCTCTAATTAATTTAAAATGAATGAAATTAATTACTTCATCTTTAATTAATAAATTAATTACTCCATCAATACAAATCTTGCTTACTCAATCATTTAATTGATTACAATCAATTTATTAATCCATTATTAATCACCTAAATTAATCACTCTTGATTAATTACTCTTAATTACATTTATGTAATTATTCTCAATTAATTTCACAAATTAATTATCCTCAACTAAACAGTAATTAACCTTTAATTACTTTAATTCATTAATTAATCATAATCAATTACATTAATCCTTAATTAATTACATTAATTAATTACCTTTAATTATCTATTATTGATTAATTAATCTTAATTAGTCAACTTTAATTACATCATTAATTAAAATAATTAATGATCCTTAATTATTTCTTAAATTAATTACCTTAAATAATTAACTAACTTAATTACTATATTAAACCAAATTAATTATCCTTAAATTAATTTCTTAATTAATTATTTGATTAATTACTAAATAATTAATCCAAATTATCTCATACTTAAACATCTCCACTTAATTACAATCATGTAATTATTAATTAATTACTTAACTAAGTAATTTCCAAAACATTAATTACATAAAGTAATTATTTACAAAACCAAGTGTTTAAAACTAATTAAACATAATTAATTAAATTAAACAATCTCATCCAATTAAATAAATTACATTAAGTAATTAATTCTTAATTACTTTATCAAGTAATTACTCAAGCCATTCATAATTTATTATTATTAAATTAATTAATCTAATTAATTATGAAAATTAACCATATTAATTAATTGTCAAATAATCCTGGTTAATGACCTTCATTAACCATCTTCACATTATTTTACAAGGTAATTAACTTAAATTAATTACAAATTAAATTATCTTTAATCATTCATTAATTAAAGTTAATTATTAAATTAATTAACCTTAATTTAAAACTTAACTACATAATTAATATTCATTTATCGTTAATTAATAACTTAATTAATGATCTTAATTTTAAATTGATTAACCATTAATCAATTATTAATTCCAAATTTAATTAATTAATCACATTAGTTAATTAACCTTAATTACCTTGTTAATTAAATTCTAAAACATAAATCTAAATTTAAATTTCAAAATAAAATATAACTTAACTATGTTTAAAACAATTTAATTCAAAACTAATTACTTTTGAAATTACCCTTAAATTTCAATTTAAATTCAAGTTTAAAATAGAAAATTTTTAAACTTATCAATATTTAAATAAATTTGAAACTTCTTTTTAAATTGCCAATCAAACAAATACTATATATGAAAGTTAATTTCATTTCAAACCTTTAATAACTTAATCTTCACTTTCATTTAAAACTTCAATTTAAACCTTCTTTAAAATTTAAACCTGAAATTCAAATTAAACTTTTAAATTTTCAGATTTTAAATAACCTCAAATCCACTCATATTTCTAAATCTCATTTCTAAAAATGTTTAAACTATTTTATCAAACCAATGGTTAATTAAGTTTAAATTTCTAAAACTTAAATTTCTGTTTCAAAAACTGGAGTTTGAATTTGAATCAAAAGTTCAAACCTGAATTTGAATTTTAACCTAAACCTTAATTTAATCCTAACTACAGATTTTTAAAAAGTTTAAATCCAGATTTAAAAAAAAAATAGGTCTGTAAACTTAAGCCTGTCAATTACAGTTCAACCCGAGACTTCCCTAATTTTACTTCGGGTTTTATGCTTTCCTACTTCGAGTTACTAACCTACTTACTTCGAGTAAAACACAAACCTACCCTAACCTTTCCCCTGAAACATCCCAAACCCAACAGTTCACCAGAGTTTCCATGGCCGCCACCTCTGCTGATCTTCTCAGGTGATCAAGCCACAACCAGAAACCCCTCAACCCTTTAACACCAACACAAGATCAACCAAATAAACAGAAATTCAAAAATTGGTTCTGAAATCCCAAATTCAAAACTTGGAATTTTTTTACAGGTTTCAACTCAAAACCTGTCAACGTCCGTAGTTCGCCACCCCGACCATCTTGATATCCACCTCTCCGGCCTCGAGCTACTCTTCACACCAACACCCATTCACCAAAAACTAGCACACTCGATCAACCCTACACCTCACACTGACTAAATGCTCAGACCCACTTCAAAACTAGGGTTAACTGAAGAAATTTAAAACTGTACTTACTCTAATCAGTTTTAAATTCATCTCTTATTTTTCTGAGGATCACTGATCCTTACTCTATAACTCAGGAGAGTTTTGAGTTTTCTTAATCTACAGATTTCAAGAATTTGCACAAAAATCATATTTTTATTCAAGAACAAACAGTAAAGGAAACAATACTCTAAAATTCCTATTACTTGATTTAAAAATCAAGTTCCAGTAAATGCTTCAAGTTTATAAAACTGGATTTCAATGTTAATATGACTGGATTTAATCAAGATCAACATAAAGTGGTATTACTTATTTTTACAGAGATATCACTTTGTAATTTAACTTCTTCTAATATTTTTTTTTTAAAACCTTATCTTAAGGGAATAAACACATTACTTTCTAAGTTTAAACACTGATCCATAATCAGCAAACCTTTTAATTATTTTAAAACCCAGATGTTATCTCAATTTAGATCAATGGTAGGGAATTTTTAAATAAAATGATAAATCTGGGAACACAGAAAAGTAAAATCAACATGCACATTCAATCTTATATAAGCACACAAACATATTTATCTCAACATTTAACAAGCAACCTATTTATAGTTTAAGATATAAATGTTACTCACCATTTCAATGCAGACCGCTGTTGTTCTTTGAATTTTGCAGAAACACCAAAAATGCAGGCTTTATAAAAATGCAGGTGCTTTCTCTGATTCTCAAATCTGAGTTGAATTCCTGATGAAATGCTCATGCTTCTACTCTAATTACTTGCATGCAAATGCTAGTTCAACCAAGGTTTAAAACAGTGCAGACTTCATCCATTCCAGGTTTCAAAATAGAGTGCAGGCCCTTTATTTGATTTTGAAGAAATGCAGATTTTACTTTGATTTGAGGGGTTGCAGATTTGAATATGGTTTTGGATATGCAGAAGTTGGTTTTGAATATGCAGGTTTATGAAAGATTATTTTGATGAAGAAGGTATTTGATTTTGAAGAGGTGGAGTATGCAGATGTTTGAACATGGTTTAAATTATGCAAATTGATTTTTAATATGAAGATGGATATGATTTTAGAAGTTTTGAAGATTTATTTTGATTAAGGAATGAAAATGTTATATGAAATGAAGATGCAAACTATACAAATGTATTTCAGATTTAATAAAAGAAAAGAAAAACAAAAACTAAAATTTACACTTGTCAATTTTTTACAACACTTGTCAATTTAAATGCATATGAATCTAACATATGTATTTCCTTTAAAAGTAATTAGTATTTATTTACAAGTTAATGCATGTGTTTTTAGTTTAATATGACTTGTTAGTTTATATTAGATATGTGTATGAATTTATAAATGAAAACAAACCATGTTTACAAATAAACTTATACATATAAAAATTAAAACAATTAATATTTTATACTTGGGAATTTTAATTTAAACACTTTTATATTTTTCTTATCAATTTTAAAATCATATATTTATTTATGAAATAGTTTTAAAACTCAATACTAATTAAAAACAAAAATTCCAATTTATAATGTATATATATTAGAATTTTAAAACATGATTTAATTATTAAATTTAAACCAAAATCATTTGTTTAATTTTGAAAAGCTTAAATATTAATAAAACAAATTTTCCAATTTACTACAAATACTAAAACTAGAAAAATATACTTTACTTATTAAAATTAAAACAATACCCATCTATTTAAAATATAAACCAAATATTTGTATTGTAAATAGAAATCAATTTATTATTTTTAAAAGATAAAATAACCATATGCTAACATATGCTAACAATCAAAACATATGCTAACAATCAAAACAACCAAATAACACTAGACTAACAATCAAACCAAATAACCATATTATTTTAAATTTTAAACACAAGCATATATCAAACATATGCTAACAATCAAAACAACCAATTCAAACAAATCTAATTATCCACACAAAATCTGGATAGAATTTTTATCGAGTTTTCCCAGGTATATATATATACCGGAATACTCGCTCTAGAGAATCCAAACAAACAATACTATGAAGCTACAAAGCTCCTATACAACTATATCTATAACACTAGACAAGATATCAGACTACAAACGAGTCTAACTCAACAACCAAAACTCCAAAACTGCTGGTTTCACAACCAGAGATAGATCACATACGTACTCCCTCAGAGATACGTGAAACTCAACGAATCCCAGTTATCCAAACTGGCAATTCAATCCTGTAGATCAATCACTTATCCTCCAAGATCACAGAAAAGATCCAAAACACTTCAGTGCTAGCTTCTCAGACTTACCCAAACCTATAGCTCACCTTTGATCGGAGAAAACTTATCCAAAATTAAATTTCCGACTTCAGAGTCCAAATCCCTCCGACTCTTATCCACAAAACTCTTCAGACAATCCTGGGCTATCTACAAAATTACTGATCAGCTCAACTGTAACGATCCTAAATTTTGAACAATTTAAATTGTGAATATTTAATTAATTTTAAATATTTGAATGATAATTTAAATTGAATTTCCAATATAACAATGAAATTGGTGATTAAATTTTAAAATTTAATCTATACAAAGCTGAATAAAAATTTAAACTTGACTTTGGAGTTGAAATTGAATATTAAATTTGTATTATAAATTTAAACTAATGACTTAAGAAAAAAAAACTTGGATATAAGGATTATTTCTTATGTAAATTAATAGTTGAATTAAAATTTGGATTTGAAACTATGAGGCTATTTGAATTTTTCAAGTTAATATGAAGAACATATTTGAATTTAAAAATTTGAGCTTGAAGTTTGTAAATTTATTTAAATTCCCTTCAAAATTTTTGTTTAAGGAATTAGGTGGGCTTTACAACTTTCTTAGCCCATGGTTTTGCTTAAGTAGTGATATTATCTAAGGCTATACTCGATCCCTTCTCTATTTCATTCGTAACCCTAAATTTTTAACGAAAGAAAATTTATGGCGGCCCTGTCTCTCTCGTCTTCCTCTTCACTTCCAAACTAGGGCTTCAATTTCTGCTTCGAGTTCGATGCTTCAACTCGCTCGCGGCATCTTCAACAATTAGGGCTTCAGCTCTTCGTCTCTAAATTAGGGCTTGCGATCATATTTGGGGCTTTCGTTCAGTAGCGTTCGTTGTTCCAAAGCAGGGTTTTTGCGAAGCTCCGACATCGTCTTCTACCCAGCTAGAAAAGGTGAGTCTTTGGCTCACGGTTGATTTTAATGCAAGTGTTTGGATTTGTTGACTTGAATGCTTGGTTGCATGCTATGTTTTTGGGTGAAATATTAAAATTTAATTTAGTTTTAAAAAAAAAAATTAAAACAGTTTGCAGGGTTTTATAACAGAGAAGTTGCAGTTTTTTTTAGTTAAGTGAATTCATATTTTTTTTAGTTAGAATCTGATTTAAATGGAAGTTAAATCTAATTTCAAATAAGGTTTTAAGTTCAAAGTTCTAAAAAAAATGGAACTTTTAAATATATAAGTTTTGAAGGTTGCATGTTGTTATTTCCAGTTGCACTTACCCCTTAGATGCACTATGTCTTGCATTTAGTCTGTACTGGTGTACATCTTAGTTTGCATTCCTCCTGAGTTCATATATATTGTTCTTGTACATATATATATACACAAGTATACATGCAATTGCTTCACTGTTTATTTTCTGCACCACTTGCATGTTACCTAAAGTTTGTTATGCTATCATTCATTCATGTGTATAACTGGTTTGGTGTTGCATCCATTGTGATATTTGTAGTAGCACCGTGCTTGAATCATTTTTGCCATCTTCACTCTGCAGTATAGCCTGTCACACCTGTTATACTTCATTCCTTGACTTGTTTGGTTTCTGTTCTCGGTTGATTTGCAATTGCATTTTCATAGTTGCTGCCCAGATTTGTTCTTGCTGTCATGTTCCATGCATTTGAGCTCTTTGAGTTGCAGTGTTTCATCACTTGATGTCTTTGATTATTTGGTCTGCACTTTATGTTGCAGTTGGACCTGCATTCGTTATTGTTTATGCCCTTGTGTCTGTGTGTGTGGTGCCATGTTTATGGTGCCCCCACCTTCATTTTTGATGACTTTGTGCAGTATCAGTGCCTTTGTGCACTTGTGTGTCTGGTCAGTAGCTTGTTCATGTGATTTTTGACTCGGTATTAAGATCTGACTTAGTTTGATTTCGTGTTTTCGATAGTTTGATTATCACGACACTGTTTATTTTTGGGTGTGTTGTATAGTAGAACTTGGGGAATTTTGATTTGTTGAGATTTTTGGTTTGCGGTTTTCAGTTTTGGATTTTCGTAACAACCGCAATGCATTCAGTTAATTATTTCTGAAAGTTTTGAAAAAAAACCGATTTAGAAAATGATTTTAACATATAAAATTGAATATCACTTATTATTATTTTCTGCATTTTGGGAAAACATAAAGATCTCTCCCCTTTACTATTTTCCCCTTTTGTTGTAATGGCTATGATTTTTCCACTTTCTGCTCCTCTTCCATGCTTTTTAAAATACATACTGAAAATGCAAAACACAAAACTTGAAGTCCAAACCAAACGGGTCCCAAGGATTTAAAACAATATCCCCAAAAGGTCTGTGCTAGCATGCACGAAGTGATTTTATGTTTCTACAGGCAAATCATTATCCCCTCATTTTATAGACTTAACAAATAACTGAAAGACGTAACACAATTTTAGTCAGAACCAACAGTTGCAGGAGCGCTGCTGCTTTGCCATATTAAATTTTTATATGTTCATCTCCAATGATTTCATTTTGGGATTTAAGTGGCACATTCCACCTGCTAATATTTGATGCTTCATGACACTGTCAATTACAGCTGATTTATTTTGTAAACTCCCTGATGCATTTCTGGACATTTCCCCCTCCCTGTTGCACCTCTGTGCATCCTACTGCACTGTGTCATCATTTGGCTCTGCGATTCATCGCTGTTGCCTCTGTGTTTGTTGTGTCTGCTGCTCCATGCACTTGTTTCACTCCCCTGTACACGATCAACTAGCATCTATGCCAGCTGCTGCATGCTTGTTGGCTTACTGTTTTTTTTTTCAAAATGGCACTGGTTTTTCCTTGAGCCTTTTCTTTGCAGTGATTTGTCTGATTTGCGCTTGCACGCGTGTTGGCGAGGCAGTGCACATGTGTGCAAAGTATACGTGTGTACTGCAGCCACACGGGATTGACAGATTTTAAAAATTGAAGTTGTTAATATGAAAACCCATAATAGATTTTGAATTGATTCATGTGATCCATTTTATTCAGTTCATTACAAATTTATTTACTTGAGTTAAGATTAATCCTGACTCGAGTGTTTTTGTGTTTTGCAATTAACGCTCGGGTCAGACCGAGTATTTTACAGCTTGAAGATTTTCAGGCCGCGAAGTTAGAGAGAGGGGATTTCGGCATTCACTAAAGTTTTCAGCAAAAATTTTCTTGTACTTTAAAATATAAATTGTTTCCGCTGTATAAAAATTTAATGTATTGTAAACTCTGATACTGGTATATAAAAGAAAAGTTTATTTATAAAATATATTATTGTTTCTGTGATTCTGTGGCTGATCTTGCTTATCTAGGTGAAATGTGATGGGGGGTTCTCGCTTCGCGGTTAGGTGGCGAACGGGAGACTCTTACCCCCACACGTCCTCTTTAAGGGGTTGGTTAGGCGTAAGCCGTGACAGTCGAAAGGCTGGCCGTAAAAGCAAGGTCTGGGGTACCATTGTTATGCCACGGTGGGTCTGGGATGGTTGCAAAGCCTACCAGTTTCCACTGGAGTGTCCCGTGACAAAAGTGGTATCAGAGCTTTGGTTTACACAAAGCTTAGTTTATGGCGTTTAATATGAATAGTTACTAGAACCACTTCAAAGAAAGTGTTTTCAAATCTAAAGAAGTTTAAAATTGTTTTCTTTAAAATAAAATGTATTTGAAAATTAGAATTATTTTGAAGATTCCCCTCTCTAAATTTTGGTTTGCGACCGTTTCTCTTCGGTGAGGTCTCGTTAGACTTGAGTTTCGATCATTCGGAAACTCATTATCGAATTTTTGAGAGTTATGGAAAATGAAACATGAGTTAAGAGAATTAATGAATTGGTTTAAATTGGCTTAAATCAAATATTTTGAATATCTTCAAAGTAGTAGTTGGAAAATAAAATGATATGTCAATTTGATTATAATCAAATGGATTATTGAACTATAACTTGGAAATTTAATTTTGAATTCTTTTGAAAATTGATTTCAAATGTTGTGAAGAACGATTTAGTAAATAAATGGATTATAAGTATTTAACTTATAATATGGATTTTGGGTATATAACTAAGTTATATGAATTGAACTGAATCAAATTAGTAAAGGAGATTATAAAACAAAGTTTATAAATAGAAATGTAATTTCTAAAGATGTTTATAAAATCCGCAAATGACTTATTTTGATAAGTAAATTATTGTAACTTATTAAAGGTGTTATATCTATGGTTTTGGACAATAAATGAGATATAAAAAGAGATATGAATCTAATGAAAATTTATAAGAGATTTAAATTGATGCAATGAAGAATTTGAATTTGAATGGGCATGGAAATAAGTTAAGTGGAAAACTTAATATTGGAAAGTTTGAAATCAGCTTAAAACTATGAATTAAGTTGAAGTTGAAAAACTTAAATGGGAATGTTTTTGGGAAGCAACACTATGAAATGAAGTAAATTCATTTTAAGTTGTTTTGAAATGTGTTTAAAAGAATGATTTCTTTTAAGAATGAAATATATATTTGATTTTGGTTTAAGTATATCAAATATTTTCAAAATGTTGAAAATAAATGGATTTGTAAATTACTTATTATTGAATGAGTATGGAAATATTTTCCAATATGAAACGAAAGGTTTGAAATTTTATCTTTTCAAGATAAAGTGAAAAGTAAATGTTTTGAGATTTTATCTTTTAAAGATAAATTGAAAAGTGAATATTTGAATTTGTTTCAAATGGCTAAGTGTGAAAATTATATATCTTGTAAAGATATTATTTTGAGAAATTTGAACACTTAGTTCAACTTGGAAATTTTTTTTCAAAGTGATTGAATTTTGAGTTAAATTGAGTTTAACTTTGACACACAAAAACAATGTAAGTTGAACTTTGAATTTTAAATGGATGATTTGGATTGTATGTCTAACGTCGTGAATTGACGACATATCAATTGATCTCTATTAAATATATATCTGTTGGTGGCGGAGAATTTATTCTCTTAGCTTAACACCCTTCTCTGAGACGTACGAGCTCAGAGGTTATATATCGATAGACATCAATTATGTGTTGAGGATTGACGATGTAACGTGAAATCCAAATCGAGTGTGAAGTCGATAATAAATTGGATTATGAATGTGAATTGGGTTTGAGATAATCTTAAAAATTTCCAAATCGACTTAGACGAAAATTTTAAATGGATAATGAAATGGAAAATTTGTGAATCCTCTATTTGTTATGGGTATGAAATATTGTGGTTTTCATAACGTATATGTGTGAATACGATTAATTCGAAAACCATTAGTTTGGAAAAGTAATTGCTGTGGAAAACTTATGTAAGTACATGAGTATGATATGTACTAAATGTGAAATGAAATATTATATATGTATGTATAATATTATGTTTTCCAAATTGAGGATATGGAAAAGTACCTTCCATTTAAACATTTGTGAAGGTTGTTGGAACTCGAGAAGAGTGTCCATTTGAAAATCGTAGCTACGTAGTATTTCCATTAGTTGGAATGTCCTTTTGGACTGGTATAGTGTGCTAGCGTAATTCGAGGGGCGTGATGCCTACGGTTACAAGCGATTCCACTGAGATAGTGGCGTAACCGCTGTGTAAACTGCAATCTACAAACCAAAGCGTAATTCGAGGGGCGAGATGCCTACGGTCACGAGCGATTCTACTGGGATAGTAGCGTAACCGCCGTGTGAACCGCGATCTTTGGCAACAACCATGGCGAAATTCAAGGGATGAGATATCCACAGTTACAAGCGACTCTACTGGGATAGTAGCGGAACCGCCGAGTAAACTGTGATCCATGGGGGAATGTGCTTTCCATATCCATTTTTAAAAGAATTTTTAAAAAGGTATTTTCACTGGGAATTGAAGCAAGTATATTTAGTACTTGGAGATTGTTAGACTTGCGCCTGGCCAGCGTATGCCTAATGTCTTTAAGAACGACAGTAGACTTGTTAAATTTCGAGTTACCAAGTATTTTCAAACTTTAAATAGAAAATCAATTATCTGAAATTAAAGTGACATAAATTCTAACCTAATGAATTAAGGAAGAGGATTTTTGAGATATTTTGGAAGTCCACAGCTTTGGAAAAGTTATACTATGTAAATTTCTTAAATGAAGAAGTTCAAATTTAAAATTTGGGTTTTGTAAGTTGAAAATTTTAGTAAAGATTTTTGTGTCTTGATTGTAGAAAATAATAGACAAATGAGTTAATAAACAAAGCTAGTGAGATAAAACAAATAGAATGAATCCTATACTTACTTATTTATTTTTAATAAGTTTCAAACTTGATTAATTTGAGTAGGGTATAAATATTGGTGAAATTTTAACAATCATTTTTCCTTACTTGTAATTTCGGGACGAAATTCTTTTAAGGAGGGGAGATTGTAACGATCCTAAATTTTGAACAATTTAAATTGTGAATATTTAATTAATTTTAAATATTTGAATGATAATTTAAATTGAATTTCCAATATAACAATGAAATTGGTGATTAAATTTTAAAATTTAATCTATACAAAGCTGAATAAAAATTTAAACTTGACTTTGGAGTTGAAATTGAATATTAAATTTGTATTATAAATTTAAACTAATGACTTAAGAAAAAAAAACTTGGATATAAGGATTATTTCTTATGTAAATTAATAGTTGAATTAAAATTTGGATTTGAAACTATGAGGCTATTTGAATTTTTCAAGTTAATATGAAGAACATATTTGAATTTAAAAATTTGAGCTTGAAGTTTGTAAATTTATTTAAATTCCCTTCAAAATTTTTGTTTAAGGAATTAGGTGGGCTTTACAACTTTCTTAGCCCATGGTTTTGCTTAAGTGCTGTGATATTATCTAAGGCTATACTCGATCCCTTCTCTATTTCATTCGTAACCCTAAATTTTTAACGAAAGAAAATTTATGGCGGCCCTGTCTCTCTCGTCTTCCTCTTCACTTCCAAACTAGGGCTTCAATTTCTGCTTCGAGTTCGATGCTTCAACTCGCTCGCGGCATCTTCAACAATTAGGGCTTCAGCTCTTCGTCTCTAAATTAGGGCTTGCGATCATATTTGGGGCTTTCGTTCAGTAGCGTTCGTTGTTCCAAAGCAGGGTTTTTGCGAAGCTCCGGCATCGTCTTCTACCCAGCTAGAAAAGGTGAGTCTTTGGCTCACGGTTGATTTTAATGCAAGTGTTTGGATTTGTTGACTTGAATGCTTGGTTGCATGCTATGTTTTTGGGTGAAATATTAAAATTTAATTTAGTTTTAAAAAAAAAAAATTAAAACAGTTTGCAGGGTTTTATAACAGAGAAGTTGCAGTTTTTTTTAGTTAAGTGAATTCATAATTTTTTTAGTTAGAATCTGATTTAAATGGAAGTTAAATCTAATTTCAAATAAGGTTTTAAGTTCAAAGTTTTAAAAAAAATGGAACTTTTAAATATATAAGTTTTGAAGGTTGCATGTTGTTATTTCCAGTTGCACTTACCCCTTAGATGCACTATGTCTTGCATTTAGTCTGTACTGGTGTACATCTTAGTTTGCATTCCTCCTGAGTTCATATATATTGTTCTTGTACATATATATATACACAAGTATACATGCAATTGCTTCACTGTTTATTTTCTGCACCACTTGCATGTTACCTAAAGTTTGTTATGCTATCATTCATTCATGTGTATAACTGGTTTGGTGTTGCATCCATTGTGATATTTGTAGTAGCACCGTGCTTGAATCATTTTTGCCATCTTCACTCTGCAGTATAGCCTGTCACACCTGTTATACTTCATTCCTTGACTTGTTTGGTTTCTGTTCTCGGTTGATTTGCAATTGCATTTTCATAGTTGCTGCCCAGATTTGTTCTTGCTGTCATGTTCCATGCATTTGAGCTCTTTGAGTTGCAGTGTTTCATCACTTGATGTCTTTGATTATTTGGTCTGCACTTTATGTTGCAGTTGGACCTGCATTCGTTATTGTTTATGCCCTTGTGTCTGTGTGTGTGGTGCCATGTTTATGGTGCCCCCACCTTCATTTTTGATGACTTTATGCAGTATCAGTGCCTTTGTGCACTTGTGTGTCTGGTCAGTAGCTTGTTCATGTGATTTTTGACTCGGTATTAAGATCTGACTTAGTTTGATTTCGTGTTTTCGATAGTTTGATTATCACGACACTGTTTATTTTTGGGTGTGTTGTATAGTAAAACTTGGGGAATTTTGATTTGTTGAGATTTTTGGTTTGCGGTTTTCAGTTTTGGATTTTCGTAACAACCGCAATGCATTCAGTTAATTATTTCTGAAAGTTTTGAAAAAAAACCGATTTAGAAAATGATTTTAACATATAAAATTGAATATCACTTATTATTATTTTCTGCATTTTGGGAAAACATAAAGATCTCTCCCCTTTACTATTTTCCCCTTTTGTTGTAATGGCTATGATTTTTCCACTTTCTGCTCCTCTTCCATGCTTTTTAAAATACATACTGAAAATGCAAAACACAAAACTTGAAGTCCAAACCAAACGGGTCCCAAGGATTTAAAACAATATCCCCAAAAGGTCTGTGCTAGCATGCACGAAGTGATTTTATGTTTCTACAGGCAAATCATTATCCCCTCATTTTATAGACTTAACAAATAACTGAAAGACGTAACACAATTTTAGTCAGAACCAACAGTTGCAGGAGCGCTGCTGCTTTGCCATATTAAATTTTTATATGTTCATCTCCAATGATTTCATTTTGGGATTTAAGTGGCACATTCCACCTGCTAATATTTGATGCTTCATGACACTGTCAATTACAGCTGATTTATTTTGTAAACTCCCTGATGCATTTCTGGACATTTCCCCCTCCCTGTTGCACCTCTGTGCATCCTACTGCACTGTGTCATCATTTGGCTCTGCGATTCATCGCTGTTGCCTCTGTGTTTGTTGTGTCTGCTGCTCCATGCACTTGTTTCACTCCCCTGTACACGATCAACTAGCATCTATGCCAGCTGCTGCATGCTTGTTGGCTTACTGTTTTTTTTTTCAAAATGGCACTGGTTTTGCCTTGAGCCTTTTCTTTGCAGTGATTTGTCTGATTTGCGCTTGCACGCGTATTGGCGAGGCAGTGCACATGTGTGCAAAGTATACGTGTGTACTGCAGCCACACGGGATTGACAGATTTTAAAAATTGAAGTTGTTAATATGAAAACCCATAATAGATTTTGAATTGATTCATGTGATCCATTTTATTCAGTTCATTACAAATTTATTTACTTGAGTTAAGATTAATCCTGACTCGAGTGTTTTTGTGTTTTGCAATTAACGCTCGGGTCAGACCGAGTATTTTACAGCTTGAAGATTTTCAGGCCGCGAAGTTAGAGAGAAGGGATTTCGGCATTCACTAAAGTTTTCAGCAAAATTTTTCTTGTACTTTAAAATATAAATTGTTTCCGCTGTATAAAAATTTAATGTATTGTAAACTCTGATACTGGTATATAAAAGAAAAGTTTATTTATAAAATATATTATTGTTTCTGTGATTCTGTGGCTGATCTTGCTTATCTAGGTGAAATGTGATGGGGGGTTCTCGCTTCGCGGTTAGGTGGCGAACGGGAGACTCTTACCCCCACACGTCCTCTTTAAGGGGTTGGTTAGGCGTAAGCCGTGACAGTCGAAAGGCTGGCCGTAAAAGCAAGGTCTGGGGTACCATTGTTATGCCACGGTGGGTCTGGGATGGTTGCAAAGCCTACCAGTTTCCACTGGAGTGTCCCGTGACAAAAGTGGTATCAGAGCTTTGGTTTACACAAAGCTTAGTTTATGGCGTTTAATATGAATAGTTACTAGAACCACTTCAAAGAAAGTGTTTTCAAATCTAAAGAAGTTTAAAATTGTTTTCTTTAAAATAAAAAGTATTTGAAAATTAGAATTATTTTGAAGATTCCCCTCTCTAAATTTTGGTTTGCGACCGTTTCTCTTCGGTGAGGTCTCGTTAGACTTGATTTTCGATCATTCGGAAACTCATTATCGAATTTTTGAGAGTTATGGAAAATGAAACATGAGTTAAGAGAATTAATGAATTGGTTTAAATTGGCTTAAATCAAATATTTTGAATATCTTCAAAGTAGTAGTTGGAAAATAAAATGATATGTCAATTTGATTATAATCAAATGGATTATTGAACTATAACTTGGAAATTTAATTTTGAATTCTTTTGAAAATTGATTTCAAATGTTGTGAAGAACGATTTAGTAAATAAATGGATTATAAGTATTTAACTTATAATATGGATTTTGGGTATATAACTAAGTTATATGAATTGAATTGAATCAAATTAGTAAAGGAGATTATAAAACAAAGTTTATAAATAGAAATGTAATTTCTAAAGATGTTTATAAAATCCGCAAATGACTTATTTTGATAAGTAAATTATTGTAACTTATTAAAGGTGTTATATCTATGGTTTTGGACAATAAATGAGATATAAAAAGAGATATGAATCTAATGAAAATTTATAAGAGATTTAAATTGATGCAATGAAGAATTTGAATTTGAATGGGCATGGAAATAAGTTAAGTGGAAAACTTAATATTGGAAAGTTTGAAATCAGCTTAAAACTATGAATTAAGTTGAAGTTGAAAAACTTAAATGGGAATGTTTTTGGGAAGCAACACTATGAAATGAAGTAAATTCATTTTAAGTTGTTTTGAAATGTGTTTAAAAGAATGATTTCTTTTAAGAATGAAATATATATTTGATTTTGGTTTAAGTATATCAAATATTTTCAAAATGTTGAAAATAAATGGATTTGTAAATTACTTATTATTGAATGAGTATGGAAATATTTTCCAATATGAAACGAAAGGTTTGAAATTTTATCTTTTCAAGATAAAGTGAAAAGTAAATGTTTTGAGATTTTATCTTTTAAAGATAAATTGAAAAGTGAATATTTGAATTTGTTTCAAATGGCTAAGTGTGAAAATCATATATCTTGTAAAGATATTATTTTGAGAAATTTGAACACTTAGTTCAACTTGGAAATTTTTTTTCAAAGTGATTGAATTTTGAGTTAAATTGAGTTTAACTTTGACACACAAAAACAATGTAAGTTGAACTTTGAATTTTAAATGGATGATTTGGATTGTATGTCTAACGTCGTGAATTGACGACATATCAATTGATCTCTATTAAATATATATCTGTTGGTGGCGGAGAATTTATTCTCTTAGCTTAACACCCTTCTCTGAGACGTACGAGCTCAGAGGTTATATATCGATAGACATCAATTATGTGTTGAGGATTGACGATGTAACGTGAAATCCAAATCGAGTGTGAAGTCGATAATAAATTGGATTATGAATGTGAATTGGGTTTGAGATAATCTTAAAAATTTCCAAATCGACTTAGAGGAAAATTTTAAATGGATAATGAAATGGAAAATTTGTGAATCCTCTATTTGTTATGGGTATGAAATATTGTGGTTTTCATAACGTATATGTGTGAATACGATTAATTCGAAAACCATTAGTTTGGAAAAGTAATTGCTGTGGAAAACTTATGTAAGTACATGAGTATGATATGTACTAAATGTGAAATGAAATATTATATATGTATGTATAATATTATGTTTTCCAAATTGAGGATATGGAAAAGTACCTTCCATTTAAACATTTGTGAAGGTTGTTGGAACTCGAGAAGAGTGTCCATTTGAAAATCGTAGCTACGTAGTATTTCCATTAGTTGGAATGTCCTTTTGGACTGGTATAGTGTGCTAGCGTAATTCGAGGGGCGAGATGCCTACGGTTACAAGCGATTCCACTGGGATAGTGGCGTAACCGCTGTGTAAACTGCAATCTACAAACCAAAGCGTAATTCGAGGGGCGAGATGCCTACGGTCACGAGCGATTCTACTGGGATAGTAGCGTAACCGCCGTGTGAACCGCGATCTTTGGCAACAACCATGGCGAAATTCAAGGGATGAGATATCCACAGTTACAAGCGACTCTACTGGGATAGTAGCGGAACCGCCGAGTAAACTGTGATCCATGGGGGAATGTGCTTTCCATATCCATTTTTAAAAGAATTTTTAAAAAGGTATTTTCACTGGGAATTGAAGCAAGTATATTTAGTACTTGGAGATTGTTAGACTTGCGCCTGGCCAGCGTATGCCTAATGTCTTTAAGAACGACAGTAGACTTGTTAAATTTCGAGTTACCAAGTATTTTCAAACTTTAAATAGAAAATCAATTATCTGAAATTAAAGTGACATAAATTCTAACCTAATGAATTAAGGAAGAGGATTTTTGAGATATTTTGGAAGTCCACAGCTTTGGAAAAGTTATACTATGTAAATTTCTTAAATGAAGAAGTTCAAATTTAAAATTTGGGTTTTGTAAGTTGAAAATTTTAGTAAAGATTTTTGTGTCTTGATTGTAGAAAATAATAGACAAATGAGTTAATAAACAAAGCTAGTGAGATAAAACAAATAGAATGAATCCTATACTTACTTATTTATTTTTAATAAGTTTCAAACTTGATTAATTTGAGTAGGGTATAAATATTGGTGAAATTTTAACAATCATTTTTCCTTACTTGTAATTTCGGGACGAAATTCTTTTAAGGAGGGGAGATTGTAACGATCCTAAATTTTGAACAATTTAAATTGTGAATATTTAATTAATTTTAAATATTTGAATGATAATTTAAATTGAATTTCCAATATAACAATGAAATTGGTGATTAAATTTTAAAATTTAATCTATACAAAGCTGAATAAAAATTTAAACTTGACTTTGGAGTTGAAATTGAATATTAAATTTGTATTATAAATTTAAACTAATGACTTAAGAAAAAAAAAACTTGGATATAAGGATTATTTCTTATGTAAATTAATAGTTGAATTAAAATTTGGATTTGAAACTATAAGGCTATTTGAATTTTTCAAGTTAATATGAAGAACATATTTGAATTTAAAAATTTGAGCTTGAAGTTTGTAAATTTATTTAAATTCCCTTCAAAAATTTTGTTTAAGGAATTAGGTGGGCTTTACAACTTTCTTAGCCCATGGTTTTGCTTAAGTGCTGTGATATTATCTAAGGCTATACTCGATCCCTTCTCTATTTCATTCGTAACCCTAAATTTTTAACGAAAGAAAATTTATGGCGGCCCTGTCTCTCTCGTCTTCCTCTTCACTTCCAAACTAGGGCTTCAATTTCTGCTTCGAGTTCGATGCTTCAACTCGCTCGCGGCATCTTCAACAATTAGGGCTTCAGCTCTTCGTCTCTAAATTAGGGCTTGCGATCATATTTGGGGCTTTCGTTCAGTAGCGTTCGTTGTTCCAAAGCAGGGTTTTTGCGAAGCTCCGGCATCGTCTTCTACCCAGCTAGAAAAGGTGAGTCTTTGGCTCACGGTTGATTTTAATGCAAGTGTTTGGATTTGTTGACTTGAATGCTTGGTTGCATGCTATGTTTTTGGGTGAAATATTAAAATTTAATTTAGTTTTTTAAAAAAAAAAATTAAAACAGTTTGCAGGGTTTTATAACAGAGAAGTTGCAGTTTTTTTTAGTTAAGTGAATTCATATTTTTTTTAGTTAGAATCTGATTTAAATGGAAGTTAAATCTAATTTCAAATAAGGTTTTAAGTTCAAAGTTTTAAAAAAAAATGGAACTTTTAAATATATAAGTTTTGAAGGTTGCATGTTGTTATTTCCAGTTGCACTTACCCCTTAGATGCACTATGTCTTGCATTTAGTCTGTACTGGTGTACATCTTAGTTTGCATTCCTCCTGAGTTCATATATATTGTTCTTGTACATATATATATACACAAGTATACATGCAATTGCTTCACTGTTTATTTTCTGCACCACTTGCATGTTACCTAAAGTTTGTTATGCTATCATTCATTCATGTGTATAACTGGTTTGGTGTTGCATCCATTGTGATATTTGTAGTAGCACCGTGCTTGAATCATTTTTGCCATCTTCACTCTGCAGTATAGCCTGTCACACCTGTTATACTTCATTCCTTGACTTGTTTGGTTTCTGTTCTCGGTTGATTTGCAATTGCATTTTCATAGTTGCTGCCCAGATTTGTTCTTGCTGTCATGTTCCATGCATTTGAGCTCTTTGAGTTGCAGTGTTTCATCACTTGATGTCTTTGATTATTTGGTCTGCACTTTATGTTGCAGTTGGACCTGCATTCGTTATTGTTTATGCCCTTGTGTCTGTGTGTGTGGTGCCATGTTTATGGTGCCCCCACCTTCATTTTTGATGACTTTATGCAGTATCAGTGCCTTTGTGCACTTGTGTGTCTGGTCAGTAGCTTGTTCATGTGATTTTTGACTCGGTATTAAGATCTGACTTAGTTTGATTTCGTGTTTTCGATAGTTTGATTATCACGACACTGTTTATTTTTGGGTGTGTTGTATAGTAAAACTTGGGGAATTTTGATTTGTTGAGATTTTTGGTTTGCGGTTTTCAGTTTTGGATTTTCGTAACAACCGCAATGCATTCAGTTAATTATTTCTGAAAGTTTTGAAAAAAAACCGATTTAGAAAATGATTTTAACATATAAAATTGAATATCACTTATTATTATTTTCTGCATTTTGGGAAAACATAAAGATCTCTCCCCTTTACTATTTTCCCCTTTTGTTGTAATGGCTATGATTTTTCCACTTTCTGCTCCTCTTCCATGCTTTTTAAAATACATACTGAAAATGCAAAACACAAAACTTGAAGTCCAAACCAAACGGGTCCCAAGGATTTAAAACAATATCCCCAAAAGGTCTGTGCTAGCATGCACGAAGTGATTTTATGTTTCTACAGGCAAATCATTATCGCCTCATTTTATAGACTTAACAAATAACTGAAAGACGTAACACAATTTTAGTCAGAACCAACAGTTGCAGGAGCGCTGCTGCTTTGCCATATTAAATTTTTATATGTTCATCTCCAATGATTTCATTTTGGTATTTAAGTGGCACATTCCACCTGCTAATATTTGATGCTTCATGACACTGTCAATTACAGCTGATTTATTTTGTAAACTCCCTGATGCATTTCTGGACATTTCCCCCTCCCTGTTGCACCTCTGTGCATCCTACTGCACTGTGTCATCATTTGGCTCTGCGATTCATCGCTGTTGCCTCTGTGTTTGTTGTGTCTGCTGCTCCATGCACTTGTTTCACTGCCCTGTACACGATCAACTAGCATCTATGCCAGCTGCTGCATGCTTGTTGGCTTACTGTTTTTTTTTTTTCAAATTGGCACTGGTTTTGCCTTGAGCCTTTTCTTTGAAGTGATTTGTCTGATTTGCGCTTGCACGCGTGTTGGCGAGGCAGTGCACATGTGTGCAAAGTATACGTGTGTACTGCAGCCACACGGGATTGACAGATTTTAAAAATTGAAGTTGTTAATATGAAAACCCATAATAGATTTTGAATTGATTCATGTGATCCATTTTATTCAGTTCATTACAAATTTATTTACTTGAGTTAAGATTAATCCTGACTCGAGTGTTTTTGTGTTTTGCAATTAACGCTCGGGTCAGACCGAGTATTTTACAGCTTGAAGATTTTCAGGCCGCGAAGTTAGAGAGAGGGGATTTCGGCATTCACTAAAGTTTTCAGCAAAATTTTTCTTGTACTTTAAAATATAAATTGTTTCCGCTGTATAAAAATTTAATGTATTGTAAACTCTGATACTGGTATATAAAAGAAAAGTTTATTTATAAAATATATTATTGTTTCTGTGATTCTGTGGCTGATTCTGTTTAAATGTTATAAACTAAATAACAATCCGTCATTTTGAACGTTTCTAGCTGGTTTAATTACCGACTAGAGGCGGTCAGAGCGGCGGGTCGTGACATCAACCTTCGCTGATGCTTCTAGAAACAAACTAGACCAATCAACACAACAAAATGATCTCTTCAAGATCAATCAAAACCAACAACTCAAACTCTACTCCTCAACATCAGAAGACAACAACTCACTCCTCCTGTCCGGGAAAGAAAAAGTAGATACACTTCCCAACTGCTTCCGCTGCTCAACTCTGATCCAAAGTAGAAGAGAATGCTGAAGAAGAACACAAGCACAACAGGACAACACACCCCAGAGATATGATTCAACAAATCCATAACAAACATTCAGAAATTCCTCCAAAACTTTGAGCTGCTACACCAACTCAATCTCCTTGAAACCATCCTACTATTAAGCTGAACCACCGGTTCCACTTCTGGAATTCCAGTCGATAAGAAAGCTCAATCTCCAGATGCGAACCAAACTCTGACTTCCTGAAGATATCCAGAAAAACTCAAATAACCCAAGAGAACACTCAAACAATCGCAAGTCACTTTTGTGAACAATTCAAACCAAATCCAAGGAAAACTGTTCTTCCTTAACCAAACAGAACAGCTTACACTTAACTGGCCAACCCATCGAAGAAACAGGTCCACTTAACTGCTTCTGAACTCCACTTCAGGAAAACTGCTTAGCCAGAAGATCTCTCGCCAACACCGAGAACACTCCAAACTGCACTGTTGCCACAGATGCCAAAGAATTCCAAAACCAAGCCCTCCGAGAAACTCGGTCCTCAAAGCAAACAGAAACACCAACTGAACACAGCTACAATACTGAAGCAGACTCACCTCCTTAACTTGTTCCAAAGAAAACATCTTCGGGAACATCCATAGTCACTGCATCTCATCACGCAGCTACTATTTCCTGAGATATTCAAAATACCATTACTCACTTCTCCTCAATCAACAAATCCAAATTCTGCTCATCCAACTTCAGAAATGAACTTCGAACCTTAACAGGTTTCCTTCAGAGATCAATGAAGTCCTTCATCACTACAGAACTCACTCGAGACGGTATTAGGTCCACAGTCTCGAAAAATACACTTCCAACCTCATCCATTCAAACTCCAACCAATGGTAGTAATCGTGATACACACACTACTACCCCATCTACCTTTATAACTTATATTGGAAAACCTGAACAGGTAACCCAACAGATAGGTAGAAATATATATATATATATATATATACGTTATATATAAAAATTACAAATAAGCTCTCTCCAGAAAGACACCACTACAGAGCCTAGGTATTCACTCAACCTAATGCTCCCTAAAGAAAGATACACTGTAGAGCCTAGGTATTCACTCAGCCTAATGCTCTGATACCAAGTGCAACGACCCGACTTTCCACTCTCGGAAAATCGCATCATCTTTAAGAAAGAAAGGGATAGAAAAGAGAATAGAAAGAAGAGAAGAAAGAAACAACATCAGAATCTTACACAGCGGAACAAATAAATTATATTAATAACATAAATATTACATAGTTTACAACCAATATCAGAGTACACAGATATACAACACATACTAGGCAGTTATAAACACATGTCTAGTTATACAACTCAATACAACAACTCAGAGAACACACAGCGGAAAACTATAGATATCTACACGCGGAAGCCTCCTGCTCCATTGCTCCTCCACAATTCGTCAAAGCTAACCTGAATCCTAACGTGAATTCCCTTGACTACCCATCAAAATTTGAGTACCCAAGAGTTTATGAAAAACAAAAATAAACTCTGGGTCAGACATGGGTCTGGTGTGAGTAACAGGTTAAAGTTGCTTAACTTTTAAAAATTCTTTGAAAAGAAAGGTATCACGTAAGGCTTCCCACACATAAACATGGAAAAGTTTTTACCTTACACTAACCAAAACATTTGATAGGAAATCCGACGATATTATAATAGTGTCTAGGGTTTTCAAATAAATAAGAAATAGCCGAAATTGTTACATTCATTAAATTCCAGCTACTAGCCACAAATGTGGGTAATACAATCAGAACCGTTGGCACTTATTGGATTTTGGATTCCATACAATGGCAGGGCTACTGGGGTACCGCCCGTCACAGTACGTGGCCTAGATCAACGTACCGAGGATCACTCCCGACCCCCGCAACACAAAGCCAGACCCATTCCTTACTGAATAGTTCCGAACAAGACAACCCCGTGGTTGTAGCTAGCAACCACCCACACAGCCGAATATAAAGGGACTTCTAGACAGGAATCAATCTTGCTCTCCAGTGGGTGCGACCCACGAAGCTTTGCTGCACCTCCCCTGTTTTAGCCATTCCCGGTTGATGAGGCTTGAGGCTACGATTACCTTTATAGGACATATTACTTAGAATGCTCATCGTCCACTTGACGATGTTCTGAAAGCATTCAATCCATACAAGTTCGTTCCGGGTTCGAACGAAACCGAAGGCATTATCTCGTTACACTCATTATTGGAATCACCCACAGAGTTAACGACAATAACCCTTGCACTCTAATTCACCATCTCGAATCTATAAGAACTAATTCCGTCAACTCATTACGGAATCACCCGCAGAGTTATACTGACTCATAGTCCTTACACCTCGAGTCTTCACAAAGCTCCACTTTGAATTCACGACCTAACGTTATTTGGAATCGATGTGGTTTTCGGATATCCAAATATGGAAACCCGATCCCGGTCTCATCGAAAACCAAAGCGTGTCTTTTAAGGTCCAAGTTGTTTTAAAGGTTTTTAAAACAATTCAGTTATAGTATCTATGTACACACAAATAGATAATTCATAAATCACAACTGATAATCAACATTATCACATAACAGGTAATCCACATCATCAATATCAAATAGATATACCATATATCATCATTACAATAGATAACCTATGTTATCATCACAATACAATCAAACATCTATACCACACAATATCTTTTATCTCATTACTGAGATCACAAAACATCCAAATCAATCAATGACATCCATTCATACATAAGCAAAGATTTACTCATATCATAATATAATTAATTTAAAATGAATTAAATTAACTATCTCTATCTCTAATTAATGTAAAATGAATTAAATTAATTACTTCATCTTTAATTAATAAATTAATTACTCCATCGATACAAATCTTGCTTACTCAATCATTTAATTGATTACAATCAATTTATTAATCCATTATTAATCACCTAAATTAATCACTCTTGATTAATTACCCTTAATTACATTTATGTAATTATTCTCAATTAATTTCACAAATTAATTATCCTCAACTAAATAGTAATTAACCTTTAATTACTTTAATTCATTAATTAATCATAATCAATTACATTAATCCTTAATTAATTACATTAATTAATTACCTTTAATTATCTATTATTGATTAATTAATCATAATTAGTCAACTTTAATTACATCATTAATTAAAATAATTAATGATCCTTAATTATTTCTTAAATTAATTACCTTAAGTAATTAACTAACTTAATTACTATATTAAACCAAATTAATTATCCTTAAATTAATTTCTTAATTGATTATTTGATTAATTACTAAATAATTAATCCAAATTATCTCATACTTAAACATCTCCACTTAATTACAATCATGTAATTATTAATTAATTACTTAACTAAGTAATTTCCAAAACATTAATTACATAAAGTAATTATTTACAAAACCAAGTGTTTAAAACTAATTAAACTTAATTAATTAAATTAAACAATCTCATTCAATTAAATTAATTACATTAAGTAATTAATTTCTTAATTACTTTATCAAGTAATTACTCAAACCATTCATAATTTATTATTATTAAATTAATTAATCTAATTAATTATGAAAATTAACCATATTAATTAATTGTTAAATAATCCTGGTTAAGACCTTCATTAACCATCTTCAAATTATTTTACAAGGTAATTAACTTAAATTAATTACAAATTAAATTATCTTTAATCATTCATTAATTAAAGTTAATTATTAAATTAATTAACCTTAATTTAAAACTTAATTACATAATTAATATTCATTTATCATTAATTAATAACTTAATTAATGATCTTAATTTTAAATTGATTAATCATTAATCAATTATTAATTCCAAATTTAACTAATTAATCACATTAGTTAATTAACCTTAATTACCTTGTTAATTAAATTCTAAAACATAAATCTAAATTTAAATTTCAAAATAAAATATAACTTAACTATGTTTAAAACAATTTAATTCAAAACTAAGTACTTTTGAAATTACCCTTAAATTTCAATTTAAATTCAAGTTTAAAATAGAAAAATTTTAAACTTATCAATATTTAAATAAATTTAAAACTTCTTTTTAAATTGCCAATCAAACAAATACTATATATGAAAATTTTAAAGTTAATTTCATTTCAAACCTTTGATAACTTAAATCTTCACTTTCATTTAAAACTTCAATTTAAAACTTCTTTAAAATTTAAACCTGAAATTCAAATTAAACTTTTAAATTTTTAGATTTTAAATAACCTCAAATCCACTCATATTTTTAAATCTCATTTCTAAAAATGTTTAAACTATTTTATCAAACCAATGGTTAATTAAGTTTAAATTTCTGAAACTTAAATTTCTGTTTCAAAAACTGGAGTTTGAATTTGAATCAAAAGTTCAAACCTGAATTTGAATTTTAACCTAAACCTTAATTTGAATTTTAACCTAAACCTTAATTTAATCCTAACTACAGATTTTTAAAAAGTTTAAATCCAGATTTTTTTTAAAAAAAAAACAGGTCTGTAAACTTAAGCCTGTGAATAACAGTTCAACCCGAGACTTCCCTAATTTTACTTCGGGTTTTATGCTTTCCCACTTCGAGTTACTAACCTACTTACTTCGAGTAAAACACAAACCTACCCTAACCTTTCCCCTGAAACATCCCAAACCCAACAGTTCACCAGAGTTTCCATCGTCGCCACCTCTGTCGATCTTCTTAGGTGATCAAGCCACAACCAGAAACCCCTCAACCCTTTAACACCAACACAAGATCAACCAAATAAACAGAAATTCAAAAATTGGTTCTAAAATCCCAAATTCAAAACCTGGAAATTTTTTACAGGTTTCAACTCAAAACCTGTCAACGGCCGTAGTTCGCCACCCCGACCATCTTGATATCCACCTCTCCGGCCTCGAGCTACTCTTCACACCAACTACCCATTCACCAAAAACTAGCACACTCGATCAACCCTACACCTCACACTGACTAAATGCTTAGACCCACTTCAAAACTAGGTTTAACTGAAGAAATTTAAAACTGTACTTACTCTAATCAGTTTTAAATTCATCTCTTATTTTTCTGAGGATCACTGATCCTTACTCTATAACTCAGGAGAGTTTTGAGTTTTCTTAATCTACAGATTTCAAGAATTTGCACAAAAATCATATTTTTGTTCAAGAACAAACAGTAAAGGAAACAATACTCTAAAATTCCTATTACTTGATTTAAAAATCAAGTTCCAGTAAATGCTTCAAGTTTATAAAACTGGATTTCAATGTTAATATGACTAGATTTAATCAAGATCAACATAAAGTGGTATTACTTATTTTTACAGAGATATCACTCTGTAATTTAACTTCTAATATATTTTTTTAAGAACCTTATCTGAAGGGAATAAACACATTACTTTCTAAGTTTAAACACTAATCCATAATCAGCAGACCTTTTAATTATTTTAAAACCCAGATGTTATCTCAATTTAGATCAATGGTAGGGAATTTTTAAATAAAATGATAAATCTGGGAACACAGCAAAGTAAAATCAACATGCACATTTAATCTTATATAAGCACACAAACATATTTATCTCAACATTTAACAAGCAACCTATTTATAGTTTAAGATATAAATGTTACTCACCATTTCAATGCAGACCACTGTTGTTCTTTGAATTTTGCAGAAACACCAAAAATGCAGGCTTTATAAAAATGCAGGTGCTTTCTCTGATTCTCAAATCTGAGTTGAATTCCTGATGAAATGCTCATGCTTCTACTCTAATTACTTGCATGCAAATGCTAGTTCAACCAAGGTTTAAAACAGTGCAGACTTCATCCATTCCAGGTTTCAAAATAGAGTGCAGGCCCTTTATTTGATTTTGAAGAAATGCAGATTTTACTTTGATTTGAGGGGTTGCAGATTTGAATATGGTTTTGGATATGCAGAAGTTGGTTTTGAATATGCAGGTTTATGAAAGATTATTTTGATGAAGAAGGTATTTGATTTTGAAGAGGTGGAGTATGCAGATGTTTGAACATGGTTTAGATTATGCAAATTGATTTTTAATATGAAGATAGATCTGATTTTAGAAGTTTTGAAGATTTCTTTTGATTAAGGAATGAAAATGTTATATGAAATGAAGATGCAAACTATACAAATGTATTTTAGATTTAATAAAAGAAAAGAAAAATAAAAACTAAAATTTACACTTGTCAATTTTTTACAACACTTGTCAATTTAAATGCATATGAATCTAACACATGTATTTCCTTTAAAAGTAATTAGTATTTATTTACAAGTTAGTGCATGTGTTTTTAGTTTAATATAACTTGTTAGTTTATATTAGATATGTGTATGAATTCATAAATGAAAACAAACCATGTTTACAAATAAACTTATACATATAAAAATTAAAACAATTAAAATTTTATACTTGGGAATTTTAATTTAACCACTTTTATATTTTTCTTATCAATTTAAAATCATATATTTATTTATTAAATAGTTTTAAAACTCAATACTAATTAAAAAAAATTTCCAATTTATAATGTATATATATTAGAATTTCAAAACATGATTTAATTATTAAATTTAAACCAAAATCATTTATTTAATTTTGAAAAGCTTAAATATTAAATAAAACAAATTTTCCAATTTACTACAAATATTAAAACTAGAAAAATATACTTTACTTATTAAAATTAAAACAATACCCATCTATTTAAAATATAAATCAAATATTTGTATTGTAAATAGAAATCAATTTATTATTTTTAAAAGATAAAATAACCAATTTAAATATTTATTGAGCAAGACTATTAAATTTATTTGAATAATTATTAACAGATTATCAATATCAATTTAATTTTTAACACAGATTATTAATTTAATATTGTTAAAAATTCCGGGATATTACAATCTGTAATCAAATAAATACCAGTGAGGAATCCAGTTGGATCCCTTCAACCTATTTCCTTGCATCCACAGATGTTAGCACAATACCAATTCTGTGTCAATACGGAATATTGTAGTATATAGGATTTATAAAATATTATCCACTATTATGCGGCACAATAGGGTCTCATCCGCTATATAATGCGGAAAATCAACTCCAAGTACATATATAATACCAATTTCACTTTGCAGTGAAATATTCGCGGTATATATTTTTAATAAATAACATCCACTTAATATACGACATATAGTTTCAATTTCAATCATCAACAGATAATAATTTATCATCCAGGCATACAATCATCAATTTTAAATTTAACTATTTAAAATTTAATCGAAATAATTCGATTGAGTGAAAAGTTCTCACCTTGCTTTCAATTCAGTTTCAGCGTTTTATTTCGAATAAAATTAAACGCGCGTTTAATTTTACCCGAAATTCAAACTAGCTCCAAGCGACTCCAATCCGGTTCTTTTGCGTAGTGCTCGACAAAACGAACCCGACACATGTCGTTTCGTAATTTTCCGACCTCGTATGAAAGAGTTATGTTATTACAAAGATTATACAAATTATTATACAATTAATTTACAAATTTCTTTTAATATTTAATACCCAAACATCAGGGCCGTCCATTTTTTTTGGCCCTAAGATCAAGGCCGTTCGGCTCCCCCACCTTTATTCTTCCCCTTTCAGGGGAAAACACGCTCAAACAACCCATGGCCGCCATTCTTTCATGAATTTTCGCACTTACATCGACAACTTCGACAACGATGAGGGAGTGCCATATGAATGACCACCTCGAGAGCTACCTTCACCTACCACCAGGTCGAACTCGATCAACCCTACTTCTCGAAAACTGCGCACGTACGCGTGGCCTTCACGGCCAGATTCTGCCGAATCTACTCTGCTTCCATCGATCTTAACCGTTGATCTCGTAGCTCTCGCTACGATCTACAACTTCGTAGTTGAAGAATTTTCGAATTGATGCGTGGATTGTAAGATAATTGGAGATGAAAGAGATGAATTTTCGGCCATTAGTATAGTGGGAGGCGGCAGAACGTTTATTAGGGTTAGGGTTTTCTTGACTGCCAATGAAGAGAGTGAAGCCCTTGTTATAGAAAATCCAATGAAAAACACTATTCATTTCCAATATTTCGAACTCCGAATCTCGCGCGGTGACCGGCATTTCTAGGGTTTAACCCGCGTTTCAGACACAATGGAATAGGTTTCGGGAGCCAATTCGATCATATGTGCGAGTTACGGTAATAAACGATCGATTTTAAATTAAATCGATTAAACCAATTTCTATGCGTTTTGGCTTGCCCCGGACAAACGGTAAATCAGATTGACACGAAATTTGAAACCATATAATAATATAACATTACGGATCCGATGAAACTAGTTTCATCAAAATCCGAGACTGTTTGAAAAATGGCTATTTTAACTCGTCAATTAAATATTAAAATATTCAATTTTCATAAATCAACTTTTAATTTAATTTTAAAAGTTCTATATCGTCATTCTAATTCCAACATGATTAAATAAAATTTTACAAATCAATTTCAATCATATTAAACCCAATTTCCAATTATTTATGGAATTTCAAATATTAAATTACCGATTTAATTATCCAATTAAATCCAATTACTCGAAATAAAATTTATTCAACTGTTTAGTTTCACTTATTAATATTTAAAATCAATTAAATATACGAATTTTAATTAACAGAAATTCTGGGTCGTTACAAACTTCCCCCCTTAAAAGAATTTCGTCCTCGAAATTACCAAGTAAGAAAAAGTTACAGAATCCATTAACTTTCCAAAATAAACCATTCAAGTTGGATTTTTCAAATCTCTTAAGTGTTTAACTTTTCCAAAATTCATAGTTAAACTTCTTACAAAATTTTTACTAAGTTTCCAAATCCAAACTTAGTTTTCAAAAATTTCCCAATTTTCTCAAAAATATTCTGACGCCTTAAATTTTCGGAAAAATTCGCCAGAGTCTCCTTTGCGCGGCTCGATCCGAAAAAAATGATAGTATATATATCACAAATATACATCTCATCAAGTGATGAGGCATCCCGCAGGGAAAAAGTGTAAAAGAACGATATTTAATCCGAGATATGTGCCTTATATTTTATTGGCGAGCATATACGGCTAATATAGCGCGAAAGCGAGCTCCAAATGCAAAGCAAGCACAATCCGCACCTACTATACACTCAACAAACAAATGAGAAACATGCATATATGAAAGTAATATCGATATACAACATATAGCAACATAACAACTACATGTGCTAACATAGCAAATGCAACAAAAGCAACAAATGCAACAACCAAACAACTATCATCCAACTAACATCCAACAAATCCATACCAAATCAGTATAAATTCACTTCTCATTTATATTCATTGAATTGGTTTTTAATTTAATCACATTTGACTCATTAACATTGGAAGTTTTTACTAACATTCACTTATTCATATTCAATTAGTTTACATTCACTAATTCATAATCAAGTTGGCTCACTTCCAAATCAAATTCAATTCTATTTAAGATTCACTTATCTTCCAATTTGATTTCAATGATTTATAGCTTTCCATTTCATTAATTCATTTTCATTTAACACTTAATGAATTATACACAATCAATTAACAACCATAGAACAACCAATGTATATTCAACATAATCAAATTATTTACTTCGCTTACATTCATTCAATTTGGTTTAACACTTTTAATTCCAATTGGTTGATATTAAATTGACTTTCATTCAATTATTCAACTTCCAATAACATTAGCTTCGAATGAATTTACATTTACATCCATTATACCATATCAACTTATTTACATTCGATTGAATAACATTCAATCCATTTATTAATTCGATTGCTAATTCATTTTACAAATAAAGTTGAATTTCATTTATATAGTCAAGTTCACATTCATAACTTCATTTCATTAATTCACTTTGTTATTTTACTTCGATACCAAAATCAACTTTATTCAACTTCACTTAAGTTATATTCTCTTTCAAACATCATTTTTTTTAACTTAACTTAAGTTTCCACTTATAAATTCAATTCAGATTCCAATTCTGAAGAAAATTTTATTTAACCTTTAGCAAGTCAAATTTATTATCTCATATCACTATCAAATTCAGATTTTGTTTTGCTTAACCATTTTTAACAATTTGTTTCACTTTCATTTTCTCATTTCATAAGTTATACAACTTATATTCAACAATTACCACTTGGATTTTTATTGATTCACTTATACTTCCTTTAATTTAACTCCATCCTTTAAGTTAAATTTATTCTATCAAAATTCAAATTGTGTAAGTTATCAACTCATTTATCATTCCCATAATATTTTAAATAGGATTCCAGAGTCTTTTCAACCTTCCAAAACCATTTTTGAAATCAATTCAAATTATCTTTTGAATTTCAAAACCCAAATCCAAATTTTCAAAACAACTTTCATTTAAAATAATCTGGCAGCAATTCCTCTTTTGGAAACCCGAAAATTAACACCAATGATGTCACGATCATCGGAATTATTTTCCAGCGATCGAAAAGAGTTTAGAGCTTTAATTTCTCCAAAACAATTTTCCAAAATATCAAATCCTTTTGAAAACACTTATCTGGAATTTTGTTTTTAGATTATAAATCACATTAATAAATCTTTTACTTATATAATTTCACTTATTGTATATGTAAGATTATTTCACAATTGTAAATTATATTAATTATAATTCCATCTTAATAATTCATTTTCTTATACAATTATTCTTTTACAGCTGTTGTTTTTATTTAACTTACTCAACAACCAAACAATCAATTCATATACACTTTAATAATTTTGAAAAATTATTCCTTTATATATAAAATATAATCAAGGTAAAAATTATTTCATTTACCCTATTTTAAAACGATATCGTGTCAAATTGTTCTATACAAGTGTTTAGAGATCCCTATCAACAACGTTAATTACTCGTGTTGACCAGAATCCATATACCACTTAACAAACCAATAATCACAATATAAAACAATTTATATTCACTAACAAATACGTGCTCGTATCTATTATTACACTCAAACTCATTCTAGAGTACTACTGACTCTATCTCTAATGAGTAATTCCCAACAGAGCCATGGTTGTTGCTTAACCATATGCTCTGATACCAAATGTGACGTTTCGACTTTACGACACTCGAAAACTAACATCAATACGTCCACTGTATCAACTGCCGAGCAGTCGAATGCCGGAAAACCGAAATGTTATGGTTAAAGAAGAAGAAAAAGATAGAAGAAGAGAGAAGAAAAGAAGAAGAAACAGAAAACAATATCAGAATCTCACAAGCGGAACAACATATAATAGATAAATGAATAATCTTTAAACAAAGAACTATATCAGTTATTACATTACATCATATTGCATTACATTACATCATCAGAGTGTACAACAACAAACAGCGGAAAAGAAATACAACGTATACTAGTAATATACTACGCCATCCAGCTTGCCTCCAGATTTCTACAGCAACTCCCGAATTCCAGAATATCCTGATAGCCTAACTCTAGACTGCCCGTGTGGAAATTGGTGGACACCCAGAGTTTAGGAAGGAAAACAACAAACTCCAGGTCAGTCATGGGACTGGTGTGAGAACTTAAAACAGTTTATCTTTTAAAAACAAAAAAAGAAAAATTTTAAAATAGATTCGCAATGCTTTTTAGAAAATGAAACTACCATAAGGCCTCCCGCACACACACACAATGCAAACGCAGAATCAGAGGAAATTTCTCCTTATGATAGTCAAAGATGCTTGATACGCATTAAAAAGAAACATTTAATACTATTACTAGTACATAGTGTAGGAAAAATCGTTTCGAAAGTAAAGATATAAATCTTAGCCAACATACGACCATTATCGTATGCCTACTACAGCTACCATCTAAACAGTGATGACCACCATAAGTAAATGGCATGTTCTACAACTAAAACCGTACAAGATGCGTATTGAAGTTCGGATTTCCAACAAATGGTCAGGCCAAGGAACTTCCCATTGCCACATGAGTACGCCTCTGGAAAGGAGACCCGAGAACCTAACCGGATCTCTGCCAACACAAGGCTGGGTTACCCTTCAAACTGGGTAACTACTGACACGAATATGTCATCCCCCGATCGTAACCGATCTATATCCGAGGATCCTCGATTCCAACAACCACAAAGTAATAAATTTGCAGCAACAACATAGGTTAAGTATCTGGGCTCCACACCATGATACCACCTCTATCCAGAAGGAATGACATACACTAAAGGGGTGCTACCCCCTAATAACCTTGCTGCATCCTTCCTGTTTTGACCATTTTCGAGGTGTGAGGCTTGACGAAGTCTCGTCCACAAAGCCACGCTTTATACAAAAGTTGTTCTTTGATCATCAAATGCTCAACAGCACTTCGTATGCCACATCACCAATTTGGGAATGTATCACTAGTAACCATCAACTACATAACCCCTGAGCTCGTACGTCTCAGAGAAGGGTGTTAAGCTAAGAGAATAAATTCTCCGCCACCAAAAGAAATATATTTGATAGAAACCAGCTTTACATCTCAAATTGTAATGTCAGACACACATCCATACAAGTCCATTCCGGGATCGAACGGAACCGAAGGCACTTCCAAAGAAGCCCTTGCAATCCGGATATTCACTAATCACGTCCGGACTTCCCGTCACTAAGGGTGATAAAACCTCTATATCGGAGATCAGCCGATGCAGAGTCATTCGACGGTAATCCTTCCATTTTCAAAAATATCCGGTCTTCAACACCGGTCATCAAATGCAATCCATAATGACGTATCACATATTCGGAATGGGTTATACGACCCCAAGGTCCTTTCCCGGCTAACCCGAATAGTGAGTGCTTATTTTGAAAATAAGTGTGGCATTCAAATTCAAGCAAATCACAACAAATACCCATTCAAAGGTAAATATTGATAGTCGGTTATTTAACTATCAATGGGTATGCTCAACATCACCAGATTCCAAATAATTTTCCAAATTATTTACATTCCAAAATATATTTACAAGATATATATTTTCCACACTTCAACATTTGAAAACAAATTTGAAATCACTTTTCACCTTTACAACTTTTGAAAACAAATTTCAAATCTTTTCCCTACACGGGATATATTCACAAATCTTTATTCATTTTCATTTCAAAATGGTTCATTTAAACCAATTAAATAAATCCTTATCGATTTACTTTATATTTACATTCCAAATCCGTAAATTTATTTCCGTACTTCAAAAATAAATCAACGTTTATTTTTAAACAAATTTCCTATTCTTTTATAAATTCCATAGTAAATTTACAATTCCAAAATATCTATGAATATACGATTTCCAAATCGATTTCTAATATTCATTTTCAATTTATCTTTAAAAGATAAAATCTCAAAACATTTCACTTCACATTGGAAAACATTCCCATACTTATTTAATAATAATAAGTAATTCACAAATCCATTTGTTTTTCAACATTTGGAAAATATTCAATATACTTAAATCACAGTTAAGTATAGATTTCATTCTTTAAGGGAAACATCCTTTCAAACACATTTATTTGGGTCAAAACGAATGTTGCGTAAGACATCGTTACGACGACCCGAAATCACTAGTATAGGGATTCGAAATTAAGATAGATACATAAATCCCAATACTATATAAAACATTTCCTTTCAGAAATCATTTACTATAACAACTGTGTTATAGTCCACTATTCCTTCTATTTCTCGAAAACGTCTATTTCAACAATGAATGTTGAAATCTATGGTTTCGACACTTAATGCATTTTAAAACAACTTCAAATCGTTTTAATTCTATTTAAAATATCACTTCCCCAAAATACTTTAATATATTATTCACTGTCCCAAAATCGTGAATATTCTTCGTTAACCAAATTCAAAATTTTTTCCTACACATTTTTATTTAAATGATTATCCACCGTCCAAAATCATGAATATATCTCCTTTAAAAATCTAAAATAATTGACTTATCAAAATAAGTCGGTTTCGGATTTATAAAACAATGTTTATAAATTCCCATTTATATTTTATAAAGATTTCAATTTACAGAATTTAAAAATCTTACTACTTATAAAATTCCATTTATAATCATTTTCAACATTAACTGAACTTCTTTTATAATTCCATTATTTCGATTTATAAAATATATATTTTATAAATCTCATCTATAAACCATTTATACTTATTCGAAAATCTCAATTAAAATGCCAAAATCTGATTTATAAGTTAATTACTTATAAATCTGTTATTTTACAAAATCTATTCATTTTATAACTTCACAATTTATAAATCTATAAATTTCATTCACTTATGAAATCCATTTATACTTCATTTTAACACTTAATAAAACTCGTTTTATAATTCCTATATTTTAATTTATAAATATCAATTTTATAAATCTTTTTATATAAACTGTTTATTATAATTCAAAAATCCCAATTTAAACTATTTTATAAATTTATCAACTACTTGTTCCAAAAATCGCATTTTCGGTTATATTTCACAAAAATCATAATTTTATAACATTAAATTTTATAACGTTTATTTATTTAAAATGAATCAATTCCAAAATTTAATAAAACGTATACTTTCAAAAATCACTTTAAAATCCTTTTAAATTTTGAAAATCATTCCTTTAATATTTTTTTTTAAAACTCCAAAATAGGCCCAATGATGCAACAACACCCAATAATCAATCACGGCATCCAAACATCATATATCAATATAATAATCAACAAATATCACAATATATGTAATCAAATAAATACTGATGAGGAATCTAGTTGGATCCCTTCAACCTGTTTCCCTACATCCATAGATGTTTGCACAATACCAATTCCGTGTCAATATGGAATATCGCGGTATATAGGATTTATAAAATATTATCCGCCATTATGCGGCGCAATAGGGTCTCATCCGCTATATAATGCGGGAAATCAACTCCAAGTACATATATAATACCAATTTCACTTTGTAGTGAAATATTCGCGGTATATGTTTTTAATAAATAACATCCGCTTAATATACGGCGTATAATGTATATTTCAATCATCAACAGATAATAATTTATCATCCAAGCATACAATCATCAATTTTAAATTTAGCTATTTAAAATCTAAATCGAAACAATTCGATCGAGTGAGAAGTTCTCACCTTGCTTTCAATTCAGTTTCAGCGTTTTATTTCGAATAAAATTAAACGCACGTTTAATTTTACCCGAAATTCAAACTAGCTCCAAACGACTCCAATCCAGTTCCATTGCGTAGTGCTCGACAAAACGAACCCGATGCAAGTCGTTTCGTAATTTTCCGACCTCGTATGAAAGAGTTATGTTATTACAAAGATTATACATATTATTATACAATTAATTTACAAATTTCTTTTAATATTTTATACCCAAACATCAGGGCCGTCCATTTTTTTTTGCCCTAAGATCAAGGCCATTCGCCCCCTCCCCCACCTTTCTTCTTCCCCTTCCAGTGAAAAACACGCTCAAACAACCCATGGCCGCCATTCTTTCATGAATTTTCGCACCCACATCGACAACTTCGACAACGATCAGGGGTGCCATATGAACGGCCACCTCGAGAGCCACCTTCACCTACCACCAGGTGGAACTCGGTCAACCCTACTTCTCGAAAACTGCGCACGTACGCGCGGCCTTCACTGCCAGATTCTGGCGAATCTACTCCGCTTCCATCGATCTTGACCGTTGATCTCGTAGCTCTCGCTACGTTCTACAACTTCTTAGTTGAAGAATTTTCGAATTGATGCATGGATTTTAAGATAATTGGAGATGAAAGAGATGAATTTTCGGCCATTGGTATAGTGGAAGGCGGCTGAACGTTTATTAGGGTTAGGGTTTTCTTGGTTGCCAATGAAGAGAGTGAAGCCCTTTTTATAGAAAATCCAACGAAAAACACTATTCATTTCCAATATTTCGAACTCCGAATCTCGCGCGGTGACCAGCGTTTCTAGGGTTTAACCCGCGTTCCGGACACAATGAATCGGTTTCGGGAGCCAATTCGATCATATGTGCGAGTTACGGCAATAAACGATCGATTTTAAATTAAATCGATTAAACCAATTTCTATGCGTTTTGCCTTGCCCCGGACAAACGGTAAATCCGATTGACACGAAATTTGAAACCATACAATAATATGACATTACGGATCCGATGAAACTGGTTTCGTCAAAACCGAGACTGTTTGAAAATGGCTATTTTAACTCATCAATTAAATATTAAAATATCCAATTTTCACAATTCAACTTTTAATTTAATTTTAAAAGTTCTATAACATCATTCTAACTCGAACATAATTAAATAAAATTTTACAAATCAATTTCAATCATATTAAACCCAATTTCCAATTATTTCTGGAATTTCAAATATTAAATTATCGATTTAATTATCCAATTAAATCCACTTATTCGAAATAAAATTTATTCGACTGTTTAATTTCACTTATTAATATTTAAAATCAATTAAACATACGAATTTTAATTAACAGAAATTCTGGGTCGTTACACCATCCATATGCAAAGCCAAACCTAATCGCTTGATCAATTACACAATTTCACTTCCGAACTAGTATCGTTCACACGACCACTCTAGTGCCGACTTAGATCTGGTTCCTTGATTTTGAAACAGCCATTCTCTTTGCATAGCAATATACTGTGATAGATGATTCCATAATCAACCAAAATCCATATCT
Organism: Allium cepa; assembly: GCA_030765085.1. Classification (NCBI taxonomy): domain Eukaryota; kingdom Viridiplantae; phylum Streptophyta; class Magnoliopsida; order Asparagales; family Amaryllidaceae; genus Allium; species Allium cepa. Next base: position 552,550,173 of record CM060942.1, read on the forward strand.
AGTATTCACTGTTGAGAATCGAGTGAAAAATTCCAACTCAGGCTGATGTAAATCATCTCAAAATCATATACTCAATGGATCAAACAATTATGTGGATAAATAATATATGTAAAACTTACATATTTATTATAATTGGTTTCTCATTATAACCCATTATTTCTCATTCAGATTCTTTTATTTACCTTCACGTATTCCTTAGCATATTTCTTTCAACGTAATGCATTTAAGAATTATTCCATCAAATTTTATGTTTAACAACATTTCACTCCAAAAATTTAAATTCTGAATCATTTCATAAACTTTTAATTAAGTTTATACATTTTATACAACACTTCTCATGTTTGTTTTCACTTTACAACTTCGATCCATATTTGTTTTTAATCAAAGTCAATTTCATTTGACTCATTTCATTAATTCACTTCATTATTCAGTCTTATCAACGCATTCTAAACCATGTTCAATTTACTAATTTTATTTAATTAGTTCATTTTATTAATTCATTTCAAATCTAATCAATTTCATTTCAAAAATCATTTCATTTAACTTAACTTTGAGCTAAGTTCCATTTCAATCTTTTTCTTTTCTCAATATTTATATCTAACAAATTCAAAATTTTGTTTTAGCTTACAAATTTCCAAATTTTAAATGTTATAAAACTTATTTTCTCTTATTTTCGTAAAACACTTAAATGAAAATTTCTAGAGTTTTAAGCACCCTATTCTTATTTCAAATTATTTTGAAACAATACTATAAATAATTTCTTTGTATTTCAAATCATAGCTTTGAATTTTGAAATCAAAACTTATTTGACCAAAATAAAACCCTAATGGTAGCAATTTCTCTCTCGGAAACCCGAAAATGAACATCGATGATGCTTAAATCATCATCGAAATTATTTTCCAACAACCGATGTGAGTTCAATGCTTTTATTTATTTTAAACGCTTTCAAAAATATTTTAGTCAAAACGTTCCAAAACAATACCATTATTATTTCTTTAAAACTTTGAAAACAATTTCCAAAATCATGGGATTTTAAATTCTCAAATTCTTAACTTTTAAATCCTTTTAATTTATGAACTGCTTTTATAAATCATATTTATATAATTTCACTATGGTTATATAAAACCATTTCTCAATTGTATATCTTGTTTGCATTATAATAATAACAACTTTTATTAGAGCATAATCAACAAAGAACAAATGATAGAACCAAATATTATCATTCACTAACCAAATATTATCATTCACTAACAATTAAACATACCATATATACTATAATTGTAACAATCTGCCTTTCTTACACCTAAAGACGACACTTAATACATCAATGGTATTCGTGTGCCGATTATTTAAGTGCCCCAAAGACAGGTCATTAAGGGTGAAATAAAGAGAAAGAACATAATCTCACAATACGTGATGAGTAATCTATAATACGAACACTTCTTTACAAAAAGAAACTATTTTTATTATATACATTATCAGAGTACATTAACCTATTATCAGCCTGGATAGTTATAGCAGTATGTCCTTACAATTGCTAATAGATGCAGATGAAAACAAAACAAAAGAAAATAGCGGAAGAATATAAGATACGTGAATACGTTTTGGAGAATCCAGCTCGTCACCTGAAAGCTCCAAAGGATCCAGTTAAATCTGAAAATTATGCTCGGACTGACCGGAGCATTATAAGAAAAATAACGCCTGGATCAGTCCGGTAAAACTAGCGTGAGAAACTCAAATCACAAGGAATTAATTTATTATAACTTGTAAAATCTTTTAACATCAAAGGTATCTCGTAAGACCACACCGTAATTAAACACGGACGGGCCTTTTACCTTATGATTACCAAAACATTTTTATATAAAATCCAGTTATGTTATAATAATTTCTAGAATACAAATACATATTAATCATAGTCGAAATTGTTACATTGTTAAATTCTAGCATAATAGGTATACAATCAAGTCCGAAGGCACTTATTAGAGAATGGATTCCAACTATGAAAGGGTAAGGGTCTACCCACCGAATTTGTACACCTCTAGATAAAATGTACGGGTGGTCACAATGCATTATACCTCTGCTACTAAGGACTGGCCTTATCCCTTACTGGATAGCGTGGAATATGTTCACCCCGTGGTTGCGATCAACAACCATAATGGGCCCCGAAGCATACATAGAGATATCGACACTAGATTTTGGGATGATCATACCCTAATGGGAGCGTCCCACATAGCCTTGCTGCATGTCCCTGCTTTAGTCATTTCCTGGTTGATGAGGCTTGAGGCTACTATTACTTTTTATATAGCAACCATCTTGGAATGTTGACACTGCCCTCTAAGCAGGAATGTAGTGACATCAATCATCCATACAAGTTCATTCTCAGTCTAAACGAAACCGAAGGCACTGCCTCTACTACATCCATTTTGGACTCACCCTCGGGATTAGTAGAAAGTAGCTCTTGCTCTTCAAAAGCTCCATCTTCAATCATCTTCAGATGTGTTCATTTTGAAATGCATGACTTGGATCGAAGTGGTTTTTTGATAATTTATACTTATCCGATCCTGGTCTCTTCGAACCAACAATCGATAGTTCTGGTAAACTCAACTCTAGTTCTTTTGGGAATAACCAGACAATACATAGGAGCAGGGATCACCCCCTAACCATTTAAGTGGACAGATCTCCCTATCATTTGTCCTAGGAGAACGAAATGAGATTTATATGCACAGTACATCATCATAAAAAAATATCTGTGCCATATAACTTATGTGTTTCTTCTAGATATTTTCAGAGTTATATTTTGGTCCATATTTGACAGTCGGTTATTTAACTACCAAATAAACAAATAATAATAGATTCAAAGATTTAGTTACCCATAGCAACCACTAAGTCTGAAACTAAATCTTTTATTTACTAAAACTCTTTTCAAAAGTGTTTATCAAAAACATTCATGTACTTATCTCACTGACATAAGTATATTCACAAAACATCTGTGAAATATTTCTCATTTCTAAATTATATAAAAGGATCAAAATAAAATGTTATTTAAAGTATAGATAAAGATAACCTTAAACAATATCTCTTCCGTGTTAACGAATGTCCATACCACCAGAATGAAGAAGGTCGATCAAAGGAAATCCAATCTCAAATCCTTTTAGAAATTTCCTTCTATATATCCTCTTAATAAATCTCTTTTATTTATGACTCCTCTTTACTTAAATTCCAAACTCATTTACAAAACTCATTATAAATCACCAAGTTAAATTTACAAAACTCTTTTATAAATATCGAAACCATTTATATATCTCTTTATAAATCTCCAAAATCATTTATAAAACTTTCTTATAAATATTCCTTATTTAAAACAAAACTCCTTAAATAAACTCATTTAATAAAGTCCTTTTGATAAAAAAAATGATTATTTAAAACATCTTTAACAAAATCATTACTTAACTTGAACCATTATTAAGAGTATGATTGACCTTAAAAATTAGAAAGAAGCTTAGTGAATACAATGATTCTATTTTAATTAAGTTTACTTTTCAAGTTACACCATGGGTATTTAGATAACAAGCAGATATGCACATGGGAATCAGCTAACAACAAACAAATCAACATATAGGTAAGATGTCCATGTTACTATAATAGCAAAAGGGTTTTGTTCTGCTAAACACATGTCCAAGTTAATATAATAGCAGAATGAGTTTTTATTCTGCTTAAACAGATGTCAACATAATCTACTTGGTGAACTATGGTGGAACGGTGATTTATTCTGCCAAAAAAATATCCAATATAACTTAATTAGCAGAACGGTGTTTTATTCTGCTAAACAGATTTTATTGGGTTTCATGTTCAACTGGAGTTAGGTAAGGATAGTCGACAAAGAAATCCCTTGGATTAAAATCTTCTTTTAAAAGGAAGCTGCTTTTTGAACACAAAACCGATCTTCAGAATTAAAGTGGTTTAAAACTTTAAAACTTTTATTTAAAATTAAATAACATTTAAACTCTTTACTTAATAATAATTAAACTTTTAATTAATAATTAAGTATTAAAGAAATAATTAAATAATAATTATCCTTTACATGAATATTTAAATAATAGTTAAACTTTAAATAAATAATTAAACCATAATTAATCTTTAATTCATAATTAAATAATTATTAAAATCTTCATTAATAATTAAATTAATTTTAATCAAAACTTAATTAATGATTAACTTAATTAGTAATTAATAAATATTTAAACTTTTTCTTAAATAAAATAATAATAATTAAATTTTATTATTAGTTAAATAATAATTTAACCTTAAATTAATTATTAATTAATCTTTAATTAAATAACTAATTATAATTAATTACTTAATTAATACTTAAGTACTAATTGCCTTTGTTAACTAATGATTAAGTTCTAAATACCTTCCTTAATTAATAAATTAAATAATCTTTAAATAAATAAATAAATAATAAATAATTACTTATTATTATTTATAATAGGTGTTGGAAACACTTTCCAAAAAGATACTTAAGTGAAAACAATTTTATATTTCAAAAGAGTTTGTTTTACGAACTGCACCCATAGCGACTATCGCTATATGGCCCGAAATTTCCAAAACTTGTTTTTATGTATGCAATAGCTAACAAACCTTATTCTTACTACTTTACTCATTTCCTAACTTTATAAAAGTTTTTAAAACTAAAAGTAAAGTTTTAAACTTTATCAACCCTTTTTAATAAACACTTAAGTAAAATAGTTTCTAAAAGAAAAGGATCTCTTTACTGCTTATGCAAGTCTATATGCTATCCCTTTTTAGCATAAGCAACTTACACATAAGATCATAACATAAGATCATAACATTAGTTTGCATGACACGGTATCAAACCATAAGCAAGGTTATAACTTTCCATCCATACATACATTTTTAAACTGAGAATTCTCACGTCGAACTATCACATCTAGATACTTATCTATACATACTAACCCAAGCACATATTACACATACAAATCAATATCCATTTCATCTCAACTAGTATCATATTTAGCAACCAAGTAACATCAAAATAAAGTTGAAAACTTCGGTAAAAAGAAGTGAGCTTTACTCACCAAAGGGCTACCAAAAGCTTACTAACTCAACCTAACTTCCATGATGCATGCTATAATTTGTATACAACCTAGATATATGCTTTTAACTTGTGAAAAATGAAGTTTTGGTAGCCTTAGATGGCCAAAAGGATTTGACCATGGTGTGGTTGTTGGTGTATGGCTTTGTTTTTGAAGTAAAAGAAGATGTAGAAGGAAGAGGAGGGTTTAGAACAAGTTTTAAAAGAAATAAAAGTGGAAAACGATAATTTTAAAAACTTTTAGAAAGGCATGGAAGCCATTAAGGAGTTTTAGAATTTTTGGAAAAGAAGAAGAGGCTTTATAAAAAATGGGAAAATGAAATGAAAATGGAAAAGAAAGTTGGAAAATGTTTTTATATAAAATGAAATACCAAAATTACCTAAACACCCTTGTACCCTACCCTCCTCTCACTTGTTGCTACATCATCAAGCCACCTCACCCTTGTCCCTCCTTGCCCAACATGTTTACACATGCTTTATATACTCTATTGTACTTTTGTCTTCCAATGATGTGGCAATTTATGTTAAACATCCTTTATTTTATTTTATTTAAATTACATAATAAATCACATATCTTTCCATATTTACTTAAGTATGCATATATAACAAACCACATCTTAAATTTATTTAAAAATGAATGAGTAAAATTATGCTGGAGAGTTTTACAACGTTTACGACAACTTTTAGCTAACGAAAAATCGGAAAATGAATTCCGGTCACATTTTTAATTTTTTTTCGAACTATATTTTGTAAAAAAAAATTGAAAAAGTATTTCACCATCATTATTTATTATTAAAAAGAGTTTTATTTTCATTATAAAAGCTATTATTTAAATAGTTAAAATCAATCAAATATTCCCAAATCAAAGAGGTGAAATTTCAAGACGTTACAACAATAATTTCTGAAAATTATTCTTGTATATATAAGATATAATCAAGGTAAAATTATTTTATTTACCCAATTCAAAACAATACTATATTTAATTGCTCTGTTCAAGTGTTTAGAGACCACTGTCAATAACGTCAATTACTCGTATTGAAAGAAATCCATAACCACTTAACAAATCAATCAACATAATGTAAAACAATTTTATATCACCAACGAGTACGCGCTTATATATACACTTAGACTCATTCTAGGGTGCTATTGACCCTATCTCTAATGAGTTACCCAAATAAATCCAATATTCTCGCTTAACCTTCAGCTCTGATACTAAGTGTAACAGTCGGCATTTTCGTCTCTCGAAAATCGACAATAATACGTCCACTTTATTACGTACTGAGCAATTAAATGCCCAAAGACCTGATTGTTAGGGAAAAGGAAAGAAGGAAGAGGATAAGAAGAAAACTAAACAACACAAAATCTCATAGCGGAACAAATAATCTATAATATACAATAAATTTTTACACAAGGAGAAACTATAATATATGTATATACAGACATCAATCAGAGTATACTAACTTATTTCAGCCTAGACAGTTATAACAACATGTCTTTACAATTGCTGATAAATACAACAGTGAATACAGCGAAAAGGTATCCATATACGTGAGTATGTCTCTAGGCCCCTAGCTCGTCTTCTAGAGCTCCAAATCATCAAACTAAAATCTATAAATATTCTCCACTCGAACATTGTAATAAAATAGCTACCTTTTAGTTTGGATAACTAGCGTGAGAAAAACACACCCCACTAGAATTTAAAGTTATAAAAACCTTTAAGATTAAAGGTATCTCATAGGACCACGCCGTACAAAAACACAGGCAGGTTTTTACTTTACGATAACCGAACCATTTTCTATAGAAAATCCATTGATGTTATAATAAAGTCTAAGGGTGAAAATAATAATAGTTAAGTAGCTGTGATGCTCATGAGCGTACATCAAAAGAATTCTAGGTATGTAATCAAAAATCGATAAAGGACGTTCGCTAATTATGTAGGATTCCACGGGGGTGCCCTCGGTACTTCAAGAAACGGTCCTTCTGTATAAGGATCGGAGATATCCTTCTAAAGCAGCATACATCCCTCGTTATGTACTATAGGAATAACATAGCTGGTCTCGCTAGGACCGAATGCATCGCCTTATGCATGCATAACAACTGTAAGTAATGTCTACGTGGAGCCGACTGCACCCTATGGGTTTGCTAACCCTACTGGTCATGCCTCTTATCTCTGGTTTTAGTCATTACCGCTGATAAGCCTACGTCCGGTGTTCCAGCTCATGCATCGCTATCAAAATTGATCACGAAACCCCACATTGATTCCCATGCCCCAACGGGTCTTGGAACCACACATAAATTCCAACATTTCAATATATGTTACGAAGCTCCTCCATAGAACCATATATGGTTTCGGAGTGGTCACGGTTTCGAATCATCTCTTACGAGTACACACTTTCGCTATGTGGTGCTTCAAAAACCAATCGTCGACTTTCTAGAATGCTCAATACCGGTTCTTTAGGAAATAGTCAGGCAATACACAAGAGCGAGGATCACCCCCTAACCGTTTAAGGGGATGGATCTCCTCATCATTTATCCCGAAAGAACAAAACGAGTTTATACATACAATATAGCACCACCGACGGTAGCCGTACCATATAATTCTCGTGGTTCACCTAGATATTTCCCGAGTTAAAATCTTTTGGTGTTAAGTAGGAAATATTTTCATACCACCAAAATTAAGAAGGATTGCATATTTAGGCCAAGATTTGATTGTCGGTTATTTAATTATCAATAAACACACATCCAAATCAAGGATTTATTCCATAGGGGAAAACCAACATTGGTTAAGAACATAAGCAACCATTAGCCTTCTTTGATAAATCTTTCATTCATTAAAATCACTTTGTAAATTACTTGTCTAAAAATGCTTTTGGAAAGGTATATCCGCAAATCCCTATATTTTCGATACTTAGATAATACTCATATACTTATCTTAACGGTATATGTATATTCACACACATTACAACTTGCATCTTATAGAATGCACTCATATACTTATCTCTACGGTATAAGTATATTTACAAAATTGAGAAAGATTTTCTTTTTATTCATTTTTCAAATCATTTATAAATTCCTTACAATTCTTCAAAACCATTTGTAAACCATTTTATAAATCTCTAAAAAACCTTTTATAATCCCTTTATAAAATTCAATCACTTATGAACTCTTTTCGTACATTTTCCAAAATCATTTATAAACTCTTTTTGTACATTTTCTAAAATCATTTATAAATCCTTTATAAATCCATAAATAATTTATAAACTCTTTTCATAAATCTATAAATCCATTTCTCAAACTCGATTATACATACCTAACCATTAATAAAACTCTTTCACCTTGTAAATAAACTTCCCTTAAGTCTTAAAACCGTTTTATAAAACTTTTCCTATATTTATACATCTCGGAGACATTTGTAATTAATTAAAAATCATTTACATAAAAATCACAATTATATAACAATAATTTATTAACAATTACAGTATATACAAATAAATAATGATTTTTAACCTTAAACATCTTAAAATAATAATTAAAATTTTTAAGGACATTATTAATAAAACACTAATAATTAATTTTCAACATTATTGTAATAATAATAATTAATTTCCAAATGGTAGTAATAAATCATCATTATTAATTTCAAATCACATTTAATTATTTAAAATGAATAAGTTTTTAAAATATTGATAAATAACTTTTTAAAACATTAAATATAAATAAATAACTTTAAACAATATTAATTATCAATGAGTAACTTTAAAACAATATTAAATCTAAATAAATGAATTTTTAAAAACAATGTTAAATATAATACATAGCTTAGAAAAAGATAGAATGATAAGTTGAAATAAAATAGAAAATTAAATCTTTAAAACAAAATATTTCCAAAAACCCAATTTTTGGATTTAAAATCATTTCTTGTCTCAAAAATCCAATTCCAACTCAAGTGGCAATTTTTAGTATTTCATAATACTAGTTTAAGGCCAATAGCCATAAACGCTCAACCAATAATGATATTGATTTTCTAACATTACAAAGTTTTAGTTTTCAAACATATAACTTGTAGGATCGATTTCACCCTAGAGGGGGGGGGGGGTGAATAGGGTGATAGTGTTAATTATAAAAATTAATTGCTGAAGCTTATAAAATAATTTCAACACAGATCACAGAACAATAGCAGCACAGATAATAGTAGAATAATAAATGCAGAAATAGAACGACACAGAATTTACCCAGCTTCGGCAAAACCCTGCCTATGTGCTGCCCCTAAAGTTTCTACTAGAAATTTGATTGTCAGACGCTTACACATGTAAAATCGCGACACCCGCTATCGACTAAACCTAATTCTACGCTCAAAACCCTGCCACAACTCAGCTACTGAGTTGCGAATTCTCAAACTACGCCACGTAGTTTGTCCCCTAGTCACACGACTAGAAATTTAAACGGTTTAAAAAGAAATTAAAAATTAAAAAACAATTTAAAATAAAATAACCCTAATTAAAATAAAAAGCCCTTTTATAAAAAGAAGAATAAAGCCGGCCCGTTTTGTAATTTATCTCGACCGTCTCCTTTTATTTCTTCGGCCTAATTCTTTCTGATAATGGCGGCTCTGTTGTTTCCTTTGTTCGATCTAAATTAGGGCTTTTTCAAAGCTCCGACTCTAAATTGATCGAATCAGTGGTTAATTGCGTGAAGTCTTGTTCGATCGAATCCTTGTTGCTCACTTCGGTTGCTTCGAGTTGATGGAGTTCGACTTCGATTCGGTATGTGATTTTCGTTTATACTATTCTGTTATGCTTGATTGAACTCCATGGTTTTGAAATTGCCGATGATGATTGTTTATATAGGGTTTGTAACCCTTGAGTTTCGTTCGTACAAATATATTTGAATTCGTCAATTTTGTGTGATTGGCCGCTTGATTATGCTTCGATGTTTGAGATGATTTCTGACCTTTTCATATGCGTATATTTTCATTGCTTGCTTCCCACGGCTTTGATTTTGATTACGGCTTGACTTGTTCGACGCCTTGATTGCCATGGCTTCGGCTCCGATTATTTTTCTGTTGACTTTGATAAAAGAAAATTTGACATTGATTATATTTTATTAAACTGAATTCTGGTCTGCTTCGACTTTGATTCTTCACTTTCCTGATGCTGCTGACTTCGGGTTGCACTGATTTGTCTTGATTCTACTTGAACCTTAGTGTAGTTGTTATTTGCATTAAGCATGTGTTCATCTGATATCATGAATTGACTTGATTACTTTGATTATGCTTTGGTTTCATACTTGAGTACGCACTGCATATTTTGTTTGCACCTTTTCTGGTTGGTCTGGCCTGAACTTCACTTGAGCATTGCTCCATGTATACTTGGTGTTGTAGTTTCCTTTCTTGGAATTCAGCAGCTTGCATTTTTGTTGTAGCCTTGAGTTTATGGTGTACATGTAAGTTGCTTGAGCCACTTTGTTGTACTACATATTCCAGTGTGCCGTGACTTCATATAGTAGCTGAAATTGCTCGAGTTGCTTGATAACATCTGCTTTGTCGTTTGAACTTGTCTGGAGCTTCTTGTCTTACTTGATCTGGTTTGATTTCTTTTTAATGATAGCCTCGAGCTTGCTTTTGGTGCATTTTGTTGCGGCTTGTACTTGTACATCTCCTTCTGGAATAGTTTGAACATGAATCTATTTCATGTTACATTGATGTTGTTATGTTGGTTCAATAATATTTGATGTGTTTAACCATTTATGTGGTAGCTGGACTTGATTATTTGAGCATTGTTTTATTGTGGCCTTCATGTATACACAGTTGGTTCATTGTTGTTGTTAGAATTGGCTTGTTGTCTTGGTTTGGTGCAGTTGCTATGCCTTTGTGCATTTCACCGTGTTCATGCACTTGAAATTGATATTGTACTTCACTGTGTATATTGATCACCATCTTGCTTGCATGCTTGAAGTCGTAGCCTGTACAACTGCCATGTGTTGAATCCAGCTAATAGCTCGGGTTTGACCTTGTGCGCATGTTGTGATTTTATTTATATTGCATTTGAGTTGAACCCGGCTTTTCATTTGGGTTTGACCTGTGCTCACTTGTCCCTGGAACATTATCAAGTGTATATCGGTGTGCACGGCCTTGTGGCATGTACAGTGATACACTGTGCATGTCACAAGCTGTTCGTGTATGATGAATTCAAATTTAAATGACGACGAACAACCCAAATAACTGAGGCAAATAATATTTTCAAAATCCATATTTTATTTTATATTGCAAAAATATTTCTTTTTCAATTTTACTGCGTTAGTGAATATTTTTGCAGATTGCTCAGATGCTGGATTCTAACTGGAACAAAGTTGAAGATAAAACACGAATTGAGTGAATGAGTGATGTGTAGTGAGGTTAAATGTAAATAGTAAATTGTGATGTATTTGTAATCAAAATTGTATATGTATAGTGAGAGCTTGAATTTGCACTATTCAAAATTGTAACAAATATTTGTTTGAATAAAATTTCTGTTTGAATTCAAATTCTGTGTTATTTAATTTTATTCAGCAAATATTTATTTAATCTATGAAAAATAAAATAGTACATTAACAAATACATTAAAACGAATGTATATATGTTTATTATCATCAAACAAAAATCATATAAGCGCATATTCAACAATCTCCCCCTTTTGATGATAGCAAACATATATTTAAGATTTTGAATATATTAAATGTATTTGATCATTGATATGCTCTAATTGCTCCCCCTATTTAAATGCTTCCTCTCTACACAAAGCTCCCCCTACATATATGCATACATATAAAACTATGCAAATGAGCCTAGATGCAAATAGAAAATTGTTTGACCTTTGCTTGATTTTATTTGACAAAATCACAAAATCTTAACATTTCTCTCCCCCTTTTGTTATCAGCAAAAGAATAATAGTGTTAAACAAAATAGAGATAAGGTGATCGATATTAATTCGACATTAAAACTCAATCGAATATAAAAAATAAATTTCAAAAAAAATCAAACAAAAATCATAAATATTTTGTTAGTCGCATATTCCACTTTTAGAATGATGGGAATTATGTCATCATATAAAACCATACAGTTGTGTCGATTTGTGGTATATTTATATCAGGAATTTGAATACCTACTAACCATGCATAACCGTTAGGACTTTTAAATGAGATTAGTAGTATTCCAATTTTATTTAAAAAAATGAATTCAAGTGTCTTCTAACCATGCATAACTGTGAGGACTTTTAAATGGGATTAGAATCAACTTGTTTATTATTAACTTTTGATATGCGTTCCATACATGCATAACCATGAGGACTTTTAAATGAGCATGGAAGCACATAACAAATTCCAAGTAATTCACCTATGCATAACCATGAGGACTTTTAAATGAGAGTGAATACTTTGGTATTTATTTATTTGTTATTATTATTATTATTATTTTTACAAGAAATATAAAATGAAAAACGAACGATTCCTGTTTAAAGTACCAAATATCGGCAAACTATATAGAATTTTGATGAGTGATGGTCGTTAGAAATATGATAGAAATAGAGATGGTCATGGAATTTTTACCACCAAAAGTTCTATAACTTTTGTTTAAACTGAAACTTTTTACTAATTATACTGTCTCGAGTAATAATATATGATAAATATCAATACTCATCACTTTTTCAATCACTATTTATCTTTCCGACAATTAGTAGGGAGTTAGATTAGTCAATGTAATCATTTAAAATCAAATTCAGAAATAATTATAAATCAATTTTTCTAAATGACTAATCTGAAAATATGGTCAAAAATGATTTTCTCGAGGGGGTTATATGAGAAAAATTTCTGCTATTTGAAAATTATTTGAAATGGAAAATATGCAGATATTTTCTTTGAAAAACGATGTAGTTACTAAATGTCTCACATCACGTTCAACTAGTAATTTTTCTATCAACTAGATTGCCAGTGTAATCTGCATCTGAATTTTTTTTTCCACTCAAAATCATCATTAATTGAATTTGATCGACCAAACCATGAAGTGTGCACCAAAAATTTCAAACTCGATTTTAACAGCAATTTAAATGAAATTCTCTTGAATTTGAAATGAAGCCGTGTAAATAATCAGAAAACCGTGAATATAGAGTTAGCCGTATTATAACCAAATGTATTATCATCCAACAAAACACTATTTTTAATCCAAACTTATATATGTGAAGTAATTCAAAGAATCTAGAGAATTTTATAGTGTTTTTGGCATAAGAATATAATTTGGCCAACTATGTTGCATAAGTCAGAATCAAAATCATCATCTTTTCATCATCTCAATATTGGCTGATTTTAATTCAGAATATGGTGCAGATTATCACATTTAATATATCGTTCAAATAAATATACCATTACCTGTTTTACCTTTACGATATTTTTCGTTGTTGTCCATTTCGATTATGTCACCTTTATACTAGGCTAAGGAACTTTGCTTTGTTGTTTGTTGTGTCCTTGGAACAGCCAAAATCCAGAGAACACTGTTGTTGTTCCTTAGCCTGCCACCACACCTATACGGGAAAAGATTTATGTGACCTATTTTTTTTTATAGGTCCAAGGTTGTTAGTGGCAGAATATTTAGAAAAATAATTTTGTGGAGGCCCAAAACTATTTATAATTGTTCCCTTCGGCACCCAAATTTGTTTAACTTTGAGAGATTTTATATTTGTGCCTTTTGGAACCCAAATCGGTATAGTTTTCACATGTTTGGGTCTATACCAACAATTATTGTGATTGTGTCCATATTTTCTACAAATTGTGCACATCGAATTTTCTTGATTAATCTTGTTTTCAACAATTTTAGATTGATTATATCCAAGTCCCTTTCTAACCGTATTAGCAGTTTGCTTTCCTAATAGCATATTCAACGATTTTTCACTTTTTGAAAATTTATCTAAAGTCGTTGACAATTGTTGGACTTGTGTTTTGAAAGATTCATTTTCGTTCAATAATAGTGTGCACTTTTTAATAGAATTTTCTCTCCTAGTATTTTCATTTTCTTTCAAAATCAGAATTTCATTTTCAAGTGATTTTATATTCATTTCTGATTTTTTAATTTCTTCTTCATATGTTGGACACTTATCACAATTAGGGATCCTACTTTGATAGGTTTCAACTAATTGGTCAAGTTGTTCATTTAATTCTATCAAAGTGTCTTTTTGTGATTCAAGTTTAGCATATTTTTCCCTAAGTCGTTCAAAACAGCCATTTACTTCGTGGAAATAAATAAGCAATTCAAAGTGAGTAAGTTTTGATACCTCGCTTGGCTCGTCATCGTCGCTATCAGTTATATTCCCTTGAAGGCACATATCTGCTTTCTCACTCTCACTGCTAGAACTTTGATTATCTTCATCACTTGTATTCCACGTGGCTGCAAAACTTTTCCTTTTTGATTTCTTTTTAAGTCGCGTTGATTTTGAGGATAATTGGGCTTGATGTGTCCGGGTTGGTTGCACGTGTGACAAATGATCTTCTGTTCTTCAGAGTAATCTAGTGCTTTGGCTATTCTGCTTTTCGCTTTTTGAATTTGAGCTGAATTTCCATATTTGTAATTCCACTTTTTGAATTTCTTTATTAATAGCTCCAATTCTGCTGCTGCATCGTCATCGTCATCTCTTTCAGTTGTTCCTTTGAGAGCTATTGATTTCTTTCGAGTATCACTTCCTTCATGCTCTTCCTTGAATTTCATTTCTAGCTCATAAGTGGTGAGATTTCCGATGAGTTCTTCAAGTTTCATTTGTTTTAAATCTTTCGATTCTTGAATGGCAGTCACCTTTGCTTCAAATTTTCGTGGAAGGACTCTGAGGATTTTTCGGACTATCTCCAACTCTGTGTATGATTTTCCAAGAGCTTTTGATTTGTAAACGATATTGGAAAGTCGTCCATGCATCTCTTTGACATTTTCTTCCTTCGTCATTGTGAAGTTCTCGTATTCGCTGCTTAGCATGGCAAGGCGAGATTCTTTGACTTGAGATGTTCCTTCGTGAGTCACTTCTAGTGTGTGTCATATTTTCTACGCAGTTAGACAAAGTGAGACACGATTAAATTCAAATTGATCCAATGAACAGATGATAGAATTCATAGCTTTAGCATTAGTATTTTCTAATTTATTTTCTAGTTCTGTCCATTGTTTCTTTGGTTTATCTATTTCCTGATTATCTACAATCATAGTCGGTGCTCTATAACCTGTCTCAACAATATTCCAAGCGTCAATGGTTTTTAGAAAAATTTACATCCTATTTTTCCAGTAAGCATACTCACCATTGAACATTGGTGGTCAAACTATGGATTGACCCTTAGCAAAAGCAGTATTAAAGGTATCCATTTTTAAAAATTCAACTTTTTAAATAAAAAATTGGTTTTTGTAAAATCAAATTTTTAAAACAAAAACGGCTTTTGTTTCTAGCTTTGATACCACTTGTAGGATCGATTTCACCCTAGAGGGGGGGTGAATAGGGTGATAGTGTTAATTATAAAAATTAATTGCAGAAGCTTATAAAATAATTTCAACATAGAACAATAGCAGCACAGATAATAGCAGAATAATAAATGCAGAAATAGAACAACACAGAATTTACCCAGCTTCGGCAAAACCCTGCCTACGTGTTGCCCTCAAGGTTTCTACTTGAAATTAGATAGTCAGACGCTTACACACGTAAACTCGCGACACCCGCTATCGACTAAACCTAACTCTACGCTCAAAACCCTGCCACAACTCAGCCACTGAGTTGCGAATTCTCAAACTACGCCATGTAGTTTGTCCCCTAGTCACACGACTAGAAATTTAAACGGTTTAAAAAGAAATTACAAATTAAAAAACAATTTAAAATAAAATAACCCTAATTAAAATAAAAAGCCCTTTTATAAAAAGAAGAATAAGGCCTGCCCCTTTTGTAATTTATCTTGACCATCTCCTTTTATTTCTTTGGCCCAATTCTTTTTGATAATGGCGGCTCTGTTGTTTCCTTTGTTCGATCTAAATTAGGGCTTTTTCGAAGCTCCGACTCTAAATTGATCGAATCAGTGGTTAATTGCGTGAAGGCTTGTTCGATCGAATCCTTGTTGCTCACTTCGGTTGCTTCGAGTTGATGGAGTTCGACTTTGATTCGGTATGTGGTTTTCGTTTATGCTATTCTATTGTGCTTGATTGAACTACATGGTTTTGAAATTGCCGATGATGATTGTTTATATAGGGTTTGTAACCCTTGAGTTTCATTCGTACAAATATATTTGAATTCGTCAATTTTGTGTGATCGGCCGCTTGATTATGCTTCGATGTTTGAGATGATTTCTGACCTTTTCATATGCGTATATTTTCGTTGCTTGCTTCCCACGACATTGATTTTGATTACGGCTTGACTTGTTCGACGCCTTGATTGCCACGGCTTCGGCTCCGATCATTTTTCTGTTGACTTTGATAAAAGAAAATTTGACTTTGATTATACTTTGTTAAATCGAATTCTGGTCGGCTTCGATTTTGATTCTTCACTTTCCTGATGCTGCTGACTTCGGGTTGCACTGATTTGTCTTGATTCTACTTGAACCTTAGTGTAGTTGTTATTTGCATTAAGCATGTGTTCATTTGATATCATGAATTGACTTGATTACTTTGATTATGCTTTGGTTTCATACTTGAGTACGCACTGCATATTTTGTTTGCACCTTTTCTGGTTGGTCTGGCCTGAACTTCACTTGAGCATTGCTCCATGTATACTTGGTGTTGTAGTTTCCTTTCTTGGAATTCAACAGCTTGCATATGTGTTGTAGCCTTGAGTTTATGGTGTACATGTAAGTTGCTTGAGTCACTTTGTTGTACTACATATTCCAGTGTGCCATGACTTCATATAGTAGCTGAAATTGCTCGAGTTGCTTGATAACATCTGTTTTGTTGTTTGAACTTGTCTGGAGCTTCTTGTCTTACTTGATCTGGTGTTATTGCTTTTGAATTATAGCCTCGTGCTTGCTTTTGGTGCATTTTGTTGCGGCCTGTACTTGTACATCTCCTTCTGGAATAGTTTGAACTTGAATCTGGTTCATGTTACATTGATGCTGTTATGTTGGCTCAATAATATTTGATGTGTTTAACCATTTATGTGGTAGCTGGACTTGATTATTTGAGCATTGTTTTATTGTGGCCTCATGTATACACGGTTGGTTCATTGTTGTTGTTACAATTGGCTTGTTGTCTTGGTTTGGTGCAGTTGCTATGCCTTTGTGCATTTCACTGTGTTCATGCACTTGAAATTGATATTGTACTTCACTGTGTATATTGATCACCATCTTGCTTGCATGCTTGAAGTCGTAGCCTATACAACTGCCATGTGTTGAATCCAACTAATAGTTCGGGTTTGACCTTGTGCGCGTATTGTGATTTTATTTATATTGCATTTGAGTTGAACCCGGCTTTTCATTTGGGTTTGACCTGTGCTCACCTATCCCTGTAACATTATCAAGTGTATATCGGTGTGCACGGCCTTGTGGCATGTACAGTGATACACTGTGCATGTCACAAGCTGTTCATGTATGATGAATTCAAATTTAAATGACGACGAACAACCCAAATAACCGAGGCAAATAATATTTTCAAAATCCATATTTATTTTATATTGCAAAAATATTTCTTTTTCAATTTTACTGCGTTAGTGAATATTTTTGCAGATTGCTCAGATGCTGGATTCTAACTGGAATGAAGTTGAAGATAAAATACGAATTGAGTGAATGAGTGATGTGTAGTGAGGTTAAATGTAAAAATGAAATTGTGATGTATTTGTAATCAAAATTGTATATGTATAGTGAGAGCTTGAATTTGTACTATTCAAAATTGTAATAAATATTTGTTTGAATAAAATTTCTGTTTGAATTCAAATTCTGTGTTATTTAATTTTATTCAGCAAATATTTATTTAATCTATGAAAAATAAAATAGTATATTAAAAAATACATTTAAACGAATGTATATATGTTTATTATCATCAAACAAAAATCATATAAGCGCATATTCAACATCTACCATTACTGAGTTTTTGTTTTCAAACATATAACAATGTTATAACCATAGTGTCCACAATCAGGTTCATTATTCAATAATACACATAAAAGAAATATTATTGAAACAATTCAACAGTAGCAAGGAATCACGTTGGATCCCTCCAATCTGTTCCACTGCATCATAACAGCATATAACCATAAAATATAGATCAACCGCCTTGAGGTGGGATTCATATACAAATGGCCATCTGCTCTTGCACGGGAATGTAATAAGGTCTCATCCACTCTGGGGTGGGAATATATCCAAACCAACAATATAAACCATCAAATTATCTAATCAATCAATAGCAACCAACAATAAAATATTCACATTCAATATATAATTTTTTCGACTATATTTTTTTTTAAAAACCAAAAAGGTGAGATTAACTCACCGAAATTTCTGTTGTCGCCGAGGTGCTTCGGTTTGGAATTAAAATCGAACGACGTCTAATTTTATCTCGAATTTCAATAGTCTCCCAATTCGTCCAAATCAGTTTCATCGCGAAGCCTCCTTCTTGAGTGCAACGCAAAAATCCGCGCCTCGATTGGACTTCGTTTGAGAGAGTTATTTGGTTTTTAGGTCATCGATTTAATTAAATAATTTAATATACTTAATTTCACATAAGTTATAACATTACCCCTCCTACCTTCTTCTCCAAACTCTGTTCTCTGATACCTTGTACACCATAAAAGTGCATGGTCGTGCACTATGCACCCCTCCCCAATCGATGATCCTCCGAACCGACCCCGCCATAGAACTTCCCTCTACTTCCTATTCTCTCCTGACTATACATCATCACCTCCGCCCCCTTCATCAAAAAGCGACAGCCATTCTCCTCCATGCGACACACATCGGACATCATCAATTTCTCAACCGAGGTGCTACTCGACCCACTCAATCCAAATCTGAACTCCAATTCCACAATCAAAGCCTATAAACTCCACAATCACTAACCCTAGTTAGCTAACCCAACAACCCTTCACTGCTCAAAGGTCGATCTCCATAAAACTTGGCCATATCCTTCAGAAGTTGCTAGACCCTAAATCTAACCACCATGGATCAAAGATATTATTTTTATCAATTTTAGTGGAGTATAAAATTTTGTTTTGAATTTTTTTTAGAAACTTTCTATCCATGAGAAAAAGAGGGAAAACGAGTTGATAAAGAAGTGAATGGGTATGGGTGGGACGTGTGGGGTAGGGTTGAGTATGGGGTAGGTATGAGTTAAGCATGGACTTATATATATTATTTAAATTTATTTACAAAAATCAAGCCTTAAACGTCTGAATATATCAAACTATAAGCGAGGCGTGCCGTCGACGTTCTATATGTTATACATCTATTCTTAACGTAATGGAACTTGTTTCGAGACCTAAATCGATCATATACAAAAGATAGCTTTCTAAATCCAGTTATGTTATTAATTTTCGAAATTAGTTTCTACACATTTCGATCTCGCATGTCCAAATGATACATCAAATCGCCATGAAATTTGATGGCATGTTATTCTTCATTATACAGATCCAATGAAACTAGTTTCGTCAAAATCAGAGACACTGCTCCGAAATGCTATTTTCACACGTTAATTTGAACAATTAATTCAAAACAAAATTTACCACTTTTAAATCAAATTTAAAAGTTTACTATCTTCATTCTTGTTTTAATAGAATTTAATCAACTTTCGAAATCATTTTCATTCATATTAAATTCAAGATTTAATTATTTAAGCAATTTCAAAAATTAAATCCTACAATTAAATTGTCAAATAAATCGCTATATTTGAAATTCAACTTAGTTAACTTAAAAAAAAATTCAATATTTAAAATCAATTAAATATTTCAAATTCAAATGATTAAAATTTCGGATCGTTACATAAATTAATTAAAAAGATCTACAAATGGAATTTTTTTGAAATTTACTCATTACCCCACTGCGAACCGACCTAGCTCCTTCAAGTGATTCATTCTATTTCATCGCTTACATACATATGATAAACATAAATTAAAATTTATCTTTCCTTCTGTGAATTTTACTTGTTTTTTAGTTTACTATTACATCATACAAGATATGTACTCTCATACATGCACTTTTACCATTACACTTCCTACGTTTTCTCTCATACGTGATTTTCCAATCCAATCCACATTTTATATTTATTTATAATTCTTATATTAATCCAAGGATATTTATAGGTTGGATATTTACTTAGTAGGTACTTTGATACTAATAAGAAGATTCATATTAATATATTCATTTTATTGTCCGTTTAGTTTATCCCTGGTTGTACTTTAAATCTAAGCATGTACAGTTTTGTATGGACCATTGTATAATCTTATTTACGTATATGATTTATGTGTTAGGATTTCATTATACCTTAAGACTGATTAATCATGAAATCCATAATCTGAAGAGGTAACCCATATTGATTTGATTGAGAAGAAATCAGAGGAAAGTAAATAAATTAGCGAAAGTCATACCTAAATTCATAGTTGCTGATTGTGAAAGTAAATTTGATTTGGTTTTCCATATTAACACAAGCCCTAGATCTTGTATTAGATCTGAATCCATAGTTGCCGCTTTTAAAACTAATCAAGAGAATGAGATAGATCTAAAAGATGAGAGTTGGATATGATATTCTAAATTGACATAAACCCTAGATCTGAATTATTTCCATAGAAGAGATTAGGAGAATAACTAGAGCTTACGTAATTTGGTGACCATGACCCCTTATTTATAATGTTGGCATTTTCTAATTTGGCCCTTCAATAAAATAGAATTGCTCCAGTATCTACATATTAATACCATGACAATTATACTTGTAAGCCTTTTAACTTTAATTCCTAATTTGATCACTTTAATTAGGCTTTACACCAAAATAGCACAACACATTTATTTTACATATGGGGCCCATACATTGAAATTTTCCAACAATCTCACATTGGGCCATATACGTAATAACCTTATAATTATGTTTAACTTTATGTTCTCCAAAATTTGCTATTTCTAACATAAGGTGTTTCTGAAACAATCTCGTCCATTAACTATGCTAATAAAGGATCAAAGTGGCTTTCGTTACCTTCAGTGTACCTAAACCAATCAATGGTCACATATACCAACATAAACAAACGATGTAGATCAATCATGGATGTGTAGCATGGAAATTACATGAGATATGATATATACATGTCTACTTTCAAGTGGTCCTACTTTAATGAGATCAAATATTCAATATTTGAACAACCTGGAGTGCAAATGAAACTTTATTTCCCATCTGAAACTTGATATATATCTGTAACCAAAGTATAGAGTAATGTGTCATATGAAAGTAAAAATAAAAACTCCCCCTGAACCAAAATATTTATATATAAAAGTTATACCAATTGAGCATGATGCTCATGAAAGACCTTGGACTAAATACAAACTCGCCCTAAACCAAAATATTCTTACATAAATGTTACAACAATTGAGCAAGATGCTCATGAAAGACCTTGAGTGATAATCCTTTTATAAGCGGATCCGCCATAGTAGAGTTTGTCATAGTATGCTCTATGAATTACAATCTATTTTGCACTCTTCCCTTACTGGAAAATAATATATTGTTTATTGTTACAGTATTGCTTTAATGATCTTTCAATTTCTTTATTCAATAGTCCATTACTTTATGACAAAATTATACAATTATTTTCCATCATTGGATGCCCCATAATGGAAAATAGAAAAGAAAGCTATAAGTATCTGTATGACAGCTTTCCTTATATAGCTTCATCCAAAAAAAAGTTAAAAACAACAGCAACAATATTATTGTTATCTGAATTGGATCTTTTATACTCTTGGCATCCAAAATATTCGGATTGTAAGGCGTTATGATCTCCAAACAATCCGTCTTGAGTGTATAATCCTTTATTTCTTAAAGATATCTCATAACCATTTTGGCTACTAACAACTGATCCACTTTTATTGTCATTAGGATATCTGCCAAATAATATATGCAATATCCATATGTGTATATACTTTAGCATGCATTAGACTCCACCGCAGATGGATGAGGAATCTTTTGCATTTCTTTAGCTTCAAGGATGTTCTTATATTAGTATATAAGACAACATTAGTCTATTTTGAAAAAAGAGAATGTAGTTTGCATACCAAACGCCCCTTTTTTAAAGCCTTATCTGCCTAGCCCTTTTGTGATAATCCAAATAGCACTCCATGGATGATAATGGTGTATTTGAATCCCTAATACAAAAGGGTAATCCATAGATGGTTTTCTTAGTTGTTTCATCAATGTCTCCTTTGAGTAACATGTTTTTAATATCCCTCCGATATTGCTTAAAATCATAATCAACAACAAATTTCAAAATAATTCTAAAGAGTCTTTTAGTAAAACCAAAGATAAAGTTTCTTTAAAAATAAAAAAGTTGTTTTCCTTTTGAGTATAGACTTTTTCGTAATGAGCCTTATACCTATCCACAATACTCACTTGATCCATTTTTGTTTTGAATAATTAATCATAACCAATGATCTTATTACCTTAAGGTGGTGAGAAAGATCTCAAACTTTATTATCCTTATAGATTTAGACTATATGTTCATACCTTAAATCCACATTTAAAACTAGCACCTTATATGGATTGATGCAAGTCCAAAGAATCATCTTCACCAATCCAATATTTAACTTTATGAAAAAATGACTATATAGTTATGGGAATAGTATTTCATCTTTTCAAGTGGATTTCCTTAGTGACCTTACACTTTGAGGTTGTTGATTTTGTTTTCTTGGAACAATAACCTTAATTTGAAGAAATTTAGTTTGACATTGTCTTATTATGGTTCTTAATTTACTTTTTTGTTAATAAGATAAAACAAGTCATATATATTATCCGAAGAAGTAACTGTAGTTGAATCAAAGATAATGATTCTCCTTAAAGACAATGATACATACCTTAAAATTTTATTTAACATTGTCTTATTATGGTTCTTAATTTACTTCTTGTTAATCAAAGGAAACAAATCCTATACATTATCCGAAGAAGTAACTGTAGTTGAATCGAAGATAATAATTCTCCTTAATGACAATGAGTCGCACTTTATTCTTACCCCCAAACTCAACATCCTCGAAAATTGTAGCATTTCCCATCTTATAATTATTTTCTTAGTGTAGGTTTATAAAAATTGAAGCATTTAAGTCGCTTAGAATACTAATAAAGTATTTGCTATCTTTAGTGCATCAATCTACAATTATTTAGTAGGTCGAAACAAATAATCATATTAACCACCGAATCAAAATTTGAGACTTCATTATAAAAGGTATTTAGCATAAGCAGATATATATATATATATAAGCTATATTTTAAACATTAAGAGCTTTAATTCCAAAAACGTTTGAACTTATTCATAAATCAATCTTATTATTTCTAAATGAACAATAATAACTCAATTAGTTCATATTAGAAATAGAAAACCGAAATCTATCTAAATGATAGCATAACAAAAATATCAAATAAATCCAAACAATATTACTGAAATCTCAATAATATCTTAAAAATATCTAGCAAACTTTACTTTGTATATCTTATTAAAGAAACAACTATAAATATATTTATATGTTATTTCTTTTCTTCTAGATCCTTAGTGACTCATTTATCCTTATTTATACATTTATTTACAATGTACGATAAATTGGTACTTTCCATCTTACAATGCTTCAATCTCTCTTCTTTTTACCACAATATGAAATGAGCTTAATAAAGGTCATTTTATTCTTAAGAAAATTAATAATAATCTTGAAATGGTTATACTTTGAATAAAGAGAGCACAAGAAAAAACAATAATAACTTAAGTGCCTTTAACTTTTGAAGCAATATTTTCCATATAGTACTTATTTATGTTTCCTTTATTTTGACTTTATGGAATCAAACAATATAAAGCGTGCTTGTTTCTCCTTACCATTTTAACATAACGCTTTTTATTCTCAATAAAGAACTCCTTAAAATTGGTTATCCTTGCAGATAACACATCCTTGAAAGCTTCTAATATTTTACTTTACGATCTTTTGACTCTTTATATTTGAATTGTCTCATCTTTGAATGTTCTTCGTGACATTATAAGAGCATTCAACCATAATATGAGTGGGTGTGACCCTCCTAATTGCAGGAGCTAGACCCATAAAGTTAAGAACAAACAACATGTTTTCTTAATAATCCTTTGAGTTGGTCCCAAACAAGATCATAACATTAAAATTGGCAAACACTAGTAAAATTAGTTGAAAATTGAACAAAAATTAAGGGTTGACCGTTTATGCCCATATCCAAATATCAGGCATAGTAAATTCAGATAATTGGTAAGTCTCTTCTCAAGATATCTAGCACAATATTAATATCAAGTCTTTGGAAAATAATACTAATTGTAAGTGATACTCTTGTTGTAATGACCAAACACTGATAATAAATAAAGTCAAATAACAATCATTCTTTGGGTCGATTAGTTATTCACTTGTAAAACCTTATAATTATCACATATTTATCACCACATATGTGTAAGTTATTCGGTCGAATATTAGTCTTTCTTTAGGCTGGCTAACATTCACATGAATAAATACACACATATATCGAACATTTTCATGTACAAATAAAATAAGAGAGGTCACTTTGGTGACATGTTATTTTAATTAGCTCACTTGGAATGTAGGATATTTACAATTAGTTCACAAAGAGACACCAAAAATATATTTGAATTTATTTCTTAGTGTATGTACAATATTTCAAGTGCTATAAAATACTCCCAAAAGCATTTTAAGTGAATATGACACTTGAAAATCTCAAAATTATAATTGTGGCATAACACGTTTTAATCATAGCTGTTATAGTCTTTTACTTTAGGTATGTGGCTACATTCATGACATTTTCTAAATAAGTATGATACAAGATATCATAAATAAATCACATAACAAATGTCATAGCTGAACGCTAGAATTAAATGCCATATAAAATCATTCATAAATGACATAGCAACTGTCATACTAAATAACATGCAGTAGCAATAATGTACATCTGAACCATAATATAACTATACAAAGTGTTACCGCACCACTTTATCTTTAGTTTATTATTCAAATACTTAATTAAGATCAAATTACCATGCATTTGGCAAAATATGAGAACTGATGCTCCTTTTATTTCATGATAACCAAAGCCTGAAAATTAAACTTATTTTTAACGAGCGGACCATACATATAAAATATCTGTATCTACCAAATATAAATGCATCAAATAATAGACAATATGTTTTTTCTTGTTCCAAATACAAACATGCTGCATCGTTAAATTTATTGCAATTGACGCATTTACTTCTTTTATGACAATAAAATTATTATTTTTATTACTATAACAACCGCATTTAATGCAATTATGATATAAATAAATGCAATCGACCATTATGTGGTCCAAAATGTAAATTAGTATCATGTTAAAATTTATTTCAATCAAAAATAAACATAAACATATTGGAGCATACTTATTTCCAAAATTTCAAAAATAACCCAAATACCATATATAAATATCCAAATTACTTAATAAAAAGTTAAGTAAGATAAAATAACCATAGAATTAGATCTATATTTCTTACATAAATGGTTCTAAAGTGTGTGTACATATATATATATATATATATATATATATATATATATATATATATATATATATATATATATGTGTGATCATACCATTTAGAAACATTAAAAAAATGACTGTACATATCCGATCTTAAACATTCCTCACCATAAAATTCACAACTTATTTAAAAGAAACAAATAATAATAGACATGAGACTGTTTTAATCAATACAAATTATTTTTTAAAATTTAGAGGAAGTTAGATTATTCATCATAATTTAATGATTTCAAAATTCTATCATATTTCATAAATAACATATAGATCATTTAGATCTATCTATCTTTCTACACCAAAATAATTTCATAAATTTTCCTTTCAATTTACAACAAAAAATTGATATAAACCAAATCCAAAATCATCATCAAAATATTCTTGATGCATAGATCAAGCAGTTCTAAAACCTAAGTAAGATTATTATAGGACTTCTAAGAAAAAGTTCAATTCAAAACTTACTCATAATTAAAAGAAAAAATTCCAATGAAATCAATAATAGATTGCTCCGATACCACTTATTAGGATTTCATTATACCTTAAGACTGATTAACCATGAAACCCTTAATCTGAAGTGGTGATCCATATTGATTTGCTTGAAAAGAAATTAGAGGAAAGTAAACTGATTAGCAAAAGCATATCTGAATTCATAGTTGCTGATTGAAAAGTAAATTTGATTTTGTTTTCCATATTAACACAAAGCCCTAGATCTTATATTAGTTCTGAATCCATAGTTGCTGCTTTCATAAACTGATCAAGAGAAAGAGATAGATCTAAATGATGAGAGCTGGATCTGATCTTTCAAATTGAATAAACCCTAGATTTGAATTATTTCCATAGAAGAGATTAGAAGAATAACTAGAGCTTATGTAATTTGAGGATTATAACCCCTTATTTGTAGCAGGAAATTATTGTCAAAGATAAAATTTCTCAACAGCCTCAAGGACAGACCTTCAGTATTTTAGCTTGAAGAACAACTTGCTTTAGGTATTAGTTTTTTGTTATTGATAGTAGTTTTTAAGTATCAGTTTGCAGTTATCGGTAATAGTTTTTAGGTATCAGTTTGTAGTTCGGTTCAGTTTTGAAAAAATGTTTGTCCTTATAAAGAATGTTCGTCCTTATGATTAATTTTTAGGAGAATGTTTGTCTTTGTGGTTAAAATATTAAGGTCGTGTACTTGAGGTTAAAAATATACAAAAAAATTTCCTTTAAATTATTACCCTTATTTATAATGTTGGCATTTTCTAATTTGGCCCTTCAACAAATAAAATTGCCCCAGCATCCACAAATTAATACCTGAAAATTATACTTGTAAGCCTTTTAACTTTAATTCATAATTTGATCACTTTAATTAGGATTTACATCAAAATAGCATGACACATTTATTTTACATATGCTGCCCACATATTTAAAATTTCCAACATTATGTACAATTTATATTATTATACATAGATATGCATTGTATTTTATTTGTTTATTAAATTTTATGCTTTCTTGTTGGATTAGTTCTTGTATTTGATTTCTATGTATTGTTCCATTCGAAGAAAAACTCATGTTCTATTATGAATCTAGCTAGATATATTTTATTATAACTTGTTCATTTTTATCCAGGGAATAGACATATCAGATCACTCAATAATCGTTCGATGCTCTGTGTTTGCAAACAGTTTTTTTACTCATCGTTAGCATGCATATCATGACGGGTGTTACCCAAAGTCTCTTCGTAGTGAAAAATAATTTGATCCGTTTTTGGATGATGTTCGTTTGTATGTTTACAGATATAGAGGAATGTGTTGGTTCAAAAATTGAACTCCTTTATAAAAAAAAGTTAGCTTGGAAAATATCTATATCAGATCCATCAAAATATACGACATAATACAGAATCTTTGACTCAGCCTTATCGACCGGTATCGGTCGATAAACATAGGGAAACTCGTTTATCTCCAAATCATGAACATTCATATTCATCCACCAATCCATTATTTCTTCTTCCCTTAGCTTCAAACCATCCCCCTAAATCAGAATACGTCAACAGTCCAATGAGAATTGATGATTTTATCAATCCGACGGCATCCCTTAAGCCATTAATGGACGATTAATGATACTTTAATAATTTTTTCAAATTTTCTTCTTGTACATCTTGCACTCTATCAGCCATAGGCTTTATGTCCATTTCTTCATCCCTTGAAGTCCAATATAATTGAATCAGAGTGTGTGAAAAATCAAGGATAACGCATTAGTTATCGTTTGATGCACTTGTTATTGCATACTTACGTTTATACAAGTATATATTACACCTTATGTTTTTTGTTCCCTTTGTTGAAGAAGGATATTAAACTAATAATATATGTATATTACATAGGGTTATTTGACCATTTACCCGTTTGGTGATGTTTATGCTTCTGGATCAATTCGATTTTTATATAAAGAAGGAAAGGTAATTTGTAAAATTGACAACTAATAAGCTGGTACGTAACATATCAAATATTAAATCATTGACTATAATAATCATTTATTGTTGATGATATATTTGTAGATGGTTAAATACTTTTAATTTCACCTGCATTATTTTCCGTCCTTGATGGTATTACAAGCTTAGTTTCGAAGACCGAACTATAAATCAAACCGTGTAGGTGCAAGATCAAGGGCTCAAGTGGTTCAACCAGTCAGATTGTGAGAATGTCGTTGATCGTTAATTTTTATTTTATAGATTTAAATGTAAATTATTTCATTTGATGTTAAAATTTATCCAGTTATAATCAATATATTGAAACAATTATTTTTAAATATTTCATAACAAATATTAATAGGAATAATTCTATAACACCTTTGTAGCGTAAAATTGTAAATTCTCTTATTTTTTAAAATGAAAAAGGTTCAATCAACAATAATTCATAAGACGCATACTAACAATATATTTTGTTGTCCAAAACTAATACGATGATCCAATAATTTAATAGCTAATGTCATGAAATTATTTGTTAAATTAATTATGTGAAAAAATAAAGACTGAATCGATAATTTTTTCTCAAATTTGAAGAGCTGTAAGGTTAAAAAAAGTCGGTGTAACGCCGCGCCTTTTCGTACGCTTTAAATCGACACACGTGCCAATTCAAAGCATACGGAAGGGCGGATTATTATGGGGTAAATAAGAAAAACAGAGGAAGAAAGAAACAAAATAGAATCTTGCAGCGGAACGATAAAATATAATAATCAAATATACAGTTCATGAAGCTGTTTACAAAATATTCGATTATACTTATACAACACATATTAAAGTACACATACCAGAGAATAATAATTAATGCAGCGGAAATAGTATGAATGTGGTGAAATACTGTAATAGATGTTAATAATATAAATCTTCGTCTTCGTCCTCCAGAGCTAAAGTCTTCGAATCCTGAAATGCTCAGGCTGATCCGAGCGAATTGAAAAGACAAAACACTCGAGTCAGAACTAAAAGATCTTATGTAAGTTAAATCAACTGTAAAAATATGAGTGCAGTAACTTAAGAGATGCTCGAGATTCACATCTCTTAAGGATCCGTTAAAATATTTACTATGTAGTAATATTTCGCTATTATAATAGTGTCTAATAGTAAAATAAATTTACTTTTTAATAGAGTTAAGGAGTGACCCAATATTCCCCTTAACACAAATAATGCCAATAGTCTATGCAGTACCGTAATACCTCCTGATCGGGAGGCTACCAGATGATACTCCATAGGTACAACACAAATAGAAATTCATACAAGGCGCGCTAGGGTAGGTGACATGGAACAACTAGGCAATGCCAGGGTAGAAATACCAATTACATTTCTAGGTCGGTGGTAACGCATAGCTGCAGCTACCGCCCACCTCGAGCCACACCCCCAAATCAAAGAAATCAAAAGTGGCCACCGAAAAATCCAAAGTCAGAGTAGAATATCGAAGGGATGTGTCCGATAAAAGGGGCTACCTTCTTAACCTGTCGATCGCTCCTATTTTAGCCACCTTATGCCCACTAACGGGAGTTGGGTCCACGTATTTACCTCAAAGGAAACGCCGCCGCCATCCTACTTCATTCTGGAATCTCCACCGCGTACACGGTTGTTAAAGTGGTTTTCGGAGTTCGCAGAGAGTATGACAACTTCCGATCCCGGTCTCTTCAATAACCAACCGTTATTATAACACTGCGGCCTTTTCAAAATAGTTTATACTTTTAAAAACTAGAATATAATATTCATTTCAAAACCATATAGAGCAATATTATTTCCATTTAAAAAACCCAAATCAATTTGGAATTATTTTTATAAAACCCAAATCAATATAGTATCATTTTATTTCAAATATATCCTTTTCAAAAATCATAGTATTTCAAAGTTATAATATTTCTAGACCAAACTCTTGACATATAGCCTTTCAAAACATAGAACTTTCAATTTCATAATTTTGAAATATAACCACACCACCTAAATGGTTTAAATATAAATTTCTTTATATAAAATAAAATAGTTTCTTCACCTTCACAAAACAATTCCAAATATAGATTTAAATCTCCAATTAAACCGTTTCAATTTCCATATATTTCAAAGCTTTAAACATTCCACCATTTCAACCGGATTATTTGATAATTTCAAATATATCAAATTCAATTACTATTATTTTGCTTTGAAATGTTTACTTAATAAATCTAAAATCATTTAAGTAAAACCTTTAAACTTCAAATAACTAGATATTCTTTCAATTTAATTAACTTGAGAATATTCGTTTAAATCGACTTGATATTCATTTAAATCTTCTAAACCAAAATCAAGTCATTAAATCATACCTTTTAAAATCTCAATTTATTTAAACTCAAATCAATTTTATTCGAGAACAATTCTTATATACTTTAATTCAAAACAAATTCACATTTATCTTCCCACCTTACCCTCATTTAATTTATTTAGACTCCAGAAATAAAATTTAAATAAACACTTGACCATATTATATTCTAATAAAATCAAACTTAATTATTAAACTTCTTTATACTTTAAACCAATTTTTTACATAGCTTAAAAACAAGAAATTTACTATATGAAAATAGCCTTTATAAATATCTGAATCAATATCTCATAAACCACATATATTTCTTTACAAAACTATAGAAAATCATTTCAAGATATTTTTTATATATAGACCGCGGTGTCTGTATAAAATTTTCTATCCTATTGTCAAGTGATACAGATATTTATCATTTCAATCCGTAATTTAAAATAAAAATTACGGTTATATATCATTTCAAACCGCAATCCCGAATGAAATAAAAATGCATAATAACTTGCAGTTTATAACAATATAAAATACAACATCCATTCATCCAATATCAACCATCAACCATTTATCACAATCATCATCCAATTCAAACAATAGCATTAATATAGAACGGATAATAAACAACAGGTATTAACTAGCAGTTTATATTTTATAATATATTAAATAACTGTTAAACTGGCAAATTTATATGCATAGATAAACAAATAACAATTTAACTGGCAGTTTATATGCAATGAATAATTAAATAACAATTTAATTAAATAAATGCAATTTAACTGAGATATGATTAAAAATATGCCAAACAGTCATAAATAAATTTTTAATCACACCATAAATTAATTTAACAAACATAAAAAAATTTATAAGTTGTGAGTGGGTTAAAACACTCACCTTCTGAATTTAAATTGAATTTAAATCCAATTTAGACCCAAAAATTTCACAGTCTCAGAAACCGTCCAAACCAGCACCAAAATGTTTGGAATTTCAATATGATCCTAATAAAAAAACCGCGCTTGAATTGGTGTTCATATGTGAAAGATATAGCGATAATTGCGCTTGAATTTCAATTTTAAAACAAACAAAAAAAAGAACACTTCTCACCCACCCAATCTGCAACGTCATCCTTCCTCTCTATCATCGCCAGTAAGCAACGCATATAGGAAACCCAAACGTGCCTAACCAAAATCGCGCTTGACAACACAGTGCCGCCACCA
The DNA here is from genome assembly GCA_030765085.1 of Allium cepa. Classification (NCBI taxonomy): domain Eukaryota; kingdom Viridiplantae; phylum Streptophyta; class Magnoliopsida; order Asparagales; family Amaryllidaceae; genus Allium; species Allium cepa. Next base: position 552,582,024 of record CM060942.1, read on the forward strand.
GGAAGCTCGTCGCCGTTGCACCACGGCCGTCTCCAAAGTCACGACCGAAACCCCCATCCTCCATGTTTTGCGCGCACGCGAAAACCCCAAAATGCACAGCAGCCGCCGCTATTTGATAAAACCCTAGTTGAATTATTCTGCTCGATCCGACCGTTAACTTGCCACGAAACCCACATAGATCGACTCCCCTCAGTCCCCTCTGCAATACGTAGAAAGGGTTTCCCGATCAGACGAAGTTCATCATCGAGCGATAAACGACCGAAAATTGTTCTTCGATTTCTGGACAAACAATGCGCCGAATCAAAAAATGAGTCGCAGATCTGGGTTATGCTCTTCGATAGCTTAGAATTGATATAAAATTTGACATATATTTTGGAGTTTGAAATTTCAGCTTTGGATTTGATTTGGGGTTGCAATTAGAATTAGGGTTTGTCCGCCATTGAAGTGAGGAGGTAAATAGAATGTATAGAAATGAGGAATAGAGGCTGCTAGGGTTTATAGCAGGATATATATATATATATATATATATATATATATATATATATATATATATACAGGGTTGACATTTGAATGGATGGATAAGACAGATTTACGCGCTAACGCCAAAGTGGCCCAAAAAAGCCCGTTTTGGCTCCGGAATGAAAGTGGGTCAACCCATATATCAAAATAGATGTTTTTAAATATTTTAAATGCGATGGAACATGTTTCAAGTCCAAATTCCATCGTATGAAGAAGTTATGCTAAAATCAATATTTTTCAAATTGATTTCAATTTATTTCAATTTCATTAATTTCAAGGCGTTTCGAGTCCGTACGATCAAACGACATGTCCGATCGCTACGAAACTTGAAACCCTACAATAATTCACCATTACGGATGAAACTGGTTTCGTCGAAATCTGAGTCAGTGGCCAAAAAGGCTATTTTTCCATTAATTAAATAAAATAATAATTAATTAATTAAATCAAATTTTCAATTTTATTTCGATAATTGACAAATTTCAACATTTTTAACTTCTTAATCATTTACAATGATTTAAACAAATTTAATGTCAATTTATCGTTGATTAATCTATCAATTGCAGTGTTAAATTTTCAATTTCATTATATTCAAATTTATAAATTAAATTTCCAAAAAAAATAACTATTAAATTCACTTTCATTCTATTATTCAATTCATTATTATCAAACGGATAAAATTAACATTGGATTCAAAGCTATTACATAAATATTTTCCAATTTCAACCAAATTTTCAATTAACGTAATGATAAATGTTTAATTCAACTCAATCGCAGTAAACTCAATTATCTTAATTCTTTACATTCAAATAAATTGACAAATCTTAATTTACAATCTTTACATTAACCCATATGTAACGACCGGTGTAAATTCGATGTTTAAAATGAATTAAATTATAGGATTTCTAATTTAAATTTAGGAAGAAACAGAAATCTTATTTGTTTACATGAAAGAGAATGTTGAAATTTGATGGATCAAGGGTAATTAAAATTTTACAAATTTAATTTTTTATTTCAATTAATTGGAATAGTGAAAATTGGGAAATAGATTCAAATTTATGTAAGACAATAAATTGCAGTAATTAAAGTTAATAACTCAATGGATTAAATGGAATAATTAATTGGAGTTAAGATCTAAATTTGTATGTGAGCATTCATTGATATTGGAATATAAAAGGGTAAATTTATAGTATAAAATGTAGACATCACCTTTAAGATGATGGGTTTATAATTGATGCATAATAGGAAAATCAAATGAATTGGTTTAATTGAATAACAATTAGCAATTAATGAATGAAGAGAAATTTTAAGGGCGTAATTGTTTCCGTTAAATTAATTTTGGTAACAAATTGTATTGAATATAGATTTAACGTTGTGTGATGTATTTAAGTAATAATTGGAGAACAATGTAAATTATATCCGTGAATGGTCAATTCAATTAAACAACAAGATTTTTAAATAAATAAATTTTTTTATTTAGGTTTCAATTTGTTAATTTATGAAGTTTAATGGGAAATCAATTGCAATAAATTGCCCTAATTTATGCAGTTAGAGGAGATTTGGATTTGCATTATAGATGGAAGTATAATCTAAATTGATAGGTAACAAACTTAAGAATAAAATTTAGAGCTAATAGGTGGCAAATTTATATACTTGTTTATTTACGTAATGTGTACGTAAGCTTTGGTAAACCGATTTCTATCGATCCAAATCTAATGATTTGTTAATATAGATTTAGGTATAGGAGTAGTATTTATTAATTAAATTGAAGTATTGCAAAATAAATGAAATTCAACGTTTAATATTACATTATTGTAAGTAAGATAATATGTGTAAGTATTGTTAAGGTTATTCATATTTGACAAATTTATTGAGTTATAAGGATTGATATATAAATTAATGTTGGTTTAGGATATCGTTACTTGGTGATTTATTATAGAGTAACGGGAGTGTGAACGTAAAATAATAAAAGCATAGATTTATGGTAGGACATAATTTATGGTTTAGGAATTTAAATCCAAAGATTTATTTATTTGAGGAAATAATACGTATTAAATCTCAACTTGATATAATCAATGCAAATTTAGTAATTAAAAATAAATTGCAAGTTGGTAATTTAGGATGTTTGTGAGTAAATTTGCAGGTAAGATAATTTTTAAAGTTTTACCCATTCATATAATTTATTTAAATATGTATAAATCAAATGGCAACATTGTGTTAATAATAGTCGTAAGTGAATTTGAATGCTAAAGGGGTAACAATCGTTTTAGGTTAACCGTTTATTTAATATATTAAGTCTAGACTGGTAATCGATTGAAATAAAAAAAAATATTTTGTTTTGTTAATGTGACTTGGTTAATAAAGAGGAATTTATATGAAATGAAGCATGCATGAGAAATGCATCATAATTCAATGTTATGTTTACCCATTAAATGTATACTAGGTTAAGTATCAAATAGAGGGAAAGAAAAGTAAATATTGAATTGATTGATGAATAAGTATTCATTGGATAGAAATTTAATGTAAAGTTGATATTTATTGTATAAAATCTATCTAAGATAATGAATTGCAATAAATTGTGGGTTGATAATAAGGCGTGAATGGAAATTTGATTTGTTATATTAAATGAATAGGATTCAAATTTATTGGGAAAGGTAAATGGATATTTGGTAATAAATATAAACGGACTTCAATAGTGAATTTAGTTAATTTGAATATATATAATAAATAATGATTTAATAGAAACCTATACTCTGTATATATTTATAATATTTGAGTGGAAATAATATATACTTACAAATGTGGGATTTAGAGTCTTACAACAATTATTAGGAGTGATATAATTAGTTCATTCAATTAAATTTGAAAACATTACAATAGATGTAAATTAAGGGTTGTGTTAAATAAAGTAATAAATGGGAAATAACGTAAATGTCTTCATAGTATGGTGATTTGTAATTATTACGTTAATTTAAATTATCGTTCAACGCGTTTGTTTATCAGATCCATCTACTCTAATTCTAACCTATCTATATAAACCCAATTATAAACCCTAGCCTCCATCTATTCTCTTTTATTTGTGCGTTCATTTTCTTCAATTCTTTCTCTTCCTAAATGGATGCAAATTTCATATCCAATTCTATTAAAAAAAAATTCAAAGTTCTCAGAAAAAAAAATTATTATGTTGTAGTTTTCATCTACGGATCTAAGCGCAGTCTCTGTTTTTGCAATAGTCGCTTGAGTCAACCAGAAATCACGGTCAAACGTGTAAAATTCGAAACCCAAAAGGTTGAATTGGGGCTTTTTGATTTCTTCATTTATTTGCGAAATTGGAACATGGGTTTGGTGAGATTAGTCACTAGGGGTGCGCAGGAAACGCTGACGTGGCAGGTGGTAATAGGTAGGTTTATTTTGTTTGAATTTAATTTAATTTTGATTTTTCTAACGCGTTAATACATTTAACTTCCACATACGAACTCCGTTTCATGCGCGATTTTTTTTGTTAGGATCGTAATTAAATTCCAGATTTTTTGACGCTGGTTTGGACAGATTTGGAGACCATCGAATTTTGGGTTTAAATCGGATTTAAATTCGATTTAAATTCAAAAGGTGAGTGTTTTAACCCACTCACAATTTCTAAAATTTCTTGTGTTTGTTAAATTAATTTTAGATATGGGTAGAAATTTTTTTATGACTGTTTGGCATGTTTTATTCACCATTTCTGTTTAAACGCATTTATTTAATATAATTGTAAATTTATTTATTTATTACATATAAATTTGACAGTTAGAATTTATTTATTTCATATTAACTGTCCGGCATAGTTATGTTAAATTTTATTTCATATTAACTGCCAGTTAAGTTTACGTTTATTTTTGCATATAAACTGCCAATTAACAGTTATTAAATTTATTTTGAGTATAAACTGATAATTGATACCATTATTTATCACCTGTTATATATTGATGATTGTTTGAAATTGGATGATGACTGTGATAAATGGATGTATGATTTGATGGATGAATGGATGATTTATTTTATTAATTGCAAGTTGCTATGCATTTCATTCATTCGGGATTGCGGTTTGAAATGATATACAACCGCATTTTTATTTTCAAATTGCGGATTGAAATGATAAACATCCGTATCACTTGACCATAGGGTAGAAAATTTTATACAGGCACCGCGGTATATATATATATATATAAAATTATTTTTGAAATGATTTTCATGGTGTTGTAAAGCTGTATATATGGTTTATGGGATATTGATTTGGTTATTTATATATATGTAGTAATTTTCGGTTTTTTTAAGCTTTGTATGAATTTGATTTGAAGTATAAAATTTAGTTGATTTTAAAGATCAATATGATTAAGAATTTATTTAAAATTAAATTTCTGGAGTTTTAAATGACTTAAAAGAGAATAAGATTTGAAGATGAATATTAAGTTAAATTGGAAATTTAATTAAAAGTTAGAATTTTTGAAGGATATGATTTTATAACTTGATTTTTGTGTAGAATGATTTAAATGAATGAATATCAGTTTTATTTAAATGAATATAAAATAAATTGAAAGATTTTTCCAGTTATGTGAAGTTAAAGGTTTTCTTAAATTATATTGAATTCATTAAGTAAAGATTTCAAGTCTAAATAATAAGTAATTGAATTTAATATATATGGGATTTTTAAATGAGTTTGTTTTTTTGAAATGGTGAAATAATTAAAGCTTTGGAACATAAGAATTGAAATGGTATTTGGAAGTTTAAATCGATATTTGAATTTGATTTGTGAAATCTAAAGAAGCTATTTTGTTTTATAAAGTAGTTTGATATTTAACCACTTAAGAGATGGAAACTTGTTTCAAAGTTATGATTGTCAAGGTAGTATAATTTGGAAATATTATATTCAAGAGTTTTGATTTCTAAATATTTTATTTTGGAAAACCCTATGATTTTGAAAAGAATATATATTGGAAAATAAAATGATATCGTATTGATTTGGGGTTTAAAGAATAAATGATATCATATTTATATGGGTTTTAAATGGATATTTTACTTTGGTTTTAAAAGAATAATTATTGTTTTAAATGACCGCGGTGTTATAATAACGATTGGTTGGCAAAGAGACCGGAATCGGATATGGACATACTCTCTGTCGATACCGAAAACCACTTTGACTAACCGTGTACGCGGTGGAGATTCCAGAATGAAGTAGGTTGGTGGCGGCGTTTCCTGTAAGGTAAATACGTGGACCCAACTCCCGTGAGTTGACATAAGGTGGCTAAAACAGGAGCGATCGACGGGTTAATGAGGTAGCACCTCTGATCGGACACTTCCCTTCGATACTATACTATGACTTTGGATTGTATTTGGTGGCCACCTTCACTTTTGATTTCTTTGATGTGGGGAGTTTGTCCAAGGTGGGCGGCAGCTGCGCGCTGCGTGTTTCCTTCGGCCCGGAAGCGTAATTGGTATATCTACCCTAGCATTGCCTAGTTGTGCCGTGTCACCTACCCTAGCGCGCCTTATACGATTTTGGTTTTGTACCATACCTATGGAGTGCCCTCTGACGACGCCCAGTACGGGGGAGATTACGGTACTGTATAGACTATGAGAATATATAACTGTGTTAAGTTGGAAAATGTAAAGCCTTAACGCTATTTAAAAGTAAGTTTATTTTACAAATAGACACTATTATAATAGCGCAATATAATATATAGTAAATAGTTTAACGAATCCTTAGGAGATGTAAATCCCGAGCATCTCTTGAGTTACTGCACTCATATTTATTTCTATTAATTTAACTTACATAAGATCTTTTAGTTCTGACTCGAGTGTTTTGTCTTTTCAATTCGCTCGGGTCAGTTCGAGCATTTCAGGACTTGAAGATTTAGCTCTGGAGGACGAAGACGAAGATGTATATTATTATTATTTATACTAGTGCACTACACGCTGTTCCGCTGCATTGTTGTTGGTATGTGTAACTCTGATATGTATTATATGAATGTTTTGTAAACAGATTTATAAACTGTATATTTTATTATTACATTTTATCCTTCTGCTGCGAGATTCTGTTTTCTTTTATTTCTTTCTTGTTTTTCTTATATACCCCATAACAATCCGCCCTTCCGTATGGATTGAATCGGCATGTGTGTCTGTTTAAATCGTGCGAAAAGGCGGGACGTTACATCTGGTATCAGAGCTTTGGTTTAGCGATAAACCTTAGCTTTGTGGGGTTTGACTCTTTACTAATAAGGTAGTAATACCCTATGGGAGTCGCTGAGTGTATATATATGAGAGAGCGTGTTTGTTAGTGTTATAAAAAGGTTTTTATATTGTGTTAATCTGTTCCGTTTCGTATTTATAAATTCTGGTTGGTGCACGGGACGCTATGACATCAATAGGGATTTCTAAACACTTAATATGACAGACCGACATAATATTTGTTTTAATATTGGTGAATGAAATAATTTTACCTATTATATTTTCTATAAAATAATTTTTCAAAATAATATCTATATTTGGCTGTAACAGATTGGTTGTTAGGTAATAAAGTGTATAATTAATAATAGAAATAAGATTGAAAAATAAAATCAATGAAATTTGGAAATTTAGGACTTAAGATCCGGGGTTTTGAAATTTCTTTCGAATAAATTTTGGAATATAATAATATTGTTTATAAGTATTTTCTTATATAAATATTTCAATATAATTCGAAAGATTTGTTTAAAGGAGATTTTGGAGAAAATAAGTTTTGTACTTTCCTCTCTGTCGCTGGAAAATAATTTCGGTGATGAGTGCACGCATCATCGACATTCATTTTCGAGTTTTGAGGGGGAAAGGCCACTGTAGTAGTTTTACTACCGATTCTTTTTTTTGAAAAAAATATTTATATATATTTTGATTTGTTTTAAATATAAATTGAGATATAAGTGTAAGAATATATTTATCTATTATTTTAAAATAATTTGAAATTTAACCCGGTATCTAAATTCTTAAATTTCTGTTAATAAATTGTTTCAATTATTGTAGTGAAATGAAAGGTTAGTAATTAATAATTGGAACCTTTAATTAAAGTAAAAATTTAGTAATAGGGAGATAAGTAGTGTATATAAATGATTGTAAACCTTAGTAAATGAATTAATGAAATTCTTTAAGAATTGATGTTATAAGGTTATAAATTTAAGTGTAATTAAAACGTTACTATAATTAAAAACAATAGAATAAAAGGAATTGAAGGTAATTTGAAATATGTAACTTATAAAACAAAGATATAATTATTGAACCATTAATTAATTAAAAGAATTGTGAAAAAATTTGCATAACTTTCAATTACATCCTTAAATAACATATATATATAACTTACCAAATATTAAAAGTTGAAATGTTTAATAAGAGATTGTAATAGAATATTATACAAGTAGTAAAAGTATTCAATGAAATTGCTGTTAAATGAGAATTTAATGTTATAAACTTAAGTTATAATTGATATTTTACCAAGTAAAATATAATAAAGGTAAGCATGACAAATAGATGATTATAAACTTAAGTAATTAAAGTGTAAATAAAAGAGGTCATGCAATAATAAATGAATGAATAATAGTAATTAGTAAGTGAAAATAAATGAGTGTAATAATAAAGGGAAGTTGTAAACTTAAGAAAAAGGGTTGAAGTTAATTTCTAAACAAAATAGAAAGAAATATAATGAAAATAAATGACGTAATGAAAGAAAGGAAATTAAACAGCTAAAGTATGAAATAAATTTATAATAAGTTAATTTGGTTTGTTGGTTTAAATTCTATTATTTGATTTATGGTTGGTTGGGTAAGGGAATTTGAAATTGTTGGATGAATAAATAATCTATTTTGTTCCATCTAAGACTGTTGAGTAAATGATGCACTTGATAGTTATTTCCATTCCGTACAATTTCAAGTTTTGAATCCGAACAACTATTTGTTTGTTTGTTGAATGGTTGTTTTGGATTTGTTGTGTATGCTGTTTTGATGGTTGTTGTACTGATTGGTTGTTAATGTTTGAAACCGCTTAATTTCACTTTATATAAATTGTTAACCCTTTGGATCTTTATAAGTGAAATGCAGGTTGTGGAAGCAATTTCTGCTGCTTTTGGTTCCATAACTTAAGCGTAAAATGCCCGACAAATAGGTGCGTTTCAGATTACAGTTTATAGCGCTATTTATATATATTTCCCAAGTTGGAATATAATATTTTGGATAATATATGTAATATAATTGTTATATTTTGATATTATATTTTCTCCTAAGCCTCCCCGTACAAAGGAGACTCTGCCAAAAAAAATTCGTAAATTTTGGACTTAGAATTTTTTTTTACAAGCATAATGATTTTAAAATGGTATATTTTATTTAAGGTAACAAATGTTGTAAATTATTGTTTATAAGTTAATATTTGAATAAGATGTACTATTATTAAATTCTTCCTTCTCCCTTCTTTTCCTTTTCGGGGATGAAAAGTTTTGAGTGGGGGAGAGTGTAACACCGGTGTAAATTCGATGTTTAAAATGAATTAAATTATAGGAATTCTAATTTAAATTTAGGAAGAAATAGAAATCTTATTTGTTTACATGAAAGAGAATGTTGAAATTTGATGGATCAAGGGTAATTAAAATTTTACAAATTTAATTTTTTATTTCAATTAATTGGAATAGTGAAAATTTGGAAATAGATTCAAATTTATGTAAGACAATGAATTGCAGTAATTAAAGTTAATAAATCAATGGATTAAATGGAATAATTAATTGGAGTTAAGATCTAAATTTGTATGTGAGCATTCATTGATATTGGAATATAAAAGGGTAAATTTATAGTATAAAATGTAGACATCACCTTTAAGATGATGGGTTTATAATTGATGCATAATAGGGAAATCAAATGAATTGGTTTAATTGAATAACAATTAGCAATTAATGAATGAAGAGAAATTTTAAGGGCGTAATTGTTTTCGTTAAATTAATTTTGGTAACAAATTGTATTGAATATAGATTTAATGTTGTGTGATGTATTTAAGTAATAATTGAAGAACAATGTAAATTATATCGGTGAATGGTCAATTCAATTAAACAACAAGATTTTTAAATAAATAAACATTTTTATTTAGGTTTCAATTTGTTAATTTATGAAGTTTAATGGGAAATCAATTGCAATAAATTGCCCTAATTTATGCAGTTAGAGGAGATTTGGATTTGCATTATAGATGGAAGTATAATCTAAATTGATAGGTAACAAACTTAAGAATAAAATTTAGAGCTAATAGGTGGCAAATTTATATAGTTGTTTATTTACGTAATGTGTACGTAAGTTTTGGTAAACCGATTTCTATCGATCCAAATCTAACGATTTGTTAATATAGATTTAGGTATAGGAGTAGTATTTATTAATTAAATTGAAGTATTGCAAAATAAATGAAATTCAACGTTTAATATTACATTATTGTAAGTAAGATAATATGTGTAAGTATTGTTAAGGTTATTCATATTTGACAAATTTATTGAGTTATAAGGATTGATATATAAATTAATGTTGGTTTAGGATATCGTTACTTGGTGATTTATTATAGAGTAACGGGAGTGTGAATGTAAAATAATAAAAGCATAGATTTATGGTAGGACATAATTTATGGTTTTAGGAATTTAAATCCAAAGATTTATTTATTTGAGGAAATAATACGTATTAAATCTCAACTTGATATAATCAATGCAAATTTAGTAATTAAAAATAAATTGCAAGTTGGTAATTTAGGATGTTAGTGAGTAAATTTGCAGGTAAGATAAATTTTAAAGTTTTACCCATTCATATAATTTATTTAAATATGTATAAATCAAATGGCAACATTGTGTTAATAATAGTCGTAAGTGAATTTGAATGCTAAAGGGGTAACAATCGTTTTAGGTTAACCGTTTATTTAATATATTAAGTCTAGACTGGTAATCGATTGAAATAAAAAAAAATTATTTTGTTTTGTTAATGTGACTTGGTTAATAAAGAGGAATTTATATGAAATGAAGCATGCATGAGAAATGCATTATAATTCAATGTTATGTTTACCCATTAAATGTATACTAGGTTAAGTATCAAATAGAGGGAAAGAAAAGTAAATATTGAATTGATTGATGAATAAGTATTCATTGGATAGAAATTTAATGTAAAGTTGATATTTATTGTATAAAATCTATCTAAGATAATGAATTGCAATAAATTGTGGGTTGATAATAAGGCGTGAATGGAAATTTGATTTGTTATATTAAATGAATAGGATTCAAATTTATTGGGAAAGGTAAATGGATATTTGGTAATAAATATAAACGGACTTCAATAGTGAATTTAGTTAATTTGAATATATATAATAAATAATGATTTAATAGAAACCTATACTCTGTATATATTTATAATATTTGAGTGGAAATAATATATACTTACAAATGTGGGATTTAGAGTCTTACAACAATTATTAGGAGTGATATAATTAGTTCATTCAATTAAATTTGAAAACATTACAATAGATGTAAATTAAGGGTTGTGTTAAATAAAGTAATAAATGTGAAATAACGTAAATGTCTTCATAGTATGGTGATTTGTAATTATTACGTTAATTTAAATTATCGTTCAGCGCGTTTGTTTATCAGATCCATCTACTCTAATTCTAACCTATCTATATAAACCCAATTATAAACCCTAGCCTCCATCTATTCTCTTTTATTTGTGCGTTCATTTTCTTCAATTCTTTCTCTTCCTAAATGGATGCAAATTTCAGATCCAATTCTATTAAAAAAAAAATTCAAAGTTCTCAGAAAAAAAATTTATTATGTTGTAGTTTTCATCTACGGATCTAAGCGCAGTCTCTGTTTTTGCAATAGTCGCTTGAGTCAACCAGAAATCACGGTCAAACGTGTAAAATTCGAAACCCAAAAGGTTGAATTGGGGCTTTTTGATTTCTTCATTTATTTGCGAAATTGGAACATGGGTTTGGTGAGATTAGTCACTAGGGGTGCGCAGGAAACGCTGACGTGGCATGTGGTAATAGGTAGGTTTATTTTGTTTGAATTTAATTTAATTTTGATTTTTCTAACGCGTTAATACATTTAACTTCCATATACGAACTCCGTTTCATGCGCGATTTTTTTTGTTAGGATCGTAATTAAATTCCAGATTTTTTGACGCTGGTTTGGACAGATTTGGAGACCGTCGAATTTTGGGTTTAAATCGGATTTAAATTCGATTTAAATTCAAAAGGTGAGTGTTTTAACCCACTCACAATTTCTAAAATTTCTTGTGTTTGTTAAATTAATTTTAGATATGGGTAGAAATTTTTTTATGACTGTTTGGCATGTTTTATTCACTATTTCTGTTTAAATGCATTTATTTAATATAACTGTAAATTTATTTATTTATTACATATAAATTTGACAGTTAGAATTTATTTATTTCATATTAACTGTCCGGCATAGTTATGTTAAATTTTATTTCATATTAACTGCCAGTTAAGTTTACGTTTATTTTTGCATATAAACTGCCAACTAACAGTTATTAAATTTATTTTGAGTATAAACTGATAATTGATACCATTATTTATCACCTGTTATATATTGATGATTGTTTGAAATTGGATGATGACTGTGATAAATGGATGTATGATTTGATGGATGAATGGATGATTTATTTTATTAATTGCAAGTTGCTATGCATTTCATTCATTCGGGATTGCGGTTTGAAATGATATACAACCGCATTTTTATTTTTAAATTGCGGATTGAAATGATAAACATCCGTATCACTTGACCATAGGGTAGAAAATTTTATACGGGCACCGCGGTATATATATATATATATAAAATTATTTTTGAAATGATTTTCATGGTGTTGTAAAGCTGTATATATGGTTTATGGGATATTGATTTGGTTATTTATATGTATATAGTAATTTTCGGTTTTTTAAGCTTTGTATGAATTTGATTTGAAGTATAAAATTTAGTTGATTTTCGAGATCAATATGATTAAGAATTTATTTAAAATTAAATTTCTGGAGTTTTAAATGACTTAAAAGAGAATAAGATTTGAAGATGAATATTAAGTTAAATTGGAAATTTAATTAAAAGTTAGAATTTTTGAAGGATATGATTTTATAACTTGATTTTTGTGTAGAATGATTTAAATGAATGAATATCAGGTTTATTTAAATGAATATAAAATAAATTGAAAGATTTTTCCAGTTATGTGAAGTTAAAGGTTTTCTTAAATTATATTGAATTCATTAAGTAAAGATTTCAAGTCTAAATAATAAGTAATTGAATTTAATATATATGGGATTTTTAAATGAGTTTGTTTTTTTGAAATGGTGAAATAATTAAAGCTTTGGAACATAAGAATTGAAATGGTATTTGGAAGTTTAAATCGATATTTGAATTTAATTTGTGAAATCTAAAGAAGCTATTTTGTTTTATAAAAGTAGTTTGATATTTAACCACTTAAGAGATGGAAACTTGTTTCAAAGTTATGATTGTCAAGGTAGTATAATTTGGAAATATTATATTCAAGAGTTTTGATTTCTAAATATTTTATTTTGGAAAACCCTATGGTTTTGAAAAAAATATATATTGGAAAATAAAATGATATCGTATTGATTTGGGGTTTTAAGAATAAATGATATCGTATTTATATGGGTTTTAAATGGATATTTTATTTTGGTTTTAAAAGAATAATTATTTTTTTAAATGACCACGGTGTTATAATAGCGATTGGTTGGCAAAGAGACCGGGATCGGATATGGACATACTCTCTGTCGATACCGAAAACCACTTTGACTAACCGTGTACGCGGTGGAGATTCCAGAATGAAGTAGGTTGGTGGTGGCGTTTCCTGTAAGGTAAGTACGTGGACCCAACTCCCGTGAGTTGGCATAAGGTGGCTAAAACAGGAGCGATCAACGGGTTAATGAGGTAGCACATCTGATCGGACACTTCCCTTCGATACTATACTATGACTTTGGATTGTATTCGGTAGCCACCTTCACTTATGATTTCTTTGATGTGGGGAGTTTGTCCGAGGTGGGCGGAAGTTGCGTGCTGCGCGTTTCCATCGGCCCGGAAGCGTAATTGGTATATCTACCCTGGCATTTCCTAGTTGTGCCGTGTCACCTACCCTAGCGCGCCTTCTACGATTTTGGTTTTGTACCATACCTATGGAGTGCCCTCTGACGACGCCCAGTACGGGGGAGATTACGGTACTATATAGACTATGGGAATATATAACTGTGTTAAGGTGGAAAATGTAAAGCCTTAACGCTATTTAAAAGTAAGTTTATTTTACAAATAGACACTATTATAATAGCGCAATATACTATATAGTAAATAGTTTAACCGATCCTTAGGAGATGTAAATCCCGAGCATCTCTTGAGTTACCGCACTCATATTTATTTCTGTTAATTTAACTTACATAAGATCTTTTAGTTCTGACTCGAGCGTTTTGTCTTTTCAATTCGCTCGGGTCAGTCCGAGCGTTTCAGGATTTGAAGATTTAGCTATGGAGGACGAAGACGAAGATGTATATTATTATTATTTATACTAGTGCACTACACACTGTTCCGCTGCATTGTTGTTGGTATGTGTAACTCTGATATGTATTATATGAATGTTTTGTATACAGATTTATAAACTGTATATTTTATTATTATATTTTATCCTTCCGCTGTGAGATTCTCTTTTCTTTTATTTCTTTCTTGTTTTTCTTATTTACCCCATAACAATCCGCCCTTCCGTATGGATTGAATCGGCATGTGTGTCTGTTTAAATCGTGCGAAAAGGCGGGACGTTACACCATAGTCATTTATAAACGGAATTTACATTATCTCCAATTAATAATTACCATCAGTTAAGATCTTAACATTTGTTCCATAAATTTATTTGCACTAAATTAATTACTGCATTAATTCTTATTTATATAACATTAAGGTTCATTTAAGTCTGATTGATTTCCAATTTTATTAAAATTTGATTTCTCATTTCAATTAATAGACCGAATAAATGGGCAACACATTATTATCGCCATCGTTTACTTTTAACTGCATTTATAAGTTTATTGTTTACAGACACAAGTTACTCATTTATATAAATTTCAATTTCGTAATCACATTCAATATATTATGTATTACTTCACTGGTTCATATACTTTGAATTCATTCAATCACCACTAATTGAGTCAATTACTGCAATTGCTATCGAATTAAATTTTTATGAACTAAACAAATAGGTAACTTATACAATTGTAACCATTAAAATTTAATTAACTTTAGATTTATTACTTTCAAGCAAATAATATGATTACTTATAGAACATTGACTTTTATTCAATTATCATTTATTGTAATTCAAATTCATTAATTTATTAAATGCTAACATTTATTTCCCTATAACCAGTTTGTTACAACTTTACTTACATTAACCCTATTTTCCTTATTTTGGTTATTATTTCATACATAGATCACAAATTTACATTCCTTTATACCATCTTATGAAAACAATAGACATTTCTAATACTTTATTTCATTTATTGGAATCAAATTTCCAAATTTACTAGATACAACAAATTATGACCTTACAGTTATTTCAATTAATTGGGATTGCGCAAAATTAATTATTTATTAACTTACATTAACATAATTGCATAAATTTACATTCAGTTACAAATAAATTAATACACTGATTGCATTTATTTGTACTATATTCCATTTAAAACTAAGTCATAACATTTGAATTTTTTATTAAATTGGAATGTTCATTCAAGTTCATAAATTATTAACTTGCAATAACGTATTTCCTTAATTTACATCCAACTACTGTTAAACATGTTTTTATTACATAAATAAATCCAATACTTACCTCAAATTTCACATATTCAATTTATAACCAGGTATAAATCTTTCACTACTTCATTTATTAGAATTTTATTCAAAATTACTAATAAACAGGTTTTAATCGCCATTGCTATCTTTTATTTTAGCGTTCATTTCAATATTAATTTATAAAGTTTTTACTTCTACTAAATTTAATTACAAAAATCTTATTTAATTAACAAATAAATTTGTCGAAATTTACGGGTCGTTACACTCTCCCCCAGTCAAAACTTTTCGTCCCCGAAAAGGAAAAGAAGGGAAAAGAAGAATTAAATTAACAATATAACTTATTTAAAATATTAAATATATAAACAAACCAATTTAGATAAAATATACCAATTTATAATCATTAAATCTCTTATACTCAAATTTATAAAGTTTGGGAAAACATTTTTCAAAATATTTCCTACGTCCAAAAATTACGGAAAATTTCGACAGAGTCTCCTTTGTACGGAGATGCTCGGGAGAAAATATAATATCAAAAATAACAATATAGAACATATATTTCAAATATATATATATATATATATATATATATATATATATATATCCCAACATGGGAAAAATAATAACGCTATAAACCATAATCCGAAAAACGTACCTATTTGTCGGGCAATTGACGCTTAATTATGAAACCAAAAGCAGTAGCAATTACTTCCATAACCTTTATTTCACTTATATAATTCCAAAAAGGTTGACAATTATATAAAATGAAATATTTAAAATTATTTCAAACAATAACAAACAAATCAATACAAACATCAATCACTTGCAACAAGTCATACAACCATAATATAAAAATCAACACAAATCAATTATTCATTCATATCAAACAAAACAGGTAGTTGTTTGGGTTCAAAACTTTAAATTGTACAGGATGAAGAATAAAATACTAGGTGCATCTTTTACTCAAGAGTCTTAGATGAAACGAAATAGATTATTCATACGTCCAACAATCTTAAAGTATCCTTTCCCAAACAACCATAAACCAAACAAACAACAATTCCAATAGATCCAGTTAATTTTAATCAATTTCATTTCATAATATTTGTTGTTTGATTCCTTTTTATTTATATAATTGTTTATCCTTTTTATTTCCATTTATTTCTTACAGTTTCATTTATTTATTTATTTGCATTTCATGCATTCATTTCTCAATTTCGTTTAATTAGCATCTCAATGCATTACTTTAGTCTACAATCATATATTTAATGCATTCATCTTTTCTACTTATTTTATTTATAATAGCTTCAACCGTTTACTTAAGTTTATAACTTTATAACATCAATTCTTATAAATAAGAGAAATTTATTGAACACTTCATTACATACTTTTACTTGTACAATTTCCATTACTTTTTCTTATTAACATTTCAACTTTTAGATCTTTGGTAAGTTATAGATATGCCTTTAAGACTGTAATTGAAAGTTATACAAGTTTTCTCAATTCTTTTAACTAAATTAATATTCAATAATCCTATCCTTTGTTTTATAGATTACAATTTCAAATTTCCTTTACTTTCATTTATAACCAGGCATTTAATCTCTTATTTTATTTAAAGATTCCAATTATTAGTTAACTACCATTTCACTACCCTAATTAAAACTATTAATTATCGGAAACTTAAGAATTTAATATCGGGTTTAATTTCAAATCATTTTAAAATAATAAATAAATATATACTTACAATTTATATCCAATTATATTTAAAACAATTTAAAATTTACATTTGTTTATCAAAAATGAATCTGCAGTAAAACTACTACAGTGGCCTTCCCACTTCGAAACTCGATAATGAATATCGATGATGCGTGCACTCATCACCGAAATTATTTTCCAGCGAAAGAGAGGGGAGTACAGAACTTATTTCTTTTCCAAATTTTCTTTTAAAACAATTCTTTCAAATTATGTTGAAATAGATAGATCAGAAAATACTTCTAAAATATTATTATTATATTCCAAAATCATTTGAAAGAAATTTTTCCAAAACCCTGGAACTTAAGTTCTAAATTCTCAAATTTCATTTATTTAATTTTTCAAATCCTACTTCACTGATATTTAGATTACACTACTTAACAACCAATATATTACAGTCAAATATAACCTTTATAAAACTTTATTTTATATATAGAAAATATAATAGTCAAAATTATTTCATTCACATATATTAAAACAAATATTATGTCGGTCTGTCCTATTAAGTGTTTAGAAATCCTTATTGATGTCATAGCGTCCCATGCACCAACCAAAATTTATAAATACAAAGCGGAACAAATTAACACAATATTAAAACCTTTTTATAACACTAAAAAATACGCTCTCTCATATATACACTCAGAGACTCCCATAGGGTATTACTACCCTATTAGTAAAGAGTCAAACCCCACAAAGCTAAGGTTTATCGCTAAACCTGGCTCTAATACCAGATGTAACTCGCCGCCTTTTCGCACGCTTTAAATTGACACACGTGCCAATTTAAAGCATACGGAAGAGCGGATTGTTATGGGGTAAATAACAAAAACAGAGAAAGAAAGGAACAAAATAGAATCTTGCAACGGAACGATAAAATATAATAATCAAATATACAGTTCATGAAGCTGTTTACAAAATATTTGATTATACTTATACAATACATATCAGAGTACACATACCAGAGAATAATAATTAATGCAGCGGAAACAGTATGAATGTGGTGAAATACTATAATAGATATTAATAGTATAAATCTTCATCTTCGTCCTCCAGAGCTAAAGTATTCGAATCCTGAAATGCTCAGGCTGACCCAAGCGAATTGAAAAGACAAAACACTTGAGTCGGAACTAAAAGATCTTATGTAAGTTAAATCAACTGTAAAGATATGAGTGCAGTAACTTAAGAGATGCTCGGGATTCACATCTCCTAAGGATCCGTTAAACTATTTACTATGTAGTAATATTTCGCTATTATAATAGTGTCTAATAGTAAAATAAACTTACTTTTTAATAGCGTTAAGGAGTGACCCAATATTCCTCTTAACACAAATAATGCCAATAGTCTATACAGTACCGTAATACCTCCTGATCGGGAGGCTACCAGAGGATACTCCATAGGTACGACACAAATAGAAACTCGTACAAGGCGCGCTAGGGTAGGTGACATGGCACAACTAGGCAATGCCTGGGTAAATATACCAATTACGCTTCCGGGTCGGTGGTAACGCATAGCCGCAGCTACCGTCCATCTCGAGCCACACCTCCAAATCAAACAAATAAAAAGCGCCCTCGAAAAATCCAAAGTCAGAGTTGAATATTGACGAAGGTGTCCAATAAAAGGGGCTACCTTCTTAACCCGTCGATCGCTCATGTTTTAGCCACCTTATGCCAACTCATGGGAGTTGGGTCCACGTATTTACGTCAAAGGAAACGCCATCGCCATCCTACTTCATTCTGGAATCCCCACCGCGTACACGGTTGTTAAAGTGGTTTTCAGAGTTGGCAGAGAGTATGACAACTTCTGATCCCGGTCTCTTCAACAATCAACCGTTATTATAACACCGCGGCCTTTTCAAAATAGTTTATACTTTTAAAAACCAGAATATAGTATTTATTTCAAAACCATATAGAGCGATAACATTTCCGTTTAAAAAACCCAATTCAATTTGGTATTATTTTTATAAAACCCAAATCAATATAATATCATTTTATTTCAAATATATCATTTTCAAAAATCATAGTATTTCAAAGTTATAATATTTCTAAACAAAACTCTTGACGTATAGCCTTTCAAAACATAAAAATTTCAATCTCATAACTTTGAAATATAACCACAGCACTTAAATGGTTTAAATATAAATTTCTTTATATAAAATAAAATAGTTTCTTCACCTTCACAAAACAATTCCAAATATAGATTTAAATCCCCAATTAAACTGTTTTAATTTCCATATATTTCAAAGCTTTAAACATTCCACCATTTCAACCGAATTCTTTGATAATTTCAAATATATCAAATTCAATTACTATTATTTAGCTTTGAAATGTTTACTTAATAAATCTAAAATCATTTAAGTAAAACCTTTAAACTTCAAATAACTAGATATTCTTTCAATTTAATTAACTTTAGAATATTCATTTAAATCGACTTGATATTCATTTAAATCTTCTAAACCAAAATCAAGTTATTAAATCATACCTTTTAAAATCTCAATTTATTTAAATTCAAATCAATTTTATTCGAGAACAATTCTTATATACTTTAATTCAAAACAAATTCACATTTATCTTCCCACCTTACCCTCATTTAATTTATTTAGACTCCAGAAATAAAATTTAAATAAACACTTAACCATATTATATTCTAATAAAATCAAACTTTATTATTAAACTTCTTTATACTTTAAACCAATTTTATACCTAGCTTAAAACCAAGAAATTTACTATATAAAAATAGCCTTTATCAAATATATGAATCAATATCTCACAAACCATATATATTTCTTTACAAAATCATAGAAAATCATTTCAAGATATTTTTATATATAGACCGCGGTGTCTGTATAAAATTTTCTACCCTATGGTCAAGTGATACAGATATTTATCATTTCAATCCATAATTTAAAATAAAAATTACGGTTATATATCATTTCAAACCGCAATCCCGAATGAAATGAAAATGCATAATAACTTGCAGTTTATAACAATATAAAATACAACATCCATTCATCCAAAATCAACCATCAACCATTTATCACAATCATCATCCAATTCAAACAATAGCATTAATATAGAACGGATAATAAACAACGGGTATTAACTAGCAGTTTATATTTTATAATAAATTAAATAACTGTTTAACTGGCAGATTTATATGCATTAATAAACAAATAATAATTTAACTGGCAGTTTATATGCAATAAATAATTAAATAACAATTTAATTAAATAAATGCAATTTAACCGAGATATGATTAAAAATATGCCAAACAGTCATAAATAAATTTTTAATCACAACATAAATTAATTTAACAAACATAAGAAATTTTATAAGTTGTGAGTGGGTTAAAACACTCACCTTTTGAATTTAAATTGAATTTAAATCCAATTTAAACTCAAAAATTTCACAGTCTCAGAATCCATCCAAACCAGCGCCAAAATGTTCGGAATTTCAATACGATCCTAATAAAAAAACCGCACGTGAATTGGTGTTCGTATGTAAAAGATATAGCGATAACTGCGCTTGAATTTGAATATTAAAATAAACAAAAAAAAGAACACTTTCTCACCCACGCAATCTGCCACGTCATCCTTCCTCTTTATCATCTCCAGTAAGCATCGCACATAGGAAACCCAAACGCGCCTAACCAAAATCACGCTCGACAACACAACGCCGCCACCAGGAAGCTCGTCGCCGTTGCACCACGGCCGTCTCCAGAGCCACGACCGAAACCCCCCATCCTCCATGTTTTGCGCGCACGCGAAAACCCCAAAATGCACAGCAGCCGCCGCTATTTGATAAAACCCTAGTTGAATTATTCTGCTCGATCCGACTGTTAACTTGCCACGAAACCCACATAGATCGACTCCCCCCAGTCCCCTCTGCAATACCCAGAAAGGGTTTTCCGATCAAACGAAGTTCATCGTCGAGCGATAAACGGCCGAAATTTGTTCTTCGATTTCTTGAAAAACAATGCGTCGAATCGAAAAACGAGTTGCAGATCTGAGTTACGCTCTTCGAAAGTTTCGAATTGATATAAAATTTGACATATATTGTGGAGTTTGAAATTTCAGCTTTGGATTTGATTTGGGGTTGCAATTGGAATTAGGGTTTGTCCGCCACTGAAGTGAGATGGTGAATAGAACGTATAGAAATGAGGAACAGAGGTTGCTAGGGTTTATAGCAGGATATATATATATACAGGGTTGACATTTGAATGGATGGATAAGATAGATTTACGCGCTAACGCCAAAGTGGCCCAAAAAAGCCCGTTTCGACTCCGGAATAAAAGTGGGTCAACACATATATCAAAATAGATGTTTTTAAATATTTTAAACGCGATGGAACAAGTTTCAAGTCCAATTTCCATCGTATGAAGAAGTTATGCTAAAATCAATATTTTTCAAATTGATTTCAATTGATTTCAATTTCATTAATTTCAAGGCGTTTCGAGTCCGTACGATCAAACGACAAGTCCGATCGCTACGAAACTTGAAACCCTACAATAGTTCACCGTTACGGATTCGATGAAACTTGTTTCGTCGAAATCCGAGTCAGTGGCCAAAAAGGCTATTTTTCCATTAATTAAATAAATTAATAATTAATTAATTAAATCAAACTTTCAATTTTGTTTCGACAATTGCCAAATTTCAACATTTTTTATTTCTTAATCATTTACAATGATTTAAACAAATTTATGTCAATTTATCGTTGATTAATCTATCAATTGCAGTGTTAAATTTTCAATTTCATTATATTCAAATTTCATTATATTCAAATTTATAAATTAAGTTTCCAAAAAAAATCTATTAAATTCACTTTCATTCTATTATTCAATTAATTATTATCAAACGGATAAAATTAACATTGGATTCAAAGCTATTACGTAAATATTTTCCAATTTCAACCAAATTTTCAATTATCGTAATAATAAATGTTTAATTCTACTTAATTGCAGTAAACTCAATTACCTTAATTCTTTACATTCAAATAAATTAACAAATCTTGATTTACAATTTTTACATTAACCCATAGTCATATTATAAATGGAATTTACATTACAAGTAAATAGGCACAAGGAAGAAGTCACAAAAAAATTTAGTCTCAGGGACAACAAGTTTATTTTTTAGTCTGAAGGACACTCTTTAGTGTAAACTGAAATGATAGTTACAACTATCATTCTGTGATTTACACTAAGAAGTGTTTTTCAACCTAAAAAACAAACTTCTTGTCCCTGAAACTAAATTATTTCCAAACTTTTTCCTTAAGCCTAAAAACTCTTTACATTATCTCCAATTATTAATTACCATCAGTTAAGATCTTAACATTTGTTCCATAAATTTATTTGCACTAAATTAGTTACTGCATTAATTCTTATTTATATAACATTAAGGTTCATTTAACTCTGATTGATTTCCAATTTTATTAAAATTTGATTTCTCATTTCAGTTAATAGACTGAATAAACGGGCAACACATTATTATCGCCATCGTTTACTTTTAACTGCATTTATAAGTTTATTGTTTACAGACACAAGTTACTCATTTATATAAATTTCAATTTCGTAATCACATTCAATATATTATGTATTACTTCACTGGTTCATATATTTTGAATTCATTCAATCACCACTAATTGAGTCGATTACTGCAATTGCTTTCGAATTAAATTTTTATGAACTAAACAAATAGGTAACTTATACAATTGTAACCATTAAAATTTAATTAACTTTAGATTTATTACTTTCAAGCAAATAATATGATTACTTATAGAACGTTGACTTTTATTCAATTATCATTTATTGTAATTCAAATTCATTAATTTATTAAATGCTTACATTTATTTTCCTATAACCAATTTGTTACAACTTTACTTACATTAACCATATTTCCCTTATTTTGGTTATTATTTCATACATAGATCACAAATTTACATTCCTTTATACTATCTTGTGAAAGTAATATACATTTCTAATACTTTATTGCATTTATTAGAATCAAATTTTCAAATTTACTAGATACAACAAATTATGACCTTACAGTTATTTCAACTAATTGGGATTGCGCAAAATTAATTATTTATTAACTTACATTAACATAATTGCATAAATTTACATTCAGTTACAAATAAATTAATACACTGATTGCATTTGTTTGTACTATATTCCATTTAAAACCAAGTCATAACATTTGAATTTTTTATTAAATTGGAATGCTCATCCAAGTTCATAAATTATTAACTTGCAATAACGTATTTCCTTAATTTACATCCAATTACCGTTAAACATGTTTTTATTACATAAATATATCCAATACTTACCTCAAATTTTACATATTCAATTTATATCCAGGTATAAACCTTTCACTACTTCATTTATTAGAATTTTATTCAAAATTACTAATAAATAGGTTTTAATCACAATTGTTATCTTTTATTTTAGCGTTCATTTCAATTTTAATTTATAAAGTTTTACTTCTACTAAATTTAATTAAAAAAATCTTATTTAATTAACAAATTAAATTGTCGGAATTTTCGAGTCGTTACAAAGTCGGTCTAGAGGTTTTTTTTAGGGTTTTAAGATCAAAACCGCGGTTCGTGCGCATGCAATGTTATTTCATTTTCAAATCCGTAACGCATCAAGGTCAAGGTTAACCGTGGTCGAACTGAGATTGAGTTGGGTATTTAAAACACTGATTACAAGTTTTGCTGTCTCTACATGGATGGATTTCTTACTATTCATGCGACATCATGACGTCATGCATTTCCTATTTATGGTTCTTATATGTGATATAAGCACAGTTTTCATCACTGGATCTTGAGTTGAACCGTGATGACTTAATATTTAATGTTTTGATGACTCAACCGATCAAACCGTCAAAATCTTAAAAAAATTCTGTTTTTATATTTACACATTTAAATGTAAGCTATATGCAAAGATATTAAAAAATACTAGGTAGGCGAGTTGTAGAGGGGCTTTAAGGTCTACAGCTTATGTTGTGTGCTGCTGCAGCGCATAACTGCGCCAACGCAAATGTCGTTATTTACATGGTAGTAGTGCACAACATAAGTTTAGTGATGACGAACATGACGAAGCTTGCAGCGGTCTTAGAGAACCTTGCACTGATGAAAAATGAAGTGGCAGAGCTTGCATTTGACTTGGGTTTGTGGACGACTAAGGTTTGATTATGTTTCGAACCATAACGGTCCATGATTCAGGCTTATTCGAGGTCGAACCGAAACTGGATACCATCGTGAAAACAATGTCATACAGTGGAATAACCCACATCCAATTAATTTTGACTGCAATATATCACCAAATGATCTGCTTTCTTTATTTAGTCATTTTAGTATGTCACTGTTATGTGGATCATATCCATCAATCACTTTCCAAAGTCATTCTATTGTATCACTGTTACGTGGATCATACCCATTAATAACGTTCCAAACACAAATGTACAGTAGTGAACAATCAGCATAACTGAGATAAGAGCATCAATTATTTATATATGCGGGTGGCAATGGTAACGTAAAAATTTCATGCTTGGTCTTCAATTAATAATGTAAACACAATAGAACTGCAGTAAATTATTTACTATTTTCTAATATAGGTCTTTTAGGATTATAATTTAACCGAAGGTATGAAAGAAAATGGTGTATTCAACCTACTTTAAGCATATACTGTTGTAAACATGAAAAGTAAAGCATTTTCATTTCAGGTATGCAGTTTTTATTTTCTTTTCAGTTATTGTTCTTATAATAATCATCTATTCTTGAAATAAAATTTCAAGGGGACGCTAAATATGGCGTCTTTGACTCCTTGCAATCATAGAAGGAATGTTATTTACAACAGTAAATACATGCCTCTTTCAGTTATACTTTAATAGCTAAGTAGTTAATTCTCCTCAAAAAAGGCATATGACATGCATATTTTAAAACTTTGAGAAGCCGTAAATCTGTTTCAAACATGCATATTATTGCCTTATCTTCAATTTATTTTTTGAAAAGTGTATACCGTTGATTAAAATGAGCTTTGCATCATATCACATAGAATATTGGTAGCATGTTAATGTCAGAATTAAATATATTGCTGAAGGAATCTGAATTGTAATCATTAGTCAATTATGTTTCAGTATTAAATACATAACTGTTGATTGGTTAATATGCAAATAAACGTACCAATCAAATCTGAGAGCATTAAATCAAAATCATTAAGTAAAACCAAGCAAATAAGCAATCCTGGCAATGTTTCAATTCGTATACGGGGCTTTACTCAGAAGGTCTACACTTCTGAAGTTGTTAGAAATCCATTAAACAATGAGCATGTAAATTAGATCTCTGTTTTTTTTAAATTAGAAAGCGCAAACCAGCTTCCGCTTTCTATAACTTGCGTTTTTAATTAAAAAAAATTAATTTGTTTTTCAAAATCAGTAAGCACAAGGTAGTTTGTGCTTTCCAAAAATTTTAAAATTGTAAAAAAAATTTCAAATTTAAAAAACACAAACTAGTTTGGGCTTTCCTGATAGAAACTTGCGCTTTTTAAAAATTTCAAAAATTTCATAACAAATTTCAAAATCAGAAAAGTGCAAGTTAGCTTGCATTTACATATTTATTTCTCCATAGACTTTTCTTATAACAATATCAAAACAAGGACCTATAACGCTTTCTTGATATTATAATCTGGGGAAACTAAATGATAAATTGTGAAATTTACTACAATATTTTTTAACTTTAATAGCGTTAACACTAGTTATATTGCAGAGTAGAATATACAGCTGTAGGTTAATTGATGATCAATGTGCAGCTAATTTTTGTCCATAAAATATGAGAGTTTTATGTTAAAATGGTAAACTAATGCTGAAGACATAAGCAAGTAAATTGCTATTTCACAGTTTTAGAAACACACTAGTTTATAGATTTGTGATCATAATCTTTAAATGTTACTAAATTATGCATGTTGATTAGTTCATTATTGAAAATTTGCAGAGATAACTTTTTATGATATACTAAATTCAGGAAAGGGAAATTCCTTTGGGAGATTTATTGTAAAGGACAAAATATCCAAATAATTTATCCTTAAGGACACATGCCTATAATTTTATCCTTAAGGACAGGCCCAAAGCCCATTTTTTCTCAAATGCACAAATCTCTCTTCCCCGTGCCCATTCAATCCCGTTTTCAGCTCCGACCACCTTATCCCGCATCAACGCCACCTCCTCACCAGCGCCACCATTGCCACCTCCTCCTTCATCCGTTTTGGAGCAACCACCTCGTGTCACCTCCTCCACCGGTTTTGTGTTCACCATCGCCGCAGCGTCACCTCATCACCAGCGTCGTGCAACTACCCCACGCCACCTCCTCCACCCGCCAACGCCACCCCCTCATCAGCACCATGCTCTTAAAAGCTGATACTGATACCAGTTTTTAGGTATCAGTTTTGAAATTTTAGGTATCAGTTTTGAAATTCCTTCTGATGCAAACCCTACCCATCGCTTCCAAATACCACACACTATACCACCACCTTCACCGTTTCGTCAAACCAATAACCCATCAGAAATTTTCCACCACAAATCCATACTATTTATTTTATTAAAACTAATACCACATCGCATACAAAACCGATACTGTGTTATTTTATTAAAACTGATACCACATCGCATACAAAACTGATACCCAAAAACTGATACTGTGTTATTTTATTAAAACTGATACCACATCGCATACAAAACTGATACCAAAAAACTGAACACAGTAGAATGATTTCCATCCTCTCGTCATCGCTTCCTCCTTTCGTCCACGGCCTCCTTCATCGTCTTTTCAAAATCCTCACTCACGTGCTTGATCTCCATCCCTAACTTTTCACGGTCGCTCTCCGCTTCCTCGCGTGCTCTTTTCTTCTCCGCGAGCTCCTTCATCTCAGATTTTTTCACAGACTCCATCTTCTTCCGAATTCGCCTCTCGAGCTCGAACTCCGCGCGCAGGTCCTTGATTTCTGCCAAGGTATTGTCGAGATCTGAGAGGTCGACGTCTCGGTCGGAGTTTATTGGGTTGGAGAAGGAAGCGATGGTGTGGGTTTTGTAGCAAGATCTGGAGTTGGAGAGGCAAGTTGCAGTGATTTGTCCTTGAGGATAAAATTTTAGCGGGCTGTCCTTGTGATTAAAAAAGCCCTAATTTTTGTCCTTCACGATAATTCCCTCAATTCCTTTCTACAAAATATCAACAATATTGTTCTTAAATTCAAAAAGAACAGTACTAACATTTAACTCCCATAGATATTACCAAATATAAGTGACGTCCCCATAAATATTACCAAATATAAATGAAACATATGAAAGGTAAACTTCCAATGATATTTTAATACATGCAAAGAGCTAATTATTCATGCCGTAGGCGGTTAATTATATTCCCTACATGAGCATCTAATTCTACAATATTCAAATAAGATTGGTACGATAAAAGAAAACATTTGCTCCATGGGGAAAAACACTTTTTCGTTGACTATCAAACTATCTTTCAAATCAAATATTGAATCCACATAACATTGTTTAGAAGGAGATTAAAATGAGAATTACTATTTTAAAAGGAAAACATATTATTCTAAACTAAAGGAAAATTCCATCACACAAAAACCAAAAAAAAATCAGTTTCTTAAATCAAACGCTAAACAAGATGCTAACTTATGTTCACCGTTGACGTCAAAAATGGATCAACACCCAAAATTTGGGTTGTAGAGAATTTGTGAGACCTAAATCTAACATATAGTAGTGAAAACAACGGAGAAGTAAGAAAGAAACATAAGATTTTTATAGTGGTTAGACAATCGCTACCCTATGCCCAATTTGAAGTTTTGTTGATTATGGACCTAAGATGGTTTATTTGAGATTACAACTACTTATATCAGATCTGACCACAATCAAATGGATTTCAGATTTACTACGCAGTTTCTAAAGTGTTGGGAGTCACTAGTACTAAAGATTTGCCGATATAAGTCTTAGAATAGCAAACAGTAGCTTTCTAGGCGACTTTAATAAAGGAGGTGTAGTTATAGGTGAAGAAGAAGTAGAGTCTCAGATCTAAAGTGGAGAGAAGATCCTGCTTTGTTTGCTGTATGATTTGTATTTACAGGACAACGTTGGTATATGGTCAGAAGCCTGCTTGCACTGTAGTCTAGATGAAGCCCTGAAATTGTACAAAAGGAATCAGAGCCCTACGACCTAAGGAGATAGGTCGGTATCGAGCTATATAGCTTGGTACCGAATACAAAAATTGATGAAAATCCAACATCAACTTTTGATTTGCCCTTCTATCTTCATGTTAATATATCCTATTCTATTTTCACTGACTATTGGTTGATTTTAGTACTTTTTTCTCTATCACTTGAGTTACTCTGCTTTCTTGGCTTTCTTCTCATCAACTGTGAAACTGGTTGTCCATACTATAGGAAAACCACTTGATCATGAGCTATTAGAGAAGTATATGAGAAGGATGAAGTTTGGGAGGTTCTCCAGAGAAGATTTATAAGTCGATACCGACCTATGTAGCTTGGTACCGAGCTATGTCCTTGGCTCCAATCCATCTAAAATTTCTTCGAGGTGTTTCTACGCTTCATACCATCATTCTAGATAGTTCTAATCACATTGGAGTGAATCATGAAAGTGAGAATTATATCAGCGAAAATCATGAGCTTTGGGTCAGGGTTGGCCTGAACTGGAGTCCGACCTGAGAGTTTTGTGTGTCCAATCCAAGTTCTGCTTGATAACGATTTCTTAGAGTCCGACCTAAGAGTTTTTTGAGTCCAACCCGAGAAAAACTACAGTTTGATGTTGAGCTATATTGCTTGGAGTCTGACCTGAGAGTTTTGTGGATTGGACCTAAGAATAACCATAACTCAATGCCAAGCTATATTGCTTAGAGTTTGATCCAAGAGTTTTGTGAGTCGGACCCGAAAAAAATCATAGCTCGGTTTTTCCTTCATTTTTCCTAAGTTCAGCTTAAGTAGACTTAAGCCCGACCCCAAGCCCCAAGTTGAAAAACTCAAGTCAACATTTTCCGCTCATTTTTTTAATTTCCTTCTTCTTGCCTTTTTAGGATGTTTCCAACGTCCTTGAATTATTTTGTCTTCGTTTTGATGTTCTAACTTCCAACTAAAATCAGCTTGGCTAAAAACCCAGTTAGCACTTGCTCCCCAGAGTATGATTTCGTTGAAAATAAAGCATGCTCTAGATCTAGACAAGTTCTAATTTTCAATCAATTGATGTTGGATAATCGTTCAAAAACAGCTTCGAAACATTGCTTTTGTCCTGTGGACATTCCTCCAACTGTTTTGAATAGAATTTCATTGTTCATTCTTCATGCTATGGACAAGATCTACGCTCTAGAGATTGTTCCATGCCTTAGACAAGCATGCTCTCTCTTCGCTGTGTATTGTTTATGATTTACTCTTGCTTCGTTCCCTTTGTTCTAGGAAAGAAAAGTTTTAGTGTCGCTCCAGACAACAACTCCGTTATTGATTACTCATCGATAACGGGCAAGTTTCGACATAAGTATCGTTGCGCAATGCGACTCATTTTTCTATCATGAGCGAGCTATCTACACAGGATGGTGCATTCGCCACACACGGAGTACATGACTCATACTGCATATATGGACACTTCTGACTTGTCCAGGTCAATGCTAGGAATCTGATTGTCGACAAACGTTGACATTCGTGTCATGATTCAAGCCCAATGATGGTACGTTTACTTCACCTGGAACTGGATCATTCACCGATTAGGCTTCTCCTTTTATCCTTGTTATGCCAGGGCAATTGATTACCGCTAAATTACAAGGCTCAGTTGCTCTTAGAAAACTGTTGCTAAATCCACCTCCTCTTCTAAATGAGTACACGTAGCAAGTAGGAATCCCATGAAGCTTTCTGGACCGTCGGTCTTCTTTTTAGTCGTGTTTATGCGGGAGAGGCCTCCACTATCTTGCAACTTTGTGCATATAAACAAAATCCTTGCAATTTCTTTGGTTATATTCCTTTATACGGCCCTACATACAGTTGCCAAAGTGCTCTACTTGGCAAAACAAGGCCGTCAAATAACCAACTCCGTAGCCATTCCTGCTTGTGCTTGGTTATGTACCTTTCGACCAATTATTAGTCATGGATAACCCCAGTTTCACGCTGCTCCTAACTATTATGGAGAGTTGTTGTGCAACGACCCATATTTTTAACTATTTTAAATTATTAAATTTAATATGATTATTGAATAAAAATGGTTAGAAATAAAAATTTATATTTTGTTTATGTAATTTATTGAAAATAAATTTGAAACACCCCACACCCCTTAATATACCCAAAAAGGCACATTAAAAAGTATGGTATGTTGTAGGTATAACTGAAACTAACAGAGACTAAGATTCACAAGACAAAAATAGGTAAAAACAGCGCAAACTAAAATAATAACTTATTCACAACAAAATCTTAATAATTGCTTCATAAACCAAATAAGTCAGATACCAAACACAACATACATGTCTCAAAACCCACTACATCTCAAGAAGTAAAAAATCGTAGTCTCAACAAAAATCAGAGTATAAATGTCCCTTTCAAGTACCGGTACAAAGAAAGAAAAATGGAAATAAAAGTAGGGAAATGCATAACATAATCTACATCAAGAAACCTCCGAGCAAGTGCAATCTACTACCCTCTCCTTTGATTGCCTACGGGGGAAAAGGAAAACAGAGGAGTGGGTCAGACTAAAAGCTTGGTGAATGATAGTAACTAGTAGGATCTTTAAGCAAAGTAAAAATAATGGACTCTTCAATAGTTTTAGTATATATAAAAGGAAACAAAGGAAACAAAAGAGAGGGAAACTGGAAATAAGAGGGAATAAGCTATTGCTCAATTAGTAAGATAGGTTAACTTCGATTATTTGCACTTGTCCATGATAGCTTCTTTGATCAGGCTGAATTCCTAATTCAACCCTTTGATCGGCCTGCTACTCTATAGAATCTACTGTGGACCGAACATTTTCCTACACAATAGACTTTGGTGTCTACGAAAGACACACTTACCAAGCGCTTGGAACTCATAGCGATTTCTAAGCACCGAAATGGAAGTCGCACACATAACTGCCACCATGCCCATGCTACGTGTTGCTCCCACTTTTGACCTTTTATTTACCCTAGTTAGCATAAGCGTGCCTCTCGCCTCACTTCAGGATTATGTGAAGCATCTCGTCTCGCTTTAGGATTATGTGAAACACCGTGTCCATAGAAAAATAGGGGAAATGCTGCCGGTACTGGTCCTCATCAAACAAAAAATTAGTTGCGCCCTTTATTCAAAGCCCCTTGATTTGAACTACCATAATTTGACCGTTTACTACCACTATAAGCATAAACGTATCCCTCGTCTCACTTCAGGATTATGTGAAGCACCTCGCCTCGCTTTAGGATTATGTGAAGCACCGTAACCATGGAAATATTAAGGGAATGCTATTTGGTGCATGTCCTACTCTTATATTACTTATTAACTTAGATAAATTATTTAAATAAGCCTTTATTTTTATCAATTACTATTATTGATTATTAATTTATCCTAAGTCTTTAAATAAGCGCCATAGTTTTTATAGCTTATCAATTTATAACTTACATTATAATCATGCTTATTACTTAACCCAAAGCCTAAATGTGAAAATAAGTCTCTTTCTTCTTTTGTTCTCTTTAGTTATAATTCTAAGTTATAACTAGGAAAATCTTCTTAATTCAGTCCAATTAATTTAGGCATAATTTCAGTCCAATTCCATTATTTATTACAGTCTTTATAATTTACATCTTATTTTCTTCATTCAACATTCTTATTTATTTAATCCATAATTGTGTTTAATCTATTCTAATCCATACGCGAAGAAAGAGGAGAAAGAAGTGTGAGAAATGCGGATTACGGATCTTAAGGCTAGAGTTAACACTAAAGGGGGGGGGGGGGGGTGAATAGTGTTCATAAAGAATTACTAAATCTTTTTGAGTTTATGTTGATTTATACACAGAAGTATGCAATATACAGATATAGATATGATCACAGAAACAAACACAGATGCAAAAATAAAAGGCAGTAAAGGAAAGAACACACCGGATTTTATACTGGTTCAGAGTTACCCTACATCCAGTCTCGCACACAAGTACGGATTTCATTTCAAAAGCAGTTGTACAATTACACCCTCGATTTCAAGGCTATGAGGTACACCCTCCAAAATCACAATCCTCTGGGTAGGGAAACTTGATTTTCCGAGCAACAGGTTCACCCACTTGATTTTACGGGCAACAAGCTCACCCAATTGATTTCCCAAGGCTACAATCACACCTTATCTCGCTTGATTGATTTTCAAGGCTACAATCACACCTTTTCTCGCTAAGTTGATCACAAAACGCCTATAACTCTGAATAGCACTGAGGATCTTGTTTAGAGAGTGATAGAGAATCAAACTACGAATGATCGAGTTCGATTCAATGTTGATTTCGGCAGAGTAAAGGTAAGAATATGTATTAAGAAAAGTGAAAGAAGAAGAGGAGTGAAAAACCAGAAAATCTGATGTAAAATTCGTTGAAACTGACACCTATTTATAGAAGAACAACAGCCACGTCCATTCGTGAAGAGTTATGATGAGACACTTCTTTTGAAATTTAAATTTTAAACTCAACTGATACCATGTCGACATGGTCACCATGAGTATGTCGACATCCCAAAGCTTTTTTTGATAATTTGATTTTCTTTGAAAATAACCTTTATCTTATATTAAAACTATTTTAAAACTTTATAAATATGCTTGCCTATAGTTAAAATTCATAAGTAAATATATAAAATAATATATATAGAATTTTAACTATAATTTTATATTTAATTTTAAGTCTAAATATTTAAAAGTTAAATACATTATATTTAAAAGATAGTTTAAAATCAGGAGTAATTTGACTTTGAAATTAAAGATGATTTTGAGGCTAAAATTATTTAAAATCAGGATAGATGTTTTTGATGCTTTTAAAAGGAAGGTTTTGAAATCATTTTGAAAACAAGATATAATTTTGAAAAATCATTTTGAATAAAAGGTTAGTGGATACAAAACAATGTTCCACTAGATTTTTCGTAGGTTCCATCCTACTTAGGGTTCCATCCCTTTAACAGGCTCTAAGTAGATTCAATTCCACGAATAAATTGGATTTTAAGATGCCAGTGCTTTTCTATGAGTTTTAACAAAATTTCTAATTAAAGAATAAATTACTTGAATTCTTGAACTCTTGATAATCTTGATACTCATGAGTCTTCAATCTTGATGTCTTGAATCTCTATACTGTACAATCTTCATTCTTGGTACCTACATGGTTAAATCCTGCATATACATATATATCTAAACTTATAATGTTAGTATTTATATTTTATAATATATTCTAAGGTTGTTGTCATCAAAACCATCATCTCACAGACTAACAATCTCCCCCTTTTTGATGATGACAACCTTTGTTTATAAAATATTACTTCTACCCTAATAACTCTCCCTAAAACTAATAACTCCCCCTTAATCTATGCCTAACTACCCTATTTTATACTTATACCCTTTTGTCATCAACAAAAACAAACTCCCCCTCATTCTTGGACTAGAGTACCTGCATTAATAAACTATACAATAGAATCTATAATAGATAGATTAAGAATTAAGTATCCTTATGAACATGATAATTAATCAAGGATTATATACATTTCAATGTATATATATACATGTTTTATGTAGAAAACATCAAACCACTCAATCCACACTAAGTATCAATCCAAACCAAATCAAATTAATTCAAACAAACAATTCAAACAAAGCAAACAAATAAAATTAAACTTTACGTGGAACTTCCACCCACCCTTCTTCTCCAAAGATTGGGTCTGCCTTAATAGCATCCCAATTTTCATTGTCGTTGGTGAGAGAGACTGGAGGATGTGCTTCGTTATCATCCTTGTGTAGGTAGGAAATCATCCATCATACTGCATCGAAATGCCTTTCTTGCTCCTTGATCATCTGCATTTGACTCAATTCTAAGTGTCGCTGGTTACGAAGAATGAAAGAGAGAATACCCTTGAACGAATTAAGAGTTTCTTCAAGATTTTCGGATAAATTGTGAATTGGATTAGCCATAGTTGAATTTGTGAAAGAAATGAAGAATTGGAAGATAGGAAATAATTTTTAATGAAGAATTTTGGAAGAAACTGGTATATATAGGTGTAGAAATTCGTTTGAAATGAACAGACATACGGTTGTTATTCAAATTTCGAATTCAAAATGAATTGTCATTTCTGACCAGTACATGTCGACATGGTCATAGGGGGTATGTCGACATGGGTTAGTGAAAAATATGACTAGTTAGATTTTGTGAATAATTGTGTGTATATATATTTATATAATATACTGACATTTATTCTGGAGATAAGATAAACTAGATAACAGAAAGGAAATTTCATTTCATTGCATAATAAGATGATACAATTATTAAACATATGAAACTACATGAACTTTCGAATTAAAACAAGCTAAACACATACAACATGATACTAAAAGATAAAACTAGGTAGAGGATGATGATGAAGAAAGTCCAAGTTTCTTGCTGACTTTGGAAATGAACTTGTTCATCTTGGATGAAATTTTGTCTAACTTCTTACTAACGGATCGTTTAAGAATCCGTTGATTCTCAACAATTGTCTTTTAGTTTTTGAGAAGGGTTTTGGTAGATGGATTAGGAGGATAGTCGATGCTTTCCAAAGAGGTTTCACCTTCTTCTTGTTCAATTTTCATTTCATCCCCTTCTTCTTCTTCTTCCTCTTCCTCTTCTTCCATTTCCTCATGAGCCAAACGCTCTTCCCTATCGGTAAGGGTCTCATAAGGTTAAAAAACAAATGGAATTTTCATAAGCGAAATGTTGGAATGATTGAAAACTTTTCTAGAAACAAATTCTTCGCCTTTGAAATCCACTCCAAAATAGTTAAAAATCCGAGTGAGATAAATTCCATGACACAAAGTATTCTCTCCCATTTTAAGATTTTTAGGATGAAGTTCATCCAAAATAACTTACGCCCAAGTTATGTCATAATTTCCAAAATAGCAAAAAGTGCTTTGCAAACTTTTGAAGTAGGATTGTTAAAATTCCCGGATCTTGGGGTCAAAGTATGTTGCAAAAGAAGATTGACAATTCTTGTCTTTGGTCTAAAACTTCGATTTTTGAATTCAAAATTATCATTCCCTTCAAAAATGTGATGAAATGTCTCGCGATCATTTTCATCAATTTTAAAATTAGAAAGATCCATTCCCGTACACTTGCAATTGAGAATGGTACCCAAAATATCACAATTCAAAAGAATTCTAGTTCCTTTGACACTACTCCAAATTTTATCGTCGTTTCCATGATAAAATCCACGATTTAAATTAGCATAGAAAATTTTGACAAGATTTTGATAGCAAACAAAATCATTTTGAGAAGCATCAATAAGACTAAGAACTCCATTGTTTGCAAAAAGAGAATCAAGATCATAAGAAGAGAAATCTTGAAAAATAGCAAACTTTCCGGGATGGACTTTGGCATAATTAGTATAATTGATGTATGCTTTTATTGCCTCCAGATAATTGAATAGTTGCTCTTTTATTTTTCTGGAAATTCTCATGGTGGAGGGGTTGCTTGAAGAATCCATTAAAGTAGAGAGTAGAGAGCTTGAAGTTATGAAGAGAGAGTTTGAATTTGAAAATGAGAGTGGAAAGATATGATAAAGGATAGTGAATAAAAGATTCTCAAAGGACATATTCTCTGGTCAAAAGATAGCTTTTCAGAGAATTGAATGAAGTGAAAAGATGGAGGGAAATACAAACATTTGAATTCAAATTTTGAAATTCAAATTCTGGTGCCCATGTCGACATCATGGTAGGGACCATGCCGACATGTGCCAGTGAATTTTCATGAATTATTTTTCCTAAGTTCTCTAATAAATATATATATATACACACTCTATTATTTTTAATGTCTATATATATATATGAAACTTATTAGAATTATAGTATATTCCATAATATATCAAAATAATAAAAATAATAAAAATAATAATGAAATAATAGTAAAAATTTAAAATTCAAATAACACACCAATTCAAAATTAATCAATCAAGCAATCAAGCATCTAATTCTAAGCAAGCAATTTCAACCAATTGTATTGTGAACGTGTACCTTTTTCTGAGTCCGTTTCTCTGAATTCGTCGGAGTCATGAACTGCTGTGAAACAAAAATTTGAATTATCTATCTTCTGATCATCATCACTTGAGTACGAGTCTGAGTCATCTAGTGTAGCAGTAAATCCATGCTTTCGTTTCTTTGCTGGATCATTGTTCATGGGAGGATTTTGCCTATCTGGATGCAGACAGTCTCTTTTGACGTGGCCTGGCTCATCACAGTTGAAACAGTTGACATTGTTTGGCACAATATTCTGATTTCCAGCGTTCTTATAGTTGTTTCTCTTGAGATTATTCATCTTTCTGTATTTCAGGAATTTCCTAAAATTTCTGGTCATCAAGGTTATCTCTTCATCATTATCACCATTTGAATCTGATCCATTAGTCAATGCATTGAATGCCATTGATTTCTTTTCAGATGTTTTGCTTTCTCTTATCCCGATCATTTGAACTTCATATGACATTTGATTTCCAATTAATTCTTCTATCTTTAAAGTACTGATGTCATTTGTCTCCTCGATAGCAAGTGTCTTTTGATCCCATTCTAGAGTAAGAGAATTTAAAATCTTTCCGACTTGATCTTCTTCAGAAAATTCCTTTCCCAAAGATATTAGAGAATGTACAATATCCTGAAATCTACTATACATATCTGAAATAGACTCATTAGGATTCATTTTAAATAATTGAAACTGATTTGTGAGCATGGAAATTTTGGTCTGTTTTACTTTGCTTGTTCCTTCGTGGGTAACTAGCAAAGTTTTCCATATTTCATATGCAGACTTACAAACTGACACTCTATTGAATTCATTTCTATCTAGTGAACAAAACAAAATATTCATTGCCTTAGAATTATTTTGTGCAACAGTCTTTTGCTCAGCAGTCCACTGGGCAAAATCAGTTGTGGGTTAAGAATATTCAGTTTTTGTAATAGTCCAAGTATCTAATCCTATAGATTGTAAATATATTTTCATCCTACATGCCCAATATGCATAGTTACTGCCATTGAAAAGTGGTGGTCTGACAGTAGACTAACCTTCTACAAATGAACTAGTGACAGGAATAATAGTGTTAGTAACAGTACCATTGTTGGTAGCCATTTTGAAAACTTTTCAAAAATCAGATTATGAAACTTTGAAAACCTTGCTCTGATACCAATTGTGAGAAATGCGGATTGCGGATCGTAAGGCTAGAGTTAACACTAGAGTGGGGTGAATAGTGTATATAAAGAATTACTCAATCCTTTTGAGTTTATGTAGATTTATACACAGAAGTATGCAATATACAGATATAGATATGATCACAGAAACAAACACAGATGCAAAAATAAAAAGCAATAAAGGAAAGAACACACCGGATTTTATACTGGTTCAGTGTTATCCTACATCCTGTTCCGCACACAAGTACAGATTTCCTTTCAAAAGCAATTGTACAATTACACCCTCGATTTCAAGGCTACGAGGTACACCCTCCAGAATCACAATCCTCTGGGTAGAGAAACTTGATTTTTCGGCAATAAGTTCACCCACTTGATTTTACGGGCAACAAGCTCACCCAATTGATTTCCCAAGGCTACAATCACACCTTATCTCGCCTTATTGATTTTCAAGGCTACAATCACACCTTTTCTCGCTACATTGATTACAAAAAGCCTATAACTCTGAATAGCACTGAGGATCTTGTTGAGAGAGTGATAGAGAATCAAACTACGAATGATCGAGTTCGGTTCAATATTGATTTCGGTAGAGTAATGGTAAGAATATGTATTAAGAAAAGTGGAAGAAGAAGAGGAGTGAAAAACCAGAAAATCTGATGTAAAATCGTTTAAAGTGACCCCTATTTATAGAAGAACAACAGTCATGTCCATTCGTGAAGAGTTATGACAAATAGACACTTCTTTTGAAATTTAAATTTTAAACTCAACTGACACCATGTCGACATGGTCACCATGAGTATGTCGAAATCCCAAAGCTTTTTTTGATAATTTGATTTTCTTTGAAAATAACCTTTATCTTATATTAAAACTATTTTAAAACTTTATAAATATACTTGCCTATAGTTAAAATTCATATGTAAATATAGAGAATAATATATATATAGAATTTTAACTATAATTTTATATTTAATTTTAAGTATAAATATTTAAAAGTTAAATATATTATATTTAAAAGATAGTTTAAAATCAGGAGTAATTTGACTTCGAAATTAAAGATGATTTTGAGGCTAAAATTATTTAAAATCGGGATAGATGTTTTTGATGCTTTTAAAAGGAAGGTTTTGAAATCATTTTGAAAACAAGATACAATTTTGAAAAATCATTTTGAATAAAAGGTTAGCAGATAAAAAACAATGTTCCACTAGATTTTTCGTAGGTTCTATCCTACTTAGGGTTCCATCCCTTTAACAGGCTAGAAGTGGATGCCGTTCCACGAATAAATTGGATTTTAAGATGCCATTGCTTTTCTATGAGTTTTAATAAAATTTCTAATTAAAGAATAAATTACTTGAATTCTTGAACTCTTGATAATCTTGATACTCATGAGCCTTCAATCTTGATATCTTGAATCTCTATACTGTACAGTCTTCATTCTTGGTACCTGCATGGTTAAATCATGCATATACATATATATCTAAACTTATAATGTTAGTATTTATATTTTATAATCTATTCTAAGGTTGTTGTCATCAAAACCATCATCTCACGGACTAACAAGAAGAAAATTAATGCTTGCTTATAAATCCAAAACGTAGAAAAAGATGCAAATAAAGTACAAATTACAGTAAATAAACTTAAATACTATAAATAAATAAAAAGGCTATACTAAATAGTAATAAACTATAATTAACTAAAAAAGAGTCACTAGAGGAAATAGACTAAAAATAATTCCAAAAATTATAAATAAATTAGTAAGAAGGTTACTCCAAAAATCATAGTGAAACTACAACTATCGTAAACCCTATTATTTTAAATTACATAAAGAAATTTAAAATAAATACAATCGCCCACCTCTGGTCCTTAGCTCTTCCCAATTAGGCCTTCACGGATCCACTAGCATTCATAATCCATAACATGTTCTAATAACATGTTTACATCAAATCCTACCATCCATAGGTTAAATCCTAAGTTCTACCTCCCCAATGATAATAAAGGAAAGAACCTATTCAAAACTAAAGATGGAAATAGGAAATTCTAAAAACTTACTATCAAGAAAGATGAGGATAAGAAGTATCAATCTTCCCTTCTGCTTCCCAAGTGGCGTCTGCAGCATCATCTCCCCAGTGCACCTTTACTATAGGAACCTTCTTATTCCTTAGTCGCTTGATGTCTCTTCTAATGATCTTTGTAGGGATACGTCGAACAGATGCTTCCCTTTCTACCTCTACCTCCTCTTACTGATTAGGCTCTACAACCTCCATCGAGTCATGTAAGCACTTCGCAAGTGCGAGACATGGAAAATGTCGTGCACTCCTACGAGCCTATCTGGTAACTTCACTCGACAAGCCTTCTTCCTAACTCTCTCTATGATAGGAAATGATCTAACAAATCTGGGGGATAACTTTCCATTCGATCCAAACCTTGCCGCTTTCTTAAGCGGTGATGCTTTGATAAAAGCTAAGTCTCTAACCTCAAAATCAATGTCCCTCCTCCGTTTATCTACCTAAGACTTCTGCTTATCTTGGGCTATCTTCATCCTTCGCCAAATTAAATCCCCTCTCTCCGATATCTTCCTTATCATGTTAGGCCCAAGTAGCAACTTCTCCGTAGACTCCACCCAACATGAAAGGGACGTGCAAGGTCTCCCATATAAAGCCTCAAATGGTGCCATTCCTATGCTCATTTGGTAACTATTATTATATGCAAACTCAACTAACAGAATGTTAACGTAAAAATCAGACGCTAACACCCCGGTGTAGATTGAAGTTGAGCGAAAGTACCACCCGTGAACACGGGAACTAAAAATAAGTAGAAAAGTCACAGAGAAAACAGAAAAGACAACATCTTTTATAGTGGTTCGGCTTAAGGTAAGCCTACGTCCACTTTAATTCTCTTTATTACTGAATCGGTTACAACTTTACAACAATCTTCAACTACAATTCTGATGAGACAAGCAACTAGAACTTTGATG
Organism: Allium cepa; assembly: GCA_030765085.1. Lineage (NCBI taxonomy): Eukaryota > Viridiplantae > Streptophyta > Magnoliopsida > Asparagales > Amaryllidaceae > Allium > Allium cepa. The sequence goes on from CM060942.1 coordinate 552,622,502, forward strand.
TAGAAGAATTCTTTGAATCCATGTAGATTGCGTTAGATTTCCTCTCGAAGTTAGTTGAGATGCCTTTCGTACTTGAAGTGTCGAGTCAGTCGAGAATTCAGCAGAGTATCGGTGCTTAAAGAGATCGGCCAAAAGTCCCTTTCATGCTTGAGGTAGGTTGGTATTTATAGGGAAATTCCCCCCTTAGGTCGTAAGTCGTGACCGGTCTAAGGTAAGTCGTGGCCGGTCTAAGGTAAGTTGCGGCCGGTCTAAGATAAGTCGTGGCCGACTCATCTGGCCCCTCCATGGTTTCACAAAGGTTCCCCTATATAAGCTCCAAGTCGCCCCCGAGTCAATACAACCGTGTATTAAGTAATACGGCATCGGGATTATACTCAGTGGCTTTAGGTCGTGGACGAGTTAACTGGCAAGTCGCAAGTCACGGCTTAACAGGTAAGTCCTGGATCATGTACGAGTTAAGAGGCCATTGTGCCAAGTAGCTGCATTGAGCCTGTCTTCCTTTGCTTGGGTCGTGAACGACTTAACATAGGTCATAGGTCATAGGTCGGTTGCGATTTAGGTATAGTTCATGCTCTTGTCCCTGAGCTGTTAGAGCGGCAAACTTCCTCTATAGTTAGGTCGGTCCCTATCTTAAGTCGGTAGCTATCTTAGGTCGGTAGCTACATTAGGTCGGTAACTACATTAGGTCGGCAACCATCTTAGGCCTTAGATCGGCATCCCTTTAAAGCATTAGGTCGGCAACTGGGTCAAGGCCTTAGGTCGGCATCTCTTTAAAGCATTAGGTCGGCAACTGGGTCAAGGCCTTAGGTCGGCATCTCTTTTAAGTCTTAAGTCGGTAACTTTTTAGGTCGCTGGGTCATGGCCGAGGCGGAGTTAACATTTGCCCCTCGAAGTATACGCCTAATGGTTAGGTCGTGTGCTTCGATGTCCTTTAACCCGTCCACTCTCCAAGTCGGTAGGTCGTACGCGACCTAATAGTTAGATCGTACGTGCCGCTTCAGATCCGTCCACTGCAAGGTATAAGTCACATCTCCTTCTTCCTTCTCATTACCAACTCCCTTGATTCTGCCATTAAAAAATTTCTCGAGCTCCAGAAGGCGATTTAACTCCAATCAACTACTGACAACCTCTGCTATTCATTGCGTAAGTAAACCCTCTTCTTCGATCATAGATCACTGTTGGCTCATGAATTCCGTCACTTAAACTGCTTCCTTGCATTATGCTCCATCGCGAATCCTATTACACCCATGGCTGATGGAGCTTAGATTGCTCGGTTTGGCTTTAATTGACCGATGAGACAATGAAGATGGTTTACTGATTCTGGCTAGTTGATTTTGATTCGCGCTAGGATTGCAAGGTGTTGAATTTGTAGTGGTTTCGAATTGGTTTATTGGATGATCCGATAGCATGAAATAGCATAAATGAAATGAGGGTTTTTTGGTTGAGGGAGTGGCTAACGGGTTAACGGGTTGAGTGGAGCGAGGTATTGATTTGGATGCTACCCAGTGATTTTGGGTGACTTAACTTTTGGCCGACCTAATCCTTAAATCGTGACCGTGTTAGCACTTGGGGGAAATCCGCTGTCCTATTCTTTTGCCAGTCTAACCCTTAAACCGTGGCCGAGTTAAACCTTCAACCGTGGCCGAGTTAACCCTTAAACCGTGGCCGAGTTAACCCTTGGGGAATTTCACACCACTTTTTGAACCGGAGCTTTCCTCCTTACGACTCCTCACGACTTAAAGAACTACCGATTTAAGGAACCGGAAACTTTAATCTTAATTCGTGAGATATTCCTTGGGTCGCAGCCGAGTTAACACTTGGATGCCCAACTCGAATCCTCACTTAAAAGCATAATTCCAATTTGAATTCTTAACTTAATCTACTGGATTGAACTGCTTAAATCCTGGATTGTTTTAACTTTGCTGCTTTATCTCACAGGTCACACTAGCTTGTAGGCTAACAACCTGCTGAAAACAACAATCACAGAAAACCAAGGCGAATATACTGCCATTGACTACCCACATCAAATGACAGATTAGTTGACATAGAGTAACCAACTTAGAAACACTGTATGAAATGCTGTGAACCAATCAACTAAAGCGAAATATCAATGCAAAGTATTGCTAATTTAAACTGATTTGTTTGCATCAACATTACACTTGCGTATTAAAACAACGAACTCTGGACTTTATACCTGACAAATACTTGCTAGTTTTTATTCCAGTTATATTTGCTTATTGCTTGATTGATTTTACACAACACTCCACACACTTTAGGAAACATGCACCTTCATGTTTGAATATCCAGTTGTTTGTGTAGAATGACTTCCCATCAAGAAGAAGAAGGGGTAGCTCAAGATGAAGAGACCTTCCCGATAGCTATTCCCGTAGAGAATCCTCCAGAGAGAACTTCGACTATCCTAACTCCGAGAGCGTTTATTCAGCTACGTACTCAATTTGGTTTTGCTGAAAATGATGCTCTACTCCCCGGACCAAATGATACTGCCGACAGTCCTCCCCACGGTTTTGTTGCAGTCAATCGTCAAATGTGCTTAAGAGGGACAATTCCTCCCTTTAACGACTTCCTTTGAACCCTTCTCCTCCGGTTGACAATTTCTCCGTTCCAACTTCATCCTAATGGCTATGCCATCTTGATGGGGTTGTGTGTTTTGTTTAGGAGAACTCTTGATCGCTTGCCGAGTTTTGAAGAAATTCGCTACCTATGCTCGTTTGCAAAGAGTAAAGACCATCCTTCCCTTATTATTGTGAGAAGTGCTAGAAACCACAAGCTTATTTCTGATCTTACCGAAAGTGTTCATGGATTTTTGAACCAGTTTTTCTTTGCTCGCTCCCCCCAGGGTTTTATGCCATCTGGAGAGTAGGAAGTAAGATTACCTGTTTCTATTTTCTCCATTTCCAAACTTTTCCGAGATCCGAATTATCAATTGCTAATCTCATTCTTTGCTCTTTTCAGCACTTCCTCTCCCTTCTAGAGATCCAATCCATAAGCAAGTTTTTGAAAGACTGAGTGCCGTGGCCGCAGAAGAGAGAAGTGAAAATTTTTTGTTGAGGGATGAATTTTTGCATCAGTACGGGCTTTTACACATCTCTCGCTCTACACATCCTCATGAGATCCCAGACTCCCCGGCTAGAGCATCAGATGCCCCGGTTTCTTCTGACACACCCGTACCAAAAGATCCCGCTTCCGAATCTTCTCTAGTGAAATGCTCTACTTTTGTCGATGTTGCGGGGTCATCTGGAAAATTCACACTTGCCCCAGTTATTGAGGAAGAAGAGCCTCAGGGATCTCCCCAACATTCGCAGAAGTCTGGCGAAGAAGCCAGGAAAACAAGCCCTGTTAGGCAGAGCGGGGATGACACTTTCGAAGGGTTGAGCGACCTCTTTGCCACCTCTCAGGAGATCTTTAAAGACGATCCTGTCACTTCCAGGGTTTCTTCTTCAGTAGTGGAAGCGACTTCTTCTTTGCAACAAGTTCCGTTGACCCAAGAGTTGACGTTAACTACTACCCCCACGATTACTCCGCAATCAAAGAGTGGTTCGTAGTTTGATGCGTGTAGCTTGCACATCACACACACTTAGAATCTTTCGGCACTTTTATACTCCTAACTCTTTGTACTTTGAAGATTCTAAAGTTATGCTTCTTTTCTCTGAAGACTTTTAAGACTTGTTTCTCTTTTTTATTTCAGATTCTCCGATAGGACGCAGCGGCTCTTACTATGACGATTTTCAGCGCTACGGGAGGCGTAGTCAATATGATTATAGGCGCTACCTCCCCTTTCACAGAGAAACCGATGAAGAGAGAGTCGCCCGAAAGGCTCAGGAGAGGAGGGCTCAAGAAGAGCGTTATGAGAGAAAAGAAAGGGAGGAGCACCATGATTCTTCCCATAGGGGTGACGATTCCCACAAGAGAAAATCCCATGATGACCGGGGAAAAAGTCATACAGCTGAGGACCCAAGCAAGCGTGCCAGGCACGGTGAGAGGCATGCAACTACCACTCCTGAAAAGGTCACTGCCCCCATCTCACTTGACATTCCTTCTAGCTCTCCTGCTCTCGGGAAGACAGACATTCAGACAATAATCAGCAGGCCTAAATTCCAAGTTGGACCAGGCCCGGCTACTCTGCAAAGCCGGTTCCCGCACTGGTGCCTAAAGGGAGTGCGGTTCGATCTTGATTTGGTCCCTATTGATAAACAAGCAATGCTGCAAAATTTTGATGCTGTTAAATTTGATATCGAGCGGATGTCAGGGTGGCAAAAGCTTGTTGATGAGCTTCAAAGGGTCAACCGTGCGAATATAGAGGCCATGCTGACCATGGAGAATGACAAGGCCGAATGGCAGAAGGTTCTTGAGCAGCATGATACCAAAATGAGGAGCATCACTACTTACAATGAAGAGCTTGAAGCGAAAGTTGAGGAACTTAAACAAGAGCTTGCTACTTCTTCTACCTCATATACTCAAAAAGAAGAAGTACTTCAAAAGCAAGTTTGCGATGCTCACGCCGCTCAGCGACATGCCGAGGCATAACTTGAAGCTGAGCAAAAAACAGCGGGAAGGTACCGCGCTGAGGTTACAGAGTTACGGGAGAAAGGAAACTCTCAGGAGGCGGAAATTCAAATGCTAAAGCTTCAACTCTCCAAGGCTGAAAGAGAGCGCGATGAGGCCGTTGCCGGTAAAATCGCAGCTGAAGAATCTCATGAGGCAACGAAGACCAGCATCAGCTCAACACTGTTTGACTTATACCTACATTGTAACGAGACGGATTTTGCCCGCTCGAAAATCAACATCCATACTTCAAATCGTATTCGAATGCCATAGATTCGACCGTTCAAACCCGATTCGCCGGAGCTTATAACAATCATTAAGTAAACAACACAGCGGAATAAAAGAATAATACATTGATATACAGCTTTGATACAATATCTGATACAACAGATGATCCAATAGATATCAATATACATCAGAGATATGATACAATAAAACAGCAGCGGAAAGAAAATAGATAACATTTAACAGCGGAACAAATAACTCTAAGATAGTCTTCAAGGAAGAACTCTAGAACTGCAACTCCATTTCCAAGAATCAATCCAGCAATAGCTCGAACTCCCAATAACGATGCACCTAGATAACCAAGACTGGTGCGATCCAAAGACTGAACTAACTCCAGATAATCTACTAAACCTGACTATCTGAAAAACCCAACTCTAGACTGCTCGTGTAGAAAATAATGAGCACCCAGAGTTTAGGAAAGAAACAATAAACTCCGGATCAGTCGTGGGACTGGTGTGAGCAACAAAAACAGTCTATCTTTTAAAACATTTAACAAAAGAATTTCAAAGTCAATTCGCAATGCTTTTTAAAAAATGAGACTACCATAAGGCCTCCCGCACACACACACAATGCAAACGCAGAATCGGAGGAGATTTCTCCTTATGATAGTTAAAGATGCTTGATACGCATTAAAAAGACATTTGATATTATTACTAGTGCATAGTGTAGGAAAAATTCATTTCGAAAGTAGAATATAAATCTTAGCCAACATACGACCATTATCGTATGCCTACTATAGCTAACCATGTTCAATAGCAGGTTACCGCCACATTCCATGGCAGGTTCTACAACTAATACTGTACAAGTCTCGTATTGTTTCTTTGGATTTCCAACGAATGATCAGGCCAAGGAACTTCCCATTGCCACATGAGAATGCCTCTGGATGGACATCCCCGAGAACCAAACCGGATCTCTACCAACACAAGGCCGGGTTACTCCTAACTGAGTAACAACTGACCGAATATGCCATCCCCCGGTCCTTTGGGACCTTTATCAACCGAGCGCTCGTAATCAATTCACACAATCATAACAAAGTGTTTTCCACATGAGTAAGTATCTGGGCTCCATACCATGATACCACCCTTTTCCAGAAGGAAATGGACACATCCTAAAGGGTGCTACCCCTCATAACCTTGCTGCTTCTTTCCTGTTTTGACCATTCACGGGGTGTGAGGCTCGACGAATTCACGTCCACAAAAACATACTTTATACAAAAGCCATGCTTTGGGTCAACAAATGATCAACACAATGATCACTAAGATAGACGATCAAATAAATGATCCTATCACAAATAATCAACACAATGATCATTTCAGCATCACTCAGCATGTCACATTACCAAACTGGGAATATATCGCTGATAACTTCAACTATATAACCTTTGAGCTCGTACGTCTCAAAGAAGGGTGTTAAGCAAAGAATAAATTCTCCGCCACCAACAGAAATATATTTGAAAGAAATCGGCTTTATATCTCAACTTGTAATGTCAGGCATACAATCCATACAAGTCTGTTCTGGGTTCGAACAGAACCGAAGGCACTTCCAAAGAAGTCCTTGCAATCCGGATATTCACAATCCTGATCGGATTTCCCATCACTTAGGGAGTTTCTATACCGGCGCGACTCGGTGCAGAAACAATCGATAGGTCATCCTATCGCTCTCGCAAATACCCGGTCTTCATCATCGGTCTTCAAAAGCTATCCATAACGTCGAATCACTTATTCGGAATGGGTTATATGACACAAAGGTCCTTTCCCGGCTAAACCGAATAGTGAGCATGATGTTTTCAAAAACAAATGGATAATGGGATTTTAATTAAGTCACAACTTAATAATTCAAAACTTTATTTCAAATGGTTTAATCCAATTACCATTTCAATCTTTAAACAAAAAGATTCATTTTCACAACCTTTAACGGTTTTAAACAATTTTCACATTTTAATCTTTTAAACAAAAGATTCATTCACAGATTTTCCAAATAAATTTTCATTTCAATTTTATTAACTCGTTAAATCTTCAAATCAAAGATTTAACTTATAGCTTTCAAAACAATTTCATTTTAATTTGATTTAAACAAATCATCAATTTAAATCTGTTAAAAATAAACAGATTTAAATTCATAGCTTTCAAAAAGAATTCATTCATAACTTAGGAAAATCATTTCCCTATTCAATCTTGAAATTCCCCTAATTAACTGGAATCTCAGTTCTTATCTAAAAGTGTTTATCATTTGAAAACAACAGTTTTCATTTTGGAAATCTGATTCATTTATACGAGTTGAAATCCTTGGTTCATACAACATATTTATAATATCTTTAATCCCTAATTTCAAATCATAGAATTCAATTTCAAGTACTGAATTTAAATTTAAATCAAATTATTTAAATTCCAAAACTTAATCAAGTAATTTAAAAATAATAAATTTTATTTTGAAATTCCATTCCAAAAGCTTTTTACATTTATTCTGATTCCATTTCGAAAACATTTGAATTTAAAAATTCAAATTTAACTATTTCAAATATCTGTGACTTAATCGATTTCCTCGTGAAACCCATATTTGTGTGTGTATGGTGTGGTCCAGGGGTTTAACACAATAGTGCAACATCATTTCAATCATCACAGATTCAAATACAACAATATATTCGATAAGCGATCTAACTATAACGCTTATCTCTCATACACATATTCGCAGATATATATATCACAAATAATAAAATATATCACAGATCACAACACAAATCAGGATAATCATAAAGCATCATATATCAGGGGTATCAACAATTCAACATCCAATATAATCCAAGCATCCATAGATAGGATTAATTCAATTATCTGATTAAATTTAAATCAGATTAAATTTCTATGAATAGATCTGCTAGTTATGGAAAATTAATAATCAATTAATTTCAAAACATTTAGTAAACTATCTATTAATTAATCATCAATTTATACTAAATTAATAATTAACTCTTAATTAATCATTCTTAATTAATTTTTCTTAATTAATTAATTAATTACTCCTTAATTGATAATTTTTCCTTAATCACTTTCATTAGTTAATTAACCTTTAATAAATTAATTATTCTCAAATTAATTACCTGGGTTAATCTATCACATTATCCTCAAAATTTAATTTATTTCTTAATCGCTTGATCAATCAACTTTAATCATTAATTTATATCAAATTAAAAATCCTTAGTTTATAAATTAATTATTCCTTACTTAATTTAAACTTTTAATTACTTATTTAATTAATCCAAATTAATTTAAGTAATTACCTTTTATTTTATTAATTAAGTTCTAAACTGTAATTTAATAAATCTTAATTACTTGATTTAATAACCTTAATCATTTGTTTAAGAGACAACTCTTTATTAAATTAATGAATCTTATTTACAAATTTATTTACCTTTATTAATTTAACTCAAATCCTAATTTCTTGATTAAATGAATTAATCAATTATTCACTTGAACTAATTTAATGAGTGCATATCGTTTTATCTTTACTAATTCAATTTTAAAACATTTTCTAACTAATGTTTTGAATTATCATCACAAAGCAAATTTACATAATTTAAATATTAAAACTTCTTTGATTTCTGAATTTGGATTCCAATTTTCTTTAATTCAGATTAAACTTAAATTTAAACTTTTAGTTTCAACTTGCTTAAATTTTTCATTTAAAATTTCAACTCCATTTCCAATTTCTTTAATATATTTTGAATTGTTTTTAAGTTATTAAAACAATTTAAATTTAAAACTTATTTATGTTCAACTAAATTCTACATTCAACTTGAATTTATATTAACTTTTAAATTTGAACTTAGCTTTTTAAAAAATCTTGGTTTAAAATTAAATTCGGGTTTTAAAATTTTCAAACCAAAACAGTTTCAGGTTAGAAGCCTGGAACACGAATTCGACCCGAGCCCAGAAGCAACTTGCTTCGAGCTAAAATTCCAAACGCACGCGTACTTCCCCGAGAAATACTTCGAGTCTGCCTCCATGCCGCTTCTTCTTCTCCCTATCTCAAATGCTCTGATGCACGACTTCAACATGTGCACATGCACATCTGAATCGATCAACGTCGACCCACATTTCGACCACCCACCACTCACTCTCGACCCCATAAACGAGCTTGACCACCCAGTTCGACAACCCTCACCCAAAAATCGAATTTGGAAATTCGAGCAACCTGGAACAAGAACAGGTATTCTTCAAAACCTGTCACGGCGCCGCGCACACATCACCGACCACCAGAACATCAACTACCCCGGCCGCGAACTCGTTTATCTCCCCTCTATCAACCACCCACGCCCGGTTGCACTCGGTCGACCACACGCGCCGTGGCGGTCACTCCATTCGACCCAGCAAAAACTAGGGTTAAAATCTTCCACGGTCAACCACCCTCGCCGCCACCACTTGTTTGCCTTCCTGATATTTTTCCCGACACCATCGATCACTCCCCCACCTCCCCGAACAACCCTAGCACCTCTAGTTCATCGCGTCGTCGGAAATCGGCAAAAATGCAAATTTCGTTCATTATTGAACTGCTCGGAAAACTCGACACTAAAAATTACCAAACATATCTTAAAAATCATTGTTTTAGGTAAGGATTCAAGCTACATGCTTGGATCAATGTTTTATGAAATTCGAAATTTCCCAAATTTAGAGTTTCATCTGTAAAAACTAAATCTTCCCTCTTGTATACATTTATACTTCATGAAATTATTTTTAGATCATAGTTCTTATTTAAATACACAACTTTGCTTTTGACATCATATCCTAACTCTAAGTAGATGGTGAGAAATTTGATTTCTTGGTTGTCACATACCCTGTGAATTAACAGAGGATGATAATTTACAGAACATTGAATACAGGAATCAACATACAAAACAACATCCAGATAGATATATATATATTAAAATAACTTGAGTTTTAAATCACTTGTTTACTTACAAGCATTTCAATTAACATAGAAAACTGGGTTGAATTTACTCACATTGAATCAATTAACAGAGAGTTTGAAATGAACACAGTTTGATGTTTTGCTTTCCAGACTTCCAACTTTGAATGATCCAGACTTCAATCATTGATCAAGTTAGAGCTTGCTATTGTTTTCAGTTGAATTTATTGTTTGAATTTTTTTTAAAGATGGTGAGCTTCAGTTTTTCTTTGCTTAGTTTTATTTATTTATTTGTTTGTTTGATGAAAGAACTGAGGTGGGAGGTTGATATAAAGAAAAATGTTTTACTGTGTGATGTACTAACTTTGTACAGGTTGATTATCTCATTTAGTATAATAGACATGGCTAGAGTGATTCTTGTATTAAATGCATGAAGCATGTTGCATTAATTATCTTACTTCCTCCCATACTTGCTGGTCTCTACTTCAGTACTTGTTGTGTTGTTTTCCAGGTTAAAGTATATTACTTTAGCTTTGTTCATCTGTAATACTTGGTGGCTGCAGACTTTATCTGGGTGTGCTTGCATTAATTATATGAGTGTACTTTGCTTTATTTGTTTATACTTATTGATTCTTCTACTTGCCTTGCATACTTTACTCTACAGGCTGCCTATTTGACTCTTTCATTTTCTTTGTGTTCATTGTCTTCTTGCCTGCATATCTACATGCTTACTGTCTTCTTGTATACTATTGTTAATACTACACTTCATATTTTGGTTTCTTTCTTTTAACTTGTATTTATAATATTACTTTACAAATAAACTTTTATTTTAAAATTGTTGTTTAAATTTAGCAAGTGTTCTACTTTCTATTTTTATAAAAATCTATCTTATATTAATTTCTATTTCTAGAATAAATAATAATAATTATTATTTTACTTCAAATTTATTATCTTATGTTATTTTATAAACTCAAATCATTATTAACCATCAATTCAAATATTTATTATTACTTATTTATTTATTTTATACTCATGTCAAATATCTGTATTTTATGATTATTTTTAAACCATTTACTTGAGATTTTAACTCAAGTTCAATATCTACATATTTATTATATAAAATTTGCTCATATATACCCAAATATATATACATTCAATATATACATATATTTACAGTATTTTAAATGTAAATGATTTATACAGAATATACTTGGATCCGGGGAAACTCGCATCACTTAATCGATTAATTTCACAAATTTTATTCAAAATGAAATTACTTAACAATTTTAAATTCAAAAATTCAATTAATTATCAATTTAAATATTTATAAAATCCGGGGTCGTTACAGACTTCCCCCCTTAAAAGAATTTCGTCCTCGAAATTCGCAGGCACGAAAACAACACAGAGATAGACAGATTCGATCTCTTATAATTCCTCAAACATAAGATATGAATTCCAAACTTAAGTCGGAATATCTCAGAATACATACCAATTTGTCCCTCTTCGGACTTCGGTATTCATAAGAAATTACAATAGAATTTAAAATTTTGATTTTAAACGAAATCGCTTTATCGATACTATTCAAATTCAGCTTCATATTCTATTAATCAATTTTAACTCAATTTTAAAATTTTCAATTCATTTAAAATTTCCAATTTCAAATTCACTAAGGTTTAAATCAAAAAGCTGATAAGAAATCGATGAAATACGAAGTAAGAATTTTCCTATTACGATTCGTAGGGCATCAACGCACCGAACTACTTTCTAGGGCCGTCTCAAAGCAATCAAAAGAATTTTGGAAACGAATCAAAGGAAATTGATAAGAAAGTTGTTTCCACTGTTGTTACAGAGTTTTGACTAATTATAGTTGTATTTCCCTGTCCCCTATCTCATTCTCTTCTTGCACTCATACTCACTATCAGCGGATAGTAAGAGAATTTACTAAGGCATTCAAACGGATATCTTAGGGATACACTCATTCTAGGGATACTTCACCCTATCTCTAATGAGCTACTTAATGTGTTACACTCCTGAGCTAAAGTTTCACCTTAGCTCTGATACCAAATGTAACGAGACGGATTTTGCCCGCTCGAAAATCAACATCCATACTTCAAATCGTATTCGAATGCCATAGATTCGACCGTTCAAACCCGATTCGCCGGAGCTTATAACAATCATTAAGTAAACAACACAGCGGAATAAAAGAATAATACATTGATATACAGCTTTGATACAATATCTGATACAACAGATGATCCAATAGATATCAATATACATCAGAGATATGATACAATAAAACAGCAGCGGAAAGAAAATAGATAACATTTAACAGCGGAACAAATAACTCTAAGATAGTCTTCAAGGAAGAACTCTAGAACTGCAACTCCATTTCCAAGAATCAATCCAGCAATAGCTCGAACTCCCAATAACAATGCACCTAGATAACCAAGACTGGTGCGATCCAAAGACTGAACTAACTCCAGATAATCTACTAAACCTGACTATCTGAAAAACCCAACTCTAGACTGCTCGTGTAGAAAATAATGAGCACCCAGAGTTTAGGAAAGAAACAATAAACTCCGGATCAGTCGTGGGACTGGTGTGAGCAACAAAAACAGTCTATCTTTTAAAACATTTAACAAAAGAATTTCAAAGTCAATTCGCAATGCTTTTTAAAAAATGAGACTACCATAAGGCCTCCCGCACACACACACAATGCAAACGCAGAATCGGAGGAGATTTCTCCTTATGATAGTTAAAGATGCTTGATACGCATTAAAAAGACATTTGATATTATTACTAGTGCATAGTGTAGGAAAAATTCATTTCGAAAGTAGAATATAAATCTTAGCCAACATACGACCATTATCGTATGCCTACTATAGCTAACCATGTTCAATAGCAGGTTACCGCCACATTCCATGGCAGGTTCTACAACTAATACTGTACAAGTCTCGTATTGTTTCTTTGGATTTCCAACGAATGATCAGGCCAAGGAACTTCCCATTGCCACATGAGAATGCCTCTGGATGGACATCCCCGAGAACCAAACCGGATCTCTACCAACACAAGGCCGGGTTACTCCTAACTGAGTAACAACTGACCGAATATGCCATCCCCCGGTCCTTTGGGACCTTTATCAACCGAGCGCTCGTAATCAATTCACACAATCATAACAAAGTGTTTTCCACATGAGTAAGTATCTGGGCTCCATACCATGATACCACCCTTTTCCAGAAGGAAATGGACACATCCTAAAGGGTGCTACCCCTCATAACCTTGCTGCTTCTTTCCTGTTTTGACCATTCACGGGGTGTGAGGCTCGACGAATTCACGTCCACAAAAACATACTTTATACAAAAGCCATGCTTTGGGTCAACAAATGATCAACACAATGATCACTAAGATAGACGATCAAATAAATGATCCTATCACAAATAATCAACACAATGATCATTTCAGCATCACTCAGCATGTCACATTACCAAACTGGGAATATATCGCTGATAACTTCAACTATATAACCTTTGAGCTCGTACGTCTCAAAGAAGGGTGTTAAGCAAAGAATAAATTCTCCGCCACCAACAGAAATATATTTGAAAGAAATCGGCTTTATATCTCAACTTGTAATGTCAGGCATACAATCCATACAAGTCTGTTCTGGGTTCGAACAGAACCGAAGGCACTTCCAAAGAAGTCCTTGCAATCCGGATATTCACAATCCTGATCGGATTTCCCATCACTTAGGGAGTTTCTATACCGGCGCGACTCGGTGCAGAAACAATCGATAGGTCATCCTATCGCTCTCGCAAATACCCGGTCTTCATCATCGGTCTTCAAAAGCTATCCATAACGTCGAATCACTTATTCGGAATGGGTTATATGACACAAAGGTCCTTTCCCGGCTAAACCGAATAGTGAGCATGATGTTTTCAAAAACAAATGGATAATGGGATTTTAATTAAGTCACAACTTAATAATTCAAAACTTTATTTCAAATGGTTTAATCCAATTACCATTTCAATCTTTAAACAAAAAGATTCATTTTCACAACCTTTAACGGTTTTAAACAATTTTCACATTTTAATCTTTTAAACAAAAGATTCATTCACAGATTTTCCAAATAAATTTTCATTTCAATTTTATTAACTCGTTAAATCTTCAAATCAAAGATTTAACTTATAGCTTTCAAAACAATTTCATTTTAATTTGATTTAAACAAATCATCAATTTAAATCTGTTAAAAATAAACAGATTTAAATTCATAGCTTTCAAAAAGAATTCATTCATAACTTAGGAAAATCATTTCCCTATTCAATCTTGAAATTCCCCTAATTAACTGGAATCTCAGTTCTTATCTAAAAGTGTTTATCATTTGAAAACAACAGTTTTCATTTTGGAAATCTGATTCATTTATACGAGTTGAAATCCTTGGTTCATACAACATATTTATAATATCTTTAATCCCTAATTTCAAATCATAGAATTCAATTTCAAGTACTGAATTTAAATTTAAATCAAATTATTTAAATTCCAAAACTTAATCAAGTAATTTAAAAATAATAAATTTTATTTTGAAATTCCATTCCAAAAGCTTTTTACATTTATTCTGATTCCATTTCGAAAACATTTGAATTTAAAAATTCAAATTTAACTATTTCAAATATCTGTGACTTAATCGATTTCCTCGTGAAACCCATATTTGTGTGTGTATGGTGTGGTCCAGGGGTTTAACACAATAGTGCAACATCATTTCAATCATCACAGATTCAAATACAACAATATATTCGATAAGCGATCTAACTATAACGCTTATCTCTCATACACATATTCGCAGATATATATATCACAAATAATAAAATATATCACAGATCACAACACAAATCAGGATAATCATAAAGCATCATATATCAGGGGTATCAACAATTCAACATCCAATATAATCCAAGCATCCATAGATAGGATTAATTCAATTATCTGATTAAATTTAAATCAGATTAAATTTCTATGAATAGATCTGCTAGTTATGGAAAATTAATAATCAATTAATTTCAAAACATTTAGTAAACTATCTATTAATTAATCATCAATTTATACTAAATTAATAATTAACTCTTAATTAATCATTCTTAATTAATTTTTCTTAATTAATTAATTAATTACTCCTTAATTGATAATTTTTCCTTAATCACTTTCATTAGTTAATTAACCTTTAATAAATTAATCATTCTCAAATTAATTACCTGGGTTAATCTATCACATTATCCTCAAAATTTAATTTATTTCTTAATCGCTTGATCAATCAACTTTAATCATTAATTTATATCAAATTAAAAATCCTTAGTTTATAAATTAATTATTCCTTACTTAATTTAAACTTTTAATTACTTATTTAATTAATCCAAATTAATTTAAGTAATTACCTTTTATTTTATTAATTAAGTTCTAAACTGTAATTTAATAAATCTTAATTACTTGATTTAATAACCTTAATCATTTGTTTAAGAGACAACTCTTTATTAAATTAATGAATCTTATTTACAAATTTATTTACCTTTATTAATTTAACTCAAATCCTAATTTCTTGATTAAATGAATTAATCAATTATTCACTTGAACTAATTTAATGAGTGCATATCGTTTTATCTTTACTAATTCAATTTTAAAACATTTTCTAACTAATGTTTTGAATTATCATCACAAAGCAAATTTACATAATTTAAATATTAAAACTTCTTTGATTTCTGAATTTGGATTCCAATTTTCTTTAATTCAGATTAAACTTAAATTTAAACTTTTAGTTTCAACTTGCTTAAATTTTTCATTTAAAATTTCAACTCCATTTCCAATTTCTTTAATATATTTTGAATTGTTTTTAAGTTATTAAAACAATTTAAATTTAAAACTTATTTATGTTCAACTAAATTCTACATTCAACTTGAATTTATATTAACTTTTAAATTTGAACTTAGCTTTTTAAAAAATCTTGGTTTAAAATTAAATTCGGGTTTTAAAATTTTCAAACCAAAACAGTTTCAGGTTAGAAGCCTGGAACACGAATTCGACCCGAGCCCAGAAGCAACTTGCTTCGAGCTAAAATTCCAAACGCACGCGTACTTCCCCGAGAAATACTTCGAGTCTGCCTCCATGCCGCTTCTTCTTCTCCCTATCTCAAATGCTCTGATGCACGACTTCAACATGTGCACATGCACATCTGAATCGATCAACGTCGACCCACATTTCGACCACCCACCACTCACTCTCGACCCCATAAACGAGCTTGACCACCCAGTTCGACAACCCTCACCCAAAAATCGAATTTGGAAATTCGAGCAACCTGGAACAAGAACAGGTATTCTTCAAAACCTGTCACGGCGCCGCGCACACATCACCGACCACCAGAACGTCAACTACCCCGGCCGCGAACTCGTTTATCTCCCCTCTATCAACCACCCACGCCCGGTTGCACTCGGTCGACCACACGCGCCGTGGCGGTCACTCCATTCGACCCAGCAAAAACTAGGGTTAAAATCTTCCACGGTCAACCACCCTCGCCGCCACCACTTGTTTGCCTTCCTGATATTTTTCCTGACACCATCGATCACTCCCCCACCTCCCCGAACAACCCTAGCACCTCTAGTTCATCGCGTCGTCGGAAATCGGCAAAAATGCAAATTTCGTTCATTATTGAACTGCTCGGAAAACTCGACACTAAAAATTACCAAACATATCTTAAAAATCATTGTTTTAGGTAAGGATTCAAGCTACATGCTTGGATCAATGTTTTATGAAATTCGAAATTTCCCAAATTTAGAGTTTCATCTGTAAAAACTAAATCTTCCCTCTTGTATACATTTATACTTCATGAAATTATTTTTAGATCATAGTTCTTATTTAAATACACAACTTTGCTTTTGACATCATATCCTAACTCTAAGTAGATGGTGAGAAATTTGATTTCTTGGTTGTCACATACCCTGTGAATTAACAGAGGATGATAATTTACAGAACATTGAATACAGGAATCAACATACAAAACAACATCCAGATAGATATATATATATATATATTAAAATAACTTGAGTTTTAAATCACTTGTTTACTTACAAGCATTTCAATTAACATAGAAAACTGGGTTGAATTTACTCACATTGAATCAATTAACAGAGAGTTTGAAATGAACACAGTTTGATGTTTTGCTTTCCAGACTTCCAACTTTGAATGATCCAGACTTCAATCATTGATCAAGTTAGAGCTTGCTATTGTTTTCAGTTGAATTTATTGTTTGAATTTTTTTTAAAGATGGTGAGCTTCAGTTTTTCTTTGCTTAGTTTTATTTATTTATTTGTTTGTTTGATGAAAGAACTGAGGTGGGAGGTTGATATAAAGAAAAATGTTTTACTGTGTGATGTACTAACTTTGTACAGGTTGATTATCTCATTTAGTATAATAGACATGGCTAGAGTGATTCTTGTATTAAATGCATGAAGCATGTTGCATTAATTATCTTACTTCCTCCCATACTTGCTGGTCTCTACTTCAGTACTTGTTGTGTTGTTTTCCAGGTTAAAGTATATTACTTTAGCTTTGTTCATCTGTAATACTTGGTGGCTGCAGACTTTATCTGGGTGTGCTTGCATTAATTATATGAGTGTACTTTGCTTTATTTGTTTATACTGATTGATTCTTCTACTTGCCTTGCATACTTTACTCTACAGGCTGCCTATTTGACTCTTTCATTTTCTTTGTGTTCATTGTCTTCTTGCCTGCATATCTACATGCTTACTGTCTTCTTGTATACTATTGTTAATACTACACTTCATATTTTGGTTTCTTTCTTTTAACTTGTATTTATAATATTACTTTACAAATAAACTTTTATTTTAAAATTGTTGTTTAAATTTAGCAAGTGTTCTACTTTCTATTTTTATAAAAATCTATCTTATATTAATTTCTATTTCTAGAATAAATAATAATTATTATTATTTTACTTCAAATTTATTATCTTATGTTATTTTATAAACTCAAATCATTATTAACCATCAATTCAAATATTTATTATTACTTATTTATTTATTTTATACTCATGTCAAATATCTGTATTTTATGATTATTTTTAAACCATTTACTTGAGATTTTAACTCAAGTTCAATATCTACATATTTATTATATAAAATTTGCTCATATATACCCAAATATATATACATTCAATATATACATATATTTACAGTATTTTAAATGTAAATGATTTATACAGAATATACTTGGATCCGGGGAAACTCGCATCACTTAATCGATTAATTTCACAAATTTTATTCAAAATGAAATTACTTAACAATTTTAAATTCAAAAATTCAATTAATTATCAATTTAAATATTTATAAAATCCGGGGTCGTTACATACATAGCGTCTTGGGGCGCGGTAGTCTCGCCTTTCTAGGTCCCAAGTATGAAATTACTTTGGCTGAAGTGTGGGAGGCTGCACTTGACATGCTTGGCGGTAAAGGTGCTGGCTATGCCGAATCAGCTCTTGAGGAGCATTACTTGGATGATGATGCTCGCGCTGCTCTCGCCAAGGGAAAAGAACAACTTGCAAAATTAGGAGCTGAAATGGCAGAAGGGGAGCGGTTAGGAAAAACTACTTCAACTATTCCAGTTCAGCCTTCTCCTTCGGCCGAAATCGACATTATCGGCTCCAGTTCTCATTCTCCACCCCCTACTAAAGTTACCACTAAGATCACAAGCATACAGGGTGGAGATGAAGGCGACGAGAGTGCTGAAGCATAGGCTTACGAGGTTGATATCAGGAAGCCGACTTCTCCAGGTAACTCTACTGTCAATCTTGCTCAAGTAGACTGCTCATTTGCTTCTTATGGGTTTGATGAGCTTCTTGACTATTTCTTGAATCTCAACGAGCCTTTATCTCCTCTTTTTACTGACTTTAACCTCTTTTCTTCTGTAGAGAAAGTGTTGAGCATCATTCAGACTTCCCCTCCTCCAACTATTCCTCCTTCGGTTCTTCAGGTCACTCCTCCGTCCGCCTCTCAATCCGGGTCGCAAGAGGAGCAAATAGAAGCTCTTCATGTCTTAGATGATCCTATTGCTTCTCAAGAATATGGGGGAGAAGGGCTTGGAGAAGGCAATGAGTCTCCGGAGCGAACCACTTCTGATAACATAAAATTATCTGCTCTCGTTACTCCGGGAAGTGAGTCTTCTTCAAGGAGGAGGAGGAAGCGTGTCACTTCCAAGAAGAGAAGGAAAGACATTCTTGTTTCTGAGGAGGAAGCAAAAGTTGATCCGGCAGTAACCCTTTCTCCTTCATCCCCGACTCTTCCAAGCCGTCCTGAAAAGCTGCCTATTAGGTCAGGTGAAGGCTCTAAGGGTGGTGGCAGGAAGAAGTAAGAGGTCCTGCTTCGATTTATTTTTGCTTTTTTCATGTCCTGGCCGGAGATTGTGCGGATACCGGCCTCCGCTTTTCTTTTTCTTTTTATTTTGAAGCCTGTACCTGTACAAAATTTTGACAGTATTGAATAAAATGATTCTTTTTGTTTGTACAAACTTCTGTCTGTATTTGAGAATGCATTTACTATTCATTTTTGTACAAGTTTCTTTATATGATATTGCAGTGAGCTTGTGGTATGTTGTTCGAGCGTAATTTTACCAACGTAGTTATACCATGTTGTATGTAGCTATACCATGTTGCCCCTATACCATAAGCTCGTTGCAATATTTTATACTTTGAGGGGACTTGTACTCTTATTTTCTGGAGAATAATTATTCCATACTTGGAGGAATATTATCTTGTTAAAAATAGAGTACAGCTCCCTCCATATGAGTTTTTATGCTTTATCCTTCGAAGATATCACTTTTTCTTTTGTGCATACACACATTTTATCAAGTGAATTCTTCTATGTGGTAAAGCGGGCCTCTGAAGGGCACTTTAACTTCTTTTTGAGGAAGAGTATTTTCCAAAATAGGTGAATCATTCTTCCTTTGAGAGTTAAAGTGTGCCTTTGAAGAGGGCTTCTTTTTTTTATTGCCCCTCAGTGGAGGGTTTTCGATCTTTGCTTTGCATTTCTGGTGAAATGCTTCTTTGAAAAGTTGTACCTCTGAGGAGAGATTTTTCACGTTTCAACACTTGGAGGTTTTATTTCAATCTCGGTGAAACGTGTGCCTCCAAAGAGTTGTGCCTCCGAAGAGTGCTTTCCACGTTTCAACACTTGGAAATTTTATTTCAATCTCGGTGAAACGTGTGCCTCCGAAGAGTGCTTTCCACGTTTCAACACTTGGAAGTTTTATTTCAATCTCGGTGAAACGTGTGCCTCCGAAGAGGTCTTTCTGTTTGATTGCACCTCTGGAAAGAGGTTTTTCTGTTTGATTGTGCCCCTGGGAAGGGGTCTTTTTGTTTGATTGTGCCTCTGGGAAGAGGTCATTTGTTTCTGCCCCTTGGGAGAGGCTTTTATTTTTCCCTGTTCGCTGGGAAGCGGGCATCCGAAGAGAGCTTTTCACATTTCATCTCACGGGAGTGTATCACTGATCACGGTGAAATGTGTGCCTCTGAGTAGGGTTTTTGCCTGGAAGTCTGGAGTTTCTTTCTCCGGTTGGACGGGTTCACGGGAGTGTATCGACCGTTCAGTCCGCAACTTCGTATCGAGAAAGATCTCTCTTTTTCTGGTTTACCCCGCCCGAGGTCTTTTAGCATTTCAACTGTGGTGAAATGGGCCTCCGAAGAGGGCTTTTCATGTTTCAACACCTGGAAGTTTTATTTCAATCTCGGTGAAACGTGTGCCTCTGAGTAGGGCATTTGCCTGGACGTTTGGAGTTTCATTCTCTCGGTTGGACGGATTCACGGGAGTGTGTCGACCGATCAGTCCGCAACTTTGTATTGAGAAAGATCTCTCTTTTTCTGGTTAAGCCCGCTCGAGGTCTTTGATTTGGACTCTAAAGAGTAGCATTTGGACTCTAAAGAGTACGTTGGACTCTAAAGAGTAGCATTTGGTCTCTGAAGAGAAGCATTTGGACTCTAAAGAGTATTTTGGACTCTGAAGAGTAGCATTTGGACTCTAAAGAGTATTTTGGACTCTAAAGAGTAGCGTTGGGTCTCCGAAGAGAAGCATTTGGACTCTAAAGAGTATTTTGGACTCTAAAGAGTAGCGTTGGCACTTGTGTCTTTATATCCTGTGCTTCTTAGTAATTCCTCGCAATCACTTCAAGTACATGTCCCGCTCTTTCGTTTGTTTTTCGCTGGAGGAAAGTGCTTTATTGCTGAGTGAATCCACGGGGCAGATGCAAGCTGCTTCACCAGATGTTTGTTTACACAAACAGTCGTGGTTGATTAGCAAAGGTTTGGAGCCTTCTTATTAGAAAGGTGCCCTCTTTGGTGGAATCCTCAATCGTTTGCAAATTGCACTTCTTTCGGAATATTTGAATTCGGAACATTTGTGACTTGTCATTTGTTTACTCCGTGCTTTGTAGGGATCGCTTCGCTTTATGATGTGTTGAATGAGCAAGCTTTACTTTGATAACCTGCAATACTAAATCGACGTTTTAGTAATATTTGAATATCGAAATAATACAGGCATTTTTACGGCATTAAGGAACACAAGATTTATAGTTGCTCATTACCGAGTCACATCAATTTTACAGTGGTTAACAGCATAAGAATTATACATCCATAATCATTTTACAGGTTTAAGCAATGCTATTAAGTAAAATATGGGTGTAAGTGAATACCATTCCATGATCTTGTGATTCATATGTCAGTCAATGACCAGCTTCTCGGATTCCTGCTCTGTAGTTCTGTTGCCTGAGCTGGATCGATAAGCAGGACATGGTTGCCCCTGAGTGAACGAGGTTGGGTCAATTCCGTCTTTCTTCACATATTGTTGAAGTTTATTTTGTTTCAGCAATTCTTCAATCACATTCTTTAACTGGCGACATTGGTTAGTATGTGGCCGGGTTGATTGTGAAATCGACAGAATTTCCCGTTTTGCACCCCACCTATCCCCATCTCAGGTGGTTTAGGGTACGTGACAACATCCTTCGTTGCCAAGAAGATTTTTTCCGGTGTATCAGTCAAGGGGGTGAAATCTGAATGGTTAAAACGTCGAGGTTTCTTCCTAATTCCCTGCCTCTTTTCTTCATCATTCTCCTTTTTCTGGTTTCCAAATCCTTTCTTGTTAGAAATGACATCGTTATTCTTGATTTCGGCCACCACTGCTTTTACTGGCATGGAGAGATTTTCTAGGCGTATGAATTCGTCGGCCTTTTTATAAAATTTCTCAAGTGAGTTTGGTTCCTTCATTTTAAGCCACATCCCGAATTCGCTTGACTTGTCGATGGCCCGCATTAGGTATGTTAGGATCATTCGAGGCTCGGTGTTATCTACCTCGGCCAACGCTATATTAAAACGGTTCAAAAAAGACTTGATGGGTTCTCCGGGTGATTGTTCTAGGCTGGACAGTGACATTATATCTTTTGCCTTTGACGCATACAACCTGAATTGTTCTTTAAATTTTCGGGTTAAATCGGAGAATTGGTCTATGGATCGAACCGATAGCTTGGTGAACCAAAGCAAAGCCACCCCTTCTAAATATACTGGAAAATATCGGCATTTAATCTCATCCGATGCTCGTGCCCCAGTCATATGCCAATCGTATCTGTATAGAAATTGGTTAGGGTCACTTGTTCCTCGATAGGCCGGGATGGTAAGAGGTACAAATTTCCTGGGGAATTCCGCCTTTAAAATCTTTTCGGTGAACGGAGTCTTGCTCGGGGCGAATCCCCAATCATTTTCATCCTCTTGCCTCTGCATGCTTTCCTTCATGATTGAGCGAACCATCCCTGATAGATACTCCTCATCGTTTAAAGGCTTTGCCTGGTAGAAGTTAGCTGCCCTTTCGGAAGCTTGAAAAGTTGGCTGTGGCCTTGACCCTTCAGCTTGGGAAGGTCCCCTTGCAGCGGTGTTGTCTGCTCTTTGAGGAATACCTTTCTCTTGGGGGTCACAGGCATCTTTAGCAAAGATTGTTTCATTATCCCGTCGTTGGTGATTTGCCTCAAGCAGGGCGTTTAGCCTATCCATAATCAAGGCATTCTGGGCATGCTGGGCTTCCAACTGCGAATTCTGGGCATTCAACTGCTGACTTAGCCCCAAAACTACGGCGTCCAATTCTGCTCTTGTAATTCCAACAGTTGGAGCTGTCTGACTTAATGGAGGAGAAATGGCCGTGTTTTCACGAACATCATCGAGGCTAACAGATCTACGCTTTCATCCAGGGGCCATTACTTCTGACAGAGCTTTGCGGAGCAATGATGGGAGTGTCCTGAGTTGGGTTCTCAGTGAAAGCATCAAAAATGTTAACGTAAAAATCAGACGCTAACACCCCGGTGTAGATTGAAGTTGAGCGAAAGCACCACCCGTGAACACGGGAACTAAAAATAAGTAGAAAAGTCACAGAGAAAACAGAAAAGACAATAGCTTTTATAGTGGTACGGCTTAAGGTAAGCCTACGTCCACTTTAATTCTCTTTATTACTGAATCGGTTACAACTTTACAACAATCTTCAACTACAATTCTGATGAGACAAGCAACTAGAACTTTGATGCAGAAGAATTCTTTGAATCCATGTAGATTGCGTTAGATTTCCTCTCGAAGTTAGTTGAGATGCCTTTCGTACTTGAAGTGTCGAGTCAGTCGAGAATTCAGCAGAGTATCGGTGCTTAAAGAGATCGGCCAAAAGTCCCTTTCATGCTTGAGGTAGGTTGGTATTTATAGGGAAATTCCCCCCTTAGGTCGTAAGTCATGACCGGTCTAAGGTAAGTCGTGGCCGGTCTAAGGTAAGTCGCGGCCGGTCTAAGATAAGTCGTAGCCGACTCATCTGGCCCCTCCATGGTTTCACAAAGGTTCCCCTATATAAGCTCCAAGTCGCCCCCGAGTCAATACAACCGTGTATTAAGTAATACGGCATCGGGCTTATACTCAGTGGCTTTAGGTCGTGGATGAGTTAACTGGCAAGTCGCAAGTCACGGCTTAACAGGTAAGTCCTGGATCATGTACGAGTTAAGAGGCCACTATGCCAAGTAGCTGCATTGAGCCTGTCTTTCTTCACTTGGGTCGTGAACGACTTAACATAGGTCATAGGTCGGTTGCGACTTAGGTATAGTTCACGCTCTTGTCCCTGAGCTGTTAGAGCGGCAAACTTCCTGTATAGTTAGGTCGGTCCCTATCTTAAGTCGGTAGCTATCTTAGGTCGGTAGCTACATTAGGTCGGTAACTACATTAGGTTGGCAACCATCTTAGGCCTTAGGTCGGCATCCCTTTAAAGCATTAGGTCGGCAACTGGGTCAAGGCCTTAGGTCGGCATCTCTTTAAAGCATTAGGTCGACAACTGGGTCAAGGCCTTAGGTCGGCATCTCTTTTAAGTCTTAAGTCGGTAACTTTTTAGGTCGTTGGGTCATGGCCGAGGCGGAGTTAACACGGAAGATGCTCCTCCCAAGTTCCTCCAAAGTCCAAAATACACATCCATAGCCAATCCCCAAACACTCTATTCACTCTCTCTATTTGGCCATAAGTCTGTGGGTGATAGGTCGTAATCAATCTAAGTTGCGTCCATAAATCCTCATGTAAGCTTCTTCAAAACTCACTAGTGAAAATAAGATCTTTATCACTCACCACTACCATCTTGGTACATCTAAGGGCTGAAGTAATCCACCGGGCTTTTGTTGCTTTGCTTTTACCCTTTGGCAAATGAGTCATTTAGCTACGAACTCCGCCACGTCCTTCTTCATGCCATTCCAATAGAACATCCTCTTCATATCCCGATACATTTTGTCACCACCCGGATGAATAGTCATACGAGAATGATGTGCCTCCTCTAGAACCGCTCTCAACAAATCATTGGCACGGGGAACACAAAGCCTCTCATCTCTCCTAAGCTACCCTTTGCTATTAATGGAATAATGTTGGAGAAATCTCTCCTTGGCTAATCCTATCCATCACATCCATAAGCTCTGAATCCTCTCGTTGTCTCCAGCCAATCTGATGCATAAAGGTAGGCCTCACTTCTAATGCTGCTAACAATCTGGGAGTAATGTCTGTAGAGGGCTTAAAATAAAAATTAGAAATGAACTCCAATCTCCTCCACTCTATGAACAAAGGATTAAGGGTTGCTTTCATTCTACTCAATGCATCCGCAAACCACATTACCCTTGCCAGAGGTATAAGCTATCTCGAAATCGTACGAGGCTAAAAACTGCATCCATCTTTATTGCCTAAAATTCAAGTTCTTCTGCGAGAATAGGTATTTCAAAGACTTGTGGTCGATAAAAGCTCGGACCTCTCTCAAGCAAATAGTGCCTCCGAGAATTGAGTACAAAAACTATGGAAGCCAACTCCAAATCGTAGGTAAGGTAGTTCTTCTCATGCGTCCTCAACTGCCTACTACCACAACATACCATCCTTCCTTCTTGCATCAACACCGCTCCTAGGACCATCCCACATGCATCAATGTATATGGTGAACAGCTTAGTTCCATTGGGTAGTACTAACACTGGTGCGCTAGTTAGCGCTCTCTTAAGCTTTGTGAAGGAATCCTCACAATCCACGTCCCACACGAAAGCTTTATTCTTCTTAGTAAGGCGCGTGAGTGGTGTTGAAATCTTGGAAAAATCTCTAATGAACTTCCTATAATAGCCAGACAATCCTAGAAAGCTCCAAACCTTGGTAGTGTTCTTGGTGACTTTCCAATCTTGTACTACAATAATCTTGGCAGGGTCAACAGCCAAACCTTCCTTCAAGACCACATCCCCCAAGAAACGTACCTCTTCCCTCCAAAAGTTACACTTCGAAAACTTAGCTCTCAAATGGTGACTATGAAGTGTGCGAAGCACTCCCTCCAAATGAACAACATGTTACTCCATATTCTTGGAAAATACCAAGATGTCATCCACGAATACCACTACGAATCTATTTGGGACTTCTCTAAAGACATGGCTCATCAATTCAACAAAGTTGGATGGGGCATTGTAGCCTAAAAGGCATAACCAACCACTCATAAAGTCTGTTTGGAGTCCTAAACGCAGTCTTATTTATGCTGTCATCGGCGATTCTAAACTGATGGAAACCCGTGGCTAAATCAAGATGGAGAATACCAAAGAGCCAACTAACTGGTCAAAAAGATCGTCAATCCTAGGAGTGGATATCGGTTCTTCTTTGTGAGCTTATTTAATTCTCTATAATCAATACAAAGTCGAAGAGAACCATACGCCTTAGTAGCAAAGACGACTGGTGCTCTCCATTCTGATATGCTCCTTCTTGCGAATCCCTTCTCCAAAAGCTCATGAATTTTCTTGCTTAATTCCTTCCTCTCCTTAGGTACCATGTGCCTCACTGGTAATGCTATTGGCTTAGCATTCTCGGTCAAATAAATCCTGATGTTAGTCTTTCTCTTAGGGGGTAGTCCCCTAACCTCCTCAAAGATGCTCGAAAAATCTCTGACGATAGGAACCGAATAAGCTCTGCTGAAGATGAATCGAGAGAATAGAGAAAACTCAACATGACTGACCTTTGCGGGTCGCAAGATATGTCGAGAGTCCTACCACCACATGTCTCTAATCTAACGAATCTCCTCTCACAGTCTAATATAGCTCCATATATTGATAGCCAATCTATACCCAAGATCATCCCATACCCTGAGAATCCCAAAACATAGGCGTCGTAATCAAATTCTATGCATATGATATAAATTTACAAACCCCTATAAACCATAGATAGGTGTGCCGATCCACCTATGGGGTCTGAAACAACAATGGGATCTACAACTAAAGAAATGTCTAAGCAAACAATCCATAAGAGAACTAGAGATAAAAGAGTGTGATGCTCCAGAATCAAATAAAGTACGAACGGAAAGATCAGATATAGAAATCAAACCTTTAACTATGACTTTTCAAATTTTATATGGAATGCTGCCCGACAGTGCTGCATATAATGCCTTAATCTGTGTGACCGGTGCACTAGTCCCCTGCCCTACTCTCTGGGGAAAATTCCTACCGAAGTGACCGGGCTGTCCGCAACTGCAGCACTTTCCCTTCAGCTTATCCTTTCTGCAATCCTTGGCGACATGTCCAACAATCCCACAGTTATCGCACTACAAACTTTTCTTAATCTTCTTTTGAGGGATATCACCTTTCTTCTTCTCCTTATTTTTGTTCCACCACTTCTTCTTCGAACCTTCTGACTTAACCATTTCTTTAGACTCTCCTTCCTTGACATCACCAGACATAAGCGCCGTCTCAACCAAAGACTCATAAGTGTCTCTCATCGGTACGTGAGTCAGTAATAACCCCTGAAGGGGTTGTTTCAATCTCTTTGAAAACTTCACAGTTTTTTTTGTGGCGTGTTCACTAATTCCGTACCAAACCGCGACAGCTCACTGAATTGATTAATGTATTCCTTAATAGATAAACTCTTTTGTTTTAAATTGATAAACCTCTCTAGCTAAACATTCTCTTCAGCTTGAGACAGAAACTTCCTCTCAAACCTCTGTCTAAACCCATTCCAACAGACTTCTCTTCCTTCCAACTCAACAAACTCCCACCAATAAGAAGGCTCTTCTTTCAGCTGCCAAGAGGCTAGCTGAACCCGCTGCTTGTTCTCTAATCCTACTAAGCCAAATTTCCTCTCGGTGTCCCTAAGCCAAGCTCTTGCCTCCATAAAAGTCTCCTTGCCAGAAAAAATCTTCCCACCCAAACTCGTAGAATCCTTACAAATCTTAGAGAAATTGATGGCGGCAGGTGGGTTGATTGGGTTCCCACCCGCTGGTGCAGGATTGGGCGCTGGTCGTGCACCTCTCGAGTCGTGGCTTGTAAGTACCTACGAAAACAGGCTAGGACTAGAATGCCCTTGGGAAGGTTCGGGGCATCAGCCATTCTATAAAAAGAAAACGATAGTTTAGGAAAGAGTCAAAGGGAGATTGAACTGGACTTATGAGGGGATTTTTATAAAAACTCTTTTGTGCTTAAAAACATTTTTATGAGATCTTTTCTGAAACATACCTTTAAAGCAAGTTATTTCAGAAAATACTTCACTTTTAAAATAAATTTTTAGGGATCTTGTAACCTTAGGCTCTGGTACCAAGTGAAACACCCCTCACCCCTTCATATACCCAATAGGGCACATTAATAGGCGTGGTGCATTATAGGTATAACTAAAACTAATAGAGACTAAGATTCATAAGAACAAAATAGGTAAAAACAACAAAAACTAAAATAATAACTTATTCAAAAAAAAATCTTCAGAATTGCTTCATAAACTAAATAAGCCAGATACCAAATGAAGCATATATGTCTCAAAACCCAATATGTGAAATAAAAACTCATAGTCCCAACAAAAATCAGAGAATAAATATTCCTCTCAGGTGCCAGTAGAAAGAAAGAAAAATGGAAATAAAAGTAGGGAAATACATAGCAGAATCTTCTCAAAGAAACCTCTGAGCAACTGCAATCTACCGCCCTCTCCCTTAATTGCTTATGGGGGGGAAGGGGAAAATAGAGGAGTGGGTCAAACTAAATGCCTGGTGAATGATAGTAACTAATCGGATCTTTAAGCAAAGTAAAAGTAATGCACTCTTCAATAGTTCTAGTATATGTAAAAGGAAACAAAGGAATAGAAAATAGAGAAAGTGGAAATAAATAGGAATAAGCTAATTACTCAATTAGTAAGATAAGTTAACTTTGATTGTTTGCACTTGTCCATGATAGCTGTTTTGATCAGGCCGAATTCCTAGTTCTATCCTTTGATCGACCTTCTACTCGATATAATCTACCGTGGACCGGACGTTTCCCTGCACAGTAGACTTTGGTGTCTACGAAAGACACACTTACCCAGCGCTTAGAACTCATAGCGATTACTGAGCACCAAAATGGAAGTCGCATGCATAACTGCCACCATGCCCATGCTACCGATTGCTCCCTCTTTTCACCTTTTACTTACCCTAGTCGGCATAAGCGTGTCCCTCATCTCACTTAAGATTATGTGAAGTACCACATCTTACTTCAGGGTTATGTGAAACACCATGTCTATAGAAAAATAGGGGAAATCCTACCGGTACTAAACAAAATCAAACAAAAATCTAGTTGTGCCCCTTATTCAAATCCCCTTGATTTGAACTACCGTAGATTGACCGTTTCTACCAATATAAGCATAAGCATACCCCTCGCCTCACTTCAGGTTTATGTGAAACACCTTAACCATAGAAATATTAGGGGAATGCTATTTGGTATAGGTCCTTTATTTTTGTCAATTACTATTATTGCTTATTAATTTATCCTAAGTCTTAAAATAAGCGTCATCGTTTCCATAGTTTATCAATTTATAACTTACGTAATAATCATGCTTATTACTTAACCCAAGGTCTAAGTGTGAAAATAAGCCACTTTCTTCTTTTATTCTTTTTATTATAATTCAAAGTTATAACTAGGCAAATTTTCTTAAGTCGGTCCAATTAATATCATAATTAGGCATAATTTCGGTCCAATTCCATTATTTATTATAGTCTTTATAATTTATGTCTTATTTTCTTCATTCAATATTCTTACTTATTAAATCCATTATCGCATTTAATCTATTCTAATCCATACACGAAAAAAGAGGAGAAAGTAGAAAATTAACGCTTTCTTATAAATCCAAATTGTAGAAAAAGATGTAAATAAAGTATAAACAACAGTAAATAAACTTGAATACTGTAATAAACTATAAATAAATAAAAAGGCTATACTAAACAGTAATAAATTATATCTAACTGAAAAAGAATTGCTAGAAGAAATAGACTAAAAATAATTCTAAAAATTATAAATAAATTGCTAAAAAGGTTACTTCGAAAATCATATTAAAAGTACAACTATTGGAAACCCTATTATTTTGAATTACATAAAGAAAATTAAAATAATTATAATCACTCACCTCTGGTCCTTAGCACTTCCCTTTAGGCCTTCACGGATTCACTTGGGGGTATTAAAATATTTTTATTAAAAAGATTCTCTCCTTGAAAGATTATTACTTTTAGGGTCCTTCTTGAAAAGGTGAAGTCGGGTGGAGAAAATCTAGAATGAGAAAAAGTGTTAGGCCTAGGGTCTTATTTATAGGGGTAGAAGTGGATCTTAGACCGTTGGATTTAGAGATGGAATAGGATGCAACCACGTCATAGGCTGAATAGGAGCCATCAAATGCATGAATGGAGGGACCAGATCGAGTTAAAGAATGCAAAATACGTGTAAAGTCGGCTAAACATTCGAATGAACGAACGTTCGTTCGTTCAGCAGGCGGGTCGACCTGCCGGTCAACTTGGCCTATATTTTTTTCTCGTTTCTTTGATTATATTGTTCCCTGCTCATATGAACTCGGATTCTGACGTTCTATGTATGGAAAATGACCAAAAAATTACAATGGACACAATGATGCAACTCCCATTGCCAATTCTGATAATTTCATAAAGTTATCTTATTATTTAATTAATTAACGAGTTAATTATTATGGGTTAAATTTCAGGTTATTACAGAACTTGAATAAAATTTTGAAATAAACAATTTTGAACATTTTGGAAAGAATAACTATTATAATGAAATTCTATGTATTGAATGTGTTTTATAATTAACAAGTGGAATTGAATAAATATTGAATTACTGTAAAATGGAAATGGTTACTTTGTTATTTGAATTTGGTTTAAAAGTAAATTTTTAAAATTAAATAACTTATATTTAAAATTGGGTGATTTGTTGGATAATTGAATTATTTAAATTTAATATTGAATTTTTGTTAAGTAACTGAATTCTGAATTTAATACGAGTGAAAATGATTTCAAAAGTTGATTTAAATTTTATTTAAACAAGATTGGAGATTGTTTACTTTTAAAATTGAATTTAAAAGTGAATAAATAGAAATTGAAAATTTTATATTTTAATTAACGTGTAAAAATAGCTGTTTGGGAAACTATATCAGATTTTGATGAAACCAGTTTCATCGCATCCGTAATAGGGAATTATTGTAGGATTTTAAGTTTTGTAGCGATCAGACTTATTGTTTAGCCGTGCGAACTTGAAACCGTAGAATTTAATCTCAGAATTTAATTAAAATAATTTGATTTTGAAAATTTTTCTTCTTAGTATGATGGAATTGGCTCCCGATACCTATTCCACTGTAGTCGGGTTATGGGTATAACATATAGAATGCCAAGCGGCACGCTTCGTTGAAGCTCGAGAATTTCGGACGTTAAGTAGCTAGATATTTTCTAATTATAATAATATGTATTTTTACTCTCTCCTGACACCTGTTTGCTCCACCTTTTTTCTTGTCTCCTCTTGTACATCCCTCTCTCCCTCTCATTTAAATTCCGCGAAATGAAAAAAAAGAAACAAAATAGAAAACACGGAATCGCGTTCGACTGGGGTCATGGTCGATGGCTAGGGCGACGATGGGCAGAACACACACGCATTGAGGCGCACGACATCCAGGCTAGAGTGACTGATTGAAGGCGGAAAATGGTGCCTCGATATAGGATTTGGGTTCTTTGCACCTCGATTTGTGCACGTGTTAGTGGAGAGGAGGCCGCTGCAGCCCGGGGGCTAGTGTCGATGGCAATTTGAGTGAGGCGATGGCGTTCGACAATCATCTAAAAAAGAAAAAAAATAAACGAAGAAGGAAGTTCGTGTTCGGCTGAGAGGTGAAGAAGCATGTGGTATTTAAAAATTGAGAATTGAATTGAAATTAATTAAAATTGGAATTGAAATTGAAATTAATTAATTTGAAATCGAAATAATTTGAAATCGAAATTGATTTGAACTGAAATTGGAATCGAAGTTAATTCGAATTAAAATCGAAATTGACTCGATTTGAATTGAATTGAGATAAAAAATGATTTGAATTGGAATAATTGAATTTGAATCATTTAGATTGGAATTTGGACTTGGGTCCAGATTTGTTGAAAGGGAAAGTGACATTTTGATTTGAAATTGTTTTTAAAATAAAATATTTTAATATAAACTGTTTAAAATATATCTTTTCAAATATTCATGTTATTTTGATTTTCCAAGCTATTTTACTATAGAAACCATTTTAATACTCAAAACATTTTATCAAACTATTCTAACTATTTTAATTATTTAAAACCATTCAAACTATTTTCTAAAATTTCAAACTGGTCAGAGTGGGAACTGTTTATATTTAGGTCATGGATTTAAATGAAGTTATAACCTAAGTTGAAATTCAAAATGATTATTGAAGTGAATAGCATATTTTAAGTAAATATGATCTCAAAGTGAATATGATAATTTTGAAATGAATGATGTTTTGAAGCAAATATGATATTTTGATATCAAATATGAATCGTTTTTGAAATGTAAACGTACCAACCGATGTGTTAAACAACATTCGGTTGTTAAAGAGACCGGGGCCTCTTATTGGCATAATCTTTGTCAACATTGAAACCACTTTAACAACTGTGTATGTGGAGGAGACTCCGGAATGAAGTGGTTGGGTTTGGCGTATGTTTGCTAGATTTGAACAAAGAGAACGATAATGGATAGACCTCAGCAATTGTGCAGATTTGAAATGACAAACACAGGACGGCTTGACAGCGCCAAAGGGCTAGCTATCCCTAGTGGACATCCGTTATTCGATTTTCTTCTTGGACTTAGTCCATATTACTACTCTTGTTGTTGGTTTCGATTGGCGCACCTTGATTTTGTGATAACTTTCATTTGACTCAATATGGGATGGATGTACGCGGTGGGCGATCGTGGCTACGATGCGTTACCACCAGCCCTACGACCCGAACTAGTGGTATCCTACCTTGGACATTGCCTCATATACCTTTTCGTACTTTTATCCCCATATGAGACCATTACGATTTTGGTTTAGTGTTGTTATATCACGGCGCATCCCTATCCCCCGATGTGCTACTGGGGCATTATATGTAAACTGCACGACATTGCTTAAACACGCATTAAGTAGGATTGATGTAAAGCCTTAATGCTAAGAAAAACATTTATTTACTGATTAGACATTATATATATAGCGTATTCTACTATATATAAATATTTTGATAGATCCTTGAGAGATGGAAAATCCCGTAACATCTCTTGAGTTATTGCACACACGATATATACTGGATAGGCGATGTGAAGTCTCGTAAACATCTCTGATGCTATTACACTCGTCTTATATGTGATATTTATTTGACTCGCATAAGGATATTTTAGTCTTGATTCGAGTGTTTTGTCTTTTCATTACGCTTGAGTCAGCCTTGAGTTTTTCAGCGCATTGAAGAATATTTTCTAGAGGACGAAGACGAAGATTTGGTATATTATTACTAGTATGATTCCCTACATCATGTTGTATGCTGCAATGTTTAGTTTGTTCTGTTGTATATATGACTCTGATAATTGTTGTATAAATTACCATC
Organism: Allium cepa; assembly: GCA_030765085.1. NCBI lineage: Eukaryota > Viridiplantae > Streptophyta > Magnoliopsida > Asparagales > Amaryllidaceae > Allium > Allium cepa. Next base: position 552,655,705 of record CM060942.1, read on the forward strand.
AAATGTATAGTATAAACAGCTACAGCTTCATGAACTGTTTATTTGATTATTATTTTTTGTCATTTCACTGCGAGATTCTGTATTTTCTTTCTTCTTTTCTTATTTTTCTTAATTAACCCCATTGATATCTATGTTTTTGATTTTTTGAGTTGGACATGTGTGAATAATTGTCAATTTAAATCTTCCAAAATGCGAGTCATCATAGTTGGTATTAGAGCTTTGGTTTAGCGACAAACTTAGCTTTGTTGGGGTTGGACTCATTAGAAATAGTGTAGTAATACCCTAGAATGACTTTGTTTAAGTGTATATATGAAAGCGCATACTTGTTAGTGTAATAAAATGTTTTATATTATGTTTACTTATCCATTGAGTTGTTTATGAATTCTGGTCGGTGCGTGGAATGCCATATTATCGATAGGCGTTTCTAAACACTTAAATGAGGAAAGTCAACATAATGTTGTTTTAAAATATTGTAAATGAAATAAAGTTTAACTTAATAAAGATTACATAAATTGAATTTGATTTGAATTGAACTGGATGAATTAGTAAAGTGAATTAATTCCATTTAAGCGATAAAATGAATTAATAAAACGAATACGAACTTGAATTATAAAATGAAATGCAAATTGGATGTAAATAACTGAATGCAAATGGAATGAGTTTTAGTAATTTACAAATATGAAATAAGTGAATGTTAAATAAAGAAATGTTGATACACTTAAGTATAAGTGGTAAGAAATACTTTAAGTTTAAATTATGAAATGAATAGATTTATATAATAAATTGGATATAAAGTGAATAGGTTGTAGAACCAAGTTTAGAAGTATTAACATACTAGTTTGAGTTAAGGGAAGTATATAAACTTAACTAATAGGTTATGAAATAAAAAAATCTAATCTTAATAAGTTAAAAGAATGGATTTAAAAAGAGGAATTTGGGAACTTGAATTCGGGTGCTTTTGATTTTTAAAATAACGTTAGTATTATTTAAAATATTTATGAATAGAAATTGTTTTCAAAATGAATTAAAAGGAAATAAATTCTTTACTCCCTTCTTCTATCGTTGGAAAATAATTTCAGTGATGATGGCCGAGTCATCGACATTCATTTTCGAGTCTCAAAGTGGAGAAGGCCACTTAGTAGTTTTGGTATGCTTTTGTTTCAACAAACAGACTTTGGTTTAAAATTTCTTAATATGATTTGATATATGTAAAATATACGAGTATATATTTTATTTCAAAATGATATAAAGAACCCGATATTTGAAAGTTACTGTTAACTAGTGATTTTAAGTTTAGAAATAAAATGAATTTTTGAATAGTTGGAAACTTCTAAAATGAGAAATAAGAAATATATGCTAAGTGTTTAAATAAAATATGAGAAGTTAAATTATAACTCTTAAATTTCAATATTGGAAATTTAAATTTATGTAAATTATTTAACATTCTTGTTAACTAAAATGAATCAGGTAAATTTGAATAGCACTCAGTTACATTCTAAAAACATATATAAAACTTAATAGAAATGTTTAAAAAGTTGAAATGTTAAATATGAATACGTAATTGAATATTATATAAGCTTGAACTTAACGTAATAAAAATATTCTAAATTCGAATTGTGTTTAAAGAAATGTTTATAAAATTAAATTAAGTTGTTATAAAGAAATGTTATACACTTGGTTAATATTCTAAGAAATGTTAAATGATTGATTTAACTAGTAAAAGAAATACTATTCAGATATATGAAATTAAGAGAAGGTATACAAATAATAAATTAAATAATATCTTTATAAATTGTTTGAATTTTTTTCCAAAGAATGTTTTATGATATAGTTGTAGTTTTCTAAGATAATTAAAAATTGAATATTATTGTGTAAAAGAAGATGCGTCTGTATAAAACGGTAATAAACTTAAGAAATAAATTGATGAAATAATTAATGAAATGAATTATAAGATGACGTTAACTTAAGAAAAATTTGAATGAATTTGATTGTGATAAAAAGAAAAAGATTATTAATATGAATTTAAGTTATAAAATAAAACTTACTTAAGTACAATTAATGATATTAATTAATGTAATGAACTAATGAAGTGAATCAATAAATTAATATGAACTTAAGTTATGAAATAATAATAAACATGAGTTGCATTTTATATTTTATAAAATGTTTATAGTAAATTTAAATGGTTTTATGAAATGATTTATAAATGATATTAGTATTAAATAGAATATACTAAGTGGTAACAAAATAAGTTTTATCTTAAACAAGGTTAAATGAAATGATTTATAAAATGAATTGAAATGAGATGTTGTTAAACATAAAATGAAATAATTGAAATTTGAATAAATTGAACGTAAATGAAATAGATGTGAATAAATTGAAAGTAAACCAATTAAAAGTTAATAAAATTTGGATGTTAATAAGAAATGAAGTGTATATATTAAAATATTGATATTGGTTAATGTAAATTGATATGTTTTGGATTAACTAGATGAATATTAATATTGTTGAATGATTTCTTTTGTTTCAAATCATTGTTATAACTGTTTTGACTGTATATGATTGTCGTATGTTGTATATTTGTGCTTATGCTTGTGCTTGTGATTTGGATTCAACATTCATTCTATATCGCTCTATTTAACTCATACATGTTATATATCTTATTATAAGTAACTAATATTCAAAATTGAGTTGACATAAGTACATATGAGGATGTTTGGATGTTTACACGGATTTAATATGCTTTTGCTTGCTTAATATGAGCGAACTCACTCGTATTAATAATAATAAGTTACATATCTCGGATTACATACCGCATTTTTTTACTTTTCCCTACGAGATGCCTCATCATTGAGATGAGATGTATAGCTAGTATATTTGTGATATATATATATATATATATATATATATATATATATTTGTATTGTAAAACTTTTACGATCGAGCTGCGCAAAGGAGACACTGGCGAAATTTTCCGTAAATTCGGGTGTTAGAAAAATTTTGAGATTTTAAAATTTTTATTACGTGTTTTTATAAATAAGTTGTAATTTTCCTAAAGCCGATATCATAGTGGCGTATTGGAAGTGTGGTGAAGGTTTTGTAAATAAGATTTTAAAGCTTCATAATTTAATTATTTTGAACAAAATATATCGTAAGTTAAATTCGTTACTTAAACCCTTTTCGAGGACAAAAAGTTTTGAGTGGGGAAAAAATATAACGACCCGTATTTTTAACTATTTTAAATTAGTAAATTTAATACGATTATTGAATAAAAATGGTTATAATTTTTTTTATTTTATTTATGTAATTTATTGAATATGAACTTGAATAAAATTTTGAAATAACCAATTTTGAAGATTTTGGAAATAACTAGTATTAGAATGAAATTCTATGTATTAAATGTGCTTATAATCAATAGCTAGAATTGAATAAATATTGAATTACTATAAAACAGAAATGGTTGTTTTATTATTTGAATTCGGTTTAAAAGTTAATGTTTAAAAGTTAAATAACTTATATTTAAAATAAGGTGATTAATTGGATAATAAAATTGTTTAAATTTAATATTGAAATTTGTTTAAATAATTGAATTCTGAATTTCGTACGAGTGAAAATGATTTCAAAATTTGATTTAAATTTATTTAAACAAGAATGAAGATTTTTTAATTTTAAAATTGAATTTAAAAGTGAATAAATAGAAATTGGAAATTTTATATTCTAATTAACACGTAAAAATAGCCATTCGGGCAATTGTCTCGGATTTCGACGAAACCAGTTTCATCGTATCCATAATAGTGAATTATTGTATGATCAAGTTTCGTAGCGATCGGACTTATTGTTTGACCGTGTGAACTTGAAATGCGTAGAATTAAATTTTAGAATTTAATTAAAATAATTTAATTTTGAAATTTTATCTTCTGAATATAATGGAATTGGATCTCGATACCTATTCCATTGTGTTCAAAATAGTAGTATAATATATAGAACGCCAAGCGGCATGCTTCGTTGGAGCTCGAGAATTTCGGACGTTAAGGCGCTAAATATTTTCTAATTATAATAATATATATTTTTACTCTCTCCCAACAGTCGTATGCTCCACTCCTTTTCTTGTCTCCCCTCGTACATCCCTCCCTCCCTCTCATTTAAATTTTCGCAGATCAAAAGCAAAAAGAAAAAAGAAAATATAAAACATGGAATCGCGTACAACTAGGGTCGCGGTCGATGGTTGGGGCGGCGATGGGCTGAACACGCACGCGTTGAAGCATGCAACGGCCAGGCTAGGGAGAATGGTCGAAGGCGGCAAATAGCACGTCGATTTAGGGTTTGGGTTCTTTGCTCCTTGATTTGTGCATGTGTTGGTGGAGCGGAGGCGGTCGTGGCTTAGGGGCGAGTGTTGGCGGCGGTCTGAGTGGGCCAATGGCATTCGACAATCATCTAAAAAAACAAATGAAGAAGGAAGTTCGCGTTCGGCTGAGGGACGAAGCAGTGTGCGGTGCTTGGGAGTAACGAACGGGGATGTTTAGGCTAGGTTAAGTTAATTGTTTAATTTTTTGTTAATTAGTTGTTAATTATATCATCAATCTTATCAAACACTAATAATCGTATATCTTTTGCATTCGAGATCGGATTCGAGTGCAGTTTGTTGGAGCTGTCTACGCTATGAAGTTGAATTCGTTTCTATTCCTTTCATTGGAATTTTCAGATTTGAATGAAGTTGAGTATTTTATAACGCTCATGAATGACTAAAATAATTTTTATATTAGCTAAATTGATATCATGAAATAATTTTATTTTATTGACTATTGTTGATAAGTTAACTGACATTTAAATTGAAAGTTAACTTCGAAATTGAAACTAAATTTTCAGTTATACCCATGATGTTGATAACTAGTCAATTGTTATGATATTATGTTTGTTTGGGTGACTGCTTATGACGGATGCCAATTTGGTTGATATTGTGGATGATTGGATGTTTATTTATATATACATCTTGTATCACCTGTAAATTAATTGATGGTATATAAACAGTTAATTGAATTGTTTTAAATAAATTAAGAAATATGTTGAAATGATATATACCTATGATATTTATTTTCGATTGAAATGATATATATCCATCCTTGAAATTAAAAATTGAAATAACTGATCACTTGGCCATAGGATAGAAATTATATACGGACACCGGATTGGTTAAATTAAATGGTTTTAAAATTCTGGATTTGAAATTATTTAAATAATTTTGACTTAAAGAAATAAAAATCGAAATATGGGAATTGAATTATTTTCGAACTCGAGCTTGAAATATGAAATTGGAATTGGTTAAAAGAAATTATTTAAAGAATGCAATTTGAAATTAGAATTGAAATATGATTTGAATTATGGAAATCGATTTTTTTTAAAAGATTTGAACTTCTTCTTGAAATTCAAAGTAATTTAAGTAAAAGTGATATAAGTTGATATTTCAAAATTTGGCTCGAGATTGAATTATTTTTAAAGATTTGAACATTGAATTAAACATAAAAGTTAAATTTGATTTAAATGATTTAAATTGATATTTTGAAATCAAACTCGAAATCGATATAAATTGAAATGGTTTAAAATTGAGAATTGAATTGAAATTAATTCAAATTGGAATTGAAATTGAAATTAATTAAATTGAAATCAAAATTGAAATAATTTGAAATGGAAATTGAAATTGATTCAAATTGAAATTGGAAACGAAGTTAATTCGAATTGAAATTGAGTTGATTTGAGTTGAAGTGAGATAAAAATTGATTTGAATTGGAATATTTGAATTTGAATTAGTTTGATTAGAATTTGGGAGTGGGTCCAGATTTGTTGAAATGGAAAGAGACAGTTTGATTTGAAATTACTTTTAAAATAAATTATTTTAATATAAACTGTTTAAAATCTATTTTTCCAAATATTCAAATTATGTTGATTTTCCAAGCTATTTTACTACATAAACCATTTTCGATACTCAAATCATTTTATTAAACTATCCTAACTATTTTAAATTACTTTAAACTATTCAAACTATTTTTTTGAAAATTCAAACTGGTTAGAGTGGGAACTGTTTATATTTAAATCTTGGATTCAAATGCGAATTCGGTTAAAATGAAGTTATAACCAAGTTGAAATTCGAAATGGTTATTGAAGTGAAATAGCATATTTTAAGTAAATATGATTTTCAAAATGTATATGATAATTTTGAAATGAATGATGTTTTGAAGTGAATATGATATTTCGATATCAAATATGAATCATTTTCAAAATGTAAAAGTACCAACCTGTGTGTAAAACGACGTTTGGTTGTTATAGAAACAGAGGCATCTTATTGGCATACTCTTTATCATATTGGAACCACTTTAACAACTATGTACACGGAGAAGACTCCATTATGAAGTGGTTGGATTTTGCATACGTTTGCTAGATTTGAAGAAAGAGAACGGTGATGGATTGACCCCGACACTTGCGCCAATTTGAAATGACTAAAACATGACAACTTGACGGGGCCAAGCGGGCTAGCTACCCCTAGCGGACATCCTTCTTCGATTTTCTTCTTGGACATGGTCCATACTATTACCATTTTTTTAGTTTCTATTGGTGCACCTTGATTTTGGGACAACCTCCCTTTGACTCGATATAGGATAAATGTACGCGGCGGGTAATCGTAGCTACGATGCATTACCACCAACCCTGCGACCCGAATTGGTAGTGTCCTACCTTAGGCATTGCCTCACGTGCCTTGTCATGATGTTATCCCTATAAAAACGCGTTAAGGGGGATTAATGTAAAGCCTTAACGCTAAGGAAAATATTTATTTTACTGATTAGACATTATATATATTGCATATTATACTATATATAAATATTTTGACGGATCCTTAAGAGATGGAAAATCCCGTAACATCACTTGCGTTATTGCACACATATTATACACTTGATAGGAGATGTGAAATCCCGTAAACATCTCTGGTGCTATAACATTACTGTTATATGTGATATTGATTTAACTCACATAAGGATATTTTAGTCCTGACTTGAGTGTTTGTCGTTTCATTACGCTTGGGTCAGTCCTTAGTTTTTTAGTGCATTGAAGATTATTTTCTGGACGATGACGGCGAAGATTTGATATATTATTACTAGTATTATTCCCTACATCATGATGTCTGCTGTATTGTTTAGTTTGTTTTGTTGTATATAAAACGCTGATAAATATTGTATAAATTATAATCAAATATATAGTATAAACAGCTTCATGAACTGTTTATTTTTTTATTATATTTATTCATTCTGCTGCGAGGTTCTGTATTTGCTTTCTTCTTTTCTTATTTTTCTTAACAAACCCCATTGATTATCTATGTTATGGATTGTTTGAGTTGGACATGTATGGATTATTGTCAATTTAAACCTTTCGAAATGTGGGTCATCATAAGTTGGTATGTTCACTTTTTTATTGTATGACTTTTGTTGTGAACAAAATCTTATTTACGGAACATATCATTTTTTTCAAAATGCTTGACTTTGGGAACTGATAGTAGCTAAATGTTGTGGAAAAAATTGTTCAACTACCCCACGTCTATGTGTGTTTTCCCTATCCCGATCCTCGACCGAGAAAGTCCAATGATAGCTGTCTTAGAACTTCATGATTAATCTTCTTATTCTCGACTAAGAGTGTCTCTCTTAGTCGCTAGTATTGTCATGAGAGTTTAATCGTGCACTTGTTTTAGTCTTTGGAAACTAGAGTGCAAATTTTTCAGTCCCAAGCATCCTCCTTGACATTGCCTACCTTCAGGCAATGACCGATTCTTGCAAGCTGGGGTCAAATAATCCCATCAATCCCTTTGTATTTATTCCATCCTATTATCTCCTATCTCCGAGCGATAGCAAGTCATTGATGAATTGGTTAGAGTTTTTCCCAGCCGAACTTCATTGCAAATAGTCCAAGTTTTGCATTTCTCCCTATTGTTGGGGAACATTATCTACTATATTTACCTTTTATTCTTTTGTTTCCATTGTGAACTAAGTCCTATTTATAGAGTTTCTCTGTCATGAATCCAGGCATTATTGTGAGTTAAACATGTAGGGAAAATTGTATGATTGCGCCTAGTCCGATCGTGCTTTTCCAGTCATGCTCCTAGATCGAAAAAGTTCAATAATACTTGTCTTTAATTTTCCATGACTATACTTTTCTATCCTTAACCCAGCGTCCCCCACTTGGTTGCTAGCTCTGTTGTTGAAGTTTGATCAGGCACTAGTTCCAACCATTGAAAACTAGCGAAAGAATTATTCGATTCCGATTTTCCTTCCTTGAATTTTACTATTCTTAAAGAATAATAAAGTTCCTTAACGTTGGCGATTTCACCTTCCGACATCGCCTATCTTCGAGCAATTGCAAATTCCTAAAGTTTGGAAGACGGTTCCTTCTTATTGTTGTCAATCTTTGGGAAGTGTCAGATTCTAGAAGGTTGGGCTAAAGATTCAACCAATCTTACGTTTTTTCCACCGAAAGACAGCGTACATATATTTCCATTCTAAGGTTTCCCTTTAACATCGCCATTCTTCAAGCAATGGCACATTCTTAGAAATTGGGATCGAATCATGCAGATTGGTCCTTGAGTAAGTTTCAAACGTTTTCATCATCATCAATCTTTAGGCAACAACGAATTCCTAAAGAGTAATGGCTTTTCTCCCTATCATTGGCTATCTTCGGTAATTGTTAGATTCTTAGGATTATGATTTTTACCCCTGGAATCGCCTATCTTCGGGCAATGCCAGATTCTTAGAGGAGGGAAGGTGGTTCCTCCTCCACATCGCCTGCCTTTGGGAAATGCCAATTGTTGGAAGGTCCGGGGTCGATTTTCCCATCATCACGGCGGTTTAACTACCCGACGTTGTCGAGCCAACACCATTAGTCAAAAGTTTATGAGCTAATTTAACCCGTCGACCCTAATGGTTAAGATCTTCTCAACATCTCTAGTATTCAAGCAACGCTGGTATTAGGAAGGCTGCGTCATTTATGAGAGACCAGATATCCTGAGCAATTTGTCCAATTCCCCTAGCCTGATTCGCAATCCTGCTCTAGGATAGGGTAAGTCTGATGGTAAGATTCCTAACTTTTTACAACTTTCCTTGCTCATATTCAACTATGTGTGTCCCGCTTAGCTGCTAGCATTATCTTACAAGTTTTACCTGCAATAGAGTTCCTATCTCTAGAAACTAGTACTTTTGCCACCTGATTCCAAGCAATATATTTTTGATGCTGCCAATCTTTGGCTACGATCGAACTCTTCCAAATTGGTATCTTCAGCCAACATCATTCTAGGTGCATGTATCATAAAAACCTATTGTCATCTTTCATCATAATAAATTCTTCCATTGTTCAGGGTAGAGGATCCATTATTTTTTCAGTTTCTATCACCGAAAACTAGCACAATAGCGGTTCAGATTCGTCAATTTTTTCTTGGCGTTGCTTATCTCCAGGAATTGCTGATTCCTATAAGTTAGAATTGAAAAATCAGTCAAGCACCTTATTCCATTTTTGAAAACTAATGCAACGAAGATTTGATTTTGGAAATTCCTTTCGTGGTTGCCTAACTCTAGGTGATGGAATGCTCCTGCTAGTCTTCGGGCAGCAAAGATTCCTAAAAATTGGTTTCTCTTTCTGCTGTCACAGGGGTAATGATGTTTCTCAAAATGTAGAGGATCGATATGATCATCGATCCATCGATTGGGACCTCCAAGGCATTGCCAGGTCAACGCCAGTTCCTAGAAGCCAAGGGGTCGATATGACCGTCGACCCGATGGTTTTGATCTTTCCAACATTTCGAGTCTTGGGGCCACGTTGGTTTTCGGAAATTTGTGGATCAATTTTCAACGTCGACCCCTTGGCTTGAGCAATGTCGTTCTCAGAATGCAGGGATCGTTTTTCCACGTCGATCTTGTGGTTTGAGTCAATTTTCCCTGCGGACTCGACAAATTTGGGCCATCCCGATGTTGTTGGAGCAACATTGGTTCTCAAATGGCAAGGATCGATTTTCCCTACCGATCTAGCGGTTTGAGTCGATTTTCCCTGGTGACATGGTGGATTTGGGCCTTTACGACGTTTCCAGAACAGCATCAGTTCTCATAAAGCAGAGATCAATTTTCCCCGTCAATCCGATGGTTTGAGTCAATTTTCCTCTTCGAACCGATGGTTTGATCCTTCTCGACGTTGACAATCTTAGAACAGTGTTGGTTCTCAAAAGGTTAAGGGTCGATACGACCTGTCGATCCAGCAGTTTAGACCACCTCGACGCTGACGATCCAAGGACAGTATTGGTTCTTAGAAGGTTGAGGATCGACATGACACGTTGATTCAACGTTTAGTGAGTCTACACTCCCCATCCGTTATTCGAGGGCAGAGGAGCCTTTTCTTGGCTATGCTACTGGTTTCACGGGATAGGAGTTCTGCATGCAAGAACACGGTTACCATGGTTTAAGAAGAAGATTTTATGAATTTAAAGAAGAAATCACATGTCCTCCCTATTTACAATTCCTCTAATGTCCCTAGAAGGTTTAATTGTGAAAGGAAATTAGATAATGATGAATGAAATAACATTGTTTTAGGTTTTTGCTTCATTCCTACGTGAAAAGCTAGCTTGAAAGTTATTTGATAACCAGTCTTTCATCAGCTCGTCTAGGCCCCTATCCGTTGGGTCTTTGCAGTTTTACTTGTGCAGGTAGACCCTGGGGTCTTGTAGTTTCTCCATCATTACGCGGTTCCCTAATATACTGTAGGAGTTTTTTTATTCCTTACCAGCTCCTCAATTAAATTCTTCAAGTGTCGACACTCGTTAGATTTATGCCCTTGGTTTCGTGGAAGCGACAGTACTTACCATAATGTTTATCTTCTCTGTTGCTTCCCTCTTAGGCGACTTTTTATATTGCTTAATTACTTAAGTGGAAAGATAGATGTTTCCGGTGTATTATTCAAGGGTGTATAATGTTCTAATCCAAAGTTCTTCTGACATTTCGCATTCGCATATGCCTGTTACAAGAGTTTTGACTTGTTTTCTTCTAAATACCAAAGTTTCGAGTGTCTACTACGATGTTTCTCTGGAATACTTCCCTCGATTGTCCATCACCTACCTTTTTTTCAGCCAGTCTTTCTTCTTCCAATCACAGGAATTTATTCTCCTTTCGGTGAAATTCTTCTATGGTAGTGGGTTGCTTCGTCTTTAACCATCTATTGAAATCCATACCCGGGTGGATGCCCCGGACTAGTACCGTGAATACAAGATGTTCTTTCAAATTGCTAATTTCGATGATAGTGATATTGAATTAGTTCAAGAAACCCTTTAGTGGTTCCTTAGGTCCTTAAGACAGGCTAGATAGGGACATCACATCCTTTGGACAGGCAACATAGAGCTTGAATTGCTCCAGGAATTTCTTAGCTAATTCATTAAAAGTAGAAATACACTTCGATGTAAGTCTAGTAAACCACATAGAAGCAACTCCTTCCAAGAAGACAGGGAAACATCTACAGCAAACAATTCATATATCATTCGTATATGAGTAAGTGTTGTTTGAGATCAGTAGTTCCATTGTAGGATGACATTATTGGCATGGTAATTTTTGGGGATATTCTTCTCTCTGAACATTTTTAGTAGATGTAGTTATGCTTGGTGCGAAACCCCAATCATTATCTTTCTTGCCTCTGCTTTCCTCCATAAACCGTTTTACCATGTCAGTGAAGTACTTCTTGCTAGCATGGTAAGCTGCAGGATGACTGTCAAGGGCTGCATATAGTGTTTGGCTCCGCAAATGATTTATGCTTACCGGTTGAAGTCTAGTTTCTTTGGGAGAACAACTCCTATAGAGTTTTGTTGATGTCCAGTTGGTCTTGCGTGGTAGTCTGAACTCTAGTTCTAGCATTTTGTCGGTTAGTTCCATTATTAAGCCCAACATCACCATCACCTAGCAGCACGTCGTCATCAGAGTTGGAAACCAGCGATGCATCTCCCTTCTGAGCATTATCAAGCGAAATATTCAGGTCGGTACCGAGTTGTTTTGGCTTGGTACCAAGTTATTTTCTTGTAGAGGAAGCGCTCCCACTTCCTCCCGCAACATTTCCTACAACTCCAACCGTCACTTCCTTCTACTTTTGCTTTCCATCCCTCATGTTCAGGTTAGAAACTGAAGAGTTCTCTTGATCTACTACAAAAGAAGTTTCTCTCCCAACTCTCCAGGTAATTCGGGGTTAAAGATTGAGCAGAGCAACCATCTTGTCCATGAGAGATTTTTGGATGTCCTCCATCTTTTGGTTGAGTTCGTGGGTCGTCTTATCAAACTCTTCTCTGGTTACTACTTCGTGTTGAGCAGAACATCTCGAAATTTCTTGTTGATTGTTTATTTCAGCTTGGCGAGCATTCCCTTCATCGCCACCAACCACAAATCCTAAGGACCTACTAAATCTTCTTGGTGCCTTGCTTTTTTGTCAATGACTCTTAAAGTTCTTCAAGCAAGTTTTCCAAATCTAACTTCTGGATCAATCCAATCCGCTGTAGAGAGCTAGATCTAAGCCTGGAATCAGTTTTCTCAGTGAAAGCACCAAATTTTGATGCCAAAAATAGATCAACATCCAAGGTTTGAGTTGTAGTGAACCTGTGAGACCTAGATCTAGCATACAGTAATCAAAATAGCAAAAATAATAATAACAAGTCATAAGATTATTATAATGGTTCGGCAATATTTGGCATACGTCCACATTACAGTGTTATTGATTATGGATCTGAGATGGTTTGTTTGAGATTATAACTAGTTATATCAAATCTGACCACAATCAAGTAGATCTTAGATTTCCTATGGAGTTTCTAGAGTTTCTGGGTGTCACTATTACAAAGGATTTGCCGATCTAAGTCCTAGAATAGAAAACAGTAGTTTCCTAGGTGACCTTTAATGGAGGAGAGGTTAGAGGCTAAGAAGAAGCAGAGTCTCGGATCTAAAGTGGAGAGAAGATCTTGCTTTTCTTGCTCTATGGTTCGTATTTATAGTGAAATAGAGGTCGTAGGTCCGAAGCCTGCTTGCATTAGAGTCAAGATGAAGGCCCGAAGTTGTGAAAAAGAAATTAGGGCCTCACTACCTAAGGAGATAGTTCGGTACTGAGCTACATTCCCCTGTACTGAGCTATAAATATTGGTTAAAGTCCAGCACCAACTTCTGCTTTTCCCTTCCGTCTTCATGTTGTATGTGTCCCATGCTATTTTGATTAATTATTGGTTGATTCTAATAATCGTTTCTCTATTACTTGAGTTACCCTGCTCTCTTGGTTTCTTTCCATCAATCATGGAATTTTTCAGTCATACTCTGAGAAAACCACTTGATCATGAGCTATTGGAGAAGTATATGAGAAGTATCGAATTTGGGAGGTGATTCGAAGAGGATTTATAGGCCGGTACCAACCTATATATCTCAGTACTGAGCTATGTCCTTGGTTCCATTCCATTTGAAATTTCTTCGAGGTTTTCCTTGCTTTATACCATCATTCTAGGTATTTCTAGTCACATTGGAGTGAGTCATGATGGTGAGAGCTATGTCGGTGAAAATCATGATCTTTGGGTCGGGGTTGACCTAACTTAGAGTCCGACCTGAGAGTTATGTGTGTCCAACCCAAGTTCTGCTAGGTAACGATTGCTTGGAGTCCGACCTGAGAGTTTTGTGAGTCTGACTCGAGAAAAACCATAGCTCGGTACTAAGCTATATCACCTGGAGTCTGACCTAAGATTTTTGCGAGTCGATAGCTCCATGCCAAGCTACATTGCTTGGAGTCTGACCTGAGAGTTTTGTGAGTTAGACCCGAGAAAAACCATAGCCTGGGTTTTCCTTCATTTTTCCTAGGCTCAGCTCAGGAATGACTCATGTCCGACCCTAAGCGCCAAGTTGAAAAACTCAAGTAAATTTATTCAGCTCATTTTTTGATATTTCCTTGTTCTTGTCATTTTATCATGTTTCCAAAGTCCTTGAATCATTTTATCTTCATTACGTTCTAACTTCCATTTGAAGTCGGCTTGGTTAAAAACCCTATTAATACTTGCAAAATTAAAATTCTAAAAATTTATCATCAGCAATCATCTTTCGCAATGATAGAAAGTTTGTAACTAGTGAACAACTCCTAGTTCCTAGAATCATTGTAAGAAGTAAAAAAGGATTGTAATCGACACATCTTCCTTTTTTCTCACCTTTATAATAGTAGAATATAATCACATCCTTCAACAATATTACCAGCTCATCGTCATTTCTATCTTCAATTTCCATCATATATGAATAGTTGTTCTCATATATGAATACCTGTTCTGCGCTTTCGAACATAATCGAGGAAGTGTGACAGTATGTCCTTTAAACCATAAAAAGTCATTGTTCATCCAAATTTCAATCAAACTATCACCAAAGCCTACGATGGTAATTTCTCCTTCTAACTCCATTGACTGAACCCCATACAATACAACTTGTTCAAATTAGATGAACTTCCATTATCATGTTAACCTTTCCTTTCTCCATAGCATAATACATCAAAATCCTCTTCTTTTAAATTGTAAATGAATCCATAACCATCCAATATAAGAACCCACGAATGCATATAGGCCCCTTAAATAGTTTGTAAACATGCATATCATCGACTTCTCTTCGTGAGGAATCCACAGCTAACGAGTACCCCATGATTTTTCTATCTACTATTGTAACAAGCATATGATTTCCTATTTTCATGCAATAGCTTACTCCTATAGAACAATAATAACAACCACTTATGGAACATGGAGGGACAATTGCATATTCACGATTGAGTGGATTACATATGATTATATGTTGTTTCCTTTTCTCATCATTAGACGCAATTCATAAAAGGCCGTTATGTTCCTTTGTAATGTAATAATCATTATTAAACCAAGGGTTTTTGTCCCTGTATGGACTAACAAAATTACATCTAATGAAAATATGGTATAGTTTAGGCAAAGAGTAAGATTAGCCCAAACACATGGTCATGATGAAGCTATTATCGCCATTACGATGGTCTTAAAATAGTAGTGGTCGGGCTAGACATGAAAGTAATATTTTTTGAATGAAGGCGATGAAAGTATTAATCATTGACAAATTGGTGAAACTTTCTTAGAGCAAGAGTTGTTTGTGGAACTTCTCTCGTTGAAAGCTTGGAGAAGACCACATACTATATATCATCCAGTGCCTCCATGGTTCAAATATTTGGTAAAATTATTATTTGTAGATTTATAAGAGGGGTAAATAAGAAGAAAAAGGTAGAAACTTGAGGAAGAAGGAAAAGGCATTTGCTTCAACAAACAAACTTAAAGGGATGGAGCCTTCTAAATTTTATTAGTTTAGAACCATCAGTAAAAATTTTGAGAAAGTTATTTTTGTTTCTACCTTCTAATTTTAAGAAGTGCATTGTTGTAAAATCATTATCTATCATCTTAATGGGAGTCTTACCTTCTAATGAGCTGCCCCATTTTATTATTTAAACTTATTTATCTTTTATTTGGTTAACTTAAACCTATTCAATATGAAAAATATAGTGTAGTTCCATTAGCACCCTAGTTTATGCTAGCGGTCACCTTGGCCGGCGGTCAACCACCGCGGAAGCCTTGCTAGTTTTGACAGTTGCTCGCCGACTATAGCGCAAAAAAATTGCATGGTGGCTTGAATAAAGAACTCGGATGCAGACAGTCGTGCATAAAATATATTAAAAATAAAATTAAACAAATCGCAATACAATAATCCATAGCAAAAAATATATATAATATAATATAGTAGACATACATATAGTATAATTATTTAAATGGAAATATAGGTTTGAAATTAAGGGGGATTTGAGGTATAACACAAATGAGGTGTAGCCGATCCTAAACCTACATCATTTGTCTTCTTATTTATAACATTATATGCGATATTAGCAAGAGAAATTATTTCAAATAGAAAAATGAAAGAAATGAACCTTGTGAGGTTTATGTCTTGACACAATACAACATACAGTAAAATAAACATCCACTACGGAAAATTAATCTTTAATTGATGAACAAATATTATAGCAAACTCGCTAAACTTGCTTGAACAATAATATATATATATATATATATATATATATATATATCTGCAATGAATGATATTCATCACATGTATAACAATACAAAATAACTATTAAAATAATACAAGGCTTGAGAAAAGTAGTAAATGAGAATATTGATAGTCATATATATTAGTGTGTAACATAGTCGTTATATAGGGTAATACTTAAAATATGGTAGTTGTGCTTTGAATGTTAAAATTAGAACTTCGTTATAATACTTATGATAAATTCACTGAAATAATTGAACTATAAATTAAAATTATTATTTTTATTTACATACAATTTATGTTATGTAGCCTATATAATCTATATTTGTGAAAAAATAATAATAATTTTATCAAGTAACTATGAATATCGTATAAATGATGAAACTAACATATTTTAATGAATTATTAGTTGAACAAACAAATATTATTTAACTAGATTTGTTTAAATTGGAAAAACTAAATTGACATGATTAATTTAATATACAGACTTTGAGGTAATAGAAGAAATGAACCGAGAAGGGTTTGTAAAAAATTGTAAACTTTTAAATGCAGAATTATTGGAAACTAAAACGGGATTTGTAATGTAGTGCTTGATAAAATTTTGAGATAATTGAACTGCATTTTATTTACAAATTAACTTTATCATCATTTTATGTATATAATTTATGTTATTATGATATATATATCTTTAGTTGAATAAAAAAATAAATTTATCGGTTTTGTTTGTTTTTGTGTGTGTATATTAAAATTAACATATATTTTTTAGGATTTATTAGAAGAATAAACTAACTATTTACTAAGATTATTTAAATAGTTTATATTTAGGACTCCGTTAGTAGTTTAAATTTATGGTTTTAAGTATAAAATATTAGAAAAGAATTTAGGAGGGTTTGTAAATAACTGTCAAAATGTTTAAAATGTAGTTATCGAAGCTAAGAATAAATTTTCACAATGCAATGTATGATAAATATTTTGAGATAAATGAATAATAAATTAAATTTATTACTATTATTCATGTATAATATTTATTGTATCTTATTTATATTAATTTATGTATAAATGATAAAATAATGTCGCAACGACCAAAAAACAATTAAATAAAACTTTAAGGTCTTTGCATATACCATGCGGATTTTACACTAGTAGAAAGCAAAATACGACATGGCATAACCCGAGTCTTTCCTAATGACCGTGCTGGACCGCTAGTGGTCACAGCCTATATGCCAGCCATACTGCCAAATACCAGTCCAACAACAATGCTGACATAGCTCATCGATCTTCCATAGCCAAAACCTCATTTAGACTAACCTAATGAAAGTCAAGTAAGTATACTTATCCAAGTTACTTAATACCTCTTGTTAGAAATGAATCAAGTCATTATGAGGTGGAGGAGGGTCACAACGTTCTAGTGATTGGAAATTTACATACTTTATCTATAACACTCAGTTCTGCCGATAGATTCTTATTTATTATAATGTCTATCATATTTTTCTATTCCGCTGTGAGATTATATTGATCGCTTTGTAATATATTTATGTTTATTATAGGTTACTAAGATCAATGGCCCATACCCTAATGAACTTGGGTTTCAATTTAGTCTAAATTAGAGTCCATTAAGGTGCGGGTTGTTACATTCAAATAGATACTCAAAGAGTAATATTGATTCCAAGATAGTAGCCTTAGTATGCATGTTCTATTATATTTTTCCGTTTCACTATCAACTTATACTGATCGCTCTCTGTTCTATTTATGTTTATTACAGGTTACCAAAACCAACGATCCATACCCTAATAGACTTGGATTTCAATTTAATCTAAATTCGAGTCTACTAAGGTATGGCTTGGTACAACTATTACCACTTTTTTGGTATGGATATGGTATGCATAATTCATAGTCTAGGATTTATTATATGAATTAACTAATGTCAGCTAGTTAAATTTATTCGAGTATTTTAAATTAAATATTATATAATTGGTTTAAATGAATTGACTTAGCCATAAAATATTAGGTGACATTTATGAGAGTTTTTAAGTAATGGTAAAATTTTCAAAGCATAGTTTTAACCTTAAAAAAAGAATTGTACAATGCACGACGTTATAAATATATCGGTATAAATGAATTGTTAATTAAGTCTATGATTATTATTTATGTTTCTAATTTATGCTATGTGACTTATGTATTTATATATTTGAATGAATTTATTTAATTTCTTTCTTTACACAAATATAGTATAAATATTTAAAATTTTCACACTTTTATGATTTACTAGATGAATCAAAGAATATCACTTTTTTTTACTAGTTTAAAGGTTATGTACTTAATTCTAATATATGGATTTATTTATAAAATACTAGAATGGAACCGAAGGGAATCGTTGTAGAAATTTCGAAATGTATGTATTTGAAGTAAATAGCATAATTTTGTAATACACTATTTGATAAATTTACTAAGATAAATGAATTACTAATTTAATATTTTAATTGTTGTTTATGTAAATGATTTTGGAAATATCAAAATATATGTATTTGTAGTGAATAATATAATTTTGTAATGCACTATATGGTAAATTTACTTAAATAAATGAATTTTTGATTTAATTTTTTCATTGTTGTGTTTGTATATGCTTTATATTATGTGACTAATGTATCTTTTATTTTTATGAAGAAAAACAATTTTACCATATGTTTTTATATCAACATGGTATACATATTGATAGTATCATATATTCGTAATTTAGCAAACAAATTAATGAATATTGGTTAATTAGTATTATCTAATTAGTTTAACTTTAAGATTGCATTATTAATTTAAATATATGAACTGAAACATAAAATATTAGAAGACCAGTGAGGTTGGCTTTGTAAATAATTGTGTTAAGTTTAAATGTAAGTATACGAAGTCAAAATAGAATTTTAGGATGCCATGCATGATAAATTTATTGAGATAAATGAACTATAAATTAAATTAGTTATTTTCATTTTATGTGACTTATATTTCTTTATGAATGATTGGAAAGTTAGTTTTACAATTTTTGTTGGTACGATAACAATATACATATTAAAAAAAGTCATTATTTAGTATTTATAGAAGTATTAAAAATATTAGCTTATTGAATTTTTCAAATATACACCACTATAAAACTTAAACTACGGACGAAAATTCCAACGTCATTTCGACGTCTAAAAGGCGGTGTGTCAGAAAGGCTTATAAAAGTGGTAGATGAGAAAAAATGTATCGGAAAATACCGATGCCGTTTTAACGTCTTTCTTACGACAAGCACACTTGGATGGCGTCAGTATATTCCACCGCCTTTTGTTTCTCTTCCATTGTTTACTATTCTTTATTTGTATTTTATTTTATATATTACATAATTTTAGTAAATATTATTACATTATTTCAAATTATACATATACTTCAATTATTTTAAAACTATATATTATGAAATTTAATAATATATTTATAGTTTTTCTAAATATTTAAATATTATAATGTTAGTTTCTACTTTATATCCAAATTTATGAAAATAGATCGTGTACATTCATTAGTATCATTTAAGAAGCTTAAATATACAATTTCACGTTATTCTGAATTGGTTTTGTAATGACCCAGAATTTCTGTCATTTGAAATTCGTATATTTAATTTATTTTAAATATTAACAAGTAAAATCTGTAAGTTAAATAAATTTTATTTCCAATATCTGGATTTAATTGGATAATTAAATCGATAATTTAATATTTGAAATTATGGAAATAATTGGAAATTGGGGTTAATATGATTAAAATTGATTTTTAAAGTAGTATTAAATCATATTGGAGTTAGAATGATGTTATAGAACTTTTAAAATTTAATTAAAAGTTAATTTGCAAAAATTGAATATTTTAATATTTAATTGACGAGTAAAAAATAGTCATTTTTCAAACAGTTTTGGATTTCGACGAAACTAGTTTCATCGGATCCGTAATGTTATATTATTGTATGGTTTCAAATTTCGTGTCAATCGGATTTACGGTTTGTCCGGGACAAGCTAAAACGCACTGAAATCGGTTTGAGTGAATTTTAAATTTAAATTGTCGATTTAAAAACCTATCTTCCAAATACTTTCGAATTGGCCTCCGATATATATTCCATTGCATTCGGAATGGGGATAAAACATTATAAATGCCAAGTGGCACGCTTTGTTTCGAGTTCGGAAAATTTCGGGATGAATGGTGTTTCGATATTTTCTATATAAGGACCTCACATCTTCTATTATGCAACAAACCCTAATGGTAGAGACCTTAGCCGCCGGCCTAAATTTCAATGGCTGAGAACTTCGATTCTTTCTCCTCTATTTTCTTCTAATCCGTCAACATTCGTCACAAATTATCAACTACAAAGTTGTAGAGAGCATCAAGATCTCTCTATTCAACGGTTATGATCGTAAACAACGAAGCGAATCGATGTCAATTGGCATTCAAAGTCGTGCGTATGGTGCGCGTTTTCCAAAATGAATAAAGGGCCGAGTGTGGCCGGTCGCTGGGAGTTGGTGTGCGAGGAGGCGAGCTTCGTAGTGACGGTGTTCGATCGAGTTGAAGTGATCGTTGGAGGCTGCGATAATTCAATGATGGTGGCGGCCGAATGGGCTGTTGCGTGCGTGTTTAACCTGGGGAAGAAGAAGTTGAAAAGTGCGGCCCTGATCTGTAGGGTTAGGGATCAACGGCCCTGATTAGAGTAAGGGTAAAAAAATAAAAGAAAATTGTAAATTTATATTATATAAATTCGTTCAAACTTTAAAAAGCTATAACTTTTTCATACGAGGTCCGTTTCGCACGAAACAAATTGCGTTAGGTTCGTATTGACGAGCACTACGCGATGGAGCTGGATTGGAGTTGATTGGAGCTAGTGAAAATTTTGAGTAAAATTAAACGCGCGTTTAATTTTATTCGAAATAAACACTGCAACTGTTATTGAAAGCAAGGTGAGAACTTCTCACTCAATCGAATTTGTTTCGATTTAAATTTTAAATAGTTAGATTTAAAATTGCTTGATTGTATGCTTGGATGATAAATTATTATCTATTGTTTTGACATAGGCCCTATACGCCGTATATTAAGCGGATGTTATTTATTAAACACATATACCGCGATAATTCCATCTTGAAGTGGAATAGGTATTATATATGTACTTGGAGTTGATTTTCCCGCATTATATAGCGGATAAGACCCTATTGCGCCGCATAATAGCGGATAATATTTTATATACACCCATATACCGCGATATTCCGTCTTGAAACGGGATTGGTATTGTGCTAACATCTGTGGATGCAGGGAAACAGGTTGGAGGGATCCAACTGGATTCCTCAACAGTATTGATTTATTTACAGATATTTGCGACATATTCTGTTATCATATTGATATATGATGTTTGGATGCCGTGGTTGATGTTTTGGTGCTGTTGCAGCATTGGGCCTATTTTTAGAGTTTTAAAAATGTTAAAGTAATGATTTCGAATTTAAAAGGGTTTTCAAGTGATTTTTGAAAGTATACGTTTTATTGAATTTTGGAATTGATTCATTTTAAATAAATAAACGTTATAATTTTAGTGTTATAAAAATTATGATTTTTGAGAAATATAGTTGAAAATTGATTTTTGAAATATGGAGTTAATGAATTTTATAAAATGGTTTAAATTGGGAATTTTGAATTATTATAAACGGTTTATATAAAAGATTTATAAAATTGATATTTATAAATTAAAATATTAGAATTTTAAAACGAGTTTTTATAAGTGTTAAAATGAAGTATAAATGGATTTCATAAGTGAATGAAATTTATAAATTTATAAATTATGAAGTAATAAAATGAATAGATTTTGTAAAATAAAAGGTTTATAAGTAATTAACTTGAAAATTGGATTTTGGCATTTAAATGAGATTTAAATAGGATTTGTTAATTAAGAGATTTTATAAGTTGAAGTTTTTAACTAAATATATAAATGTGAATTTATAAACGTTGTTTATAAATCCAAAACCAATTGAATTTGATAATTAAATATGAAAGGTTATTAAAGGAAATATATTCAAGATTTTAGACAGTGGATAATCCTTTAAATTAAATATGTAGAAGTGTTGAATTGGGTAAACGATTTATATTCACGATTTTGGACGGTGAATAATATAGTAAAGAAATATTTTAGGAAATGATCTTTTAAATAGAATTAAAATGATTTGAAGTTGTTTTAAAATGTGTTAAGGATCG
This sequence comes from Allium cepa, assembly GCA_030765085.1. Classification (NCBI taxonomy): domain Eukaryota; kingdom Viridiplantae; phylum Streptophyta; class Magnoliopsida; order Asparagales; family Amaryllidaceae; genus Allium; species Allium cepa. The sequence continues at coordinate 552,678,048 of CM060942.1, forward strand.
AAACCATAGATTTCAACATTCATTGTTGAAATAGACGTTTTCGAGAAATAAGGAAATGGTGGACGATAACACTGTTGTTATAGTAAATGATTTTCGAAATGTTTTATATAGTATTGAGATTTATATATCTATCTTAATTTCGAATCCCTATACTAGTGATTTTGGGTTGTCGTAACGATGTTTTACGCAACATTCGTTTTGACTCAAATAAATGTGTTTAAGGGAATGTTTTTCCTTAAAGAATAAAATATATACTTAATCATGTTTTAAGTATATTGAATATTTTCTAAGTATTGAAAATAAATAGATTTGTGAATTACTTATTATTAAATAAGTATGGAAATGTTTTCAAATATGAAGTGAAATGTTTAGAGATTTTATCTTTTAAAGATAAATTGAAAGTGAATATTTGAAAGTGTTTCCGTGTAAGGAAAATGATTTGAAATTTGTTTTCAAAAGTTGTAAAGGTGAAAAGTGATTTGAAATTTGTTTTCAAATGGTTGAAGTGGGGAAAAATATATCTTGTAAAGATATTTTTGGAAAATAAATGATTTGGGAAATTATTTGGAATCTGGTGATGTTGTGCATATCTTTTTGATAGTTAAATAACCGACTATCAATATTTACCTTTAAATGGGTATTTGTTGTGATTTGCTTGAATTTGAATGCTACACTTATTTAAAAATAAGCGCTCGTTATTCGGTTTAGCCGAGAGAGGACCTTTGGGTCATAAATCCCATTTCGAATAGCAATATGTCGAAATGGACAGCATTTGAAGACCGGTGTTGAAGACCAGATATTTTCGAAAACGGAAGGATTATCGTCGAATGACTCTACATCTGCTGATCCTCGATATAGAGATTTTATCACCCTTTGTGATGGGAATTCTGGACGTGATTAGTGAATATCCGGATTGCAAGGGCTTCTTTGGAAGTGCCTTCGGTTCTGTTCGATCCCGGAACGGACTTGTATGGATGTGTGTCCGACGTTACAATTTGAGATTTAAAGCTGCTTTCTATCAAATATGTTTCTGTTGGTGGCGGAGAATTTATTCTCTTAGCTTAACACCCTTCTCTGAGACGTACGAGCTCAGAGGTTATATAGTTGATGGTTACTAGTGATATATTCCCAATTTGGTAATGTGGCATGCTGAGTGTTGCTGATCATTTGTTGATCAAAGCACAGCTTTTGTATAAAGCATAGCTTTGTGGACGAGACTTCATCGGACCTCACACCCCGGTAATGGTCAAAACATGAAAGATGCGGCAAGGTTATTAGGGGATAGCGCCCCCTTAGTGTATGTCATTTCCTTCTGGATAGAGGTGGTATCATGGTATGGAGCCTAGATACTTAACCTATGTTGTTGCTGCAAACTTATTATTTTGTGGTTGTTGGTGAATCCCGTGATTTAGGTTGGTTACGACCGGTGGATGGCATACTCGTGTCAGTAGTTACCCAGCTAGGGGTAACCCGGCCTTGTGTTGGCAGAGGTCCGGTTAGGTTCTCGGTGCATCTTTCCAGAGGCGTACCCATGTGGCAATGGGAAGTTCCTTGGCATGACCATTTGTTGGAAAATCCAAAGAAACAATACGCACCTTGTATGGTTTTAGTTGTAGAACCTGCCATTTACTTATGATGGTCACCACTGTTTAGATGGTAGCTATAGTAGGCATAGTTCGGAATGTCTATGCTGGCTAAGATTTATATTATACTTTCGAAATGTTTTTCTACACTTTGCACTTATTGTAATAATATCAAAGAAAATTTGCATATCAAGCATGTTTGACTATCATAAGCAGAAATCTCCTCTGATTCTGCGTTTGCATTGTGTGTGTGTGTGGAAGGCCTTATGGTAGTTTCATTTTCTAAAAAGCATTGCGAATCGAATTTAAAATGAATCTTTGTTTGTTTTTTTAAAGATAAACTGTATTAAGTTCTCACACCAGTCCCATGACTGACCTGGAGTTTATTGTTTCCTTCCTGAACTCTAGATGCCCACCAATTTTAACACGGGCAGTCTAGAGTCAGGTTATCAGGTCATTCTGGAATTCAGGAGTTGCTGTAGAGATTTGGAGGTAAGCTGGATGGCATGGCGTATCAACTAGTATATAGTATTTCTTTTCTGCTATTTGTTGTTGTAAACTCTGATAATGTAGTGTAATATGATGAAATGTATAAAATGTGCAGTTCTTTTGATTTAAAGATTATTCATTTATCTATTATATGTTATTCCGCTGCAATTGTGAGATTCTGATATTGTTTCTATTGCTTTTTCTTTCTTCTTCTATCTTCTATCTCTTCTATCTCTTCTTTAACCATAACGGTACGGTTTTTCGGCCTTCGATTTCTCGACAGTTGATACAGTGGACGTATTGATGTCGACTTTCGAGAGTCGAAAAATCCCTATCGTTACAGGTTTGACCATCATCTTATATGATGTAAATATTCATCGGTGTTAGTTGATTAATTAAAATGATCGATTAACCTGTTGGACTACAGGTCAAACTAACTCAGAATTCTATGAATTTTTTTGCTTATGCATCTAAGACAACATTTTTGATTCACAATGTTTGGATTTCAAAAATTCATGTAATATATGTATCCATTGGTTCAAACTGGTCGTTCTTTATACAAGTTACTTAGAGTTATATTAGTGTAACGACCCATAATTTTCGATAATTAAATCTTGTTAATTTAATAAGATTTTGTAATTAAATTTAGAAAGAAACAAAAAATTTATAATAATAATAAATAGTAATTTAATGAAATCAATGTTCTGTAAGTAATTATAATATTGTTGGAAATGATAACTTATAAAAAGTATGGTTAACATTTAGTGGCAACAACTATTATAAGTTACCGATATATTTTAATCCATTAAATTGAATTGGAATCAATTGCAATAAATTTAAATAAAATATTACGTTAATGTTAATTAGGATAATATTTGGGAAATAATGTTATCCATAATAGGACAATTTGTAGAAATAAATTTTTTTATTGGAATTTAAATTTTAATAATTGGATTAATTGAAAATTTAATGAAATTAAATATAAATATTACGTGAATGGAAGTTAAGATGAAATCAGGAAACATTAATGTGCTAAAAGATAAACCAATGTTAATTATACCCTTATTGTAATGAAAGACTTGAATAACAAGGTTTAAAGGTTAATAAATTAATTTTTGAATTTTAATTTATAATTTCTGAATTTAATGAAATTGAAATTAAACACTGAAATTGATAAATTAACCAACTCTAAATTGACATCTAAATTTATTTAAATTAGTGTAAATGATTAAGAAATTTGAAAATGATAAAATTTGTTAATTATTGAATTGAAATTGAAATTTGATTCAATTACTTTATTATTACTTTATTTAATTAATGTCAAAATAGCCATTTTTGCCACTGACTCGGATTTCGACGAAACAAATTTCATCGGATCCGTAACGGTAAATTATTGTAGGATTTCAAGTTTCGTATAGATCGGGCTTTTCATTTGATCGTAGGGACTTGAAATGCCTAGAAATCAAATTTAATTGAAATCAATTTGAAATAATTTGATTTTGCATAACTTCTTCATACGATGGAATTTGGACTTGAAACCTATTCCATTGCGTTTAAAGTATTTAAAAACATATATTTTGATATATAGGTTGACCCAATTTCGTTCGGGAGTTAGAACGGGCTTTTCGGGCCATTTTTCGTTCAACAGTCCAAACCATTCTGATCCGTTCTTTTTATTTTCAACCCTGCCTATATATACCTTGTTATAAACCCTAGCCTATTTTTATTTCTTATTTCTGTACGTGCAATTCAGTTGTCTCTCCTCCTCAATGGCAGACAAACAAATTCTCAATTCCAGATCCAATTGCAAATCAAATTCAAACCCAAAAATCGAACTCCTCAAAGTATATCATATTATACACCGTTGGAAAGATATCGTCGAGTTGACCTACGGCAAGTGTTCAATATTCGTAATAGTTCTCGAACCAATAGCAGATCTCGATCAAAGCTTAAATATCTCGAAACCCTAATTCATTTTGTGTGTTTTTAATTCGAGAATATTTTGGCAAAATTAGGTTGTGGGTATCATAGAGGTCGGTGCATGGAGTCGTTAGGAGGTGGTCATATGGCCTGGAACATTCGGTGGGGCAGGATTTTGGCCGTGGATGATCGAAACGGCGCCGGCGGCTGGTGATGCGTGGGGCGATCGGATGGGTACAGGGAGGTAGAGCGCGGCGTGCGCTGGCGAATGGTGGTGGTTGGAGGCTGTGGTTCATGGCAGAGGGGCGGCGATCATTAGTCAAAGATTGGGTAGAGGTGGCGCGACATGTTTCGTGAACGACTAGTTTCGCGTGTGAAGGAAGAAGCTGGTGACATGGCAAGTATATGAGTGGAAGTTATTTATTATGTTGTAATCTAATTTTGATTTCCAAATGTTCTAAATTCCATAACTTTTATATACAAGGTCGAAATTATGCACGGTTTTCTCCATTAGGATCGTATCAGAATTCTGAATATTATGACGCTAGTTATGGACGAATTCTGAGAATGTTCAAATATTGGGTTTAAATTGGATTTAAATTCAATTTAGATTCCAAAGGTGAGTGTTGTAACTCACTCACAACTTCTAAAATTTCTTATGTGTGTTAAATTAATTTCTTATGTGTTTAGAAATTTATTCATTACTGTTTGGCATATTTTTAATCATCATCCCGGTTAAATTGAATTTATTGAATTAAATTGTTATTAAATTTATTATTGCATATAAACTGCTAGTTAAATTGTTATTTAATTTATCATTGAATATAAACTGTCAGTGAATACCTGTTATTTATTATCTGTTCTACATTGATGTTATTGACTGGATTGGATAATGATTGTGATAAATGGTTGATGTTGATATTGGATGAATGGATGTTGTACATTATATTGTTATAAACTACAAGTTATTATGATTTTATTTCATTCGGGATTGCAGTTTGAAATGATATATAACCGTATTTATAATTTGAATTACGGATTGAAATGATAAATATCTGTATTACTTGACCATAGAATAGAAAATTATATACCGACACTGCGGCATATATATAACAATATTTTGAAATGATTTTGTAAAGGAATATATGGGTTATATAAATATTGATTTTAGATGTTGTATAAATGTTATTTTATTATTGATTTTTAGTTATGTATAAATTTGTTTTGAAATATAAAATGAGTTAAATAATAAAGTTTGATTGCTTTTATATAATATGGTTAAGTATCTGTTCAAATTTTATTGTATGTAGTGTTTATATTGACTTAAATAAAATTAAGGTTGGAGGATAAATATAAAATTGATTTGGATTAAAGTTTTTAAGAATTATACTCGAATAAAATTGATTCGAAATTTAAATAAAATTGAGATTTTAAAGGGTATGATTATTTTTATAACTTGATTTGGTTTAGAGTGATTTAAATGAATATCGAGTTGATTTAAATGAATATATCAAGTTAATTAAATTGAAGGAATATCTAGTTATTTGAAGTTTAAAGGCTTTACTTAAATGATATTTGATTTATTAAGTAAACATTTCAAATCTAAATTATAGTAGTTGAATTTGATAGATAAGGAATTATCAAAGAATTTGTTTTGAAATGGTGGAATATTTAAAGCTTTGATATATATGGAAATTGAAATGGTTTATTTGGGGGTTCAAATCTTTATTTGGAATTGATTTGCGAAATTAAAGAAGTTATTTTATTATATAAAGTAATTTAATATTTAAGCTATTTAAGTGGTGGAAGTTATTTCAAGGTACTATAATTTGAAAGTGTTAGATTCAAGTGTTCTGATTTCGAAATGTAATAACTTTGAAAGGGTTATGGTTTTAGAAAGGATATATTTGAAATAACATGATATCGTATTGATTTGGTTTTTCAAAAGGCAATGATATTTTTGTTTTAAAGGATAAACTATTTTGAAAATGACCGCGGTGTTATAATAACGTTTGTTTGTTAAAAAGACCGGGATCGGAAGTTGTCATACTCTTTGCCAACTCCGAAAACCACTTTAACAACCGTGTATGCGGTGCAGATTCCAGAATGAAGTAGGATGGTGGTAATATTCTATTAAGGTATATACGTGGACCCGACTCCCGTGAGTTGGCGTAAGGTGGTTAAAACAGGAGCGATTCTCAGGCCAAGGAGGTAGCCCCTCTTATCGGACACACTCCTTCGATGTTATACTCTGACTTTTGGATTGATTCGGTGGCCACTTTTGATTTTTGATTTTGAGGGTGTGGCTCGAGGTAGGCGGTAGTAGATGCTATGCATTACCACCAGCCCAGATGCGTAATTGATATATCTACCCTGGCATTTCCTTTTGTGCCATATCATCTACCCTAGCGCGCCTTGTACGAGTTTGATTTGTGTCGTACCTATGGAGTATCCTCTGGTAGCCTCCCGATCAGGAGGTATTACGGTATTATATAGACTATTGACACTATTACGTGTTGAGGGGAATATTGGGTCACTCCTTAACGCTATTTAAAAGTAATTTTATTTTACTATAGCAAAATATTACTACATAGTAAATAGTTTAACGGATCCTTAGGAAATGTGAACCTCGAACATCTCTTAAGTTACTACACTCACGTTGACACTGGATAGGAGATGTCAAATCCCGTAGACATCTATGACGCCGTCCCACTCACATTATTTACCGTTGATTTGACTTATATAAGATCTTCTAGTTCTAACTCGAGTGTTTTGTCTTTTCAATTCGCTCGGGTCAGTCTGAGCATTTCAGAACTCGAAGACTTTATTTCTGGAGGACGAAGACTTCACTACTATTATTTATTATATTATTCCACTAAAGTTCATACTGTTCTGCTGCATTATTTAATACTCTCTGGTATGTGTAATTCTGATATGTGTTGTATAAGTATAATCGATGTGTTGTAAAACAGCTTCATGAACTGTTATTTGATTATTATATTTTGTCATTCCGCTGTGAGATTCTGTTTGCTTTTTTTCCTTTTGCGGTTTTTCTTATTTATCCCAATAACAATCCGCTCTTTTATATGGTTTGAGTCTGACGTGTGTGGTTTATCATCGATTTAAAGCGTACAAAAAGGCGGGATGTTACATCCGGTATCAGAGCTTTGGTTTAGCGATAAACCTTAGCTTTGTGGGGTCTGACTCTTTATTAATAGGGTAGTAATACCCTATGATGAGTCGTTGAGCATATATCTATGAGAGAGCGTATTTTTAGTGTTATAAAAAGTTTTTTATATCGTGTTAATTTGTTCCGTTTTGTATTTATAAATTCTAGTTGGTGCATGGAACGCTATGACATCAATAGGGATTTCTAAACACTTAACAAGACAGACCGACACAATATTTGTTTTAAATATAGGTGAATGAAATTTTTTTGCCTATTATATTTTCTATATGTATAATATTTTTTTTATACATGATATATATTTGGTTGTAATATATTGTAGGTAGTGAAATTTATAAATATTGGTTGGAAATAAGATTCAAATTAAAATAAATAAAATTGGAAATTTTAAAACTTAGTTCCGGGATTTTGAAAAAATGCGCTTTCAAAGGATTTTTGAAATATAATAATATTGTTAATAAGTATTTATATATAAATAATTCAATATAATTTTAAAGAATTGCTTTAAAGAAACTTTGGAAAGAAACAAGTTTTGTACTCCCCTCTCCGTCGCTGGAAAATAATTTCGGCGATGATTGTACGTATCATCAACATTCATTTTTGAGTTTCTAAGTGGGAATGCCATTGTAGTAATTTTACTTCAAATTTATTTTGATAAAAAAATGAAAATTTCAAATTGCATTAAATATAATTGGATATATAAATTGTAAGTGTATACATCTATCTATTATTTTGAAATGATTTGAAATTTAACCCGGTATTTGGTTCTTAAGTTTCTATTAATTAATAGTTTCAATTATTATAGTGAAATAGAATTTAACTAATTAATAATCGGAACCTTTAACTAAATAATAAATTAAATGCTAGGTTATCAATGAAACAACAAGAAAGTTGAAATTTATGATTGTTGAACGTTTAATTTATTAAAAGAAATAAGATGAACCTGTATAATTTCCAATTGCATTCTTAAAAAGCACATATAACTTACCAAAATATGAAAAAAGTTTGAATGTTAATTAGAAAATGTAATGGATATTATACAAGTAATAAACTTGAGGTAATGAAAGTATTAAATGAAATTCTTTTATAAATAAGAAATTGATGTTGTAATTGTTGTGAACTTAAATTATAATTGAAATGTTACTGTAATAAAGGTAATAGTGTAACTACCCGCCATTTATTCCACATAATGACGCATCATTAATAAGAAAGAAAGGGATAGAGAAGAGAAAAGATAGAGAAGAAAGAAAGAAAGAAACAACATCAGAATCTCAAACAGCGGAATGAATAATTATATTAATCACATAGAATATTACATAGTATCATATACCTCAGAGATATACAGCTTATACAATACATACTAGACAGTTATAAACACCTGTCTAGCTATTACAACACAAGATATAACTCAAACAAATCGATTCAGAGAACACACAGCGGAACACTATATCTATCTACAAATGCTGAAGTCTCCTGCTCCATTGCTCCTCTCAAATTTGTCAAAGCTAACCTGAATCACTTGGCTACTCGTAAAAATTTGAGTATCCAAGAGTTTAAGAAAACAGAAGATAAACTCTAGGTTAGACATGGGTCGCATGGGTAACAGGTTGAAGTTGCTTAACTTTTGAAAAATCTTTGAAAGAAAAGGTATCACGTAAGACTCTCCATACATAAACATGGGTAAGTTTTTACCTTACGCTAACCAAAACATTTGATAAGAAATCCAGTGATATTATAATAGGGTCTACGGTTTTCAAGTAAATAAGAAATATCCGAAATTGTTACATTCATTTAATTCCAGCATACTAGCCACAAGGTGGGTAATACAATCAAAACCATAAAGGACACGTAGGAAGAATGGGTTTCCATTAATGGCAGGGCTATTGGGGTACCGCCCGTCACAGTACGGGGCCTAGATCACCGTACTGAGGATTACTCCCAATCCCTACAACACAGGGCCGGAACTATCCCTTACTGGATAGTCCCAAATAAGACAACCTCGCAGTTGACCGCGAACCAACTGCCCACACAGCCAAATAAAAAGAGACTTCTAGACAGGAAAAATCTTGTCCTACTTGAGCGCGACCCACCTAGCCTTGCTGCACCTCCCCTGGTTTAGCCATTCCCAGTTGATGAGGCTTGAGGCTATGATTACCTTTAAGAACACATCTCTTAGAATGGTCATCGTCCACCTGACGATGTTCTGAAAGCATTCAATCCATACAAGTTTGTTCCGGGTTCGAACGAAACACATGGCACTATTTCGTTACACTCATTTTGGAATCACTCTCAAAGTTAACGACCATAACCCTTGCACTCCGAATCTCCATCTCGAAGCTGAAAGTACTATCTCCGTTATACTTGTATTAGAATCACCCTCAGAGTTTTAACGATAAATAGTCCTTACACTTTGAGTCTTCAACTTGATCTTCACTTGAATTCACGACCTATCGTTAATTTGGATTGATGTGGTCTTCGGATATCCAAATCTGGAAACCCGATGCCGGTCTCATCGAAATTCAAAATGCCATCTTTTATGCGACGACCCAACTTTCTTACCACAGAAAATCGCATCATCTTTAAGAAAGAAAGGGATAGAAAAGAGAATAGAAAGAAGAGAAGAAAGAAACAACACATTAGAATCTAACAGCGGAACGAATAAATTATATTAATCACATAAATATTACATAGTTTATAACCATTATCAGAGTTACACAGACATACAACACATACTAGACAGCTATAAACACCTGTCTAGTTATTACAACTCAAATACAACAACTCAGAGAAAACTACACAACGGAATACTATATATATCTACTCGTAGAAGCCTCATGCTCCATTGCTCCTTCATAATTCGTCAAAGCTAACCTGACTTAACCTGAATTCCCTTGGCTACTCGTAAAAATTTGAGTACCCAAGAGTTTATGAAAAACAAAAATAAACTCCGGGTCAGACATGGGTCTGGTGTGAGTAACAGGTTAAAGTTGCTTAACTTTCAAAAACCTTTGAAAAGAAAGGTATCACGTAAGACTTCCCACACATAAACATGGAAAAGTTTTTACCTTACGTTAACCAAAACATTTGATAGGAAATCTGATGATATTATAATAGTGTCTAGGGTTTTCAAATAAATAAGAAATAGCCGAAATTGTTACATCTATTAAATTCCAGCTACTAGCCACAAAAGTGGGTAATATAATCAAAACCATTGGCACTTATTGGATTTTGGATTCCATACAATGGCAGGGCTACTGGGGTACCGCCCGTCACAGTACGTGGCCTAGATCAACGTACCGAGGATCACTCCCGACCCTCTGCAACACAAAGCCGGACCTATTCCTTACTGAATAGTTCCGAACAAGACAACCCCGTGGTTGTAGCTAGCAACCACCTACACAGCCGAATATAAAGGGACTTCTAGACAGGGGTAAATCTTTCTCTCCAGTGGGTGCGACCCACGAAGCCTTGCTACACCTCCCCTGTTTAGCCATTCCCGGTTGATGAGGCTTGAGGCTACGATTACCTTTAAAGGACATATCACTTAGAATGCTCATCGTCCACCTGACGATGTTCTGAAAGCATTCAATCCATACACTAATTTTGGAATCACCCTCAGAGTTAACGACAATAACCCTTGCACTCTAAACCACCATATCGAATCTATAAGTACTATTCCGTCAAACTCATTACGGAATCACCCACAGAGTTATATTGACTTATAGTCCTTAAACCTCGAGTCTTCACAAAGCTCCACTTTGATTCACGACCTAACGTTATTTGGAATCGATGTGGTTTTCGGATATCCAAATATGGAAACCCGATCCTGGTCTCATCGAAAACCAAAGCGTGTCTTTTAGGGTCCAAGTTGTTTTAAAGGTTTAAAACAATTCAATTACAGTATCTATATACACACAAATAGATAACTCACAATCACAATTGATAATTAACATTATCAAATAACAGGTAATCTACATCATCAATATCATAATAGATAATCAATATATCAACATCCAAATTGATAATCTAAGTTATCACCACAATGCAAACCAAGCATTCATATCACACAACCATACTTATCTCATTACTGAGATCACAAAACATCCAAGACAATCAATGACATCCATTCATACATAAGCAATGATTAATTCATCACCATATAATTAATTTAAAATGAATTAAATTAACCATCTCTATCTTAAATTAATTTAAAATGAATTAAATTAATTACCCATCTTTAATTAATTTCAAATAAATTAAATTAATTACTTCACCAATATAAATCTTGCTTACTCTAACATATAATTGATTAAAATCAATTAATCATTCATTATTAATCACTTTAACTAATCACTCTTGATTAATTTCCTTAATTACATTCATGTAATTATCCTTAATTAATTTCACAAATTAATTATTCTCAACTAAACAGAAATTAACCTTTAATTACTTTAATTAATTAATTAATCATAATTAATTATCCTAATCCTTAATTAATTACATTAAATTAATTTCCTTTAATTACCTATCATTGATTAATTAATCTTAATTAATCAAGTTTAATTACATCATTAATTATAATAATTAATGATCTTTAATTATTAATTACCTTAAGCAATTAACTTATAATTATTAATCATCATCATAGATTAATTACATTTAGTAATTATCTAGCTTAATTACTATATTAAACAAATTAATTATTCTTTAATTTATAACTTAATTAATCCCTTGATTAATCTTTAAGTAATTTAAATCCAAATTACTTCATTCTTAAACATCTCCACTTAATTACAACCTGAAATTATTAAACAATTACTTAACTAAGTAATTTCCAAATCATTAATTACATTAAGTAATTTTTTATAAAACCCAAGTGTTTAAAATTAATTAAACTAAATTAATTAAATTAAACAATCTCATTAAATTAAATTTTTTACATTAGGTAATTAATTTCTTAATTACTTTACTAAGTAATTATACTCAAACCATTCATAATTGATTATTATTAAATTAATTAATCCAATTAATTATAAAAATTAACTACATTAATTAATTGTTAAATAATCCTGGTTAATGACCTTCATTAACCATTCTTTAATTATTTCATTAACTTAAATTAATTACAATTTAAATTATCTTTAAACATTCATTAATTAAAGTTAATTATCAAATAAATTAACCTTGATTAAAACTTAATTACATAATTAATAATATTCATTCATCATTAATTAATAATTTAATTAATGATCTTAATTATAAATTGGCTAATCATTAATTAATTATTAATTCCAAATTCAATTAATTAATTAAATTAATTAATAAATCTTAATTACCTTGTTAATTAAATTAATCCTGAAATATTAATCTTAATTTAAATTTTCAAGATGAAACATAACTAATTATGTTTAAAACAATTTAATTCAAAACTAAGTACTTATGAAATTACCTTTAAATTTCAATTTAAATTCAAGTTTAAAGAGAATAATTTTTAAAACTTACCAAAGTTTTAAATAATTTAAAACTTTTTAAATTGCAAATCAAACAAATGCTATGAAAATCTTTAAAGTTAAATTCATTTCAAAACTTTTAATAACTTAAATTTACTTTTAATTTGAAACTTCAATTTTAACCTTCTTTTAAATTTTAAAACTGAAACTCAAATTTAACTTTTGAATTTCCAGATTTTAAATAAACTTCAAAACTACTCATATTTTAAAACCTCATTATTAAAAGTGTTTAAACTAGTTTACCAAACAAATAGTTAAGTAAGTTAAATTTCTGAAAACTTTTTATTCTATTTTAAAAAACTGGGGTTTAAATTTGAATCTGAAATTCAAACTTGCATTTGAATTTACACTTAATCCTTACTTTAAACAAAAACTACAGATTTTAAAAGTTTTAAAACCCATATTTTTAAAAACAAACACAGTTTTACTGTGAAACCTGTAAACTACAGATCAACCCGAGAAAACAAATTCTACTTCGAGTCTAAAGCCTCTCCACTCCGAGTCAAACATGCTGCCGCTTCGGGTAAAGCCCTCATCTTCCCCTGCAACATCCAAACCCCAACATACTTTACCAAAATTTCATCGCCGTGCATATGCACGGCGACCACCACCTCTGCCGATCATCTTAGGTGATCCAAAACTTCCAGAAAACCCATCAATTCCCTAACTACAACATCAGGTCGAACAAAAATCAAAGCATTCAAAATTTAGCTCTGAAACCCCAAATTCACAAACCTGGAAAAAATATTACAGGTTTCTGCTCAAACCTGTCAACGACCATTTCGTCTCTCTCCGATCACCTACAGATCCACCTCTCCGGCTATGAACCCATCCACATACCTACTTCACATTCACCAAGTACCAAGGCACTCGAACCATCCTGCACTTCTCACTGGCTCAATCCTCAAACCCAATTCAAAACTAGGGTTCATACTGAAAAATCAAAACTGCAATCATCCTAATCAAATATATCCACATCTCTGATTTTTCCAAGGATCTATGATCCTTACTCTATAACCCAGAAGGATTCTAAATTTTCTCAAAACACAGATTGCAAGAATTAGCTCAAATTCATATTTTTGTTCAATAACAAACTGTTACTGAAACAAACACCTAGAAATAATAATACTTGATTTAAAAATCAAGTTTCAATAAATGTTTTTAGTTTATGAACCTGGATTCCAATATTAATATGTTTGGATTAGATCAAGATTAACATATAATGTTATTACCTGTTTTTACAGAGATATCACCCTGTATTTTAACTCCTCTAAAAATGTTTAAACCTTAACTTAAGAAAATAAAAACATATTACTTTATAAATTTGAATTCTAATCTATGACAAACAAACTTCTTTTAATTATTCTAGAACCCAGTTACTATCTTAAATCAGATCAATTGTAGGAATTCTTTTAAATAGGATGTGAATCTGAGTATAAACTGTAGAACATAATCAACATGCATATACAATTATAATCACAACAGACTTTTCATAAGCACACAACATATTTTATCACAAACACTTATCAAGCAACCTAAATATAGTTTAAGATTTAGATGTTACTCACCTTTTATTGAATGCAGACCCCTGTTGTTCTTTATGAATTTTGCAGAAACAAGAATATGCAGGCTTGCTTCCTCTGTTGAAATCTAAATGCTCATTATCCATACTCTAATTACTTGCATGCAGATGTAGATGCAGTTGCTAGCTCCTCAAATACATGCAGATGTGTTTGACAATACTTCAAACTGAGGTTGGTCAGAAACAAAATGCAGGCATGATCATTCCAGGTTTTAAAACAGAGTGTAGAAAACATGCAGGCTCTTCTTTGATTTTGAGAAAGTGGGATATGCAAGTTTGCTTACAGATTTTTATATGTAGGGTTTGACTTTGAAAAGGAGGAATATGCAGATTTGCTTGAAGAGGTGAATCAATGTAGATTTGAACAGGGTTTTGAGTATGCATATTTTTGAAGAGTGTTACTGATTTTATAAAATTTTGAAGATGAGATTGATTTTAGAAGTTTGAAGATTTTCTTTTGTTAAGGAAAAATGAAATGCAATATGAATGAAGATGCAAACTAAACTAATGTAGATGTATTTCAGATTTAATGAAATAAAAGAAAAATTAAAACCAAAATTTAACACTTGTCAAATTATGATGCTAATTTTTAAACACATGTTACATGAATGAAACACTTGTCTCTTTAAAACAATTAGTACTAATTACAATTTAATGTATGTGTTAGCTTAGTTTAAGTTGTTAGTTTATATTTGAACATGTGTATAAATTTATAAAAGAAATAAAAACAAATTATGTTTATAAATGAACTTATACATATTAAAAATTAAAACAAAATAAGATTTTATACTTTGGAATTTAAATTCAAACTAAATTCAAAATCAAATATTTTCAAATCAAGTTATGAATATAAATTCAATTTGAAATAACAACTTGCAAACTTTATTCAAAATTTATTTAGAAAGATAATACATAGTTGATATTGTTTTATAAAAATCATTTTAAAAGAAATTATATTTTTATTAATAAAATATCCATTTTGTTAAGCCATGAAACCATTTTGTTTGAATTTATTCTAAATTTAAAATTCAAGCCAATTTAATTAAAACATTTAATATTTTCTTATAAATTTTAAAATCATATATTTATTTATGAAATAGTTTAAAAATTCAATACTAATTAAAAATCAAAATTTTCCCAAATTAAAATGTCTATATTAGAATTTTAAAACACGATTTAATTATTAAATTAAACCAAAATCATTTATTTAATTTTGAAAAGCTTTGAATATTAAATAAATTTTTTTTCGAAATTATTAAAACTAGAAAATATGCTTTACTTATTAAAATTAAAACAAAACCAATCTATTTAAAATATAAACCAATTATTTATATTGTAAATAGAAATCAATTTATATCATTTAAAAGATAAAAAAACCAATTTAAATATTTATTGAAGAAGATTGTTAAATCTATTTGAATAATTATTAACAGATTATTAATATCAATTTAATTTTAACTACAAATTATTAAATTGATATTGTTAAAAATTTCGGGATATTACAATCCTTCCTCCTTAAAAGAATTTCGTCCTCGAAATTTAAAACAAAAGTAATTTAATAGTCTCATTAAATTTTAATTTTAAAACACAAGCATATATCAAACATATGCTAAAAACCAAAAACAACCAATCAAACAAATCTAATTATCCAGACAAATTCTGGATAAAATTTTATCGAGTTTCCCCAGGTGTATATATACCGGGTTACTCGCTCTAGAGAATCCAAACAATCAATACTATGAAGCTACAAAGCTCCTATACAGCTATATCTATAACACTATACAAGGTATCAGGCTACAAACGAGTCTGAATCAACAACCAAAACTCCAGAACTGCTGGTTCCACAATCAGAGATAGATCATACACGTACTCCCTCAGAGATATGTGAAACTCAACGAATCCCAGTTATCCAAACTGGCAATTCAATCCTATAGATCAATCACTCATTCTCCAAGATCGCAGAAAAGATCCAAAACACTTCAGAGCTAGCTTCTGAAACTTATCCAAAATTATAGCTCACATTTGATCGGAGAAAACTTATCCAAAATTAAATCTCCGACTTCAGAGTCCAAATCCCTCCGACTCTTATCCACAAAACTCTTCGGACAATCCTGAGCTGTACACAACCTTACTGATCAGCTCATCCTTCGCTGATGCTTCTAGAAACAAACTAGACCAAACAACACAACAAAATGATCTCCTCAAGATCAACCGAAATCAAGATCTCAAACTCAACTTCTCAACGTCAGAAGACAAAAACTCACTTCTCCTGTCCGGGAAAAAGAAAAGCAGATACACTTCCAAACTACTTCCGCTGCTCAACTCTGATCTGAAGTAGAAGAAAATGCTGAAGAAGAACACAAGCACAACTCAACAACACACCCTAGAGATATGGTTCAACAAATCCATAAGAAAATCAGAAATTTTTCCAACACTCTGAGCTGCTACACCAACTCAACTCTTGGAACCATTCTTCTACAAGGCTGAACCACCGGTACCACTCCTGGAATTCGAGCCGATAAGGAAACTCAACTTCCAGATGCGAACAAAACTATGACTTCTCTGAGGACATCAGAAAACTCAGATAACCCAAGAAAATACTCAAACAATCGCAAGTCACTTTTGCGAACCACCCAAACCAAATCGAAGGAATACTGTTCTCCCTAAACCAAACAGAACAGCTTACACTTAACTAGCCAACCCATCGAAGAAACGGGTCCACATAACTGCTTCTGAACTCCACTTTAGAAAAACTGCTAAGCCAGAAGATCTCTTGCCAACACCGAGAACACTCCAAGCTGCACTACTGCCACAGATGCCAAAGAATTCCAAAACAAAGCTCTCCGAAAAACTCGGACCTCAAAGCAAACAGAAACACCAACTGAACACAGCCACAACACCTAAGCAGACTCACCTCCTTAACTTGTTCCAAAGAAAACATCTTCGGGAACATCCATAGTCACTGCATCTCATCACGCAGCTACTACTTCCTGAGGTATCAAAAATACCATCACTCGCTTCTGCCCAACCGACAGATCCAAACTCTACTCATCCAACTTCAGAAATGAACTCCGAACCTTAACAGGTTTCCTTTAGAGATAAATGAAGTCCTTCATCACTATAGAACTCACTCGAGATGGTATTAGGTCTACAGTCTCGACAAAACACTTCCAACCTCAAACATTCAAACTCCAACCAATGGTAGTCGTGTTACACACACTACTACCCCATCTACCTTTATAACTTATATTGGAAAACCTGAACAGGTAACCAAACAGATAGATATAAATATATATATATATATATATATATATATATATATTATATAAAAATTACAAATACGCTCTCTCAAGAAATACATCACTACAGAGCCTAGGTATTCACTCAACCTAATGCTCTGATACCAAGTGCGACGACCCGACTTTCTAACCATAGAAAATCGCATCATCTTTAAGAAAGAAAGGGATAGAAAAGAGAATAGAAAGAAGAGAAGAAAGAAACAACACATTAGAATCTAACAGCAGAACGAATAAATTATATTAATCATATAAATATTACATAGTTTATAACCATTATCAGAGTTACACAGACATACAACACATACTGGACAGTTATAAACACCTGTCTAGTTATTACAACTCAATACAACTCAAATACAACAACTCAGAGAAAACTACACAGCGGAATACTATATATATCTACTCGTAGAAGCCTCCTTCTCCATTGCTCCTTCACAATTCGTCAAAGCTAACCTGACTTAACCTGAATTCCCTTGGCTACTCGTAAAAATTTGAGCACCCAAGAGTTTATGAAAAACAAAAATAAACTCCGGGTCAGACATGGGTCTGGTGTGAGTAACAGGTTAAAGTTGCTTAACTTTCAAAAACTTTTGAAAAGAAAGGTATCACGTAAGACTTCCCACACATAAACATGGAAAAGTTTTTACCTTACGTTAACCAAAACATTTGATAGGAAATCCGATGATATTATAATAGTGTCTAGGGTTTTCAAATAAATAAGAAATAGCCGAAATTGTTACATCTATTAAATTCCAGCTACTAGCCACAAAAGTGGGTAATACAATCAAAACCGTTGGCACTTATTGGATTTTGGATTCCATACAATGGTAGGGCTACTGGGGTACCATCCGTCACAGTACGTGGCCTAGATCAACGTACCGAGGATCACTCCCGACCCCCTGCAACACAAAGTCGGACCTATTCCTTACTGAATAGTTCCAAACAAGACAACCCCGTGGTTGTAGCTAGCAACCACCCACACAGCCGGATATAAAGGGACTTCTAGACAGGGGTAAATCTTGCTCTCCAGTGGGTGCGACCCACAAAGCCTTGCTGCACCTCCCCTGTTTTGGCCATTCCCGGTTGATGAGGCTTGAGGCTACGATTACCTTTAAAGGACATATCACTTAGAATGCTCATCGTCCACCTGACGATGTTCTGAAAGCATTCAATCCATACAAGTTCGTTCCGGGTTCGAACGACACCGAAGGCATTATCTCGTTACACTCATTTTGGAATCACCCTCAGAGTTAACGACAATAACCCTTGCACTCTAAACCACCATCTCGAATCTATAAGTACTATTCTGTCAAACTCATTACGGAATCACCCACAGAGTTATATTGACTTATAGTCCTTACACCTCGAGTCTTCACAAAGCGCCACTTTGATTCACGACCTAACGTTATTTGGAATCGATGTGGTTTTCGGATATCCAAATATGGAAACCCGATCCCGGTCTCATCGAAAACCAAAGCGTGTCTTTTAGGGTCCAAGTTGTTTTAAAGGTTTAAAACAATTCAATTACAGTATCTATATGCACACAGATAGATAACTCACAATCACAATTGATAATTAACATTATCAAATAACAGGTAATCTACATCATCAATATCATAATAGATAATCCATATATCAACATCCAAATTGATAATCTAAGTTATCACCACAATGCAAACCAAGCATTCATATTACACAACCATACTTATCTCATTACCGAGATCACAAAATATCCAAGACAATCAATGACATCCATTCATACATATGCAATGATTTATTCATCACCATATAATTAATTTAAAATGAATTAAATTAACCATCTCTATCTTAAATTAATTTAAAATGAATCAAATTAATTACCCATCTTGAATTAATTTAAAATAAATTAAATTAATTACTTCACCAATATAAATCTTGCTTACTCTAACATTTAATTGATTAAAATCAATTAATCATTCATTATTAATCACTTTAACTAATCTCTCTTGATTAATCATCCTTAATTACATTCATGTAATTATCCTTAATTAATTTCACATATTAATTATTCTCAACTAAACAGAAATTAACCTTTAATTACTTTAATTAATTAATTAATCATAATTAACTATCCTAATCCTTAATTAATTACATTAATTAATTTCCTTTAATTACCTATCATTGATTAATTAATCATAATTAATCAACTTTACTTACATCATTAATTATAATAATTAATGATCTTTAATTATTGATTACCTTAAGTAATTAACTTATAATTATTAATCATCATCATAGATTAGTTACATTTAGTAATTATCTAGCTTAATTACTATATTAAACAAATTAATTATTCTTTAATTTATTACTTAATTAATCCCTTGATTAATCTTTAAGTAATTTAAATCCAAATTACTTCATTCTTAAACATCTCCACTTAATTACAACCTGAAATTATTAAACAATTACTTAACTAAGTAATTTCCAAATCATTAATTACATAAAGTAATTATTTATAAAACCCAAGTGTTTAAAATTAATTAAACTATATTAATTAAATTAAACAATCTCATTAAATTAAATTAATTACATTAGGTAATTAATTTCTTAATTACTTTACTAAGTAATTATACTCAAACCATTCATAATTGATCATTATTAAATTAATTAATCTAATTAATTATAAAAATTAACTACATTAATTAATTGTTAAATAATCCTGGTTAATGACCTTCATTAACCATTCTTTAATTATTTCATTAACTTAATTAATTACAATTTAAATTATCTTTAAACATTCATTAATTAAAGTTAATTATCAAATAAATTAACCTTGATTAAAACTTAATTACATAATTAATAATATTCGTTCATCATTAATTAATAATTTAATTAATGATCTTAATTATAAATTGATTAATCATTAATCAATTATAAATTCCAAATTCAATTAATTAATTAAATTAATTAATAAATCTTAATTACCTTGTTAATTAAATTAATCCTGAAATATTAATCTTAATTTAAATTTTCAAGATGAAACATAATTAATTATATTTAAAACAATTTAATTCAAAACAAAGTACTTATGAAATTACCTTTAAATTTCAATTTAAATTCAAGTTTAAATAGAATAATTTTTAAAACTTATCAAAGTTTTAAATAATTTAAAACTTTTTAAATTGCAAATCAAACAAATGCTATGAAAATATTTAAAGTTAAATTCATTTCAAAACTTTTAATAACTTAAATTTACTTTTAATTTAAAACTTCAATTTAAACCATCTTTTAAAATTTAAAACTGAAACTCAAATTTAACTTTTGAATTTCTAGATTTTAAATAAACTTCAAAACTACTCATATTTTAAAACCTCCTTATTAAAATTGTTTAAACTATTTTACTAAACAAATAGTTAATTAAGTTAAATTTCTGAAAACTTTTTATTCTATTTTAAAAACTGCGATTTAAATTTGAATCTGAAATTCAAACTTGCATTTGAATTTACACTTAATCCTTACTTTAAACAAAAACTACAGATTTTAAAAGTTTTAAAACCCATATTTTTAAAAACAAACACAGTTTTACTGTGAAACCTATAAACTACAGATCAACCCGAGAAAACAAATTCTACTTTGAGTCTAAAGCCTCTCCACTCCGAGTCAAACATGCTGCTGCTTCGGGTAAAGCCCTCACCTTCCCCTGCAACATCTAAACCCCAACATACTTTACCAAAATTTCATCGCCGTGCATATGCACGGCGACCACCACCACTGCCGATCATCTTAGGTGATCCAAAACTTCCAGAAAACCCATCAATACGCTAACTACAACACCAGGTCGAACAAAAATCAAAGCATTCAAAATTTAGCTCTGAAACACCAAATTCAAAAACCTGGAAAAAATATTACAGGTTTCTGCTCAAACCTGTCAACGGCCATTCCGTCTCTCCCCGATCACCTGCAGATCCACCTCTCCGGCCATGAACCCATCCACATACCTACTTCACATTCACCAAGTACCAAGGCACTCGAACCATCCTACACTTCTCACTGGCTCAATCCTCAAACCCAATTCAAAACTAGGGTTCATACTGAAAAATCAAAACTGCAATCATCCTAATCAAATATATCCACATCTTTGATTTTTCCAAGGATCTATGATCCTTACTCTATAACCCAGAAGGATTCTAAATTTTCTCAAAACACAGATTGCAAGAATTAGCTCAAATTCATATTTTTGTTCAATAACAAACTATTACTGAAACAAACACCTAGAAATATTAATACTTGATTTAAAAATCAAGTTTCAATAAATGTTTTTAGTTTATGAACCTGGATTCCAATATTAATATGTTTGGATTAGATCAAGTTTAACATATAATGTTATTGCCTATTTTTACAAAGATATCACCCTGTATTTTAACTCCTCTAAAAATTTTTAAACCTTAACTTAAGAAAATAAAAACATATTACTTTATAAATTTGAATTCTAATCTATGATAAACAAACTTCTTTTAATTATTCTAGAACCCAGTTACTATCTTAAATCAAATCAATTGTAGGAATTCTTTTAAATAGGATGTGAATCTGAGTATACCCTACAGAACATAATCAACATGCATATACAATTATAATCACAACAGACTTTTCATAAGCACACAACATATTTTATCACAAACACTTATCAAGCAACCTAAATATAGTTTAAGATTTAGATGTTACTCACCTTTTATTGAATGCAGACCCCAGTTGTTCTTTATGAATTTTACAAAAACAAGAATATGCAGGCTTGCTTCCTCTGTTGAAATCTAAATGCTCATGATCCATACTCTAATTACTTGCATGCAGATGTAGATGCAGTTGCTAACTCCTCAAATACACGTAGATGTGTTTGACAATACTTCAAACTGAGGTTGTGCAGAAACAAAATGCAAGCATGATCATTCCAGGTTTTAAAACAGAGTGCAGAAAACATGCAGGCTCTTCTTTGATTTTGAGAAAGTGGGATATGCAAGTTTGCTTACAGATTTTTATATGCAGGGTTTGACTTTGAAAAGGAGCAATATGCAGATTTGCTTGAAGAGGTGAATCAATGCAGATTTGAATAGGGTTTTGAATATGCATATTTTTGAAGAGTGTTACTGATTTTATAAAATTTTGAAGATGAGATTGATTTTAGAAGTTTGAAGATTTTCTTTTTTTAAGGAAAAATGAAATGCAATATGAATGAAGATGCAAACTAAACTAATTTAGATGTATTTCAGATTTAATGAAATAAAAGAAAAATTAAAACCAAAATATAACACTTGTCAAATTGTGATGCTAATTTTTAAACACATGTTACATGAATGAAACACTTGTCTCTTTAAAACAATTAGTACTAAATACAATTTAATGTACGTGTTAGCTTAGTTTAAGCTGTTAGTTTATATTTGAACATGTGTATAAATTTATAAAAGAAATAAAAACAAATTATGTTTATAAATGAACTTATACATATTAAAAATTAAAACAAATTAAGATTTTATACTTTGGAATTTAAATTCAAACTAAATTCAAAATCAAATATTTTCAAATCAAGTTATGAATATAAATTCAATTTGAAATAACAACTTGCAAACTTTATTCAAAATTTATTTAGAAAGATAATACATAGTTGATATTGTTTTATAAAAATCATTTTAAATGAAATTATACTTTTATTAATAAAATATCCATTTTATTAAGCCATGAAACCATTTTGTTTGAATTTATTCTAAATTTAAAATTCAAGCCAATTTAATTAAAACATTTAATACTTTCTTATAAATTTTAAAATCATATATTTATTTATGAAATAGTTTTAAAAACTCAATACTAATTAAAAATCAAAATTTTCCCAAATTAAAATGCCTATATTAGAATTTTGAAACATGATTTAATTATCAAATTAAACCAAAATCATTTATTTAATTTTGATAAGCTTTGAATATTAAATAAAACAAATTTTCGAAATTATTAAAACTAGAAAATATGCTTTACTTATTAAAATTAAAACAAAACCAATCTATTTAAAATATAAACCAATTATTTATATTGTAAATAGAAATCAATTTATATCATTTAAAAGATAAAAAACCAATTTAAATATTTATTGAAGAAGATTATTAAATCTTTTTGAATAATTATTAACAGATTATCAATATCAATTTAATTTTAACTACAAATTATTAAATTGATATTGTTAAAAATTCCGGGATATTACGATACTTCCCCCTTAAAAGAATTTCGTCCTCGAAATTTAAAACAAAAGTAATTTAATAATCTCATTAAATTTTAATTTTGAAAACACAAGCATATATCAAACTATGCTAAAAACCAAGAACAACCAATCAAACAAATCTAATTATCCAGACAAATTTTGGATAAAATTTTATCGAGTTTCCCCAGGTGTGTGTGTGTGTGTGTGTGTGTGTGTGTGTGTGTGTGTGTATATATATATATATATATACCGGGTTACTCGCTCTAGAGAATCCAAACAATCAATACTATGAAGCTACAAAGCTCCTATACAACTATATCTATAACACTAGACAAGGTATCAGACTACAAACGAGTCTGACTCAACAACCAAAACTCCAGAACTGCTGGTTCCACAATCAGAGATAGATCATACACGTACTCCCTCAGAGATACTTGAAACTCAACGAATCCCAGTTATCCAAACTGGCAATTCAATCCTATAGATCAATCACTCATTCTCGAAGATCGCAGAAAAGATCCAAAACACTTCAGAGCTAGCTTCTCAAACTTATCCAAACTTATAGCTCACATTTAATCGGAGAAAACTTATCCAAAATTAAATCTCCGACTTCAGAGTCCAGCTCCCTCCGACTCTTATCCACAAAACTCTTCGGACAATCCTGAGTTGTACACAACCTTACTGATCAGCTCATCCTTCGCTGATGCTTCTAGAAACAAACTAAACCAAACAACACAACAAAATGATCTCCTCAAGATCAACCAAAATCAAGATCTCAAACTCAACTTCTTAACGTCAGAAGACAACAACTCACTTCTCCTGTCCGGGAAAAAGAAAAGCAGATACACTTCCAAACTACTTCCGCTGCTCAACTCTGATCTGAAGTAGAAGAAAATGCTGAAGAAGAATACAAGCACAACTCAACAACACACCCCAGAGATATGGTTCAACAAATCCATAAGAAACTCAGAAATTTTTCCAAAACTCTGAGCTGCTACACCAACTCAACTCTTGGAACCATTCTTCTACAAGGCTGAACCACCGGTACCACTCCTGGAATTCCAGCCGATAAGGAAACTCAACTTCCAGATGCGAACAAAACTCTGACTTCTCTGAAGACATCAGAAAACTTAGATAACCCAAGAAAATACTCAAACAATCGCAAGTCACTTTTGCGAACCACCCAAACCAAATCCAAGGAATACCGTTCTCCCTAAACCAAACAGAACAGCTTACACTTAACTCTAATTAATCCATCCATACAAAAGCAATGATCTATACCATTTCTAATTAATTTAAAGTGATTTAAATTAATTACTTCATCTGTAGTTAATCTAAAATAAATTAAATTCATTCTATAAATCTTGCTTGCATAACCATTAATTAATTTCAAATCAATCAATTAATCATTCTCTAATTATCCACCTTAATTAATCATCCTTGATTAATTATCCTTTAATTACATTCAAGTAATTATCCTTTAATTACTTTCACAAATTAATTATTCTTAACCATTTACTATAATTAACCTTAATTACTTCATTTATTAATTAACTATAATTAATTACATTATCCTTAATC
Source organism: Allium cepa (assembly GCA_030765085.1). Classification (NCBI taxonomy): domain Eukaryota; kingdom Viridiplantae; phylum Streptophyta; class Magnoliopsida; order Asparagales; family Amaryllidaceae; genus Allium; species Allium cepa. The sequence continues at coordinate 552,703,419 of CM060942.1, forward strand.
AATTACACTAATCAATTACTCTTTATCACTTATTGTTGATTAATTAATCTTAATTAATCAACCCTTAATTACATCATTAATTAATGATCCCTAATTACTCCTTTAATTAATTACTCTATTTAAATTAATTACATTAAGTAATTAATCTTTAATTAAATCACATTCATTAATCACTCTTGATTAATCTCATCCAGTAATTAACTACATTTAATTATTTCATTAAATAAATTACTCCTTAATTAATTATTTTTAATAATTAATCTTTAATTAATTATATTTATTTATCACCCTTGATTAATCTCATTTGTAATTAATTACCCTTAGTTAATTACATCACTTAACTATCTTCAAAAGACTTTATTAATCAATTCTTTAATTAGTTACACTAAGTAATTAATTATTAATTACTTTCACTAAGTAATTATCCTTCATATTAATTACATAAGTAATTAACCCCAAATCTCTTCTATACTTCAATTAATTACATCCAGTAATTACTCATCTGAATTACTTCAGTAAGTAATTACACTTTATTAATTACATTAAGTAATTACTTATCAAATCCTCTAATGATTAAATTAATTAAACTTAATTAATTTACTTAAAATAATCACATTAACTCAATTAATTACATTGAGTAATTAATTCCTTTAGTTTCTTCCATTAAGTAATTATACCTACCCCATTTCCATAAATGAATATCCTTAATTAATTAATCAAATTAATTATTAAAATTAATCATATTAATTAATTGTTTAATAATCTCAAGTTAATGACCTTCATTAACTATTAACAATTCTTCAATTACTCCTCTAAAGTAATTAAACTTAGATTAATCATTATTAATTATAATTTAATAAATCTTAATTACCAATTAATTAATCTTTAATTGTTTAATTAATTAAGTGCTTAACTGTAATTTAATTAATCCTTAATTAATTAGTTAATTAATTCCTAATCATTAATTAAAAATATAATTTTATCTAATTAATGATCCTTAATTACAAATTAATTATTCCTTAATTAGTAAACTTAACCCTTAATTGCTTAATTAATTAACTCTTTAATTAATTTACTAACAATCCATAATTACCATTAATTATTACAAAATCATTAATTAATTAAATATATTAATCATTAATCATTGAAATCCAAATGGTCTTTAGGATAATTCATTCTCTTATTAATGACTTTAATTATCATTAACATGTGCATATTAAACATTTCACTTTTAAATTTACTTATAATTTCAAATTTCAAATATAAAATTATTAACGAATTTAAACTTCAACCAGATTTAAATCAATTTTATAACCCTCCTAAAATCAAATGTTAAGGGTTCTTTTATAAAGAATTTATATAAATAAGTTTTAAACATTTTATTGAAAAACTATTTCATTTCAAAACATACTTTAAACATTTAAACTTGTTTAAACAATTTAAAATTTTAAACTTTATTTATTTTAAAACTAGGATTCAAAAGATAATTTGAATTCATACCTTAAAATTTGATTTTAAGCTTTGTTTAAAATCTTGCTTTCAATTTAAAAATTCTTTTTTAAAATTTTAAAACAGACAGGTTTGAACAACCTGTAACACAAACACTGACCCGAGCTCCCTCTAATTACTTCGAGTCCAACCTAATCAGACTTCGATCACAACCAACAAATGACTCGAGAATTCCTCGAGACTACTCCCTTGCTCAAACCAACATCACCATAGAATAAAGGAAGTGCACCGTGCACATGCACGGCGGCGTCGTCCAACTCCAGCCATCTCCGATCATCTTCACACATCGGCAATCGTCCTTACACCCTCTCGCGATCATCAGATCATCATCCCAAACTCGAAATCGAATTCGAGTGTTCAAAACCAAACCTGGAACAAAGCCTGAAACCGCGTTATCAAAACCTGAAACCGCCTCGTCCTTGCGTCTCCGACCACCGGAGTGCCTATACTTTCGGTCACTCATTCGCCATCAACTAAGCTTCCATCTCACCGAGTTCTGATGAACTCGATCAACCAGCGAAGACGTGATGATCAAAATACTCAATCTAGTTAAAACTAGGGTTGCAAACTGAAATCAACCACCGCTACCTTCACAATGATCTGATCCTCTTCCTGATAATTTTCCTTCCATCTCTGATAATCCTACTACCACCAGAAGAAAACCCAAACTCCCAGATCCTCGAAATCACCAGAATTTCCCCAAAACATCATTTCTGTTCAAACCAGAACTGCACATTCCTCCTCAAACTAAAAATTATGATTTTAGTTTTAAAAATCATGTTTTCGAATGATGTTTCAGATCATAAGCCTGAAACATCAAATTATGATGTTTCAATTTTCACTATTTCAAAGTTTGATCAGTTGTTTATGATTTCCAGTGACATTTCAATATTGTTTTAACTTAAGTATAATTTTAAACTAATATTTGTGATGAAAAAAATAAGTTTGATTTGAATATTAAGTTTAAAAAGAGACTAAATCAAGAGATTTTGAATTTTAAATCAAAATAAGAACCTGGAAACTATGAACAGAGAGGATTACAGATATTCACAAGCATACATACATCATACATCTAGAAATTCAACAATATACATATACAAATATACTTATTTCAGATATTAATCATGAAACCAGATTTATATACTTAATCTTGTTAAAAGTGATGTTACTCACCTGATTAAAGAAGATGAACAGAGCACCAAATTTTGAAACAGCTTTTGACTGAGAAAACTTGAATTGTTGTAGTTTGCTTGAGTTAAAAACTTAAATTGCTTCTTGTTTTAAACTTGAGTTGCTTGTCTCAGATTGCATGCAGGCTTGTTCATCTTAGGTTTGAATTAAGAAACATGCTCTAGATTTTTAAATTTAATTACAGGTTACTGATTTGAAACTTGAAAATGGTTTGCATGTTTGAATTTATTTCTGGTTTTTAGGAAGTGTTCTACAGATTTTGATTTTGAGAAATTGTTTCAGCTGAAGTTTGATTTCAGATTTGTTCTTAGCTTTTGAAAAAGAAGATGATAGAAAAATAATGAAGGGAAGAGAACAAATAGTTATATATAGGCTGAAATGATTTATAAATAAAAATAAAAGAAAAATTAGATTTGAAAATGCTACTTGTTTAGATATTTAACATTTGTCAATTGTATATACTTATCAATTAACACATGTTATATGAAGCCTTAAGATAATAACACTTGCTTTTTAAGTAATTAGTTTTTATTTTTAAATGTTAATTAACGTTAATATTAGTATATACTTAATTAATTAGTTTATAAGTACTTATTTATACATACATAATTTTAAAGAAATAAAACCAATTACATTTACAAATATTTTTAAAATCCAAAACATTTTAAAATATTTATCTTTTGACTTTCAAAACTTTAAATTCAAATTCAAATCAAATTCTAAAATCCAATTTTAAAATCAAGTTTTAATATACATATATAACTACACAAATTCAATTTGAAATAACAATTCTATTTTTATTGAAATATATTTGTAAAAACAATACATTATTAATATTGTTTGAAAATAACACATTTATCAATTTGAAATTATTTATAAAAGAAATTATCTCTTTGTTATAAATTACTTATTTTCTTATATGTATTAATGTTTCATTTGTAAAATTGTATTTTTAACTTATATATATTTATCAAGATATATCTAAAAAGAAAATAAAACAAACCTTTTTGTTAATTAGTTTAAATTTAAACTTAAGCTAAAATAAATTTAAACAATTAAACATTTTCCTTAATTATTTAAAACCATATAGTTATTTTTTAAATAGCTTTGAAAAGCTTTATATTAAATAAATCACTATTTCCCAATTACTAAAAATATTAGAATTAGAAAATAAGCTTTATTTTTTAAATTTAAAACAAAGCTTACCTATCTACAATATATACAAATATATTTACGTTATAAATAGAAAACATTTTATTAGCTTTAAAAGGTAAAATTCATAAATTAAATATTTATTAAAGGATGATTATTAAATCAATTCCAATCTTATTAAAAATGATTATCAAATCAAATTATTTTTTAATACGGATTATTAAATTGATATTGCCCAAAATTCCGGGTCATCACATTCCTCCCCCTTAAAAGAATTTTATCCTTGAAATTTAAAAGCAAAGGTAATTTAATAATCTCATTAAAGATTTTAATTTTAAGCCACAAGCATATATTATAAACCTTATGCTAATGACGCAGCGGATAATAACGAAACGATATAGATCGATGAAAGTAGCAAACGGTGGATTGAAGATACTGAAATGCCCAAATTCGTTGCATAAAGATACCAAATTCTAGCTATCTTCGGCACGTTGATCGCGCACGATGCCGTGAAAGAAGATCTACAATTCTTCAAACGTTGATCAAGCGCACTTGATACCGTGAATTGGCTTCAACAATCATTGAATCGAGCGCACTCGATTAACCGAAAGTGGAGATAGGAGATCACACTCAACTACCAATTTAGATGAAAGCACACAGCAATCAAACAAAGTTTTTATTCAAAATCAACCACCTCAAAATGTACAACACACTCCCTATTTATAGCATTTCGCAACCGGTGCCTTAAGTCGTTCACGATTTACGACTCATCATAAGTCGGTAGTGACTTAACACACTCTAGTGACTTACGACATAAGTCGGCAGCGACTTAACCCCCCCTAGCGACTTAACAAACCAAATACAACTCAGCACAACCCAAATGACCTGACTTATGACTTAACTAAGGTCGTTAGCGACCCAACATATTACAACACACACTGTACAATATAGCGACTCAAGACACAACGACTTAAAATGTCACGACTTAACTCTTCGGCGACTTATCCTGGGTCGGTAGGTCGTGTGAACGACCTAAAGAAGCGGCAACAGGAATTCTTCGGGTGACTTATGGGTTAGGTCATTCAACATAGGTCGTAGCTCGTCCCTACCTTCGGAGCGACTTAAGTCTCCAATATAGCAACAATACGGTAGACCGTTAAGTCGTTGGTTGTTAACTCGTGCCTCCCCTTTGTTATCTCCCGTAGCTATAGGTCGTAACGACCTAAAGATACCGAGCGACTTATGACTTCGTTAGGTCGTGGCTCTTTTAGGTCGTAACTCGCAACTTTGTTAAGTCGTGTACTAAGTGTAACTCCCATCTCTTGTTCTCGGTTAGGTCGTAGGCCTTTTAGGTCGTGACTCATGAGCTTTTTAGGTCGTGTACTCAGCGCAACTTCCCCCTCTGGTCTCCAGTTAGGTTGGGAACGACCTAAACTTTCCTCCTTAGGTCGTGGACATCCTAGGCTTTCTCCTTCTGGGTTCTAGTTATGTCGAAAATGACTCAAATCTTCCTCCTTAGGTCGTGGGCGACCTAAGTCTTCACCTTGCTTAGGTCGTGAACGACTTATGCCTTGGAAAATGATAGCTTGCAATTCTTCGACCCTGGTCTGAGCTGCATCATCCTTCCCTGGTTGACAGAAATTCGACCTCGAATTTTTTTCATCTTCTTCCACAACAAGTTCAGCTCCATGGTACGGATTTAAATATTTGACGTTGAATACATCAGAAGTATGAACATCTTCTGGTAACTTCAATTGATACTCATTCTCATTGATTTTCTTTAGAATTTCAACTGGACCAATTTTCCGCGCCTTCAATTTATTATACGTTCCCATCGGAAAACGATCTTTTGTCAACACCGCGTAAACCAAATCACCTTTGTTAAATTCAACACTTCGTCGCTTCAAATCTGCAGTTCGCTTATACTTCTCATTTGTCTTCTCCAATCGTTCCTGAACGATTTTATGACACTCCTTCAAAGCATCAACAAAATCAGTAGCTCGTTTAACGGTCCCCTTTGGTTGCGGCACTACCGTTAAATCCAACGGTCCCCTTGGCAAACTTGAATATACAATCTGAAATGGACTGTAACCTGTGCTTCTATTAACCGCATGATTATGTGCAAACTCTGCTTGGCATAACTTCAAATCCCAACTTTTCAGATTATCCTTCACAAGACACCGTAGTAAATTTCCCAATGATCTGTTCACAACCTCCGTCTGCCCATCTGTTTGCGGATGGTAAGCGCTACTAAAATTCAGCTTCGTTCCAACCATCTTCCACAAACTCAACCAAAAATGGCTCAGAAAACGAGTATCTCTATCCGAAACAATAGATTCAGGTAAACCATGAAGTCTATATATTTCTTTAAAGAACAACCGTGCGACATGAACAACATCCGCCGTCTTCTTACAAGCAATAAAATGTACCGTCTTCGAAAAACGATCCACCACAACATATATAGAGTTATTCCCCCTTTGAGTTCTCGGCAAACCCAACACGAAATCCATGTTAATGTCTACCCAAGGTTTTGTAGGAATAGGTAATGGCTTATACAATCCGGCATTTGTAGCTGTCCCTTTCGAAACCTGACAAACATGACATCTACGCACAAACCTTTCAACTTCCCTTCTCATTGACGGCCAATAATAAGACCGAGAAATCAACTGCAATGTTCGATCTCTACCCACATGTCCTTCTTCGTGCAACTCTTTCACAATTTTCATTCTCAAGCTGCAATTTGGTATACATAATTGATTCCCTTTGAATAAGAATCCATCTATCAACACAAATTCATCAGTACTCCCGTCCTTGACTTTCTCAACGAACTTCGTAAAGTAAGGATCTTCTTTAATTAACTCTGGCAATAGTTCAAACCCCGTCACTTCAACTTTCATTATCGTCAACAAATGATTCCTCCTGCTCAATGCATCAGCTACACGATTCGTCACTCCTGACATATGTTTCACAACAAACGTAAATTGCTACAGATAAGCAATCCATGATGCATGCCTTGCTGAAATCTTATCCTGCCCTTGTAAGTGCTTCAACGCTTCATGATCCGTATAAAGAACAAAATCCTTCTGAAACAGATAATGTCTCCAATGCTTCACTGCTTGAACAATTGCGTAAAACTCAACATCATAAGTGCTATATCTCAACTTAGCTCCAGACAACTTCTCACTGAAATAAGCAACTGGTCTTCCTTTCTGACTCAGAACTCCACTAACCCCAAATTTCGATGCATCAGTATGTAATTCAAACAACAACTGAAAATCCGGTAAAACTAGAATTGGCGCTGTCGTCAATAGTGACTTGATCTTCTCAAAAGCAACCCCTGCTTCCTTTGACCACTCAAACTTCTTTCCCTTCATGCAATCGGTTATAGGTGCCATCACACTACTAAAATGTGGAATGAATCTTCGATAGAAAGATACCAAGCCATGAAAACTCCTGACTTCAGTAATTGTCTTTGGCTGTGGCCAACTACTGATAGCTTCTACTTTACTTTCATCCACTTGAATTCCTTCTTTCGATAGAACATATCCCAGAAACAAAACACTGTGCGTCATGAACACACACTTCTTTGTTGCAGCATAGAACTGCTCTTGACGTAGAATCAACAGTACTTCACGCAAATGCTGGACATGCTTTTCCATACTCCCACTGTAGATCAAAATATCATCAAAGTAAACAACCATGAACTTCCCAATGAATGGTCTGAAAATCTGGTTCATCACTCTCATAAAAGTACTCGGTGCATTCGATAAACCAAACGGCATAACCAACCATTCGTATAAACCTTCCCTGGTTTTAAAAGCAGTCTTCGATTCATCTCCCGGTCTAATTCGAATCTGATGATAACCACTCTTCAAGTCAATCTTTGAAAACACAACAGCTCCACTCAACTGATCTATCAAATCATCAAACCTCGGCATAGGAAATTTGTATCTCATAGTGATCTTGTTTAGAGCCCGACTGTCCGTACACATCCTCCACGAACCATCCTTCTTGGGCACCAATAAAGCAGGCACTGCATAAGGACTCAAGCTCTCCTGAACACGCCCCTGTTCTAACAACTCCTCCACCTGCCTTCTCATTTCCTCATGCTCCTTAGGACTCATTCTGTAATGTGGTCTGTGTGGTAATACTGCCCCTGGCACAAGATCGATCTGATGTTGAATATCCCGCAACGGTGGTAACTCCGTTGGCAACTCTTCAGGAAATACATCTTCAAACTCTTCCAATATCGGCTTGACTTCCTCTGGAACTTCTATAGATTCAGTGGCTTCATGTCCAACCAACAAAAACACCTCTGGACTCTCCTCTACTTCTTCAATGAATTCCTTCAAAGTCAATAAAGTCTTCAGCTCCTCAATCTCTTTTGACTTGCTTTCTTCTTGTTGTCTCTTCTTTGGAACTAGAATGATCTTAACACCTTCAAACATAAAGTTGTAGCTATTGGTCCGACCGTCATGCTGCACTGCTCGATCATACTGCCATGGTCTTCCCAAAAGCAAGTGACAAACATCCATCTCCACAACATCACACCAAATCTCGTCTTTATACTTCTTCCTAATGGAAAATGGAACTTGAACTCGCCTATCCACCTTCACCTCTCCTCCTTTTCTTGGCCACGCTAACTTGTAAGGATTTGGATGCTTCTCTGTTTTTAGCTTCAACTTTCTCACTGCTTTGGTAGAAATAATATTGTCACAACTTACCGCATCAATCACAAATTTACAAACTTTTCCCAGAATAGTGCATGTGGACTGCAAGATGTTACTCCTCAACCAACTAGCTTCTTCTTCATGCTTCGGTATCAAACAAGATCTCCTCATCATAAGGTTACATCCTTCATCTCCTGACGCGACATCTTGTTCTTCCTCCTCAACTGGACAAGGATAACCTTTCCCAACATCCTCACCTTCAACAATCATAGTTCGTTTCTTCGGCTTCGGACATTCATTACTCTTGTGACCCACTTCCTGGCAATTATAACATTTGAAACTGTTGTTGACCTTTGCCTTCGCAACTTCATTCACAACTGGTTTATTGACAGCTTTTGAAACATTGGAACTCCCACTAGCACCTTTGTTCGGAATATTGGAACTTGTAAACACACCACCTCCACGTCTTCCCTGCTTCTCCCAAGCCAACGCTTTCTGATGTGCTTCTGCTACAGATCTTGGATCAAACATATTCACCATATCCTGAATCCGCATTCTCAACCCTCCAACAAATCTAGCAGTCAATTGTTCCTCTGTCTCCATTATATCATTTCGAGCAATCAGTTGATAAAATTCATCAGCATAATCATTAACAGTTTTCATCCCTTGCCTCAGATTCTGCAACCTTTGATACATGAGTGATTGATAATTATAAGGCAAGAATGTAGCCTTCATTAACTTCTTCATCTTCTCCCATGATTCAATCTTCGACTTCTCCATTCTCTCCCGTGTAAGTTTGGTTTGCTGCCACCACGCTAAAGCTCTTCCCCTCAACCTAGTAGCAACCAACTTCACTCGACGATTCTCCGGGACTTCTTCGAAATCAAAGATCTCTTCAACATTAGACAACCAATCAAAAAATTCTTCTGCTACCATTCCTTCCTTAAATTCTGGAATTTCCATCTTCATACCCGACTCCCAACGACGATCATCATCTACATCTCGATATGAATTTCGAACTTGGTCTCGATCTCGATAATGAATGCTAGCTCTATCACCCTCTTCATCGAAATCAAATGTACGTCTATATCGATCTCGACCATCAACATTCCTTCGATCACGCATGTCTCTTCTACTATGTCTCTCTTCATCTCGATATGGCTCATCTTCAAACTCATGTGGAGTTCTTCTCTCTTCATGTCCATAGTCATGGTTATCTCTCCTTGATGAAATTGATGTTTCTCTTCTCTCTCTAAAAGATTGCGGTGATATCCTTCTCGCTTTCGTAACCGATGGCGAAACTCGGTTTCCTCCATGGTTCGAGATTGGTGATCTCCTCCTATGATTTTGATTCAAATCATTCATCAACTATTCTAACTTTCCAATGCCTTCATCAAATTTCTCATTAATACGTTGTTCCATTTGCTCGGCTTCTTCTCTTCTATACAACGCTTCAACATTTTGATGACGGTTAGCTCTCCTTGGTGGCATGATTAAATCAACACTATCTTCAAAACTTCACAACTTTCCAAACCCCACAAACAAACAAAGCACGGCTTCAAACTTCAAAACAAACTTCATCAAGGCTCGGCTACTTTCATAAGTATACACGGCCTACCTTCAACAAATGATACCAAAGTGATGCTTCAACTCTCGGCTCAAACACCTTTCCAACTTTGATCCGAAATGAAATGGATCGAAAGCTTCTAACTTGTTGCAACTTCAAGATGAACACGATGAACACCAACTTCAAACTTCTTGGCTCCAAGACTCGGCTTAGCTATGATTGGCTAAGTCTAGCTCCGATACCAAAAACTGACACAGCGGATAATAACGAAACGATATAGATCGATGAAAGTAGCAAACGATGGATTGAAGATACCGAAATGCCCAAATTCGTTGATCATAAAGATACCGAATTCTAGCTATCTTCGACACGTTGATCGCGCATGATGCCGTGAAAGAAGATCTACAATTCTTCAAACGTTGATCAAACGCACTTGATACCGTGAATTGGCTTCAACAATCGTTGAATCGAGCGCACTCGATTAACCGAAAGTGGAGATAGGAGATCACACTCAACTACCAATTTAGATGAAAGCACATAGCAATCAAACAAAGTTTTTATTCAAAATCAACCACCTCAAAATGTACAACACACTCCCTATTTATAGCATTTCGCAACCGGTGCCTTAAGTCGTTCACGATTTACGACTCATCATAAGTCGGTAGTGACTTAACACACTCTAGTGACTTACGACATAAGTCGGCAACGACTTAACCCCCCTAGCGACTTAACAAACCAAATACAACTCAGCACAACCCAAATGACCTGACTTACGACTTAACTAAGGTCGTTAGCGACCCAACATATTACAACACACACTGTACAATATAGCGACTCAAGACACGACGACTTAAAATGTCACGACTTAACTCTTCAGCGACTTATCCTGGGTCGGTAGGTCGTGTGAACGACCTAAAGAAGCGGCAACAGGAATTCTTCGGGTGACTTATGGGTTAGGTCGTTCAACATAGGTCATAGCTCGTCCCTACCTTTGGAGCGACTTAAGTCTCCAATATAGCAACAATACGGTAGATCGTTAAGTCGTTGGTTGTTAACTCGTGCCTCCATTTTGTTATCTCCCGTAGCTATAGGTCGTAGACGACCTAAAGATACCGAGCGAATTACGACTTCGTTAGGTCGTGGCTCTTTTAGGTCGTAACTCGCAACTTCGTTAAGTCGTGTACTCAGTGTAACTCCCATCTCTTGTTCTCGGTTAGGTCGTAGGCCTTTTAGGTCGTGACTCGTGAGCTTTTTAGGTCGTGTACTCAGCGCAACTTCCCCCTCTGGTCTCCAGTTAGGTCGGGAACGCCTAAACTTTCCTCCTTAGGTCATGGACGACCTAGGCTTTCTCCTTCTGGGTTCCAGTTATGTCGAAAACGACTCAAATCTTCCTCCTTAGGTCGTGGGAGACCTAAGTCTTCACCTTGCTTAGGTCGTGAACGACTTATGCCTTGGAAAATGATAGCTTGCAATTCTTCGACCCTAGTCTGAGCTGCATCAGCTAACAACCGTGGCAACCAATTTACCCAATCAAACAAAACTAACTATCCAAACAAAATTTTGGATAGAATTTCCTAGAATTTCCCAAGTATAAATACCGGGATACTCGCTTTACCGAATCCAAACTAGCTATACTACTAAGCTATAGAGCTCCTACTCATCTAAATCTTACAAAACTAAACAGGATATCAGATCACAGACAAGTCTGACTCAACTACCAAATCTTCCTGAACTCCTGGTTCCAAAACCAGAGACGGATCACACACGTACTCCCTTAGAGATACGTGAAACATACTGAATCCCAATTATCCAAACTGGCAATTCAATCCTGAAGACCAAACACTTATCCTCATAAGAATACAGAAAAGATCCAAAACACCTCGGAGCTAGCTTCCTAGTCTTTCCCAAAACTTATAACTCTCTTGATCCGAGAAAACTTATCCAAAATCAAACCTCTGACTTCAGAATCCAAATTCCTTCATCTCTCATCCTCAAAACTCTTATGACGATCCTGGGCTGCCTACATCCTTACTGATCTGCTCAACCTTTGCTGATGACTTTAGAAACAAACTAGACCAAAAACAACCCATCAAAATGATCCTCTTAAGATCAACCAAAATCAAGAACAAAAACTCCACTCCACAACATCATAAGACTGAACTTACTTCTCCTATCCGAAAAAGACAAACAAATGCACTCCCAAACTGCTTCCGCTGCACAACTCTGATCTGGAGAAGATAAAAATGCTGATAATGAACATGAGCACAAACTGGACAACACATCCCAGAAATATGGTTCATCAGATCCATAAAAGAAAACTCATAAATTCCGCCAAATCCTGAGCTGCTTCACCAAATCCTCACTCTAGGAACCATCCTTCTACTAAGCTGAACAGTCGATACCAATCCTGGAATCCTAGTCGATAAGAAAACTCAATCTCCATATGCTAAGGCAAACCTCTGACTTCCCTAAAGATACCCGGAAAATCTCCAATAACTCAAAAGAACACTCAACCATTGCAAGTCACTTTTGCGATCAACCTAGCCTAATTCCTAGAATACCATTCTCTCTTTACTAATCAGAACAGCTTATGCTTATCTAACCAATCCATCAAAGGAAAGGATCTACTCTGCTGCTTCTAAAATCCACCTCTAGTAAACTGCTTAGCCAAAAGACTTCCTGTCGATATATATAACACTCCGAGCTGCACTGCTGACACAGATGCCAAAGACTTCCTAATCCAAAACTCCTCGAGAAACTCGGACCTCAAACCAAACATAACACCCTGTTGAACTCAGACACAACACCGATGCAGACCTACTTCCTTAAACTTGTTCCAAAGAAACATCTTTGGAAACATCCATAGTCATTGCATCTCATCACGCAGCTACTATTTCCGGGGGTTGCCAAGATACCATCACTTGCTTCTGCTCAACCGACAGATCCAAACTTTACTCATCCAAACTTGCACCTCAAAGATGGACTCCGAACCTTAACAAGTTTCCTTCAGAGATCGATGAAATCCTTTCACCATGGCAAAGCTTACTCGAGACGGTATTAGATCTACAGTCTCGACAGATACTCTTCCAACTTCAACACTCAGACTCCTACCATTGGTAGTCGTGTTACACACACCACTACCCTTCCTACCTTTATAACTCATATTGGAAAACCCGAACAGGTAACCCAACAAATAGGTAGAAATACATACATACATACATACATACATACATACATACATACATACATACATACATACATACATACATACATACATACATATATTCAAGATTACAAATACTCTCTCTCAAGATTGACACCACTCCAGAGCCTAGGTATTATCTCAACCTCGCTCTGTTACCACTGTAACGACCCGCCATTCATTCCACAGAATGACGCATCATTAATAAGAAAGAAAGGGATAGAGAAGAGAAAAGGTAGAGAAGAAAGAAAGAAAGAAACAACATCAGAATCTCAAACAGCGGAACGAATAAGTTATATTAATCACATAGAATATTACATAGTATCGTATACATCAGAGATATACAGCTTATACAACACACACTAGACAGTTATAAACACCTGTCTAGCTATTACAACACAAGATATAACTCAAACAAATCAACTCAGAGAGCACACAGCAGAACGCTATGTCTATCTACAAACGCTGAAGCGTCCTACTTCATTGCTCCTCCTGAATTTGTCAAAGCTAACCTGAATCCCTTGGCTACTCGTAAAAATTTGAGTACCCAGGATTTTAAGAAAATAGAAGATAAACTCCAGGTCAGACATGGGTCTGGTGTGTGTAATAGGTTAAAGTAGCTTAACTTTTGAAAAACCTTTGAAATAAAAGGTATCACGTAAGACTCCCCACACATAAACATGGGTAAGTTTTTACCTTACGCTAACCTAAATATTGATAGGAAATCTAGTGATATTATAATAGGATCTAGGGTTTTCAAGTAAATAAGAAACAGCCGAAATTGTTACATTCATTAAATTCCAGCATACTAGCCACAAGGTGGGTGATACAATCAAAATCGTAAAGGGTACGTAGGAAGAATGAGTTTCCATCAATGGCAGGGCTACTGGAGTACCTCCCGTCACAGTACGGGGCCTAGATCACCGTACCGAGGAATACTCCCAATCCCCTGCAACACAGGGCCGGAACCATGCTTACTGTGAAGTAATTAATCTTATCGAATCATCCTGTGATTAAATTAATTAAACTTAATTAATTAACTTAAAATAATCACATTAACTCAATTAATTACATTGAGTAATTAGTTCCTTTAATTACTTCTATTAAGTAATTATACTTACCCTATTTCCATAAATGATTATCCTTAATTAATTAATCAAATTAATTATTAAAATTAATCATATTAATTAATTGTTTAATAATCTCAAGTTAATGACCTTCACTAACTATTAACAATTCTTTAATTACTTCTCTAAAGTAATCAAACTTAGATTAATCATTATTAGTTATAATTTAATAAATCTTAACTACCAATTAATTAATCTCTAATTATTTAATTAATTAAGTGCTCAACTGTAATTTAATGAATCCTTAATTACTTAATTAATTAATTCCTAATCATTAATTAAACATCTAATCTTATCTAATTAATGATCCTTAATTACAAATTAATTATTCCTTAATTAATTAACATAACCCTTAATTACTCAATTAATTAACTCTTTAATTAATTTACCAATTAATTATTACAAAATCATTAATTAATTAACTATATTAATCATTAATCATTGAAATCTAAATTGTCTTTACGATAAATCATTCTTTTATTAATGACTTTACTTCTCATTAACATATGCATATTAAACATTTCACTTTTAAATTTACTTATAATTTCAAATTTAAAATTTAAAATGATTAACAAATTTCAACTTTAACCAAATTTAAATCAATTTTATCGCCCTCTTAAGATCAAATGTTAAAGGTACTTTTATAAAGAGTTTTATATAAATAATTTTTAAACATTTTATTGAAAAATTATTTCATTTCAAAACATACTTTAAACATTTAAACTTGTTTAAACAATTTAAATTTTTAAAACTTTATTTATTTTAAAACTAGGATTCAAAAGTTAATTTGAATCCATACCTTAAAATTTGATTTTAAGCTTTGTTTAAATCTTGCTTTCAGTTTAAAAATTTATTTTTAAAATTTTAAAACAGACAGGTTTGAATAATCTGTAACACAAACAATGACCCGAGCCACCCTCCAATTACTTCGAGTCCAACCTAATTAGGCTTTGAGAATAGCCAACAAATGACTCGAGAATTCCTCGAGACTACTCCCATGCTCAAACCACCATCACCAGAGAATAAAGGAAGTGCACCGTGCATATGCACGGTGGCGTCGTCCAACTCCAGCCATCTCCAATGATCTTCAAACATCGGCAGTCGTCCTTACACCCTCTCACGATCATCAGATCATCATCCCAAACTCGAAATCGAATTCGAATCTTCAAAACCAAACCTAGAACAAAGCCTGGAACCACCTTATCAAAACGTGAAACCACCTCGTCCTTGCATCTCCGACCACCGGAGTGCCTATACTTCTAGTCACTCATTCGCCATCAACTAAACTTCCATCTCACCGAGTTCTGATGAACTCGATCAACCAGTGAAGACGTGATGATCAAAATACTTAACCTAGTTAAAACTAGGGTTACAAACTAAAATCAACCACTGCCACCTTCACAATGATTTGATCCTCTTCCTGACAATTTTCCTTCCATCTCTGATAGTCCTACTACCACCAGAAGAAAACCTGAACTCCGAGATCCTCGAGATCACCAGAATTTCCCCAAAACATCATTTTTGGTCAAACCAGAACTGCACACTCCTCCTCAAACTAAAAATTAAGATTTTAGTTTTAAAAATCATGTTTTCGAATGAAGTTTTAGATCCTAAGCCTGAAACTTCGAATTATGATGTTCGAATTTTCACTGTTTCAAAGTTTAATTAGTTGTTTATGATTTCCAGAGACATTTCAATATTATTTTAACTTAAGTATAATTTTAAACTAAAATTTGTGATGAAACAAACAAGTTTGATTTGAATATTAAGTTTAAATAGAGACTAAATCAAGAGATTTTGAATTTTAAATCAAAATAAGAACTTGGAAACTTTGAACAGAGAGGTTTATAGATATTCACAAGCATGCCTACATCACACATACAGAAATTCAACAATATACATATAAAAACATACTTATTTCAGATATTAATCATGCAACCAGATTTATATACTTAAACTTGTTAAAAGTGATGTTACTCACCTGATTAAACAAGATGAACAGAGCACCAAATTTTGAAACAACTTTTGACTGAGAAAACTTGAATTGCTGTAGTTTGCTTGAGTTAAAAACTTAAATTGCTTCTTGTTTTAAACTTGAGTTGCTTGTCTCAGATCGCATGCAGGCTTGTTCATCTCAGGTTTAAATTAAGAAACAGGCTCTAGATTTTTAAATTGAGTTACAGGTTACTGATTTGAAACTTGAAAATGGTTTGCATGTTTGAATTTATTTCTGGTTTTGAGGTAGTGTTTTACAGATTTTGATTTTGAGAAATTGTTTCAGCTGAAGTTTGATTTCAGATTTGCTCTTAGCTTTTGAAAAAGAAGATGATAGAAAAAGAATGAAGGGAAGAGAAAAATTAGTTATATATAGGCTGAAATGATTTATTAATAAAAAAAAGAAAAACTAGATTTAAAAATGCCACTTGTTTAGATATTTAACATTTGTCAATTGTATATACTTATCAATTAACACATGTTATATGAAGCCTTAAGATAATAACGCTTGCTTTTTAAGTAAATAGTATTTATTTTTAAATGTTAATTAACATTAATATAAGTATATACTTAATTAATTAGTTTATAAGTACTTATTTATACATAGATAATTTTAAAGAAATAAAACCAATTACATTTACAAATATTTTTAAAATCCAAAACATTTTAAATTTTTACCTTTTGAATTTCACAACTTTAAATTCAAAATCAAATCAAATTCTAAAATCCAATTTCAAATCAAGTTATATATACATATATATATATATATATATATATATATATATATATATATGTATACACATATATAACTACACAAATTCAATTTGAAATAACAATTCTATTTTTATTGCAATCTATTTGTAAAAACAATACATTATTAATATTGTTTTAAAATAACACATTTATCAATTTGAATTATTTATAAAAGGAATTATCCCTTTATTATAAATTAATTATTTTCTTATATGTATTAATGGTTCATTTGTAAAATCGTATTTTAAACTTATATATATTTATCAAGCTATATTTAAAAAGAAAATAAAACAAACCTTTTTGTTAATTAAGTTAAATTTAAACTTAAGCTAAAATGAATTTAGAAAATTAAACATTTTCCTTAAGTATTTAAAACCATATAGTTATTTATTAAATGACTATGAAAAGCTTTATATTAAATAAATCACTATTTCCTAATTACTGAAAATATTAGAATTAGAAAATATGCTTTATTTGTTAAATTTAAAACAAAGCTTACCTATTTACAATATATACAAATATATTTACATTATAAATAGAAAACATTTTTTTAGCTTTAAAAGATAAAATTCATCAATTAAATATTTTTTAAAGGAAGATTATTAAATCAATTCAAATCTTATTAACAAAGATTATCAAATCAAACTAATTTTTAATACAGATTATTAAATTGATATTACCCAAAATCCTGGTCATCATAAATAGGAAGTGAGTATTGCAAGGATAAGATTTTAAACTTTAGTAAATGAATTAATATGCAAAGAAATTAAAATAAACATGAATACTATATATATATATATATATATATATATATAAATGAAAACGAGTAATTGTAAGTAATAAATGAAAATAAATGAAATAAACATTGAATCGGTGAATAAAAGTAAAGGTTTGTAAGAAGTAAATGAAAATTAAAGGATAAATCATTATATAAATAAAAAGGGAATGAAATAATAAATGCTATGAGACAAAATTAATAAGAATGCACTTAATTTATTGTTTGAAATTGTTGTTTGTCTGGTTTATGGTTTTTTAGGCAAGAATACTTTAAAATTGTTTGGACGTATGAATAATCTATTTAGTTTCATCTAAGACTGTTGAGTAAATGGTGCACTAAGTAGTTATTTTTCATTCTGTACAATTTAAAGTTTTGAACCCGAACAACTATTTGTTTTGTTTGATATGGATGGATAATTGAATTGTGTTGATTTTGTATGATGGTTGCATGTTGTGATTGTAAGTGATTATTGTATATTATTGATTCGTTGTTAGTGATTGAAAAAACTTTAAATATTTCATTCTATATAACTATTAACTCTTTTGGATTGTATAAGTGAAAATACAGGTTATGGAAGCAATTGCTACTGCTTTTGGTTTCATAATTAAACATTGTTTGCCCGACAAATAGGCACGTTCTCAGATTACGGTTTTATAGCGCTATTATATTGTTTTTCTCGTGTTGGGATATATTATCTTGGAAAATATATGTTGTATGTTGTTATATTTGATATTATATTTTCTACCCTCTCTGTACAAAGGAGACTCTGTCGAAATTTTCAGTAAATTTTGGACTTAGAAATTTTTTTTGAAAAATGTTTTCCAAACTTTATTTATTTGAGTATAAAAAGATTTATTGGTTATGAATTGGTATATTTCATTTAAATTGATTAACTTTGTAAATTAATTTGTTTATAAGATTAATATTTTGAATAAGATGTATTGACTACTTCATTCTTTCTTTTCCCCTTCTTTTTCCTTTTCGGGGACGAAAAGTTTTGAGTGGGGGAGAGTGTAACGACCCATAATTTTCGATAATTAAATTTTGTTAATTTAATAAGATTTTGTAATTAAATTTAGAAAGAAATAAAAACTTTATTAATAATAATAAATAGTAATTCAATGAAATCAATGTTTAGTAAGTAATTATGATATTATTGGAAATGATAACTTATAAAAAGTACGATGAACAGTTAGTGGCAACAACTATTATAAGTTACCGATATATTTTAATCCATTAAATTGAATTGGAATCAATTGCAATAAATCTAAATAAAATATTACGTTAATGTTAATTAAGGTAATATTTAGGAAATAATGTTAATGTTATTAATAATAGGACAATTTGTTGAAATAAAAACAATTTATTGGAATTTAAATTTTAATAATTGGATTAAATGAAAATTTAATGAAATTAAATATTTTATTATTAGGTGAATGGAAGTTAAGATGAAATTGGGAAACATTAATGTGCTAAAAAGATAAATCAATGTTTATTATACCCTTATTGTAATGAAAGACTTGAATAACAAGGTTTAAAGGTTAATAAATTGATTTTGGAATTTTAATTTATAATTTCTGAATTTAACAAAATTGAAACTAAACAATGAAACAAATAAATTAACCAACTCTAAATTAGCATCTAATTTTTTTTAAATTAGTGTAAATGATTTAGAAATTTAAAAATGATCGAATTTGTCAATTGTAGAATTGAAATTTGATTCAATTACTTTATTATTAATTTATATAACTAATGTAAAAATAGCTATTTTTTCCACTAACTTGGATTTCGATGAAACTGATTTCATCGGATCCATAATAGTGAATTGTTGTAGGATTTCAAGTTTCGTGTCGATCGGGCTTGTCAATTGATCATACGAACTCGAAACACATATAAATTAAATTTAATTGAAATCAATTTGAAATAACTTGATTTT
Organism: Allium cepa; assembly: GCA_030765085.1. Taxonomy (NCBI): domain Eukaryota; kingdom Viridiplantae; phylum Streptophyta; class Magnoliopsida; order Asparagales; family Amaryllidaceae; genus Allium; species Allium cepa. Next base: position 552,723,299 of record CM060942.1, read on the forward strand.
GCATAACTTCTTCATACGATGGAATTTGGACTTGAAACCTATTCTATTGCGTTTAAAGTATTTAAAAACATATATTTTGACCCAATTTCGTTCCGGAGTCAGAACGGGCTTTTCAGGCCATTTATCGTTCAACGGTCCAAACCAATCTGATCCGTTCTTTGTATTTTCAACCCTGCCTATATATACATTGTTATAAACCCTAGTGTATTTCTTATTCCTCATTTCTGTATGTGCAATTCAGCTGTCTCTCCTCCTCAATGGCAGACAAGCAAATTCTCAATTCTAGATCCAATTGCAAATCAAATTCAAACCAAAAAATCGAACTCCTCAAAGTATAATATTATATATCGTTGGAAAGATATCATCGAGTTGAACCTACTGCAAGTGTTCATTTTTCGTAATAGTGCTTGAATCAATAGCAAATCTCGGTCAGAGCTTAAATATCTCGAAACCCTAATTCATTTTGGTTATTTTTAATTCAAGAATATTTTGGCAAAATTGGGTTGTGGATATCGTAGAGGTTAGTGCATGGAGTCATTAGGAGGTGGTCGTATGGCCTAGAATGTTCGGTGGGGTCGGAATTTGGCCGTGGATGATCGAAACGGCACTGGCGGTTGGTGATGCGTGGGGCGATCGGATGGGTACAAGGAGGTAGAGCACGGCGCGCGCTCGAATGGTAGTGGTTGGAGGCCGTGGTTCGTGGCGGAGGGGCGGCAATCATCAGTCAAAGGTTGGGTAGAGGCAGCGTGATAGGTTTTGTGAACGACTAGTTTCGTGTGTGCAGGAAGAAGCTGGTGACATGGCAAGTATATTAGTGGAAGTTATTTATTATGTTTTGATTTAGTTTTGATTTCCAAATGTTCTAAATTCCATAACTTTTACATACAAGGTCGAAATTATACGTGGTTTTCTCCACTGGGATCGTATCAAAATTCCAGACATTTTATGGTGATTTGGACGAATTCTGAGACTGTTCAAATTTTGGATTTAAATTCAATTTAAATTCCAAAGGTGAGTGTTGTAACCCACTCAGAACTTTCAAAATTTCTTATGTGTGTTAAATTATTTTTTTATGTGTTTAGAAATTTATTTATGACTGTTTGCCATATTTTTAATCATCATCCCAGTTAAATTGAATTTATTGAATTAAATTATTATTAAATTTATTATTGCATATAAACTGCCAGTTAAATTGTTATTTGATTTATTATTGAATATAAACTGCTAGTGAATTCCTGTTATTTATTATCTCTTATACATTGATGTTGTTGACTGGATTGGATAATGATTGTGATAAATGGTTGATGGTTGATATTGGATGAAAGGATGTTGTATTTTCTATTGTTATGAAATGCAAGTTGTTATGGATTTTATTTCATTCGGGATTGCGGTTTGAAATGATATATAACCGTATTTATAATTTAAATTACGGATTGAAATGATAAATATCCATATCACTTGACCATGAGATAGAAAATTATATACAGACACCGCATCCTATATATAAAAATATTTTGAAATGATTTTGTAAAGGAATATACAGGTTATATAAATATTGATTTTAGATTTTATGTAAGTGTTATTTTATTTTTGATTTTTAGTTATGTATAAATTTGTTTTGGAATATAAAATGAGTTAAATAATAAAGTTTGATTGCTTTTATATAATATGGTTAAATATCTGTTCAAATTTTATTATATGTAGAGTTTATAATGACTTAAATAAAACTAAGGTTGGAATTAAATATGAAATTAATTTGGATTAAAGTATTTAAGAATTATACTCGAATAAAATTAATTCAAAATTTAAATAAAACTGAGATTTTAAAAGGTATGATTTTTTTTATAACTTGATTTGGTTTAGAATGATTTAAATGAATATCGAGTTGATTTAAATGAATATATCAAGTCAATTAAATTGAAGGAATATCCAGTTATTTGAAGTTTAAAGGTTTTACTTAAATGATATTTGATTTATTAAGTAAACATTTCAAATCTAAATAATAGTAGTTGAATTTGATAGATATGGAATTATCAAAGAATTAGTTTTGAAATGGTGGAATATTTAAAGCTTTGAAATATATGGAAATTGAAATGGTTTATTTGGGGGTTCAAATCTGTATTTGGAAATGATTTGTGAAATTGAAGAAGCTATTTAATATATAAAGTAATTTAATATTTAAGCTATTTAAGTGGTGGAAGTTATGTTCAAAGTATGAGTTTCAAGTTACAATAATTTGAAAGTGTTAGATTCAAGTGTTCTGATTTCGAAATGTTATAATTTTGAAAGTGTTATGGTTTTAGAAAGGATATATTTGAAATAAAATGATATCGTATTAATTTGGTTTTTGAAAAGGCAATGAAATTTTGGTTTTAAAGGATAAACTATTTTGAAAATGACCGTTGTGTTATAATAACATTTGGTTGTTAAAGAGACCGAGATTGGAAGTTGTTATACTCTCAGCCAAATCCGAAAACCACTTTAACAACCGTATATGCGGTGGAGACGTTCTATTAAGGTATATATATGGAGCTGACTCCCGTGAGTTGGCATAAGGTGGCTAAAACAGGAGCGATTCTCGGGACAAGGAGGTAGCCCCTCTTGTCGAACACACTCCTTCGATATTATACTATGACTTTTGGATTGATTCGGTGGTGACTTTTGATTTTTGATTTTGGGGGTGTGGCTTGAGGTGGGCGGTAGTAGCTGCTACACGTTACCACCAGCCCGGATGCGTAATTGGTATATCTACCCTGGCATTGCCTTGTATGCCGTGTCACCTACCCTAGCGCGCCTTGTATGAGTTTGATTTGCGTCGTACCTATGGAGTATCCTCTGGTAGCCTCCCGATCAGGAGCTATTACGGCACTATATAGACTATTGACACTATTACGTGTTAAGAGGAATATTGGGTCACCCCTTAACGCTATTTAAAAGTAAGTTTATTGTACTATAAACATTATTATAATAGAAAAATATTACAACATAGTAAATAGTTTAACAGATCCTTACGCGATGTGAATCCCGAACATCTCTTACGTTATTGCACTCACATTGACACTGGATAGGAGATGTCAAACCTCGTAAACATCTCTGATGCCATTTCACTCACATTTTTTTCCGTTGATTTAACTTACATAAGATCTTTTAGTTCTGATTCTTGTGTTTTGTCTTTTCAATTCGCTCGGGTCAGTCTGAGCATTTCAAGATTCGAAGACTTTATTTCAGGAGGATGAAGACAAAGATTTCACTAATATTATTTATTATATTATTCCATTGCATTCATACTGTTCTGCTGCATTATTTAATATTCTCTGATATGTGTAACTCTGATATGTGTTGTATATGTATAATCAATTTTTTGTAAAATAGCTTCATGAACTGTTATTTGATTATTATATTTTGTCATCCTGCTGTAACGATCCCAACTTTGAATTAAATTTAAATTAATAGTTAATGTAATTTTTGGAATTAATTTGAATTTGAAATATATATGTGTATGTATATATGAGTAAATTTTAATTTGACCGTAGAATGTGAATTTGAATATTGAATTTGTATTTGAATTTAAAACTTAAATAAATGACTTAGAAAAATGATTTGGGTTTAAAAATATTATTTATGTACCTAATTATGGGTAGTTAGTTTTAAAAAGCATTTTCTTTTAAATAATATGTATGTGATAATGATTAGGATGATGTATTTATAAATTAAGAAAAATGCAATATAAAATTTATTTAAAATATTTTGATTCATGAGAAAAACAAGTGTTATTCAGTTTTAATTTTGAAGAGAAATAAATTAAAATAAAATGAGGTTTTAAAAACAAAGTTGTAAACTAATTGCTAAACAAGTTTTAAACTACAAATTTAAAATTTGTTCACATAAAGGTCTTTAACATAAAAATGCTAATTATGACAAATATATGTATATGAATAATGCAAGGCAAATACAATACCTATGTGCATATAAAGTAAAAATAAAAATATATTAATAGCAAGTATGTTTGCGGTGCAAAGCAAGTAGATAAAACAAAAGAATGTAAGCACGAAAATAATAAAACAAAATATCCTCATACAAAAGCCAAATGAGATGATTCATGTAAATAAAGAAGGGAACATATGTACTTACTAACATCATCTCAGCCTCCATTCATAAAAATATCTTTGGTCAAAAAAATGTAGGCAAGGAAAAGAAAATCTGATTAAATAAAAAAAGAAACATGCTAAACTAGATAATACCTCCCCTCTGTAAACACCTTTCTCTACATATATACATCCATATTGTTTTAGTTCGTTCATCATAATTTACCAAGCCTAAAAGAAAAAGCAAAAAAAATAAACATCACTATTTTAGAAATTCAAGTTCAATTCAACAAAAGCAAGCAACAAGGTAAGGGCAGATTCAAACTGCAGTTTTCAACAAAGTGCTCTCTGTTTCAAAAAAGTTTCCAAGTGAGTAACTTTCTTTTTAAAACTTAAGTATCTCGATTGCATATGGATTTCTGGAAATAAAATAGTATTGTGTGGATGTATTTGATCTAATTTTCTGTGTATATACATGAATGGATGAAGGCATGCTTGTTGTTGTGATTTATTTTTGCCTGTTCTTAGTTTTCAGTCTTAAGTTCTGATCAATAATCATTACCTCAAAATCTAATCTATGTTAGGGTTTAAATTTCAAAAAAAATATGTTAGATGTATCATATATTAAAGTTTTAAATTTTATTTAAGTCAGATAATTTGGTATTATCCCTGAAAATCAAGAAAACTGAGCAAAGTTTAAAATAAGTTAAAATTCAAACATTTTAATTTTCGAATTCAGATATGCAAGTTGAATCCTTATACTAAAACACGATTTTTGAAGCTTAAATCATAAATTTTAGAGCCAGGATTTAAGAGCGGTTTGGGTTTGTTCGAATTGTGCATTTCGAGTTGTCACTGGTGATCTTGATGGTCGGAGGGGTCGAGCTTCCTCCTAGAGGTGGAGGAGTGATCAGGGGTTATAGGAAAAATACTGTGGTGGTGAGCAGATGAACGTGGTGGCGGTGGCGAACGTTTGTAGTTTTTAAACCTAGTTTTGACGTGGGTTTGCAATTCAATTCGTTCGTCACCTAGGATGGATCGAGTGCTGCGTGTTTTTGGGAGGTGGTAGAGGAGGCGTTGACGAAGTGATGACCGGCGTTTCGAGTTTTCTGTGGCCGAGGTTGTGAGAACGGCGGCAGTTTCCAGGGTTGATGGAGAAACCTAATGATGTTTCTAGGTTTCGTTTTTGTGCTCAATTTTGAATTCGAGAAGATGGAGGTGTTCTGGCGATCAGGGATGGCTTCGTGGATGTTGTTGATTTGCTCGACGACGAAGCGACGTCTGGAGGTGAGCGACGGTGTCGTGCAAGTGCACCGTGCACGAGTTTCTGGTAATCTAGAAACTTGGGTAGTTTGGGATGAAGCAGGGTGAACTCGAGATTTACTAGAGTAACTCGAGTGTTTACTCGAGGATTTCCAGCGTTGGCTCGAAGCAGGAAATATTGAGGCTCGGGTAGCATGTTGTACAGGTTTTAAAACCTGCTTTGTTTTGGAGTTTGGAAATTTGAATTTTAAATTTCAAAGCAAAGATTGAACTGAGTTTTAAAATCAAAGTTTAAAAATAAATTCAAATCAGTTTGAAACTTAGGTTTGGAATAAATAAGTTTTAAATTTAAATTGTTTTAATAACAAAAAAAAGATGTTAAGAAATTAAGTGTCAAAAGATTTGAATTTAAAATGGATTTGAAATTTGTAAAGGAATGTTTAAAACAAGTTAAATCAAAAATTTAAACCCGGACTTAAATCCAAATCTGAATTCTAGATTTTGAAAAAAAGAAATAAAGTTTTATACAATTTAAATGTTTAAATGAGTTAAATATTAAAGTATTCTTTTAAATGTGTGAATTTAATGAGAAGTTAATTTAACACTTTTAAATTTCTTTTATAACAAAGGTATTACTTTCACATGAGAATTTAAAGGTTTTCAAAATTGGTTTAAACTTTATATAAGATAAATAAGGATTTGTTTTAAACTTGAAGTTAAACGAGATTTTAAAAGTAAATTCGAAAATCAATGTTTTCAAACATATTTGTAAGTGAAATCATTAATAAGAATAAGCTTTCTTTAAAGTTAATGAAAATTGTTGATTTGTAATTCATAAATTATTAAGTTAATTGGAATGGATAATTATTGTTTTGTATCAATTTAATTAGTAAATACAAGGTTTAAATTTATTGATTAAGGTTTAAGTTAATTAATGATTAGAAATTAATTGATTATGATTAAAGAACTAATTAAGTTACAATTAACACTTAATTAATTGAATAATTAGGATTAATTAATGAGTTATTAATGGTTAATCAATTTTACATTAATGATGATTAATGTAAGTAATTTCTTTAGCAAAGTAATTAAAGAATTGTTATTAGTTAATGAAGGTCATTAACTAAGATTATTTAAATAGTTAATTAATGTGATTAATTTTAACAATTAATTAGATTAATTAATTAATGATAATCATTTATGAAATTGTGTGAATGTAATTACTTTATGAAAGTAATTAAGAAATTAATTGCTCATTGTAATTAATTGAGGTTAATTTGATTAATTTAAGTTAATTGTCAAATATTGTGTACTGGATTGATATTTCTGATATGTGATTGTGATGCTATGTAACGTAAATTGCTTTGTGCTGAACTGTGATTTGTGATTTGTTTCTTGTCTATGCGAAAACCCTTTTTGCCCGTAAAACGGCATTTAAATTTCGATGCGATAGTGGCGTCGGATTCCAATTGGTTATCCGAAACCCACATCGAATCGTAATGGTAAATCTTTATGATTAATAAATTTACTTTATCTATGAATGAAGATTAGCGTGGATTATACCTCTTATCGATATTGTTATTTAATCCATGATGATTTATGATGTTGCACTATTGTGTGAAACCCCTAGACTACACCATACACACACAAATATGGATTGCATGAGGAAATCGGCTAAGTCACAGATTTTTAACAATTTTAAAAATTGAAGTCTTGAATCCAAATAGTTTTGGAATTGGAATTGAAAGCTTTGAAAATGAGTTTCAAAGATAAAAAGTTATTTTAAATAACTTAATAAAACTTGAAATTTAAATTTGAATTCAATATTTGAAGTTGAATTCAATGAGTTGGAAATTATGGTCTAAAAAAAAGATTATACAAGTTGTAAAGGTGTTTATAAGATTTTTAACCATTTAAAAAAGTATTATTTTGGGAACTTAAATTTAAACCCAAGATTTTACTTAAATGGCTTTAACTTATGTGAAAGATTATTAAACCTTGTTTTGAAATCGAAGAGAGTTTTTTTAAATGACATATCTTTCATATGAAAGAATTAGAAATAGTTTGAGAGTTATGAATTAAATTTTTAATTTAAAGATTGAATAAGTTAATCCAATTTGAAATGAAATTGTTTTGAAAAGCCGTGAATGAATCTTTATGGAAAACTGGTGAACTTTGTGAAATAAATCTTTTTATCAAAAAAGATTTGAAATGGTAATTTGTTTAAAACCATTTGAAAAGGAAGGTTTTGAATAATAAGTTATGACTGAACTGAAACCCTATATCCATATGTTTTTAAATATTGCGTTCATTGTTCGGTTTAGCCGGGAGAGGGCCCAGTGTCATATAGCCCATTCCGAACAATGATACGTCGTTATGGATAGCATTTGAAGACTGGTGGTGAAGACCGGGTATTTTCGAGAACGAAAGGATAACCTGTCGATTGTCTCCACACTGAGTCGTGCCGGTATAGAGATTTCCTAAGTGATAGGAAGTCCGATTAGGATTGTGAATACCTGGATTGCAAGGGCTTCTTCGGAAGTGCCTTCGGTTCTATTCGAACCCAGAACAGACTTGTATGGATGTGTGTCTGACATTACACTTTGAGATATAAAACCGGTTTCTATCAAATACATTTCTGTTTTGTGGTGGAGATTCATTCTCTTAGCTTAACACCCTTCTCTGAGACGTATGAGCTCAGAGGTTATGTAGTTGATGGTTACTAGTGATACATTCCTAAGTTGGTAGTGTGGCATGCTAAGTGCTGCCGTGTGTTGATGATCATTTGTGATCAAAGCATGACTTTGTGAAAAAGTGTAGCTTTGTGGACGAGACCTCATTGAGCCTTACAAACCGGTAATGGTCGAAACAGGAAAGATTTGGCAAGGTTTCAGGGGTAGCTCCCCTAGGGTATGACCATTCCTTCTGGAAAACGATAATATCATGGTATGGAGCCCAGATACTTACTCATGTGGGCATTGTAGTATATTTATTACTGTGTGATTTTGTTGGTGTAGAGGATCCTCGTATAAAGGTCCCAAAGGACCGAGGGTGGCATATCTTAGGTTCTACTTCCCGGGAAGGGGGTAACTGGCCTTGTGTTGGCAGAGAGCCGGGTAGGTTCTCGGGCATCCCTCCAGTGGCATTCCCATGTGGCAATAGGAAGTTCCTTAGCCTGACCATTTGTTGGAAATCCAAAGAAACAATACGCGCTCTGTACGGTTTTAGTTGTATAACCTGCCATGGAATATGGCGGTAACCTGCTATTGAACATGGTACTATAGTAGACATACAATAATGGTTGTATGCTGGCTAAGATTAATATTATACTTTCGAAATGTTTTCCACTGTGCACTAATAATAATATCAAAGAAATTTTCTCGTATCAAGCATATTTGACTATCATAAGGAGAAACTTCCTGCAATTCCGCGTTTGCATGGTGTGTGTGGCGGGGGGCCTTTTGGTAGTTTCAGTTTCCAAAAAGCATTGCGGTTTTCAATCTAAATTATTTTGTTTGTTTTAAAGATAAAAAAAACTGTTTTTGTTTACTCATACCAGTCCCATGACTGACCTGGAGTTTATTGTTCCCTTCCTAAACTTTGGGTGCCCACTCTTTTCCACATGGGCAGTCTAGAGTTAGGTTTTTTAGATAGTCGAATAGTAGGAATTGATTCAATAGCCTTCGAAGCCTTTTGGATTTGTTGATCGCATTTTCTACACTTCAGTATTCGCGACCGACCTTGCTTATCTTTATGAAACGTGATAATGGTTCAAGCTAGCTTTGTATTGGAGATGGAGTTTTTGGAGTTGGCATTGAAGACATTATCTTTCCACTGCTATTTCTTGTATCTCTGATAGTATTGATAGTTAGTGTATCATTCTATTGTATCATCATTGTATCTGAATATTGTATCAAATGTATTATTTATTTTCTTCCGCTGTGTTGTACTTAATGTGTTATAAGCTCCGGCACGAGTCAAATTTCGACGTTTGGATCTGCGACATTCAAGTACGAGTGGAGCATGGGTGTTGATTTTCGAATGCTAAAATTTGGATCGTGACACTACTATGAGATTCTTTTTGCTTTTTTCTTTCTTTGCTTTTTCTTATTTACCCCAATAACAATCCGCTCTTTTATATGGTTTGAATCTGACGTGTGTGGTTCATCGTCGATTTAAAGCGTACAAAAAGGCGGGATGTTGCAATTAGAAATGGCCAATTCTAACTAAAATTTCTAATTACATTCCATATTATGTACACATTCGTTAATATTATATGAGAAGCTTAGATCTTTATTTTACATGCTTTCAAATTTTTTGACCTTCGATCTTATTGAATGAAAATATTCTTTGGTGTAGGTTGGTTATTGAAAATAATGGATAAACTTATGGCGTAGTGGATCAAATTAACTTGTAATGAAATTTTTTTTATACTTAATCATCCTGGACAATAATATAGATTCTCAATGGTTGGATTTAAAAAATTTCGTAATATAGATGGGTTTGTTAGTTCAAACTGGTCATTTTTCATACAGTTTACTTAGAGTTCTATTTAAAATGTCCAGTTCTAATTGAAATTCCTACTTGCGTACCATATTTGTGGAATTCGACCGTACACTTTTCATTAATAACGCATGAGAAGCTTAAATAGTTTAAATTTTTTAATATGTGGTTAACATAAATATATGGACTTATAAAATATCATGTAGTAATTAATGCATTATTTATATACAAGCGTATAAATTTTAAAATGTCCATGCTAAAATGTAAAATGATGAAAGAGAATTAGTAAAAGAACCGCAAAGTGATAAATTAAGGAGATGAGAAAATAAATATCAAAAGATAAATTTAATGAGAAGAGGGGGGAAGAAATCCTAAAATCCATAAGTGGGCAAGAAAATTATTTATCTAATGTTTAAATTATCTACTTCATTGTTATATAAATTTAAATAGTGTGTAACTCATGAGTAGCACATGGTATGTTTAAATAAATTTATTAGTGTTTATAAACAATTGAATTTAATATGCAATATATATGCTAAATTTGTTAAGATAATATAGTTATGTACTTAACTTATTATTTTTAAGTATGTAAATTTTGTTATGTGGTCTATGTATTTATATATTTGTGTAAAAATATTGAAAATTTCATTTTTGTAGGTAATAATTAGTTAGGCACTGATTAGTTATATTTTATCATTTAAATCAAATGAAGTTATAATTCCTAATTAATTTTAAGGTTAATATTTTCATAAATATCTTTTTTGTTTGAGAAAAATAAGCGATCCTCTCAATGAGGAGATCATTTATATAATTTAACTCTATGCTAAAAAATGGTTACCAACATGCCTGACAAGTAGCAAAAGCTAATGTACAAAGAAGATAAAATAAACGACCATCCAAAAACCTAAAAACTAGGATCCATTAGAAGATAGTAAGACTGCAAACAAGAACTTAAATATATAATAAAGAAGAAATGAGCCGATAGAGATGTCAATCAAAAAAAGTATATCATCCAGTGGACAACAAAAGCACATTTAACGACTACTGTAACGAGCCTTCGAAAGGTAGTTGATCACTATAATTCAACATTCGCAGTTTGTCCACGGTTGCACCATAGCCTGATACGCCCAATCTATAGCGATCTACTAAACATAAATATAATCAGCTAAAATAGAGCCCAGTACATCTATTTGCACACAATTTTTTATATACATATACATGTGACAAGTACAGCTAAAAGAATAGCAAAATAAGCTTAGTTTTTAGTTAAGAGTAAAATCTCCAAGTGGTTATCTTCATTAATAGAATCAACTAGGCTTGCGCTTAAGGTCAAGTTGTTTCTTCCATTGTTGCAATTAGGTTTTATCCTTAGGGTATCAATACGACATTTTACCATTTTAAGAAATTCCTTGAAGGATGTATTTTTAGCCAATTTATAGTTAGGGTCTGCAATCCAATTGTAACTGTAAAGTGCAGTAGTATAGGTCAGCTTATATGGAGGAGTCTTAACATTTTTGAAACAACCATTGACTCCTTTCAAATCATAAATACCAACAAGTAATTGTGAAGATAGTAACAAGTAAAATTCTATAGCATTTAGCGTATTGGTATCTAAGATCATTCCAGTCGAAGTCATAGTTAAAACCAGTGTCGGTCACTTTAAAGTCAAAAATAGCAAGATTGCTTACCAGTATAGAATTAGTTAAAAGACAATTAAAATATAGACGTGTTACATTTTCTAAGTCTAAATTGCAAAAAACGCACATTTTATCTATAAGAAAATTCTTATTCTTTAAAAATTCAAATGCATTTAATTTTTTCTATAGGATTATCCACATGTGTACCTTTGATTTAGATGGAGCATTAACTTTTCAAATAAATTTATAAATGTTTTGTTCATTCCCATAGAAATTTAGAAACTTATAAGCTGAGTTTGAGGAGTAAATTTTATTATTTTCTCAACACCAAATTTTGGTATCACCATCATTATCTAAGATATAGTATTTAAGCTTGGTACAATGTGTTACAAATTGGATCAAGGTAATACCTTCTAGGGATCGGTTGAAATTAAAGTTCCAAGGAAATTCATTACAAGGTCTAGAACCTTAGAATACAATGCATTTTTGAAATTACAAATATTAGTAAGTTCTGTACATGTGATTCTTAAGGGAATTGCAAAAATCCAGCTATAATGCCAAAAAATGTGTTATTACTAGAATGAACTATATTATTGGTAACGATCTGTGGATTTTCAATCCTCGAAAATCAACATCAATGCATTTATTATATAGCATGTCGAATATTCAAGTGCTAGAAATACCATATCATTAGGGATTACGAAGAAAAGGGATAGAAGAAAATAGTATCAACAGTACAGAAACTCATAAATCGCAACGGAACAATATATAATAGATAATAGCAGATTTTTATACGAAAAGAACTATTACAGTTTATACATGCCATCATCAGAGTAAAACAATTGACAATCAATTTGGACAGTTAAAATAACTTGTCCTCACAAGTGCCGAATATACAACATACACACATAGTGGAATATAATCAAGTACATAGAATATGCCTGAGATTCCTCTAGCTCGTCTCCTGAGCTCCATAGCATCCTAACATGAATCGGCAATATTCGGTCTAACCCGAGCATTATAATAAAATAATACCTGAGTCAGTCTGGAAAACCAGCACGAGAAAACACACTCATTTTTAATTACTACTGTTATTAGAATCCTTTGAAAACAAAGGTATCTCGTAAGACCATGCCACACATAAATATGACGGGTTTTTACCTTACGATAATCAAAACATTTTTATAGAAAATCCAGTGATATTATAATAATGTCTAAGTACAAATACTTATTGAAATAGCCAAAGTTGTTACATTAATTATATTCTAGCATATTAGGCTCTACAAGTAAAACCGTAAAGGCGCGTAGTGGATATTGGATTCCATACAATGACTGGGCTATTTGGGTACCGTCCGTCACATTACGCCTTTAGAAAAATATACCAAGGACCTCGTCTGGATCCCCGCCAATGTAGGACCGGCCTACCCCTGACCTGGATAATACCGAATATGTTATCACCCCCGGTGTTCCCACCCTAATCGAGCGCTCTCTTTTCCATGCACAACTATATCCATAATTATATTATATCCGAGGGTATACAGAAAAGTTAACATACCCCACTTGGATGCAACCCACTTAGCCCTGCTGCATCTCCTATGTCTTAGTCATTCTTGACTGATGAGGCTTGAGGCTACATTTAACTTTAGAATAACATTCATACTTAGAATGCTAACACTACCTTCCAAGTAACAATGCAAATGATAGCATTCATCCGTACAAGTTGTTCTGGATCTGAACAAACTGAATCTCCAAATCACCATATCCATTATCTTCACGATATCATAATTCATAATGCATAAATCGGGTTTCTAAATAATTAAATTCGATCATGGTCCTTTCGAAACGATTAACGAATTTTCCCAGACTTGATAGTCGGCTATTTAACTATCAAATTTCACACATAAGAAGTCATTAGGCTTGATATTATAAATCTTTCAAACATTCAATTCAAAATATCTTTACAAAACATATACTCAAATCTCTTCCAGTATATTCAATAATTGAAAAAAATTTCAAATACTTATATCCATAACAGGATATTTCGAATCATATCAATATCTAGAAATATTTTTCTCCAACTCCATTTATAATTCAACACTTTGAAAATATTTCTATGATAATAATCTCGTAGTTAAAATATTTCAAATCCTTCTAGTCCAATACTTAGGGAATAATTATAAGTATATTTTTCCTATTCATTTTATTTCCAATACTTAGGAAATATGCCATTTATTACCTATTTCTTAAAATCCTTTACAATTTATTCGTAAATTCCTTAACTAAATTATAATTGGTTTTATAAGTTCCTGGAATTCATTAAACATTTTCCTTAAAAATTTCCCGAATCGATTGCATTTGTCCGTAATTCCAACTACCATTTTTAACTCCCTTTATGAATTTTAATTCATTTTCGAAGTTCTCGTATATAAATATTTCAGAAGTTTCCTTAAGTCTCCAGAATTCCATTACAAAATTTCTCTTATAAAAATCATATCCGTTAAATAAACCCCATTTACAAATCTCGAGAGAATTTATAAATAACTTACAATCGTTTCAAAAGTGTGTGTACATATATTTATATAGTAAGTATTTTTAAAGAATAATAATCTGTTTTCAAAACACCTTTAAGTAATTATTTAAAATATCAAAACACATTAAATAAACGTCGATAACTCATTTCCAAATCATTTTTAAATAAAACTAATCGATTTACAAGCTTATTATAAAAATTAGAATTTATTTCAACTAATATTTAATATTTGAAAAATCCACTTTTTGAAGTATTTTAATACTAAAACAGCTTTAACTTTCTAGGTTAATAATTAAAAATCCCATTTTAACAAACTTATTTTCTTAACAAAAACCTTTTTTTTAAAAAAAATCCAATATTGCCAATTCCAATTTATTAATCGCTCATGGTTCACAACTCATCAATTTCATTTCGATTCTCTAACCATTCTTACATTTCAAAAATAGAATCCACTATTTCTATCAAAAATCGATTTATATTTCCAATTTATCAACTGATAATCATTTACCCTTATTTATATACATCGTTTATAAATTTTATAAACTCATTTCCAAATCTATAACATATTTTTATTAACAACTCCATTTATAAATTGATTTCTATTTAAAACCCATTTACAAATCTATTTCTCAATAATTTCCAATAGTTTTATCAAATTCGTTTAAAATTCCGATTTCAACTTCTTTGCCATATTTTTCAGAAATACCATAAAATCCATTGTTGAAATCCTTTATATAAATTATTTTAAAATCTCTATTTAAAATATTTTTCGAATAGTTAAGTACAACCCAATATCAAATCATTGTTTTATCTAAATCAATTTCCTTGAAAACAATCCAAATTTCAATATAAATATTTTTATATCCAAATTCTCCTTTTGATCCCTTCAAATTCAAAAATAATATTTATAGTATTTAAAATACTAAAATTAAGGCCAATACTATAACAATAAATCAAGTCACACAACAATCCATAACAGATTATCAAATCATATATCACTATATATGAAATAGTCAATATATTTTTGAGTAATCTAGTTGGATCCCTCCTACCTGTTTTTTTGCATTCACAGATGTTATATAACATAAATTTCAATCTTGCTTAGAGGTGGGATATCACAGTAATATAGGCTCATTCGCTATTATGCGGGACGCATAGTGTCTCATCCGTTCCAATGGCGGAAAATATATCCAACTACTTGTATATACTAATATAATATAATATATATATACATACATATAATATATATATATAATATAACATTCTACTGATAGCAATTTATAAATTCATCCAATCAGCTAATAGATAATTTTAACTATTCTAAATTAACCAGTAATCCAAAATGAGTAAGATTTACTCACCTTGATTTTATTTATTTATAATTCATTCCAATTTTAAATTTATCGAACAACGTCAATTTAAATTGAAAATTCCAGCTAACTCCAAAAAATTCCAAACCATTTCTATGCCCAGTATTTAATGCAATAAGCGCAACGCAGCTTGTTTTGTTTGATTTCTTCCTCGTATGAATTAAATACAGTTTTTATAAGAACTTTGATTTAATTAAAATAATAAATTTCATTAATTCAACTTCAGCTTACCTTAACCTCTGACCCTAGCTTAAACACATTCGTCTTCCTATCTCGTTCATGAAATCCAGGTAGCAACCCTAAAGAAGCACGCATTCCACTACCACATCCAAATGCCAGCAGCCGCCCGTTCCTGATTGAAGCTTCCAAGAACTATCAACATCGCCATGCTCAATCGGAGCACCTCCGACACCCTCAACCTTCGCCTCCCCATATGCTGCAACTGACCCCGACCTCGACTCCACTTCTAGCGTTCCATGCTTTGAAGCGACACAAACCCAAGTCGCGACGAATTGGAGGTCGCGACCTCCAACGTGGCACCGCATGCTACTCCACCTAGGGTTCTGCCGTCGCTCTGCCTCCATCGCGATTTGTTCGATCGCAACTCCATCTATTTATTTTTCTTTCATTCCAGATTTCTAAATAAATGAGAAGAGAGGAAAAAATATGGGTTTTAACTGAAGGGAAGGCGGCAGGCAACAGGCGTAGTGTGGCTATGCAGGCATAGGGCGGCGTTGAAATAATTTGTGATTTGATTTTATAAATTTTTATATTCAAAGTGTCTTGTCCACATAACTCGAAATCTAGGACTCCTAACAAGGCATGCCACCTAGCATTCCTAATGTTATACCCATATTCCGAACGTAAAAAAAGTAGTTTCGAAGCCTAATTCGATCGTATGTGGAAGATAGTTTTTGAATCCAATTATAATCTTAATTTTCATTATTAACTTTAATACGTTTCTATCACGTACGACTAAAAGGTAACTCCAATCACTAACAAATTTGAAATCTAATAATAATATTCTATTACAGATCCAATGGAACTAGTTTTGTCGAACTACGAGACTGTGCCCCGGATCGCTATTTTAACACGTCGATTAAAATGAGATTTCAAAAATTGACGAAGTCACTTGAAAATTCAGTTTTAAAACTTACTAACTCAATTCTAATTCAAATAGAATTTACATCAACATTAGAAATTGTTTCCATTCATATTCAACTCAAATTTCAACTACTCACCATTTCCGTATTATGATAAATTGCTATATTTGAAATTTAATTTCATTCTATAATTTCAACACAAAATCTTCATATTCAAAAATCAACTTATATTCCAAATCAACATTTAAAACTATTTAAATATTCAAAATCAAATGTTGAAAAATCTGAGACGTTACATTCCCCTTAAAATATTTCGTCCACGAAATTGCTAATGTAGGACGTATGATCCAAACCCGTTACTTTTCGAAAACCCACTTAGTTAAAATTTGACATTTCACCTTTCTAAATCCATAGACCTACATTTACTTACTAGTTTCCAAAAATTCATCAAAACCCTTTATTTCAAGTTATGGGTCCAAATAAATTTATAGTTAACAAATTTTTTTCTAACACCCTAAATTTTCGAATTTTTTTGGCAGAGTCTCCCTTGTATGAAGAGCCTTTTGCAATATGAAAAATATGATAAAAATAATATACATCTACCCACATGGCCGAAAACACAAAACATATCAATATTTATCTCATTTTTGCTTTTAATGAATAAGCGTATCTTATTTTAGCATTATTAAGCGCGTGAGCTTAATTTATATGCAATTTCGCAATCCAAATCTAGTCCAATAGCCTCCTTGTACCTATACTTACTTAATTTGACCTCATAAGTTCCAAAACATGAATTTTAATATCATTTCATTCGTTTCACAAACTAAACACATATGTTTCAATACACAACATGTCACGGTATGTATATTTTGAATGCATAAACAAATACAAGATTCAAACATTCAATTAGTCGCTTTCAATCAATTTAAATATCCTTTCATTCAATTCGATTGATTCTCAAACAATTTATTAGCATTCAATTCCTATTTACACACAATATGTTCAATTTCAACACAAATTAAATCCAATTCTATTTTTAACACCAAGTCATTGTAAATCAAATTCCATTCCATTCACTAATTTATTAAATTAGTTCATTCCATTAATCCATTTTCGATTATCATCGATTGGGTTTCCACAACCCGATTCTATGTTTATTCCATGGAGTTATTACAATTAAAATTTAGTTCCATTTGGCACCAACTCCATTTCAATATTCAATTTACTAATTAATTTATCCATTTGGTTCATTTCCATTTTATAATTCAAAATCTGATTTTTATCACAAACACCACTTCATTTGGTCTTGACTTGGTTTCAACTCCATTTTATAATTCAAATTCTACTTTCCATTCCTTTAACAAATCAATTAACCCATTTAATCAGGTTTTCTTTTCCATTTCATCATATTTATAAGTTATTTCAATTCCATAATTTTCCACTTAAATTTCATTCCATTCAAAATTTATAACTTACAGTTATATAGTCACTTTACAACTCAAATTTTATGTTCAATTCAATTCGATACTCTAGCGACCCATCGTTCCGTACCTTTTGAGCTAACATTAAACCACACTTGTCTAACACAAATTGTATGAAAAGGCAATACCCAAGAGAAAGAAGAGAAAAGGAGAAGAAACAACAATACATAATCTCACAATCGCAGCGGAACAGAATATAATATATAATAACAGGTTTTTATACAAAGAAACTGTAACTGTAATATACATACAATCATCAAAGTACAGTAGTCAACAATCAATCTGGACATTTATAATAACTTGTCCTCACATGTATTGAATATACAGCATAACACACACACATCGAAAATAACTAAGTAAGTGAAATACGTCTAAAATCCTCCGACTCATCTTCTGAGCTCCAAAGCATTCTAAACTAAATCTATAATACTCGGTCTGACGTGAGCATTATGATAAAATAACACCCGAGTAAGCATGGAAAACCACCGTGAGAAAACACACTCAATTTGAATTATTACTGTTACCAAAATCCTGTAAAAAAAAAGCCATCTCCTAAGACCACCCCACACATAAACACGACGAGCTTTTACCTTACGATAACCAAAACATTTTTATATAAAAATCCTCTGGTATTATAATAGTGTCTATGTTCAAATACTTATTAAAATAGCCGAAATTGTTACGTTAATTAAATTCCATCATACTAGGCTCTACAGTCAAAACCGTAAAGGCATGTATTAGAGAATGGATTTGTAACAACCTGCATATTTTACGATTTGTATATTTAAATGATTTGTTTAAATATAGCATCGCTAGTCAAATTAAAGTCCGAAATGATACTTTTTGCAAACAGTCGAATTAGGACTCGAGACTACTTCCGTTGAGTCCAAAATGGTTTTTGCAACCTTTTTGAGTATAAACATTAATATGTTTGGAGTTAAAAAGAATTTTGCTACTTTTCTATTAGGCTTTGGGTTTCGGTTTCAGCCCTTTGACTCATCTAATACCCTAACTCTTCATCCAACTCCTCTTCACTCATTCTTTTATTTCCTAACACTCAAGCAAAAAGAAAAATTAGGAAAGAGATAGGAAATTAGAATTCCTAAACCCTAGTTTTGCTAGGAAATTCAAGTTCTTGCTCTAAAATCAAAGAGAAGCTTAGGTAAGTATCCTCTTCATCTTCTCCATCTCATTCTCTCTTCAATTTCCTTAAATTCCTATAACTTAACTTAGGAAAAACTTCACCTTTGATAATAGATTGAAGATTATCGAGATGTATTGAAGAGGAATTGGCCTTGCCTTGTTTTATAGCTTCTCACTTGTGTTTTTGGGTTTAAAGGTGGTTTCTTGAACTCACATCTATGTCTACAACTTTCTTTACAGTTAGGTATGAATTCCTAACATCTATTCATGTTTATTTCCTTTTGATTTGAATTGATTTGGTGAATTTTTTAATTTTTGGTTTTGAAGTCAAATTTTATGAAAATCCTTCTATGGATGTTTGGACATGTTATTTGGGGTGTATCGAAGAGCCTATAAGGCTAGGTTGTCGCTTGGCATGAATCCCTAGTCTTCGCTGCTCATCCGTTAACTTCCGATTCATTTTGGCCATCAAGGCCTAGGAAAACTATTGCCCAGACCAAGTGTTCAGACGTCTGGTTTTCAAGTTCAAACGTCTGGTTACGCATTCTAGAAAAAAAGAATATACGGTAGAAAAAAAATGGTAGAGACTAATTTCAGACATCTAAATTTATGTATCAGACATCTGGATGGTCTCAGACGTTGGAATGCCAAATCAAACGTCTGGGAAGTTTTCTGGAATATTTTCATAAACCAAATCCAGACGTCTGGATTATCCCCCGGATGTCTGGAACTGTGCAGTTTTTCCTATTTGCCTAGTTTATGAGTAAAGTTCCATTGCTTATTGTGACGCCCCACCTCTATACCCACGCTAGACAAGAACATTACGGCGAATGCTGTCGACTAGCACGGAGAATAAGGCTGTTGAGGAGCGACCATCCATGTAATTTCTTTGCGCGAGCACCGATATGTCAGATAATATAACATGCATTCTATTTCAAGAGGAAATCCGACATACCGACACAAACTCAAAGCTACTACACGGTGGCTTTATAAATCCTTCGGAAAACAAATATAGAAATAAGCATAACACAAATCAGTCACAGACAATTCATATCACAAAGGCGGAATAAGATATGAATATTACACTAGAAAGTGTACATCAGAGTAGTGGTCTAAAAAGATCCACAATATCACAAAAGAATAGTTACACGAACTACACAAAAGAATAAGTATACATTAAGGAGTCCATATCTCAAATGTATACAACAAAATAACTACTAATCTAAATAGTTAACCCAAAAGCAAGAGAAATAAATCCCAAGGGAGAAGTCAAGCAGAAGCACCTGTAACATCTCGGTCTGACCCGAGTATTATTTAATAAGAAAATAATAAACGGATCAGTCTAACTATAAATATCAGATGAAACGATATAGAATAAGAGATATGACTAAACACATAATAATCACAATGCCAAGCTGTGATATATATATATACATATACTTAGTTGATAATCATCAAGAGATTAATCAATGTCACCAAATCTACACTAGAATCAAAGAAACGTCATACTCTTTATTTCGTTCATCAAACCACAAATATTGACGATAATATAAATGTCAATCACAAAAGTCAATGACACACAAATTCCAGAAGACTACACAAGAAATCCAGAAATCACTAAAGTCAATGACACACAAATTCACCAATGCACAAATATTGATAAAACTTATCAATGGAAATCACGAAAATTGGTGAAACACAAATTCTAGGAATCTACACAAGAAATCCAAAAATCACAAAAGGGGGAAGGCCTATCACAAACGGGAGCATAAAGCTCACCAACACGTGTATCACAAACGGAACGCTAATTCCATGGTCGCTAACCATCACAAATTGAGCCGAAGCTCCACAAACGGCCCGAAGACCATGGGTTGCTACCCCATCACAAATTGAGTCGAAACTCCACAAAACGGGGTTTAGTCTCCCTCGCAGACAAAGAGACATCGCGCATTGCTAGTCTAAATCACAAAGATGATCGTCATGATCAACGAGAAGTGTCGATTACACTAAGCTAGTAAATGTATGAGTTTAGCTTCATGTCCCATAACCACTTGCTTAACTTAAATATTTACGAACAAACTGTAAATCTCCACTAGAAAATTGTCACAAGAGGTTCGATCGAACAAGTCCAAGAATTAACCGACAAAGTAAATGCAAGCGTTTCATACCACTTGTTTTACTAAGCCGTTTAATTAGAATTCTCATACGAGTGAGGTAAAGGTTTGTATATACTAATAGATTGGAAAACGGTTTTATAAACGAATTTGGTATTAAAATAGTATTGAAGTCGTTTGAGAAAAGAGTTTTGATATTTACTACTAGTATAGAAAACCTTTATATTTTTAAAGTGACAAATCACGAAGAAGATTGTAAGAACAATCAATCACAAAAATTCACATACGAAGACGTGAATAAAATCCAACGAAATCGATAAAGGATCCATCGAAATGGATATTCAAAAATCCCTAAAAAGGGTCATCAAAGTCGTAATAGATGATAACAACAAATAGGATTATCACGAATCGATTTAAATTGGAATTTCAGTCCAAAAAGGCAAATTGGACTCAAACAGCAGGTTCAGTCGACTGAACAGAGTTTTTCAGTCGACTGACCCTGTACCTGGAAATTTTCCAGGTTCAGGAAACTTTCTGTTTCCAGTTTCAGTCGACTGTGCAGAGTTTTCAGTCGACTGAATCATGCCTGGAAACTCTCGGGTTTCAGGTTCAGTCGACTGAACAGAGTTTTCAGTCGACTGAATCATGCCTGGGCTGTTTTTCAGCCTTATTCAAATGAAGAGCAAACTCTTCCAAAATGCAACCGGACGAACATTGGCTCTAAGGGTTTATGCCAATCGGCAACCCGGCCCTATATGCTCCTCGATGCATCACCAAAAGCATGATCAAACATCCATAAAAGGATTTTCACACAATTTGGTTTAAAAATCCAAAAATTGGAATATTCACAAAACCAATCCAAATCAAGAGCAAATGCACATGAATAAGTGTTAGGAATTCATACCCAACAACCAAAGATAATTATAGTCATAGATGTGAGATAAAAATCTCACCTTTTCACAAAATCGAACAAGAAGAAGCTTGAAAGCAAATGGAGAATCAACCTCTCTTCGACACAACCCAATTGAGCTTGAATCTAAGCTCAAAAACAAGAACATTCCCAAAATTAGGTTTAGGAATTTCTGAAATTGGTAAGAGAACAAGTTGGAGAAGAAGAAGAGAAGCTTACCAATGGGTTCTTCTTGAGTTTGGAGCTAGGAATTTGATTTGCAAGAGAAGCTAGGGTTTTGGAGTTTTAATTTCCAATCTCTCCCACCATTAAAGCTAAGAAAACTGAAATGAGAAGAGAATGAGAGTGAGTGGGGAAGAGTGGCTCAGATTTGAGCATTAGTTAACATAGGGCTGAGCCCAAAAACCAAACCCAAAGTAAAAAGTAGCAGAAATCAACTTTCTCCAAACATATCGAAGCTTATACTCAAAAAGGTCGCAAACGGCATTTTAAACTCAATGGGAGTGGTCCCGAGCCCTAATTCGACCGTATGCAAAAGGTAGCTTTTCGGACTAAAATCCGACTAACGATAAAATATTAAAAAAAAATATTTAAATATAAAATCGACAAATATGCGGGTTGTTACAGACTCCCCTCCTTAAAGAAATTGCGTCCTCGCAATATTACAAGAAGAAGATATATAGTAACAACCATAAAAGCATATTCAACACAAAAGAAGTTTGAAATAAGAAGTTCACCTCAAAGAGCACGAGAAAGTAAGTCCGGATGTGTACGCTCGATGTACTCTCTAGATTCCCAAGAACAATCCTTAGGATTTGAAGACCATTGAACTTTAACAAGCGGAACATCTTTATTTCGAAGTCGTTTGACTTCCGAAGCAATGATACGAATAGGATGTTGCTCATAAGTTAAATTAGGCGAAACTTCAATCTCTTCCACAACACCGGGCTCAAGAATAGAATCGGAATCTCGAAGACATTTACGAAGTTGAGAAACGTGAAACACATCATGCATAGCAGAAAACTTAGCCGGTAATAAAAGGCGATAAGCCATGGAACCAATACGTTCGGTGATAGGAAATGGCCCAATATATCGAGGCGCAAGTTTTCCCGATCGACTGAAACGTACAACACCTTTCATAGGTGAAACACGAATGAACACAAGATCTCCCACAGAAAATTCTAACTTCCTTCTCCGGCTATCGGCATAGGATTTTTGTCTACTCTGGGCTTCTTTCATCCTATGACGAATAAGATCAATCTTTTCTGTGGAATCACGAATAAAATCTGGACCTAAATCCAGCTTCTCACCGGCCTCAAGCCAACAAGAAGGAGATCGGCATGGCCTTCCGTAGAGTGCCTCGAAAGGTGCCATACCAATACTAGATTGGAAGCTATTATTATAGGAAAATTCAACAAGTGAAATATGATCTTCCCGACTTCCACCAAAATCAAGAGCACAAGAACGAAGAAGATCTTCAAGAGTTTGATTCACACGCTCAGTTTGTCCATCGGACTAGGGGTGATAAGCGGTGCTAAAATTAAGCCTCGTTCCTAAAGCTTTTTGAAGACTCTTCCAAAATCCACTAGTAAACAATGGATCACGATCACTAACAATAGAAGTAGGAACACCATGCAATTTAACAATTTCATTGATAAATATTTTGGCCAAAAGAGGAACGGTTCGGTTAGACCGAACGGGAATAAAATGGGCGGATTTAGTAAGTCTATCAACAATTACCCATAAGCTATCATAACCCGATCGAGAACAGGGAAGGCCATCTATAAAATCCATAGAAATTTGATCCTACTTCCAAACTGGAATTTCTAAAGGTTGCAATAACCCTCCGGGCCTTTGATGTTCGGCCTTAACGAGTTGGCAAGTCATGCAACGTTTAACGAAGTTAGCGATGTCAAGTTTCATTCCCTCCCAATAATAAAGTCGCTTCATATCCGCGTACATTTTACTACTACCGGGATGAATGGTAAATTTAGAGTGATGAGAATCTTCTAAAATATCTTTACGAAGATCCCTAACATTTGGCACGATAAGTCTACCAAATTTCCGAATGCCGCCACGAGGATCGATATTAAAGTCTTTCAAACCTTCAATATCAATTTTATCCTTAATGTTCTGGCCAAGAAGAACCAATTCAGTATCTAGCCTTTGAGCTTCAAGAATGTGGTCTAAAAGGGATGGATGAGCCTCAAGGCTACATAAAACAAATGATGAGCATAAATCGGATACACGGCCTCGAATCTCACAAGTGGATAAGATCTCGAGATCGTTCCATTCGGATATCATCATAGAAACAACAGCTTGTTGTTTACGGCTAAGAGCATCGGCGACACGATTACCCTTACCGGGAGTATAAAGAATATCAAGATCATATGGTGCAAGGAATTCGAGCCAAGGCTGTTGACGCAAATTAAGTTCCTTTTGAGAGAATAAATATTTCAAAGACTTATGATCTGTGTAAAGAACAAATTTCTCTCCTAAGAGATAATGACGTCAAATTCGAAGAGCAAAAACAATAGCCGCGAGCTCTAAATCATGAGTGGCATATCTAGTCTCAGCAGGCTTTAATTGCCTAGAAGCATAAGCAATAACGCGTTCCTTTTGCATAAGAACGGCACCCAAACCAATCCGACTAGCATCGGTATAAACAACGAAATCTTGATTCCCATCGGGAATAACAAGAATAGGAGCATCAGAAAGAAGTTCTTTTAATTTCTAAAAAGAAGCTTCACATTTGTCCGACCAAATGTATTTAACACCTTTGATCGTCAAGCTAGTGAGCGGCACGGCAATTTTAGAAAAGCCTTTAATAAAACGACGGTAATAGTCCACCAATCCAAGAAAACTACGAATCTCTGTCACACTCTCCGGTCTCTTCCAATCTTGAATCGCTTCAATCTTTGAAGGATCCACGGAAATTCCGGATTCGGAAATAATGTGACCGAGAAACTTCACACGAGATTGCCAAAAGTGGCACTTAGAAAATTTTGCCTTTAATTGATTACTCCTAAGAGTTTCCAACACAATCCGAAGATGTTTTTCATGCTCCTCCTCGGTTTTATAATAAACAAGAATATCATCGATAAAGATGAGAACAAACCGGTCGAGAAAGTCTTTAAAAACTCGATTTATTAGGTCAACGAAATAAGCCGGGGCATTTGTTAACCCAAATGGCATAACAAGCCATTCATAAGATCCATACCGAGTACGGAACGATGTCAAAGGAATGCTATCCTCTGCATACGAAGCTGATGAAAACCGGTAGCCAAGTCCAATTGTGAAAAGACTCTAGCACCACTAAGTTGATCGACTAGATCATCAATCCGAGGTAAAGGATATTTATTTTTGATAGTAAGATCATTAAGCTTGCGGTAGTCAACGCAAAGCCTAAGTGTACCATCGGATTTCTTCACAAAAATAGCTGAAGCTCCCCAAGGCGAGGAACTAGAGCGAATAAATTGCTTCGTTTCCAATTCAGATAATTGTTTACGCATCTCCTTGTTTTCTTTATTGGACATACGATAAGGAGGACGAGTGATAGGTTGAGCTCCCAGAATAAGATTAATTCTGAACTCAATTGCTCGCTTAGGTGGTAATCCTAAAACGGGCTCGAATATGTCGGAAAATTCACAAACGACGTGAATAAGAGAAATAATATCACCCTCATCATCATCATCGTCATCACGAGGATTTAAAGAATATAAAGACGCAACCAAAGCAGAATCTGAATCTTTAAGAATAACAGAAATCTGATTAACAGATTGAGGATGTCGAAGATGAATAGTCCGCTCAGGACATAGGATATGAGCTTCATAACGGTTAAGCCAATCCATTCCCAAAATCATTCCAAAGCCTAAATAACGCATGACATGCAAATCGGCTCGGAAAGAAAAATCACACAAAATAATCTCGACATCTTTACACAATAAACTGATTGTTGCGGATCCACCAACCGGATTCGCAATTCTCAAAGAAGTCATTAAACACAAAACATCCAAAGAAAAAGTATCAACAAGTTCTTTTGATATAAAAGAATGGGACGCACCCGTATCAAAAAGAACTCGAATAGGATGATCACGAAACAAAATAATTCCATCTAGAATAGAATGAGAAATACCTTGGCCACGAGATGTGTTGCCAGGGGCTTGAGCAACATTTAACTTTCCCTCCTTCTTGCCCTGAAGCTTGGGGCATGAAGATATAACATGACCGGGAACTTTGCAGTAGCGACAAGAAAGAGACTTTGGGCACTTGTTCGCATAATGGTCCTTCGAACCACAATTATAGCATTCCCCACGACCAAAGGAAGAAGTCTTTGCCACGGAGGTTGCTTGCTTCCCTTTCTTAATGGGATAAGGGCCTTTAAATTTGTTTGGCCTCCTTTTGTTGTTGAAGTTTGGTTTGGCACCCACCACTTCAACATCATTCTCCTTATCCGTCTCTTCAAGACGAAGAGCAATATCAACGAGTTGGTCAAAAGAAACTTCTAACTTTAGAAGTAATGGCTTCTTGAGACTTTTGTTTAAGCCATAGACGAATCTTTGATTCTTCTTAAGAGGGGTGTTGATGTATTCAACCCCATATTTGGAAAGCGACTCGAAGGAGGCGACGTAATCAGTCACGGATGACTCACCTTGAACAAGGTCTATAAATCGTCGAGCCAATGTCACTTTTTCTGCTTCTGGTACGAATTTTAACTCGAAGCGCTCTCGGAATTTCTCCCAGGTGAGATCCGCTTCATTAATCTCAGAAATAAGAAGCTCGTACCAATCCAATGCTCTTTCTCGGAGCATACTAGAGGCCACCTGAACTCGGTGAAGGTCAACAAGATTCATGCGCGAAAAGATGCGATCGCATGTTCTTAGCCAAGCCTGTACTACAATAAAAGTTTCGGAACCCTTGAATGACTCCCCACCCAAATTAGTGTAATTTCTACACAAGCGTGCAAATCCCGACTTTGGGTGAGTAGGTTCCGGGTTAGCTCCAGCTGCTTGAGCATTTGTTACCAAATCAAGAAGCTGTTGAGCAGTCATAAAAACTCCATCCTGGGGCGGAGTGCTAGATGGCACGGCTCTGGGGCGGCCAGGTCTAGACATTTCTCTTCCTTTAGAAAGAAAGAAGAGGAAGAAAAAGGTTATTCACCAAATTGAATATCAAGCAATCTTCATAGACAAAACATGGAATCATAAAAGAAAATAGGATAGAACGGTACGTAGACCCGAATAAAATCCTAAAGCACGACTCCTAAGATGAACTTAGGACGATGATCCTTGTTATAATATTCCATATTGTTCCGAAGTTTGGCTCTGATACCAAGCTGTGACGCCCCACCTCTATACCCACGCTAGACAAGAACATTACGGCGAATGCTGTCGACTAGCACGGAGAATAAGGCTGTTGAGGAGCGACCATCCATGTAATTTCTTTGCGCGAGCACCGATATGTCAGATAATATAACATGCATTCTATTTCAAGAGGAAATCCGACATACCGACACAAATTCAAAGCTACTACACGGTGGCTATATAAATCCTTCGGAAAACAAATATAGAAATAAGCATAACACAAATCAGTCACAGACAATTCATATCACAAAGGCGGAATAAGATATGAATATTAC
Source organism: Allium cepa (assembly GCA_030765085.1). Lineage (NCBI taxonomy): Eukaryota > Viridiplantae > Streptophyta > Magnoliopsida > Asparagales > Amaryllidaceae > Allium > Allium cepa. The sequence goes on from CM060942.1 coordinate 552,751,076, forward strand.
ACTAGAAAGTGTACATCAGAGTAGTGGTCTAAAAAGATCCACAATATCACGAAAGAATAGTTGCACAAACTACACAAAAGAATAAGTATACAATAAGGAGTCTATATCTCAAATGTATACAACAAAATAACTACTAATCTAAGTAGTTAACCCAAAAGCAAGAGAAATCAATCCCAAGGGAGAAGTCAAGCAGAAGCACCTGTAACATCTCGGTCTGACCCGAGTATTATTTAATAAGAAAATAATAAACGGATCAGTCTAACTATAGATATCAGATGAAACAATATAGAATAAGAGATATGACTAAACACATAATAATCACAATGCCAAGCTGTGATATATATATACATATACTTAGTTGATAATCATCAAGAGATTAATCAATGTCACCAAATCTACACAAGAATCAAAGAAACGTCATACTCTTTATTTCGTTCATCAAACCACAAATATTGACGATAATATAAATGTCAATCACAAAAGTCAATGACACACAAATTCCAGAAGACTACACAAGAAATCTAGAAATCACTAAAGTCAATGACACAAAAATTCACCAATGCACAAATATTGATAAAACTTATCAATGGAAATCACGAAAATTGGTGAAACACAAATTCTAGGAATCTACACAAGAAATCCAGAAATCACAAAAGGGGGAAGGCCTATCACAAACGGGAGCATAAAGCTCACCAACACGTGTATCACAAACGGAACGCTAATTCCATGGTCGCTAACCATCACAAATTGAGCCGAAGCTCCACAAACGGCCCGAAGACCATGGGTTGCTACCCCATCACAAATTGAGTCGAAACTCCACAAAACGGGGTTTAGTCTCCCTCGCAGACAAAGAGACATCGCGCATTGCTAGTCTAAATCACAAAGATGATCGTCATGATCAACGAGAAGTGTCGATTACACTAAGCTAGTAAATATATGAGTTTAGCTTCATGTCCCATAACCACTTGCTTAACTTAAATATTTACGAACAAACTGTAAATCTCCACTAGAAAATTGTCACAAGAGGTTCAATCGAACAAGTCCAAGAATTAACCGACAAAGTAAATGCAAGCGTTTCATACCACTTATTTTACTAAGCCGTTTAATTAGAATTCTCATACGAGTGAGGTAAAGGTTTGTATATACTAATAGACTGGAAAACGGTTTTATAAACGAATTTGGTATTAAAATAGTATTGAAGTCGTTTGAGAAAAGAGTTTTGATATTTACTACTAGTATAGAAAACCTTTATATTTTTAAAGTGACAAATCACGAAGAAGATTGTAAGAACAATCAATCACAAAAATTCACATACGAAGACGTGAATAAAATCCAACGAAATCGATAAAGGATCCATCGAAATGGATATTCAAAAATCCCTAAAAAGGGTCATCAAAGTCGTAATAGATGATAACAACAAATAGGATTATCACGAATCGATTTAAATTGGAATTTCAGTCCAAAAAGGAAAATTGGACTCAAACAGAAGGTTCAGTCGACTGAACAGAGTTTTTCAGTCGACTGACCCTGTAGCTGGAAATTTTCTAGGTTCAGGAAACTTTCTGTTTCCAGTTTCAGTCGATTGTGCAGAGTTTTCAGTCGACTGAATCATGCCTGGAAACTCTCGGGTTTCAGGTTCAGTCGACTGAACAGAGTTTTCAGTCGACTGAATCATGCCTGGGCTGTTTTTCAGCCTTATTCAAATGAAGAGCAAACTCTTCCAAAATGCAACCGGACGAACATTGGCTCTAAGGGTTTATGCCAATCGGCAACCCGGCCCTATATGCTCCTTGATGCATCACCAAAAGCATGATCGAACATCCATAAAAGGATTTTCACACAATTTGGTTTAAAAAACCCAAAAATTGGAATATTCACAAAACCAATCCAAATCAAGAGCAAATGCACATGAATAAGTGTTAGGAATTCATACCCAACAACCAAAGATAATTATAGTCATAGATGTGAGATAAAAATCTCACCTTTTCACAAAATCGAACAAGAAGAAGCTTGAAAGCAAATGGAGAATCAACCTCTCTTCGACACAACCCAATTGAGCTTGAATCTAAGCTCAAAAACAAGAACATTCCCAAAATTAGGTTTAGGAATTTCTGAAATTGGTAAGAGAACGAGTTGGAGAAGAAGAAGAGAAGCTTACCAATGGGTTCTTCTTGAGTTTGGAGCTAGGAATTTGATTTGCAAGAGAAGCTAGGGTTTTGGAGTTTTAATTTCCAATCTCTCCCACCATTAAAGCTAAGAAAACTGAAATGAGAAGAGAATGAGAGTGAGTGGGGAAGAGTGGCTCAGATTTGAGCATTAGTTAACATAGGGCTGAGCCCAAAAACCAAACCCAAAGTAAAAAGTAGCAGAAATCAACTTTCTCCAAACATATCGAAGCTTATACTCAAAAAGGTCGCAAACGCCATTTTAAACTCAATGGGAGTGGTCCCGAGCCCTAATTCGACCGTATGCAAAAAGTAGCTTTTCGGACTAAAATCCGACTAACGATAAAATATTTAAAAAAAAAAATTTAAATATAAAATCGACAAATATGCGGGTTGTTACACTTATCGACTTTTGTTGATCCGGTTAGTTGTTATCACTTATTATCAACTTTGATGGATTTGATATCGATTACATTAGATTTAATTCACGTCTTCATATGTGAATTTTTGGTGATTTAGTGTTTCTACAATCATTTCTATGGTTTATCACTTTAAAATGCAAAGATTTCCATACTAGTGATAAATATTCAAACTCTTTCATCAAAATGATTTCAACATTACTTTCAATATCAAACCCGCTTTTAAAACCGTTTTCTAATCTATTAGTATATACAAACCTTTACCACATTCATTCGAGAAATCCAATTAAACGACTTAACAAAACAAGTGGTATGAAACGCTTGAGTTGACTTTGTCGATTAATTCTTAGACTTGTTTGATTCACTACAACAAAACAGTCATTTTTCAACCGGCAAAGCCATTGTAATATGGATTTCGCAACGGGCATGCGCCTGTTGTATTAGGCCTCGTTGTAATAGGTCGACCATATTTTACAACGGGCAATGAACGTTGTAATACACCTTTTTACAATGGTTATCGGCCCTTGCAATAGACTCTATGACAACAATTAAAGCCCGTTGTAAAACCTTGAAACTTGCAATGGGTTCTATCGTTGTTATAGCCTATAATATAAGAGGCATAGCTTGTTGTAATAGACTATAATACAACTGGCATGGCCCATTGTAATACATGATATTGCAACGGTTTCTGACCATTGCAAAATAAATGCAAATTTAAAAAAAAATTACAACAGCATCCATTACATCCATACCAATAATGAATGATTTAACGAGTAATAAATATTATCATAAAACAACCAGAATACATACAAAACGACTAAAAGCTAGAGTCATAAAATTCCAACACATTCCAAAAAATTAGATAAGTTTACATGACATAGTTCTAATATACACATGACAACTAGTTTCATAACAGCTAAATACATAAAGCATTAACGTGTAAGCATAAAGCTTTTGTCAACGAACTCATCTTTTTTTGATTGTCGCTTTCTCTTTTCACGCTATCTTTCTCTTTTCCTTTTGTTTTTCTTCTTGCTTTTATCCATATAATCTTCCTCTCTTTCTTCTTTCGTCTATATGGATAGGTGAAAAACACCAGTTTATATATGCAATAATTAAATGGTAACATGTCCTTATAAGTTATAGTCAATGAGAAAAGTAATGATACTAAATATATAAACAAAATGTTCATGTCAGGTTTAAACAAAAATATAAAAATCTAGCAATAATCTTAAAATATATGATGTTGATCTGAATGATATAAACATCACGTATGAATATTTTTTTAGTAGAATTTGCTATATGCAGATCAAGAAAACTACTTGCGGAATTTTGAGTATGCACGCATGCATACGTACATACATATCCTTCATCTATATGGGAATTATATATAAATATATATGTGTACGCATGTGTGTGTGTGTGTATGTATTAAACAAAGTTAGAGATATGCATGGTGCAACAAAAATAAATAAAATTAGAGATATGTTACACAGACATGCAATTCAAATTGCCATGTAGTGTATCATCATATGCTACCTATAAACATGACATATAATTTATAAACAGTAGTTGATATTTAATCATTTCATAAGATTTGAATGTTGCATAGGCATATTCTATCAAAGTGGAGATCTTTCAATAAATTAACTTCATTTGTATGCCTTTTTCTTACTTTTTTTCTCTCTCCTTGCTTTGAATCTTCTCAAGTAACTCCTCAAAAATAAGCTGCATAATGACAACACGTTATCATAGTTAATAGTATAATCCATAACCAGATGCAATTTATTTGTTACTCCCCAGGTAGAAATCTCTTTGGTTAACACTTATAGAATAATGAATAACAAGGCATGCTACATAAATTAATTCCATATTTAGAACTAAATAAATATAATTTAAACATATCAAGTAAATTTTGCTAACGCCGTGCTAGTTGCAACTGATAATTTACCTTTAAATTTGTTATAGAAATTACTTTAAGATTATCTTTCTTCGATGCAAAATCCTTAAACTTTCAAATGTAGAGGATGTCGTCAGTGTAACATGTAATGTAATAAACAATGATAATTATAATAATAAGAATTAATCAAGTAATGTACAACACTTCACATATTCGTGGAGGATGTATACGTTTCCAAACTCCAATTCATCTTTTACGTCTGTCTTATCTTCCTTATACTGCAAAAATAAATAAGATTGCAATGCAAATGGAAATTAGAAATTACATAAGAACAATCGTACAAGAGAAAATATATACAAAAACCATGTATCATTTTCCAACAAGGAAACTTTTTCCAGGACCATTCCTCAAAATTTAAGGGTTTTGGCAAAATAAAAATAATGGCCCTTTAACATTTATAATTGCTGTTTTTATTTAATCTAAATGGTATGTAGTTAATATAAATTGATAAACTGCAAGTCACCAAAACAAACTTAATTGTATGAATGAATCCTAAGCGACATTTTCATATTTACATATTGTTACCAAAATGTAATATATTAGGATTCATATTATCAATTGAAGCTTATATGAAGTAGAGGATCTGGAAGGTCTTGCTCTTTGGACCCTGCTCAGGGTAAGCCTTGACTACTTCATAAGTTTAAAAAGTTATATATTATATCATTATCACATATGATGTATCGACTAGTATATGCTATTCGCAATCACATTCACAATGTTCATTTTTATTTGTGTATAGTATGTGATAACCAAAAATGAGAATGAAGAGTACCTCGAACATCACAATCCAAGTAATTCTCCCAACTTTTACAATTAAGCCAATAGATAAATGTAACAAACAACTTTTACAGAAACCAACATATTGGTTGAGTCTGCATTGGCATCAATGAGAAAGTTGGAACCTAGCACACAATCAAGCCAATGTTATTTCCATTTTATATAAGAAACCAAAGCTAAATTATAAAAAATGTTATCGATGGTCACATCGATGGAAATTTATTTGGTGGTGTTTCAGATTTGGAATTGGTTGAACGAGTGATTATCTCATGATTAATTTTTTTTAAGTATAATTTGAATAAACCGTTAAACTTACTAAACTAGTTCAGTAGCAGCATGTAAGTTCGTTTGTAAAGAAAAGAAACAAATGTTTTATCGTACTTTCAAGTCTTTGGTGTTTCAGAGCATTTTAAATTTGTTTATTTTATTTTACATATATTTATATATTGTGTAACATTTGTTGTTGTATGTATATTATCAAATTCAATTGTATTGAATTATTGGTCATCGTTTATCTGAGATCCTTTTGATTGACACTAAAGAGTTGGTTTTCATTTTATTGCTAATGGTTCTGTCGCTACACTAGCAGTGATGTAAATCAAGATAGGAGAATAAAATGCAACTATAACAGTTCAAAGAAAATAATAAATTACAGGGGATATATAATCAAAACATGAATTCATTCTTAACAAAAGAATGTGTGCCCATAGTGTCAACTTGAAAAATACACATCTATATTTTAGTGCCATGATATGAACAACTGACATTATGTTTCAATGCTATTGTACAAACTAAAATGAACAAGTCAAAGTTGGGATGAAAATGCTTTGATAGGGACAAAGTAAGAAAGTAAATTACAACCACATGACAGTTTGAATCTCAACATATAACCTTATTTTAACCATTTTATTCAATTTCAACTTTCTATTCAAATTCAATATTTTAAACGCATTATCTAATCAATTCAAACTCCAATTTAATTAAAAACTATAGCATACAAACAACTATATAATTGATTTAGATATAGGGTGTGAGTTAAATAAAATAACTCACCATATAATCAATCAATCGTATGCATACAAGCATTTCCTATCCAATTCAACCATTAACCACCAAAGATCATGACATAATCAACCAATAACAAACCAATAACATGCAAAAGTAATCTTAGCATTTAGAAATGGAATTCGTGAGTCAAAAGTATATCACCTTATCCATCGATGCCTTAACTCCACCTCATGCTTCAACCAGGTCTGTGCTTTAACTTCCTCTTCCTTCCTTGTCGTCTCTTGTTGCTCCCGCACTCCCATAATGCCAGTAATTGCTCAGGCCAGCCATCACGACCACATCGTCTCCCTATACTTACTTCAAAGCTTAGGCGCCTGCAGCACAAAGTATCTTTTTTCCTCCTACCATCGTTCAATGACGCAAGCTCCTACTGCGATTGACGATGAACTCGAGAGGCCGCACTTCATCCACCAACCTTTGCCCACTTCTAAATCGATCACTTCACCTCATGTTCGTGTTGCCAAGCCTCAAACGCGAAGCCAATTTACTATTGCCAATGTCGTCGCGCTATCAGAGACGCTCCCACCATCGTAGTCGCGATTGCTGCCAACGCCGGCTAGGTCGCATTCCCCTAAGTCGTCGTTCTCGTTTAATTTGTATTGATTTCCATTTTCTTTTTGTTGAATTGCTTGAGATCAAATGTAATTTGGGGAATAGGGTTCAAGTCGGGTTTGAGAAATAAGGGTATCGGGTTTGAGAAAATGAACATAGCAATTGCCTGAGGAGTTTATTTTGTTTTTAATTTGGGTTGGGCTTTGTTTTATTAAGGGAAGTTCACATTTTATTTTAGTCAAAAGGGTAATTTCAATTTGCACATTTATTTATTTGTAATTATTTTTCAGTCTAGTTGAAACTGATTTACACTGTATTGTACAAATTATATACCAATATCTAAACAACCACAAAATTTTCATTCAATACAATATTGTTTCATGCTTGTTGATTATTCATTGTGTTGATTATGAGAATGAATTTATTCATCTTCGTTAGTTTATCGATTTTTAGTGAATATCGAATAGAACTTCTTTCCGTCTATTTCAATTATATAAAATTTATTTATACTTTTTAAAATATTTCATATTTATTAACACATATTATTTAAATTTTTATTATATTGTCCAAAATGAAATTTGTTAGCTAAATCAAATTTGTTATAACTAAATCCATTAAATAGATTTTTGAATAATAATTTGATTCTAAAAATAATAATTGTCACAAATTGAATTCTAACATTACTATTTTAAACAAATTAGTTTAATATTACAGCTTCAAAATAGGGTTGTTACAATTTTTTAGTTATTAGTTAATGATTATTTTATAGTAATCATTGATTATTAAAAATTAATTATTAAAATCGACTAGTTTGAACCAATAAAACCACTACATTAAAAAATTGAAATCTGACCATTGATTAACGATGTTGTTGTCCTGAATGTTCAAGTATAATTTGAAAACTATGTAATGTTGTTTTCTAAAATTATATATATATATATATATATATATATAACGAAAAAATAAAGGAAATATTTAATATTAATTATTTCACTAAGTACTAATAATATTTATTAATTATAATTCATAAATATTAGCTACAATTTACTATTTATTAATAATTAAATATAATAAATTATAAATATAAGAAATAAATATTGATTATAGATAATAATTAGTAATTATAGATTATTTATTAGTAATCATTAATTGTAATGTGGTATTTTTGTAATATAAAAAATAATTATTGATTACAGATAATAAACAGTAATATGGTATTTTTATCGTAGTGAATAATTGGTAATTAGTGATTATTTACTAATAATCATTAATTATTATAAGTAATAAATGATTAATATAATATTATTAATGATTAATTATTAAATATTAATAAATAATATAATATTATTAATGATTAGTATTTAGTAATATAATATTATAATTAGTAATTAGTAACATATGACTAATATAATATTATTAATGATTAATTATTAAATATTAATAAATAATAAATATTAATTTTAAGAAAGCATTGTAATTATTAATTATTGATTATCGAAAATTGGCAACTGGTATTTATTACAACGGGCATTTTATGATCGTTGTAAAATTGGCATCGACTAAAACATGCATTTTATGACCGTTGTAAAATTGCCACTTATTACAACGGACATTTTTTGCCCGTTGTAAAATTGGCACCTATTACAACGGGCATTATGAGCGTTGTAAAATTGGCACCTCTTACAATAGGCATTTTGTGACCATTGTAAAGTTGACATATATTACAATGGGCGTTTTGTGACCGTTGTAATTTAGCATCTACTACAACGGGTATGAAAGGACCGTTGTAATAGCATTCAATTACAACGGACAGTCATTGCCCATTGTAAAAAGGGCTCTGTATATGGCATTTTTTACAACGGACCAGAATGGACTATTGTAATAGCCTTCTATTACAACGGTCAACCAATGCCTGTTGTAAAAGGGCATTGTAAGGGCATTTTTATTGTAGTGATTGAAACTCATGCGACAATTTTCGAGTGGAAATCTACAGTTTGTTCGTAAATATTTAAGTTAAGCTAATGGTTATGGGACATGAAGCTAAACTATTTATTTACTAGCTTGGTGTAATTCATACTTTTTATTGATCAATGGTGATCATTTTATGGTTTAGACTAGCAGTGTGCGATGTCTCTATGTCCACGTGGAGGACTGTACCTTGTTTTACTTAGCTTCATCTCATTTCTTTTATTGGCTAACGACCTATGGGTTCTTTGGAGTTTCGTCTCATTTTTATGGACGAGCGATCCGTGTTCTTTTATGGTGTTTGGTTGATCGGATGTACCGTTATTGTACTATGTCGATGTCCCGGCTTATTTGAATCAACGGATGTACAGTTATTGTACTACATCATTATTCTGGTTTGTCAGATTTATCGGACGCACCGTTGTTGTACTATGTCGTTGTTCTGAATTATTGGAGTTTTCAGGTCCATCGAGCGTACTGTTACTGTAGCATGTCGATGTTCGGAATTATTTGAGTTTCAAGTTTCTCGAGCGTACTGTTAATATACTATGTTGTTGCACCGGCTCTATGGTTAGCGACCATGGGATATCAACCCATTTGTGATGCACGTGTTGGTGAGTTTTCATGCTCTCATTTGTGATAGGCCTCCCCCTTTGTGATTTCTGGATTTATAATTGACGATTTCTAGAATTTGTGTTTCACCAATGTTTGCGATTGGCATTGATATGATTGTCAATATTTGTAGTTTGGTGAATAAAATAAAGAATATGACGTTCTTTTTGGTGTTTGAGATTCTCGAGATATTGTATGATTTTTGTTGTTGTGAAATGTATACTTGTCACAGTATGACATTATTGTTATCACACGTTTTTGTCATATCTCTTATTCTATCTCATTTTATATGATAACTATAGCTAGACTGATCCATTTATTATTTTATTTTTAAATAATACTAGGGTCAGACCGAGGTATTTCAGGTGCTTCTGCTTGACTTCTTATCGTGATTCTATATCACACTTTTGGGCTAACTACTTAGCTTAGTAGTTTTTTCTTTTATACATTCGAGATAGAGTCTCTTTGATGTATTCATATTCTTTTGTCTAGCACTTGTATCTATTCTTTCATGGTGTAGTGGATCTTATATGACCATTACTTTGATGTACACTTTTATGTCATTTATTCATATCTGTTCTACCTTAGTGATATTAATATATGTGACTGATTTGTGTTATATTGATTTTATATTTGTTTCAAAGATCACATAGCCACTGTGTAGTAGCTTTGAGTTTGTTTTTGATGTGTCAGATTACCTCTTGAAAAGAAATGCATGTAATACTATCTGACATATCAATACTCACAAAAAGCAATTACACGGATGGTCGCTCCTCAACAGCCTTATTCTTCGTGCTAGTTGACGACATTACTCCATAGTGTCCTTGGCTAGTGTGAGTATAGAGGTGGGGCGTCATGGCTTGGTATCAAAGCCAAACTTTGAAACAGTATATAATATTATAGCAAGGATCATTGTCCTAAGTCTTTCTTTGGAATCATGCCTTTGGGTTTATTCGAGTCATTAACCCGTTCTATCCTATTTTCTTTTATGATTCCTTATTTTATCAATCATGATTGTTTGATATTCATTTTGAGAATAACTATTTTCTTCTTCTTTCTTTCTATCTTAAAGAAGAGAAATGGTTAGACCAAGCCGTCCCAGCATCGGTCAATCCAGTGCCACTCCTCAGGATGTAGTATTTATGTTTGCCCAACTGCTTTTAGATCTTATAAAGAATGCTCAAGAAGTCGGACCCATTCCAGAGCCTACTCATGCTAGATCTGCGTTTGCACGTTTGTGCAGAGATTATACCGATTTTGGTGGAAGGCCATTCAGGAGATCCGAAAGCGTTATAGAAATTCAAGCTTGGATTAAATCGTGCGATCGCATCTTTTCTCCCATGAATCTTGTTGATATACATCGAGCCCAGGTGGCTTCTAGCATGCTCTTAGAAAGAGCATTAGATTGGTATGAGCTTTTGGTTTCTAAGATTATTGAAGCGGATCTTACTTGGGAGCAATTCCGGGAAAGTTTAGAGTTGAAATTTGTGCCGGAAGCTGAAAATGTAATTTTAGCTCGGCGCTTTATTGACCTTATTCAAGGTGAATCTTCCATGACAGACTATGTCGCATCTTTTGAATCTCTCTTAAAATATGGGTTACAATAATTAATACCCCACTGAAGAAAAATCTAAGGTTTGTTTATGGGTTGAATAAGAACCTCAAAAAGCCTTTACTCCTGAAACTAGAAGTTTCTTTTGATCAGCTTGTTGACATCGCTCTTTGACTTGAAGAGGTTGATAAAGAAAGTGATGTTGAAGTTGTGGGTGCCAAACAGAATTTCAACAACAACAAGAGGCCTATTAAGTTCAATCCTAATCCCAACAAGAAAGGGAAACGAGCAACTTCGGTAGCAAAGACTCCTACCTTTGGTCGTGGGCAATGCTACAATTGTGGTTCTAAGGACCATTATACTAATAGATGCCTGAAACCTCTCTTTTGTCGTTGTTGCAAAAGTTTGGGTCATCTTTTATCTTCATTCCCCAAACTTCCAAGCAAGAGGGAGGGAAAGCTAAATGTTGTGCAAGCGCCTAGTAACACTTCTCTTGGTCAAGGTATTTCTCATTCTATCCTTGATGGCATTATTATGTTTCGTGATCATCCTATTTGAGTTCTTTTTGATACAGGTGCATCCCATTCTTTTATATCAAAAGAATTTGTGAATACTTTGTCTTTAAGTGTTATGGAAGAGGCCGAAGAGTGTGACGGAAATTCATAGCTTTCTTGGATTGGCAGGTTATTACAGTCGGTTCATAAAAGACTTATCAAAAATTCCCGTGCCTTTTACTAGTTTGACAAAGAGGGGAGTTAAGTACATTTGGTCAAACAAATATGAAGCTTCTTTTAAGAGATTAAAAGAACTCCTTTCCGATGCTCCTATTCTTGTGATTCCCGAGGGGAACCAAGACATTATTGTTTATACCGATGCTAGTCGTGTTGGTTTGGGTGCCGTTCTCATGTAAAGGGAACGTGTTATTGCTTATGCTTCTAGGAAATTAAAACCTGCCGAGACTAGATATGCCACTCATGATTTAGAGCTCGCGGCTATTGTTTTCTCCCTTCGAATTTGGCATCATTATTTTTTGGGAGAGAAATTTGTTCTCTACAGCTGCAACGACCCGCCGTCCTGACCGCCTCTAGTCGGTAATTAAACCAACTCGAAACGTTCAAAATGACGGATTGTTGTTCAGTTTATAAAGTTTAAACAGAATCAGCCACAGAATCACAGAATAATCATAATATTATTCATAAATGAATTTTTCTTTCATACATATATCAGAGTTTGTACAATACATTTGAATTTATACAGCGGAACAATTTATTTTCTATTAAGTACAAGAAAAATTTTCTAGAAAAAAACTTTAGTGGAGTGCTTTCCCCAACTCTCTCTAACTTCGCGGCCTGAAAATCTTCAAGCTGTAAAAGTACTCGGTCTGACCCGAGCGTTTATTGCAAAACACAAAAACACTCGAGTCAGGATTAATCTTTATTCAAGTAATTAAATTTGTAATGAACTGAATAAAATGGTAACAGAGATGACGAATCACATGAATCAATTTAGATCTATTATGGCTTTTCACATTTACAACTTCAATTTAATTATTATTATTTTTTTCGAAATCTATCAATCCTGTGTGGCTGCAGTACACACGTATATTTATACACATGTGCACTGCCTCGCCAACTCGTGTGCACCAAACAAAAGCACAATCTACAAATCATGTACAAATCAAAGTGAGGTTGCACAAGTACAAATAATACACAGCAGCACAGTGCAATGAACAAGAAACACAAGTACAGGCAGCAGTCTCAAGTGACACAGTGCAAACAGCACTGTCAAAACAGGCAGCCAAGGGCAGAGACTCAGAAATGCCAAAGACACGAAGACATAAACAACAACAAGTGCAAGACCAGACGCAAAAGTAACACATCAGAAGTGAATAAGAACTCCACTGTGAACATGAGGACTGGAACAGCTACAAAAGTTCAAGGCTGAGACAACCCAATGCACCAATGCACAGCATACAAGGTGCAGACACAAGGCTAGACAAAGGAAACCAAATACAAGTTCAAGTGCTCAGTGCAGACCACAAAATGCATGCTAAGTCCAGCTACTCAAGTATACAGTCAACAGAAATGACCAAGTGCACAACAAATTTAGTGAAACCCAAGTATACAATGCGCTATGCAGTGCACACTAAGTCCAGCTACTCAAATGAACACTGCATGTACAAGTTACAAAAACTCAAGTGAAGCAAGTACAGTGTGATAGTGAATGGGAAAATGTGTGAACATAGCAACTGCCACAAGTAATGCAACAGTGACCAACTTAAATGACAGCAATGCACAAATGCAAAGTGGAGTAAATGTCAACATGAAATGATCAAGGGTCAAAATAGAGACAAAGTCATGAGACTCAACATGTACATGTACTGATCAGTGAACCCAAAGCTAACAGAGCCAACACAAAATGACAACAGCAGAAGTGATCAAAGCAAAGCACAAGTGTGCAGCATCAAGTAGGACATACGAGCACACAGCAAAGCATGGACAAAGTTCCAAGTAAGAAATTACTAACAAGCATCTTTTTCAACAGTTTAAAAACAAATTCAAATAGCATCTGTTCTTATCAGTTTTAAAAACAAAATTCATAGTATCAGTTTCCAACAGTAAAAAAAACAATCACAAATAGCCTCTGTTCTTATTAGTTTAAAAACAAATTCAAGTAGCAACTGTTCTTAACAATTTAAATTAAATTCCAAATAGTGTCTGTTCTCACCAATTTAAAATTTAAAATCAATAGCATCTGTTCTTAACAGTTTATATTAAATATCAAATAGCATTTGTTCTCAACAGTTTAAATTAAATTGACCGAGAGCAAAGAGCAAATGATAGCAAACAACCAACAACCAACATGCAGTGACAAATCTGCTCACATCAGTTTAAAACAATTTATATAGTATCTGTTCTCAATAGTTTAAAACAATCACAAATAGCATCTGTTCTTCTTAATTTAAAATCAAAATTATAGTATCTGTTTTCAACAGTTTAAAACAATCACAAATAGCATCTGTTCTTCTTAATTTAAAATCAAAATTATAGTATCTTTTTTCAACAGTTTAAAAACAATTCAAATAGCATCTGTTTTCATCAGTTAAAATCGAATTATCAGAGCAATTGATAGCAAATATCACCCAAAACATAGCATGCAACCAAACATTCAATTCAACCAAATTTAAAAACTTGAATCTAAATTAATCGTGAGCAAAGAACTCACCATAACAAAATCGAAACAGCCGAAGAGTAATGAGCCAAGTTGAACGAAGATTGAAGCGAAGATTGAAGCCCCACATCAGATCGCAAGCCCTAGCTGAGATCCAACGAGAAACAATGAAGCCGCCATTATTTTTTTTCTGTTTGATTTATTTAGGGTTTGAACAAGAAAGGTAAAAGGTAGGGTATAAAAGAGAAAGGGGGACGTGAATTTTGCAGAGTTGAAGGCATGGGTTAAGGCATGTTTTTGGCTGACAGGGGTAAGGTAATGTATTCTTTTTTTTTATTATTATTATTTTATGTTATATTATTACATATTTTTTTATTTTAAATTCAATTGTTTTGTATAAATTGTTTTCTTTACTTTGTTTTTGTTTTGTTTAATTTTTGTTGTTAAAACTTTAACTAAGTGTATTTATTTATTTATTTTGTATTGATTAAAATTTTATTTTATTTTATTTAAGTTAAAGAATGTTATTTAAACTAACCACAAATTTATAAATTTACATAAATAATAATTCTCAAATCCAAATTATTATTCCTAGTCATTCGTTTAAATTTTAAATACCAGTTCAATATTCAATTTCAAACTCCAAAGTTAAATTTAAATTTTATTCAATTTTAAACAGATTAAATTCTAATATTTAATCGCCAATTTATTATGATAATTTGAAATTCAAGTCAAATCATCATTTAAATATTTAAAATAAATTAAATATTCACAAATTAAATTGTTCAAAATTGAGGATCGTTACAATCTCCCCTCCTTAAAAGAATTTCGTCCCGAAATTATAAGTTAGGAAAAACGATTGCTAAAATCTCACCGATATTTATACCCTACACAATTTTACCAAGTTCCAAACTCATAAATAATTATAGGATTCATTCCATTTATTTTATCTCACTAGTTTTGTTCATCAATTTCAATAATCAAGACACAAAAGTCTTTAACCAATTTTTTTTTGACTTACAAAACTCAAATTTTTGAACTTGAAATTCTTTCATGCTAAATATTTGCATATTACATCTTTTCTAAAGCTGTGTGCTTTCAAGATATTTTAAAGATCTTCTTCCTTAATTCATTAAGTTAGAATTATGTAATTCTAATTTCAGATTATTGATTTTCTATTCAAAGTTTTGAAAATACTTGATAACTCGAAGTTTAACAAGTCCATCGTCGTTCTTACAGACATTAGGCATACGCTGGCCAGGCGCAAGACTAAAAATCTCCAAGTACTAAACATACTTGCTTCAACTCCCAGTGAAAATACTTTTTAAAAATTATTTTAAAAATGGATATGGAAAGCACGTTCCCCCATGGATCACAGTTTACCCGGCGGTTACGCTACTATCTCAGTAGAATCGCTTGTAACCTTAGATTTCTCATCACTCCTGAATTTCGCCATGGTTGTCGCCTTAGATCGCGGTCCACACGGCGGTTACGCTACTATCTCAGTAGAATCGCTCGTGGCCTTAGGCATCACGCCCCTCGAATTTCGCTTCGGTTTCCAGATCGCAGTTTACTCGGCGGTTGCGCCACTATCTCAGTGGAATCGCTTGTAACTGTAGGCATCACGCCCCACGAATTACGCCAGCATCAATTCACATAATCCCAAACACGATGATCCATCGTGGGGGATATCATATCAGTCCCAATGGACATTCCACTAATGGAATTCTACGTAGCTACGATTTTCAATGGACACTCCACCGAGTTCCAATCACCTTCACACATAATAAATGGAAGGTACATTTCCATATCCTCAGTTTTTAGAAAACATATGTCATATACATATAGTACTTCATTTCACATTTCGTACATATCATACCTATGTAAACCTACACAGGATTTTCATAATAATGACTTTCCAAACTGATAGTTTTCGATTATATTCACATATATAAGTTACGAAAACTTAATTCACATTCACAACAAATAGAGGATTCCAAATTTTCCATCACGTTTAAAATTTTCCTCTAAATCGATTTGAAAATTTAAGGTTATCTCAAACCTAATTCACATTCATAATCCAATTTATTATCGACTTCTCATTCGATTTGGATTTCACGTTACATCGTCAATTCTCAACACATAATTGATGTCTATCGATATATAACCTCTAAGCTCGTACGTCTCAGAGAAGGGTGTTAAGCTAAAAGAATAAATTCTCCGCCACCACAGATATATATTTAATAGAGATCAAATGATATGTCATCAATTCACAATGTTAGACATACAATCCCAATCGACTATCCAAAATTCAAAGCTCAACTTATATTGTTTTTGATGTCAAAGTTAAACTCAATTTAACTCAAGATTCAATCTTCTTTGGAAAATATTCAAGTTGGACTGATTGTTCATATTTCTCAAAATAATATCTTTACAAGATGTATAATTTTCACACTTAGCCATTTGAAACTAATTTCAAATACTCATTTTTCAATTTATCTTTAAAAGATAAAATTTCAAACCTTTCATTTCATATTGGAAAACATTTCCATACTTATTAAATAATAAGTAATTCACAAATTCTTTTATTTTCAACACTTTGAAAATATTCGATATACTTGAATCAAAATTAAGTATATATTTCACTCTTTAAGGAAATCATTCTTTTAAACACATTTATTTGAGTTAAAACGAATGTTGCGTAAAACATCGTTACGACAACTCAAAATCACTAGTATATGGATTCGGATTTAAGATAGATATATAAATCCCAATACTATAAACAACATTTCCTTCCGGAAACCATTTACTATAACAACAATGTTATAGTCCACCATTTCCTTATTTTTTTCGAAAACGCCTATTTCAACAATGAATGTTGAAATCTATGTATTCGATAGTTAATGCATTTTAAAACATCTTTAAAACTATTAACTTTTTCAATTTCAACTTCAACTTAATTCATAGTTTGAATTCCTCATACCTTTCATAATATTAGTTTTAAACCGATTTCAAACTTTTCAATATTAAGTTTTTCACTTAACTTAATTTTCCGCACGTTTAAATTCAAATTCATCACTGAATTTATTAAACCTATAATGGATTATTATGTTGACAAACATCAAACTTGAAATTTAATTTCTATTTGAACTTTGCATTTGCTTTTTTCTATTCCCAAAAATAATCAACTAGTTCTTTAGTAAGCCATTCATCAATTTGGTTCCATTAAATTTATACTTCCACATTAACCACATTTCATAATATCACTTCCCTAAAACATATCTGTTTTAGTCAATAATATATTCACTGTCCAAAATCGTGAATATACTTTGTCAACTAATTTCATCATTTCTACAACTTATTTTTATTTTTAAAGGGTTATCCACTGTCCAAAATCGTGAATATAACTCCTTTAATAAGCTACAACAATTTACTTATCAAATTCAACTGATTTCGAATTTATAAACAATCTTTACAAATTCCATTTCTATTTATAAACTTCGATTTATAAATCTTTTTTATTAATTCAACTCAATTTATATAACTCAATTATATAACAAAAGTCCATATTATAAGTTTAAATACTTATAATCCATTTATTCACTAAACCGTTCTTCAAAACATTTGAAATCAATTTTTCAAAAGAATTCAGAATCAAATTTCTCAAGTTATAGTTTAATTATCCTCTTGGTTATAACTAAATTGAAATATTATTTTATTTCACAATCATTATTTTGTAGATATTCACAATATTTGATTCAAACCAATTTATTAATTCACTTCACTTATATTTTATTTTTCGTAAATCTCAATAATTCGATAATGGATTTCGAATGAGAAACTATCGCAATCCTAAATTTAGAGAGGGGAATTTTCAAAATAATTTTGATTTCCAAAATACCTTTCATTTTAAAGAAAACAATTTTATACTTCTTTAAATTTGAAAAGCACTTTCTTTAAAGTGGTTCTAGTAACTATTTATATTAAACATCATAAACTGAGCTTTGAGTAAATCAAAGCTCTGATACCACTTTTTTAACGACCCGCCGTCCTGACCGCCTCTAGTCGGTAATTAAACCAACTCGAAACGTTCAAAATGACGGATTGTTGTTCAGTTTATAAAGTTTAAACAGAATCAGCCACAGAATCACAGAATAATCATAATATTATTCATAAATGAATTTTTCTTTCATACATATATCAGAGTTTGTACAATACATTTGAATTTATACAGCGGAACAATTTATTTTCTATTACGTACAAGAAAAATTTTCTACAAAAAAACTTTAGTGGAGTGCTTTCCCCAACTCTCTCTAACTTCGCGGCCTGAAAATCTTCAAGCTGTAAAAGTACTCGGTCTGACCCGAGCGTTTATTGCAAAACACAAAAACACTCGAGTCAGGATTAATCTTTAAATTTGTAATGAACTGAATAAAATGGTAACAGAGATGACGAATCACATGAATCAATTTAGATCTATTATGGATTTTCACATTTACAACTTCAATTTAATTATTATTATTATTTCGAAATCTATCAATCCTGTGTGGCTGCAGTACACACGTATATTTATACACATGTGCACTGCCTCGCTAACTCGTGTGCACCAAACAAAAGCACAATCTACAAATCATGTACAAATCAAAGTGAGGTTGCACAAGTACAAATAATACACAGCACAGTGCAATGAACAAGAAACACAAGTACAGGCAGCAGTCTCAAGTGACACAGTGCAAACAGCACTGTCAAAATAGGCAGCCAAGGGCAGAGACTCAGAAATGCCAAAGACACGAAGACATAAACAACAACAAGTGCAAGACCAGACGCAAAAGTAACACATCAGAAGTGAATAAGAACTCCACTGTGAACATGAGGACTGGAACAGCTACAAAAGTTCAAGGCTGAGACAACCCAATGCACCAATGCACAACATACAAGGTGCAGACACAAGGCTAGACAAAGGAAACCAAATACAAGTTCAAGTGCTCAGTGCAGACCATAAAATGCATGCTAAGTCCAGCTACTCAAGTATACAGTCAACAGAAATGACCAAGTGCACAACAAATTTAGTGAAACCCAAGTATACAATGCGCTATGCAGTGCACACTAAGTCCAGCTACTCAAATGAACACTGCATGTACAAGTTACAAAAACTCAAGTGAAGCAAGTACAGTGTGATAGTGAATGGGAAAATGTGTGAACATAGCAACTGCCACAAGTAATGCAACAGTGACCAACTTAAATGACAGCAATGCACAAATGCAAAGTGGAGTAAATGTCAACATGAAATGATCAAGGGTCAAAATAGAGACAAAGTCATGAGACTCAACATGTACATGTACTGATCAGTGAACCCAAAGCTAACAGAGCCAACACAAAATTACAACAGCAGAAGTGATCAAAGCAAAGCACAAGTGTGCAGCATCAAGTAGGACATACGAGCACACAGCAAAGCATGGACAAAGTTCCAAGTAAGAAATTACTAACAAGCATCTTTTTCAACAGTTTAAAAACAAATTCAAATAGCATCTGTTCTTATCAGTTTTAAAAACAAAATTCATAGTATCAGTTTCCAACAGTAAAAAAAAACAATCACAAATAGCCTCTGTTCTTATTAGTTTAAAAACAAATTCAAGTAGCATCTGTTCTTAACAATTTAAATTAAATTCCAAATAGTGTCTGTTCTCACCAATTTAAAATTTAAAATCAATAGCATCTGTTCTTAACAGTCTATATTAAATATCAAATAGCATTTGTTCTCAACAGTTTAAATTAAATTGACCGAGAGCAAAGAGCAAATGATAGCAAACAACCAACAACCAACATGCAGTGACAAATCTGCTCATATCAGTTTAAAACAATTTATATAGTATCTGTTCTCAACAGTTTAAAACAATCACAAATAGCATCTGTTCTTCTTAATTTAAAATCAAAATTATAGTATCTGTTTTCAACAGTTTAAAACAATCACAAATAGCATCTGTTCTTTTTAATTTAAAATCAAAATTATAGTATCTGTTTTCAACAGTTTAAAAACAATTCAAATAGCATCTGTTTTCATCAGTTAAAATCGAATTATCAGAGCAATTGATAGCAAATATCACCCAAAACATAGCATGCAACCAAACATTCAATTCAACCAAATTTAAAAACTTGAATCTAAATTAATCGTGAGCAAAGAAATCACCATAACAAAATCGAAACAGCCGAAGAGTAATGAGCCAAGTTGAACGAAGATTGAAGCGAAGATTGAAGCCCCACATCAGATCGCAAGCCCTAGCTGAGATCCAACGAGAAACAACGAAGCCGCCATTATTTTTTTTCTGTTTGATTTATTTAGGGTTTGAACAAGAAAGGTAAAAGGTAGGGTATAAAAGAGAAAGGGGGACGTGAATTTTGCAGAGTTGAAGGCGTGGGTTAAGGCATGTTTTTGGCTGACAGGGGTAAGGTAATGTATTCTTTTTTTTTTATTATTATTTTATGTTATATTATTACATTTTTTTTATTTTAAATTCAATTGTTTTGTATAAATTGTTTTCTTTACTTTGTTTTTGTTTTGTTTAATTTTTGTTGTTAAAACTTTAACTAAGTGTATTTATTTATTTATTTTGTATTGATTAAAATTTTATTCTATTTTATTTAAGTTAAAGAATGTTATTTAAACTAACCACAAATTTATAAATTTACATAAATAATAATTCTCAAATCCAAATTATTATTCCTAGTCATTCGTTTAAATTTTAAATACCAGTTCAATATTCAATTTCAAACTCCAAAGTTAAATTTAAATTTTATTCAATTTTAAACAGATTAAATTCTAATATTTAATCGCCAATTTATTCTGATAATTTGAAATTCAAGTCAAATCATCATTTAAATATTTAAAATAAATTAAATATTCACAAATTAAATTGTTCAAAATTGAGGATCGTTACAACAGCGATCACAAATCTTTGAAGTATTTATTTTCTTAAATGGAACTTAATTTGCGTCAACAACGTTGGCTCGAGTTCCTTGCATTTTATGATCTTGATATTCTTCATACTCTCGGAAAGGGAAATCATGTTGTCGATGCTCTTCGCCATAAGCAACAAGAGGTTGATTCCATGATAATATCCGAATGGAATGATCTCGAGACTTTGTCTGCTTATGAGATCCGAGATCGTGAATCTGATTCATGTTCATCTCTTGTTTTATGTAGCCTTGAGGCTCATCCATCTCTTTTAGACCGTATTTTGGATGCTCAAAAGCATGATCCCGAATTAGCTCATCTTTGCCAAAGTTGTAGGGATGGAAATATTGATGGTTTGAAAGACTTTGAAATCGATGCTCGTGGAGGCATTCGAAAATTTGGTAGACTTATCGTGCCAAATGTTAGTGATCTTCGTAAAGACATTTTGGAAGATTCTCATCGTTCTAAATTTACTATTCATCCCGTTAATTGTAAAATGTATGTGGATATGAAGCGACTTTATTATTGGAATGGAATGAAATCAGATATTGCTAATTTTATTAAGCGTTGTATGACTTGCCAACTCAATGAGGCCGAGCATCAAAGGCCTAGTGGGTTATTGCAACCTTTGGAGATCCCAGTTTGGAAGTGGGATCAAGTCTCCATTTACTTTATTGATGGTCTTCTCCGTTCTCGGTCACATCATGACAGTTTATGGGTGATTGTTGATAGACTTTCAAAATCCACCCATTCTATTCCTTTACGGTCTAATCGGACCTCACCTCTCTTGGCCGAACTCTATGTTAAAGAAATTGTTAAATTGCATGGAGTTACTCTTTCTATTGTTAGCGATCATGATCCATTATTTACAAGTGGATTTTGGAAGAGTCTTCAAAAAGTTTTGGGAATGAAGCTTAATTTTAGCACCGCTTATCATCCTCAGTCTGATGGACAAACCGAGCATGTGAATCAAACTCTTGAAGATCTTCTTCGTCTATGTGTTCTTGATTTTGGGGGGAAGTTGGGAAGATCATATTTCTCTTTTTGAGTTTTTTTTTATAATAATAGCTTCCAATCTAGTATTGGTATGGAACCTTTCGAGGCGCTTTACGGAAGGTCATGCCGATCTCATTCTTGTTGGCATGAGGCCGGTGAGAAGCTGGTTTTAGGCCCAAATTTTATTCGTGATTCCACAGAAAAGATTGACCTTATTCATCAGGGGATGACAGAAGCTCAAAGTAGTAAAAAAAAATTATGCAGATAGCCGAAGAAGGAGTTTAAAATTTTCTGTGAGAGATTTGGTGTTTATTCATGTTTCACCTATAAGGGTGTTGTGCGTTTTAGTCGATTGGGAATACTAGCACCATGATATATCGGTCCATTTCCCATCAGCGAACATATTGGTTCCGTGGCTTGTCGCCTTTTATTACCGGCTTGATTTTCTGCTATTCATGACGTTTTCCACATCTCTCAACTACGGAAATGCCTTAGAGATTTCGATTCTATTCTTGAGCCCGGTGTTATTGAAGAAATTGAGGTTTCACCTAATTTGACTTATGAGCAACATCTTATTCGTGTCATTGCTTCGAAGGTGAAAAGCCTTCAGTTTAAAGATGTTCCTCTTATGAAAGTTCAATGGTCCATGAATCCTAAGGATTGCTCTTGGGAATCCAGAAAATTCATCGAGCGAACGTATCTGGACTTACTCTCTCATGCTCTTTAAAGCTGAACTTTTTATTTCAAATTTTATTTTGTGTGATATGCTTTTATGGTTGTTACTTTTTATTTTCTTCTTAAGAATTGCGAGGACATAATTTCTTTAAGGAGGGGAGTCTGTAACAACCCGCATATTTTACTATTTGTATATTTCAATGATTTATTTGAATATAGCATCGTTAGTCAGATTAAAGTCCGAAATACAACTTTTGCAAACAGTCGAATTAGGACTCGAGACCACTTCCATTGAGTCCAAAATGGTGTTTGCGACCTTTTTGAGTATAAACATCGATATGTTTGGAGTTGAGAAGAATTTTGCTATTTTTCTATTGGGCTTTGGGTTTAGGTTTCAGCCCTTTGACTCATCTAATACCCTAACTCTTCATCCAACTCCACTTCACTCATTCTTTTATTTCCTAACACTCAAGCAAAAAAGAAAATTGGAGGAAGAGATAGGAAATTTGGATTCCAAAACCCTAGTTTTGCTAGAAAATTCAAGTTCTTGCTCTAAAATCTAAGAGAAGCTTAGGTAAGCATCCTCTTCATCTTCTCCATCTCATTCTCTCTTCAATTCAATAAATTCCTATAACTTAACTTAAGAAAAAAGCTTCACCTTTGATAATAGATTGAAGATTCTCGAGGTGTATTGAAGAGGAATTGGCCTTGCCATGTTTTATAGCTTCTCACTTGTGTTTTTGGGGTTTAAAGGTGGGTTCTTGAACTCACGCCTATGTCTATAACTTTCATTATTATTAGGTTTGAATTCCTAACATCTATTCATGTTCATTTGCTTTTGATTTGAATTGATTATATGAATTTTCCAATTTTTTATTTTGATGTCCAATTTTATGAAAATCCTTCTATGGATGTTTGGACATGTTATTTGCAGTGTATCGAAAGCGCCTATAAGACTGGATTATCACTTGGCATAAATCACTAGTCCCTGTTACTCGTCCGATAGCTTCCGATTCATTTTGGCCATCAAGGCCTAGGCAAACTATTGCCCAGACCATGTGTTCAGGCGTCTGGTTTTCAAGACCAGACATATGCTTACACATTCTAGAGAAAAAGAATATACGATAGAAAAATAAAAATGGCAGAGACTAATTTCAGACATCTGAATTTATGTGTCAGACGTCTGGATGGTCTCAGATGTCTGGAATGCCAAATCAGACGTCTGGGAAGGTTTCTGGAATATTTCAAGAAACCAAATCTAGACGTCTGAATTATCCCCCAAACATCTAGAACTGTGCAATTTTGCCAATTTGCCTAGTTTATGAGCAAAATTCCATTGTTTATCGATTTTGTTGATCCGGTTAGTTGTTATCACTTATTATCAACTTTGATGACTTCTTTCTTTGGATTTTTGGGAATATCCATTTTGATGGATTTGGTGACTGATTGTTCTACAATAATTTCTATGGTTTGTCACTATAAAATGCAAAGGTTTCTATACTAGTGGTAAATATTGAAACTCTTTCATCAAAATGATTTCAACATTACTTTCAATATCAAACCCGCTTTTAAAACCGTTTTTTAATCTATTAGTATACATAATCCTTTATCTCATTCGTTCGAGAAATCAAATTAAACGACTTAGCAAAACAAGTGGTATGAAACTCTTGATTTTAATTTATCGGTTAATTCTTAGACTTGTTCGATTGAAACTCATGTGACAATTTTTGAGTGGAAATCTACAATTTGTTCGTAAATTTTAATTTAAGCTAGTGGTTATGGACATGAAGCTAAACTCATTTATTTAGTACTTAGTGTAATTCACACTTTTTATTGATCAATGGTGATCATTTTATGGTTTAGACTAGCGGCGTTCGATGTCTCTATGTCCATGTAGGGGACTGTACCTCGTTTTACTTAGCTTCATGTCATTTCTTTTATAGGCTAACGACCTATGGGTTCTTTGGAGTTTCATCTCATTTTTATGGGCTAGCGACCCATGTTTTTTATGGTGTTTGGTTGATCGGATGTACTGTTATTATACTACGTCGATGTCTCTTTTATCTGGATCAACGGATGTACCGTTGTTGTACTACATCGTTGTTCTGGTTTATCAGGTTCATCGGGTGCACTGTTATTGTACTACGCCGTTGTTCTGAATTATTGGAGTTTCAGATCCATCGGGCATACCGTTACTGTACTACATCGATGTTCTGAATTATTCGAGTTTCAGGTTCCTCGGGCGTACTGTTAATATACTACATCATTGCACCAACTCTATGGATAGCGACCATAGGATAGCAACCCATTTGTGATATGCGTGTTGGTGAGTTTTCATTCTCCCGTTTGTGATAGGCCTCTTCATTTGTGATTTTTGGATTTCAAATTGACGATTTCTAGAATTTGTGTTTCACCAATTTTTGCGATTAGCATTGATATAATTGTCAATATTTGTAGTTTGGTGAATAAAATAAAGAATATGACATTCTTTTTGGTGTTTGAGATTCTTGAGATATTGTATGATTTTTGTTGTTGTTAATGTATACTTGTCGCAGCACGACATTATTGTTATCATACATTTTTGTCATATCTCTTATTCTATCTCATTATATGTGATAATTATAGCCAAACTGATCCGTTTTTTATTTTCTTTTTAAATAATACTCGGGTCAGACCGAGGTATTTCAGGTGCTTTCGCTTGACTTCTTATCGTGATCCTACATCTGACTTTCGGGCTAGCTACTTAGCTTTGTAGCTATAACGACCCGTAAATTTCGATAACTGAATTTGTTAATTTAATAAGATTTTTGTAATTAAATTTAGAAAGAAATAAAAACTTTTTTATTTATAATGAAGTGAATGTCAAAAATGAAATGTAGCAAGGTGATTAAAACTAATTATCGATAATTGAAGTGAAATCCCAATAAGGAAATAGTGTAAATGGTTACACTTGGTTATAAAATTGAATATAAGTAAATAAGGGTAAGTGTTGTATAAATAAATGAATTAGTATAACTAATGGTAATTGGATGAATTCAGTATTATGTGAGTAATTATGATAATTAGTTAAATATAAAATAAACTTAAGTGTAAATTAAAGGTTATGATAACAATTATTAAAAATTACCTAATTAATCTGCCAATGAAATTAATTGGAAATTAATTTCACTTGACGTTAAGTAAATGAAAGGTAAACAATAGTAACTAGGTCATAGAGTAATGATGGACTTAATGTAAAGATTGGAATTGAATCAAATCAAATTTATTGAAATTAATTATAGTTAATTGGAATTCAATCTATAACAAATGGGTAACGGTAAGTAAATGAAATTATATACTATATTAATGGAAATTGAAATTAAATGCTATAAATTGTGAAATGTCTAGTAAATAAGTTAATAAGAGAATTTCTTTTAACGGATTTTAAATTAAACCAATCCAAAGTGATAGAAATTTTAAATTATAGATTTCGAATTGAAAAAGTGAATTGATTAATTTAATATTAATTAAATTAATTAATTGGAAAATAGCCATTCTGGCCACTGACTTGGATTATGACGAAACCAGTTTCATCGAATCCGTAACAGTGAATTATTAAAGTTTCATAACGATCGGGTTTGTCGTTTGTTCGTACGGGATCGAAACACCTAAGAATCAATTAAATTGAAATCAACTGAAATCAGTTTGAAATATGTTGATTTTAATGTTCTTCACATGATGGAATTTGGACTTGAAACCTATCCCATTGATTTTTAATTATTTAAAAACATCTATTTTGATATATGGGTTGACCCATTTTCGTTCCGGAGTCGGAACGGGCTTTTCGGGTATTTATCACTCCACCCCAAATCAAATCCGATCTGTTATTTCTATTTTCTAACCTACCTATTAATATCTCATTATAAACCCTAGCCACTCCTTATTCTCATTTGTTTGTATGTACAATTCTTTCTGTTGGTCCTCTTTCTTAATGGCAGACAAATTCTCAATTCCAAATCTAATTGCAATTCAAATCAAGCCAAAAGTTCAAACTCCTCAAGTAATGTCAAATTATATATCGATCTAAAGCTCTCGATAAGCGTATCTCAGTTTTGAAATTCGTTTTTCAATTTGAACAACTGTTTGTCCACAAATTGAAGAACATATTTCGACCGTTCATCGAGTCATGATGAACTGCGACCGATCGTCAAATCGTCTGAGAGGTTTTGTAGAGGGGACTAAGGGGACTGCATCGGTCTGGTTCATTCGTTGTTTCATCGGCCAGATCGTCATATAAGGATTTAAATTTCCGGGTGGCTGCTGCGTGAATTTTTTTGTGTCGATTGATCGGACGGTGGGGGCCGAGCACTGACTGGAGGAGTCGACACGTTGATCTGGCGATGGAGCGTGGCCGCGGTGGGCCCCAACGGCGATCTCGATCGGGATTGTAAGCGGCGAGGCCGTGAACGGTGCTGTAACAGCACCTGTGGAATTCGATCGTCTTTCTGGATGGTAAATTCATGAGTGATGATGTGTCAGGTTTAATACCATTTTATATAATTTAATTTCAACTTCGAAAATGTTCTAATCGCTATAGTTTTTACATACAATGTTCGATGCGTGGTTTCTTTTGTGAGGATCGTATCGAAATTCTAGAAATTTTGGCGCTGGTTTGTGTGAATTTTGAGACTGTTCAAATTTAGGGTTTAAATTGGATTTAAATTCAATTTAAATTCAAAAGGTGGCTGTTTTAACCCACTCACAACTTCTAAAATTTCTTATGTTTGTTAGATTGACTTATGATGTGATTAGAAATTTATTTATGACTGTTTGGCATATTTTGAATCATCATCTCAATTTATTTGAATTTATTTGGATAAAATAGTTATTTAATTTATTATTGAATATAAACTACCAGTAAATAACTATTATTTATTATCTATTCTATATTAATGTTATTGATTGAATTGGATGATAAATGTGATAAATGGTTGATAATTGATATTGGATGAATGGATGTTGTATTTTATATTGTTATAAACTGCAAGTCGTTATGGATTTTTATTTTATTCGGGATTGCGGTTTGAAATGATATATAACTGTATTTATATTTTAAATTACGGATTGAAATGATATATATCCGTATCACTTGGCCATAGGATAGAAAATTATATGCAGAAACCTTGGTCTATATATAAAAATATTTTGAAATGATTTCTATGGTTTTATAAAGAAATATATGGTTTTAGATGAATATTGATTTTAGATATGATATAAATGTTATTTTATCCTTGATTTTAAGCTATGTATAATTTGTTTTAATATGGAATAAGTTTAATAATAAGCTTGAGATTTATTGGAGATAATATGGTTAAGTATTTATATAAATTATATTTTAATAGAGAGTTTCATAATGATTTAAATAAATTAAGGTTGAAAGATAAATTGGAAATTTATTTGAAATTGAATTTACTTAAGAAACAAAATCAAATAAGTTTGATGTGAAATTATTAAACTTGAATTTTTGAAAGGTATGATTTTATAACTTGATTTTGGTTTAGGGTGAATTAAATGAATATTTCAAGTATAAATAATTTGAAGGAAATATTTAGTTATTTATAATTTGAGTTTTATTGAGATTATAATGGATTTATTATGTAAATATTTCAAACTGAAGAATAGAAAAGTGAATTGTTAAATCGTAATTACCAAACATAGTTTTGAAATTGTTGAATACTTAAGTTTGAAATATATTGAATTTGAAATGGTTTATTCTGTGGATCAAATCTGATTTGAAATCGATAAAATTTGGAACAGTTTATTTGAAAACTGAATCGTTTTGAAATTTATGATTTGTGATTTGGTTAAATTAAAATTTAGAAATTCGAGTTGTTTGGAATTGATTTGTGAAATTGAAGAAGCTAGTTTATTATATAAAGTATTTTAATATTTAAGTGGTGGAAGTTATATTTCAAAATATTACGATTTGAAAGTGTTATATTTCAAATGTTTTGATTTCGAAGTGTTATAACGTTAAAAGTGCTATGATTTTTGGAAAGGACATATTTGAAATAAAGTGATATTATATTGATTTGGGTTTTAATAAAATGATACCATATTGGTTTGGTTTTTGAAATGGAAATGATATCGTACTTATATCGTTTTGAAATGGATATTATATTCTGGTTTTGAAGTATAAATTATTTTAAAATGACCGCGATGTTATAATAACGTTTGGTTGTTAATGAGACCAGGATCGGAAGTTGTCATACTCTCTGCCAACTCCGAAATCCACTTTAACAACCGTGTACGCGACGGTGATTCCAAAATGAAGTAGGATGGCGGCGACATTCCTTTGAGATATATACATGGATCCGACTCCCGTGATTTGGCATAATGTGGCTAAAACAGGAGCGCTTGCGGGCCAGTAAGGTGCCCTTCTTATCGGACACACTCCTTCGATACCATTTTATTACTTTGTGATTGATTGGGGCCCTTTGATTCTTTTGGGGGTGTGGCTTCAGGTGGGTGGTAGCTGCGCGCTATGCGTCACCACCAGTCCGGATGCGTAATTGGTATATCTACCCTGGCATTGCCTTGTGTGCCGTGTCACCTACCCTAGCTCGCCTTGTACGAGTTTGGTTTTCTACCGTAGCCCATGGAGTTTTTAGTGTAGTCTCCCGATCTGTAGATGCACTAATAGTGGATGCACTAATGAGACTATTACGTGTTAAGAGGAATATTGGGTCAGACTATTACGTGTTAAGAGGAATATTGGGTCACTCCTTAACTCTATTTAAAAGTAAGTTTATTTTACTATATACACTATTATAATAGCGTATATTACTACATAGTAGATAGTTTAATGGATCCTTAGGAGATGTGAATCCCGCACATCTTTTAAGTTACTGCACTCACGTTGGACACTAGATAGGAGATGTCAAATCCCGTAAACATCTATGATGCCGTTCCACTCATATTTTATCGTTGATTAACTAACATAAGATCTTTTAGTTCTGACTCGAGTGTTTTGTCTTTGCAATTCGCTTGGGTCTGTCTGAGCATTTCAGGATTTGAAGATCTCACTTCCGGAGGACGAAGATGAAGATTGTATTACTATTATTTATCATATTAGTCCACTACATTCATACTGTTCCACTACATTGTTATTTATTTTTCTCCGATATGTGTAACTCCGATTCTGTGTTGTATAAGTATAATCAAATGTTTTTGTAAAACAGCTTCATGAACTGTTATTTGATTATTATATTTTGTCATTCTATTGCGAGATTCTATTTTGTTTTATTTCTTTGTCTATTTTTCTTATTTACCCCAATAACAATCCGCCCTTCTGTATGGTTTGAGCTGGCACATGTGTCTGCTTAAACGTGTAAAAAGACGGGATGTTACATTTGGTATCAGAGCTTTGTTTTAGCGATAAACTTTAGCTTTATGGGGTCTGACTCTTTATTAATAGGGTAGTAATACCCTATGTTGAGTCGCTGAGTGTGTGTGTATATATATGAGAGAGCGTATTTGTTAGTGTTATAAAAGATTTGATATTGTGTTAATTTGTTCTGTTTTGTATTTATAAATTCTGGTCGGTGCACATGACACTATGACATCGATAGGGATTTCTAAACACTTAATAGGACAGCCCGACACAATATGTGTTTTGAATATAGGTGAATGAAATAATTTTGCCTATTATTTTTTCTATATATATATATATATATATATATATATATAAAATAAAAAATTTCAAATAAGATATATATTTGGTTGCAATTTATTTGTTGTTAGTTAATGAAATTTATAAATAATAATTGAAATGAGATTGAAAATAAAATAAATGGAAATTGGGAATTTAGAAATTAAGTTCTGGGGTTTTGAAAATTTCTTTCGAATGATTTTGCAATATAATAATAATATTATTTAGTAGTATTTTTCTGATATAAATATTTTAATATAATTTGAAAGAATTGTTTAAAGATACCTTGGAAAAAAAATAAGTTCTGCACTCCCCTCTATGTCGCTGGGAAATAATTTCGGTGATGAGTGCATGAATCATCGACATTCATTTTCGAGTTTCAAAATGGGAAGGCCACTGTAGTAGTTTTACTACAGATTTATTTTGATAAACAAATATAAATTTCAAATTGTTTTAAATATAATTGGATATGTAAGTGTATACATCTATCTATTATTTTAAAATGATTTGAAATTTAACCCGATACTTAGTTCTTAAGTTTACGTTAATTAATGGTTCTATTATTGTAGTGAAATTGAATGTAACTAATTA
This sequence comes from Allium cepa, assembly GCA_030765085.1. Lineage (NCBI taxonomy): Eukaryota > Viridiplantae > Streptophyta > Magnoliopsida > Asparagales > Amaryllidaceae > Allium > Allium cepa. The sequence continues at coordinate 552,782,221 of CM060942.1, forward strand.
ATGATTGGAACCTCAAATTAAAATAAGAGAATAAATGCTAGGTTATAAATGAAATTAAAAGGAAGTTGAAATTTGTAACCTATAAAGACAAAAGATATGATTTTGAACATCAAATTTATTTAAAGGAAATAAGATAAACTTGCGTAACCTCCAATTATATCCCTAAAAGCATATATATATATATATATATATATATATATATATATATAATATATAACTTACCTATATTAAAAGTTGTAATATTTAATAATGAAATATATTGGAAATTGTACAAGTTAATTTATGTAATGAACGTATTCAATAAAATTCTTTGATAAATAAGAATATGATGCTGTAGTTGTTATAAACTTAAGCATAACTGAAATGCTAGAAATTAAATATAATGGAAAGGTAAGCATTATAAGTGAGTAATTATAAACTTAAGTAAATGAATTTATAGGCAAAGTAATTGAATTGAACATGAATACTATAAATAAATGAATGTAAATAAATGAAATTGAGAAATGAATGAATGTAATGCAATGAAAAGAAAATTTATATGATATAAATAAATAAAAATGAATTTATGTAAGTGTAAGTGCAAATAATTGAAATAAACACTGAATGAATGAATGAGAATAAAATTTGGTAGGAATTAAGTGAAAAATTAAAGAATGGTATCACTTAATGAAAAAAAGGGATAAATAACCAATGTTGTGAAAGAAAATTTATAAGAATAAACTTAAATAATGTAAGAATGTGTTGCTTGTTTTGGTTTGTGGTTATTTGGACAAGGATACATTAAAATTGCTTGGATGTGTGAATAATCTATCTAGTTTCATCTAAGACTGTTGAGTAAATGGTGCACTTAGTAGTTTATTTTTCATTCTGTACAGTTTAAAGTTTTTGAACCCGAACAACTATTTTTTTGGTTTGATATGAATTGCTAATTAATTGTGTTGATTTTTCATGATGATTGTATATTGTTGCAAGTGATTGTTATTTATATTGATTCGTTTGTTAGTGGTCGAAACAACTTTAAATATTTCATTTTATATAATTATTAACCTTTTGGGATTATATAAGTGAAATACAGGTTATGGAAGCAATTGCTACTGCTTTTGGTTCACAAAATGAGTGTTAATTGCCCGATAAATAGATACGTTCTCGGATTACGGTTTTATAACGTTATTATATCGTTTTTCCCGAGTTGGGATATATTATTTTGGAATTACACGTTATATATTGTTATATTTGATATCATATTTTCTCCCGTGCATCTCCGTACAAAGGAGATTTTGCCGAAATTTTCCGTAAATTTTAGACTTAGAAAAATTTTGAAAAATGTTTTCCAAACTTTATTAGTTTGGCTATAAAAAGATTTAATGGTTATAACTTGGTATATTTTATTTAAATCAATTAAATTTGTAACTTAATTTGTTTATAAAGTTAATATTTTTGAATAAGATGTATTATTTACTTAATTCTTTCTTTTCCCTTCTTTGTCCTTTTCAGGGACGAAAAGTTTTGAGTGGGGGAGAGTGTAATGACCCGTAAATTTCGACAATTGAATTAGTTAATTTAATAAGTTTTTTTAATTAAATTTAGAAAGAAATAAAAAAAATTATTTATAATGAAGTGAATGTTAAAAATAAAATGTAGCAATGGTAATTAAAACTAATTATCGACAATTGAAGTGAAATCTCAATAAGGAAATAATGTAAATGGTTACACTTGGTTATAAAATTGAATATAAGTAAATAAGGGTAAGTGTTGTATAAATAAATGAATTAGTATAATTGATGGTAATTGGATGAATTCAGTATTATGTAAGTAATTATGATAATTAGTTAAATATAAAATAGACTTAAGTGTAAATTAAAGGTTATGATAACAATTATTATAAATTACCTAATTAATCTGTTAGCGAACTTAATTGGAAATCAGTTTCACTTAAATGTTAAGTAAATGAAAGGTAAACAATAGTAACTAGGTTTATAGAGCAATAATGGACTTAAATATAAAGAATGGAATTGAATCAGATCGAATTTATTGGAATTAATCATAATTAATTCGAATTCAATCTATAACAAATGGGTTAATGGTATGTAAATGAAATTAAATACTATATTAATTGAAATTGAAATTAAATGCTGTAAATTGTGAAATGTCCAGTAATAAGTTAATAAGAGAATTTGTTTTAAAGGATTTCAATCCCGAAATTTCCAGATAGTTAGTGAAAAGAAGAAAGAGAAAGAAGAAGAAACAGAAACTTAAACTCAAAATCTCACATTCGCAGCGGATAAAATATAATCGCAAATAAAATAACAGTTTACAAAGAAGAACTGTATCAGTTCATTTACATTTTTACATCAGAGTTTCAACAATACACAACACTGGACAGTTTAAAACATGTCCTAAATATACAATAGCATATCACAGTGGAAAACACCGTACATTCCTGCCCTCCAACTTGCCTCCTGAGCTCCAAAACGACCTTACCTAAAAATCTGTAATACTCGGTCTGACCCGAGCATTACATCAAAGTAACACCCGGGTCAGGCTGGAAACCAGCGTGAGTAAACCCATCTAACAAGGAATACAAAGTATACAACTTATATATGCCCGGGTAACTTATATCAATTTACAACTTCACAAGCTGTTATAACATCACTTATTCCATTCATCAATTTCTAAGTTCCAGTACTTAGATTAAATGATCCAATTTACTTAAATCATTCATACCAGCCAATTGATTTCACATATCAACCCATAAACTTCATTGTAGGTTACCAATCGAAGTGGGTTTGGGTATTACTGATACCCGATCCCGGTCTCTTCGAATCCAAAATTAATCTTAACTCAAGTGATTCGAATGAAATACGATTAAAACTTTAAATACAGGATGTCACTATTTAATCCAACATATCATATCACATAGCATCACCATCACATACCAGGGATATCAACTAATCTAAGGTACACAGTACCATTAATCATTCATAAGAAAGATTAATTAACCATACCATCTCAAATTTATTCAATTAACCGACATTGAATTAAATCAATTACTTCAGTTTCTTTTAAAACTGGCTTATTAATTAATTACAACCAATTAATTAATCATCCAATAATCATCCATCTTAATTAATCCTCCTTGATTAATTATTCTTAAAATTACACTAAGTAATTTATCTCTGAATTAATCACATAGATTAATTATTCTTAACCATTCATATTAACTAGTCTTTGAATTAATTAATAACATTCATTAGTGATCCTAAACCACTTCTAGTAATTTCTTTTTATTAATCATCTTCAATTAAATTTTCTTTAATTACTCACAACTAAAAATTTAAAGATAAATTCTTTTATCCTTATTTAATACTTAATAACATCATTATACTTCATTGAAACATTTGCAAATTTATCCTATAATTGAAAGATTTGGAAAACATTCATCGAATCAATTATACAATTAAAAGTTTATAAACATTTTCTTTACGACAAAACAATAAATTAAACTTTGTAACTTATTCAAACTTGTTTAATAAATTCTTATTCTTTTAAATCTTACTTAAACATTCTACTAAACTTCCACTTTAAATATATTTAAAGTTTAGTTAAACCTTCCTTATGAAACTTATTTATTCTAATATTCCTTTAAACATGTTTTAAACACATTTTTTTTTCTTTGAAAACACATTATTTAATAACCTTAAAACTTTTAAAAATTTAAACTTGTCTGCAAACACTTTGCTTTATTCTTCACCTTGATTTTCTTTACTTAAAACAAATCTGGTATAAGTTCATCTTAAAAACATGCATCTGATTTTACTCAAACCTTTAAACCTGCAATTCAAAAACTGGTACAGGTTCTTACCTAAAATCAGAAATCTCATCACAAAACAAAGAAAAACCCGAGAAACCTCTCCAAAACCCCCGAGTAATACATGAGTACCCTTACCTCCCATGTTTACTTCGAGTTCCACAAGGCCCTACGCGAAAAAAAACTCGAGTTTTCCTTCATCACTTAAACTCAAACGCTTACAGACTCAGGTTGCACACGCGTGCACATGCACCGTCACCAGAAGCCACTCCGACCATCGACGAACTCCTCAGCATGTCACTTGTCGTTGCGGCAACCAATTCCCATTCTCAAAACCCTAACACAAGCTGCATGTCGAGAATTGAATCATCCAGTTGTAAACTGGAACTTGAATCCCTGACCAACTCCACCTCGATCTTGCACCTCCTACCACCTGTGCCCTCCAAACTTCGGCCACATCTCTATGATTAATTACGCAGCTACCTCTAAATTTCCAAGCAACTCGATGCTTTAGGAACAACGCAGCATCCATTAATGTAAAATTGACCGAAACTAGGGTTTTAATATTCTACAACCTACCGCCGCCGCCACGATGGCCCATCCACCCACCAACCATTTTTGCCGAACACTCCACTCATTCAGCTTGCTCTAGAAGGAACCCCAACGGCCCAAACTCTTTTGATCACCAAGAAACTTTCAATAACCCATTCCCAGACATCATTGAATTGCCCGCCCAAGTCAATATAAAAAACCCAGATTTTAATTTTAAAAATCTTAAATTGGGAATGGAATTCGAATTATATATGTAATTTAGCAGATCATTGTATTTGATTACAACAAATTCCTATGCTTCTCTGTTTTTTTTTCATTCTTCCAGAAAATATTTATATTTATTATTCTTGAAAATATTTTCAAAACTTAGTTTAGTTCTTAAAACAAACAATCTTTGTTTAAATGCCTCAACCTAAAAGATTTCAGTGTGAAGAATATAAATTTGTAATCTAAGTTCACATCTCTGAAACTTAAACCAGAGAAGCATATCATATCCAGTCATTTTCACACCATCTACATATCATAAACATGATTTAGGATCATATAACTATCATGCAGCCTTATTTCAACATACATCTCATTTTTAATTCAACCATATGTCACATGCATCGAAAATACATATGAATTCAGGTTTTACAGATTAAAGGCAGGGGGTTAAACTAAGTTCAGAGATTTTACAAATACTTTCACATACACATACATGCAAGGCAATCATCACACAGTGATTCATAGGTTACTTAAGTTTACTCACAATATTTGCACAACAGTGGTAAGCTTGGAACTGCTACTAATTTCCAAACAATTTAAGAAGAAAAATTTACTCACTAATCTCACTTATAAATATTTTTTTATTTTTTTTATTTTTGTATTACATTATTTCAAACAGTTATCCCTTAAACATCATGTGTCCAAAGTGATCAGAGAAGAAAAACTAGATTTTGGATTCAGTTTAAAACTGTGAAACTGGAACAAGCACTGAATATCTTCATGCAACATATTATCATCCATATATACTCAATTCAAAGTCATTACCCAATATTAATCTCATGCAAACCAATCTACAAATAAAATTTTGAAGATTTACTCACCAACATGAAGAACAGAGGCCTCTATGATATTTTTAACTTGAATCTGCTTGCCTTTCAAACTTGAGTCGCTGAAGTAAGATGCTTCTTTGTTTCAGATTCAAAATTGAAAGTTTTAGTTTGATTTTTCCCTAGATTCTTTGAAGCTTTAATCCCTTCTCTTGATCAGGTTGCAACTTGTTGAATTTGAATTTTTTTTTTATATCTGAAATTGTTTTGGTTTGATGAACTTCAGATTTTGAAGATGAAGGAGCGATTGATTTTTTTTTCTTTGATTCTTTAGAAAATGAGATGAAAAGTTTTAAATGATGAAGATGTAACAATCTTTTAGAGATACAATTTTGTTTTATTAAAATTTAAGGAAAATAATTTACAAATGTGACACTTGTCATGATCTATTTTTACTTAACCCACATGTGTTTTCTTGTAACCCTTAATAGATCAACACTTGTAACTACTTCATATTCATTCATTTAAAATGATATTTAAAGCCTTTATATTAATTAATCTAATTAGTAAATACATTTGTAAATTAATGGATGTTTCCCCTCTCTTTTTTTTCTTTTTTTTCTCTCAAATTTATACAAATAAAATCTTTAAAGAAAAATAGAATATAACCCATTTATTTATTACTCAAGTTTAAATGTCACAAATTATATTTGTTTATGTGTTATCTTTATAGGTGTGCATTATGTTTACATATGTTTTATGTATTTTTATATAATATTCTTTATTAAATTTTATTCTTTTTCATGTTTAAGGTATTTTGTTAATTACTTAATCTATGTAATATCTTTTTACATGTATGTTTTAAATCCTTATATGTTTACAACTACCTTTACTTATATTTATTTAATTTTTTTATACTTTATATATATAAAGAAAATGTATTATGTTTACAAATGTACATTAAATCTTTTTATCCAATTTTATTCAAATTTGGACTATTATGTATTTAAACTTAAATTTATTAATTTACTATAAGATTCATCATGCTGATTTAATTATTATAGTTTCAAATCTACTTATATATATTCAGATATCTATTTATCCAAATAAAATTAGTTAATTATCCAATTAACAGATGTCCAGAATCCAGGTTATTACATTCCTCCCCCCTTTGAATCTTTTCGTCCTCGAAAAGAAACGAAACCAGAATTCACTAAATATTTTAAAACCAGTTAAAATATTCTTTAATCATTTTAAAAAAAAACACTTTTGAAATCTAATAACATTACGAGAATAGTTTTTATAAAAATACTTTTTATAACTCGATGTTTTAACAAGTCCATCCTCGTTCTCACAGAAATTCGGTCATACGTTGATCAGGCGTAGGACTGAAAATCTATAAGTACTTAGCAGACTCAATTTCAACATCCAGTGAAAATACTTTGAAAATAATTTTATAAAAAATGTAGAAAACAGTTTTTGAAAATAGAGGATATATCTTTGGTGAGAATGCTCCGGAAATCATCACCCCCATCCATAGTCGCAGTTAACCCGATGGTTTCGTTGTCATCCCGACAAAATCCACAGATAACAGTAGACCTCCGCGCCCCTCGATTACACCATGGAACCCACTACAGATCGCAGATACAACTGGGGTTACGTAGCTATCACAGCAAAAACCCGTATAACTGTAGGCATCAGCGCCCTCGAATTTCGCTGCCAAAAGAATGAAACTTCTCCACTCCACTTGACCATAGATCGCAGTCTACCGATGTTGCGTTGCCTTCCCGACAAAATCAAGTGTAGACCGTTGACACTCATCCTCCACACGATTTTCGCTATGGTCCCCACAGTAGATCGCAGTGACATCGAGTTACACTATTGTCACAACATAACCCAAATGCCCCTGTAGGCATCAGCGCCCTCGACTTTCGCTACCCAATAATCCTCAGGAACTAGTTTTTCTGGACTCCTCACAGGATCAACTTTAGAACCCCCACCCCCCCCCCCCCCCCGGGCTCAAGGCAGCACCACCCGGTGGTACTCCTGAGAAGTCCATTCCAAGGGAGTGCCTTTTTCCCCAGAGCCATCATCAAAACATTTTATACTATATATATACAGTATCTTTAAATCATACACCTAGTATGATCTCATACAAAGCTCCTTTACACAGAATCGATTATTCCAAAATCGATAATTCTCAAACTAGGCTTTCCAAGTTTAATATTGATTTTACCAAAAAAAAATCAAAAGCCTTTCCCAATCCATAGGTTCCCAAAACCTATTTCCAAAATCCTCATAAGATCCTTTACATATATATAGATATATAATTTTTAAAACTTAGGATCATTTTCAAACTTGTATAAAACTCCTTTATACTTCAAACACCTCCAAAATCCATTTTCTTCCGGCAAAAGAATCATCAAGGGGAGTTTCATTTTATAAAACAAAGATATTTAACTTTGTTTACTCAAAATCAAATATCCAAATTTGACTACTCCTTGCAATATAATTTTTATTCAAATCTGTATGATGTACACATATCATTCGTACGCTATACCAATCTGATCGCTCACTCGATCATACAATTTCACTTACGAACTAGTATCGTCCACCCGACTTCCTAATGCGGACACAGATCTGTTTTCTTGATCAGAAACCGTCATTCTCCTTGCATAGTCATAACTATGATAGAGAATATCCAGAACCAATCAACATTCCATATCCAGGTTCTCCGTCGAAAATCGAGTGAAAAATCCCGCTCGGATCGATATAACTATCTCGAAATTCTGTGTTCGAATCTGGATCAAATCACTATGCGAATAGAATAACATACGTACACCCTACGTATTTATCTTTATTGGTTATCAGCCAAATCAATTCTCTTTCTATTCACATTCACTTATTCACAACTGCTTCAATTCCATTTGGGTTATCACCTCTATTCTTATCTCGATTGGGTATTTAACCATTAACAGTTTAAACTCTGTCCAGTTTAAATTTAGAAAATAACTTGAAATTTTTAAAATAGATAAGTAGTTGGAAAATAATTACTAGTTTGTAAAATAGGTGTAAAATAGTTAGGAAATAGTTAAAATAATTATAAAAATTTTAGACAATTGCAAAATAATAATAAGATAGTAATTAGTTTTGTAAAATAGTTGAAATATAGTAATTAATTTATAAAACAGCTAGAAAATCGTTAAACAGTTACAAAAATAATTGTAAAACAAGTATAAGATAGTTTGGCTTTTTAAAGAGAGGTTGTATATATAATAAACAGTTTGGAAAAATAGTTTTATATTAAAACAATTTATATTAAAAATAGTCCAAAGTCAAACTGCTCACTTCCCAATTTCCATTCTTATCTATTCAATTTAAATTTCAATTCCAAATTATTCAAATAAATTTGGACTAATTTCAAATTGAACCCTCTTCAATTTCAAATCGTTACAAATCAATCCAATTCAAATTTTCCATTTGAATCTTATACTCATACATCTTCAATCACACTTTCAAATACATCAAATCAAATTCAATTAGAACTAATACAAATTTCAAATTCCAGATTTAAACCATCTCAAATTATATAAATTCGAGTTAAATTTACTAAGGTTGGTTTAACCCTTTAAACCAAGTTAACCTTTGTTAAAAGCTTTTAAACAATTTAATTTCGAGTCAAATTCTTAAAATTCCATTTTAAATTATCTCTATAATGGATGTATTACCAAACTTTACTAAACAAATCCAATTCACAATTTAAAGATTATTAATAACAATAGGATGATATTATTCAAATTATTTTAAAACATCCATCAATTTCCAATTTCTAGATTTCAAGCCCATTTTGAGATCACACAATCTCCCAATTCAAATTAACCATTTAACTTTCCACATTAAATTCCAATTCCACCTTAAAATTTCCAATTCAAGTTGTTCATTCAAACCTTTTTAACTTCTCCCAAGTTAAATTCGATTTACTTAATCCAATCAACCTCATTCAATCCTTAAGCTTTACAATAATAATCTTCCCACTTAAAAACTTATCACTTTGGGTAACATATCTCATTCCAGATTTAAAACTCAACATTTAGAGTTTATTTCCAACCACCTTTGATATTATGTATATCCACATGTGTACATATTAATTTCTTTTACATACCAAGTTATACTTTGAAATTTTGAACCACCTTTGGTTTTAATTCAAAACAAATTTCTTTTAAATTTTCAAACAACTCTTGTTTGAAATAGGACCATTTCATTCAAATGCATTAAATAATATTATTTGTTATTTATTTAAATTAATTACGTCATTAATTAATCACATTCGGTAATTACCTTATTTCTTAATTATCTTCATTAAGTAATTGTCCCTTAAATTACTTACCTCTAGTTACTTCATTGAGTAACTCCCTCTTTATTTATCATTTCCAATTAATATCCATTAATTAATCTCATTAAATAAAGTTTAATTAATTACATAAATTAATTGATTATCCTTATCCTGAAACCTTTCCCAATTCCAAGATTTAATTTCAGTTTAAATCCATTTCGAACTTGTCTTTAATCTAATTTCAATTTGGTTGTAATTCTATTACCACTTAATTCTTACTATTACTTTTAATTTAATTAATACTACAACCAATTTCCTTAATATAATAGATAATCTATTTCTTATATAAGATTCATTTACTTTTGAAATCATTTAAAAACCTTTATATAATAAAATAACAAGTACGCTATCTTATATTTATACACTCAACTCATTCTAGGGTACCATTGACCCTTTCCTTATTGAGTAATCCCCAACAGAGGCAAGGTTCTCGCTTAACCTTCGGCTCTGATACCAAATGTAACGACCCGGAAATTTCGATCCCGAAATTTCCAGATAGTTAGTGAAAAGAAGAAAGAAAAAGAAGAAGAAACAGAAACTTAAACTCAAAATCTCACATGCGCGGCGAATAAAATATAATAGCAAATAAAATAACAGTTTACAAAGAAGAACTGTATCAGTACATTTACATTTTTACATCAGAGTTTCAACAATACACAACACTGGACAGTTTAAAACAACATGTCCTAAATATACAATAGCATATCACATCGGAAAACACCATACGTTCCTGCCCTCCAACTTGCCTCTTGAGCTCCAAAACGACCTTACCTGAAAATCTGTAATACTCGGTCTGACCCGAGCATTACATCAAAGTAACACCCGGGTCAGGCTGGAAACCAGCGTGAGTAAACCCATCTAACAAGGAATACAAAAGGTATACAACTTATATATGCCCGGGTAACTTATATCAATTTACAACTTCACAAGCTATTATAACATCACTTATTCTATTCATCAATTTCTAAGTTCCAGTACTTAGATTAAATGATCCAATTTACTTAAATCATTCATACCAGCCAATCGATTTCACATTTCAACCCATAAACATCATTGTAGGTTACCAATCGAAGTGGGTTCGGGTATTACTGATACTCGATCCCGGTCTCTTCGAATCCAAAATTAATCTTAACTCAAGTGATTCGAATGAAACACGATTAAAACTTTAAATACAGGATGTCACTATTTAATCCAACATATCATATCACATAGCATCACCATCACATACCAGGGATATCAACTAATCTAAGATACACAGTACCATTAATCGTTCATAAGAAAGATTAATTAACCATACCATCTCAAATTTATTCAATTAACCGACATTGAATTAAATCAATTACTTAAGTTTCTTTTAAAACTGGCTTATTAATTAATTACAACCAATTAATTAATCATCCAATAATCATCCATCTTAATAAATCCTCCTTGATTAATTATTCTTAAAATTACACTAAGTAATTTATATCTGAATTAATCACATAGATTAATTATTCTTAACCATTCATATTAATTAGTCTTTGAATTAATTAATAACATTCATTAGTGATCCTAAACCACTTCTAGTAATTTCTTTTTATTAATCATCTTCAATTAAATTTTCCTTAATTACTCACAACTAAAAATTTAAAGATAAATTCTTTTATCTTTATTTAATACTTTATTGCATCATTATACTTCATTGAAACATTTGCAAATTTATCCTATAATTGAAAGATTTGGAAAACATTCATCGAATCAATTATACAATTAAAAGTTCATAAACATTTTCTTTACAACAAAACAATAAATTAAACTTTGTAACTTATTCAAACTTGTTTAATAAATTCTTAATCTTTTAAATCTTACTTAAACATTCTACTAAACTTCCACTTTAAATATATTTAAAGTTTAGTTAAACCTTCCTTATGAAACTTATTTATTCTAATATTCCTTTAAACATGTTTTAAACACATTTTTTTTCTTTGAAAACACATTATTTAATAACCTTAAAAATTTTAAAAATTTAAACTTGTCTGCAAACACTTTGCTTTATTCTTCACCTTGATTTTCTTTACTTAAAACAAATTTGGTATAAGTTCATCTTAAAAACATGCATCTGATTTTACTCAAACCTTTAAACCTGCAATTCAAAAACTGGTACAGGCTCTTACCTAAAATCAGAAATCTCATCACAAAACAAAGAAAAACCCGAGAAACCTCTCCAAAACCCCCGAGTAATACATGAGTACCCTCACCTCCCACGTTTACTTCGAGTTCCTCAAGGCCTTACGCGAAAAAAAACTCGAGTTTTCCTTCATCACTTAAACTCAAACGCTTACAGACTCAGGTTTCACACGCGTGCACATGCACCGTCACCAGAAGCCACTCCGACCATCGACGAACTCCTCGGCATGTCACTTGTCTCTGCGGCAACCAATTCCCATTCTCAAAACCTTAACGCAAACTGCATGTCGAGAATTGAACCATCCAATTGTAAAATGAAACTTGAATCCCTGACCAACTCCACCTCGATCTCGCACCTCCTACCACCTGTGCCCTCCAAACTCCGGCCACATCTCTATGATTAATTCACGCAGCTACCTCTAAATTTCCAAGCAACTCGATGCTTTAGGAACAACGCAGCATCCATTAATGTAAAATTGACCGAAACTAGGTTTTTAATCTTCTACAACCTACCGCCGCCGCCACGATGGCCCATCCACCCACCAACCATTTTTGCCGAGCACTCCACTCATTCAGCTTGCTCCGGAAAGGAACCCCAACGGCCCAAACTCTTTTGATCACCAAGAAACTTTCAATAACCCATTCCCAGACATCATTGAATTGCCCACCCAAATCAATATAAAAAATTCAGATTTTAATTTTTAAAATCTTAGATTGGGAATGGAATTCGAATTATATATGTAATTTAGCAGATCATTGTATTTGATTACAACAAATTCCTATGCTTCTTTGTTTTTTTTCCCATTCTTCCAGAAAATATTTATATTTATTATTCTTGAAAATATTTTCAAACCTTAGGTTAGTTCTTAAAACAAACAATCTTTGTTTAAATGCCTCAACCTAAAAGATTTCAGTGTGAAGAATATAAATTTGTAATCTAAGTTCACATCTCTGAAACTTAAACCAGAGAAGCATATCATATCCAGTCATTTTCACACCATCTACATATCATAAACATGATTTAGGATCATATAACTATCATGCAGCCTTATTTCAACATACATCTCATTTTTAATTCAACCATATGTCACATGCATCGAAACTACATATGAATTCAGGTTTTACAGATTAAATGCTGAGGGTTAAACTAAGTTCAGAGATTTTACAATACTTTCACATACACATACTTGCAAGGCAATCATCACACAGTGATTCATAGGTTACTTAAGTTTACTCACAATATTTGCACAATAGTGGTAAGCTTGGAACTGCTACTAATTTCCAAACAATTTAAGAAGAAAAATTTACTCACTAATCTCGCTTATAAATATTTTTATTTTTATTATTTTTGTATTACATTATTTCAAACAGTTATCCCTTAAACATCATGAGTTCAAAGTGATCAGAGAAGAAAAACTAGATTTCGGATTCAGTTTAAAACTGTGAAACTGGAACAAGCACTGAATATCTTCATGCAACATATTATCATCCATATATACTCAATTCAAAGTCATTACCCAATATTAATCTCATGCAATCCAATCTACAAATAAAATTTTGAAGATTTACTCACCTACATGAAGAACAGAGGCCTCTATGATATTTTTAACTAGAATCTGCTTGCCTTTCAAACTTGAGTCGCTGAAGTAAGATGCTTCTTTGTTTCAGATTCAAAATTGAAAGTTTTAGTTTGATTTTTCCCTATATTCGCTGAAGCTTTAATCCCTGCTCTTAATCAGGTTGCAACTTGTTGAATTTGATTTTTTTTTATATCTGAAACTGTTTTGGTTTGATGAATTTCAGATTTTGAAGATAAAGGAGTGATTGATTTTTTTTCTTTGCTTCTTTAGAAAATGAGATGAAAAGTTTTAAATGATGAAGATGTAATAATCTTTTAGAGATATAATTTTGTTTTATTAAAATTTAAGGAAACTAATTTACAAATTTGACACTTGTCATGATCTATTTTTACTTAACCCACATGTGTTTTCTTATAACCCTTAATAGATCAACACTTGTAACTACTTCATATTCATTCATTTAAAATGATATTTAAAGCCTTTATATTAATTAATCTAATTAGTAAATACATTTGTAAATTAATGGATATTTCCCCTCTTTTTTTTTTCTTTTTTTTCTCAAATTTATACAAATAAAATCTTTAATGAAAAATAGAATATAACCCATTTATTTATTACTCAAGTTTAAATGTCACAAATTATATTTGTTTATGTGTTATCTTTATAGGTGTGCATTATGTTTACATATGTTTTATGTATTTTTATATAATATTCTTTATTAAATTTTATTCTTATTCATGTCTAAGGTATTTTGTTAATTACTTAATCTATGTAATATCTTTTTACATGTATGTTTTAAATCCTTATATGTTTACAACTACCTTTACTTAAATTTATTTAATTTTTTTATACTTTATATATATAAAGAAAATGTATTATGTTTACAAATGTACGTTAAATCTTTTTATCCAATTTTATTCAAATTTGGACTATTATGTATTTAAACTTAAATTTATTAATTTACTGTAAGATTCATCATGCTGATTTAATTATTATAGTTTCAAATCTACTTATATATATTCAGATATCTATTTATCCAAATAAAATTAGTTAATTATCCAATTAACAGATGTCCAGAATCCGGGTTATTACAATATGATTTGAAAGTGTTATATTTCAAGTGTTTTGATTTCAAAGTGTTATAAGGTTGAAAGTGCTATAATTTTTGGAAAGGATATATTTGAAATAAAAGTGATATTATATTGATTTGGGTTTTAATAAAATGAAACAATATTGATTTGGTTTTTGAAATGGAAATGATATCGTATTTATATGGTTTTGAAATGGATATTATATTCTGGTTTTGAAGTATAAATTATTTTAAAATGACCGCGATGTTATGATACGTTTGGTTGTAAAGAGACCGGGATCGGAAGTTGTCATACTCTCTGCCAACTCCGAAAACCACTTTAACAACCGTGTATGCGGTGGAGATTCCACAATGAAGTAGGATGGCGGCAGCGTTCCATTGAGGTATATACATGGACCCGACTCCCATGAGTTGGCATAAGGTGGCTAAAACAGGAGCTTACGGGCTAGTGAGGTAGCCCCTCTTATCGGACACACTCCTTTGATACCATTCTATTACTATGTGATTGATTGGGGCCCTTTGATTTTTTTGGGGGTGTGGCTCGAGGTGGGTGTTAGCTGTGCGCTATGTGTCGCCATCAGTCCGGACGCGTAATTGGTATATCTACCGTGGCATTGCCTTGTGTGCCATGTCACCTACCCTAGCACACCTTGTACGAGTTTGATTTTCTCCTTTGGCCCGTGGAGTATTTAGGGTTGTCTCCCGATCTGAAGATGTGCTGATAGTGGATTGATTACTGGGACTATTACGTGTTAATGGGAATATTAGGTCACTCCTTAACTCTATTTAAAAGTAAGTTTATTTTATTATAGACACTATTATAATAGCATATATTGCTACAAAGTATATAGTTTAACGGACCTTTAGGAGATGTGAATCCCAAACATCTCTTAAGTTACTACACTCATGTTAGACACTGGATAGGAGATATCAAATCCCGTAAACGTCTCTGACGCCGTTCCACTCATATTTTACCGTTGATTTAACTGACATAAGATCTTTTAGTTCCGACTCGAGTGTTTTGTCTTTGCAATTCGCCCGGTCAGCATGAGCATTTCAGGATTTGAAGACATTACTTCTGGAGGATGAAGACGAAGATTGTATTACTATTATTTATCATATTAGTCCACTACATTCATTCTGTTCTACGGCATTGTTATTTTTTTTCTGGTATGTTTAACTCTGATTCTGTGTTGTATAAGTATAATCAAATGTTTTTGTAAAACATCTTCATGAACTGTTATTTGATTATTATATTTTGTCAATCCGCTGTGAGATTCTGTTTTGTTTTATTTCTTTCTCTATTTTTCTTATTTACCCTAATAAAAATCCGCCCTTCTGTATGGTTTGAGTTGGCACGTGTGTCTGCTTAAACGTACAAAAAGGCGTGATGTTATAGTAGTTTTTTCTTTTGTACATTCGAGATAGAGACTCTTCGATGTATACATATTCTTTTGTCTAGCACTTGTATCTATTCTTTCGTTATGCAGTGGATCTTATATAACCATTATTTTGATGTACACTTTTATGTGATTTATTCATATCTATTTCCGCCTTAGGGATATGAATATCTGTGACTGATTTGTGTTATATTGATTTTATATTTGTTTCTGAAGATCACATAGGCACTATGTAGTAGCTTTGAGTTTATTACTGATGTGTCGAACTGCCTCTTGAAAAGAAATGCATGTAATACTATCTAACATATCGGTACTCGCACAAAGTAATTACACGGATAGTCACTCCTCCACAGCCTTTTGTGCTAGTTGACGGCATTAGTCCGTACTGTCCTTGGCTATTATGAGTATAGAGGTGGAGCGTAATAGGATTCCATACTATGACCGGGTAAGGAACTACCTCCGACAAGTGCATCTCTAGATCAATGCACCTGGGTCTGACAAGAACATCTTATACCCTATCGCATAGAACCGACCTAGCACTTGACTACTAGTACCAAATATGTCATCATCCCGGTCTTTCGATCTTAATCGAGATCTCTCATGCACGACAAAATCCATAAATATAGGGTGATCTAGAAAGATGTTGACATACCCTAATGGGAGCGACCCACTTACCCTGCTGCATGCCATGTTTTAGTCATTTCCTAGGGGATGAGGTTAGAGGCTACTTTTACCTTTCTGAATAGCAACCCCACTTTGAATGCTAACAATGCCTTCCAGGCAACAAATACAATGATAACATTCATTCATACAAGTTGTTCTAGGCCTGAACAAACCAAATCTCCTTCAAGATCACCATCTCTATTATCTTCGAGACATCACAATTTGTAATGCACAAATCGAATCGAAGTGGTTTCGGATAATTAAATCCTATCTCAGTCTCTTCGAAACAATTAATGAATTTGGCCACATTTGATAGTCTGATATTTAACTATCGAATCAAACACATAAATAGTCTCTAGGCCCATATTATAATCTTTCAAAAACATTTATTTCAAAATATCTTTACGAAGATATATATATATATATGTATATATATTTTCAAATCTTCTCCGGTATTCCAACATTTGAAAACAATTTCAAATACTTATCCATAATAGGGTATTTTTAAACCATCTCAACAAATAGAAATTTTTTGAATTCAATTTATAACACTTAGAAAAATATTTCTATATAATTCATTTTACTTTTAAAATGTTTTTCTTTCAAAACCCTCTTCCCGATACTTAGGAGAATATTTATAAGCAGATTCTCCAAAATCATTCTAATATAAAACTTAGAAATTTTTTCATAACATATCTCATAATCTTCGAAATTACAAATAAATTCTTTTTGTAATTTCCAAAACCAATTTATACTCTTTTAAACCAACAATTTATAACTTTTTTATGAATCTAGATTTCATTTTCGAAGGATCCATATTTCAACATTTTGGAAATTCCATTTTCTTCCAAAATCCCTTATAAGGTTCTTCTTGTCAAAATCATATTCGTTAAATAACACCATTTACAAATCTCAAGATGATGTATAATAAATTTCGATCATTTCAACACTCTATATATATTAAGTATTTTTTAAAGAATAATAATTTATTTTCAAAACACGTTTAAGAAATTATCTAAAATGTCAAACACTTTTAAATAAACATCGATAACTCATTTCCAATTCATTTTTAAATAAAACTAATCAATTTACAAAGCTTATTATAAAAACTTAAAATTTTTTCCAATTAATATTAAATATTTGAATAACCAACTTTATGAAATATTTCGACACTACAAACAATTTTAAATTAAATTGCTAAATAAGTAAAATCTCCCTTTTAAACAAACTTAACTTCTCAATGGAAGTATATTTTTAAAGATCCAATATAACTAATTTCAATTTATAAATCCCACTAGATTTCTCACAAATCGATTACATTTCCGATTTTACAACAATTCTCACATTTCAGAAATAGGATCCACTAATTCTTTTAATAATCATTTTTCACCTCTCGTTATTAATTCACTCTATGAATTTATATTTCCCATTTATCAAATGATAATCATTTCATTTTATTTATAAACATTTTTTATAAATTACAAACTCATTCGAGTTTCACTTGTTTTATAAAATATCCTCTCTATGAAACTTCATATATAAATCCATTCCTTTATAAGTTCCATTATATTTTCCAAAACTATTTTAAATCTCGGTTTCAACTCCTTTTCCATATTTTCCAAAAATATCACTTAAAATTCATTATACAAATACTCTATCCATCACTTAAAAATTTCTATTTAAATCTCCTAGGAAATAGTCAAGCAAAAATTCCAAAATCAAGTCATTTATTTTATACAATCAATTTCTTTTGGATAATCCCAGATTTCACCGAAACACTGATTATTTCAAAAATCATTTAAAAATTTCTTTTTAAAACTCAAAATCTCACTTATATTAGTCCATAAATCAATCTTTTATTAAATTAAACTTCATCCCTTTAAAATAATCCAAATTTCCATATAAATATTTTTTTTCCAAAATCACCCTTGAATTTCATTTTAAGATTCAAAAATATTATTTTTGGTATTAAAATACCAAAATTTGGGCCAGGGCAACTATAACATCTAATATAACAATCCACACAACAAACCGTAACAGATTATTCAGTCACATCATATATCACTATATATGAAGCAATCAATATATTTTTTAGGAATCCAGTTGGATCCCTCCTACCTATTTTTCCTATATCTACATATGTTATATAATAAAAAATACCAATCCAGCTTCGAGGGGGATAATGCGGTAACATAGGGTCATCTGCTATTATCCCGGACACATAATGTCTCATCTGCTCTAATCGGCGAGAATATATCCAACTACTAATATATATTAATATATATGATATAAATCCAACTGATAATAATAATTTATCAATTCATCCAATCTGCCAATAAATAATTCATAAAGCTTTAAAATAAAGCCAATTATCCAAATGAGTGAGATTTACTCACCTTGATTTTTAGTTGTCGTCCAAACGTTCCGTTTTGAATTTAAAATTAAACAAGCGCTTAATTTTAATATGAATTCTTGCTAGCTCCAATCGACTCCAATCTAATTCCTCTGCGTAATATTCACGAATGAGAACCCAAGGCAAATTGTTTCGTCCGTTTTTGAACTCATATGACAAAGTTATGATATTTATAAGTTAACAATTTTAAAACAATATAATAGATAACCCTTTTTGGAACCTTCATCAAACCTGGCCATTCAAAATTCTGGGAACAAGATCCGGCCACACTTTTCTTTTCTTCCCACTCGTGTACATTCCAAGCAACTCGTGCTCGCCTAAACCCATCGCACGCTACTTTCCGTCGATCATCGAGCTTCCATCCTTCGCCTATAATTCGATCGGAGACCACCACAAAGAAGAGCATCACGAACCCTACCTTCAGCCAGAGCCTTGTCAAACTCAACCACCTCAGCGATGAGGAAAATGATGATGAACGTCGCGCCTTCATTCACGAACCGCCGTCGATATACACCACGAAATCCAGTCATAGCCATTCATCTCATAGAGCTCGACGAGCTCTTCGACTTTCTAGTTGGAAGATTCTTCTAAATGTTGATAGTTTTCGGCCTTTGATTTTGAAGTGGCGGTCGTGACCTAGGGAATTAGGGTTTGGCAAAAGAGGATAGTTTTAGGGTCCTTTTATAGCTAATTTCACTATTCACTCGAAATCCGTCGAACTCCAATCGAGACGTGCCGCCTGACGTTTATAATGTTTTACCTCTATTCTGAACATAATGGAACAAGTTCTATGACCAAATTTGATTGTATGGAAAAGATAGCTTTTTGACCCAATTATAATGTTAAATTTTCGATATTAATTTCAACGCGTTTTTATCCCGTACGACAAAACAGTAACTCCAAACGCTACGAAATTTGAAATTCGATAATAATACACTATTACGGATCCAATGGAACTGGTTTCATTGAATTCCAAGATTGTGCCTCCAATCGCAATTTTTACATGTTAATTAAATCGATACATTTCCAATTTCTATAAATTAACTTTTATTTCAAATTTAAAAGTTTGCTAATTCTATTCTAATTCAGGTAGAATTTAAATCCACATTAGAAATCGTTTTTATTCAGATTTGATTCCATATTCAATTATTTAATCAATTCTGTTATTCAAATAACCATTATATTTGATATTTAATTTATTTAACAAGTTAGCTTTACACTATTTAAAATCAATTAAATATCCTAATACAAATGACCGAAAAATCCGGGTCGTTACATCCTCCCCCTTAAAAGAATTTCGTCTCTGAAATTGCTAATGCAGGAAAAATGCTCTAAACCCTTTAATTATCCAAATCCACATAGGTAAAACTCGACATTTCACTTTCTAAGTCTTTTAGTTTCAACCAAAACAATTAGTTTCCATTTCTAATTCAAAAACCCTTTATTTCAATTTCAGTTCAAAAAAATCAACTTTTTAGTTAACAAAATCTTTCAAAAAAATTCTAACACCCTAAATTTCCGAAATTTTTTGGCAGATTCTCCCTATTACGAAGAAGCTTTTACAATATCACAAATATGATAACAAGATATAAATCGACTCTCAGGTCGGAAATTGCAATATATATATATATATATATATATTAATTATTTTTTGCACACTAAATTCATAGGCGTACCTTATTTTAGCATTTTTAAGCGAGTTCGTTTAATTTATATGCAATTGCACAATCCAAAATCAAGCCAAACAGCTCCATGTTCCTGTACTCACTCAAATAAAAGCCAAATGTCCCAAAATTTATGAATTTTAATAACATCATCTTTATTTAACTAGTTAAACTCTAAATTTTAATAAACTAAACATTTAACACATGAATTTATCCAAAATCACAAGGTTCCAACATTCTACTATTCATTTCAATCGATTTATAAACAAAGGATTTTCTAGCACTCAATTTATATTTACACACATTATATTCATATCAATTATAAATTTATTCTAATCAATTTGTTCACTTTCCATTGATTCACAAAACAATTCATTGCCTTTGATTTATATTCACTTTCTCATTATACTTCAAAATCATCCCAATTTAATTCTACTCTTAATCAATCTATCTTAGTTTCATTTACTTGTATTCATCCTAAATTCACATCCAATTTATATTATGTGACATTTCATTTGCATGCCAATTCAATTACGTGTCATTTCATAGACATTTCTTAAGTTTATAACTCAATGCCATAAAACAATTTATGTTTAATATTACTCCAACTTAAGCTCAAGTTTGATGAAGCAACATTCCAAAACCATTTTTCATTCATTCACACTTGGATTGAATTCTATTTTATAATCCAACTTATCACCATTTTAATCCATTTCGATTTTACTTAACAACATTTCCTAATATATTTAATTCGCTTACATTTAAGTTGAATTGCACTTGTAACTCAAGTTCCATTTCCAGTATACAATTCATTAATTTATCTAATTAGTTCACTTTCATTTTATACTTCAAACTTTGATTTTATTTCAAAAATCACTCCATTTGGTTTGGCTTAAGTTCAAATTCATTTTATAATTCAAATTTTGATTTCCATTTCTTTACCAAAGTATCAAGCCACTTCCGTTTTGGTTTTAACATTCCACTTTTCTAATTTATAATTTACACAACTTATTTTCACAATTATATAAATTCTATACTTGAGTCGACTCCATTCAAAAATTTATAACCTATAGTTATATAATTATTTTACAACTCAAATCTTTATACAATACAATTCAATATTCTTTCAATTCCAATTCAATTTTATTTAACTTATCTTAAGTTAAATCTCAATTCATTCAATCCATTTAACTTACTAAATTTAAATTTTAATTCCAAAATTCAATTTTCACACTCTCGCTTTATTAATATCATCCTCAACATATAAGTTCAAAAACTTATCTCCTGATATATTTTTCTTCTAAAATCATTAAATAAGGATTCTAGAATTCAAACACCCAATCTTTATTTCAAATCATTTTGAAATCATATATATATATATGTAGCTCTTTTAGTTTATATTCCTTTGGAATTTCCAAAATCAATTTGGTTTTTATCCAAAAAAAATTCCTCAGAATTTTTGAACAACCCTTGTTTTTCAACAAAAATCTGTATATCAAATCACTGCAGTAGCAATCCATCAATTAAAAACTCGAAATGGAACACCGAAGGTGTTGCGATCATTATCAAAATTATTTTCCAGCGACTGAAGTGAGTTCTGTGCTATATAACCTTCAAAATCCATTTAAAACCATTCTTATTTTAAAAAATAATTCAAAAATAATATACTTTAATTTTCACAACACATCTAAAAATATTTTCCAAACCTTACGGGATTTAAATTTCCAAATTTTGGTTTGAATCCATTTTTATTTATAATTCCTTCGTATAAACCATTCATACACAATCTCTATTTGGTTATATATAACCATTTCAAATTTTACAATCTTGTTAGATTATAATAACAACAACCAAACACGCCAATATATTATAATAATTTCTTGAAAATTATTTCTTTCATATCAAAATATAGTTTGGGTAAAATTATTTCATTTACCCACGTCAAAACAATACTATGTCGGTTTACCTGGATTAAGTGTTTAGAAACCCCTATCGATATCGTGGCATCCCACATTCGACCAAGATTCCTAAGCCACTAAACAAATAAATTAACATAGTATAAAATATTTTTATATTGTAATGACCCACCCTTAAGGGGGGTTTAAATCTACAATAAACAACACATATCGAACTCAAACCATTCAAAAAAGAGGACTGTTATGGGGTAAATAATAAAAAAGAGAAAAAAAGAAAAAGAAAACATAGAATTTCACAGCGGAAAGAAAAAATATAATAATCAAATAAACACTTCATGAAATTGTTTACAAATAATACATGATTGCACTTTTACAATACAGATCGGAGTTACATACAACAAAAATAAATAAATAATGCAGCAAAACAACATGATGCAACAAAATAAATAAAATAAATAATAATTATATATGATCTTCGTCTTCGTCGTCCAGAGATAAATGGTCTTCGATATACTGAAAAGTACAAACTGACCAGAGCGAGTTGAAAAGACAATACACTCGAGTCAGAACTAAAAGATCTTATGTAAGTTAAATCAACAGTAAATAAATATGAGTGCACCAGTGTCAGAGATGTTTACGAAATTTGACATCTTCTATCTAGTGTCAACGTGAGTGCAATAACTTAAGAGATGTTCAGGATTACCATCCCTAACGATCCGTTAAACTATCTAATGTGGTACAATACGCTATTATAATACATCTACAATAAAGTAAAATATTAAAATAGCGTTAAGGCATTACCCGTACCCCACTTAACACATTTTATATATTCCCTAGTCTATAAAGTACAATAAGCTCTAACAAACCAGTGGTTTAAGAAAAGAGTACTCCATAGGTATGGTACAAAACAAACACATAGTGGGCGCAATAAGGCATGTGACAAGGCATACGAGGCAATGCTCAGGGTATGATACTACTGTTTTGCGCATCCAGACTGGTGGTAATGAGTAGCAGCTATTACATCACATCTCGGAATACACTCCCAAATCAAAATCGAGGAGTGGACACCAAATCAATTGGATTTAGGGTTTAAGAAAAGAGTACTCCATAGGTATGGTACAAAACAAACACATAGTGGGCGCAATAAGGCATGTGACAAGGCATACGAGGCAATGCTCAGGGTATGATACTACTGTTTTGCGCATCCAGACTGGTGGTAATGAGTAGCAGCTATTACATCACATCTCGGAATACACTCCCAAATCAAAATCGAGGAGTGGCCACCAAATCAATTGGATTTAGGGTTTAGAGGAGTTTTAAATTTGAAATTGATTTGAAATTGGATTTAGGGTTTGTATTTAGAGTTTGTTTCTGCCATTAGAAGAAGGAGATAGCCAAAGAGGATTGTATGCACACTGATGAGAATTAAAAAGGTTTTCAGGGTTAGAACAAAACCATTTATATGAACAAAGCCCGATAAGGAAATGAACACGCGGATTGATTTGAATTGATAATAAGGACCCGAAAATCCCGTTCTGCCTCTGAAACGAAAGCGGGTCATTCCATATATCACAATAGACGTTTTTGATATTTTAAATCTAATGGAATGGGTTTCAAGTCCTAATTCCATTATATGGAGAAGTTAGCTTTTAATATCAGTTAATTTCAATTAAATTCAATTAAATTGATTTCTACGCATTTCGAGCCTGCACGATCAAACGACAAGTCCAATCGCTATAAAACTTCAAATCCAACAATAATTCACCATTGTGGATCCAATGAAATAGGTTTTGTAGAAATCTGAGACAGTTGTCAAAATGGCTGTAACGACCCGCCTTTTTGGACAATTTAAATCGACGATCAAGTACACATGTCGATTCCAAACCATTCAAAAGGACAGATAGTTATTGGGGTAAATAAGAAAAGAAAAGAAAGAGAAATAAAGGAAATGAAACAACACAGAATCTCGCAGCGGAACGATAAAATATAATAGTCAAATAAACAGTTCATGAAGCTGATTACTATACTTTGACAATTATTTATACAACATTTATCAGAGTCATACATATACAACAGAACAATTAAAATAATACAGCAGATAGCATGATGCAAGGGTAATAATAATAGTAATAGTATACCGAAACTTCGTCTTCCTCCTCCGAAATAGGTCTTCAAAAATCTGAAAAACTCAGGACTGACCCGAGCGTAATGAAAAGACAAAACACTCGAGTCAGGACTAAATATCCTCATGTAAGTTAAATCAATTGTAAATAAATATGAGTGTAACGGCGTCGGAGATGTTTACGGGGTTTGACATCTCCTATCCAGTGTCAACGTGTGTGCAACAACTTAAGAGATGTTACGGGATTTTCCATCTCTTAAGGATCCGTTAAACTATCTACTATGTAGTAATATACGCTAAGTAGATAATGCCTATCAGTAATATAAAATATCAAAATAGCGTTAAGGCGTTACCATAATCCCCCTTAACACATTTTTATATTCCCAAAAGCATATACAAGACCATAGTTTCCCCAAAACCGGAAGTCACCAGAGGGCAATCCATATACTCAAGGTACAAATCAAAACGTAGTGGTCGCGAATAGGATAATCAGTATGACAAGGTACATGAGGCGATACCAACTAGGATACTAGTAGTTGCGTGATCCTGACTGATGTTGGGCATAGCCAGCAGCCATCCCAACACAGCGAAACATCACTCCGAAATCAATGGGTGCACCCAAATCGCATCACAAATGTAATAGAAATGGTATCGAAGAAGCGTGTCCGCTAGAGGTGGCGAACCTCAATGGCCCGGCACGGCTCCTGTTTTAGTCATGTCAGGGGTCATCCAATATCGTTCTCTTTCTTCAGTCAACGCGTTCACCAAACCATCCACTTCATTCTGGGTCAACACTCCGCGTATAATAGTTATTAAAGTGGTTTTCGGTATCGACAGAGAGTATGTCCATATCCGATCTCGGTCTCTTTAATAACTACGTATTATTACACCGTTGGCTCTTTTATATTTCAAATCGATTCATAATTGATATCAAAATATCATGTTCGCTTCACAAATCAATCAATTTCAAATATCATCGTATCTTTTCAAATGTAGGATTTCGTTCCAAAATAAATTTCGCATCAATATCTCATTTCGATTTCAAAATCATTTCGAATTTCGATTTAGGTTGCATCTTCATTTAACTCAATTCGTATTTAAATTCAAGATTTAAATATAAACATTCCACTTTATTGACCAGCATAGAATTTTAGGAAATAGTTTTAAGTAGTTTAAAAGTAGTTTTAAATAATAAAATATTTATAAATACTTAAAATCTTAAAATGGATTTGAAATAGATAAATTAGTTTAAAGTGATTTTAAATTGGGTTAAGTAGATTTAAAATAGACTAAAATAGTTTAAGTATTCAAAAATAGTTTATATAACTGAGAAATTTGGAAAACAAAATAAAACAGCTTCAAAACCAATCTATTTCAATTATAACTTCCCAATTCAAATAAATTTCAATTTCCATTCTACCGATTCAATTTCGATTTCAATTCAAATCCATGCCAACCTTTACTTCGAATTAATTCAATTTTTTCTTCATTTTTAATTTTATTCAATTTCAATTTATATCGATTTGGAGCTTGATTTTTCAAAATATCGATTTATAACACTTAACAAAATTTTCCAACAATATTCAAATTTAAAACCAAATTTCAAATATGATTCGGTTCCAAACTCGATTTCAAAATATCATTTTTACATCACCTTTACTTAGTAATATTCAAAGCTCGATTTTAAGGTTAAATCTTTAAAAAAATCAATTTTTGACATTCAATCATATCCAATTTCAAATTTCAAAGTTCTCACCTTAATTATTTAACAAAATTCCTTTAACCAAAATTTTATTTCAACATTCCAAACTCAATTTTTCGAAAAATTCGATTTCTATAAATTGATTTCTATTTATAACTTTTAAATCCACATTTAATAATTTCAAATCGACGATTTTCAAAATTATTAATTTAGCCAATTCGGTGTCCGTATATAATTTACTATCCTATGGCCAAGTAGTTATTTATTTAAATTTAAATGTCAGGGATGAGCATATATTACTTAAATTAAATCACAGTATCATATGTATGCATAACAGGATCTATATAAGCAAATAAACATCCAAACATTCAATTATCAACCAATAGCATCCATCAAAATACATCATCCAATAAACAATACAATTCATGGCAGTTTCATAGTTATCAATGTCAGGTAATTTAATCGCCATTCAAATTTAATTTCAATTTAACTGTCAATTTAATTTTTCAATGGTTAATTCAAATAACAAGCTATATGAAAATTAAATTTATATCAAACAACGACAAATAAAATTCATATCACTTCATAATGTCAATTTAACTAGCATAAAGATATTTAGTACGGTGTGAGCGTTATAAAACACTCACCTTGATTTTACGATTTCAAATCAAATCGAACGATGTTCGATTTAACCCAAAATTTTCTTTAGCTCTAAACGATTCCAATCTAGCTCCATTACGTAGTGCTCGTCAATACGATTCCAACGCAAAAAGTCTCGTGCGTTTTCGACCTCGTATGAAGAAGTTATGAAATTTATAAGTTTACACGAATTTTAATTTAATAATTTACAACATTACTTTTATAATTTTCAACCTAGGCCGTTGGATCTTCTTTGAACACATCAGGGCCGTGACCCCCCCCCCTTCCCTCATCCTCACGCAATATCCATCTCCCAGTAATACGCACGCGACATGAAACCCATTATTCGAATTTAGGGTTGAATATCACGGCCACATCGACGACTTTTACCATGATCAATGACCTCCATTCAACTCGCCTTGCCAAGAGCCACCTTCACCATCTACAGCATGAAGCTCGGCCCTTGCCTGGCCTCGAGATTCGCGCTCAAACTACAGGCCGACGCGGCCCCCTAGGTCTCAGATCGTCGCTCCAAATCCAATCACAACCGTTGATATCGAAGAACTCGATGCTCTCTACAAGTTTACAGTTGAAAACTTTTCGAAATAATCGATGGATTTGGAGAAATTTGAGGGAGAATAGGATTGAATATCGGCCATTAAATGTAGGAAGAGCGGCTGCGTTGTAACCCCAGGTTTTCTTTTTCTTTTTTATTTTGTGAATAAAGGCTATTTATAGGAAACGATGAATATTATTTATCCGGCTTTTCCAAACTCCGAATTTCGTGCGGTAACTGGCGTTCCTAGGGTTTATCCCACGTTCCGGACACAATGGAACAGGTTTCGGAAGCTAATTTGATCGTATGAGAGTGTTATGGAAATAAAAGATCGATTTTAAATTAAACCGATTAACTAAATTTCTATGCGTTTTGGCTTGCCCCGGACAAACAGTAAATCCGATTGACATGAAATTTGAAATCTTATAATAATATCACATTACGGATCCGATGAAACTAGTTTCGTCGAAATCCGAGACCGTTTGAAAAATGACTATTTTAACTCGCCAAATTAATATTAAAACAATTTCAACGCGTTTCGAGCTGCCACGGTCAAACGACAACTCCGATTGCTACGAAAATTGAAATCCGATAACAACTAACTATTACAGATCCAATGGAACTAGTTTCGCCCAATTCTGAGACTGTTCAAAAATTGGCTATTTTTCAATCAATAATTAAATATTAAAATATTCAATTTTCACAAATTTACTTTTAATTCGATTTTAAAAGTTCTATAACATCACTATAACTCCAATATGATAAAATAAGATTTTACAAATCATTTTTAATCATA
Source organism: Allium cepa (assembly GCA_030765085.1). Classification (NCBI taxonomy): domain Eukaryota; kingdom Viridiplantae; phylum Streptophyta; class Magnoliopsida; order Asparagales; family Amaryllidaceae; genus Allium; species Allium cepa. Next base: position 552,810,715 of record CM060942.1, read on the forward strand.
TTAAACCCGTTATTCAATTTATCCAATGAATTCCAATTTTAAAATCTTATTAACTCTATTATAATCCCAATATAACTTACATTTACTTTAGAGACCAATTTGAATCCTATTAAATCAAATTTCAATTATTCACTCTATTTTCATATATTAAATTTCAATATCAAATTATTCATATCAAATTTAAAATTTAATTTATTTAAACATTCGTAATATTAAATTTAACAAATTTGATTATTCTTAAATCACTATCTTTTGAGATATTCAAAACGAACTTATAAAAATTTAACTTTTGAAATGAATTAAAATTATAGAACAACTATTTCCATTATACGGTTATTCAATTCCCATTATTAAATTATTCAATAAATTCCAAATATTAAATTTAAATAATTTCGCTTATCCAATAATTCGTTATCCTATGAAATATTGAAATTCAACTTATAAGATTCAACCTTTAAAACCAATTCACAATTTAGAACACTATTTTCATTTTACAGTTATTCAATTATTCAATAAGTTTTAAATATTTAATTTAAACAATTTACCTGTTCAATATTCAATATTTGATTTTAAATAGATTTTACTTATCAATTAATTACTCTATTATACCCAATGAATTTCAACATTTATTATCCTATTCAACTATCGATTGCAAAGGAATTCACCAAGTCGCATTCATTTTCATTACTTGGATAATTATTGTTGCAATTCGTCCCAGTTATTATTATTCTAAACGAATTACAAATTTTTTTCCAACACCAAATCATGAAATCTTATTAAATTAGCTATTTTAATTATCGAAAATTTACGGGTCGTTACAATGGCTATTTTCACGTTAATTAAATAAATTATTATTAAATTAATTAAATCACCTTTCAAATTCAAATTTAATAACTAATAATTTTTATCATTTTTGATTACCTAGTAGTTTAAATTTTTTTTTAAATATTTCGATATCAAATTCAGTTATTTGTATTTTTCTAATTACAATGTTCCATTTTCAATTGAAATAATTCGTTAATTATAATTTAAATTCCAATAACTTCATTTATTTGATTTTCATCTTATTATTCAATCCATTATTACTCTATGGAAATAATTAACATTAGTTTATAGCTTATCACATTAGTATTCTACAATTATCATCTTAATTCATATTAACACAATATTTATTTACATTTATTATATTTGATTTACAATTAAGTTTGAACAGATTAAATAATGCAATGATAACTAAACTATTGTTACAACTTACAGTTTCAAACACAATTCTATGTTCATTGTTAACAAACAAAACCAATAAATTCACATATGAATTAATTATTCTATTTTAATCAATTTCAATTAATTACATACAATTTCACCATTTAATACATCATTAGGTTTATTTGCTCATTTACAACTTATAACCAAATTTTCATATTTACAATCATTTCAATTAATTGAAATTACATTAAAATAGTCATCAATTACCTTAAATCAACATGATTACATTTCACTCTAGTTATTTTTCTCATAAATAAATCAAAATTTTTAATTTCTTCCAATATTAAACACCAACATCTTATTAAATTAAATATTTTTAATTATAAAAAATTATGGGTCGTAACGCTCTCCCCAACTCAAAACTTTTCGTCTTCGAAAAGGAAAAGAAGAACTTAGGAATTAATATATTTTATTCAAAATATTCAATTTATAAACAATTAGTTTACTTAATTAAGTATTTTAAATAAAATATACCAATTTATAAATAATTAAATCCTTTCATATTCAAGTTTAATAGAGGTTTGAAAATCATTTCCACTTTTACCAAACTTTCTAAGTTAAAAAATTCATGGAAAATTTCGACAGAGTCTCCTTTGTACAGATAGGTCCAGGAGAAATAATAATATCAATAATAACCATATATATATCATATTTCAAAATAAAATGTACCAAACCATGGGAAAAACAATATAATATCGCTATAAAACCGTTATCCGAAAGTGTACCTATTTGTCGAGCAAACAACGCTTATTTATGAAACCAAAAGCGGTAGCTATTGCCTCCATAAACCTGTATTTCACTTATATAGTCTAAAAGAGTTAGAATTATGTAAAAAGAGAAGTATTTAAGTTGTATCAATCAATAGCAAACAAACCAACACAATATACCAATAGTCACTTGCTAACAAAACTGTACAATCATCACATGCAATCCAAGTAATCAATCATCCATCCATAACAACCAAAGCAAATGGTTTGTTCGGGTTCAAAACCTTTTTATCATATAAAATGATAAACAACTATTAGGTATACCGTACACTCAACAGTCTTACATAAACTTAATAGATTATTTATACATCTATATACGGTTAGAAGTATCCTTTCCCAACCATCCCATTAGCCAAAACAAACAATAATTTCAAATGTCGTTTAAGTTTATTCTTATTAATCTCCTTTCATATTATTTACTGTTCATCGGTTTCATTATTTGTTTCATCCATACAATGATCATTTTTCTAAATTTACATTCATTACTTACAAAAATCCATTCCCATTTATTCACACAATGCTAAATTTGTTCATTAGTTTACTTTCATCAACTTACATAAGTTATTTCAATTCAATTATTTAGATCATCCATCCAGTTCTTAAAATATTATGTAAGTCTCTTTGAAATTTAATTCACCATTATTATTTACTCCTTTTTCACATTTATTTCTTTCATATATAATACTATTGAACATTTAATCTATTTCTAAATCATTTCACATTTTCTGAAGTTATAATCATTCAATTAAATAGTATTCACTTTAATTATTGATGGCTTCATCACTAACTTAAGTTTATAATCTTTTGCTTACAATATTCACTTTTCTATTGGATTTAATTAGTAGCATCTCAACTTATTAACTTAGGTTTATAACATTTTATAACATCAAAATTCTTATTTATAGAAGTAATTCCATTGAACACCTTCACTACTAAAGTTTGACTTGTATAATATTGTATTACATATACTTATTTAACATGACAACTTTTAACATTTTGGTAAGTTATACATATGTCTTTTAGAAGGTAATTGAATGTTACACAAGTTCATCTTATTCATTTTAGTTAACAAAATGTTTAATAATTACATCATCTAAATTTTCATTATCTACAAGTTACCGATTTTTAAATTCGCATATATTACACTAATCACTTGGCATCAAATTTCTTATTTTCCATATAGGAGTCCGAATTATAGTCTAGATTTCATCCTATTACAATAACTAAAAAATACTAATTATCAGAGAGTTTAAGAACTAAAATCAGGATTCGTTTCAATCATTTAGAAAATAATATATATATATATATATATATATTTATATTTATATCCTTTATAGATCAAATCATATATAGGGATTTAAAATTAAGATTTATTCATCAAAACAGATATGTAGTAAAGCTGTTACAGTAGTCTTTCCTCTTTGAAACTTAAAATGAATGTCGATGATGCGTGCACTCCGAAATTATTTCCCAACGATAGAGAGGGGAGTATAGAACTTATTCCCTTTAAAATTCCCTTAAAATATTTCTTCTAAATCACTTTGGAAATTCTTATATCTGATAATACTTCCAAATAATGCTAATATCATTTTCCAAAATCTTTCGAAAGAAATTTTCAAAATCACGGAACTTAAGTTCTTAAATTCTCAGTTCTTATTTACTTTGTCTGTAAATCTTGTTATACAATAAATATTTATAAAATTTCACTCCTAACAACAATTATATCATATCTAATTATATCTTTTATAAAAAATTATTCCTTTATATATAAAATATAATACTAGGTAAAATTATTACATTTACCTATATTTCAAAACCAATATTGTGTCGGTCTACCTATTAAGTGTTTAGAAATCCCTATCGATGCCATAATGTCCTATGTACCAATCGGAATTTATAAATACTAAAAAGAACAAATTAACATAATACAAAACATTTTATAACACTAACAAGTACGCTCTCTCATATATATATATACACTCAACGACTCATTCTAGGGTATTACTACCCAATTTCTAGTAAGTCAAACCCCTCAAAGCTAAGGTTATCGCTAGAACAAAGCTCTGATACCAAATATAATGATTCACCTTTTTGGACGGTTTAAACCGACAATAAACCACACACGTCAAACTCAAACCATTCAAAAGGTAGGATTATTATGGGGTAAATAAGAAAAAGAAGAGAAATAAAGAAAAACAAAACAAAGAATATCACAGCGGAATGACAAAATATAATAATCAAATAAACAGTTCATGAAGCTATTTACAAATAATACTTGATTACACTTTTACATTACATATCAGAGTCACATACAACAAAAATAAATAAGTAATGCAGCCGAACAACATGATGTAGTGGAATAAATATAATAAATAATAACAGTATAAGATCTTCGACTTCGTCCTCTAGAGATAAATGGACTTCAATATACTGAAAATCTAAGACTGGCCCGAGCGAATTGAAAAGACAATACACTCGAGCCAGAACTAAAAGATCTTATGTAAGTTAAATAAACAGTAAATAAATATGAGTGTAACGGCGTCAGAGATGTTTACGGGGTGCTTTGTGCTTCGGTCGCCTCTGTACAAGCAAATAAGGGATTGTAACGACCCGCTATTTTGGACCGTTCAAATCGATAATAAATCCACACATGCTGGACCTGAATAGCTCAAAGTACCGAATTGTTAATTTAAAATTTCGAAAAACTCAGAATATACAGTAAATAAATAAATCACGGATCACAGTTAAAAAGTAATATAATGCAGCGAAAGAAAGAGATAGGTGCTCATAAAGCTACCATATATACATCAGAGTTAAATAGGCTACAACGGAAGTCTCAATATGAAAATCAAGTATAAATCAGAATACATCGCTGGAATCAATCGGATAACTGAAAATGAAATAGATAGATGGATCTCCAAGTGAATCTCCAACTGCAGAGGTGAGTCTCGAATGTTGTATCACTTAGTCTGACACGAGCGTAAAGCAAAACACAAAACACTCTAGTTAGGACATACATTCTTATATAATGTAAACCAACTCAAGTGAACTCTAATATAAGGTGCAAGTAACTTAAAGGATGCTTGGGACCGCCCATCCTCCAAGGATCCATTAAACTATTTACTATGTAGTAATATTTCGCTATTATAATAATGTCTAGTAAAATAAACTTACTTTTAAATAGCGTTAAGTCTTTACATTTTCCACCTTAAAACGTAATAGTCCCAGTAGTCCATCCAGTATCATAGTCCCTCCTGATCGGGAAGCAATCAGAGGATACTCCACGGGCTATGGGAGAAAACCAAACTCATACAAGGCGTGATAGGGTAGGTGACATGGCACAACTAGGCAATGCCCAGGAGATATACCAATTACGCTTCCAGACAGGTGGTAATGCATAGCAGCTACCACCGCCCACCTCTAGTCACACCCCCAAAATCAAAGGGCCCCAATGAATCACAAAGTAATAGAATGGTATCGAAGGAGTGTATCCGATAAAAGGTGCTACCTTCTTAGCCCGTCAATCGCTCCTGTTTTAGCCACCTTATGCCAACTCACGGGAGTCGGGTCCACATATATACCTTAAAGGAACACCGCAACCATCTTACTTCATTCTGGAATCTCCACCACGTGCACGGTTGTTAAAGTGGTTTTCGGAGTTGGCAGAGAGTATGACAACTTCCGATCCCGGTCCCTTTAACAACCAAATGTGTTGATATGCTATATTTTGATCAATGACAATGTGCTTTAGCAATAAGGAAGAATGATGAAGACCGAGGATAGCATGAGTATGATTTAAATATAGGTCTTAGTTTAGATTTATTGTTAAAATCTATCCTCAAGAGTCTTGCACAAACACTAGTACACATTTCATAAATTTCATTTTATAATAAAAATTCACTGTGCAAAAATCAAAAGTTCAGTCGACTGAACAGGTATGCCCAGTCGACTGAAACTGTTACACATATATAAACATACACAGTTCCAGTCGACTGAAACACCCTACTCAGTCGACTGAATTTGTTCCTGAAAATTTTACTTTACATTTTTCAGTCGACTGAATTTAAACCTGCGAATTTTTTCTGAAAGGACACCTTCTTCCTCCCAAGAGTTGCAACCATTCTCCAATGGAAATGGAAGCATCTCTTGTTTGCATCTTCAGCCAACAAATACATCTCTTCTACACATATAAATACATGGTTCTAACATCTTAAATTCATGAATTCTTTTATGCTTTAATCTCACTACTTTCTTGAACATATTTATATTCTCTAAAAGTTTTCAAAGCAATCACCAATCTATTTCTTGAATCTTTGTTTTGTTTATAACATTATTTTGATTCATAGCAATTCACATTTCCTAAATCTTCACAAACACATTGTGTACTCTCGAGGATAAGATCATAGGAACATTCTATTACATTAGACTCATTAGTGTTGACAAGAACACAACAAGTCGAATATTGTTTTTAATTGAGTTGAAGTCCTCTTTGGTAGTCGAGGCAAGAAATCCCATTCGGTTATTCGGGTAAGTTGTAAACCTATTCCTCCAGGTTAAGAGAGGGCTTTAGTTAGTAGAATTCCTAAGTGAAGGTTAGGGACTGGACGTAGGAATAGAGGTCCGAACCAGTATAAAATCCTGGTGTCTTCCTTACTTTTACTTACCTAGACTATTCCGTTATTCCATATTACACGATCCTACTGCATAGCATCTTTCAGTTGGTATCAGAGCTTGGCCGTCCTATAACCATAACACCGTTATTAGACATATTGATAACATGGAAAATAACGCAAGTACAAGCACAACATCTGCCTATAGATCTACATTTACGGAAGGACAATCTACTCAAAGACCCCTTATTCAATGGACTAAACTATAACTATTGGGCTACAAGGATGAGGATTTATATGCAAGCAACATGTTTCGAAGCTTGGAATGCCACTCAAGCAGAGTTCGTTGTACCCATGACCGATTATCCTACATGGACACAAACTCAGAAGAATGAAGCTAGTGCAAATGCCAAAGCTATGAATATGCTATTTTGAGCCCTGGATAGAAATGAATTCCACCGTGTTAGCATATGTACTACTGCATATCAGATATGGGAAACACTTAGAGTCATACATGAAAGCACAAATAAGGTCAAACAAACAAAGATATCCATGTTGAAGAACCAATTCCAAAACTTTAGAATGTGACAAAATGAATCCATCAATGACATGTACTCAAGATTTCAAGACATTCATCATACCTTAATAGGAGGAGAAAAATAAATGGACTTTGACATTATGTCTAAAGTTCTAAATACACTCGCTAATGAATGGAAGAGAAAAGTACTAGCAATTGAGGAAGCAAATGATCTATCTACAATGAAACCAGAGGAATTAATTGGAAATCTTATGTCATATGAAGTAAATATGAAAGCTAAGAAAGATCAAGCTCAAGAAAGAAAGAATGTAGCTTTTCATGTGGAAAAGGAAGAATCAGAATCTGAAGATGAGGATTTAGCATTTATAGCCAAAAATTTCAAGAAATTCTTAAGATATAGAAAAAGAAATAAAAACGGATTCAATAAGAATTTCGTGAACAAACCTACATCCTCGAATATAGAATGTTTCAACTGTCACAAGAAAGGTCACATGCGCAAGGATTGTCCAGAGCAAAAGAAGAAGAATCAGAAAGCTATCAATAATAAAAACAAGAGAGAGAAATTCAAAAAGAAGGCATTCTCTGTAACATGGGACGATTCAGAATCTTCTTCATCTGAAAGTGAAAATGATAGCGACAATGAACAAGCAAATGTATGCTTTATGGCTTAAGAATCTGAGGTTAGTAATTTAACTTTCAATGATTTAATTGATGTAAATACTGAACTTTTGAACACAATAAAAAAATCTTAAGAAGAAATTCAAGGAAACTCGTGAAAATCAAAACAAAGCTGAATTTGAAAGAGATATGTTAAAAGATGAAAAGAAAATTCTAGAAGAAGAATTTGAAAAAGTTCAAAAATCTCATTCAAATTCGGAAACTCAATTATCACTTTTAAGTCAAGAAATTGAAACTCAAAAGACAAAGAATGATATAACTGTTTCTGAAAATCATGAGTTAAAAACTAAGATTAGACAAGTTGAGTTAGAAAATAATAGTCTTCAAGCTAGATCAGATAACATCATTAAAAATGTTTCTAACTTTAACAAAGGAAGATAAAATTTATCTAAGATTTTAGAAAATTCTCAATTCTCTTCAAGTAAACACGGATTAGGATATAAAAAGAAGTCAAAAATTCCTAAAAAGAAAAATGCAAATTTTAAGAAGAATATTGATTCAAAACAACAAATGTTATCAAGAGAACCTATAAAAACAAAAGTAGAAACTAAGATAATAAAAATTTGGGCTCCAAAGACTAATAATATTTTAATTAGGAATAAATATATTAAAACATTTATGGATAGTGTTCATAATAATAAAAACTATATTTATAAAAAGGATACTGAACCAAATTAGGTTTGGTTTCCTAAACTCTAACTTTTAGGACCCTATTAAAAAGGTGGGTACCAATAATTTCATATTTATTTTCAGGTCCCACTCAAAAAGAAGAAATGAATACTAGACAGTGGTTGCTCAAAACACATGACCGAAGACAAAGATATGCTTACAAACATCACATACTTTGATGGTGGCTTGGTTACCTTCAGAGACAATTCAAAAGGCTATATCATTGGCAAAGGAGATGTGAGCAATTACGGTACATCATATTTACCTTTTATTACAAATGTTTCATTAGTTGAAAATCTAAAACATAATTTACTTAGCATAAGTCAACTTTGTGATAAAGGTTTTAAAATAACTTTTTCGAAAAATAAATGTAGTATTTTTTATCAACACCAAAATCTTGTTTTTGAGGGAAATAGAGATAGGAATATTTATGTTCTAAATATGAAAATTAGTCATAATACAAGTATGTGTTTACTAGCCAAAGATAATGATCCTTGGTTGTGGCACAAAAGATTTTGTCATATCAATTTTAAAACTATTAGAAAACTTTCTAAAAATGAATTAGTAAGAGGTTTACCTAAAATAAACTTTAAAATAAAAAATATTTGTGACGATTGTCAAAAGGGAAAATTAACAAAGTCATCTTTCAAATCTAAGAAAAATATTTCGACCTTACAACCACTAGAATTACTACATATGGATTTATTTGGACCAACACAAGTTCAATCCATTAATCATAATCGATATGTGTTTGTAATAGTTGATAATTTCTCAAGATATACATGGACTATTTTTACGAAAAATAAAGGTGATACTTTTGAGCATTTTAAAACATTTGTCAAAAGAATTCAAAACATTAAATATTTGAAGATTAAGAATATACGAAGCGATCATGGAGGCGAATTCAAAAATGATGCTTTTGAATCTTTTTGTAAAAAGAAAGGAATAAATCATAATTTTTCATTTCCTAGAACTCCTCAAAAAAATGGAGTTGTAGAAAGAAAGAATTGAACATTACAAGAATGTGCAAGAACATTATTAAATGGAAGTTTTTCTACCAAAATATTTTTGGGCAGAAGCCGTAGCTACTGCATGTTATGTATTAAATCGTATATTAATTAGACCATTAACTAAAAATACTTCATATGAACTATTTAATAACAAAAAGCCAAATATATCTTATTTTAAAGTATTTGGATCAAAATGTTTTATTTTAAATACAAAAGATCAAATAGGAAAATTCGATCCAAAAGCTGACGAAGAAGTTTTCGTAGGATACTCAGAACGAAGTAAAGCATATCGAGTATTTAATAAACGAACAAACATAATTGAAGAAACTTTACATATATCTTTTCATGAAAATTTGGATAAAAATTTAAGTATAAAAGATGATGAAGAATTTATAAATATAGAAAATACAAACCTTGAAAATTGTGATAATGAACTAAGATCTCCACCAAGAATATTACGAGATCACCCAGCGTAAAATATAAGAGGTGAAATGAATTCTCAAGTTAAGACAAGAAGTCAACTAAATCAAATGGGACATGTTGCTTTAATTTCAACAATAGAACCTAAAAATCCTAAAGAAGCATCAACAGACGATTACTGGATTGTTGCTATGCAAGAAGAATTAAATCAATTTGAACGTAACGATGTTTGGGAGTTAGTTGCCCGTCCTAATAATCAATCAGTTATGGGAACAAAATGGGTTTACAAAAATAAAGTAGACGAACAAGGTAATATAACTAGGAATAAAGCTAGACTAGTAGCACAAGGGTATAATCAAGAAGAAGGTATTGATTTTGAAGAAACTTTTGCTCCAGTTGCAAGACTTAAAGCAATACGTATTCTATTAGCCTTCGCATGATTTCACAATTTTAAACTTTATCAAATGGATGTTAAAAGTGCATTTTCAAATGGTTTTATAAAAGAAAATGTATACGTTGAACAACCTCCTTTATTTATACATGAAAAATATCCGGATCATGTATATAAATTAAAGAAAGCACTCTATGGTCTTAAACAAGCACCTCGTGCTTAATATAAAAGACTTAAAAGTTATTTACTAAATTCGAGATTTCAAATTGTAAAAGTAGATCAAACTCTTTTCATTAAAAATACTACTAAAGATATTCTAATAATTCAAATATATGTAGATGATATAATATTTGGTTCGACAAATGAAAACTTATGTAAAGAATTTTCAAATATAATGTCTAAAGAGTTCGAAATGTCTCATATGGGAGAATTATCCTATTTTCTCGGACTTTAAATTAAACAATTAACAAATGGAATTTTCGTAAACCAGGAAAAATATTGTGCTAATCTAATTAAACGTTTCGGAATGAAAAACACTTCTGCTAAACCTACTCCTATGAGTACCACTACTCATCTCGATCGAGATGAAAATGGCAAAAGTGTAGACCAAATTTTTTTTAGAAGTATGATAAGCTCCTTACTTTACTTAACCGCTAGTAGACCAGACATAATGACGAGTGTATGTCTATGTGCACGTTTTCAATCTAAACCTAAAGAATCACATTTACGAGCTGTAAAACGAATTATGCGATATCTTAACTATACTAAAGGTTTTGGTCTTTTCTATCCAAAAGAGTGTCCATTCGAATTAGTATCGTTTAGTGATGTTGATTTTGGTAGATCTCGAACAGATAGAAGAAGTACAAGTGGTATGTGCCATTTCATTGGAAAATCACTTGTATCTTGGTTTAGTAAGAAACAAAATTGTGTTTCTCTTTCCACGTGTGATGCGGAATATATATCAGCCGCCTTAGCATGTACTCAAGTCATCTATATGCAACAAACACTTAAAAAATTTAATATAAATTTAACAAATTCTACAATATATTGTGATAATACAAGTACAATAAATTTATCTAAAAACCCGGTAAATCATTCTCGTACAAAACATATTGATATTCATCACCATTTTCTACGTGACAATATCGAAAAAGGAATCATAAATTTAGAACATATTTCTACCGAAAATCAGATTGCCGATATATTTACTAAACCTTTATTAGAAAACTCTTTTATAAAATTACGACGAGTGTTAGGAATAATTTCTTTTAAAGATGTTTTATAGCAAATATTATAAAAATTATAAAATTCAGTCGACTAAACAACTTTGCCCAGTCGACTGAATCACAAAAACAAAAAATTTCAATGTATATGTTTCAATTCAGCTACGTAATACATAATACATTAAAGGATGTCTCTAATCCATCCATTACTAACCAATTTTTTTAAACCAATGAAACAATGATTGGTTCTAAAACCTTATTAATTTACGACCACATTTTTCTTAGCACTTTTATACTATATATATACGTTTATACATATGTTATTTTCAAAAATTAAAAAGTTTGAAAATTCTATACAAAAATGTCTTCCAACAACTCATACTCTCCAATCAACATCACCTCCTCAATCGATAACTCACCTACATCACCAAAACTTCCTACGCCAACACCAAAGCATGAACTGGTTTACAAATGGGAAAACTATCGAACTGGCTACGCACCGGAATCGAAGAAGGCTAAACGTGGTCTTTTTATCTCACCTGATACGAAAAGAAAGATTGATGAGATTCATCACTTTCAACAACAACAAATTGATCTTCAACGAGAATTATATTTTGAACAAAAAGTAACGGCTAGACGATTAAGCTTTCTTGAGCAAATCGGTTTATGTTTTTGTAGTTCAAAGAAAAATGATGTGACTGAGCCCCTACCTCGACCAGTTAGTTCGTATGATCCATTTTCGTCATACCGTGCACCAGTCGATCCCGTGAATCCTTGGATGTCGCCAAAAACTCCTCAATATAGTCCAAATTCATGGGACAAAAACTATATGGCGAATGAAGGAAATAAAATGCAAAAAGAAAAATAGTCCATCTCCAAAGAAATGATTATTTCGGTGGCCAAATCATGTTGTTGTATTGTAATATGTCTATACAATTGTAATCATTTATTGAAAATTTTTGCTTTAAAAATTTAGAACACCAAAAACTCAAGGTTCAGTCGACTGAACCTTACTGCTTAGTCGATTGAACACAAGGTAGAAAACAATTATACAATAGTTCAGTCGACTAAAAACACTGTTCAGTCGACTGAATTTAACACAGAAAATTTTCGGCCAAAAATGCAGTCGACTGAACAGACAGTTCAGTCGACTGAACGTCGTTTCCCAGGCTACTTTTTCCTTTTTACCACCAATTCCTACCTTTACATTTCACTTTTACCATTCCAAAAGCTCCTCCTTCACCATTATTCTTCAAAACCCTAGCCCCCAATCTCCATAATTTTCAAAATCCCTCTCAAAACTCTCACAAAAATGGCTCCAAAAAGATCAAGGGCTTCAACTTCAACCTCCTCCGAGCCAATTGACGCTCAAATTGCTCAATGGCTTTATGATGGAGTGGCAGTCACACGGTGGAATAAAATGAAGAATTCTCGGTTATTTGAACACTCCTTCGTTGATTTTCAATGTCTCCAAACGTACAACATACAAGCCTTGACGGATCAAGAAGGTTTAACTTCTCTCTTAGACATAAAAAGAAATGACCATGCAATCAATCACATTATGGTCAAATTGTTCTATGCAAATCTTAACCTTGGACACCAAACTCCAAGAAATCCAAACGATAGTGTTTGGAGTATGGTGTGCGGCGAAAAGGTATGGTTCTCCCTTGACCGAATTGCATACATATTAGGATCTCCTAACATGGGAAGGAAGCTTGAAGAAATAGAATTTAATCCACATATCCGAGACAATATAAATCATCAATTTTTGGATGATAACATCAACATCTGGGATATGAAGTCAACTTCCTTATGACCAAGAGCAAGACTTCTCCACAAAGCTCTTATGTGAACAATCACTCCTCGAACGGGCTCATATGAAATTGTATACCCAAACAATTATAGAGCACTATATGCTATTTGGGGCAATATTCAAGTCAATTGGGTCCAATTAATTCTTGATGAATTTCTTACTTTCAATAATGGCAAAATGCGAACGATATATTTTGGAGAATACATCATGCGACTTCTCTTCAACGTTGATACGCCATTACCAGAGTCTGAAAATACCATGGTTCATCAAATTAATCATCGGACTATAAGCCTTATGCAACTCCTGGATAGACCTCCTCGCATTATATCTCTTGCCGAATGGGAAGCTAGACATCAAGAACCACAACAACCTCCTCAAGCTCAACATGAAGAACCTTTCGACCAAGATGATGAAATTCGTATCATCGAACCAAGTTTTACTGCCAATCAATCGTTAAGAATTTTATCAAGAAATCAAAAAATTCTTGATAATCGCCTCTAGAAGGTAGACCACAAACTTGATAGAATTAAAGGGTTCTTCAATAAATTATGGGATGCCATCTCATGCACGAGCTCCACTACTACTTCAACCTCCCGTGGCAAGCGTCCAGCACCAACTTTCTCATGGACGTCATCCGAAGAAAATCCAAGCAGCATCACAAGTGGGAATAGCGGTAGTCAAGGTGGAAGAGCTTATAGACCACCCACAGGTGGACCCGTTATTCGCGAACCAAGGGGAGGGAGAGAAGCCTCATATGATTGTGATAAAGATGAATAACTCTCCTATGGTTTTTTATTTCAAAAACACTAATCAAAAGGCTTGTATAAATAGCCTTTTATGTTTCATACATGCTACATTCTATGTTTTATTTATTTACGCTACAATCATGCTACATTCTATGTTTTATTTATTTATGCTACATTCTATGCTACATTCTATGCTTCATTCTATAGTCATGCATATCAGTGATTGTTTTGACAATCTACTTCTGCGATTATTACTTCCTTTTTGTCGATGACAAAGGGGAAGAAATCTATGTTACTAACCTTGTTTTGTAGAAAAGAAAGTGCATATATTCAGGTGGATGAAATAATTACATCTCTACACATTTCAGTATTGTCATCAATCAAAAAGGGGGAGAATGTTGATATGCTATATTTTGATCAATGACAATGTGCTTTAACAATAAGGAAGAATGATGAAGACCGAGGATAGCATGAGTATGATTTAAATATAGGTCTTAGTTTAGATTTATTGTTAAAATCTATCCTCAAGAGTCTTGCACAAACACTAGTACACGTTTCATAAGTTTCATTTTAGAATAAAAATTCACTGTGCAAAAATCAAAAGTTCAGTCGACTGAACAGGTATGCCCAGTCGACTGAACCTGTTACACATATATAAACATGCACAGTTCCAGTCGACTGAAACACCCTACTCAGTCGACTGAATTTGTTCCTGAAAATTTTACTTTACATTTTTCAGTCGACTGAAAACCCTGCTCAGTCGACTGAATTTAAACCTGCGAATTTTTTCTGAAAGGATACCTTCTTCCTCCCAAGAGTGCAACCATTCTCCAATGGAAATGGAAGCATCTCTTGCTTGCATATCTAGCCAACAAATACATCTCTTCTACACATATAAATACATGGTTCTAACATCTTAAATTCACGAATTCTCTTATGCTTTAATCTCACTACTTTCTTGAACATATTTTATATTCTCTAAAAGTTTTCAAAGCAATCACCAATCTATTGCTTGAATCTATGTTTTGTTTATAACGCTCTTTTGATTCATAGCAATTCACATTTCCTAAATCTTCACAAACACATTGCATACTCTCGAGGATAAGATCATAGGAACATTGTACTGCATTAGACTCATTAGTGTTGACAAGAACACAACAAGTCGAATATTGTTTCTAATTGAGTTGAAGTCCTCTTCGGTAGTCGAGGCAAGAAATCCTGTTCGGTTGTTCGGGTAAGTTGTAAATCTATTCCTCCGAGTTAAGAGAGGGTTTTAGTTAGTAGAATACCTAAGTGAAGCTTAGGGACTGGACGTAGGACTAGAGGTCCGAACCAGTATAAAATCTTGGTGTCTACCTTTCTTTTACTTACTTAGACTATTCCGTTATTCCATATTACACGATCCTACTGCATAGCATCTTTCAAAACGTTGTTATTACCCATGGATATTTATTTCAAAATCATTTATACTTCAAATACCCAAAATATCATATCAATTTCATACTATGTAAATACGATATCATTTTCCTTTAAAAACCAAATCAATATGATATCATTTAAATAAAACCCAAATTTTCAAATCACTGAATAGTTCCTTCAATTTATTAAACTTGATATATTCCTTTAAATTATCCTAAACCAAGCCCCTTTATAAAGTCATATTCTTAAATCTTCAAATTCAATAAGTTTCGAATTAATAGTTATAAAGACAATTCTTAATTAGATCCAATTTCCAATAATTTCATTTCCAAAACTATATTCTTTCCTAGTTATAACAACTCTGAAACCAAACACTTTGAAACGATAATACTTTGAAATCATAACAATTTAAAAATGTTATTATTTGGAAATCATGCTACTTAAAATCACGACACTATGGAAATGCTATTCTTTTGAAAATTATAATACTTAGAAAATCATACACCCTTAAAATGACCTTCATTTAAACCAATTAAATTTTATGTCAAATAATATTCATTTCAAAGTTGTCACATTTCTAAGTTCACTCATTCAATTATAAAATTTCCAAAACCTTTTAAATTTCAGCTACAACACCATTTATAAAGTGTTACAATAGATATATTAGTATTTAAAAAATTATTGTCAAATTCAGAAACAACAGCACTTACAAAGTGCTACAGTAAGTATTTAGATGTTATTTCAAAACAGTTTACTTTCAGCAACAACAGCACTTACCAAGTGCTACAGTAGCTATTTAGTTATTCAAAACAATTTACTTTCAGCAACAACATCACTTACAAAGTGTTGCAGTAGCTATTTAGTTATTCAAAACAGTTTACTTTCAGCAACAACAACACTTACCAAGTGCTGCAGTAGCACTTTAGTTGATTCAAAATATAGTTTAGTTTCTGCAACAACACTTATAAAGTGCTGTAGTAGCTCTTTATTATTTCAGAACTTAGTTTATTTTCAGAAATGGTAGCACTTAACAAATATTGTCTTAAAACCGTAGCATTTTTGATGTGCTACCAATGTTAATTCCAGATTTAATATAAAATTTTAGAAACATTAGAACTTCAACTTTAACCATTTTGACTTATAAAATCGTATTTTTAGCTTCAAAAATATTCATTTGGGTATCATTTAACTTATCATTTAATAAAATAAAATTTTGTCAATACATATCCAATTTAAACTAAGATTTATTTGTTAAGTCAAAAGTACACTCTTCCTCAACTCTGCTTTAACAAATAACTTAACATTTATTTTAAAATACCCACTTCATAAATAAAACTAAATTTTCATTTATTTACTTAACTTAATAATTTTATTTAAGACCCAATTTCCAATTATCAGATTAAGTCATAAATTAAGATACAATTTTCCGTTCTGAAATCATAACTATTTATGTTATAAAGCATAACATTTCACAAAAGAACATTTTATCACAGTTAATATAACAATCAAAATTTTCTTATAGATCTATTTATTAAGACATCGATTAACTATGATTTTCTAGTTAAATAAATTTTATTACAAAATGTCCAATTAAAAGTGTATTCCATTTTATCAGTTAAAAACATACTATTTATTATATAAAACATGCCATTTCATAAAGTAAAATTCTTAATAATTACTAGGTTAGATTTAAAACTTCCATATTAAGTCAAATTCAATTATTAAGTTATTTATCATCAACAAAGATCTTTAGTTCAACTTAAAACCAATTATTAACTTCATAAAAATTTAACTTTTAGAAAAACCAATATACCTTTATAATTAAAGCATTAAATCAAATTTTAAGTTAATTCGTATATTTATAAAAATTAAATACTTAATAATCTTTTAGGGAAATATTATTTAAAAATACTTAATAAATTTTTAGTTAGATATAATTTAAAAATATAACCATGGGCCTGTATAATATTTTCTAAGCTAGGTCAAGTGATACAGATATGTATCATTTCAAACCAAGAATCCCAAGTAAATCAAATACAATGAAAATCATTCGAGCCTATTATTTCAGCTCATAATGATTTTCCTTATTCTAATGTCCGTTCGGGTATGTATCATTTCAACCTATAGTGATAGGGAACTTGCAGTATGATACAGTAAATAAAACAAACAGTATAATATAACATAGCTTATCAGATGATGTAACAAATATATAAAAAATATTTAACATAATATTATCACATCACAGGCATATATGAATAACATTTCAGGTTATACAGATTCACTTGTCATCATTTCACAATTATATAAGTACGTAAGTCTAGAGTGATAAACTCACCTTTTTAAAGCTAGAATTTGACAAACTAGAGATACACAACAAACACCAAAAAGAACGACAAGGCACGACCATGTTTTTGAGTGAATGAGGAGTCAGATCCAGATCTCGTATGCAAACAAACACAACATATATAAGAGTATATTTCAATACAAAAGAATAGAAATTAAAACAATGGAAAATATGAGATAAAAGTGACACAACCTTTGCTCTAACCCACAAGTGGGTCCGGCCATGTCTCAGTGGGCTAGACCACATCATGTTGCTCAGACATGATGGTTTTTATGCAAGCTAGGCTCGGCCAAAGGTCATGTACACATGGATAGAGGTTAGAAGGTGAAGAGATGGAAGTTACAAATGATGGAAGGCATGAGGCTACGAGATTGGAAGGTCACAAGCAACATAGGCTCGACCCTATGGCTAAAAGTGGTCGGCCATGGTGTGCTAGGCCAGGTCAGTGGTGCATAAGGTATGGCTAGAGGTAGTTGTTGGCCACGGTAAGGGGATGGAAGTGGGGAACAAGGGGCGACCAAGCAAAAGGAAGGGGAAGTGGATGGAATATAGGAGTTTGGCTAGTGTTTGGTCATGTTTTGGTGATGTATTTAGATCTAATGGTCACGACATGGCTTGGGGTGATGGAGAAGGTGGTGATGGTCGGCATGGTGGTGGTGGAGAGGAGGTGAGGTCGGCTAGGAGGTGGAGGCGGAGCTAACATGAAGACGAAACAAAGAAAACAAAATGAAAAGGAGGAGAAAGAAGAAGGAAGCCATTGAAATTGAGAAATTGTATAATTTTTTTCTCACGCAAATGAAAAATAAAGAGATGAGAAATGAGTTTGTACATGATTTAGAAAACAGATGGCGGCTAGGGTTAACAAAAATATTTTAACGGCTAGAGATGAGGAGATGAATGGCTAGGAATTAATAGGGCATTACTTGATTTCGAAGAAAAGTAGCCATGAGACCTTGAATAGATTTTTTTCTAGAAATGAAATGAGGAGTTTGTGATGAGAAATAAATCCTGTATGTGATCTGATAGGAGAAAATCACAGCTATGAATGTGATGAACGCTAGGAAAAAGAATAAAGAGGCTAGACAATAAAAGGCAAGAAATTTAAACATGTAACCTAAGCCTCTTGAAATATCTAAGCTATTATAAAAAATAAAACCAATCAAAAATAAAATAAATATAATCAAAGTTTATATAAATAAAATAGGGAAAAAATTAGAGAAATAAACATAGGAAAGTTAGAAAATAAAATATACAAAATCATTGCATGTAAACACTGTATTTTATCCAATTTTAAAAGTATAAATCAGAATTTGACGAAACGAAAAACAGAACCAATATTAAAATAAAACACTGTTTCAAAGAAAGAGATTAGAATTTAGAAATTCAAATTTGAAATTTTCAACTGTGGTCAAACTTTGACTTCCAGTTGAACAAAATATAAAATTTTCAGAAATTGTTTATTTTATTGTATTTGGGAAAACAAATTACAACAAATTCCAAACTTACATTGGAAAAATTTGCAGAAATTCATTTTTAAATGATTTTAAAATCAAAATTTTAATTAAAAATATTTACAAAATTATGGGTTGTTACACCCTCCTCACTCAAAACTTTTCGTCCTCGAAAAGGAACGAGGCACGGAAAATAGAGAAAATAAGATGGAAGGAAATAGAATTAAGACAAGATGGAAAGAAGATTGAAATTATACCTGATAACTGTCGTTATAGGTTAGTTCAATCAAGATGGAACGATCTTCCCAAGATCCTCCATGATCAAGAACACCAGCATGAAGAAAATTTATAAAATCTGGTTCACTCTTTCCATTTTACCGTTGGTCTGTGGATGGTAAGCAGTGCTCATATTCAAATGATTACCAAAGGTTCTTGAAAAGGTTTCCAAACTGAAAGGTAAAGATAAGTTCTTTTGGGAGGAAGAACTACAGGTCGAACTTCCGGGTTAAGATTAATTCGTAATTCAATTTCCTGCTGAGGAGGCAAGAGGAAAGGAATAACCCCGAAGGAAAAAGAGATTGGAAAACAAATTAAGATAATAAATTTAAAACCATGAAAATTTCAGCTTAAATTAATGCTTGATTTCACCTAAGTTAAATAAAACTTAACTATTTATAATTTCATTATCTTATCATCCAATTATCAATTTATAAAATCGTGAATTTGAAAATCATTTATTATACTCAAAAAAATTTCTTTTCTTTTCAATAAATTTAATTCTTCTTTATTCTAATTTATTATTGAATCTATTTCACTTAATATATCTAACCACATATATTAAGTACATTTACTCCAATTATAACTACTCCCATTTGTTTATAAATTCTTTAACACCATTTATATTGTAAATTATCCAATTAACTCTTATTCTATTTACCTTTATTAATCTTTTATAACTAAAATTTAAGTGTATGACATTTATTATGAACAATCAAATTTTGTTTATGAAATCCATTTTATATTGTATATTATCCAATTACATTGTTAACTTTTAACAATTAAGGTAAGTTATATTGGAATGCAATTAAATATTATACAAATAATTTTTTTTCCAATTCAATTATTCAACCTTACATATTTATTCAAAATTTAGGTTTCATTTTATAATTGAAATCATCCTTTAAGATAAAGTTTTAGGAGTTAAATTTTCGATCAACTTCAAACTATTTTAGTGATATATATATATAATACATACCCAATCAAGTTAGAAATCATATACCCATTTATATATTATAAACCAAGTCATATTTTAGAAATCCAAATCAATTTAATTTTCCAAAGCAAGACTGTAGCTAAACTATGGAATAGTCTCTTCACTTCAAAACTCGAAAATGAATGTCGATTATGCTGCAGTTATCATGGAATAATCTAACGACAAAGAAAAGAGCACTGATTTTCAAAATAAAAATTCTTTGAAACAATTTCTACTTAAAATCCTTTAAATAATACACCTTTTAAAATTTAAATACAAAGTTAAAAACATCGGAAATTAAATTTTTAGTTTCTAGTTTTAAATTCATTTAAATTTCCAAATTAATTTATAGCCATGTTCTATAGTTCAATTATTCATACAAAGTCAAATATTATTTCTTATCATTCAATTCAATTAACTATCAAAATTCATAAAATTATACTTATATAATTATACAAAATTTATTTCATTTACTAAATTTGAAAACAATATAGTGTCAGTTTTCTCTGTTCAAGTGTTTTGGAAATCCTATCGATAGCGTTGATCAGACGAATCGATCAGAAACCCAAATCAACATCAACCACTCAAACAACACAATATATAAACATTTAAATATAGATTTACAAATAAACTATACAGGAATAGATTTTCAAAGCAAGGATAGAGATTCAAATTTGATTAACTCAAATCAAAGAAAATTTTGGTTTGATGATAAGTTGGAACAAAAGATAAGATGATTAACTAATCGAATAAGAAGATGGATAAGCTTATATAAATTGCGGGCAACCTTAACCGGGCCAACCGTGACTTCGAGAATTAGATCGGTGTAGAATTCTATGGTAAATCTACATTCGATCTCAAGAGATAGAATTCGGAACAACAAGAGATACTAGCATCTAAACGGAGGATATATAAATTTCTGGTGAATCAATGCCTATTGTAAAGGAATTTCACCCCTTTACAAATCAATCGAATATTAGCAAAACCGCCAATTCATTGTAAAGATCATCCGAAGTGGAGTTATGTGATACTCCAAAATCAAAAGAAGACAAATAGTGGGGAACAAGAATGAAGTTTGGAGCCGAGGGAACGTTTCAAAATTCAAAGGAAAAAGAGTCAAAGAGAAAGTGCTTCAAACTCAAATGAAAGTGATTCTGTAAATAAATTTACCATATATGCGAAGTTTTGCCTAGAGCCAAAGCTCTGATACCAACTGTAACGACCCGCTATTTTGGACCATTCAAATCAACAATAAATCCACACAAGCCGGACCTAAATAGCTCAAAATACCGAATTATTAATTTAAAATTTAGCAAAACTTAGAACATACAGTAAATAAATAAATCACAGATCACAAACACGGAGTAATATAATACAACGGAAGAAAGAGATAGTAGTTCATGAAGTTACTATATATATACATCAGAGTTAAACAAGCTACAACGGAAGTCTCAATTTGAAAATCAAGTATAAATCAGAATACATCACTGGAATCAACCGGATAATTGAAAGTGAAATAGATAGCTGGATCTCTAAGTGAAGCTCCAATTCCAGAGGTGAGTCTCGAATGCTGTATTACTCGGTCTGACCTGAGCATAAAGCAAAACACAGAACACTCAAGTCAGGACATACATACTTATACAATGTAAACCAACTCAAGTGAACTGTAATATAAGCTACAAGTAACTTAATGGATGTTTGGGACTGCCCATCCTCTAAGGATCCGTTAAACTATTTACTATGTAGGAATATTTCGCTATTATAATAATGTCTATAGTAAAATAAACTTACTTTTAAATAGAGTTAAGGCTTTACATTTCCACCTTAACACGTAATAGTCCCAGTAGTCCATCTAGTATCATAGTCCCTCCTGATCGGGAAGCCACCAGAGGATACTCCATGGGCTATGGGAGAAAACCAAATTCGTGCAAGGCGTGACATGGTAGGTGACACGGCACAACTAGGCAATGCCTGGCTAGATATACCAATTACGCTTCCGGACTAGTGGTAACGTGTAGCAGCTACTACCGCCCACCTCTAGCACACCCTCAAAATCAAATGGCTCCAGTCAATCACAAAGTAATAGAATGATATTGAAGGAGTGTGTCAATTAAAAGGTGCTACCTTATTACCCATTAATCTCTCCTGTTTTAGCCACCTTATGCTAACTCACGAGAGTCGGGTCCATGTATATACCTCAAAGGAACGCCGCCGCCATCCTACTTCATTTTGGAATCTCCACTGCGTGCATGGTTGTTAAAGTAGTTTTCAGAGTTGGCAGAGAGTATAATAACCTCCGATCCCGGTCTCTTTAACAACCAAACGTTATTATTACCCATGGATATTTATTTCAAAATCATTTATACTTCAAAAACCCAAAATATCATATCCATTTCAAACTATGTAAATACGATGTCATTTCCCTTTAAAAACCAAATCAATATGATATCATTTAAATAAAACCCAAATTTTCAAATCACTGAATAGCTCCTTCAATTTATTAAATTTGAAATATTCCTTTAAATTATCTTAAACCAAGCCACTTTATAAAGTCTTATTCTTAAACCTTCAATTTCAATAAGTTTCAAATTAATAGATATAAGACAATTCTTAATTAAATACAATTTCCAATAATTTCATTTCCAAAACTATATTATTTTAAAGTTTAACAACTCTAAAACCAAACACTTTGAAACCATAATACTTTGAAATCATAACAATTTAAAAATGTTATCATTTGGAAATCATATTTCTTAAAATCACAACACTTTGGAAATGTTATTCTTTTGAAAATCATAATACTTCGAAAATCATAGCACCCTTAAAATGACCTTCATTTAAACCAATTAAATTCATTGTCAAATAATATTCATTTCAAAGTTGTCACATTTCTAAGTTCATTCATTCAATTATAAAATTTCCAAAACATTGTAAATTTCAGCTACAACAGCATTTATAAAGTGTTACAGTAGATATATTAGTATTTCAAAAACATTTTCAAATTTAGAAACAGCAGCACTTACAAAGTGCTACAGTAGGTATTTACTTTTTATTTCAAAACAGTTTACTTTCAACAACAATAACACTTACCATTTGCTACAGTAGCTATTTAGTTATTCAAAAAAGTTTACTGTCAGCAACAATAGTACTTACAAAGTGCTGCAATAGCTATTTAGTTATTCAAAACATTTTACTTTCGGCAACAACAGCACTTACGAAGTGCTGTAGCAGCTCTTTAGTTATTTCAAAATATAGTTTAGTTTCTGCAACAACAGCACTTACAAAGTGCTGCAGTAGCTCTTTATTATTTCAGAACTTAATTTATTTCAAGAAATGACAGCACTTAACAAATGCCGTCTTAAAACCACAGCATTTCTGCAGCGCTATCAATGTTAATTCCGGATTTACTATAAAATTTCAAAAACATTAAAACTTCAATTTTAACCTATAAAATCATATTTTTTGCTTCAAAAATATTCATTCGGGTATCATTTAACTTATGATTTGACAAAATAAATTTTTTTCAATAAATATCCAATTTAAACTAAGATTTATTTGTTAAGTCAAAAGTACACTCTTCCTTGACTCTACTTTAACGAATAACTTAACACTTTATTAAAATACCCACTTGATAAATAAAAATAAATTTTCATTTATTTACTTAACTTAATAATTTTATTTAAGACCCAATATCCAATTATCAGATTAAGTCATAATTTAAGATACATTTTTCCATTCTAAAATCATAACTATTTATTTTACAAAACATAACATTTCACAAAAGAACATTTTATCATAGTTAATATAACAATCAAATTTTCCTTATAGATCTATTCATTTAGACATCGATTAACTATGATTTTCTAGTTAAATAAATTTTATTACAAAATGTCTAATTAAAACTGTATTCCATTTCATCAGTTCAAAACACATTATTTATTATACAAAACATGTCCATTTCATAAAGTAAAATTCATAACAACTACGAGGATAGATTTAAAACTTCATATTATTTCAAAATAAATTATTAAGTTATTTATCATCAATAAAGATATTTAATTCAACTTAAAACCAATTACTAACATTATAAAAATTTAACTTTTAGAAAAACCAATACACCTATATAATTAAAGCATTTAGTCAATTTTTAAGTTAAAATTTCATATATTTATAAAACGTAAAATACTTAATAATCTTTTAGGGAAATATTATTTAAAAATACTTAATAAATTTTTAGGAAGATATTACTTAAAAATGTAACCACGGGCCTGTATAATATTTTCTAACCTTGGTCTGATACGGATATGTATCATTTCAATCCATATTTTAATAAGAAAAATCCGGGTACTATCATTCAAACCCGCAATCCCAAGTAAATCAAATACAATAAAAACCACTCAAACCAATCATTTTAGCTCATAATGATTTTCCTTATTCTAATGTCCATTCGGGTATGTATCATTTCAACCCGAAGTGATTGGGAACTTGCAGTATGATACAGTAAATAAAACGAACAGTATAATATAATATAGCTTATCAGATGATGTAACAAATATATGAACATCATTTAACATCAAATTATCACATCATAGGCATATATGAATAACATATCAGTTTATATAGATTCACTTGTCAGCATTTCACAATTATATAAGTACGTAAGTCTAGAGTGCTAAACAAACCTTTTTAAAGCTAGAATTTGACAAACTAGAGATACACAACAAACCCTGAAAAGCACGGCAAGGCATGACCATATTTTTTGAGTGAATGAGGAGTCAGATCCAAATCTTGTATGCAAAAAATACAAAATATATAAGAATATATTTCAATACAAAAGAATAGAAATTAAAACAATGGAAAGTATGAGATAAAAGTGACACAGCCTTTTCTATAACCCATAAGTGGGCATGGCCTTGTCTCAATGAGCTAGACCATGTCATGTGGCTTAGCCAGGATGGATTTTATGCAAGCTAGGCTCGGCCAAAGGTCATGTACACATGGCTAGAGGTTAGAAGGTGAAGAGGTGGAAGTTACAAATGATGGAAGGCAAAAGGCAAGGAGATTGGAAGGTCACAAGCAACATAGGCTCGGCCTTATGGATAAAAGTGGTCGGCCATGGTATGCTAGGCAGGTCAGTGGTGCATAAAGTATGGCTAGAAGTAGGTGTTGGCCACGACAAGGGGTGGAAGTGGGGAACAAGGGGTGGCCGAGCAAAAGGAAAGGAAAGTGGATGGAATATAGAGTTTGGCTAGGGTTTGGTCATGTTTTGGTGATGTATTTAGATCTAGTGGTCATGGAATGGCTTGGGGTGATGGAGGAGGTGGTTATAGTCGGCATGGTGGTGATGGAGAGGAGATGAGGTCGGCTAGGAGGTAGAGGCCGAGCTAACATGAAGACAAAACAAAGAAAGGAAATGAAAAAGAGGAGAAAGAAGAAGGAAGCCATGGAGATTGAGAACTTGTATTATTTTTTTCTCACGCAAATGAAAAACGAAGAGATGAGAAATGAGTTTGTACGTGATTTAGAAAATAGGTGGTGGCTAGAGTTAACAAAATTATTTGAATGGCTAGAGATGAGGAGATGAATGGTTAGGAAATTAAAAGGGCATTACTTGATTTTGAAGAAAAGGAGCCATGCGATCTTGAATAGATTTTTTTCTAGAAATGAAATGAGGAGTTTAAGATGAGAAATAAATCTTGTACATGATTTGGTAGGAGAAAATCACGGCTACGAATGTGGTGAGCGGCTAGGAAAAATAATAAAGAGGCTAGGCAATAAAAGGCAAGATATTAAAACATGTAACCTAAGCCTCTTGAAATTTCTAAGCTATTATAAAAAATAAAACCAATCAAAAATCAAATAAATATAATCAAAGTTTATACAAATAAAATAGGAAATAAAATTAGAGAAATAAAAAGAGAAAAAATAGAAAAAAAATACAAAAAATTATTGCGTGTAAAACACTATATTTTATCCAATTTTAAAAGTATAAATTAGAATTTGACGAAATGAAAAACAGAACCAATATTGAAATAAAATACAGTTTCAAAGAAAGAGAATATAATTTAAAAAATCAAATTTAAAATTTTCTACTGTGTTCAAACTTTGACTTCGAATTGACCAAAATATAAAATTTTCTGAAATTGTTTATTTTATTGTATTTGGGAAAACAAATTCCAAACATACAGTGGAAAAATTCCAGAAATTCATTTTTAAATGATTTTAAAATCTAAGTTTTCAAATAAAATTTTAATCAAAAATATTTACAAAATTATGGGTTGTTACGGGGATATTATGTATGCTTGATAAAAGGAAGTTTATGAAAGACTCTTTCATTTTGAATAGTGAGAACTCACTTTGATCGTATGAACAATGTTGTCCGCTTTTATGAGTTCCATTGATCTCACCGCATTTGACATCTCCCATCCTGTTTCAACGTGAATGCAATAACTTAAGAGATGTTCAGTATTACCATCTCCTAAGAATCCATTTAACTATCTACTACGTAGTACAATACGCTATTATAATATGTCTACAGTAATGTAAAGTATTAAAATAGCACTAAAGCATTATCGGTATCCCCCTTAACACATTTTATATATTCTCGTAGTCTATATAGTATCGTAAGCTCCACCAAATCGGTGGTTTAAGCAAAGGGCACTCCATAGGTACAGTACAAAACAAACTCGTAGTGGGCACGATAAGGCATGCGAGGCAATGCCCAGGGTAGGATACTACCATTTTGCTGGTCCGGACTGGTGGTAATGGCTAGCAGCTACTACTGCCCACCTCGGAATACACACCCAAACCAATCACAAGCCATAATATGGTATCAAAGAAGCATGTCTGATTAGAGGTGCGACCTCACTTGGCCTGGCATGGCTCATGTTTTAGTCACATCAAGTTGGCTCATGGGAGTCGGGGATACGTAAATACCTCATACGAAATCATTCTCAAACCATCCTACTTCATTTTTGGAATCTCCACCACGTACACAGTTGTTAAAGTGGTTTTCGGTATTGGAAGAGAGTGCGATGATATCCGATCCCGGTCTCTTTAACAACCAAACGCTTATTTCACGTCGGATGGTTCTTTTAAATTTCCAAAAAATCAATTCATAATTGATATCAAAGTATCATATTTAATTCAAACCATATCACTTTTAAAATCATTTTCATTTTCAAAATCATATCGATAAGATAGGTTAATGAAATCTTTATTTCAAAATCATCATATTTACTCAAATATGTCATTTCACTATCAAATATCATTTCAAATCGCAAGTTTTTTTTTTTGAAAGCGGGTTCAAATTTTCTATTAAAACAAGGGAAAGATACAAGTTCAAAAGACAAAGTCTCAACATACTGTAAGCCAAAAAACAAAACATACACAAACATTTGCATAAAAACAAAGCCCAAGGCCTGCGTCGTCCAGCCCAATAAAACAGAATGCTCGAGAAGATTACCGAAACAAATAAGGACGTTACGAAGCTTCCCGACCAATCTTTCAGAATTCTCCTTTATTTCTTTTAATGGCGGTGAGAATAGGGATTTCACTTCCTTTTCCTCTTCGTCCTCTAAAAGATCTAAACTCATCTGCTTACAGCAGATCAGAAGAGTATTACAAACTGTCTGGAGGAAACTAGAAGTTCCTATACAGTCAAACCTACCCGATTCTCTTCAGGGTTAGTCTTCGAAAACTATTTCTTAGTATTCTCTAAGCTTTAGTTATAAGACTGACTTATTCTTTGCAGGAGTAAGAAAAATCCCTTCAAGGACTGAAGTTTAAAGTTCCAGATCTAGTGTCGCTAAGCTCAGAACTTGATAAGGTAAGTAACAGCTCTTCAAAATTTGTTGGCTTTTAGCTTACAACTCCGTTAATTAATTTTATTGGCCAGGACCCGTAGAGTTGTTTTCAGATCTTGTCTCAGAAAATGACAAGCTAAGTTTCAAACTTTCTTTTAACTTCTGGTTCTTCTGATTTAGAGTATAGTTAGAGAAGACTCTGTTACTTCATATCATCTCAAATCCATAGTAGAATCAGAGTTTTTCTAATTGATTTAATTCTCTGCAGGTAAAAATATTCTTCAAGAA
Source organism: Allium cepa (assembly GCA_030765085.1). Lineage (NCBI taxonomy): Eukaryota > Viridiplantae > Streptophyta > Magnoliopsida > Asparagales > Amaryllidaceae > Allium > Allium cepa. The sequence continues at coordinate 552,839,405 of CM060942.1, forward strand.
ACCAGGGTTATCTGCGATCTGCAACTTATCAGACTAAATGAAAGTTATTGTTATTGTAAATTTATAATGTAAAATTAAAGAGAGGAGAGTGAGGACGATGTAAAATAATACAGGTACACATAGACTAACTCAAGAAACAGGTAGCTTCAGAGTAGCAAGGAAAACAGAAACACATGATTGCGAGTCCCCAATTCAGCGTTGGGAGGTATAACCCCATTTCATAGCTAATATTTCATCTGTGCCTGAAATGTTCTTAAAATGTTTTGATTTGGTCATTCTGATGAACATAGTTTGGTAGATGTTATGACAAATCTGCGAACTAGTTGAAAACCGATTCTGAAATATCCTTTCATTTCTTTCTCTCCATATATGCCAAACACACATAGATAGTGAAAGTTGGAATAAATCTGACTTTAAGCTTTTAGTTCGGGAGAAAGAAACGATTTTATTTAAATCCTCCTTCAAAGAAAAGGAAAACAGACTTTTCGGAGCTTTAAAGAACTTTTTACAGCTCCAAAGCCAAATCTTACCTGTATAAACACATTGAAAAAATAGATGAACTATAGTTTCAATATGTTTATTACAGAAAACACATAAAGGGTCAACGGTTATAAGTTTTTGCATAAGTCTTTCTTTTGTTAGGAGAAAGTCATTTACGGCTTTGAACAGGCACACCGCCATTTTTGGGACATGGATTTTGTTCCAAACCAGACACGACCAAAATTTAATTTCGAAACTAGTTCTAGTCGTATTCCAAATGTTTTTGAACTGATATGACCCATCCCTGGTACATTTCCAAGCCCAGAAGTCCTTTTCCCTGTCTTTATAAATGTTCACTCCTTCTATTTCTGCATGGATTTGAAATAAAAAGCTATAAGAATCCCATTTCCACTCCCCCTTATTTACAATCTTGCTAAGTAACATGTTTTCCGTTCCTGTTCTAAAAGTTGTATCTCGCCCAATACGTTCCATAATTGAACACCCGTTCAACCATGGGTCAAACCATAATGAAGTCGTTTTACCATCAGCAATGTTAAGGGAAAGACATTTCAACGCTATCTTCCTATTTTTCAAGATATATTTCCAAACTCCCGAATCGTCATCCCGTTGTGCAATTTCCCAGAAACTTTTTTGTCCAATATATTTATGATGCATGTGGTCAGCCCAGATCCCCTCTGAGTTAATAATTTTCCAAATCAATTTGATATATAACGCTCGATTCAACTCTTCTAGATCTCTCATTCCCATTCCTCCTTCTTCTTTTTGTCTACATAAGATTTCCCAGGGGATTTTACTGCACCGACTTTTCCAAAGGAAGTTCAAAATCAAATGTTTAATTTTTTGAATAGTGGTAATTGGGAGACAAAAACATTGCATCCAATATTGAATTATTAGGTATATGGTTGATTTAATCAGTTCCAGTCTCCCTGCCAGACTAAGCATTTTGTTCTCCCATCCCCCAAATTTTATTTTTATCCTCTCTAACAGAGAGGAAAAGTCTTTATCTCTTAAATTCGCACTAGACAAGGGAATTCCCAAGTACCTTACTGGGAGTTCCGATTGTTGGATATTAAGTATGGAGCAGATATCAGTGCTCTGGTTTACCCCTTTTCCAAAGAAAATGTTAGATTTTTCACAGCTTAGATCCAACCCTGTAACTCTCTTCATAGTTTGGAATACTTCTCTAATAGCAACTGCATTTCTTGTACTTGCTTTTGAAAAAATTATAACATCATCAGCATATATGAGATGAGTCAACTTGTTATCAACATCTAAGATTGGAGTAATATGACCATCCCTTACCTTTTCTTCCATCAGTAGTGTGAAATATTCCATAACCAAAGTAAAAAGTAAAGGGGAAAGAGGGTCACCTTGTCTAAGGCCATTTGAACTTCTGAAATACCCGTGTGATTCCCCGTTTATAATGATAGAGAAAACTGGAGTAGATATGATATTGCCAATAATTTTCACCCATTTGTTTGGGAAATCCAGGCTTTTTAACATATGTACGACAAAATCTCGATTAATCGAGTCGTAAGCTTTCTTTAGGTCTACTTTAATACACATAAGCTTATTTCCTTTTCTTCCCAAGCCTCTAATCATTTCATGAGCTAATAATATGCCATCCCCTATTGATCTCCCTTTTATAAAAGCCGTTTGGTTTGGTGAAACCAATTTTTCCATAAACGGGGCCAGCCTGTTGCATAAAATTTTGGTGAAAACCTTATATAAAGTGTTACAACAGGCAATAGGTCTAAAATCTTGAATGCAAGTGTTATGAGCTTTCTTGGGAATCAAATGCAGAAAAGTATGATTCCATTCTTTGATAACTAAACCTTTATGAAAAATATCATTCAGAGCTTTGCAAATAAGTTCTTTAAATAGATTCCAATGAGTTTTGAAAAACTTAGAATTAAAGCCATCCGGACCTGGAGAAGTTGTTTCTTTGATGTCCCACAAAGCTAGTTTAATCTCTCCTATCGCTATTTTGTCATTCAAAAAATTTGCTCCATAATTCGAAATGATCGTCTTGCAAATTACTTCAGGGAATTGGTTTCCGGTAGACTGATTAAACATTTGTTTATAATAATTAATAGCCGATTCTGCAAACATGTCTTCCGAAACAGCCTTTCCGTCTATTTCTATACTTGTCAAGCGATTTCTATTTCTTCTACTAGACATTTTAGCGTAAAAGAATGAGGAACCCTCATCACCCATTGTGAGCCAATCACATTTAGCCTTTTGTCTAGTATCAAGAAACTCTTTTTTTAATGCCAATTCCAGATTTAGTTTAGCTTTTTGAAACTCAGATGCTAAATTTGGATCTTCTGATTTTTCCATGAGTTTCTGAAGTTTAGCACATTTCTCTCTTTGGACTTCAGTCTCTTGTTTGGTGTTCCTTATATTTGAGCTCCAAACCTTAAGTTCTCTTTTAATATTCCTAAGAATATAAATGATTTGATAAAGGGGACTGTCTTGTTGTTTAGAGTTCCAGTTGTTCTCAATAATCTGAAGGTACTGATCGCATATCGGCCAATGATTCATAAACCTGAAAGGTCTGTTCTTGACTCTTGACTTATTAAAGAGAGAAACAAGAATAGCATTGTGATCGCTAACTGATGAAGGTAAATATTCAGACGACAAATCTGGGAATAAATTAATCCAGTCTAAGTTTGCAAAGACTCTGTCAATTTTTGAGAATATATTGCGCCTAGGACCCGACCACCAAGAAAACTCATATCCTTTAATATTGATCTCTTTTAAACCAGTTTGGTTAGACATATTGTCTAGTTCGAAAAGGTTTCCTAGCGATACAGGATTGCCACCTTTTCTCTCTGATAAATTGCGAATACAGTTGAAATCCCCAAGAACCAACCAAGGTCTAAAAATGTTAATAGCATCTTCCCAAAGGTTATTCCACAATTTTTCCCTTAATAATACAAAGTTCTGAGCGTACACAAAAGTTAATATACATCTGAAGCTCAGTTTATTTATAAGTTCGATTGTTAAGTGTTGGTCACTCATGCTAATGTAGTTGAAATCCCATGAATTTTCATGTATGAAGACTAATATTCTGCATTTAAAATAACATGAGACGTTACTTATTATTTTCCAACCTTCTTCCAAACGATTTTCCAAATTGTTTATATCCGAGTACGTCATCTTATTTTCCAAAATACCAAAACAAGTAATGTTATACTTTCTAATAAGCTTTCTCACTTCTTCCATCCTGTTAGGGTTATGAAACCCTCTAACATTCCAACATGCAAACGACATTAAGTTGCTTTGAAGTTACGGGTCCTCTGTTGCCTATTGCTAGAGGACTCCACTTTCCCTTCCACAGTAATGCCTAACATCTGAACCCACTTAGGGTTCCTACGAACAAGTTTGTCCTTCTGAATATTTTCTACTTCCGTATCCTGGGACTCTGACTTGGATTGTTCCTCTTGAAATGAGTCTGCATTATCATGTGTGTTCTGTTCCTCTGCCACTTCTGTCGTTACTGAATCCTGGTCCTGATTTACCTGTACCTGTAAGTCAAAACAAGGTTCAGTCCCTCTTTTAAGATTAACATTATTAATTGTACATTCTTCAATACAAATATCATTAGCAAGAAAAGTATTGGAACTAGACGACAGATTTTTTGGAGAAATCGAAAGGCGTTTGACTGGTGATTCCGGTGAGAAATCTCTGAATTCTCTAATTCCCGGAGAATTAGCTTTAGGATTAGTCGGCTCTCTATTTCCTGAATCAAGAAGGACTTGAACTCCCCTGCTTTCAATCTCCAATGATCTTCTCTGTGAACCGTCAAATGGTGATATGTTGGAATTTATTTCCTTGTCCTTTTCTTGCACCTGTGTATACTCGTCTTTGCTAGGAACCTCCTCCACATTCTTCCTCAGAACTTCATCTAATTGACTGCCTTTGTTCATTTGCTCAGGTTTTTCCACCGGACTCCCAACGTTCCTCTGAACTGGTTCGTTTGGAGTCACAATACTGTCCTCTTCCCTTACTATTTCCTGACAACCAACAGAAGAAGGGGCCTCTATAATCTTATCAACGTCTATTACTTGAGGTTGCTTAGGAACCCAAGTTTTGGTCATGGGCATTCCTCAGATACGTGACCAAAACAGACACACTTGCCACAGATGGGAGGAGGATTCTCATATTCTACTTCCTGAATAAAACTCCTTCCTTCGTCATCCATTCCTTCTATAATGTTAGGTAGTCCATAGGTAGCGTTAACCTCTACCAGAACTCTGGCAAATGCTAATCTGGATTTATTTTTAGTTGCCTCGTCCATCTTTATAGGGATCCCTAACGTACTAGTCAGAGCACTTATAGCTTTATTTCCCCACAGTTTAAAACTTAAGCCAGGAAGTCTAACCCAAATTGGCAAGGATGTTAGAAGATCTCTATCTGTATTCATATCAGGGGAAAGTCTCTTCATTATTATCAGGTTCCGATCCATGAACCAAGGCCCTGATTTCAGGATTTTATTGCAATCCTCTTCACTTCCAAATCTCACTACAAAAAAACCGTTGTTCCTTGATTGGACTGTAAACGGCTTCGTTGTTGACCAAACTCTGTTAGCATAGCCTTCAAAAGTTTTAAGCGATGGTTTATATCCAACAACATACAATAGGATACATAAGTCCCAACCTCCCTCCGCCTCTTTAATTGCTTCTGATGACAGAGAACCTATTCTTTTTCCCTCCGTTATTTTTGGTTCAATAAATTCCAGATCTAGGTTGCTTATGTCACCTACCGCTCCAATTTTTACTGCCTCACTATAAGAAAATTTTCTAGCATCTTCAGGAACAGTGAATTTAATTTTCAGATTATTTCCGGTACTAGCTTTCGGTTTGATATATTTTGAGTCTTTGACTGGCTCAGAGTTATCCGATTTTCCCTTCACCGAAATCTGCTCTGGATTAGATCTTGATCTGTTCTGCCGATTATCACCCAGATTTAATCTAGGTTCAGGTTTCGAAAATGCTACAGCTTTGCCCCTCTTCCTTCTCACCTCCTCCCAGCCTTCATCGTCCATCAATCCCATGCTGACTACCAGAATTTGAGGAGAAAGAGTTGAAGAATCAAAGAGAAAGAAGCTGTGAAAACGAAATTTAGAGGAAGAATAACAGAAGAGAAGAAAAGAAAAAGGAGAAAAGGGAAGGGAACCCTAATCTCCAGATCTAGATCTAGAAGCCATTAGAAAAGGGAAGGCACCTATGATCACTAAGTCTCTTTTATTTCAAATCGCAAGTTAAGTTATAACATCATTTAACCATATTCATTTAAAATCAAGGATTTAAATATAAACACTTTAACTTTACACAGTCTGAAATTTAGAAATAGTTTAGATAGTTTAAAATAGTTTAAATAGCTTTTATATGGTTAAAATACTTTAAATATAGAATAGTTCAAAATAAATTAATAGTTTAAATATTTTAAATACTTAAAATAGTTTAAATGGTTTTAAATATAGATTAAAATATTTTAATATAGTTTAAATAATTTAAAATAGATTAAAATAGATTGAAATAGTATACAATAGATTAAAATAGTTTAATAGGTTAAAATAGGTTAAAATAGTTTAAAATAGTTCAATAGTTTGAAAATCTTAAAAATCAGGGTTTTTAAAATAATAAATCATTAAACAGTTTATACTAAAATAATTAATTTGAAATTAATATCAACATTAAGCAATTTATTTCATTTCAACACATCTGGACCATGTCCATCTTTCAAATCAACTAACTAAAATTGGTTTTTCAATTCAGATTCTCATTAAAACCATTTAATCAATATCGATTTCAAATCCACGTTTGAATTATCAATTTTAAACCACTTAAAATTAAATAGATTTCAAAGTTATATTCAAACATTTTCAATAACTCAATTTCGATAAATTTCATTTATGCTTCAAAATTAAACTTTGAAATTTCCATTATAATTCTAAATAAGTCATTAAATCAATTCCAATTTCAACATTTAAGCTTGGATTATGAAAATAATTCAGTTTATATACTCCAATTCTGTTTTAAAATATCATTTAACTGAATTCAAAATTTAATGATTTTTGGCCATGCCGAAAAAATTAATGATTTAAAAATCATTTAATTTAACAAATCCAGTGTCCGTATACAATTTTCTACCCTATGGTCAAGTGATACAAATATTTATCATTTCAATCCACAAATAATTTTAAAATTTACTTGTACATATCATTTCAACCCGAAATTCCAATTTAACTCCAAATCCATGAAATCGCCCGAGCCTATCATTTCAACCCATAATGATTTCTCCGTCTATTAGATCGTTTGGGTATGTATCACTTCAACCCATAGGAAACTTGCAGTGTTATAACAATATAAAAATAAAACATCCAGTCATCCAATATAAATAATCAAACATCCATCACAATCACCATTCAATCAACCAATAAATAACATCAATTAACTGATTATCATCAACAGTTATTGAATTGACAATTAAATTCAATATTAAATTAAATGACGATTAAATTCAATAAATGTTGTATTTAACTGGAATGACAATTTAAATATATCAAACATCAACCAATCAATTTCAAATCACAACATAAATTTAATTTAACTAACATACGACAATTTAGTAGTTATGAGTGGGTTAAAATACTCACCTTTGATTTCAAATCGATTTGAAATCAAAATAAGCCCATAATTAAACGGTCTCAGAATTCTTCTAAACCAATGCCAAAATGTTAGGAATTTCGATACGATCGCAGTGGAGTAAACCACACGTAAATCCGACCTCGTACGTGAAAGTTATGATTGTTAAAATTTAAACTATTTAAAATTAAAATAAATAAAATACAAGAAATGACTTACCACGTCATCTCGTCTTCATTCCCAACCCTAGAGTTCGTCGCGTTTCTAAACCCAACCGCCACCGTGTTTGCACATGTCGTCACCGCCTCGATCACTAGCAACCCCATCTGCTCTCCCCACTGCAACGCCAACGTCTGGTCGCCCATCCTCCCTCCACACGATCACCTCTGACCCTCCGTGGTTGTTAAAGCCACCGCCACGTCATTCGTGATTTTTGGCAATCAAAGCACTGCCAAGACAAACTACTAGAATTGATCGACTGCACTTGACCTCGTCTACCTGCTAGTTACCTCTGATCGCTACATCGTCGTAAATCCTCCATTAAACGAGACCATGGCCTATGGACGGCCGAGAACAAAGCATCAATTTCTAGAAAAATGGTGTATCGAATCGAAAAATGAATTAGACCAATGGATTACGCTCGTCGAGAGCTTTAAAACGGTATATAATATGATAGGGTTTAGAGGAGTTTGTAATTTGTAATTGATTTGAAATTGGATTTAGGATTTGTATTTGGAATTTCTTTCTGCCATTAAAAGAAGGAGATAGCCAGAGAGAATTGTACATACGCTGATGAGAAATAAAAAGGCCACTAGGGTAAGAACAAAACCATTTATATGAACAAAGCTCGATAAGAAAATGAATGCGCAGGTTGATTTGAATTGATAATAATGACTCGAAAAGCCCATTCTGCCTTCGAAACGAAAGTGGGTCATCCCATATATCAAAATAAATGTTTTTGATATTTTTAAATCCAATGGAACATGTTCCATGTATTAATTCCATAGAATGGAGAAGTTAGCTTCTAAAATCAGCTTATTTCAACTGAATTCAATTAAATTGTTCAACACGTTTCGAGCCCGCAGGATCAAAGGACAAGTCTGATCGCTACGAAACTTGAAATCCAATAATAATTCACCGTTATGGTATCCGATAAAACTGGTCGAAATTCGAGAGAATTGACAAAATGGCTATTTTCATGTTAATTAAATTAATTATTATTAAATTAATTAAATCACCTTTCAAATTCAAATTTAATAATTAATAATTTTATCATTTTTGATTACCTCGTAGTTTAAAAATCTTTAAAAACAAATTTCCATGTCAAATTCAATTATTAATATTGCGCTAATTATAGCGTTCCAATTTCAATTGAAATAATTCATTAATTATAATTTAAGTTCTATTAAATTCATTTATTTGTTTTTCATCTTATTATTCAATCCATTATTATCCTATGGATATCATTAACGTTGGTTTATATCTTATTAGATTAATATTCTACAATTATCACCTTAATTCATATTAACATAATATTTAATTACATTTATTGCAATTGATTTACAATTAAGTTTCAACAGATTAAATGATAATTCAACTATTATTACAACTTACAATTTCAAACAGAATTCTATGTTTATTGTTAACAAACAAAACTAATAAATTCACATACAGATTAATTATTCTATTCTAACGAATTTCAATAATTACATAAAATTGCGTTGTTTAATACAACATTTGGTTTATTTACCCATTTACAAATTATAACCAGATTTTCATATTTACAATCATTTTAATTAATTGAAATTACATTAAAATAGTCATCAATTACCTTAAATCAACATGATTGCATTTCTTTCTAGTTATTTTTCTCATAAATAAGTCATAAATTTTAATTTCTTCCAATATTAAAACCAACATCTTATTAAATTAAATATTTTTAATATCGAAAATTATGGGTTGTTACATATATTCAATAACAAATACACGCTCAGGTCAATAATACACTCAACTCATTCCAGGGTACTACTAGCCCTATCTCTAATGGGAAATCCCCGCCAAAGCCTAGGTATTCACTCATCCTAAGTTCTAATACCAAATGTAGCGACCCGTCGTTCCGTACCCTTTGAGTCGACATCAGGCCACACTTGTCCAATACAAATTGTACGAAAATATGAATAGCTAAGTGAAAGAAGAGAGTAGAAGAATAAAAAGAAACAACAATACAAAATCGCACAATCACAACGGAATAAAAAATAAAAAATAATAATAGGTTTTTATACAAAGAAACTATAACTGTAATATACATACAATCATCAGAGTACAATAGTCAACAATCAATTTAGACAGTTATAATAACATGTCCTCTCATGTACTGAATATACATCATAACACACACAGCAGAAATAACAAAATACGTGAAATACGTCCGAAATCCTCCAGCTCGTCTCCTGAGCTCCAAAGCATCCTAACCTGAATCTATAATACTTGGTCTGACCCGAGCATTATGATAAGATAACACCCGAGTCATTCTGGAAAACCAGTGTGAGAAAACACACTCAATTTGATGTTACCAAAATCCTTTAAAAAATAAAGGTATCTCGTAAGACCACGCCACACATAAACATGACGAGTTGTTACCTTACGATAACCAAAACATTTTTATAAAAAAATCTTGTGATATTAGTGTCTAAGTACAAATACTTATTAAAATGGCCAAAAATGTTATATTAATTAAATTCCAGCATACTAGACTCTACAATCAAAACTGTGAAGGCACGTGTTGGAGAATGGATTCCATACTATGGTTAGGTGAACGAAACTACCTCTGATGAGTGCATCTTTAGATCAATGCACCTGGGTCTGGCAAGAACATCTTGTATGCTGCCATATAGAACTAGCTGAGCACTTGACTATTAGTACCGAATATGTCATCATCCCGGTCTTTCGACCTTAATCGAGATCTCTCATGCACAACCAAATCCATAAATACAAGGTAATTGTAACGACCCGTAAATTTCGTGGATTTAATTTGGTTAAATAAATGAGTTTTGTAATTAAATTTAGTAGAAATAAAAACTTTATAAACAAATATTGGAATGAACGCTCAATTAAATTATATAAACGATGACTTAAAACCTATTTACTAGCAATTTGAAAAAAAAAATTCAATAAATGAAATGGGGTAAGTATTATACCTGGATATAAATTTCATTTAAAGGGAATTAACTAATATGTTAATGTAAAGTTAGAAAATATTGGAATAGTTTGTAATAAATGTTAACAGAGTAAAACCAGTGTTACGTAAGTAATTACAATATTGGGGTGTAATTAATGAACCTCTAAAAAGTGTAATTAAGAGTTAATGACAATATCTATTGTGCGTTACTTATTTGGTTAGGGTGTTAAGTTAATTTGTAATCAATTTCAATTAATTCACTAATTTGTCGTTATTAATTATGAGCGTTACTTTAATGATTTGGATTAATTGAGAAATTAATACGAGAAGTATGTAAAGTAATAACTAAAAAGCAAATGCGTTATAAATTGATTTTAACCTAAACTTAAGTGTAAGTAAAGGTTGAAATTGAATCTAATCCGTTAAATTTGAAACTTATTAGAGTAAAATGGGATTCAATTTATAATAGGGGTTATTTTAAGAAATCGAAATAAATTCTATAATGAGTGAATTTAAGCTACTTTAAATTGAGACGGGAATTGGTTTAAAGAATTATAAATTAATAAGTAAATCAAGATGATGAAATATATGAATTATAGAATTTGAATTTTTAAATAGTGAGTTAATCTATTTAATTTATAATAATTGGATCATTGCAAATGAATGAAATCAAATAGGTAATTATTACGTTAATTTAAAAATTAAGTTGAAAATGGGAAATATTTATGTGACAATATTTAATCCAATGGTAAACCCTTCTATTTGAAATTATGAATGGAATAATTATAGGTAAATTCAATTTAATGGAAATTTTGGAAATTTATCTATAATTTTGAATTTTATGGAAATTGAAGATTTCTATTGATAAATCTTTAATAAATTGACTTTTAAAAATTGTTGAATCTTTGTAAATGTTTGAAAATTATAAAGTGATAAAGATTGCAAAGTTCAGAATTTTTAACGCGAAATTTGATTTAATTAATTTATTTTAAATTTATTTAATTAATATTAAAATAGCCATTTTGGTCACGGACTCGGATTTTGACGAAACCAGTTTCATCGGATCCGTAATAGTGAATTATTGTAGGGTTTCAAGTTCCGTAGCGATCGGACTTGTCGTTTGATCGTACGAACGCGAAACGCCTTAAAATCGATTTAATTGAAATCAAATTTGAAATCAATTTGAGAATATTGACTTCAGTATAACTTCTTCATACGATGGAATTTGGACGTGAAATTTTTTCCATCGTTTTCAGAATATTTTAAAACACCTATTTCGATATATGGGTTTACCCAATTACGTTCCGGGGTCAGAACGGGCTTTTTGGGCCACGTTATCGTTAGCACGTACATCTATCAACCCGATCCACATATCCATTGCAATTTGCCTATAAATACCATGCTAAACCCTAGCCTCCGCTTATTCTTATTTATCTATGCGTAAAATTTTCATCAACTCTTCCTCTTCCTCAATGGATGCAAACCTTAGATCCAATTTCCAATTTCAAAAATCAAATCCAAAGCCTAAAATTCAAAGTCCTCAGAAAAATTCAAAAAAAAATGTTGATTCGCTCGAGGAGCGAAATTCAGTGGTGTAATTCATTTTTCCATTCGGGTTGTGGTTTGACCAGAAATTGGGCGTTTAGTTTCGGCCGTTCGTATGTTGGTTTTGGTTTTTGCGATGGATCTTCCACTAGGGGACGATCAGGTGGTGGCAATGCGTAGAGGACGTCGAGGAGGACCTGGGGATGTAATCGTTCGCCGAAAGGAGGTTGACAACGCCTCGTTTTCACGTTGAAAGTCACGGCGGCGGCTGCGTCATTTTGGAGGCCGTTCGTGGTCGCGGCTATGCAGTAGGGTCGACGTGAGGAATAGAGGCGAACGACGTAGTTGGATCGTGGTGGAATTCGGCAAGGCGGCCGCGTTTTTGAGGTTTGGAGTGGCGGCTGGAAGGGCATACGCGAGATTAGGGTTCACGAGTTGAGGGACGCGGCCTGGAAATGAAATTCACGTGGGAAGAGTGGTGGCACGGTATTTTTTTTGTTAATTTCTATTTCAATTAGTTCTAATAATCATAACTCGTACATACGAACTCCGTTCACGCGCCATTTTTTTTTGTTAGGATCGTATTGGAATTCGGGACTCAATGACGTTGGTTTGAACGTATTTGGAGACCGTCAAATTTTTGGGCATAAATTGGATTTAAATTCAATTTAGATCCCAAAGGTGAGTGTTTTAACCCACTCACAACTTCTAAGATTTCTTATGTTGGTTAAATTGATTTATGATGTGTTTAAAATTTTATTTGTAGCTGTTTGGCATATATTTCATCATTTTTTAGTTAAATTGCATTCATTAATTTACGCGTTATTTAATTCATTACTTTATTTAAAACTGCCAGTTAATTGTTAATTAATTTATTCATTGCATTAAAACTGTCAGTTAAAATTTTAGTAACATTTATTTTTGCATATAACCTACTAGTTAAATTTATTTATTATCGCATATAAACTACAGTTAAACGGTTATTTAATTCATTATTGGAAATTTAACAATCAGAATTAATTAAATATTTATTGTTGTGATTGTTTGAATTGGATGATAAATTTATGAATGTTTGATGATTGATATGATGGATGAATGGATGCAGTATTTATATTGTATAAACTGCAAGTAATTATGCATTTTCATTTCATTCGGGATTGCGGTTTGGAATGATATAAAAACGCATTTTTATTTTTAAATTGCGGATTGAAATGATAGATATCCGTACCACTTGACCATAGGGTAGAAAATTATATACAGACACCGTCGGTCTATATACATATAATTATTTTTGAAATGATTTTCTATGGTTTGTATAGGATACGGTTTAATAAATATTAAATTTTGATATTTTATAAATATTATTTTATATATATACATATGTAGTTAAATTTTTTGAATTTAAGCTATGTATAAATCTGTTAAATAAAAATGAATAAGTTGAATAATGGAGTTTGATAATTTATACTATATGATTTAGTACAGGTTTAAGATATTGTATATATATAGGGTTTAAATGATTCAAATGAATTAAGATTGGAAATTTAAAGGTATGATATTCATAACTGGATTTTTATTCAAGATAAATCAAATGAATATTTCTTGTATAAATAAATTGAAGGAAATATTCAGTTGTTAGTAATTTGAGTTTTATTTAAAATGATTATGGCTTTATTGTGTAAATATTTTAGACTAAAATATAGAATAATAAATTGTTGAATAGAAATTTCCAACCTTAGTTTTGAAATTGTTAAATACTCAAAGTTTGAAATATATTGAAATCGAAGTGTTTTATTTAAACTGAAAGTGAATCTAAATTGATGGGTTTAGACTAAAATTAAAGTGGATAAATGGAAAAGGCGTGGAAATTATTTGTAACGAGACGAATTTTGCCCGCTCGAAAATCGACATCCATACTTCATATCGTATTCGAATGCCATAGATTCGACCGTTCAAATCCGATTCGTCGGAGCTTATAACAACATTAAGTAAATAACACAGCGGAATAAAAGAATAATACATTGATATACAGCTTTGATACAATATCTGATACAACAGATGATCCAATAGATATCAACATACATCAGAGATATGATACAATAAAATAGCAGCGGAAAAGAAAACGATAGATAACATCTAGCAGCGGAACAAAATAACTCTAAGATAGTCTTCAACGAAGAACTCCAAAAACTGCAACTCCATTTCCAAGAACCAATCCAGCAATAGCTCGAACTCCCAATAACGATGCACAAAGATAGGCAAGACTGGTGTGATCCAAAGACTTAACTAACTCTAGATAATCTACTAAACCTGACTATCTGAAAAATCCAACTCTAGACTGCTCGTGTAGAAAATAATGAGCACCCAGAGTTTAGGAAAGAAAACAATAAACTCCGGATCAGTCGTGGGACTGGTGTGAGCAACAAAAACAGTTTATCTTTTAAAACATTCAACAAAAGATTTTCAAAGTCAATTCGCAATGCTTTTTAAAAATGAGACTACCATAAGGCCTCCCGCGCACACACACAATGCAAACGCAGAATCGGAGGAGATTTCTCCTTATGATAGTCAAAGATGCTTGATACGCATTAAAAAGAAACATTTGATATTATTACTAGTGCATAGTGTAGAAGAATCATTTCAAAAGTAAAGATATAAATCTTAGCCAGCATAGGCATTTCGCATTTATGACTACTATAGCTACCATCCAAACAGTGGGGCGCCACCATAAGTGAATGAGGTTCTACAACTAAAACCGTACAAGATCGTATTGTTTCTTTGGATTTCCAACAAATGGTCAGGCCAAGGAACTTCCCATTGCCACATGAGAACGCCTTTGGAAGGACGTCCCCGAGAACCAAACCGGATCTCTGCCAACACAAGGCCGGGTTACCCCTTAACTGGGTAACTACTGACACGAGTATGTCATCCCCCGATCGTAAACGACCTTTCTCACGGGATCCCGATAACCAACAACCACAAAGTAATAAATTCGTAGTAACCACATAGGTTAAATATCTGGGCTCCATACCATGATACCACCTCTATCCAGAAGGAAATTCACATACCCTAAAGGGAGCTACCCCTCATAACCTTGCCGCATCTTTCCTGTTTTGACCATTTCCGGGGTGTGAGGCTCGACGAAGTCACGTCCACAAAAACATACTTTATACAAAAGCCATGCTTTGGGTCAACAAATGATCATAGAAATGATCACCAAGATAGACGATCAAACAAATGATCCTATCATAAATAATCAACACAATGATCATTTCACAGCAACACTCAGCATGTCACATTACCAAATTGGGAATATATCGCTGATAACCTTCAACTATATAACCTCTGAGCTCGTACGTCTCAGAGAAGGGTGTTAAGCTAAGAGAATAAATTCTCCGCCACCAACAGAAATATATTTGAAAGAAATCGGCTTTATATCTCAATTTGTAATGTCAGACATACAATCCATACAAATCTGTTCTGGGTTCGAACAGAACCGAAGGGACTTACAAAGAAGTCCTTGCAACCCGGATATTCACAATCCCGATCGGATTTCCCATCACTTAGGGAGTTTCTATACCGGCGCGACTCGGTGCAGAAACAATCGATAGGTCATCCTATCGCTTTCGCAAATACCCGGTCTTCATCACCGGTCTTCAAATGCTATCCATAACGACGTATCATATATTCGGGATGGGTTATACGACACAAAGGTCCTTTCCCGGCTAAACCGAATAGTGAGCGAAAATATTTTCAAAACATATGGATATGGGATTTCAATTAAGTCACAACTTATTACCCAAAACTTTTCTTCAAATGGCTTAACAAGTTACCATTTTCAATCTTTAAACAAAAAGATTCATTTTCACAACCTTTAACGGTTTTAAACAAATTTCACATTTTAATCTTTTAAACAAAAGATTCATTCACAGATTTTCCAAATCAATTTTCATTTCAATTTGATTAACTCGTTAAATCTTTAAATCAAAGATTTAACTTATAGCCTTCAAAACAATTTCATTTCAATTTGATTTAAACAAATCATCAATTTAAATCTGTTAAAAATAAACAGATTTAATTCATAGCTTTCTAAAAGAATTCATTCATAACTTAGGAAAATCATTTCTCTATTAAATCTTGAAATTCCCCTAATTAACTAGAATCTCAGTTCTTATCTAAAAGTGTTTATCATTTGAAAACAACAGTTTTCATTTTGGAAATCTGATTCATTTATACGAGTTGAAATCCTTGGGTTAAGTTCAAATTCCCAAAAATAATACTTTAAAAATGATTTAACTCATAATGACTAGTATAATATCATTAATCCCTAGTTTCAAATTACAGAATTCAATTTCAAGTATTGAATTTAAATTTAAATCAAATTATTTAAATTCCAAAACTTAATCAAGTAATTTAAAAATAATAAATTTTATTTTGAAATTTCATTCTAAAAGCTTTTCACATTTATTCCGATTCCATTTCCAAAACATTTGAATTCAAATATTCAATTTTTATAAATCATTTCAAAATCTGTGACTTAATCGATTTCCTCGTGAAATCCATATTTGTGTGTGTATGGTGTGGTCCAGGGGTTTAACACAATAGTGCCACATCATTCAATCATCACAGATTAAAACATAGAGATATAATTTATAAGCGATATAGCTATAACGCTTATCGCTCATTCACAGATTCACAGATAATATACAATGTAAATAAATGAATGAATCATACACAGCTCAATCCACAGTACAAAGTATCACAATCAGTTAGGACAATCAATTCAAGGCATCACATATAATACAATCATTCATAAGTATGATTAAGTATTCAATAGTCATTTATAAGCAGGATTAATTAAATTGTTTAATCCTAATTAATTCAATTTATTTCCAATTAAATTAATTACTTATGAAATAATCGATTATCTAAATTGATTAATCTAATTAATTCTTTAAAATTAATCATCTTAATCAATACTTAATAATCTTTAGTTAATTATTTTTATTAACTAATAACATTTCTTTAATTACTTTTAAAAAAAAATATCTTAGATTTAAGTCATTATTAATCATCTTCATAAATCATTCTTTAATTCTCGTATAAATTTAATTCTTTTATTATCTTAATTATTTCTAAGGTAATTCGTTTACTTTATCAGTGGCTTTATTAACATTCGAGTGTATTTAAAACATTACACTTCTAAATTTTTAAAGCTTCCCAAAATCATTTAACAAAATTTAACACAAATTCTAAATTATTCATTCTAATTGGCTCAATAATTATGGATTAGAAATCATTAAATCTTCATTTACTTAAGTTAAAACTTATTCTTGATTTAACATGTTCTTTACAACATGCTAGAAACATTGTTTTCAAATTTCCTTTTTAAATTCCTATTTAAATTTTGAAAATTAATTATATTACTAACTGCAACCTTAATTGTTAATTTTCTTTATGCTTAACTATAGTCATTAGTTAATTAAAATAATTTATTAAGAGTCAAAACATCGTTAAACGTTAACTTTCTTTCTTTTCTTTTAAAAATATAATTCTGCAGTTTGGTGAAAATTTCCCGAGCAACCCTGAAAAAACTTCGAGTTCAACCCCGTGAATTCCCCATCTCTCCCCGAGTCTCCCTGTACCCATTTCTACCCTTTTTTTTTCTTTAAAGTAACGAACTGCTAAAACATTAGCTCACTCATGCACAACACCAGAGTCTCGAGTCAACTCACGAAAATCCCGAGCTCCACTTCGAGTTCAGCATCTTCTTCCCCAATGACGCAACCCACAGCCAAAACCCAACAGCCCAAACGTGCACGTGCACGTGCACGGCCGATTTTGCCGCTGTTGGTCGAAGCTGCGGCCAACCTCGAGTCAACGTTCATCCCTCAAAACGACACAAGCACTCAGAGTTCGAATTAATTTCGAAAAACAGAATCGAGTCATCTCGACCCAAACAACCCCTCAGCATATCATCGGAAAATCAATTCGCGCCACCACCACAGACCCTCAGCGGTCTCCAAACTTCGACCCAAGCTCCGCTATCGTACGACGTTGCGATTGGCACCGGTGGCGTGATGTCCGGTCACTCATGGATGGCGCAGCACCGTTGTTTTCAAATGTGAACAAAATGGGTTCTTAAACCCTAGTTTAGATTCAACCCAACAATTCATTCATTCGAAAAATTTTCTATTATTTTTCCTACACTCGCCATCAAACGAACCACCTTTAGACCAAAAATTAGCCAACTCTATCACGTCGATCATCAACAATCGCCCAAAACCCCCAAAACGAACTTTTCAAAATTCCCAATCGATTATCAAATTAAAAATTACAAAATGTATATTAAAAATCGTGATTTTCGACCACGAACACATTCATGTAATTCGAAACACAATTTGAATTTATTGATCTTTTAACCTATATATAAAATCTTACTGTTATTTCCATTTTTAGACTATTTGTTAAATTTAAGACCTTGAAACTATTTTTATAACTTCATCATACATTAACAACCATTTTTCATTTAAACATCATAGTCTGATTTTAATTCTATTTGAGGTTTTGAATTTTTTTGAAGGCAAGACATGTACTGATACTACAGGAAACAGGGTGTATATATATATATATATATAAATTAAAATAACTTGAGTTTTAAATCACTTGTTTACTCACAGGTAAAAACAAAGAAGACAAATAAAAGAAAGAAAGTTTGCTCACATGTTTTGCACAGGAAGAAATAGAGAGTGATGTTTTTGAGCCTGTACACTTTTTTTTCTTTAAACTTTGATGTTTTGCTTTCCAGACTTCCAGCTTTGAATGCTCCAGACTTTAATCTTTGATCAAGTTAGAGCTTGCTATTGTTTTCATTTGAATTATTGTTTGAGTTTTAAAGATGGTAAGCTTCAGTTTTCTTTTCTTTTCTTCTTTCAGTTATGGTGGATGAAACTGAAATGAAGAAGTTGTTGATATATAGGGAGAAGGTTTACAGGGATATATTTGTACAGAGTATTATATTTAAGTTTGTACAGGTTGGTATATGGAAGCTTACAAGTGATAATGATTTGTACAAATGATATAGTGTTGTTTGTACAATATCACATATATTTCCATTGTATATTGGCTGATAGGTAATGTGGTGTGTACCCAGGACATCTTTGCATTAATGACTTAAGTCCTTCATGTCTTGCTTGCATACTATTTTATATATTTGCCTGGCAACTCTTTTTGCTTTTCCCTACCCTTGTATTTTTTTACTCGGCTAATAGATTTTGTGTTGAGAAGATTTTGTTTTGCAATTTTTTTTACAGGCAACATTCTTTTGCCTGATTACTTTTATACTTTCTTTTCTTTTGTTTTTTTCTTTACCTTACATTGTTTAATGTTCTTTCACTTGCCTGCATATCTACTTTACACTCTTTGAATCATGTATGTACTTATTTATGCATATGTTTATTTTTATTTTTTTTTTATTTTGATTTTACTTTGCAGGTTTGCTTCTACATACTTATATTTTTATCCTTTATTTGCTTGTACTTGTTTATACATATAAATGTATTTGTTTACTTGGTTTTATGTTTTATTTTGTACTAGTATTTATTTGTTTGAAAACTTTATTTGCATTGCCTGCATATGTATGTTTTTATTTGTTTGTTAATTTTACTTTGTTTTTGTTTACTTTGCTTATTTATTTGTTTGAATACTTTTATTTGCTCTTATTTTATTTTATTTTGCTTTGCATAGTAAAACTTTTATATTTGTTTGTATTTATTATGTTTGATTTGTTTATACTTAAATATATTTATTTTATTTTGTCTAAAGCTTTATTACTTTGCCTTGTTATTTTGTCATATGAACACATTTCTATTTTTATTATGTTGTTAAATTTTATTCTAGTGCCATCACTTTATCTTTTATAATTTATCTTATTATATATCTATTTGATTTGTCAAATTTATTTTCTAGCTTAAATATTTATTATTATTAAACCATTTATTTGAGATTTAAATTCAAATCAAATACATATATATTCAATTGTTTCCTCATATATGCGCGTATACATATATATTCACATATATACAATATTTACAATATTTTTTTTTTGACTTGATATATTTTCTATTTGAATCGAGGAAACTCGCTTCCATTTAAAATTAATTTTATAAATTTTTATTCAAAATTTCATTTAATTATCAATTTAAATTAAATTAAAATCTAGGGTCGTTACAGACTTCCCCCCTTAAAAGAATTTCGTCCTCGAAATTTGCAGGCACGAAAACAACACAGAGATAGATGAAAGATAGAGAAATATTTTTCCAGATTAAATTGGATATCAGTTCTGTATTTGACTCACCAAATCAGAATATCAATAATAAATACAAGAAATTACAATAGAATTTCAAATTTGGTTTCAAACGAAATCATTTTATTGATACAATTCAAATTATCCTTCATATTCTATTAATAAATTTTAACTCAATTTAAAATTTTTAATTTATTCAAAATTCCCAATTCATTCAAATTTAAAATTCATATTCATTAAAGTTTAAAATCAAAAACTGAAAAGAAACCGATGAAATACGAAGTAAAAATTTCCTACAACGATTCGTAGAGCATCACCGCACCAAAACTTCTTCTTGTAGCTGGTATGAAGCAATCAAAAGAATTTGGAAACGAATCAAAAAGAGATTGATAAGAAAGATGTTCCCACTGTTGTTACAGAGTTTTGCCTAATTATAGTCGTATTTTCCCGTCCCCTATCTCATTTTCTTCTTGCTACTCATACTTACTATCAGTGGATAGTAAGAGAATTTACTGAGGCATTAAAACGGATATCTTAGGGATTACTCATTCTAGGATTTACTTCACCCTATCTCTAATGAGTTACTTAATGTGTTACACTCCTGAGCTAAAATTCAACCTTAGCTCTGATACCAAATGTAACGAGACGAATTTTGCCCGCTCGAAAATCGACATCCATACTTCATATCGTATTCGAATGCCATAGATTCGACCGTTCAAATCCGATTCGCCGGAGCTTATAACAACATTAAGTAAATAACACAGCGGAATAAAAGAATAATACATTGATATACAGCTTTGATACAATATCTGATACAACAGATGATCCAATAGATATCAACATGCATCAGAGATATGATACAATAAAATAGCAGCGGAAAAGAAAACGATAGATAACATCTAGCAGCGGAACAAAATAACTCTAAGATAGTCTTCAACGAAGAACTCCAAAAACTGCAACTCAATTTCCAAGAACCAATCCAGCAATAGCTCGAACTCCCAATAACGATGCACAAAGATAGGCAAGACTGGTGTGATCCAAAGACTGAACTAACTCTAGATAATCTACTAAACCTGACTATCTGAAAAACCCAACTCTAGACTGCTCGTGTAGAAAATAATGAGCACCCAGAGTTTAGGAAAGAAAACAATAAACTCCGGATCAGTCGTGGGACTGGTGTGAGCAACAAAAATAGTTTATCTTTTAAAACATTCAACAAAAGATTTTCAAAGTCAATTCGCAATGCTTTTTAAAAATGAGATTACCATAAGGCCTCCCGCACACACACACAATGCAAACGCAGAATCGGAGGAGATTTCTCCTTATGATAGTCAAAGATGCTTGATACGCATTAAAAAGAAACATTTGATATTATTACTAGTGCATAGTGTAGAAGAATCATTTCAAAAGTAAAGATATAAATCTTAGCCAGCATAGGCATTTCGCATTTATGCCTACTATAGCTACCATCCAAACAGTGGGGCGCCACCATAAGTGAATGATAGGTTCTACAACTAAAACCGTACAAGATCGTATTGTTTCTTTGGATTTCCAACAAATGGTCAGGCCAAGGAACTTCCCATTTCCACATGAGAACGCCTCTGGAAGGACGTCCCCGAGAACCAGACCGGATCTCTGCCAACACAAGGCCGGGTTACCCCTTAACTGGGTAACTACTGACACGAGTATGGCATCCCCCGATCGTAAACGACCTTTCTCACGGGATCCCGATAACCAACAACCACAAAGTAATAAATTCGTAGTAACCACATAGGTTAAATATCTGGGCTCCATACCATGATACCACCTCTATCCAGAAGGAAATGCACATACCCTAAAGGGAGCTACCCCTCATAACCTTGCCGCATCTTTCCTGTTTTGACCATTTCCGGGGTGTGAGGCTCGACGAAGTCACGTCCACAAAAACATACTTTATACAAAAGCCATGCTTTGGGTCAACAAATGATCACCAAGATAGACGATCAAACAAATGATCCTATCATAAATAATCAACACAATGATCATTTCACAACAACACTCAGCATGTCACATTACCAAATTGGGAATATATCGCTGATAACCTTCAACTATATAACCTCTGAGCTCGTACGTCTCAAAGAATGGTGTTAAGCTAAGAGAATAAATTCTCTGCCACCAACAGAAATATATTTGAAAGAAATCGGCTTTATATCTCAATTTGTAATGTCAGACATACAATCCATACAAGTCTGTTCTGGGTTCGAGCAGAACCGAAGGCACTTACAAAGAAGTCCTTGCAACCCGGATATTCACAATCCCGATCGGATTTCCCATCACTTAGGGAGTTTCTATACCGGCGCGACTCGGTGCAGAAACAATCGATAGGTCATCCTATCGCTTTCGCAAATACCCGGTCTTCATCACCGGTCTTCAAATGCTATCCATAACGACGTATCACATATTCGGAATGGGTTATACGACACAAAGGTTCTTTCCCGGCTAAACCGAATAGTGAGCGAAAATATTTTCAAAACATATGGATATGGGATTTCAATTAAGTCACAACTTATTACCCAAAACTTTTCTTCAAATGGCTTAACAAATTACCATTTTCAATCTTTAGACAAAAAGATTCATTTTCACAACCTTTAACGGTTTTAAACAAATTTCACATTTTAATCTTTTAAACAAAAGATTCATTCACAGATTTTCCAAATCAATTTTCATTTCAATTTGATTAACTCGTTAAATCTTTAAATCAAAGATTTAACTTATGGCCTTCAAAACAATTTCATTTCAATTTGATTTAAACAAATCATCAATTTAAATCTGTTAAAAATAAACAGATTTAATTCATAGCTTTCTAAAAGAATTCATTCATAACTTAGGAAAATCATTTCTCTATTAAATCTTGAAATTCCCCGAATTAACTGGAATCTCAGTTCTTATCTAAAAGTGTTTATCATTTGAAAACAACAGTTTTCATTTTGGAAATCTGATTCATTTATACGAGTTGAAATCCTTGGGTTAAGTTCAAATTCCCAAAAATAATACTTTAAAAATGATTTAACTCATAATGACTAGTATAATGTCATTAATCCCTAGTTTCAAATTACAGAATTCAATTTCAAGTATTGAATTTAAATTTAAATCAAATTATTTAAATTCCAAAACTTAATCAAGTAATTTAAAAATAATAAATTTTATTTTGAAATTTCATTCTAAAAGCTTTTCACATTTATTCCGATTCCATTTCCAAAACATTTGAATTCAAATATTCAATTTTTATAAATCATTTCAAAATCTGTGACTTAATCGATTTCCTCGTGAAATCCATATTTGTGTGTGTATGGTGTGGTCCAGGGGTTTAACACAATAGTGCCACATCATTCAATCATCACAGATTAAAACATAGAGATATAATTTATAAGCGATATAGCTATAACGCTTATCGCTCATTCACAGATTCACGGATAATATACAATGTAAATAAATGAATGAATCATACACAGCTCAATCCACAGTACAAAGTATCACAATCAGTTAGGACAATCAATTCAAGGCATCACATATAATACAATCATTCATAAGTATGATTATGTATTCAATAGTCATTTATAAGCAGGATTAATTAAATTGTTTAGTCCTAATTAATTCAATTTATTTCCAATTAAATTAATTACTTATGAAATAATTGATTATCTAAATTGATTAATCTAATTAATTCTTTAAAATTAATCATCTTAATCAATACTTAATAATCTTTAGTTAATTATTTTTATTAACTAATAACATTTCTTTAATTACTTAAAAAAAATATCTTAGATTTAAGTCATTATTAATCATCTTCATAAATCATTCTTTAATTCTCGTATAAATTTAATTCTTTTATTATCTTAATTATTTCTAAGGTAATTCGTTTACTTTATCAGTGGCTTTATTAACATTCGAGTGTATTTAAAACATTACACTTCTAAATTTTTAAAGCTTCCCAAAATCATTTAACAAAATTTAACACAAATTCTAAATTATTCATTCTAATTGGCTCAATAATTATGGATTAGAAATCATTAAATCTTCATTTACTTAAGTTAAAACTTATTCTTGATTTAACATGTTCTTTACAACATGCTAGAAACATTGTTTTCAAATTTCCTTTTTAAATTCCTATTTAAATTTTGAAAATTAATTATATTACTAACTGCAACCTTAATTGTTAATTTTCTTTATGCTTAACTATAGTCATTAGTTAATTAAAATAATTTATTAGGAGTTAAAACATCGTTAAACATTAACTTTCTTTCTTTTCTTTTAAAAATATAATTCTGCAGTTTGGTGAAAATTTCCCGAGCAACCCTGAAAAAACTTCGAGTTCAACCCCGTGAATTCCCCATCTCTCCCCGAGTCTCCCTGTACCCATTTCTACCCTTTTTTTTTCTTTAAAGTAACGAACTGCTGAAACATTAGCTCACTCACGCACAACACCAGAGTCTCGAGTCAACTCACGAAAATCCCGAGATCCACTTCGAGTTCAGCATCTTCTTCCCCAATGACGCAACCCACAGCCAAAACCCAACAGCCTAAACGTGCACGTGCACGTGCACGGCCGATTTTGCCGCTGTTGGTCGAAGCTGCGGCCAACCTCGAGTCAACGTTCATCCCTCAAAACGACACAAGCACTCAGAGTTCGAATTAATTTCGAAAAACAGAATCGAGTCATCTCGACCCAAACAACCCCTCAGCATATCATCGGAAAATCAATTCGCACCACCACCACAGACCCTCAGCGGTCTCCAAACTTCGACCCAAGCTCCGCTACCGTACGACGTTGCGATTGGCACCGGTGGCGTGATGTCCGGTCACTCATGGATGGCGCAGCACCGTTGTTTTCGAATGTGAACAAAATGGGTTCTTAAACCCTAGTTTAGATTCAACCCAACAATTCATTCATTCGAAAAAATTTCTATTATTTTTCCTACACTCGCCATCAAACGAACCACCTTTAGACCAAAAATTGGCCAACTCTATCACATCGATCATCAACAATCGCCCAAAACCCCCAAAACGAACTTTTCAAAATTCCCAATCGATTATCAAATTAAAAATTACAAAATGTATATTAAAAATCGTGATTTTCGACCACGAACACATTCATGTAATTCGAAACACAATTTGAATTTATCGATCTTTTAACCTATATATAAAATCTTACTGTTATTTCCATTTTTAGACTATTTGTTAAATTTAAAACCTTGAAACTATTTTTATAACTTCATCATACATTAACAACCATTTTTCATTTAAACATCATAGTCTGATTTTAATTCTATTTGAGGTTTTGAATTTTTTTGAAGGCAAGACATGTACTGATACTACAGGAAACAGGGTGTGTATATATATATAAATTAAAATAACTTGAGTTTTAAATCACTTGTTTACTCACAGGTAAAAACAAAGAAGTCAAATAAAAGAAAGAAAGTTTGCTCACATGTTTTGCACAGGAAGAAATAGAGAGTGATGTTTTTGAGCCTGTACACTTTTTTTCTTTAAACTTTGATGTTTTGCTTTCCAGACTTCCAGCTTTGAATGCTCCAGACTTTAATCTTTGATCAAGTTAGAGCTTGCTATTGTTTTCAGTTGAATTATTGTTTGAGTTTTAAAGATGGTAAGCTTCAGTTTTCTTTTCTTTTCTTCTTTCAGTTATGGTGGATGAAACTGAAATGAAGAAGTTGTTGATATATAGGGAGAAGGTTTACAGGGATATATTTGTACAGAGTATTATATTTAAGTTTGTACAGGTTGGTTTATGGAAGCTTACAAGTGATAATGATTTGTACAAATGATATAGTGTTGTTTGTACAATTTCACATATATTTCCATTGTATATTGGCTGATAGGTAATGTGGTGTGTACCCAGGACATCTTTGCATTAATGACTTAAGTCCTTCATGTCTTGCTTGCATACTATTTTATATATTTGCCTGGCAACTCTTTTTGCTTTTCCCTACCCTTGTATTTTTTTACTCGGCTAATAGATTTTGTGTTGAGAAGATTTTGTTTTGCAATTTTTTTTACAGGCAACATTCTTTTGCCTGATTACTTTTATACTTTCTTTTCTTTTGTTTTTTTCTTTACCTTACATTGTTTAATGCTCTTTCACTTGCCTGCATATCTACTTTACACTCTTTGAATCATGTATGTACTTATTTATGCATATGTTTATTTTATTTTATTTTATTTTGATTTTACTTTGCAGGTTTGCTTCTACATACTTATATTTTTATCCTTTATTTGCTTGTACTTGTTTATACATATAAATGTATTTGTTTACTTGGTTTTATGTTTTATTTTGTACTAGTATTTATTTGTTTGAAAACTTTATTTGCATTGCCTGCATATGTATGTTTTTATTTGTTTGTTAATTTTACTTTGTTTTTGTTTACTTTGCTTATTTATTTGTTTGAATACTTTTATTTGCTCTTATTTTATTTTATTTTTCTTTGCATAGTAAAACTTTTATATTTGTTCGTATTTATTATGTTTGATTTGTTTATACTTAAATATATTTATTTTATTTTGTCTAAAGCTTTATTACTTTGCCTTGTTATTTTGTCATATGAACACATTTCTATTTTTATTATGTTGTTAAATTTTATTCTAGTGCCATCACTTTATCTTTTATAATTTATCTTATTATATATCTATTTGATTTGTCAAATTTATTTTCTAGCTTAAATATTTATTATTATTAAACCATTTATTTGAGATTTAAATTCAAATCAAATACATATATATTCAATTGTTTCCTCATATATGCGCGTATACATATATATTCACATATATACAATAATTACAATATTTTTTTTTGACTTAATATAATTTCTATTTGAATCGAGGAAACTCGATTCCATTTAAAATTAATTTTATAAATTTTTATTCAAAATTTCATTTAATTATCAATTTAAATTAAATTAAATTCTAGGGTCGTTACATTATTTACTTTATAAAGTAATTTAAAATCAACTAATTTACATACTTTTGAATATCCAAACCATTTAAATTTTGGAAGTTATGGTTTTAAAACTATGGATTTCGAAGTATTATGTTTGAAAGCTATAATTCAAATATTTGGTTTCGAGGTATTATAAATTTTAAAAGTGGAATGATTTTGGAAAAGAAATATATTTGAAATAAAAAAAATGATATCTTATTGATTTGGGTTTTAAAAGGAAATGATATCGTATTTATATAGTTTTAAAAAGGGATAATATATTCTGGTCTTAAGTATAAATTAATTTTAAAAGACCGCGGTGTTATAATAACATTTGGTTGTTAAAGAGACCGGGATCGGAAGTTGTCATACTCTCTGCCAACTCCGAAAAACATTTTAACAACCGTGTAAGCGGTGGAGATTCTAGAATGATGTAGGATGGTGGCAGCGTTTTCCTTTGAGGTAATTACGTGGACCCGACTCCCGTGAGTTGGCATAAGATGGCTAAAACAGGAGCGATTCTCGAGCCAATGGGGCCATTCCTCTGATCGGATACTCCTTTTCGATATTATACTCTGACTTTGGATTGATTCGGTGGCCACCTTCACTTTTGATTTCTTTGATTTGGGGGAGTTTGTCTGAGGTGGGCGGTAGTAGCAGCTACGCGTTACCACGAGCCCGGATGCGTAAATGGTATATCTACCCTGGCATTGCCTAGTTGTGCTGTGTCACCTACCCTATCGCGCCTTGTACGAGTTTGGATTTCTCCCTTAGCCCGTGTGGTATCCTCTGGTGGCTTCCCAATCAGGAGGGACTATGATATGTGATGGACTACTGGGACTATTATTGTGTTAAGGGGGAGATTGGGTAACTCCTTCACGCTATTTAAAAGTAAGTTTATTTTACAATTAGACACTATTATAATAGCGAAATATACTACATAGTAAATAGTTTAACGGATCCTTAAGAAATGTGAATCTCGAGCATCTTTTAAGTTACTGCACTCATATTTATCTCTGTTGATTTAACTTACATAAGATCTTTTAGTTCTGACTCGAGCGTTTTGTCTTTTCAATTCGCTCGGGTCAGTCTGAGTGTTTCAGAATTTGAAGTTTTAGCTCTGGAGGACGAAGACGAAAATTTGTGTTACTATTATCTACTATTATTCCACTGCATTATTTAATTCCACAGCATTGATATTTATTGGTATGTGAACTCTGATATTTATTGTATAAAGAAGAATCAAGTGTTTTGTAATCAGTTTATGAACTGTATATTGATTATTATATTTTATCCTTCCGCTGTGAGATTCTGTTTAGTTTTTTTTCTCTTCTCTGTTTTTCTTATTTACCCCATAACAATCCGCCCTTCCGTATGGTTTGAATTGGTACGTGTGTCGATTTAAAGTGTGCAAAAAGACGGGATGTTACATCTGGTATCTGAGCTATGGTTTAGCGATAAACCTTAGCTTTGTGGGGTCTGACTCTTTACAAATAGGGTAGTAATACCTCATGGGAGTCGCTGAGTGTATATATATGAGAGAGCGTACTTGTTAGTGTTATAAAAAGGTTTTAATATTTTGTTAATCTGTTTCGTTTTGTATTTATAAATTCTGGTTGATGCATGGGACGCTATGACATCAATAGGATTTCTAAACACTTAATAGGACAGACTGACATAATATTTGTTTTTAATATAGGTGAATGAAATAATTTTGCCTATTATATTTTCTATATATAAAATAAAAAATTTCAAATGATATCTATATTTGGCTGCAATAGATTGGTTGTTAGGTAATAAAGTGTATAAATAATAGTAGAAATAAGATTGAAAAATGAAATAAATGAAATTCGAAAATTTAGAACTTAAGTTCCGGGGTTTTAAAATTTCTTTCGAATAAGTTTTGGAATATAATAATATTGTTTATAAGTATTTTCTGATATAAATATTTAATATAATTCGGAAGAATTGTTTTAAAGAAGATTTTGGAGAAAATAAGTTTTGTACTTTCCTTTCTGTCGCTGGAAAATAATTTCGGTGATGGCGGCCGCATCATCGACTTTCATTTTGGAGTTTCGAAGGAAAAGGCCACTATAGTAGTTTTACTGCAGATACTTTTCTGAAATATATATATATATATAAATTTTGAATTGTTTTAAATATAATTAGAGATATATGAGTTGTAAGAATATATTTATCTATTGTTTTAAAATGAATTTAAATTTAACCCGGTATTTAATTCTTAAGTTTTCGACAAATTAATAGTTTCAAGCAGTGTAGAGAAATGGAATGTAACCAACTAATAATTGGAGTTTTAATTGAAATAGAAATTTAATGCTAAGTTATTAATGGATTTAAAGAAATTTGAAATTGTAACTTATTTAAGCAAAGGATAGTATAACTAAATTTTAAATTAATTAAAGGAAATAGAAAAAACTTGTATAACTTTCAATTACACCCTTAAATAACATATATAACTTACCAAATATTAAAAGTTGAAATGTTTAATAAGAGATTGTTATAGAATATTATACAAGTACAAATTTAAAATAATGAAAGTATTCATTGAAATCGCTACTAAATGAGAATTTATTGTTATAAACTTAAGTTATAATTGAAATTTTACCAAGTAAATATAATCAAAGGTAAGTATGACAAATAGATGATTATAAACTTAAGTAATTAAAGTGTAAATAGATGAGGTCATGCAATTATAAATGAATGTAATATAATAAAGAGAAATTGTAAACTTAAGTAAAAGGGTTAAAGTTATTTCTAAATAAAATTGAAAGAAATAAAATGAAAATAAAAAGGAAGTTGAAATTGTAACTTATATGACAAAGGGTAAAAATTTATTGAACAATGAATTAATTAAAAGAAATGAGAAAACTTGTATAACGTTCAATTACATTCTTTAAAAGAATATATATAACTTACCAAATATTAAAAGTTGAAACATTAATAAGGGGATGTAATAGATATTATACAAGTAATAAACTCAAAGTAATGAAAGTGATTAATGAAATTCTTTAATAAACAAGGATTTTATGTGGTAATTGTGTAAATTTAAGTTACAATTG
This sequence comes from Allium cepa, assembly GCA_030765085.1. Taxonomy (NCBI): domain Eukaryota; kingdom Viridiplantae; phylum Streptophyta; class Magnoliopsida; order Asparagales; family Amaryllidaceae; genus Allium; species Allium cepa. The sequence goes on from CM060942.1 coordinate 552,869,637, forward strand.
GGATTTTACTATATTTAAACATAATTAAAGGTAAGTATCATAAATAGATGATTATAAAGTTAAGTAAATGTTAAAGTTAATTATTTTAATGAACAGAAAGATGAATACTGTAATAAATGATATTAAGTAAAAATAAATGAAGCAAACATTTAGTGAGCAAATGTAAATTAAAAAGATAAATCACTGTATAAGAAAAGAAAAATCAAACGACAAAGGCATGAAATGAAATTAATAATAAGTTAAGTTGATTGTTGTTTGGATTTGTTGTTTAGTGATGGTTGTTTGGGTGAGGATACTTTAAAATTGGATTTGGATGAATGAATAATCTATTTAGTTTTATCTAAGACTGTTGGGTAAATGATGCGCTAGAAGTTTATTCTTCATTCCGTACAATTTAAAAGTTTGAACCCAAACAACTATTTGTTTGTTTAATTGAATGGTTGTTTTGTATTATTTTGTGTATGCTGTTCGATGAAATTGATGGTTGTTGTATTGATTTGTTGTTAGTGATTGAAACCACTTAAATATTTCACTTTACATAAATTGTTAACCCTTTGGATTTTATAAGTGAAATGCAGGCTATGGAAGCAATTGCTACTGCATTTGGTTTCATAAATTAAGCGTTAATTGCCCGACCAATAGGTACGTTTTCGGATTACGTTTTATAGCGCTATTATATATTTTTCCCGTGTTGGGATTTATGTTATTTTGGAAAATATATGTTATAATTGTTATATTTGATATTATATTTTCTCCCGAGCCTCTCCGTACAAGGGAGACTCTGTCGAAATTTTTCGTAAATTTTTGGACTTAGGAATTATTTTGAAAATGTTTTTCCAAACTTTATTTACTCAAGTATAAAAAGATATAATGATATAAAATGGGTATATTTTATGTAAAATAATAAATTTTGTAAATTTTTGTTTATAAGTTAATATTTTGAATAAGATATATTGTTTATTTAATTCTTCCTCCTCCCTTCTTTTTCCTTTCTGGGGATGAAATGTTTTGAGTGGGTGAGAGTGTAACGACCCGTAAATTTCGTGGATTTAATTTGGTTAAATAAACGAGTTTTGTAATTAAATTTAGTAGAAATAAAAACTTTATAAACAAATATTGGAATGAAAGCTAAATTAAATTATATAAATGGTGACTTAAAACCTATTTACTAGCAATTTGAAAAAAAAATTCAATAAATGAAATGGGGTAAGTATTATACCTGGATATAAATTTCATTTAAAGGGAATTAACTAATATGTTAATGTAAAGTTAGAAAATATTGGAATAGTTTGTAATAAATGTTAATTGAGTAAAACCGGTGTTATGCAAGTAATTACAATATTGGGGTTTAATTAATGAACCTCTAAAAAGCGTAATTAAGAGTTAATGACAATATCTATTGTGCGTTACTTATTTGGTTAGGGTGTTAAGTTAATTTGTAATCAATTTCACTTAATTCACTAATTTGTCGTTATTAATTATGAGCGTTACTTTAATGATTTGGATTAATTGAGAAATTAATACGAGAAGTATGTAAAGTAATAACTAAAAAGCAAATGCGTTATAAATTGATTTTAATCTAAACTTAAGTGTAAGTAAAGGTTGAAATTGAATCTAATCCGTTAAATTTGAAACTTATTAGAATAAAGTGGGATTCAATTTATAATAAGGGGTTATTTTAAGAAATCGAAATAAATTCTATAATGAGTGAATTTAAGCTACTTTAAATTGAGACGGGAATTGGTTTAAAGAATTATAAATTAATAAGTAAATCAAGATGATGAAATATATGAATTATAGAATTTGAATTTTTAAATAGTGAGTTAATCTATTTAATTTATAATAATTGGATTCATGGCAAATGAATGAAATCAAATAGGTAATTATTACGTTAATTTAAAAATTAAGTTGAAAATGGGAAATATTTATGTGATAATATTTAATCCAATGGTAAACCCTTCTATTTGAAATTATGAATGGAATAATTATGGGTAAATTCAATTTAACGGAAATTTTGGAAATTTATCTATAATTTTGAATTTTATGAAAATTGAAGATTTTTTTTGATAAATCTTTAATAAATTGACTTTTAAAAATTGTTGAATCATTGTAAATGTTTGAAAATTATAAAGTGATAAAGATTGCAAAGTTCAGAATTTTTAACGCGAAATTTGATTTAATTAATTTATTTTAAATTTATTTAATTACTATAAAAATAGCCATTTTGGTCACGGACTCGGATTTCGACGAAACCAGTTTCATCGGATCCGTAACAGTGAAATATTGTAGGGTTTCAAGTTCCATAGCGATCGGACTTGTCGTTTGATCGTACGAACGTGAAACGCCTTAAAATCGATTTAATTGAAATCAAATTTGAAATCAATTTGAGAATATTGATTTCAACATAACTTCTTCATACGATGGAATTTGGACGTGAAACTTTTTCCATCGCGTTCAGAATATTTTAAAACACCTCTTTCGATATATGGGTTTACGCAATTACGTTTCGGGGTCAGAACGGGCTTTTTGGGCCACGTTAGCGTTAGTACGTACATCTATCAACCCGATCCACATATTCATTCCAATTTGCCTATAAATACCATGCTAAACCCTAGCCTCCGCTTATTCTTATTTATCTACACGTAAAATGTTCATCGACTCTTCCTCTACCTCAATGGATGCAAACCCTAGATCCAATTTCCAATTTCAAAAATCAAATCCAAAGCCTAAAATTCAAAGTCCTCAGAAAAATTCAAAAAAAATATGCTGATGCTCTCGATGAGCGAAATTCAGTGGTGTAATTCGTTCTTCGATTCGGGTTGTGGTTTGACCAGAAATTGGGTGTTTAGTTTCGGCCGCTCGTATGTTGGTTTTGGTTTTTGTGGCGGATCTTCCACTAGGGAACGATTAGGTGGTGGCAACGCGTAGAGGACGTCGAGGCGGACCTGGGGATGTAACGTTCGCCGAAAGGAGGTCGACAACTCCTCGTTTTCACGTTGAAAGTCACGACGGCGGCTGCGTCGTTTTGGAGGCCATTCGTGGCCGCGGCTATACAGTAGGATCGGTGTGAGGAATAGAGGTGAACGACGTTGTTGGATCGTGGAGGAATTCGGCAAGGCGGCCGCGTTTTTGAGGTTTGGAGTGGCGGATGGAAGGGCATACGCGAGATTAGGGTTCACGAGTTTGGGGGACGCGGCCTAGAAATGAAATTCACGTGGGAAGAGTGGTGGAACGGTATTTTTTTTATTTATTTTTTTATTTTTGTTAATTTCGATTTCAATTATTTCTAATAATCTTAACTCGTACATACGAACTCCGTTTCACGCGCAATTTTTTTTGTTAGGATCGTATTGGAATTCCGGACTCGACAACGTTGGTTTGAATGAATTTGGAGACCGTCAAATTTTTGGCTTTAAATTGGATTTAAATTCAATTTAAATCCCAAAGGTGAGTGTTTTAACCCACACACAACTTCTAAGATTTCTTATGTTGGTTAAATTGATTTATGATGTGTTTAAAATTTTATTTGTTGCTGTTTGGCATATATTTCATCATTTTCTTAGTTAAATTTCATTCATTAATTTACGCGTTATTTAATTCATTACTTCATTTAAAACTGCCAGTTAATTGTTAATTAATTTATTCATTGTATTAAAACTATCAGTTAAAATTTTAGTATCATTTATTTTTGCATATAACTTGCTAGTTAAATTTATTTATTATCGCATATAAACTACAGTTAAACAGTTATTTAATTCATTATTGGAAATTTAACTATCAGAATTAATTATTATTTATTGTTGTGATTGTTTGAATTGGATGATAAATTTATGAATGTTTGATGATTGATATGATGGATGAATGGATGTTGTATTTATATTGTATAAACTGCAAGTTATTATGCATTTTCATTTCATTCGGGATTGCGGTTTGAAACAATATACAACCGCATTTTTATTTTTAAATTGCGGATTGAAATGATAGATATCCGTACCACTTGACCATAGGGTAGAAAATTATATACAGACACCGTCGGTCTATATACATATAATTATTTTTGAAATGATTTTCTATGGTTTGGATAGGATACGGTTTAATAAATATTAAATTTTGATATTTTATAAATATTATTTTAAATATATACATATATAGTTAAAATTTTTGAATTTAAGCTATGTATAATTTTGTTAAATAAAAATGAATAAGTTGAATAATGGAGTTTGATAATTTATATTGTATGATTTAGTACAGGATTAAGATATTGTGTATATATATAGGGTTTAAATGATTCAAATCAATTAAGATTGGAAATTTAAAGGTATGATATTCATAACTGGATTTTTATTCAAGATAAATCAAATGAATATTTCTAGTATAAATAAATTGAAGGAAATATTCAGTTGTTAGTAATTTGAGTTTTATTTAAAATGATTATGGATTTATTGTGTAAATATTTTAGACTAAAATATAGAATAATAAATTGTTGAATAGAAATTTCCAACCTTAGTTTTGAAATTGTTAAATACTCAAAGTTTGAAATATATTGAAATCGAAGTGTTTTATTTAAACTGAAAGTGAATCTAAATTGATGGGTTTAGACTAAAATTAAAGTGGATAAATGGTAAAGGCGTGGAAATTATTTACTTTATAAAGTAATTTAAAATCAACTAATTTACATACTGTTGAATATTCAAACCATTTAAGTTTTGTAAGTTATGGTTTTAAAACTATGGATTTCGAAGTATTATGTTTGAAAGTTATAATTCAAATATTTGGTTTCGAGGTATTATAAATTTTAAAAGTGGAATGATTTTGGAAAAGAAATATATTTGAAATAAAAAACGATTTCATATTGATTTGGGTTTTAAAAGGAAATGATATCGTATTTATATGGTTTTAAAAAGGGATATTATATTCTGATTTTAAGTATAAATTATTTTTAAAAGACCGCGGTGTTATAACAACGTTTGGTTGTTAAAGAGACCGGGATCGGAAGTTGTCATACTCTCTGCCAACTCCGAAAACCACTATAACAAACGTGTACGCGGTGGAGATTCCAGAATGAAGTAGGATGGTGGCGGCATTTTCCTTTGAGGTAATTACGTGGACCCGACTCCCGTGAGTTTACTTGCAAAAACTCCCGTGAGGTAATTACGTGGATCCTTGTAAAATGTTTACTCACCTTTTTTTTATGTAGTGCAGAGGTTTTGAAATTGAACTAGAACTTGCAAAAACATTTGAACTTGGAGATTTTAAAAACTGGAGTACTTGCAAAATACTCTGAACTTGATGATGAAGCCTCTTTTGAAATAGAAAAGCCCTTGAACCAGATTCACACTTGCATGCATATGAAAGGAGATGCAGACATAGGAATTTTAGAACTGGATTGAAAGTTGTTTGAACTTTTGCATGATTTCAGATCATGGTATTTGGGTTTTGAAGAGTAAGATTGCAGGAAAATAAATTTTGCATTTGAACTTTTGCAAACATATTGCAGATTTAGGAACATTACAGATCTGCATTTGAACTTAAGAGGTTTTACAGGGAACAAATTTTATTTCTGGATGGTGCTTGAATTTGAGGAATTGATTTGAGCATTGGTTTGAGGATTGGTTTGAAGATTTCTGATTTTGGAATGAGTAGAGATTGCATGGATATCCTAGTTTCTTTTAAGCATGAACAAAAATTTTGAAGAAAAAGAAAGTGAAGAGAATATAGTGTTTATATATGAAGTTTTCAGATTTATTAAATTGAAAGAAAATTTAAAAAAAAATGGACACTTGTCTCTAATTTACATTAATGTTTTAACACTTGTTTGACAAAGTGATTTAGGATTTAACGCATGTCCTAGTTTATTTTTATTTATCCTAAAAGAATTTTAAACCTTTTTAAATTAATTTCCTAATTAACTAATATGTATTTTCTAAATTTAAAAATACTTTTCTAATCAAATTCCTAATAACAAATACATTTATAAATTTATAAATGTTTGCTAAATTTATATAAAATACAATCTTAAAAAAATGAAACCAAATATAATTTAAATAAAATTATATACAATATTGCAAACTCATTTTAAATGCTATTTCAAAAGCCTTGTATTTATTCTTAGTAAATAAATACAATTCCAAATTTCTATAGATAATTTTTTTTTAAAAATAAAACAAATCTTATTTTTAATTAAAAACATTATCTATATATTTTAAAATTCAAACTATACTATTATTTTATTTTAAGATGTATGTATATCCCATAAATTCAAATTTATATTCAATTCAAAGTCAAATTTAAAAAAATCCAAATCTAAAATCAATTTAAATAAATATAATACCTATTTTTAAATAAGCTCATTATAATTTATAAATAATTTATCCTATTTATAAATCAATTTAAATACACAGATATGTATATATTAAAACATACTAATAAACTTTGAAAACAATAAGCCAATTTAGAATTTATTTACACAATAAAATAATTAGTCTTATTATAAAACCAATTTATAACCATAATTAAAACATTATATTATTATTACTTGGTTATTTATTTTTGAAAAATAATAATTTTATCAGTTTAAATAATTTAAATTAAGAGATTACACTTTTTAAATTCCTGGAAATTTCAAGATAATACAAAAATAATACTATATTAATTTTCACAATACTTCGGAATAATATTTTCCAAACTTTTTAGGATTTTATATCTCCGAACTCTAGTTTGAACCCATTTTGGTTTATAATTCATTTGCGTAAATCATTCTTATACAATCCCTATTTCGTTATATAAACCATTTCAATTTTAATAATCTTGTTTTGATTATAACATTAACAACCAAACATTCCAATTATATTATAATAATTTCATGAAATCATTCTTTTTACATCAAAATATAGTTTGGGTAAAATTATTTCGTTTACCCTCTTTTTAAAATAATATTGCGTCAGTTTACCTTGTTTAAGAGTTTAGAAACCCCTATGATACAGTTGTACTTCCTACACCGACCAGAATTCATAAATACTCAACCGATAAGTCAACACAATATAAAACATTTTATATTCACTAACAAATACACGCTTATATCTATAATACACTCAAACTCATTCTAGGGTACTACTGACCCTATCTCTAAATAGTAATCCCTAAAAAAGCCAAGGTTCTCGCTTAACCTTCGGCTCATATACCACTGTAACGACCCATGGATTTTCGACCCTCGAAAATCAACATCAATATGTTCACTGTATATCATGCCGAATATTCAAGTGCCAGAAAAACCAAATCATTAGTGGTGAAGAAGAAATGGGATAGAAGAAAAATAGAAACAATAACATAGAATCTCACAAATCACAGTGGAAAAATATATAATAGATAATAGCATATTTTTATATAAAAAAGAACTATAACTGTTTTTATACATACCATCATTAGAGTATAACAATCAACACTCAATCTGGACAGTAAAAATACCTTGTCCTTAAAGTACTGAATATACAACAAACACACACAATGGAATATAATCAAGTACATAGAATATGCCTAAGACTCTCCTGAGCTCCATAGCATCCTACTAGAATCTGTAATACTTGGTCTGACCTGAGCACCATAATAAAATAACACCCGAGTCACTCTGGAAAACCAACGTAAGAAAATACACTTAATTTGAATTATTACTATTATTGAAATCCTTTGGAAACAAAGTTATCTCGTAAAACCTTGCCACACATGAATACGATGGGTTTTTACCTTACGATAACCAAAACACTTTTATAGAAAATCCAGTGATATTATAATAGTGTCTAAGTACAAACACATACAGAAATAGCCGAAATTGTTACATCAATTAAATTCCATCATACTAGGCTCTACAATCAAAACCGAAAAGACTCGCGGTGGACATTGGATTCCATACAATGACTGGGCTATTTGGTACCGCCCGCCACAGTACATCTCTAGAAAAATATACCAAGGACCTCGCCTGGATCCTCTGCCAACACAAAACCAGCCTACCATGGCCTAGATAGTGTTGAATATGTTATTATCTTGGGTGATTCCACCCTAATCGAGTGCTCTCTTTTCTACGCACAACCATATCCTTAATTATATTATATCCAAGGGTATATAGAATATTGATAACATACCCAACTTGGATGCGATCCACTTAGCTCTGCTGCATCTTCCATGTTTTAATCATTCCCGGTTAATGAGGCTTGAGACTACGTTTACCTTTAGAATAACATTCATACTTGGAATGCTAGCACTGCCTTCCAGGCAACAATGCAAATTATAGCATTCATCCGTACAAGTTGTTCTAGGTCCGAACAAACCGAATTTCCAAATCACCATCTCCATTATCTTCACGGCATCACATTCATAACGCACAAATCGAAGTGGTTTTGGGATAATTAAATCCGATCCCGGTCTCTTCGAAACGATTAACGAATTTGGCCAGATTTGATATTCGGTTATTTGACAATCAAATTTTACATATAACCAGTCACTAGGCTTGATTTTATAAATCTTTCAAACATTCATTTCAAAATATCTTTGCAAAGATATATACTCAAATCTCTTCCGTCATATTTAATAATTGAAATCATTTCAAATACTTATATCCATAACAGGATATTTTGAATCATATCAATACCTAGAAATATTTTTCTCCAATTCCATTTATAATTCAACACTTTGAAAATATTTCTATTATAGTAATCTTGTAGTTAAAATATTTAAATCTTTCCAGTCCAATACTTAGGAAATATTTATAAGTATATTTTTCCAAATAATTTTATTTCCAATACATAGGAAATATGCCATTTATTCCCTGTTTCTCACAATCTTTTAAAATTTATTTTTTAACTCATTTATAGCGGATAACATATGTTCCTGGAATTCATTAATCAGTTTCCTTAAAAATTTCCCAAATCGATTACACTTATCCATAATTCTAACTACCCATTTCTAAATCCTTTTATGAATTCTAATTCATTTTTGTAGTTTCGTATTTAAATATTCCGAAAGTTTCCTTAAGTTTCTTGAATTCCATTACAAATTTTCTCTTATAAAAATACTATACGTTAAATGAATCCTGTTTACAAATCTCGAGAGAATTTATAAATAAGTTACAATCATTTCAAAACCCTATATATAATAAGTATTTTTTAAGAATAATAATTTATTTTAAACACGTTTAAGTAATTATTTAGAATATCAAAACACTTTAAATAAACATCGATAACTCATTTCCACATCATCTTTAAATAAAACTAATCGATTTATAAGCTTATTATAAAAAATAGAATTTATTTCAATTAATATTGAATATTTAAAAAATCCACTTTTCAAATATTTTAATACTATAACAGCTTTAGCTATATAGTTTAATAACTAAAATCCTATTTTTAAGTAAAACTTAATTTCTCGACAAAAATCTATTTTTTTTTAAAGAAATCCAATATTATCAATACCAATTTATAAATCCCTCTTGAATCATAACGCACCGATTTCATTTCGATTCTCTAACGATTCTCACATTTCAAAAATAGAATCCTCTATTTCTATCAAAAATCAATTTCTATATCTCATTATAAATTCACACTATGAATTTATATTTCCAATTTATCAACTGATAATCATTTTCCCTTAGTTATACACATAGTTTATAAATTTTATAAACTCATTTCCAAATCTATGACAGATTTTATTAACAACTCCATTTATAAATCGATTTATATTTAAAACCCATTTACAAATCTATTTCTCAATAATTTCCAAATGTTTTCTCAAATTCATTTAAAATTCTGATTTCAACTTCTTTGTCATATTTTCCAAAAATATCATTTAAAAATCCATTGTTAAAATCCTTTATATAAATTATTTTAAAATCTTAATTTAAAATATTTTTCGAACAGTTAAGTACAACCCAATATCAAATCATTGTTTTTTCCAAATCAATTTCCTTTATAATAATCCAAATTTCGATATAAATATTTTTATATCAAAATTCTCCTTTTAATCCCTTCAAATTCAAAAATAATATTTATAGAAACTGAAATACCAAAATTAAGGCCGATGCTACTATTGCAATAAATCAAGTCATACAAAAATCCATAACAAATTATCAAAGCATATATCACTATATATGAAATAATCAATATATTTTGGAAATCCAGTTGGATCCCTCGAACCTGTTTCTCTGCATCCATAGATGTTATATAACATAAATACCAATCCCGCTTCGAGGCAGAATATCATGGTAATATAGGGTCATCCGCTATTAGACGGGGCACATAGTGTCTCATCCGCTCCAAGTGTGGGAAATATATCCAACTACTAATATATGTATGTATATATGCACACACTAATATATATAATATAACATTCAGCCGATAACAATTTATAAATTCATCCAATAATCTAACTGATAATTTTAACTATTTTAAATTAACCAACAATCAAAACGAGTGAGATTTACTCACCTTGATTTTTTTATATTTGCAATCCGTTCTAATTTTAAATTAAATCGAACAACATTCGATTTAAATTTAAAATTCCAACTGACTTCGAAAAATTCCAAACCAATTTGTTTGCCTAGTATTCAACGTCATGAAGGCAACGCAACATGTTTTGTCTGATTTCATCCTTGTACGAATTGGATACTGTAATTATAAGAATTTTAATTTAATTAAAATAATAACTTTTATTAATTCCACATCAACTTACCTTAACCTCCGACCCTAGCTTAAATACGTTCATATTTCTATCTCGTTCATGAAATCCAGGTAGCAACCCCATAGAAGCACGCCTTCCACTACCTTATCCAAATGCAAGCAGCTGTCGGTTCCTGATTGAAGCTTCCAAGAACCATCGACGTCGTCGTGCTTAATCGGAGCACCTCCAGCACCCTCAACCTTTGCCTCCTCATATACTGCAACTAATGCCGACCTCGACTCCACCTCCAGTGTTCCACACTTCGAGGTGACACAAACCCAGTTTGCGACAAATTAGAGGTCGTGGCCTATCACGTGGCACCGTATGCTGCTTCACCTAGGGTTCCGCTGCCGCACTGCCTCCATCGCGATTTGTTCGATTGCGACTCCGTCCATTTTTTTTATTTTGTTCCAGATTTCTAAAAAAGGAGAGGGGTAAAAAATGTTGGTTTTAACTGAAGGGAAGGTAGTTGGCAACAGGCATAGGGTGGCTATGCACGCATAGGGCAGCGCTGAAATGATTTGTGACTTGATTTTATAATTTTTTATGTTCAAAATATCTTATCCACGTAACTCGAAATCCTGGACTCCTAACGAGGCATGCCACCTGGAATTTCTAATGTTATACCCCTATTCCGAATACAAAGAAACTAGTCTCAAACCCTAATTCGATCGTATGTGGAAAATAGCTTTTTGAATCCAATTATTGTATTAAATTTTCAATATTAATTACAACGCGTTTCTATCCCGTATGACTAAACGTTAACTCCAATCGCTACGAAATTTGAAATATGATAATAAAACATTATTACAGATCCAATGGAACTTGTTTTGTCGAATTCCGATACTGTTCCCTAGATTGCTATTGTAACGCGTCGATTAAAATGACGATTTCAAAAATCGATGAAATCACTTGAAACTTCAGTTTTAAAACTTACTAACTCAATTCTAATTCAAATAGAATTTGTATCAACATTAAAAATTGTTTCGATTCATATTCAAGCCAAAATCTTCGTATTTAAAAATCAACTTACATTCCAAATCAATATTTAGAACTATTTAAATATTCAAAATCACATGTTGAAAAATCCAGATCATTACATTAATAATACCAAGGTTAAAAATATTAACAAATTTTAATATGGATTTCCAAAAGTAGGATATGTTTTTAAAACTAAAAGAATATGATGAAGGCTGTAATTTCTACCATAAACTTTATTCAAAATCATTTCTTTCCAAATAAGATTTTCATTATTATTGTTAAATTTTCAAAACCATTTTCCTAATAAAAAGACATTAAGATTATGGAGATTCATGATTCCTAATCCCCATTGCTCTTTGGAATTACAAACATTTCCTTAACAAGGAAACTAATACTATCATGGTAATTATCCCCACTCCAAAAAAAAATTCTTCTAATTTCATTTATTTCGTCGAATACCCATTTTGGAAAAAGATATAAGAAACTAATAGATTTGTAGCACGAATAAAAGCAGAATTAAGATAATTCTGCCTACTTTTGATAAAACCCTACTATTCCAATCGGATAATTTTCTGTTATATTTATCGATTATCACTTGTCAATCTTCCTTTCTTGTCTTAGTTGGTCTAATCAAAAAACCTATGTAGTGTATAGGGTAGTACTAAAATTAAGCTCTTGTCAAAATTTATTCTAAGCCCTATAGTATTTCAAAGCCACATAAAATAAATTTAAGAGATGTATTGGGGTGAGATACATGATACATCAGAGAATTCAAGAACTGGAAGTCCTTCACTAGTGATATCATTACATATGCTATCTAGAAGTCCATCTGCAATAGATAGCTTTATGGTACTTGAGAATACATTTTTTGCTAGGTTGAACGGTAAGGCCGAGAAAGGACCCTAAGCTTACATTTAGATTGAATTTTATTCCTAAAATATCATTAACCATTAAACCGGAATTTCCATTTTTAAGCAAAGTCATAATCCACTTTACCCATCTAGTGTTGAAGCTCTTAGCGAATAGTAAATGTTTAAGAAACACCAGTTAATAGGATTAAAAACTTTTGGCAAAATCATGTTTTAAAAGCACATAAATGAAATTGTTTTTACAGTAGTAATTAATAAATTCTTGGATTATAATGACTCCTTCCATGATGTTTCTACCCATAACAAAAGCATAATGCATATTATCAATTAGATTATTCATTTTGGCACTTAAACTATTAGCTAAGACCTTTGAAATAATTTTAAACAACAAATTATTAATGAAATATGCCTAAGATCCTTAAGATCATTCACACCAACTTTCTTGTGAAGCTAAATTACATTGAAAAATATTTGAGTTTAACATGTACGTTTAGTGCATTTACTTTGTAACAATAAATGTTATATAGATTGAATTTTAAATATAACTAGAGAGAAAAGGAAAAATATCTAAAAGCAAGAGTGTAATATTAGTGAATCCGTACATATATATATGCATTTAAAGCTCTTGCAGCTAATATCAACATCAGAAATAAGTATATTGTATCATTAAATTGACAAACAAAGTATTTATTGAATGATTAAATGAAACACTGATTAAAAGAAAGGTTACCGTTTATATTGTTATTTTTTTTAATGTATAAATAGTAATTTAGTTTTTAAACCATTTTTCACACATCAACAATTTTGGCATGTAACAAAACTTTCAAATAAATAATTAAATATCATAAAATTTAATCGTTAATTAACGTAAATTAGGAATATAAATACTTAAAATTTAAAATTATCACAAAACAGATTAACTGAATTGGAAATATTCATTATTTTTCAAAATTGTAAACTATAGTTCACATTGATTTAATGTCATTCTTGCCGAAAATAATTTTATCAATGATAAAAATCCACTTGATGTACTAACTTAAAAACCACTGTATCTTTTGAGGATCACTCTTTCATAAAAAAATATTACTTATATTTGTAACAATATAACTATTTTAGAAATGAAAAATTATGTATATTATAATTTATAATGAAGTACCAACTTTATAATAAAATCATATATATATATATGTATGTATGTATGTATATATATTAATTTCTTTGTAATAAAATACCAATTTTAAAAGAAAATAAATTATGTGAGCATGAATGTAAAATTACATATGAGAACTAAAGATAATTTTACAAGAAACGAGTTACAGGTCCCTATTTTTGATGTTGTTATAAGAAAAGTCCCTGTACATATAAGTATGTAAATTTAGTCCCTATTTTTTGGAAAATAGAAAACGCAAGGTGCTTTGCACTTTTCTGACAGAAAATGCAAGCTAACTTGCAACTTTTATCAGAAAAGCGCAAGGTAGCTTGCGCTTTTTTATTTTTAATTTTTTTAAAATTTTGAAATTTTCAAAATAATTTAAATTTTCGAAAAGCGCAAGTTAACTTGCACTTTTAGAAGAAATGCGCAAGATAGTTTGCGCTTTTTGATTTACAAAAAATAGGGACTTAATTTACATACTTATTATCATAGGGACTTTTCTTACAACAACATCGAAAATAGGGACCTTCGGTGCGAAGCTCCATAATTTTATATAAAATTTTGGAAATTTTCAGTTATATCGAATTGAATGAAATGTTAGTTGCACAATTTTTGACTATATAAGTGTGATATACATTATATTTAATATTCCTTATTTAGGATTTATTAGATCAAATGAAAAATATTGATTAATTGGATTTATTTTAACGAGTACCATTTTAGATCTTTTAATAAATTTAAATATATGAGCTTGAATGTCATTTAATATGAGAAAATTTTGGAGAATTTTATGGATAATTATAAAACTTATTAAATATACAAACTGATAATGGAAAAAATTAGTAGAACTTTGTAATAATTATAATAATGATAAATCGTAGGGATTTAAAATAAAATACTTGGAGAGAATTAAGGAGAGAGGCAAAAATCTCTAAAACTAATAAGAATGCTAAGAATTCTTCTAATATATTATTATTCAATAGATAGATTGCATCCTAAATTGACCTCCAAAAGAATGCAAATGGTCGCAAATTAATTTATTATTTATCTAGAAAAATTATATATCATAAACTAATTTTTGATTTATTAACACATTCGCTAGATCAATTTCACTCTAATCACTACATAGTTTAGTTGTTGAAAGACCCGCAAACCTGCACAATACGAGTTGACAATAACCCACACATGTACAACACAAATCGAATGAAGATGTGAATAGTTATGGGAAAGAAAGAAAGAAAGAAGAAAAGAAGAAGATAAAAGAAGAAGAAGAAGAAGAAGAGATAAAGAAACTAAAACAAGATAGAATCTCATAATCGTAGCGGAACAACATATAATATAATATCAATGATCTTTACAAAAGAGAAACTATAGTATAATTTGCATACATCAATTAAAGTACAATAACAAATCACTAATCATCAGCCTGGACAGTTATAACAACCTGTCCTCATAATTGCTAATAATTTAAACAAAAACGCAGCGGAAAACATACATGAATACGACCTCAAGACCTCCATCTCATTTGATAAAGCTCCAAAGCATCCAAACCTAAATATATAAATATGCTCGGTCTAACCCGAGCACTAAAAGGGAAGAACGCCTGGATTAATCTAGTAAAGCAGCGTGAGAAAACATAATTCAACTGAATTTTAAAGTTATAAAAACTTTTCTTTATCAAAACAAAGGTATCTCGTGATACTACGCCGCACTAAAACACGGATGGGTTTTCACCTTACGATAACTAAAACATTTCATATTAATTTCTGTTATATTATACTAGTGTCTAGTATTCAAATAATATTAAAATAGCCGAAATTGTTACATTGGTTAAATTTGACGGTGTAATATGTTTACAAAATGTCAAGCAAGTAATGGAGACTAAATTTCCATACAATAGCAGGTAAGGGACTACCTTCCATACAATACATCTCTAGAGGAATGTACCGAGGATACACAAACAATCTTCCGCATTTGGCAAGATAGGTCTATCCCTATTTGGTAACATGGAATGGATAGAAACCGAACATGTCATCACCTTGTTAGTCACCGACCTATCCGAGATGTTTCACAGCATACACCACATACCCGATATATAAAGGGTTCTCTTGAAAGGTGATAGTCATATCCTGTTGGTTGCGAACCACATAGCCTTACGGCGTGCCTTGTTTAGGCCGTTACTAGGTGATGAGGCTTAAGGTAACGTTTATCGCTCATTCCACTTTGAATGCCACATTGTCATTTCCACAATCACACAACTGATTTCTACAAATGTATAACTCCTGAGCTCGTACGTCTTAGGAAATGATGTTAAGCTAATAGAAGTTGCTTTCTCCACCACCAAATAGATGATACGTTCATAGAGATCAATCATTGTAATTAGAAATGTAACGTTAGGCATTCGTCCATGCAAGTTGTCCAAGACAGGACAAACCGAAGGCATTCTCCTACCACATCCTGTCGGAAATCACTCCTAGGATTAGTAGCGAGAAGTCTTTGCATATCGTAGATTTTCATAATAAAGAACTACTGCCACCGTATATATATATAATATGCATCGTAGGTCTAGTGGCAAGTAGCCCTGCATCATGAATATATCTGTCTTCAAAATCATCGTCATAAACCTACACTTTCGAACGCATACATTGGTCCAAAGTGGTTCTGGATAAATTTGGCCTCGGTCTCTCTAGACCAACAACGATAAAGTGGCCCTCAACCTCATATGAAAACCAAGTCTCATAGACACTCCGCACTACTCGAATCAGCATTCTTAACCTGAAAGATAATCAAGCCTACTCCATCGGCTTCGTGCTAAGTGTATGAATAATCAGTTGCCACATCAAGTCAAGGAATCAAAAATGGCTAAATTTGATAGTCGGTTTTATAACTACCAAAGCAACAAACAGTATCTAGCATATAAGCAGTTACTAGGCCCATTTAATTAACTTTTTATTAATTAAATCAATTTCCAGATATTTACTTCAAATTATCTTTAAAAAGATATATTCTCAAAACCATTTTAATCTTTCAATATTGGAAAAAATTTCCATATACTTACATCATCGGTATAAGTATATTTAATAACACTACCATTTTGAAGACACGCCAAATAGATTTCTATAATCATGCAACTTTCGAGTTCATACGACTCAGAATTGGTGTAAATATAAAAAGCAATGTTTCCTTTACCACCAAGACTTTAGTACGATCACAAAAACCAATACGTGTATTTCAGTATGAAAGGTCAAAACATCATTTATTAGGTCAAAATGAATGTTGCGCAAAACATCGTTACAACAACTCGAAAACATTAGTATAGGGATTTGATTAATTATATATATGTATGTATGTATGTATGTATGTATGTATGTATGTATGTATATTTATCCCATATACTGTATAAAACATTTTCTTTCGGAAATCATTTACTATAACAACAATATTATAGTGCATGCCTTCCATGCTTCCCCGAAAACGTCCATTACAACAATAAATGTTGAAATCCATATTTTCGATACAACACATTTTAAATCATTTTTCAAATTACTAAATTCCATTTGGAACTATTTCTTTCAAGACTTTTACTTTGAACGATTATTATTTAAAAACCATTAGCTTCATCAAAATTATTACTTTCGAAACATTCCTTTAAAAGATTATTTTACTCTTAAAATCTTGAATGTATTTCCTTTATACAAAATTCATATTTATATCTCAACATAAATCATTTTCATATTAATTAAACTATGTTTATAAATCTCCTTTCTATTTTAACCCAAAATTTTCACTAGCTCTGAATCCATCCAACTACATATCATAGTACTCACTGATATGATCACAAGGCAAATTGTCGTGCTCAAAAGCGACCTCGTATGAAAAAGTTATGGATCAATGAACGTACGAAACAGCTAAATTAAAATTAACTTAAATTAATTAATTTTTTTAAATTAAACCTTTTCCCTTTCTCCCTCTTCTCATATGCAATTTCAAGGCGACACGTCTTTTTTATTTATTTATTTATCGTTCGTGCAACCAAATGCCACCGCCGTTCGCTCACTCAAGTGGGCATGCCGTCGCACCACCGCCTTGCCTGCCGTTCCGCGCCACCGCCATGCCATGCTTGACTACATCTTGTCGTTGTTCGCCTGATTTTGGCTAAGGGACGAACGCCATTCGAATTACAATAATTGTTGCCATCGTTGTCCATTCGACGATCCACGACCATGGATCGACTCCCCTTGGCCACATCTTCATCTTTTATGTTGAACATTTCGGCTAATTTCGCCCCTAGCTCGTAGTGAAATGATGGTCGTTGGATGTTAAAGTTAATGGTGGCTGAGTTTGTTTTAGGGTTTTAGTTTTGCAAATGAAAAAAGTTAATGCCCTTATATAGAAATATTTGATGGCACTATTCATACTTTAAAATTTCGAACTCCAAACGAAGCATGCTGCCTAGCATTCTATATGTTATACCCCTATTACGACCACAATGGAATATATACTAGGGCCCAATTCCATCATATACATAAGTTAACTTTTCAAAATCTAATTATGTTAAATTAAATTCCTTTAATTAATTTCTACGTAGTTCGAGCTCGCACGACCAAACGGTACGTCTGATCGCCACGAAATTCGATGGCATATTATAATTCACTATAACGGATCTAATGAGACTGGTTTCGTTAAAATCCGAGATAGTACCCTAGAAAGCTATTTTTCCACGTTAATTAAAATGAGTTATTTTCGAAATTAGTTTAGTCACTTCTAAAACCAATTTAAAAGTTTACTATCCTCATTCTTATTCAAATAAAATTTAAATAATGATTTGAAACCGTTTTCATTCACATAAAATTCAAGATATAATTATTTAAACAATTCCAAATATTAAATTTAACAATTTAATTATCAAATAAATTGCTATATTTCAAATTCAAGTTATTTAACTTATAAATTAAATTTTCAATATTTAAAATCAATTGAATATTCCAAAGTCAAATAGCTAATATTCTGGACTGTTATAGTTGTACATTTTAATATCAATTAGATCTTAATATAAGTTGCATTTTTGCATATAAAATTGTATACAAGTTAATTTATAAGCGTATAAGGGTGAAAAACTTCTTTATTATTGGTCATAATAGTTTCGAAAACATACTTTTTCGTGTAAACTTATACTTCGAAAAATACCTTGAAGGTATACATTTATAGGATTGTTGTAACGATCATGATTGCATTCTATAGAAACCATTACATTACTATTACATGTATTGTTTTTACCATCTAAAATCATATATAGTATTATTCTAAGCTAAACTTAACTCGACTAATTTTGGCTAAGTATTAGACAATTTGAAATCACTTTGTTTAATAAAATCAACCAAACTGAAGAAAATATGCAATAATGGGTAGACGCTTAAATGAAATCATGATAAAAGAGATAGACTTGAATAAAAATTGATCTAGAAAATATAGTTGGAATGTCTGCAGATTCCTAACGAAAAATTTCATTCAAAAACTCCATGATAAGAATTTGAATGTTATTTTCTTACTTTGACCCGGGCAAAGCCATTTTAACTACGTTCCTACATTTAAGAACCCTCATCTTCTTGATTTTCAATATAAAAATTCAACTGCTGCCACATACTTTCACTTATTCAAGCTACTAACTAATTCTGGAGCGCATATACATTAAAAGCCTGATGAATTATTTGTAATTTAGTTTATACATATACATATCTATTAGATATTTTAATGAAATAGTCCTTTACATGTATTTGACTAGTTGTAAATCTATGGTCAAATGGATTCATTTAACCATGATCCATCTTTTATAATATAAATGGAACTATATTTACATTATTTACAATAATATATAATATATTAAATTATATTTATGCCATATGGAAATATTTTTATCTAATTTATTTAAACTTGTTTTAAAATTGATTATGGTAAACAAAATAAAATTTGCAAAAATTATTAAAATATTTAATTAAAAGGTTTAATTAAATAAATATATTTTTTGATAAATAATTAACTAAATATATATATATATATATTTGATATATATATATGACTATAAAGGTTATATTTGAATATTCTTCTTAAATAGTTTAAGATAGAAATATAAAATTTCAAGAACTTTAAAATAAAGTTTAATTTAAAAAAGGTTTAATTAGATTTAATTAATAAGATACACATAAATATTATATAAGTTAAACAAACTATATAAATTGAACTTATATAATAATAGTTATAACTTAAATACAAGTGGAACTAAAATAAACCTGAAATAGGGTTTTAGGGCAAGTACATACATAAGGTACATGAAGCATGATTTTAGATGTGTTAGACACTTGAATCATGATGGTGTTTCATAAGAAATCACTAGGGTGTACCATCATTTCAGATGAGTTGCTGGCACTCACCAATCAGGTTCACCTGAATCATGAGACTGACTGCTATAGGTGGGGATGAACAGTGGCCGGTAATTACTCGGTGAACACTCAATATCACTTCTACAATTTCCCTGGTTTTATTCCAACCGCAGCCACGTTTGGCGCATGTGAGCTCCTCCTAAATACAAGGTACACACGTGGCTTGTTATGACGAACAAGCTCAATACGACACATGTGTTTGCTACTAAAAATGTTTCGACTGCTCACTCCTACTTCCTCTATCTCTTTTTCGACTGCGACTTCCCATTCCAGGTTTGGTAGCTCTATATTACTAACTTAACTGACAACAGCTTCTTCAAACGACTATACTCATATTTATATTGCTATCAAAGTCTTATTCACATACTCTCTTTGGACAAGAACTTCTTACGGACACCTTCTCTTCTTTCTAACAGGAATTGAAGCACACGAATCTGTCAATAGTAATAGCTCTACTACTTGATCTATTCACTAGTGTTTTCTTCCTAATGCTTGTCTATATATGTTATCTTTTAACACTATCTGTTTATATGTAATGTACATATTATGCTACTTGTGTTTGGGTGGTTGAACTATATTATGTGGTGTTTCTGGTTGTTTGAACTATTAGGCCACCGATTAGACCTGTTAGTCGGATATTATATTTTATTTATATTATGTAGCTATGGATGGCGATCGCATATTCTTTTTATCAGAAAAAGAAATACATAATTCCTTACATTGATATCACATAAATTATATTAAAATTTTTAAATCTTTAATACAGTTGCCCTCTACCATTATTGTAACACCCATTTTTTGGAAACATTATTTAGAATATTTAAGTAGCTAAATTAAATAAAATAATGTGTTGATTATGGGATTGATATTTGATATTAAATTAAGGTGTAGCCATGCCATTTAATAATGAAATAAAGAAGAGTTTAATATGAAATAAGGGAGAGGTAAAATATGAAAGAGGCCATTCCTATATCTATTCCTTTAGGCCGTATATCCATACAAATTCATTTTCATTTGAAAATTTTTATAACTCAAGGCCGGGCAACATTAACAAGAACAAGAGGAAGAAGATATAGAAAACCTAAGGAAGAAGCTAATTAAAATCTGATCCATTCACATCACAATCTCTATAAACCATAAAGCAAAGGTGAATAATGTTTACATCTCATTTTTGATTGTATTTTCGGTTTTTATATGAATTCCAAGTATTTTGCAATGATTTACCATGTTTTTGAATGATTAAATGATTATATATACATGTTGGTGATTTATGTATGTTCATATTGAATATATGATATGTTTTAAGGTGAAAACCCAATAAAATGATTTCCAAATGCCTTGTGAATTTTTATGAAGGTCATAAATATTATTTTGGAAATGGATTTCAGTTTCCAGAATTTTTCGAAATCATGTGAAATTTATATGAATTTTCTAGTAAAGAAAATGTTAATTTGGGTTAATAATTATTTTCGATTTAATAATAAATGATTTGGGTTTGAAAATTTTATTTGCTGGAAAACATATTAAAAGAGATTTTCTGGAATTTTTATAAAGTTTTCCCCCGTATTTTAGAGGTTATAAACTATTTAAGGTATGGGACTTAAATGTTTCATATAATTAAAGAAGGAGACGGAGCTTTTTGCAAAATAATGTAATTTTGTTAACATAAGAAAGTCGGCAGCACTTCTGAAAAATTGCAGTACTTTTATTGGTAAAGAAAGAGGCAACAATCATAATTAGACACAAAAGGCGGGTTAGGTGGAAAGAACTACTTTCTACATGTTTTTCACTGTTTCGACACAGTCGGCGCCAAGTTCCACCTCCTCGTCTTCACTTTCTACACAATCAAAACCAATGCATATAGTATCTGGTAACTGGTATGTAGTGAATTGGATGTAGGCAGAAGATATGGAGTCGAAACCAGGGGTTTCAAAGGGGTTGAGGCAGTAATTTGTTTTTAAATTAAAAACGCTCCAGCTTGCTTTCAATTAAAATGGCTTTCGACTGACTAGCTTTCGACTAGATCAATTGGTTTTAAAAGGAGTGGTTTTGATTAGTTTGCGCTTTTGTTTTAAATGATTGATTTCGACCGAGTCGAAGCCTTTAGCTACCACTTCTTACCTTTCGACCCATATGGTTTCAAAAGGGTTGTTTTGTTTTCTAAAAACCAGGCCACCTCTCTAATGCTTTCGAAGGGATGGTTTCAACACCATCACTTCATTTCTTAGGAAATGGTTTCAAAATAGATGCTTTTGAATTGAATGTTTTTAAGACCCTTTTTCTATAAGTAAAGTAAAACCCAAATTGGTTTCGAAAGGGATAGTTTTAAATGGTTTCGAAGTAGTTGCTTTCGACTTTAATGGGTTTATGATCCTTTTGCTCTACTTGAAGGCATAATCCAAATTGTTTCGACCGAGATGATTTTCAAAGATTTTGAAGGAGTTAATTTTCGAATGGTTCCGAAAGATTTCCACTTATTTTAAATTAAACCCAAAGTGATTTTGAAAGGATTGAGTTTTGACTGTTTCGAAAGGTTTTAATAAATGGATTCGAAAGGGGTGGTTCCCCAGGGTTACGAAAGGATTAAAAGGAATGGTTTTCCTATGTTTTTGAAAGGTAGTACTTAAAGGTTTTAAAGAGATATGTTTATTTCTTTGAATCTTTCGAAGGAAAGGCTTTTAATGGTTTCAAATGGGTCACTTTCAATGGTTTCAAAGGGGTTACCTTCAACGGTTTTGAAAGGGTTGTTAATGGTTTTAAACAACCCTTTCGAATGTATGAAACATACAATATAGCCTAAGTATTTTCAAGTTAAAAAGTGTTTTAACTTGTTTTGGAAGGATAGTTAATCCTTATTAAATCTCATCAACATTATTTTAAGTAAAGTATGTATATTATGGCAAAACAGCTTAGAGTAAAGCTAAGAATGTATTTTCCTTGTATAAGTATGATTTAAAGGGTTAAATCATTTTGAAAAGGTTTTCAAGGAAAATGATAAAGGGTAGTTAACCCTAAGAAAATGATTCGGATAGTTAGTCCATTTTGATTCGGACAGTTAGTTCATTTTGCAGCCAGTCAGCCTAGATTTCAGACAGTTAGTCCCGTTTGCCAGTAGTCACCCCAGTTTTATGGATAGATAGTCTACTTGTAGCATAACAGACCTTACTATTATGTTGTGGACAGATAGTTCGCATATTACCTATTTTTGGACAGATAGTCCACTTATTAGCATAAAGGATATTGCTATTCTGATATAATCGATTTGATTAACCAGTTAGGTTGCAGGAAAGTATTTGCAAAATTTAAGTTTTCAAAAGGATATCAGTGAAGGGAAACTCATTCCACTAAGCGGCATGGTCTCACTTAATATCAGTAAACCAAGATGTAACAGAATTATTCACACCAGGCTTTATGTCCGACTTCAAATTTTTGTTTCCCTTTAAACTCTTAGGTACTCAAAATGGATTTGAGTAGGCTGAGGGTTAAGGTTTTCAGGTTTTTGAAATTTTCGCGAATAAAGCTTCCGGAGGCAAGCAGGTGATTGACAGATAGCTAATTAGGATTCACGGTTTCATTTTTTTAGGTCTGTTATGTATATTAAGTCAAATATGACTATATTATCTCTGATTAACCAAGGGGGCATCGTCATATATCGCTCTTGGCACATTATTGTAATTATAATTGATCTTTTCCTGGGAAATGATTATGGGATTATGTAATTTGGATATGAATTTGTTTGAAATGTAATCACAAAAATGTTATTTTTGAAAATATGTGATTTTGTTCATATTCAAGTGCTTCTGATATTATGGACACCATTATCATTATCATAATTTGTTTCTAGAAGTTAATACTATAGATGACTGCAGCATCTATAGCGCTTAGCTTTTGGCCTCAAGATACGGGATGTTACAATTATATATTGGTAGATTACTTACATATGTACTAGTTGTTAAGTAAACTCAAGCTAAAGCTATTATGTTTAGAACTACTAATATATTTTGTAGATGAGTAAGATACATTTATGTATTTGTTAAGAAAACTTAAGGTATAAATATTATACTTAGGCCGTCGAGAAATGATAAGTAAGGGTGAATAATCTCTTTTGATTTATTGAGTAAACTTGAGGTCATGATTGAGATTAGGGTAAAGAACATAGTTAGAAGTTATATGGTATAACTGATAAAGATTATCCATCACTTATAGGACTACGAGTTGATAAGCAAACGTAAGGTCTAAATCTCAAGGCAAGCATGTCCAAACACTCACTAAAAGAAATTGAATAGTTTATATATTTACCTTAGGGTTTCAAGGAATATAAAAAATATAATGGAACCATACTAGAAAAATGAAATGATTACACTTAACCTTCCTAACATTGTAAGAACACATGCTATACAAAGTATAATACTACAATAAATTTTTGTAGTAATTAAAATTGATAAGTTGTTTATTAATTAGAATATACAAGTGAATTGAATAAGGATTAACAAAGAAATATAAAACATACTTACTAGTATGTCTTTTAGCAAGTAGTCACTTCAAGGTCCATGCAAGAGTAAAATTATGCAACTACTAAGTATGTTTGACCTTGATCACTTAAATGTTTAATTTTCCTAGACTATATGTTTTCTTATATTAGTTTTGAACTCTAAAGTAATACAAGAGCATGAATATTTGATCCATGTTCTAGCATATACAAGAGTTTATACGGTAAACAGTCATGTTCGTGTTGTACGAAATCTCGATGAAAATGTTGCACTCGAAATGAGTAAGTAAACTATGCAAGATCATGCGTTTAATACAATATAATACGATGAGGATCTTTCTATTATAGAAGTAACACTGACCAAATACAAGACATACCTAGCAATTTGATTACTAAAATGTCATTTTGATCGGTTTAGGTTAGTGCAAACTATATAGTATCCTAAATTTTGAGGATGTTTAAATACAATTTTATAAAGAGTTCGATGCAATCTTATAATAAGGTTTCCCTCTTAATGGTTTGACAAATGTTTGAAAATGGATGTAACATAAGCACAATGGGGAAGAAGAGACTGAATGATCACCTCTGCTTCATGAAGAGACATTAGAAACGAGAATTGTATAAATTACTAGTATATACTCAATATAGAATAAGAAATTAATTTTCTACTCCAAATATATTTTCATATAGAATTTTTTTTTCTACGAGGGTTACTTCTTTGAGTTAAAGATATCTGATCTTAAACTCTCAATCGTAAACTTGTTACACTGGATGAAATAAATTGTACATAATAAGTGATTAAATGGAGCTTCATATTTCATACATTATTAATGTAATGAGAGAATAGTGAGAGCATACCATATGACACGTACTAATAGACACATCAAGTTACAAAAGATTGTCTTTGTATGTATACCAAGTATTATTTATGAAATAATAAATGTTGTTTGGTATTAACTAAAAATAGATATAATTTTATTCTAGTATGAATATTCACCATAAAATAAATTAATAACAATGGCATTTATTTTCATAAATAATAAATGCATTAGCCATATAAAATACAAAAGTATCTAATATTCCTACAATTAATTTAGAATTTCAGAGTGAGAAATAATTCTTTAATAATATGATTATGAATCATATGATACTAGTGAATTATATTACAAATGAAGTGAAAAGAACCCATTCAGTGGGTGTAACAAATGAGTTAATAAACTCATAAGATATATACACACCTATACATACATACATACATACATACATATCCATCCATATATCTAGTGATACCAAACAAATCCATTTACTTCATTGAATTCGCCGATGATTTATCATAGACATGAACATATGCATATGATCCACAAGTAGTACGTCTAAGATAATTTCTTAAAATATAAAGCAATAGTAGAAAATATAACATGCAAAGGAATGAAATAATTCAATTTCATCGAAAAGGTGAGTATATTAGAAAAAGTTTCAAATGTACCTAAAAACGAATCAGATTCAACTCAAAGTCACTCCTCCACATAACACATAACGATGTGAGCATTAATTAAACTACTTTTGGAAAAGCATGGTTGATGATGAGAGAAGTCGAGTTAACTTATACAATAAGGACGCGAACTCAAGGGTAATACATATATTAAATTTAATTTCAACTAAAGCACAGTTTACGAGGTCATATTTATATAAGCTGTGAATTGTAACAACCCTTCTTTTTATGCCATAATAATAGTAAATTTGTTAAAAATAAAATATTTGAATTTGATTTTAATAATTATTATTATTTATTGAAAATAAAATTTTATTTAATTAAATTCTATCTAATAAAAGATTTTGTTTTCATAAATTGAAAAAAGTAATAAATTTTTTCAGATATTATATTAAAATGTAACAAATTGTTTAAGTTGAAATATTAAGGTGCATATAATTATCATGTGATACAATCGACAAAATAAATAAATTAATAAGCAATAACTGAATTGAATAAGATTGTCTAATTATTAAGGTACGTTATGTACATGAAGTGTAAATCAATTTAAATTAAATCGAAACTTATATATAGATAAATAAAAGGAAATTAATTAAAAAAGGAAAGAAAGAATGAAAAGAGGCAAACCACTCTTACTTAACAAATAAAAGAAACTAGGCCCTAATCCATTTAAGCCAATACACACAGTGATAATCTTACTATTTATTTTCCGACCAAAAATGATCGTCCCAAATTTCTCAAGAACACCCTGATCCCTCTTTAAAATTTGCCATAATCCCTAAATAAAATTAATGATTCAGACGGAAAAATAGGGAAAATGAAATCATGATCGAAGCCGTATGTGACGACCCGCAAATGCACACCCTTTGAATCGACAATAATCCATACATGTACGATCCAAAAAGTAAAGACTGACGGAAAGTCAAGAGAGAAGAAGAGAAAAGAAGAAAGAGAGAAGATAGAGCCAAACAGAACAATACAGAATCTCACATTGCAAAGGAAAATATATAATATCATATCAATGATCTTTACAAAACAGAAACTGTATATATACATACATCAATCAGAGTTCAACAATCAACCAATAGTTATCAGCCAGAACAGTTATAATAACATGTCCTTACAAATGTTGATAATATACAACAACAACTAAGCACAACGGATAATCAATAATCGAAATAGATACGCGTATACATAAATGAAGATCTCCAGCTCGCCTGTTGAAGCTCCAAAAGCTCCAAATCTGAACCTGCAAATATACTCGGTCTGACCCAAGCATTGAAAGGGAAGAACGCCAGGATCAGTCTGGTAAACCAGTGTGAGAAACACACTCAACTGAATTTATTAAATTACCAAACTTTTCCTTTATCAAAACAAAGGTATCTCGTAAGACAAGTCCACACATAAACACGGACATGTTTTTACCTTACGATAACTAAAACATATCATATCAAATACTCTTATATTATAGTAGTGTCTACTATATACAAATAATATTAATCATAACCGAAATGTTACATTGATTAAATTCCAGCAAATAGCCCAATTGGGTAATATAATCAAAATGGTAAACACGTAGTGGAGTTTGGGTTTCCATATAAATGACCAGGTGAAGGGACTACCTTCCGGCGGTACATCTCTAGAAGAATGCACCGAGAAACCATCACAAAGTTTCTCTACTAACACAAGACCGTCCCACCTCTTTAACTAGATGGTACCGAATGTGACGCCTCACAACTATGCTCACAATAACAAAGGTTATTATAAGGAATAACGTCTGCTATTACAAAGAATAAGGCTTGTTAGAAGCGACCATCCGTAAGTTATGCCTTAGACGAGTACTGATTACATCGCTAGGAGTTGCGTAAATTACTCCCAAAGATATAAACTCAATCCAAATCTAAAACGAAACTACGATGGTTTAAGAAAAATTCAGAACAACTCATAATAACAACACCGATAGTATAATCACATCAGAACAGAAATATCAGATATATATCGGAAGACAAATCTGGAATACATGCTACAACACTCAATGGTTCACAAGAATTAATGTACATATACATATACATCAACATACACGAGATGGGTGTCAACCCCAAAGAAACACCCCGAAGCTAGACAAACGAGGAAGTGAAATCCCAAAAGCTGAAGCAGCAACAGAATCAGAGATAGCGATTATCCTGAAATAACTTGGTCTGACTCGAGTATTATTTAAAAGAAAATAATAAACTGATCAGTCTAATTTAAACTTAGATGTGAATGCATCATAAACAACATCAAGCAAAATAATCGTAGTCTTGAATGAGTCTATCCAACATAAGAAATCAACATAGTTCAAAATAAAGAAATCTCAATTTAAACTCCATCAAAATTAGCCTTTAAATTCCCAATTGAATTCAAAACAGCAATACGCAAATTTCTCGAATGAGACTATACACAAAATTATAATCTCGGAAGAGACTATACAACGTAGCAATCAACAAAGTTTAAAGGGAGAAATCCCATTAAACATCATCAAAGTAAATTTTCAAATTCACAATTGAATTCAAAACAGCAATACACAAAAACCTAGAAATCGGTCAAGATAACTAGAAAATCAGCATTCACAAAATCTAAAAATCAAAATAAGATAACTAGAAATTCAACATAATAGATGGATTGATCCAATAGATGGTGAGTTTTAGCTACGCCGCACGTGCATCTCATATGGCTGAAGCCTACCAAGTACTATATTTTTGGCGTCCAACAAATAACCCGAAGGTCCAATAAATGACCCGAAGGTCTAGTGCTGGTAATTGACCCGAAGGTCCATCATATGACCCGAAGGTCCAGCATAGTGGTTCGAAATCTCACAAAAATCATCAAAATCATCAAACAACAAATATTTCAATTAACGAGTCCGGAATTTACCGAAATAGTAAAAGTGTGGTTCCATACTCCACACTTTTGCTAAATCGATTAAATCTCCTCATCGTTTCCTTGAAAGTACAAAATTGTGTATTTTATATAAATAACATTTTACGTTCTCAAACGGACAAGTCCGGAATTAAGCGAATCAGTAAAAGTAAGGGTTAATAGTCCTCAATTTTGCTGAAGCGTTTAAATCGCTTCCTCATTCTTTTGAAAGCGCAAACTGTAAAAAATAATTTGGAAACAATTTTATTTTAAAACGATTTTTAAAACACGTGATTAAAGCAGCAACAACTATAGAAATTTCGACGAGGAAATTGCACTTCAGAAAACACCGTAAAAGCGGATATCAAATCAGCGTTGTGGGATAACCGTTTAAAAAATTCACTTTAAAATTGACTGTTACTGAAGTCAAAACAACAATAATTTTTATTCGTCAAAACATCATCAAAACAGTACGCTTCAAAAATATAATACCGGCGTAAAAATTTCGTTACAAAAATAACGGCAACTAAATGCGTTTTAAAACCAAACATCGGTTCAACGCAAAGTAACCGGTAGATTGCACTACTATAAATTCAGCAAAATACTACACTGTCCACTTGCACGTAATGAAATAGGCAACCATAAAAGCACTTGGACATAATACAATACTCGTGTATGTAACAAAATAGACAAAGTAAATGGAGTGACCAGGCCCTATTCTCGTATATTATAACAGCACATACGAAAAATAATAAAAAGGTGGTGGCCTGGCAATATCCCTATGCAGGTACAAACTATAAATCTAAATGTATGAGCATGCAAACAATGTGAACAACGACTTCGTACTTCTTAATTTTTGTACGCCTGAAAACTTTGCATCCAACTAGCATGTACGCGCGACAAAAAAACAAGAGAAAAAAAAAATTGGACTTATCATGTTTCGTGCAATATATTTTCGTGCATGTTGAGATGGTAAAACACTTGCAACCTGAGTACGCATTCACAACTCACGTACAAATACATATGATAGTGACAGGTAACTCATTTACAAGCTTAGCTAAAAAATATTTTACTACCTCAAACTACACATACACATCACAATTTTTTTTTTATGAAAGTAGCCTGTGCGCAAGGCTAAAATGCAAAAGAAAAGAGTCTGGGCAAAATATTCTTGCAATTATCATTTGCACGCAAGGTGACATGAAAATTTAATTCGAGTTACTAAGATGTCCAAGCTTACGTGTATGCAAGTATATATGCAATATATTTCAGAATAAAGTAACCTAGACTATGCAAAAAAAATCTTTTGTGTGTAAGCAACAATTTACCTGGCAATATATGTGCACACTGTAACAATTGTGAATTTAGACCATGTTTCAAGTACGACCCTGGCCTAAAAATAAAGTAATGAAATTTTAACTTGAACAAAGTTTATAAGCATGCGTTTATGAATATAGTCTGTGCATCTCTCATATATAACAAGTTTGTACGTGCTTTAGTTAGCAAAATATTTTCATAAACTATTGAAGCTTATTAACGTATGAAATATAGGTCAAATAGCATGATAAGTGAATTGCAATATTTCTAAAAGACATGTATATGTATCAGTGCAGCAGTGAATGGCGGCAACACCACATCCAAACACAATGAAGCAACTAGAACTCAAGGCAGTACAACAAAGATCAAATGATTAAATTAGAAGCGTGAGCTTGACACTAACCTTTAACACATTTCAAAAGCAACTAGGAACCCAAAAGAGAGAAAAATGTGAGCTGCCATTAATGAGCTCCTTGAGCAGCTGAAAAAATGAGCAAGAATTTTTTTTTTTTTTCAAACACTCCATTAATGTCTCAGCCGAGCTTACAGAAAAAAAATGAGCAATAAAATGATGAAGTGTTCACATTTCTTTACCCATATGCGAACAAGTTAAGCAAAAGAATGTGCTGGCAAAAGCACAAAGGCGTTAAAAGCTAGACGTGCTCAAAAGAAGAAAAAGGACATATCAAGCTAAAAAAATGATGACAGTAAAAATAATTGTGTTCACTTTTCTTTATTAAAAATTGAACATGACAGCACACTTTGATTTGGGAAATGCAGTAATGGTGAACGTGTTTTACAACATTGTCTTGCCAAAAAATGCACGTGCCAATAAATGCAAAGTGGCATGGACTTGTATTTGCCTTATGCACAATTAATGAGTTTAATAAAGCAACACGTACTCAATATTTTTCATGCAACACAAAATGCAAACTCGCATGTACAAAATGATGTACATGTAATTAAGATGCAAGACCTAGGTTTATTGCATGCACGCAAGTGATACTATATACACTTATAAATGCAAGATAAAATGGACCATGTACCATATTATTAAAGAATATAACTTGCTCTAGTTGAACGCACGAGTAAGCTGGAACTTATTTAATGCATACAAATGCGTTCGGTCTGGACTTGGAACACAAGTAGTAAAAAGAATAGCCTGGACACAGTTGCATATTATATAATGCACTAACAACGCACGCAATGTTTTTTTTTAAGTTTCTATTTAAAATATTTATTTCGACGGTACTTCAAAAATCACAGTCGTTACAGACTCCCCTCCTTATAAAAATTGCGTCCCCGCAATTTTCGTTCTAGAAGCAGTCAAAAACACAAATAATTTACCACAACAAAGATTAAAATAGAAAAGATGGATAAGAATGCTCACCCCCACCCGAAGAGGAGAGAAAACCTGGATAAGAACGCTCAATGAATTCTCTGGTTTCCCAACTGCAATCCTTGGGGTTTGTGGACCATTGAATTTTCACAGGCGGGACTTCTTTATTCCGAAGGCGTTTAACCTCCGAAGCTAGCACACGAATATGATTTTGCACAATGGACAAGTCGGGTGAGATCTCAAGGTCTTGCACACATGAGGATCAATGATAGAATCCGAATCTCGAAGGCATCGACGAAGCTGGGATACATGAAATACGTCATGAATTCCCGAAAACTGAATAGGTAGTGATACACAATAAGCAACAGGGCCAATGCGTTCCGTAATAGGAAATGGTCCAATATATCAAGGAGCCAATTTCTCGGAGCTACTAAAACGCACTACACCCTTCATCGGGGAAACACGAATGAATACGAGATCGCCATCAGAAAATTCCAAAGGCTTCCTATGATGACCGGCATAAGATTTATGCCTGTTATGAGCCTCCTTCATTCTCTGTCTGATAATATCAACCCTCTCAGAAGAATCATGAATATAATCGGGGCAGAGAACTAACTTTTCCCCCGATTCCAACCAACAAGATGGTAATCGACATGGTCTTCCGTAAAGAGCTTCGAAAGGAGCCATACCGATACTGGATTGGAAACTGTTGTTATAAGAGAATCCAACAAGAGATAAGTGGTCTTCCCAACTATTTCCAAAGTCAAGAAGCAGTCCGATTGAACTTGATAGGAATAAAATAGGCTGATTTGGTCAATCGGTCAACAATCATCCAAACACTAGTACGGCCCGACCTCGAACGAGGTAGACCATCAATGAAGTCTATAGAAATTTGATCCCATTTCCATAATGGAATCTCAAGAAGATGCAAAAGGCTACTAGGACGATGATGTTCTGCCTTAATAAGTTGACAAGTCATGCAACGACTCACATAACTTGCAACTTCCCGCTTCATACCCTCCCAAAAGTATAAGCGTTTCATATCATCATACATCATACTACTACCCGGGTGGATAGTATACTTAGAACGATGACAGTCCTCAAGAATGTCATTTCTAAGATTAGAAACACTAGGCACGATCAACTTTCCCTTCTTTCGAATACAACCACGAACATCAATATCGAAATCCTTTACATCATCACTTCGGGATTCCGATTTTTACAACTCTGGATAAGATGAGAATTATGTGGATCTTGTTTCTGGGCATCGGCAACACGATCCATCAAACTAGGACAAGCTTCCATGCTAAATAAAAGCACGGGAGAATTAGAAACTGAGGGACAGTCTCTAATATCACCATGAGATAAAGCTTCTAATATATTCCACTCTGCTAGCATCATGGAAATAATAACTTGCTGCTTGCGACTAAGCGCATCAGCAACCCGACTACCCTTACCAGGGGTATACTGAATATCGAATCATATGAAGCTAGGAATTCGAGCCAACACTATTGTCTCAAATTAAGCTCTTTCTGAGTGAATAGATACTTCAGAGATTTGTGATCAGTGAAGAAAACAAAATGCTTGCCCAATAAAAATGTCGCCAATCGTTAGAGCAAAGACTATAGCGGCTAACTCCAAATCACGGATAGCATAACGAATCTCGTTAGGCTTTAGTTGTCTAGAAGCGTAGGCAACTACTCTCTTTTCACATGAGAACAGCACCGAAACCAATTTGGCTAGTATTGGTACAAATAATGAAGTCTTGGTTCCCTTTGGGAATCACAAGAATAAGAGTATCGAAAAAGAGTTCTTTCAAATAATCTTCTTTCCAGAAAAACTAAACTTCCAAAATTTCCATTATCTTATGAAATCATTTTCTAGAAAAATTTACTTTATGTAGGTCAATTTATTGTGTCAAATTGTCTCATCAAAGCGTTTAGGAGATTCCTTTCGATAACGTTGATCAAGCGCATCGACCAGAATTCTTAAAGCACTCAATGAGCAATACAATCACAAAATCATCTTCTATACGATAAACACAAATCCAATTATACTTGTAAATAAATCTTATGAAAAAGATTTGCAAAATTTTAAATTGTTGTTTTCATCCAAAATAAATAAATACACAAATGGAGTCATCGAGATATTCTTAGAATACTCGATTCGTATAATGGATGAAATAAGCTGGGCAAACTGAATGACACAATAAGTCATTCATAAAAATCACAACGAGCGTGGAATGCGGTAAGTGGAATGCTAACTTCCACAACTCATAGCCAATGGAAAACCGATGGTAAGGTCGAATTAGGAGAACAGTTTAGCGCCACTTACTTGATCGAACATGTAATCGATCATAGGTAATGGATACTATTTTTGATAGTGAGCTCGTTAAGCTTGCAATAATAAATGCAAAGCCTAAGAGTACCATCAGGCTTCTTAACTAAGACAACGACGACGCCCCAAGGAGATGAGCTAGAACGAATAAATGCTTGGCTTCCAATTCAGATAATTGTTGCTTGAGTTCCTCATTTTCCTTAGCAGACATCCTCGTGTGAGGACGACCGACAGGGTGAGCACCAAAGATAAGATAAATATGGAACTCAATTGCCCACTTCGGCGGCAAACGCGAAATAGGCTCAAAGACATCAGAAAAATCACAAACAACTGGAATTTTTTGCTATAACAGCCTCTGATTCGAAGGAAGAAAGGATAGCATTCGAAGCATGTTCGAAATATAATAGATAACCGCTCGATAGCAATGGGATGCTTGAGATATAAAATTCTTTCGGGACATAGGATTGAACTTCATAAAGGACGAGCCAATCCATACCCAAAATCATACCAAAACCAAGATGATCCATAGCATGCAGATTCGCACGGAAAAATCATAAAGAACAATCCCAACACCAACATAGAACAATCCAAGAGTAGTGGATCCACCAATAGGATTCGCAATTCTCAAATAGTCGCAAAGACTAACAACATCCAAATGAATAACAACAACAAGCTCCTTTGACACGAATGAACACGATGCACCCGTATCGAAAAGAACTCTAATAGAAGGGCCACGAAATAAAATAAAACCTTACAAAACAGAAGGAGTAAAATCCTTGGCTGAGAAGAATCACTAGAAGCTTAAGCAACATTAAGCTTCCTGGAATTGAAACCCTTAGGAGCAGTAAGACAATCAGAAACAAAGGACTTTCCTTGTTTTAACTCACGGAAACAACAAGCAAAATCGATAAGGAATTTAAAAAATGGAATACTATGGAAATATGAAATATATTTCTAGACATATTTCAACTTGTTAGAGAGGATAAAAGTTTAAAAACAATGAAGGAATAGATTAGAAAGGCACGAATAAAACCCTCGAATAGTTGTAACACATGTTCCATTCTGCTTCTATTCCGTGTTTATTATAACTTGTTCTGAACCTCTGCTCTGATAACAAGCTCTGACCCCTCACCTCTATGCTCAAAATAACAAAGGTTATTATAAGGAATAACGTCGGCTATTGCAAAGACTAAGGCTTGCTAGAAGCGACCATCCGTAAGTTATGCCTTATAGGAGTTGCGTAAATTACTCCCAAAGATATAAACTCAATCCAAATCTGAAACAAAACTACGGTGCCTTAAGAAAAATTCAGAACAACTCATAATAACAATAACACTGATAGTATAATCACATCAGAACAGAAATATCAGACACATATTTGTAACAACCAGCAGATTTAACCGGTTTTAATAACGTATTAATTAAAATTTTGTGGGAATTTAATAAATAAAATTTTGGAATATAAATTTGATATTTGAAATGCGTCCAGTTAAACATAGCAACCGGTAAATTTTCGTCCGGAAATATGAAAGTTTATTTCGTGCGTAAATTTACTTCAATTTAATCAGTTAAAAAGCGATGAAAATAAAACATTTTCGAAACCTAAATATTTTTACATAGAAAAATTCTAAATCATCTTCTGAGCAAGATGGCATTTTTCGTTTTTCCTAATTCGGACATATTTAGCTCCATCGATCTTATTCTTCTGCGTTTTTCTTCCATTCTCCGTAGTAGAAAATTTGAAATTTTTATAATTCAATCATACCACTTATATTTATATACCATTTTGATCGTCTCGCAGTGCTGATCTCTGTAGTATACTCATTTGTGTCTTTTGGAACTAGGTGCGCGATGAAATTCGAAAAAAGGGTACCCGTATCGACAACCGTTTTGTGTCCTTTCGGTTTCTTGCCCTATCGTTATCCACGCAAAGATCAACGGACATCTGAATTTAATATTCTCAGCATTGACCTTTACCATTCCTCCGTTTCAATTTTTTTCATAACTTCGTTCACACTTTGTCTATTGCTCTGTCTTCTGTATCAATCACTGCTTATTCTTCAAGAGAAAATGTTGCTTTCTGTAGCCACTTCCTTCTACCTCACACTCTCTCCTACCCATGTATACAACCTGACACTCTTCTCCTTCCTTCACTTTTCTTTCCTTCCTCCATTGTTTCCTTATGTTCGGCCGATTCCACCTCTGCGCACCGCTCCTCTCCACAGCCTGGCCGAGCACAGTCAAACTCATCCTCTCACCAGCGAACCACCTCAACCGTATCTCCTCCACCTTGTTCCACCACCCTCCGCGTACGGAAACCACCACCACTCTCCGATCATCAACCCACTCGTCTTCTTCCCCCTCCGACGCGCCGCCTTCACACCATCACCCGCGGCCCGAGCCAGCAGCGCCGAGACTCCCTCATTCCCTCTACCTCGTTTGTCAACCACCGCCCTTGCTTCCCCTCAGCACCCTGAAGTCCGCCTGCAGCCACTGCTCCATGTCCCTCCCCACCTACGAACACCTACTCCGTGGAAACAACTCACGTAACTCCATCGAGCCAATGCTGCTCCCGCCCCTCTCCTTGAAACGTGCAACACGACCAAACCATGACTGGCCGAACTAGCATCACCCATGCCTCCTCCCTCCCAAACGTTGTTTCATCGAGCCTCCTTCTCCACACTTGCCTCACACCCCAGCGAATAGCATGCAACCCAACCCATGGCCGAAGCTCCACTTCTCGGCCGAACTCCATCGCACGTGCCACCATCAGCCGCTCTTTACTCGGTCACCCCTCTCCAGGCCATGCACAGCTAAACAAACTCCACCCGCCACCACGTTTCCACCACGCAGCCCAGCATAACCCGTGGTCGAGACCGGGCATTACTCGACAGTTGCTGCATATCTGCCACCCCATCCAATGTTTTCTTTTCGCCTGCCTTCCTCCTCTTTCGATTGAAATTATAAGTATATAGATATCTATTGGTTTATTAAATTCTAAATATTTTATATACAATAGTTTTATTTTTACACATAAATTGTTTGCGTGAGTCTTACGCAATCATATATAGTTTTAGCTGTTGCTATATATTATATGGTCGGCTTGAAGAAAATCTATTTTTAAGTAAGTATATATTATAAGTTATATTTATAAGATATATATATATATCTGTTGATGGCATATATAGCCTGCACCTATTGTTTAAAAATATACAGGCATGTTCTGACTTTGGCGATTTATAAACATATATAACACGCATTGATTTTTGTATATATAGATTTTTGATTTGAATATATCTGTATAGTAACTATATATTGTTATATATACATATACACAGTTTGATCTCGAATATGCATTTGGCTTTAGCTTTGAAACAGTTGTAAATATTATAAGGTATATATAACAGTTGATAAGTATATGTATAAGTGTTCCATTTTATTTTTTTGACGTATTGAGTTATATTTTGTTTAGTATATATATTCAGATATATTAGTTTGAAAATGCAAAGGTATATATAATTGTATTAATAACGTGATTATTTAAATTTGTCTATATGATACGTTTAAATATTTTGATATATATGTTAGTTATTAATATGATTTAATGATTTATACGGTATTTTAACATTTAAAGTGCTTGTTTTGATATAGATATGGTTTTAAACAATGATATATGTATAAGTAATTTCATTTATATATGGATCTGGATTGCCGCATACATATCTAGCCTAGTTATTTATTTTGGCTGCATATGTAAGAGTCTGCATACTTGTTATAGTCTACATAGATATGCGTACACTATTTTCTTTATTATGTACATGTTTTAAGTTAAGTGATAGTTCTGTAGAATATATTCTATTTATATATTTTAAGTTATATAAATTGTAGATAGTTGTTTTCATTTTATTTATTTGAAACTGTACTTTGTATGATAATACTTTCTTATATGTTTTACAATGATTTTTAAAATAGTTATATATTTAATTTAATATATGTTGAATTTAGAACATTATTTTACATATAAGTAGTTATACACACTTAGATATATAGATATAAGTTCACTGATACTATTTATCTGCATCAATTCCTATTTATCAGCTTGTCCGTCGAACTCCAGTCCATCGTGCTTTGCTTCAAAATTTATCTTTGGATTTGTGATTCGATTCAGCGTCCGTATCAGTATGCATATCCATGTCATCTCTTGTTATCTCTAGCCTCGAAAGGTGAGCAGTCACTCATGATTAATGTTCTTTTATTTATTAAATTTGATTTCAATTGAAACGACAATTGAAATATTGCTGCTGTTAGTTATTTGCACTGTTATATGCATGTTATTACCTATATCAGTTCACATGTGACATCTGACACTATTATCTGTTATTTATGCAATAATAATACAGTATTGGTTGATAAATGATTTATTGTTTGATGTTAACATTGGACGTTAAATTGTTAATGTAGTAAGTGATAAATAATTTAAAATTGAAATTGATGAAGGATAGTTAAATTGGATATATGTTAAATTTGATTAGACGACATTTGCATAATATGACCCTTTAAATGTTGAAATTAATTGACATGTAGAAATTTGGTAAAATACGCCTCGAACCATTTAAATGTTATTGTTTTAAATTGATGTTGTATGAAATTGAATACAGAATGACAAGTGAAGAACCGTACAAATATTAAAGTAATAATCTTTAATCTACATGAAATGATAGTGTAGATTCTAGGAATAATTATATTAATTTGCATAAACAACAATATGAATTAATACGATTATTTCGGATTATTTGAATTAATTATTGGATTGTTATTGATTGTTGTTATTACTTGTTTATTTACTTTAACACAATCCCAGTTATCACACTGCAAGTTCCTTTTGCTATGTTTTGATTTTTAAATTAGAATGGAATTGGGTTGAAATGATAAATATCCAAATGAATTTGACTTAGGATAGAGAACTAAATAACCGATTGGTCAAAATTTGATTTAAAAAATAAAATAAAGATTTTATTTGAATAAAGAATAAGTTTTCGAAATGAAGTTGGATTTTGAAATTTCAATGAAAGAAATAATGTTAATATTTAATAAGCTGAAACAAAATATTAATATAGTAGTTATTGAAAGAACGTTGTTTTAAAATAAATTATTTGACAATAAATTTGGAATTATTCATTGAATTAAGCTTGAAATGATTCGATAATTAAGTTTAAATTTATAATTAAGTTTGAAATTATTAAGTTTGAAATTATTTAATAATAAATCTTGAGATTATTTAATAATTAAGATTGGAATTATCTAATAATTAAGATTGGAATTATTTAATAATTGAGTTTTGGATTTATTTAATAATTAAATTTTGTATTATTAGCTAAGTTTTGAAATTATTTAATAATTAAATAAAATTGAGTTATTTGATAATTAAATAAAAATTTGAATTCTTTGATAAGAAAATTTGAACTTTTGAATAGGTGAATTTGAACTTCGTTGGGTTTCTTTATTTATTAAGTTTTGGAAAATTATTTAAGTAAGTAATAAGGAAGTTGAGCTTCTTGAATATGTGAAATTTAGTTCCTTTATTAACTGAGTTTGAAATTTTTAACTAAGTAAAGAATAAGCGAAATTGAATTTCTTAACAAGAAATAAATGTGTTTTATTGAAATTAGTGTAAGACTTGAAATTTAATTGAATTTGATTAGACGAATCTAATTTAATTCAATTTGAAGTTTTGATACAATAAAGTTGAACTTGAGTAACTGATTCAATGAATTGGAAATTTAATAGAAATTTGTTTAAATGATAAATTATCTTAACGAATATTGAATGAAATCGATCTATGAAATTAAATTGATTTGAACGTTAAATTAAATTAATTTAAATGTTTTCAGAATGAAATCTATATACGAACTTGAATCAATATTTGAATTGTTTTAAATAAAAGTTGAAATTGAATTGTAAGATTTCGAATTGGTAATTTAGAAGTTTTGAACCGTAAAATATGAAAATTGATATAGAAAGACAAACAGAACGTTGATTTACAAATTCTAACTTGAATTTGAATTTGATTTGGTTTTGAAATTTATTAAACGACCAATCGGTGTAACAAATACGAAAGAGACCGGAATCGGTTATAGACATACTCTCTGTCTAAACCGAAAACCACTTTAATAACTATACGTGGAGTGATGATCCAGAATGAAGTGGTTGGAATGATGTACATGATGACTGAAGAAAGAGAACGATAATGGATAGCCTTGACACTTGTGTCAAATTGGAAATGACTAAAACAGGAGCCGTGCCGGGCCAAATGGGGTTAGCCACCTCGAGCAAACACACTCCTTCGAATACTACTCATTACTTGTTATGGATTGGTGCACCCTCGTACTTTTGGGAGTGTTGTTTCACGGTGTTGCGATCGTTGCGGCGATGCGTTCTCACCGGTCCGGATCAGGCAAACGGTAGTTTCACTACCTTGGTTATTGTCTCATGTGCCTTGTCATACTTGTATCCCTATATACGCGACCACTACGAATTTATTTTGTGTTATACCTATGGAGTACTCCCTGATATCCCACCAGTTTACGGTGGTGTTTACAGTGCTTTATAGACTATAACGCTTATATAAAATGTGTTAAGGGGGATAATGGTATCGCCTTAACACTATTTTGATATTTTATATTACTGATAGACATTATCTATTTAGCATACACTACTATATAGTAGATAGTTTAACGGATCCTTAAAGGATGGTTATTCCAACGTCCTTTGAGTTACTTGTATTCCAGTTGTTATTTCACTTGAGTTGGATTTATTAATATAAGAATGTTAATCCTGACTCGAGTGTTTTGTGTTTTGCTTTACGTTCAGGTCAGACTGAGTGTACCAGTATTCAAGACTCACCTTTGGAGTTGGAGTTTTGCTTGGAGATCCAGCCATCTATCCATCTTTCAGATATTCAGTTGATTCCAGTGATGTATTTGTATTCTTGTATTTAGCTATTATATTCGAGACTTCTGTGTAACTTATTTAACTCTATATATATAGTAGCTTCATGAACTACTATCTTTTGCTTCCGTTGCGTATTATTACTCTGTGTCTGTGATTCTGTGATTATTTATTTACTGTATATCCGAGTTTTGCCAAATTTAAATTAACAATTCGGTATTTTGAATTATTCAAGTCTGACATGTGCGGATGCAAACAGTCCAAAATAGCGGGTCGTTACAGTTGGTATAAGAGCTTTGGTAGCTCTAGGCAAAACTTAGCATATATGGTAAATGTATTTACAGAATCACTCTCATTCGAGTTTCAATTCCTTCCTTTTGACTCAATTCCTTTGGGTTTTGGAACGTTCCCTGCGGTTCCAAAATTCATTTGTATTCCCTACTATTCGTCTTCTTTCAATTCTGGAGCATCCCATAACTTCACTTCGAATGACCCTTATAATGAACCGACGGTCTCGCCAATCTTCGAATTATTTGAAAATGGGTGAAACTCCTTTATAAAAGGCATTGATTTACCGGAGATTTCTGTATCCTCAGTTTACGATGCTAGCTATCTCCTGCTATACCTGAATTCGATTTCTTGAGATCAAATGTAGATTTGCCTCAGAATCCCACATCGATCTAATCCTTGAAGTCACGGTCGACCCGGTTAAGGT
This sequence comes from Allium cepa, assembly GCA_030765085.1. Lineage (NCBI taxonomy): Eukaryota > Viridiplantae > Streptophyta > Magnoliopsida > Asparagales > Amaryllidaceae > Allium > Allium cepa. The sequence continues at coordinate 552,911,316 of CM060942.1, forward strand.
TGCCCGTGATTTTATATAAACGTATCCATCTTTATATTTTGTTATTTAAAACATCTTATTTTTTTTCAATCCTATTTTCCAATCAAAGTTCTCTTTGATTTAATTTCCATCAAAGTTTGAATCTCTATACTTATTTTGAAATCCATCCTTGTATTGTCGAGCGAGTGAGTGTATTGGTAATTATACTAAAATGTTATATATATATATATATATATATTGTGTTGTTTGAGTTGTTGATGTTGATTTGGATTTTCGATCGATTCGTCTGATCAACGCTATCGATAGGATTTCCAAAACACTTTAACAGAGCAAACTAACATAATATCTTTTCAAGAATTGGTAAATGAAAATTTTTGAATGATTATATTATATATAAGTATAAATTTTTCTGAAATTAAATTGTTAATGAATTTGTTGCCAGAAATAATAATATTTGATTTTCATTTATTGTTTGTAAACCATTGACTATTGAATAATATAAATAAATGAATATATAAAACTGGGTTAAAGTTGATTTGAAATTTAAATGGATTTAAATTAAAATTTGAGAATTTAATATCCGGTGATTTCAAACTTTGATTTGAAAGTTTTAAAGTGTATAGTTTTTAAAATATCTTTCAAATAGAAATCATTTCAAAGAATTTAAATGTTTAAATTAGTGCTCTCCTACTTTGTCGTTGGAAAATAATTTCGGTGACGACGGCCGCATCATCGACATTTATTTTCGAGTTTCGAAGTGGAGAGACTATCCTGTACGTAGCTTTGCTACGGTTTGTTTTGGAAATAAATTGATTTGAAATTCTTAAAATATGATTTGATTTGAAATATATGATTTAAATATGATTTGATATTACATATATTTATTTATCTCTAAATAAATTTGAAGTTATTCGAAAATTTAATTCTTAAATTTATGCTAAAGGGTAATTTCAATTTTAAAATGAAATCGAAATTTTGAATAAAATTTTAAGCCTGAATGATTAAATTAGAAATTTACTTGTATAATTCTCAATTGCATTATATATAACTTACCTAGCTTTTTAAAAGTTAACTATGTAATTGAATATTATACAGTAGAAAATGATATCAAAGGAATATTTTTTAATAAATTTGAGTAGTTATAATAAATGTAAATATACTTAATATATGATAAGATATATTATGTAGAATAAATTAAATAATAACTTGGAATAAAGAAGAATTAAATTTGTCGAATAAAGCATGATTATAATAAATGACTGTTCAAATTTATGATCTTTGAAAAAGTTAACTAGATAATTGGATAATATATAATATAAATTGTTTTTATAAATAAAATGTGAGTGCGTATAATAAAAGCTATTCACTTAAATTTTAATTATAAAATGTTTATGGAGATAAATAGAATAATAAGTTAAATAAATAATAGCTGTAATTAATAGAAGAAAATTTGTTTTGAAAGTTAATAAATTGAATTAAATCAACTTTAGGGTGTATCTTGAATTAATTGAATTTAAATTGAATTTCATTTGAAGGAAACCTTTTGTACCTAACACTAATAAATGTGAAACCAAATCAATTTAATGAAAATCTTGAATTTAAAAACAAATTGTTGAATATAAATTTATTTCAATTAAAATTTATATGGTTTAAATTAATTGTTTATAATGTAATTCAAGTCAATTTTCTTTTGATTATTTCTACTCTCCTACCTCCTTCCTTTTCGGGGACGAAAAATTTTGAGTGGGGGAGAGTGAAACAACCCGCAGATTTAACCGGTTTTAATAACGTATTAATTAAAATTTTGTGGAAATTTAAACAATAAAATTTTGGAATATAAATTTGATATTTGAAATGCGTCCAGTTAAACATAGCAACCGGTAAATTTTCGTCCGGAAATATGAAAGTTTATTTCGTGCGTAAATTTACTTCAATTTAATCAATTAAAAAGCGATGAAAATAAAACATTTTCGAAACCTAAATATTTTTACATAGAAAAATTCTAAATCATCTTCTGAGCAAGACGTCATTTTTCGTTTTTCCAAATTCGGACATTTTTAGCTCCGTCGATCTTATTCTTCTGCGTTTTTCTTGCATTCTCCGTAGTACAAAATTTGAAATTTTTATAATTCAATCATACCACTGATTTTTATATACCGTTTTGATCGTCTCGCCGTGCTGATTTCCATAGTATACTCATTTGTGTCTTTCAAAACTCGGTGCGCGATGAAATTCGAAAAAAAGGGTACCTGTGTCGGCAACTATTTTGTGTCCTTTCGGTTTCTTGCCCTATCGTTATCCACGCAAAGATCAATGGACATCTGAAATTAATATTCTCAGCATTGACCTTTACCATTCCTCCGTTTCAATTTTTTTATTTTTTTATTTCACAACTTCGCTCACTCTTTGTCTATTGCTCTGCCTTCTGTATCAACCACTGCTTATTCTTCAAGAGAAAATGTTGCTTTCTGTAGCCACTTCCTTCTACCTCACACTCTCTCCTACCCATGCATACAACCTGACACTCTTATCCTTCCTTCACTTTTTCTTTCCTTCCTCCATTGTTTCCTTATGTTCAGCCGATTCCACCTCTGCGCACCGCTCCTCTCCACAGCCTGGCCGAGCACAGTCAAACGCATCCTCTCACCAGCGAACCACCTCAACCGTATCTCCTCCACCTTGTTCCACCACCCTCCGCATACGGCAACCACCACCACTCTCCGATCATCAACCCACTCGTCTTCTTCCCCCTCCGACGCGCCGCCTTCACACCATCACCCGCGGCCCGAGCCAGCAGCGCCGAGACTCCCTCGTTCCCTCTACCTCGTTTATCGACCACCGCCCTTGCTTCCCCTCAGCACCCCGAAGTCCGCCTGCAGCCACTGCTCCATGTCCCTCCCCACCTACGAGCACCTACTCCGTGGCAACAACTCACGTAACTCCATCGAGCCAATGCTGCTCCCGCCCCTCTCCTTGAACCGTGCAACACGACCAAACCATGACTGGCCGAACTGGCATCACCCATGCCTCCTCCCTCCCAAACTTTGTTTCATCGAGCCTCCTTCTCCACACTTGCCTCACACCCCTGCGAACAGCATGCAACCCAGCCCATGGTCGAAGCTCCACTTCTCGGCCGAACTCCACCACACGTGCCACCATCAGCCGCTCTTTACTCGGTCACCCCTCTCCAGGCCATACACAGCTAAACAAACTCCACCCGTTACCACATTTCCACCGCGCAGCCCTACATAACCCGTGGTCGAGACCGGGCACTACTCGACAGCTGCTGCATATCTGCCACCCCATCCAATGTTTTCTTTTCGCCTGCCTTCCTCCTCTTTCGATTGAAATTATAAGTATATAGATATCTAATGGTTTATTAAATTCTAAATATTTCATATACAATAGTTTTATTTTTACACATAAATTGTTTGCGTGAGTCTTATGCAATCATATATAGTTTTAGCTGTTGTTATATATTATATGGTTGGCGTGAAGAAAAACTATTTTTAAGTAAGTATATATTATAAGTTATATTTATAAGATATATATATATCGGTTGATGGCATATATAGTCTGCACCTATTGTTCAAAAATATACATGCATGTTCTGACTTTGGCGATTTATAAACATATATAACACGCATTGATTTTTGTATATATAGATTTTTGATTTGAATATATCTGTATAGTAACTATATATTGTTATATATACATATACACAGTTTGATCTCGAATATGCATTTGGCTTTAGCTTTGAAACAGTTGTAAATATTATAAGGTATATATAACAGTTGATAAGTATATGTATAAGTGTTCCATTTTATTTTTTTGATGTATTGAGTTATATTTTGTTTAGTATATATATTCAGATATATTAGTTTGAAAATGCAAAGGTATATATAATTGTATTAATAACATGATTATTTAAATTTGTCTATATGATACGTTTAAATATTTTGATATATATGTTAGTTATTAATATGATTTAATGATTTATACGGTATTTTAACATTTAAAGTGCTTGTTTTGATATAGATATGGTTTTAAACAATGATATATGTATAAGTAATTTCGTTTATATATGGATCTGGATTGCCGCATACATATCTAGCCTAGTTATTTATTTTGGCTGCATATGAAAGAGTCTGCATACTTGTTATAGTCTGCGTAGATATGCATACACTGTTTTCTTTATTATCTACATGTTTTAAGTTAAGTGATAGTTCTGTAGAATATATTCTATTTATAGATTTTAAGTTATATAAGTTGTAGATAGTTGTTTTCATTTTATTTATTTGAAACTGTACTTTGTATGATAATACTTTCTTATATGTTTTACAATGATTTTTAAAATAGTGATATGTTTAATTTAATATATGTTGAATTTAGAATATTATTTTACATATAAGTAGTTATACACACTTAGATATATAGATATAAGTTCACTGATACTATTTATCTGCATCAATTCCTATTTATCAGCTTGTCCGTCGAACTCCAGTCCATCGTGCTTTGCTTCAAAATTTATCTTTGGATTTGTGATTCGATTCAGCGTCCGTATCAGTATGCATATCCATGTCATCTCTTGTTATCTCTAGCCTCGAAAGGTGGGCAGTCACTCATGATTAATGTTCTTTTATTTATTAAATTTGATTTCAATTGAAATGACAATTGAAATATTGCTGCTGTTAGTTATTTGCACTGTTATATGCATGTTATTTCCTATATCAGTTCACCTGTGACATCTGACACTATTATCTGTTATTTATGCAATAATAATACAGTATTGGTTGATAAATGATTGATTGTTTGATGTTAACATTGGACGTTAAATTGTTAATGTAGTAAGTGATAAATAATTTAAAATTGAAATTGACGAAGGATAGTTAAATTGGATGTATGTTAAATTTGATTAGATGACATTTGCATAATATGACCCTTTAAATGTTGAAATTAATTGACACGTAGAAATTTGGTAAAATACACCTCGAACCATTTAAATGTTATTGTTTTAAATTGATGTTGTATGAAATTGAATACAGAATGACAAGTGAAGAACCGTACAAATATTAAAGTAATAATCTTTAATCTACATGAAATGATAGTGTAGATTCTAGAAATAATTATATTAATTTGCAAACAACAATGTGAATTAATACGATTATTTCGGGATTATTTGAATTAATTATTGGATTGTTATTGATTGTTGTTATTGCTTGTTTATTTACTTTGACACAATACCAGTTATCACACTGCAAGTTCCCTTTGCTATGTTTTGATTTTTAAATTAGAATGGAATTGGGTTGAAATGATAAATATCCAAATGAATTTGACTTAGGATAGAGAACTAAATAACTGATTGGTCAAAATTTGATTTAAAAAATAAAAATAAAGATTTTATTTGAATAAAGAATAAGTTTTCGAAATGAAGTTGGATTTTGAAATTTCAATGAAAGAAATATTGTTAATATTTAATAAGCTGAAACAAAATATTAATATAGTAGTTATTGAAAGAACGTTGTTTTAAAATAAATCATCTGACTATAAATTTGGAATTATTCATTGAATTAAGCTTGAAATGATTCGATAATTAATTTTAAATTTATAATTAAGTTTGAAATTGTTAAGTTTGAAATTATTTAATAATTAAGTTTTGAAATTATTTAATAATTAAGTCTTGAGATTATATAATAATTAAGATTGGAATTATCTAATAATTAAGATTGGAATTATTTAATAATTGAGTTTTGGATTTATTTAATAATTAAATTTTGTATTATTAGGTAAGTTTTGAAATTATTTAATAATTAAATAAAATTGAGTTATTTGATAATTAAATAAAAATTTGAATTCTTTTATAAGAAAAATTGTACTTTCGAACAGGTGAATTTGAACTTCGTTGGGTTTCTTTATTTATTAAGTTTTGAACAATTATTTAAGTAAGTAATAAGGAAGTTGAGCTTCTTGAATATGTGAAATTTAGTTCCTTTATTAAATGAGTTTGAAATTTGCAACTAACTAAAGAATAAGCGAAATTGAATTTCTTAACAACTAATAAATGTGTTTTATTGAAATTAGTGTAAGACTTGAAATTTAATTGAATTTGATTAGACGAATCTAATTCAATTCAATTTGAAGTTTTGATACGATAAAGCTGAACTTGAGTAATTGATTCAATGAATTGGAAATTTAATAAAAATTTGTTTAAATGATAAATTATCTTAACGAATATTGAATGAAATCGATCTATGAAATTAAATTGATTTGAACGTTAAATTAAATTAATTTAAATGTTTTCAGAATGAAATCTATATACGAACTTGAATCAATATTTGAATTGTTTTAAATAAAAGTTGAAATTGAATTGTAAGATTTCGAATTGGTAATTTGGAAGTTTTGAATCGTAAAATATGCAAATTGATATAGAAAGACAAACGGAACATTGGTTTACAAATTCTAAATTGAATTTGAATTTGATTTGGTTTTGAAATTTATTAAACGACCAATCGGTGTAACAATTACGAAAGTTATTAAAGAGACCGGAATCGGTTATGGACATACTCTCTGTCTAAACCGAAAACCACTTTAACAACTATACGTGGAGTGATGATCCAGAATGAATTGGTTGGAATGATGTATGTGATGACTGAAGAAAGAGAATGATAATGGATAGCCTTAACACTTGTGTCAAATTGGAAATGACTAAAACAGGAGCCATGCCGGGTCAAATGGGGTTAGCCACCTCGAGCGAATACACTTCTTCGAATACTACTCGTTACTTGTTATCGATTGGTGCACCCTCGTATTTTTGAGAGTGTTGTTTCGCAGTGTTGCGATCGTTGCGGCGATGCATTCTCACGAGTCCGGATCAGGAAAACGGTAGTTTCACTACCTTGGGTATTGCCTCATGTGCCTTTTCATACTTGTATCCCTATATACGCGACCACAACGAATTTATTTTGTGTTATAGCTATGGAATACTCCCTGATATCCCACTAGTTTACGGTGGAGTTTACAGTGCTGTATAGACTATAACGCTTATATAAAATGTGTTAAAAGGGATAATGGTATCGCCTTAACACTATTTTGATATTTTATATTACTGATAAACATTTTCTATTTAGCATACACTACTATATAGTAGATAGTTTAACGGATCCTTAAAGGATGGTTATTCCAACATCCTTTGAGCTACTTGTATTCCAGTTGTTATTTCACTTGAGTTGGATTTATTAATATAAGAACGTTAATCCTGACTCGATTGTTTTGTGTTTTGCTTTACGTTCGGGTCAGACTGAGTGTACCATTATTCAAGATTCACCTTTGGAGTTGGAGTTTTGCTTGGAGATCCAGCCATCTATCCAGCTTTCAGATATTCAGTTGATTCCAGTGATGTATTTGTATTCTTATATTTAACTGTTATATTCGAGACTTCTGTGTAACTTATTTAACTCTGTATATATATAGTAGCTTCATGAACTACTATCTTTTGCTTCCGCTGCATACTATTACTCTGTGTCTGTGATTCTGTGATTATTTATTTACTGTATATATGAGTTTTGCCAAATTTAAATTAACAATTCGGTATTTTGAATTATTCAAGTCTGACATGTGCGGATGCGAACAATCCAAAATAGCGGGTCGTTACAATATCGGAAGACAAATATGGAATACATGCTACAACACTCAATGGTTCACAAGAATCAATGTACATATGCATATACATCAACATACACGAGATGAGAGTCAACCCCAAAAGAAACACCTCGAAGCTAGACAAACGAGGAAGTGAAATCCCAAAAGCTGAAGCAGCTGTTAAAGGTAAAAATGGCTTTAACGCTAACACCCGGTGTATGCCGTGATGAAATGAAAGCACCACCCGTTTGCACGGGAATTAAAGTAAAAAGAAAATAGCAGAAAAAGTAAAAGAGATAGATTTTTATAGTGGTTTGGCTTCTAATAAGCCTACATCCACTTTACATCCTCCAATATGTTTTTCGAGCTCACTTTACAAGATCACAACACTTTTACAACACGATCTCTTGATCACAACACTTTTACAACACGATCTTACAATTACAACACGATCAGAGAAAGAAGTTTGAACTTTGATGATGAATTGCTCTTTGGATTCATGGTTAATGAGGTTGATCTCTAGATGAAGATTCTTCAGTGTTTGGAGAGTCGAGAAATTAGCAGAGTATAGGCGCCTTGAAATCCAAAAAAGTCCCCCTCGAATGTGGAGTTGGTGGAGTATTTATAGGCGACTTCGGAGTTAGGTCGGCTGGAGCGACCTAAGATAGGTCGTAGGCCAGTTGGAGCGACCTAAGGTGGGTTGTTGGCGACCTAGAGGAGCGGCAGAAGAAGGAGGGCGACCTAAGGGATAACAGCATTAGAATGTATGGCCTGGAGCGACCTAAGGGAAAAGGCGGGGTATGCTTTAGGTCGTGTGCGACCTATGGGTGTTAGGTCGCGAGCGACCTGATTTTGATGAGGTGAGACTGGTTAGGTCGCGAGCGACCTAGGTGATGGCGGGTTAGGTCGCGAGCGACCTATGGGTTTAGGAGAAGAGCTAGGTCGCGAGCGACCTAACTTTGTTGAGGAGAAGCATAAGTCGCTTAGCAGGTAGGTCGCTTGAGCCATTGAGTAGTTAAGTTGCTGACTGCTGAGTTGCTCTAGGTTGTAGGTCGCTTGGATTTATAGGTCGTTAGGTCGCGAACTTTCCTGTGAGCTGTTAACTCGTGAAGTCTTAGGTCACTAAGTCGTGAGGTCTGTTAAGTCGTGAACTCTGTTAAGTCGTTAGCCCGCTTCATCAGTTAGGTCGCTAACTTGCTTTATTGGTTAGGTCGCTAGGTCGCTTCATTGGTTAGATCGTTAACTAGTTGAGTCGTTGGATTACTTCACTCTTTAAGTCGTATACCGTTTTGGACGGGGCGCTGCCCCGCACCCCGCCGGGGGCACTTCCCCCTGGACCCCTACGACCTGACCGGGCAGGTCGAACACCGGAGCGGTGGCGTTGCCCCCGCACCCCCACCTAGGGGGGTTGGCACCCCCCCTGGACCCCCCCTCCGTAGGGGATCTTAGATGACAAATCATTCAACAGAACTTGCTTTTGTTGAGATGTTGAGTTGACCAATCTTTGAGACGAGCTATCTCGCTTTTCTTGGTCGATCTTTTGATATCACAGCCTTGCTGAAAAAGGCGGGATAACAGCAGCAATAGAATAAGGGATAGCGATTACTCTGAAATAACTCGGTCTGACCCGAGTACTATTTAAAAGAAAATAATAAACGGATCATTCTAATTTAAACTTAGATGCGAATGCATCATATACAACATCAAGCAAAATAATAATAGTCTCGAATGAGTCTATTTAACATAAGAAATCAACATAGTTCAAAATAAAGAAATCTCAATTTAAACTCCATCAAAATTAGCTTTTAAATTCCCAAATGAATTGAAAACAGCAATACGCAAATTTATAATCTCGAATGAGACTATACGCAAAATTATAATCTCGGAAGAGACTATACAACATAGTAATCAACATAGTTTAAAGGGAGAAATCCCATTAAACATCATCAAAATAAATTTCCAAATTCATAATTGAATTCAAAACAGAAATACACAAGAATCTAGAAATCGGTCAAGATAACTAGAAAATCAGCATTCACAAAATCTAGAAATCAAAATAAGTTAACTAGAAATTCAACATAAAAGACGGATCGATCCCAGCAGATGGTGAGTTTTAGCTACGCCGCACGTGCATCTCATATTGCCGAAGCCTACCAAGAACTATATTTTTGGCGCCCAACAAATGACCCGAAGGTCCAACAAATGACCCGAAGGTCCAACAAATGACCCGAAGGACCATCATATGACTCGAAGGTCCAACATAGTGGCTCGAAAGCTCACAAAAATCATCAAAATCATCAAACAACAAATATTTCAATTAACGAGTCCGGAATTAACCGAAATAGTAAAAGTGTAGTTCCATACTCCGCACTTTTGCTAAATCGTTTAAATCTCTTCATCGTTTCCTTGAAAGTGCAAAATTGTGTATTTTATATAAATAACATTTTATGTTCTCAAACGGACAAGTCCGGAATTAAGCGAATCAGTAAAAGTAAGGGTTCATAGTCCTCAATTTTGCTGATGCGTTTAAATCGCTTCCTCATTCTTTTGAAAGCGCAAACTGTAAAAAAAATTGGAAACGATTTTTAAAACACGTGATTAAAACAGCAACAACTATAGCAATTTCGACGAGAAAATTGCGCGTCACAAAACACCGTAAAAGCAGATATCAAATCAGCGTTGTGGGATAACCGCTTAAAAAATTCACTTTAAAATTGACGGTTACTGAAGTCAAAACAACAGTAATTTTTATTCGTCAAAATATCATCAAAACAGTATGCTTCAATAATACCGGCGTAAAAATTTCGTTATAAAAATAACGACAACTAAATACGTTTTAAAACCAAACATCGGTTCAACGCAAATTAACCGGTAGATTGCACTACTATAAATTACACAAAATACTACACTGTCCACTTGCACGTAATGAAATAGGCAACCATAAAAGCACTTGGACATAATACAATACTCGTGTACGTAACAAAATAGACAAAGTAAATGGAGTGACTAGGCCCCATTTTTGTATATTATAACAGCACATACGAAAAACAATAAAAAGGTGGTGGCCAGGCAATATCCTTATACACATACAAACCAAAAATCTAAATGTATGAGCATGCAAATAGTGTGAACAATGACTTCATACTTCTTAATTTTTGTACGCCTGAAAACTTTGCATCCAACTAGCATGCACGCGCGACAAAAAGGCAAGAGAAAAAAAACTTGGACTTATCATGTTTCGTGCAATATATTTTCGTGCATGCTGAGATGGTAAAACACTTGCAACCTAGGTACACATTCACCACTCACGTACAAATACATAAGATAGTGACAGGTAACTCATTTACAAGCTTAGCTAAAAAATATTTTACTATCTCAAACTACACATACGCATCACAATTTTTTTTTTAATAAAACTAGCCTGTACGCAAGGCCAAAATGAAAAAGAAAAGAGTCTGGGCAAAATATTCTTGCAATTATCATTTGCATGCAAGGTGACATGAAAATTTAATTCGAGTTACCAAGATGGCCAAGCTTACGTGTATACAAGTATACATGCAATATATTTCAAAATAAAGTAACCTGGACTATGCAGAAGAAAAAAAATCTTTTGTGTGCAAGCAACAATTTACCCTGGCAATATACACGCACACTGTAACAATTGTGAATTTAGACCATGTTTCAAGTACTACCCTGGCCTAAAAATAAAGTAATGAAATTTTAACTTGAACAAAGTTTATAAGCATGCGTTTATGAATATAGTCTGTACATCTCTCATATATAACAAGTTTGTACGTGCTTTAGTTAGCAAAATATTTTCATAAACTATTGAAGCTTATTAACGTATGAAATACGGGTCAAATAGCATGAGAAGTGAAATGCAGTATTTGTACAAGACATGTATATGTATCAGTGCAGCAGTGAATGGCGACAACACCACATCCAAACACAATGAAGCAACTAGAACTCAAGGCAGTACAACAAAGATCAAATGATTAAATTATAAGTGTGAGCTTGACACTCACCTTTAACACGTTTCAAAAGCAAATAGGAACCCAAAAGAGAGAAAAATGTGAGCTGCCATTAATGAGCTCCTGAAAAAAATGAGCAAGAATTTCTTTTTTTTTTTCAAACACACCATTAATGTCTCAGCCGAGCTTACAGAAAAAAATAAGCAATAAAATGATGAAGTGTTTACATTTCTTTACCCATATGCGAACAAGTTAAGGAAAAGAATGGCTGGCAAAAGTACAAAGGCATTAAAAGCTAGACGTGCTCAGAAGAAGAAAAAGGACATATCAAGCCAAAAAAATGATGACAGTAAAATATTTTGCGTTCACTTTGCTTTATTAAAAATTGAACATGACAGCACACTTTGATTTGGAAAATGCAGTAATGGTGATCGTATTCTACAGCATTGTCTTGCCAAAAAATGCACGCGCCAATAAATGCAAAGTGGCCTGGACTTGTATTTTCCTTATGCACAATTAATAAGTTTAATAAAGCAACACATACTCAATATTTTTCATGCAACACAAAATGCAAACTCGCATGTACAAAATGATGTACGTGTAATTAAGATGCAAGACCTAGGTTTATTGCATGCACGCAAGTGATATTGTATACACTTGTAAATGAAAGATGAAATGGACCTTGTACCATATTATTAAAGAATATAACTTGCTCTAGTTGAACGCATGAGTAAGCTGGAACTTATTTAATGCATACAAATGCATTCGGTCTATACTTGGAACACAAGTAGTAAAAATAATAGCCTGGACACAGTTGCATACTATATAATGCACTAACAACGCACACAATGATTTTTTTTTAAGTTTCTATTTAAAATATTTATTTCGACAGTACATCAAAAATCACTGTCGTTACACCGAATATGTCATCCTCCAGTTGTTGCCGACCTTTACCGAGGACCCTCTAGCATACAAACCACAATAATCAGATACACAGTGTCATAGTGTGTAAAGATATATCTAGAAGAGGATGATCATATCCTACTTGGGAATAACCCACTTAGCCTTGCTGCATCTAACCCTGTTTTGTTCATTTTCGGTTGGTGAGGCCTGACGAGGTAACGATTACCTTTCACAATCACATATCACATCACTTATAATGCCACACGGCCATTTCCGTTGACTACTAATTGCCTTCCACAAAAATAAAATCCTTAAGCTCACACGTCTCAAGGAGGGTGTTAAGTTAAGAGAAATTGCCTTCTCTGCCACCACTGATGTACGTTTGTAAAAACCAATATACGTAATCTATAGAAATGCAGTGTCAGACAAACATCCATACAAGTTGTCTAGGAACAGGACAAACTGAAAGTACTTTCCTACCACATCCTGTTGGGAAAATCCTAGGATTAGTAGCGAATAGTCCTCGCATTGAATATTTCATAATGAAGAGACCACTACTACTGGGTGTATATTGGGATTTTAACCCCAAATGATCAACAAGCAGTCCCCCACTATGAAACTCCGGAATATCAATATCATCACAACAACCTCCACAATCGTCGCATATACGTTGGTCCAAAGTGGTTTTCAGATAAATCTGATCCCGGTCTCTTCGCACCAACAACACAAAAGAGTTTCTCAACCTCACACAGCAACTAAGTCTCATAGACTTATCACGTCTCCAACTTTCAACTTGCTATCCTTCGGGCCAAGAAGGAAGCTTGAAAGATTGGAGTAATACTCCGCACTATACGAATCAACATCCTCAACACAAACGATAATCAAACCTACACAGAAGGCTACGTACTAGGTGTACGACTAAATAGTTCCCACATCAAGTTGAGGAACTAAAATTTGGAAAAGTTTGATAGTCGATTATTTAACTATCAAAACAAACAAACAAATATTTAGCACCATATACAATCACTGGGCCCTTTTAATTAATCTTTTATTAATTAAATTATTTGCCAAATATGCACTTCAATTTATCTTTAAAAAGATATAATCTCAAACCATTTCAACTTTTCAATATTAGAAAACATTTCCATATACTTATTTAATAATAAGTAATTCACAATTCTGTTTATTTTCAACACTTGGAAAATATTTCATATGCTTAAATCACGATTGAGTATATATTTTATTCTTTAAAGAAAACATTCTCTTAAACACATTTATTTGGGTCAAAACGAATGTTGCGTAAAACATCGTTACGACAACCCAAAATAACTAGTATAGGGATTCGAAAATAAAATAGATATATAAACCCCAATACTGTACAAAAACATTTCCTTTCGAAAATCATTTCCTATAACAACAGTGTTATAGTCCATCATTTCCTTATTTCTCGAAAACGCCTATTTCAATAATGAATGTTGAAATCTATGGTTTCGATCCTTAACACATTTTAAAACAACTTCAAACCATTTTAAATCCATTTACAATATCACATTTTAAAATATTTATTTAATATATTATTCATTGTCTACAATTGTGAATATAAATCTCTAACCAAATTCAACACTTCTACTAACTAAAGGATTATCCACTGTCCAAAATCGTGAATATAATGTCTTTACCAAATTCATTGCTTCTATATATTCATGAAAGGATTATCTGCTGTCCAAAATCGTGGATAATAATAAACTTCTATATTTAACTTATCCAATTCAATTGATTTTGGATTTATAAAACAATGTTCATAAATTCACAATTATATTTTATAAAAACTTCAAGTTATAAATTCCTTTTATCTACCAATTCCATTTACATCTCATATACAGCCAAAATCCAATTTATAAGTTAATTCCTTATAAATTATTTATTTACAATTTTCATTCATTTATAACTTCACAAATTCACAAATCTTATTCACTTATAAAATCCATTTATAACTTCATTTTAACATTTATAAAACTCCTTTACAATTCTAACACTTTGATTTATAAAATATCAATTTTATAAAACTTGTATATATATATACCGTTTATTATAACTCCAAAAATTTCCATTTAAACTATTTTACAAAATAGTTCATTTCATATTCCAAAAATCATACTTTACTATAATTCACAGAAATCAAAATTTTTATAACATAAAAATTATAACATTTATTTATTCAAAATAAATTCAATTCCTTTACAATTCAAAAAAACAATAAAACGTTTATTTCCAAAATCACTTAACCCTTTTAAATTTGGAAATCATCACTTAAACATTTTTAAAATTCCAAAAATAGGCACAATGCTGCAATAGCAATAAATACGGCAGTCGCAACATCCAAACATCATATATCATATGACAACAGCATATATCACAATATCTATAAATAAACCAATACAGGTGAGGAATCCAGTTGAATCCATCCAACATGTTACTTGCAACAAATATACATATTAGAATATGTGTACAATGTCCGCTTCAAGGCAGACGCGCGTACAAATGGTCATCCGCTCATACATGGGAACGTATATGGTCATCTACTCCACTAGGCAGGTATATATCCAAATACCAATCAATATATCATATATCATCCAAACAATCATCAATCGGCATAAATAATATTTATTGTCACTTACATAAAAATATCAGTGATTCAGAATGAGTGAGTTGTACTTCTGACTGAGTTGTACTCACATTGCTTCCAATAGCAGTTGTAGTGTTTTATTCCGAATAAAATTAAACAACCGTTTAATTTTATTCAAAATTAACACTAGCTCCAATCAACTTCAAACTAGCTCCATCGCGTAGTGTTCATCCATAAGAACCCAACGTAATTCGTTTCGTGCGAAGCGGATCTCGTATGAAAAAGTTATGCAATTTTAAACATTACATGAATTTATATATATATATATATATATATATATATATATATATATATATTTATTTATTTATTTATTTATTTACTATTTTCTTTTTAAATTTTAAACCTTTTTCAATCTGGTCGCTCACTTCTCTTTGACCAAATTTGGCCGTGCTTTCTTGCTTCTCCCCCTTCGTTCCTTTACGTTAAAATCAAACCCATAGCTGCATCCACTTCACGAATTTTCGCGATTTATACGAGCAACTTGAAGACGATCGAACACTGCCATATCGAAGCACTACTCGAGCATCACCATCGGCCAAAATATGATGAAGCTCGGCTGTGTATTTCCATAGAAAAACGCATGTGAAGGAAGTACGAACGCGGCCATTTTGACGTCGATCCGTAGCTCCAAATTCGATCGTAGCCGTTGATCTTATAGATCTCGTCGTGCTCTACGACTTTGCAGTCGAAAGTTTTTCATGAAATCGAACGGATTTGGAGATAATCGAGGAGGAAGGATGGAGTATTCTGGCCATCAAAATGTAAATGGCGGCTAGGGTTTCTAACCCTAGGGTTTGTGAAAAAATGAAAAAGTGAGGTCCTTTTATAGAAAATTTCACGACACTATTCACCCGAAAAATTTTCGAACTCCAATCGAAGCGTTCTTCCTGGCGTTTATAATATATTACCTCTATTCCAAACGCAATGGAATATATATTGGGAGCCAATTCGATCGTATTTGAAAGAAAGTTTTTCGAATCGAATATTTAAATTTAATATTCGCTTAAATAGATTTCTACGCGTTTTAGCTTGCCCCAGACAAACCGTAAATTTGATTGACAAAAAATTAGAAATCCTACAATAATTTAACATTACGTATCCAATGAAATGGGTTTCGTCGAAATCCGAGACTGTTTGAAAAATGGCTATTTTTACACAATAACTAAATAATTAAAATATTCAATTTCTACAATTTAACTTTTAATTCAATTTCAAAAGTTCTATAACATCATTCTAATTCAAATATTATTAAATTCAACATTATAAATCATTTTTATTCATATTAAATGCAAATTGCAATTATTTCAGCAATTTCAAATATTAAATTAACAATTTAATTATCCGATTAGATCTCAATATTCGAAATATTATTTATTCAGCTTATAAACTTTACTTGTGCATATTTAAAATCAATTAAATATACGAATATCGAATGATGGAAATCTAGGGTCGTTACATTCTCCCCTACTTAAAAGAATTTCGTCCTTGAAATTACCAAGTAAGAAAAAGTCACAAAATCCATTAACTTTTCAAAACAATTCGTTCAATTTAGATTTACCAAAGTCACTTTAGTGTTTAACTTTTCTAAAATCATCTAGTTAAGCTTCTTATAAAAGTTTTCTAAGTTTTCACAAATTTTTTCAATTTTCCCAAAAATTTTCTAATGCCTCAAATTTTCAAAAAATTTCGCCAGCGTCTTTTTTGCGCGGTTCGATCCAAAAAAATGCAATATATATCACAGATATATATCTCGTCATCAAGGATGAGGCATCCCAAAGGGAAAAAAGTATAAAAGTACGATATGTAATCCAAGATATGTATCTTTTATATTATTTGCAAGCATATACGGCTAATATAGCGTGAAAGTGAGCTCTAAATGCGAGGCAAGCGCCCTACGCACCTACTAAACACTCAACAACAATGAGAAACATGTATATATGAAAGTAATATCAATATACAACATATATCAACACAACTACTACATATGCCAATATAGAAAATGCAACAAAAGGCAACAAATCCAACCATCAAACAACTATCATCCAACTAACATCCATAACCAAATCAATACACTTTCACTTCTCATTAATATTCAATGGATTGGTTTTCCAATTTAAAATCACATTTGATACATTAACATTGGATTTACTAACATTCATTCATTCATATATAATTATTTTACATTCACCAATTTACATTCAAATTAGTTCACTTCCAATTCAATTAAATTCAATTCTATTTAAATTCACTTTACTTCCCATTTGAATTCAATTATTTAGCTTTCAATTTTATTAATTCAATTTCATATGATTTTTTTATATAATCAATTAGCATACGTACAACAACCAATGTACAACCAACATCATCAAATTTACTTAATTACATTCAATTTAGTTTAACATTCAATTTAGATTGAATTCTTGTATTCACTATAATCACATTTTTATACAACACTTTCAATATTGTTATTAATTCGCAACTTCTTAACAACAACATTTTTAATGCTAATTCATTTTACATTTCAAGTTGAATTTCTTTATATAACTCAAATTCACATTCATCACTTCATTTTATTAATTCACTTTACTAATTTACTTCGATACCAAAAATCAATTTCATTGAACATTACTTAAGTTAGATTTCATTTCTTCTTCATTTTCATTTACTTTCACTATACCACTTAAGTTCACTACTAATTTATTTCAAATTCTATTTCATTTAACTTTTACTTAAGTCAAATTCATATCACTATTCAAAATTTAGATTTTGTTTTATTTAACAAAATTGTTTAACCATTTTAACAATTGGTTTTACTTACATTTTCTCACTTTATAAGTTATACAACTTATTCATTCAAACTATCATAAACATTTACCTAAGTATTCTTCCATTCACATTTTATAATTTCAAATCATATATCTAATATGCTTACTCGAATTTATTATTTCATATTATAAGTCCAAATCTCATTTCGCTTATTTTTATCAATTTTAACTTGGATTTTAAATTTAATTTTTTTTTATCAAAACAAAACTTCAATTTACTATTGGTAGCAAATCCATCACATAGAAACCCGAAAATGATACTGATGATGCTGCAGTCATCACCCTTATTATTTCCCAGTAACAGTAGTGAATTCAGTGCTTTGTATTCTTTTAAAAATTCTATCTATTTATAATAATATAACCTCTTTAACTTTGAAAAACAACTTTCAAATCAACAGAATTCAAATTTCACAAATTCTTAGTTAAATACATTTTTATTTACAACCCATATTTATAAATATATTCATATAGTTTTACTTATTATATATAAGATTATTTCACAATTGTAAATCATATTAATTATAATTCCATACTTTATAATTCATTTGCTTATATAATTTATTCTCTTACAATTGTTGCTTCATTTAGATTATTCAAACCGCTTTTTATTAACTTACATATATTTACATTTTCAAACCACCAAACAATCAATTTATATACACTTTAATAATTCTTGAAAAAATATTTCCTTCATATATAAAATATAGTCGAGATAAAATTATTTCATTTACCCAATTTAAAATAATACTATGTCGACTTGCCTCGTTTAAGCGTTTGGAAATCCCTATCGATAATATGGCGTCCCAGTTACCGACTATAATTCACAAACAGCTCAACAGATAAGCAAACACAATATAAGATATTTTATATTCACTAACAAATACGCGCTCATATATATAATACACTCAAACTCAATCTAGGGTAATACTGTCCCTATCTATACTGAGTACATATCAAAGCTTAGGAATATACAAAATCTAAGCTCTGATACCAATTGTGACGACCTGCAAATCCATACCCTTTGAATCGACAATAATCCACACATGTACGATCCAAAAAGCAAAGACTGACGGAAAGTCAGGAGAAAGAAAAGAAAAGAAAAGAAGAGCGAAGAAGAGAAGAGAATAAAGAGAGAAGATAGAACCAAACAGAACAATACAGAATCCCACATCGCAGAGAAAAATATATAATATCATATCAATGATCTTTACAAAACAGAAACTGTATATATATATACATCAATCAGAGTTCAACAATCAATCAATAGTTATCAGCGTAAACAGTTATAATAACCTGTCCTTACGAACGCTGATAATATACAACAACTAAGCATAGTGGATAATCAATAATCGAAACAGATACGCGTATACATAAATGAAGATCTCCAGCTCGCCTGCCGAAGCTCCAAAAGCACCAAATCTGAACCTGTAAATATACTCGGTCTGACCCGAGCATTGAAAGGGAAGAATGCCCGGATCAGTCTGGTAAACCAGCGTGAGAAACACACTCAATTGAATTTATTAAATTACCAAGCTTTTCCTTTATCAAAACAAAAGTATCTCGTAAGACAAGTCCACACATAAACACAGACATGTTTTTACCTTACGATAACTAAAACATATGATATTAAATCCTCTTATATTATAGTAGTGTCTACTATATACAAATAATATTAATCATAGCTGAAATTGTCACATTGATTAAATTCAAGCATATAGCCCAATTGGGTAATACAATCAAAATGGCAAATACGTAGTGGAGTTTTGGTTTCCATACAAATGACCAGGTGAAGGGACTACCTTCCGGCAGTACATCTATAGAAGAATGCACCAAGAAACCATCACAAAGTTTCTCTACCAATACAAGACCGACCCACCTCTATAACTAGATGGTACCGAATATGTCATCCTCCGGTCATTACCGACCTTTACCGAGGGCCCTCTAGCATACAAACCACAATAATCAGATACACGACGTCATAGCATATAGAGATATATCTAGAAGAGGATGATCATATCCTATTTGGGAATGACCTACTTAGCCTTGCTACATCTAACATTGTTTTGGTCATTTCCGGTTGATGAGGCCTGACGAGGTAACGATTACCTTTCACAATCACATATCACATCACTTAGAATGCCACACGGCCATTTCCGTTGACTATTAATTTCCTTCCACAAAAATACAACCCTTAAGCTCATACTTATCAAGGAGGGTGTTAAGCTAAGAGAAGTTGCCTTCTCCGCCACCACTGATGTACGTTTGTAAAAACCAATGTACGTAATCTATAGAAATGCAATGTCAGACAAACATCCATACAAGTTGTCCAGGAACAGGAAAAACCGAAAGTGCCTTCCTACCACATCCTGTCGGAAAATCCCTAGGATTAGTAGCGAATAGTCCTTGCATTGGATATTTCATAATGAAGAGACCACTACTACTGTATGTATATTGGGATTTTAACGCCAAATGATCAATGAGCTGTCTCCTATATGAAACTCCGGAATATCAATATTATCACAAGCAACCTGCACAATCGTCGCATATAAGTTGGTCCGAAGTGATTTTCAGATAAATATGATCTCGGTCCCTTCGCACTAACAATGCAAAAGCATTTCGTAACCTCACACAACAACTAAATCTCATAGACTTATCATGTCTCCAACTTTCAACTTGCTATCCTTCGGGCCAAGAAGGAAGCTTGATAGATTGGAGTAATACTCTGCACTATACGAATCAACATCCTCAACACAAACGATAATCAAGCCTACACAGAAGGCTACGTACTAAGTGTACGACTAAATAGTTCCCACATGAAGTTGAGGAACTAAAATTTAGCAAAGTTTGATAGTCGGTTATTTAACTATCAAAATAAAACAAACAAATATTTAGCGCCATATACAATCACTGGGCCCTTTTAATTAATCTTTTATTAATTAAATTATTTGCCAAATATTCACTTCAATTTATCTTTTATTAATTAAATTATTTGTCACCTGCAACAAATATACATATTAGAATATGTGTACAATGTTCGCTTCAAGGCAGACACGCGTACAAAGGTTCATCCGCTCATACATGGGAACGTGTAGGGTCATCTGCTCCACTAGGCAGGTATATGTCCAAATACCAATCAATATATTATATATCATCCAAACAATCATCAATCAACATAAATAATATTTATTCTCACTTATATAAAAATATCAGTGAGTCAGAAAGGTGAGTTGTACTCACATTGCTTCCAATAGCAGTCGCATTGTTTTATTCCGAATAAAATTAAACAACCGTTCAATTTTACTCAAAATTTACACTAGCTTCAATCAACTCCAAACCAGCTCCATCGTGTAGTATTCATCCATACAAACCCAATGCAATTCGTTTTGTGCGAAACGGACCTCGTATGAAAAAGTTATGCAATTTTAAACATTACATGAATTAATATATGTATTTATTTACTATTTTCTTTTTAAAATTTAAACCTTTTTCAATATGGCCGCTAATTTCTCTTTGACCAAATCTGGTCGTGCTTTCTTGCTTCTCCCCCTTCATTCCATTACGTTAAAATCAAACCCATACCGCATCCACTTCATGAATTTTCGCGACTTATACGAGCAACTTGAAGACGATCGAACACCGCCATATCAAAGCACTACTCGAGCACCACCATCGGCCAAAATATGATGAAGCTCGGCTGTGTACTTGCATGGGAAAACACGTGTGAAGGCAATACGACGCGGCCATTTTGACGTCGATCCGTAGCTCCAAATTCGATCGTAGCCTTTGATCTTGTAGATCTCGTCATGCTCTACGACTTTGCAGTTGGAAGTTTTTCATGAAAGTTAACAGATTTAGAGTTAATCAAGGAGGAAGGATGGAGTTTTCTGGCCATCCAAATGTAAATGGCGGCTAGGGTTTCTAACCCTAGGGTTTGTGAAAAAAGGAAAAAGTGAGGTCCTTTTATAGAAAATTTCACGACACTATTCACCTGAAAAAATTTTGAACTCCAATCAAAACGTGCCGCCTGGCGTTTATAATGTATTTCCCCTATTCTGAATGCAATGGAATATATTCGATTGTATTTGAAAGATAGGTTTTCAAATCGAATATTTAAATTTAAAATTCGCTTAAACAAATTTCTACATGTTTTAGCTTGCCCCGGACAAATCGTAAATCCGATTAACACGAAATTTGATATCTTACAATAATTTAACATTACGGATCCAATGAATCTTATTTCGTTATAATCCGAGACTGTTTGAAAAATGGCTATTTTTACACATTATTTAAATAATTAAAATATTCAATTTCTACAATTTAACTTTTAATTCAATTTCAAAAGTTCTATAACATCATTCTAATTCAAATATGATTTAATTCAACATTATAAATCATTTTTATTCATATTAAATGCATATTCCAATTATTTCAGCAATTTCAAATATTAAATTAGCTATTTAATTATCTGATTAAATCTTGATATTCGAAATATTATTTATTCAGCTTATAAACTTTACTTGTGCATATTTAAATTCAATTAAATATACTAATATCGAATGATGGGAATCCAGGGTCGTTACATCGTAGGCGTTGTGGTAGCAAGGTTGCTCGACCTAGTAGTTCACGTAATGTTGATACGCTCATGAAGATGGAGGATGTAACAACCCGTAATGTTCGACAATTAAAAATAGTAAATGTAATAAGATTTTTGTAATTAAATGTTGAAGAAATAAAAATTTAAGATTTATAACTGAATAATACTAAAATGAAATGCAACAATGTTAATTAAAGCTAATTATTAACAATTTGAATGGAATTCCAATTAATTGAAATAATGTAAGGCTATACTTGGTTATAAATAGGAATAAAAATGTAAATATTGAATTCATTAATGAAATAATATATTGTTAATGGAAATTGAATAAAATTATTTTATCAAAAAAAAGGTAACATTTGTTTATAAGTAATAAACTTATAAATGTAATTAAAGGCTAATGGTGACAAGTATTATATATATATTACCTATTTATTTGGTCTATTAAATTTAATTGGAAATAAATGGCAATTAATTCCTTTAATTAATGTAGGTAATGTAGGTTTAATTGATAATGGTAAAAAGGTTGATTCTGTACAATGTAACCAATGTAAATTTTTATCATAGTATGACCTTTGATTTGAATAAAAGGATGGAAATCGGTTTACTCAAATTTATTGGAATTGGAAATTTTAATAAGTGAATTTATTAAAATCAACGAAATAAAAGGTTACGTAATGAAAGGTAAGATGAAATGGTAAAATATTGATGTAATGTAAGTTATAACAATGTTGACTATGTATGTAAGGTAATAATTGACTTAATAAGAGAATAAAACCAAGGTAAATAAATTAATTGAGACTTTAATTATAATTAATGTGTGAAATTGACTAAAATTCAATAAAATGGAAATATAGTAGTTAATACAAATAAAGGATGGAAATTGGAGTATATTAACGTAATGAAATGTAAAACAAATGTTAACTATGTTATTAAATCATAACTTTGGACCATAAATAAAATTCTAAAACAACAAACTACAACGAAGCAATGAAATGGAAGGTTCTAACGCGTATTAGAATATAATTTAATAACCGGAAGTGAAATAATAAATGTCAGTTTTAATAACGAGTTAAATGAATATTGATTGATAGAGAAAAACATTTATTTAGTATGTAATTTAATGCTTTTTTGATACTGTAATTTTATAAATGTGTTTGCATGATTATAAATAAGGATTACAATGTTCACGTATTTATTTAATTGATTTCATCAATTATGCTCTGTTTTGAAGTGGAAGATTTAAATTAATTGGAAATAAATTTATTGAAATCTTTCAATTGAAAAAGGAAAAAAGAAACAAAGTGCAATTAATAAATTTAATGTAAGAATGTTTTCATTTGGAATGTACATTATTTGGAAATATAAGAATGGATTTAATATTGTATTAGTTGATCATTTTAGAATATAAGAATGTTTATAGTTATGAATGCAAGTAATGAATAAGCATTTTAAGGAAAATAAAAGAATGTTTGAGGAAAATAAAATGAACATTTCCATTCTGAATATAAATGTAATGTTGTAAAAAGAGAAAATTGAATTTTTAAAATAACATTTTATGGTAGTTAAATGGCAGGCATAGGTTGCACATAAGTGATTTTATTGCTAACCTTGAAATTTAAAATAAATTAAATATTTGAGTTCATAAATACATGTCAAGAAAAATGTTGTTTTTAAATTTGAATTTTTAAATCATGGTTCATATTTTATTTTATGTAGCGGCGGTCCCCGTTATGTAAATTGGTGTGTTCAAATTTAGTTATATTATGGTAGTTAAATCTTTAATGAATGTCAAATTTTGTACGTCAGGGGTTAAAAAAATTAATTGAGTAAACAAATGTTATGAAATTTGAATTCCAAAAGTTTGTTTATAGAGTAGAGTCGGTCCATTCATTCCCTTTCTAATTAATAATTTCCATGCTTTTTTTTCATTATTTCCTCATTTGTTCCATTACTCATTTCCATTTACATTGTCTAAAGCCTTTTCATTTCATGAACGTTTTCTACTTTTCATATTTTTAATTCTTTCCTTCACTTCTTTTAATACCTACCATTTTTTAGGGTTGCTCGTATTTTTACTTCATTTCAATTTCTACTTTGTTTATATTTAGCTTTATTAGCTTTTCACTAGTTTCAATCTTCATTTTTGTAGCTCCATTTTATTTTTTTAAATCTCATCTACTGTAGCTTCATTTTTTGTCTCTCTTCACCTTCTTTCTTCTTTTTTTTTTTCATGTTTTTTCTTCAAATATCCTTTCTCTCCTTTTTTCCAAAACTTTATTTTCTCTTTTCTTCTTCTTATTCTTCAAATTTCTTCTTCTTTTTCAAAGCTTCCTTTTCTTTTTTTCAATTCTTCTTCTTTTTTACATTTTTTTCTCTTTCTCAAACCTTCTCTTCTTTCCATGTCTTTTTCTTCAAATTCAGATCTATATAATCTTCTCCCCAAAACTTCTATAAAAAAAGACTAAGATAGCAAAGAAACAAAACAAAATAAGAAAGTAGCTGTAGATCCAAATCTGGCTAGAAAAGGGAAAGCAAAAAAGTGAGTGATTTAACCTATTCACGCAATACTAAAATTCCGTTGCAAGTTAAATAAAATATATGATGTGATATATAAATTTTTTATTGTTGTTTGTTGATTTAAGTTGACATTTGAATTGATATTGAATCTGAATTAAAATTTAATTTTATATTGGAATTTAATTGATAGTTAAACCCCGATATTAATAACAATTAAATACGTTAAAATATATTGGTTGATTTGGATGTTGTTTGAAATGGATGCTTATTAATTGATATATTGGATGTATGGTTGTTTATTTATTCTAATATGTCCCTATTATCACCTTCTATATTATTGACATCATTTAAGTGGTCATCTGAATCATTTTAGAATTGGATGATTAAGACATTTAAATTATGGATTGAAATGATATATATATATATATATATATCCATACGATTTCTTGAATTTGTATTATTTATTAAAACTGAATTATTTAAAAAGTTTAAAATTTTAATTTAAAATTCGGATTTATTTTAAATAAAGTAGTTAAAATTGGCATTTCGAATTATTTGAAATCTCGTAAATTACTGCACTCACGTTGTACACTTGATAGGAGATCAAAAATCCCATAACATCTCTGAAGCCATTGCACTCATATTTTTATTTGAGATTGATTTGACTTACATAAGAATTTTTAGTTCTAACTCGAGTGTATTGTTTTTCATTTTGCTCGGGTCAGTCTGAGCTTTTTTAGTGTATTGAAGACCATTTTATTTTCTAGAGGTCGAAGACAAAGATTCAGTACAATATTGTTATTTATTATTATTTTCCACTACTTATTGTGTTCTGCTGCATTGTTTTTTTTATTTTCTGATGTATGTATAACTCTGATTTGAGTGGTAAATGTATAATCAAATGTCATTTGTAAAACAGCTACATGACTTGTTTATTTGATTATTATATTTTGTCTTTCCGCTGTGAAATTCTATGTTTTTTTCCTTCTTTTCTATTATTTTCTTATTTACCTCATTAACAATCCTCCCTTTTGAATGGTTTGAGTCATACATGTGTGGTTTATTGTCGATTTAAATCGTCCAAAAAGGTGGGTCGTTACAGTTGGTATCAGAGCCAGGTTTAGACATACCTTAGCCTGTTGGGGTTAACTTGTTAGATATAGGGTAGTAATACCTTAGAATGAGTTGTCTGGGTGTATATATCTACAAGAGCGCGTAATTGTTAGTGTTATAAAAATGGTTTATATAAGTTTTGAAATGAAATTATTTTTCCTAATATTATATGTTGTATATAAAGGAATAAATTTCTATAACTAATATAGTTATTTGTAATGTTTTTGTTTTATGAAATCGTAATATCTATTTATTATCATTGTTGACTAGTTATATTTAATCAAATTATAAAAATTGGCTAATTATTATTGATTGAATTAATAGACTAAACACTAGTTCAAATAATGGTGTATTAAAGAGAATAAAATGAATAATTTGGATATTTGTTTATGAAATTGAAATGTTTTGTTGTGAAACTTATGGTTTATTGATTGGCAGTTTCAACTATTGAAATAAAATAGAATATTTGGATATTTGGAAAGTCAGACTTCTGAATTAATACATGAGTTGAAACTTAATAATTGCGTTGAATTATGTAGTTGAATTTGATAACCTTAATTTGAAAACCTGTGAAACAAGGTTTAATTTGTTATTATTGAGTAGAATTATTGTATACATTATTGGCATGTAATGTAATAATGTACAAGCTTGAACTTCAAGCCTTGAGAAGTTTAAATTGAAATTGTAGTCAAGGAAATGTTGTATATAATACTAAATTGGAAAAAATATGTTTATAAAATTAGTTAACATTTATGAAATGGGTCATAATAAATTGAAAGGTAAAGGTGAAACTGAATGGGATAAGTATAACAACCCGGGATTTGCATTACCAATTAATAAATAAAAGTTAGGATTTTTATTTATTTTAATGAAGCGTAAAAGGATTTGGAATAACAAAATTTATTTGAAAAAGGCTATTTTAATTAAATGGGAAATATGGGATTTTAAAATGAGGATAAAATGTTATTTTTGGAAATTTAAATATTTTAGGAGAGATTTTAAAACGGGTTTGGGTAAGAAAAATGAGTTTTATAAACATACATGAACACTTAGACTAATTTTTGAAAACATGTAAATAACCCTCTTCTTATTGGGATACTAAACTTAACCCAATAACCCACCCTAAACCTCTCTATAAATTATCTCAAACTCTCCTAACCTCATTCATGCATCCCTAATCAAAACCCTAATCATTACCTAAAGCTTTCTTAACAAAAATGGCCTCTATCTTCATCTCCTTCTAGTTTTAGCTTATGCAAGTCATTCTATGCAAAGGTAATGCAAATGCCCACCACAAATCCATTTTTATATCTTTCTAATTTCTGAAATTTATTTGGTAACACATGTTTTATGTGTTTTTTTGATCTTATAGCCTCCTAATCATCTTTTGCTAACTTGGGTTGATGCTATAGTGGTCTTTGTTGCTTTCTAGAGAGGTATATTGCTAAAAACCTCTTCTAGTATGTGTTTAATCCTTTTTTGATTTCAGTAATCATTTAGTAACACATGTTTTATTATGTAACATGTGAATCATAGCTCTTTGATCATCTTTGCTTTCATTTTGGGTGTGCACATAAGGTGGTTGTGATATTTCTTCATAAGGTAATGCTAAGCTTTGGCCCTTTGTTTCCTTTAATATAGTGTAGTAATCATTATATGGTAGTTAGTGATTGATATTGGTGAAATTTGATGCCAAAAACTTGAAAAAAACACCCCAAAATCACTAAAATGAGCAATTTTAGCTGGCTGGAATGTTTCAGCCTGAAAACAGGCTGAAACAGTGGTCTGAGTGCACCAGGGCTGGCCTGGGCTGCACTCAGGCTGCTGCCCTGGCGCAGCAAGCTAGCCAATACCAGGCCAGCCCACACGGGCTGGCGCGCATGGCCCACACGTCCCCAGCCCATGCGGGCTGGGGCTGTGAAACGACCCGGTGTTTTCAACCATTCGCATCCGCACATGTCGGACTTGAATTGTTCAAAATACCGCGTTGTAAAAATAAATTTGGCAGAACTCAGAATATGCAGTAAATAATTAATCACAGAATCACAGACACAGAATCAGAATACTCGCAGCGGAATAAAAAAAATACTTAGTGGTTCATGAAGCCACTATAAATAGTCTCAACAAATACAAATTACAAAGTCTTCCATCCTAAATATAGTTTAAATCATCAAATAAAAATCCCAAAGTCTTGATTTCATAAATAAGATAGCGGACAGAGAGAAGCCAACAACTTGAAAGGATCTACAGAAGTCCTAGCTCCGGAATGATGACTGAACTGCAACTCAGGCTGACCCGAGCGTAACATAAAACATAAACACTCGAGTCAGGACATACATACTTATATAGTGTAAGCTAATTCAAGTGTACTGTAATATAAAGCAAGTAACTTAAAGGATGCTTGGGATCGCCCATCCTCTAAGGATCCGTTAAACTATTTACTATGTAGTATATTGCGCTATTATAATAGTGTCTATTTATAAAATAAACTTACTTTTAAATAGCGTTAAGGCTTTACATTTTCCACCTTAACACAAATAATGCCAATAGTCTATACAGTACCGTAATACCTCCTGATCGGGAAGCTACCAGAGGGTACTCCATAGGTACGACACAAATAGAAACTCGTAGGAGGCTCGCTATGGTAGGTGACACGGCACAACTAGGCAATCCAGGGTAGATATACCAATTGCTATCCGGACCGGTGGAAACGCGTAGCCGCAGTTACCGCCCACCTCGAACAACACTCCCAAATCAAAGGTGCGCACCAAAACAATCACAAGAGTAATAGAATGGCATACGAAGAAGTGCGTTCGATCAGAGGTGCTACCTCATTAATCCGAGAATCGCTCCTGTTTTAGCCACCTTATGCCAACTCACGGGAGTCGGGTCCACGTATTTACCTTAAAGAAACCGTCACCACCATCCTACTTCATTCTGGAATCTCCACCGCGTACACGGTTAGTCAAAGTGGTTTTCGGTATCGACAGAGAGTATGTCCATATCCGATCCCGGTCTCTTTGCCAACCAAACGTTATTATACCCCGTGGTTATAGTTTAAAAATGGTATTTTTACAAATCAAATATATTTCAAATACCTTCAATATCAAATTCTTGATTAAAACATTTCATTTGACAATATACCATTTCAACTTATTCAATTTAATTTGGAATTTATTGCTTTTAACAAACTTTAAAATCAATTTCTTCCTTTAAATCTATCCAAAGTCCATTTCTTAATTTTTATTAATTACATATTTAAATTCCAAAAATTTAACTTATTCCCAAAATAAATTTCTATAAATTTAAATAAATCAAATTTCAATTTCTGCAGCACCTATGAAATGCTACCTAAAGTTTATGGGTTAAACAGTCCAATTTTAAAAGACAGCATTTAAATGCTGTAATAGGTTATTAACTTATCAATTTAGTTTAAATTCCAAATACAACTTATTATCAATTATTTCTTAACTGAAATCTCATCTTAACAAAAATCCAGAATTTTTTTCCAAATAAGTTATATTTATTTATTTAAAATCTTAACTCATTCAAAAATCATTTTTTAATCTTTATAAAAATCCTTTAAATACATTAAACCACAATATTATAAACTTCCATTTAAAAATAATTTTAAAATATTTCAGAAAAATATTATAGGAACCACGGGTCTGTATAAAATTTTCTAGCCTAGGTCAAGTGATACGGATTTATATCATTTCAATCCGCAATTTTACAAACCCCGGGTTCTATCATTTCAAACCCGCAATCCCAAGTTTAAAATTTAACAGTTAACTGAATAAATGCATAATAATCATCGTTTTAGACCTATCATTTCAGCCTTAACGATTTAAATTTATAGGGAACTTGCAGTGATGATTTAAATCAGTAAATAAACATTTAACAATATAACTGCAGAAATATTACAACAGATAAATAACTGATGAGGTGTCAATTTAAATGGAGTTTAACATCCTACGTTATATTACAGACAGATAACGGTTAAATAATAATTTACACATACACTTGCGATAATTCACAGAAATATAGGCATGTTTGTGTGGTGAGAAAAACTCACTTGAAAGCTGTAGAAAAATTTGATTCAAACCGAAAATTCACCGAAAAAGAAACGCTCAGCAGGCAATGATCAAATGGCTGCGGAGTCGACGCCCGGATTCAAAGCTTGCAAAGGAAATGAAATAAAACAAGACTTAGAAAATTTTAACACGAAATTTTTGAACAAACGGGACAAACGGAAACCATTCAACTCGACCGCTCTACCACCTAACCCAAGCTCAGCCTAAATGCTACTGTACGCATCCAAAACATTAACCTACTCTCTTTTTTTTTTCTTTCTTTTTCATGGCAATCTTTCTTTGCCACTCCATCACGTGAAGTAGAGGCCACATCTTCAGGCTCGGCCAAACAACTTAATTCGCATGCTTCAACTGATACGGCTGATACATGACGTGCACGGATGCACGCTCATCCTCTCTTCTCCCATGGAAGCTCACGCAACTAAAACATCAAAACATTTCCACTTCTTATGCAACACTTTTGTTTTTTTTTTGTGTTTTTTTTTTTTCCTTTTCACAATTATGTTTCCAGACATTTCAGGCTTCCTCTCCCCTTTTAACTTCATTCACCCAACTACCACCGGAAGGAAAAACAAAATACTTTGGACCAAGCTTCAGATCCAACGTGCACAGAGAGGCATGTACGCATGAAACTGATCACTTACTTCTTCTCTTATTTATTTTTTTATTTTTATTTTTTTTCACATCCCTTCCAAACTTCAACGCACACCAGTACCCAAATCTCACCCAGATCTGCATGCATACATGAAATCTATCCCATACTATATGCTTCTAACATATTCACTACGCCCAGTTGAGTTTCACATATTGGCCAAAGCTTCCAAAACAAAATGCATGCTTTTAAATATTCTTGTGGCCGTGATACATGCATGTACAGGTAACTCTCTTCCTCTCCTACCTCTGTTCGTATTATCTATATATATATATATATATATATATATTTTATTTACATAACCATAATCACTAGAGAGAGAGCAACAGACATCAAGGCAGTAACACTTCAAGGCTCGGCCTGACAGTCCAAAGTTTCGGCCATGGGGAAAAATATAGGTGACTGAGAAGTGGGGTTATGGAGATGAAGTAGTCGAGTGAAATGAAAGGACCCAAAAACACGAAAAATAATCATAAAAAAATTAAAAGAAAAGAGACCATACCTCTGGATCTCGTGCAACACAGGGAGGGGAGATCGAAAATATATGAAATGGAGGTGAATGACTAAGGATATTTATACATAAAACTAGCGAAGTTTAGGCATGCTCGAAATATATTTCGCAGACCAGAAACGTAGGAGATACGTTGATAAATGGAAACGAATATAAGTGGAAAATATTGCGTGATGAATTATTACCAGATTTGATGAATATAGTCTGCGTGATGTTAGGGAAGCAAATCTAATTCTCTTTCATTTATTTCCACTTTCCAGTTTGCTTTTGAACGTTATTTATGAGTGATTAAATGCAAGAAACGGCAAGCATTGATTGTAGGTAATTTATACGTGATATAATTAGCAGGAGAAATAAATCTGAACGTTATGAGAAATTTGTGTTAAAAGCATGCGTTACTTTAGGAAGATAATAAGCACTAAAATTTCGAACTGACTAGGCAATAGAAGAGGTGATTTTTAGGGACCACGGTTAGCAATTTGATTTGATCTTTATATGTGTGATATCGATTCTCAGTTATAAATGTTTGAACGTTACCCATATTTATTAAAACATGCGTTGATTGTGGGAATATGGCTTGCGAGATTTAAAACTGCCAATTGAAATTAATGCATGCGATTACTGCAAATTTTATGAGAAGCGTTGATTTCAATATTTATGCGTGATTGAGGAACTTGATTTTGTGTAGTACTGCTTGAAACAGAGGATAAACAGATTTGGACGTTACTTATATGTGTGATTCATTTCTAGTTTATCAATCTTGATTTTTAGTTTGATTGCAATAAATGAAATGGCAAAAATTATGTAAGGCTTTAGGAATGAAACATATATAAATTTAAAAAAAAAAACCAAACTGTCCGTTAAAGCAAAATAACGTTTGCTATAAAATCACTGACTGATATTTTAATCGATAAGTATATTTAAATATGATTTTTACTTTATATGCGTGATTATAGGAACGAAAAATTTTATCTTGCAAAATAAAGGCAGTGGAAACAGAGAGATATAAATAGGAATGTGAGAATTTGAAAAGATAGGCAAGGTTAAATTTGAATGCATGAGTTGATTTTAGGCAATCAAATATATTGGTCCATTTAGGTTGCGTGAATAAATGAATACAGTGACATGCTCAAGAAACAAAAAGGTAAGAGGCAAATGCCAAAATGTTAAAAGAATAAAATTTTGTGTCACGCACAAAGGAATGCAAAATTGATTTTCTCTCAAATGATATATGCGTGATTTAAGAAGAAATATATGGTATGTTTAAATCAAAAAAGGAAGAGTTGATTATTATCATTATATTTTAAAGAACAGTTACAAACAGATTTGAACATTTCCTTTTTTAAATTCAGATTTGCGTGTTTTTTTTTTCTTTGATGCCTGGATATGCACGTTATTCCTCTGGATTTGAGATAAGGCTTGCGAAAATATTAATTGCCAGTTATATAAAGCCTTGGATTCTATACTTTATATGTGTGATTAAAGTAAGCGTTGATTTTGTATACAGACCATTGATACGATATTTTAAATACATATGAATGTTGAAATATGATTTTTAAAATACGCCAAACTGACGTAATATAAAACACCCAAAGTTATATAAAAATAACGTTTTTAATTTATACGTTTATTTTGTTACTTATACCATAAATTTTTACGCGTCCTTTAAACGCGAAATTTAACAGTTCATTAATACACTAAATCCTTCAAAATTATTACTTAACAAACTTAATTGGTTTTCACATATTATATATATATATATATATATATATATATATACAAAATTCCTTTTATTAAAATTCAAATGGAGTTGTCTTTTAACAAAATTAACCGTTTCACAACTTTAAATTTCCATATTTAGTATTTTAAGGAAATGATTTAAATCAAATTATATATGTATATAAATTGGGAAGTAAATTTTACTGGAAAGAGAAAAATAACGGATTAAAGTTCTATACGTTTTCTTATATATAATCTTATATATATATATATATATATATATATATATATATATATACGGTATTTATTCCCTAAATTTAGGCGCCCTTTTTAAGGCGTAATTACCCAGTACATTTATATACTAAAAAAAATTAGAAATTCTGACCATGCCGAGACTCGAACTCGTGACCTGTCGTGAATAGCCCAGATGTCTTAACCACCTAAGCTATTAATGTTTTCTTAATTAAAACTTGATTTGGCTAGAAATTAAGTTATTTACCATCTTCGACAAAACCCCAAATTTCCAAATTAAAGTTAATTCTTAACCATGTCAAAATTTCAGAGATCTTATTATTAAAAATTTGGTCAATTGTTTTTTTTTTAGTCACTTTAAATAAACCCCAAAGTTTTAAAAATACAAGTAAAAAAATACTTGTTAAAAAAAATTGGGCTGTTACAGGCTGGCCGCACGTCCCCATCCCATGCGGGCTGGGGCGGGCCCACACGTCCCCAGCCCATGCGGTTGGGGGGCCTGCAATTTCCCCCAGCCCGCGCGGGCTGGGGGGCCTGCCATTTCCCACAGCCCGCGCGGGCTGGGGGGCCTGCGTTTTCCCACAGCCCGCGCGGGGGGGGGGGGGGGGGGGGGCCCTGCTTTTCCCCCCAGCCCGCGCGGGCTAGGGGGCCTTGCTAATTTCCCCAGCCCGCGTGGGCTAGGGGGGCCTGCTATTTCCCCCAACCCACGCGGGCTGGAGGGGTGTGCTTGTTAATTCACCCAGCCCATGCGGGCTGGGTGCTGGACCGAACCAGGCTACACCATGCGGTGCAGCTCGTTCTCAAAAGAAAAAAAAAAGGCTGCACCCACTTGGTGCAGCTGGGTTCCAACCCATCGGTTGCACCATTTTTGGTGCAACCGAGTCCGAGTTGCCCTATTTTGGTGTAACCGCTTCAACTTGATTGTTTCTGCAATGAACCTTTGGGCTTCAATAGCTAATAAAAAATTGTCGAACTTTGGTTCACAACCATTTGGAATATTTTCCAACGCGAATATTGGTTTTCAGTGATTTTCTGATTTATCGATTTCTTTGAGATTTGTCTCTGGATTTCGTACACGGGTTTTTTATGAACTATTTTAAAATGAGTTTTCCCTCCTAAATGGCTTTCGAAACTATTATATAATATTATTTTTAATTATTAAATTAATTACTCCATAATAGGAGAGTTCTCAAAAGCCATTTTAAAGTGATTTCAAAATCAATTATAAATCCGTTCCGCACCATTATATTCTATAACAAAAATCTCACACTCACTTTTAGCACGTCGAGCGAAGTGGAAAGGTGCTTAAACGGCTAGGAAATCTTCGGCCTATGAAACCGTGTGTATTTTCTTTCTGGTTAATCCCCGACCTATTCGATTGATCGTTTTGACCTTTGGGTCTAGTTTACCGATGATACGAGGTGGACTTTTATTGTTTGGAGTGTGAGCTTGCTATTGGTTAGTAAACCATTTAGGACGAACGTGGGGTATGGGACTCATTGTTAACACTTTACGGGTTCCTCTCCAAGAAGTTTGTGACACATTAGGCTCTGGGCGGCCAGTACTGGACCTCTGGGTCACCACGCCTCTGGGCAGCCATCTCTGGACACCTACTCTATGGAGCAGTTTTTGCGGCATGTGCCTCTGGGCCTTTATCCTTCTGGGAAGGACCTCGCCATCTCGCGCGTTCCGCATCTGTGCGAGTGATCGATCACAACTCTACAGTACTTGGCAATAACGACTCTGGTCGGTGCACGTGCTATACTTGTATTATCTGATGATTTTTATATCCATTCGAGTACCGCCATTTGGTGTTGGTTCTATGGAACCATACGATGTAACCTTGTGGATTCACAGTGTCTCTGGACACTGCTTTTCAGTATTCGATTTCATTGACTTTTCAGTATATCCCTATTGCTCCTTGGAGCATCGATCTTTGCTTGGGCATTGATTACAGACTCTGGTCACTCTTGGGATTATTGCCTATGGAAAACTTTATATAGCTTTGGCTACGCCGATGATATGAGGCGATTTTATTTATTTAACACTTTGGTGTTGATATTCTCTTTGGAGATTTTTACTGTTTATTGATGATTAGGGAACGTCATTATGTTCATGTAGTCCATATTACTCTTCTCTTAAGATAAGTAATGTTTGATTTATGTACCGCATTATTATATATCTCAGTTATTACTGATTGTTTAGCTAGCCTGACCCGAGTGTTTTCGCTCGGGTCAGACCGAGTTGTTTTAGGTTAGGTCTCTGGACTTAGCTTTCTGTGCTTCCGCTTGGACATTATCTGCTATGATGATAGATAGCTCTTTATATTTGTCCACTATTTTGATACTCTGATTATTCAGTCTCTTATGTACATATTTTTGACTCACATGTGTGAGCGGTGGCTTTGTACCCACCTTCTGATATTTGGATCTGTATTGACGATATATTGTACTTATGTTCTGTGACTGTTATGTGACTGTTCTGTGATGATGATGTTATCATTTAGTATTATGTTTGTTCTGAACCTATTTTCCTTAGCCATTGTAATTTCGTATAAATATCTATTGGATATGTCGAACCACTTGAGAAAAAAAACCACCTATTTGACGTATTCAGTAGTTAGTTATAGCTTGATTACACATGGTCGCTTCCATTATACTCTATTCTCTGTTCTAGTAGACGGTATTACTCCGTAATACTCTTTACTAGAGTGGGTCTCGGAGTGGGGCCTTACCGTTTGGTATAAGAGCTAAGATTCAGAATTAAGCATAACAAACACAGAATAGACACGTAGTATTATACGTTGCAATACGATACAAATTGAACATCACCACCTTTAGATAGATAAGTTAGGAATAGTTGTAGGAATCTGTTATATTCCGTAATATTCCTTAATGAATTATCTATCTTTGAATCGTGCTTAACTCCTTCTTACCTTATCTTTCAGTATAGCTGGGAGAGGTAGGAACCTCCATTCCGCTGATGCTGGATAGTCCAGCAACCCTCACCCAGATGGCGTATACATGACCACGGACCAGATCATGGAGCTGGTTCGTAACTCTCAGTCGCACTCTCAGTCTCCTGCACCAGTTTCTGATGCACCACGCAAGTCTGCTTTTGCGCGCCTTTGCAGCGACTTTATTCGTCTTGGAGGGAAGCCGTTCAATGGCTCCGAGACTGTTCTTGAGGTCCAAGCTTGGATCAGAGTTTGCGAGCGTAATTTTACTCGCATGGCCCTTCCTGACCATGACAGAGTTCTTGTTGCTTGTAGCCATCTTGAGGGCCATGCCTTGAATTGGTACGAGCTCCTTATTTCTGAGACCGATGAGGCCACTCTCACTTGGGATCAGTTCCGAGAGCGCTTCTTGCTCAAGTTTGTCCCCGAGTCCGAGAAGATAGCCCTTGCACACCGCTTTATTGACCTTAAGCAAGGAAAGACCTCTATTGCTGACTATTCATCATATTTCGAGTCCAAGTATGGCCTCGAGTTCATCAGCACTCCTTATAAGAAGAATCTCAAATTTGTTGAAGGCCTGAAGAAAGATTTGAAGAAACAACTTATGCTTCAGCTTAAGCTCCCTTTTGATGAGCTAGTTGACGCAGCGCTTCACCTTGAAGCGGTTGAGCATGAGAGAGACAGCGATAGGGATGGTGAGGGTTCCAAAAACCGTAGTCAGAAGCGGGTTCCATTTCAGAAGACCAAGCCTTGGAACAAGAAGAAGAAGACTGGCAGTTCTACTTTTCAGACTCAGCCTTAGACTCGTTCTCAGTCCCAGACTCCTGCTCAGCCTAGTGGGACACGTCCTCCGAAGAAATGCTTCAACTGTGGTTCTCCTGATCACTTTATTAGAGAGTGTCCCAAACCTCTCTATTGCACTTTCTGCAAGAAGGAGGGACACAGGATCTCCACTTGTCCTACTGCACCTCCTAGATCTGGCAAGCTTAATGCTGCCAAGGCTCCTACATCTTCAGCTAGCCTCGAGATATGCATCTTTCCGTTCTCGAAGGTTCTATTTTATTTCATGGTAGATCTTGTAGAGTTATCTTTGATACAGGTGCCTCTCACTCATTCGTATCAAAGGAACTAGTTGATACTTTATCTTTGGATGTTACTTGCTTGGTTTCTTCACTAAGGATTGTGAATCCCATCGGCAGATCCACGATCCTTAGCTTGCTTTGTGAGGATATAGATATTGATCTTTGTGGATTTTCTTTCCGTGCGAATCTGCACATTATGGAGTATTTGGGATTTGACATGATTCTTGGCATGGATTGGCTCGCCCAGTACGACGCCAAAATCATTTGTTCGGAGCAGATATTATTTCTTCGTCATCCTGACTCGTCCGCTCCGTTAGCTATTGCTCTTCAGGATGTAGGGATTTCTAATATTACTTTATTTTCTCTTGATTCACGAGATGAGGATTTGGACATATCTCGTATTCCTGTTTTTGGGGATTTCCCCGACATATTCGAGCCAGTATCAGGTCTGCCGCCAAAGCGGGCCATTGAGTTCCGCATCGATCTTATTCCAGGCTCCCACCCAGTTGGGCGTCCTCCAACGAGGATGTCTACTAAAGAGAATGAGGAACTCAGGAAGCAGTTAGTAGAGCTTGAGGCGAAGCAGTTCATTCGGTCCAGTTCTTCGCCATGGGGTGCTGCTGTGGTCTTCGTTAAGAAGCCCGATGGCTCTGTTAGGCTTTGCATTGACTATCGCAAGCTTAATGAGTTGACTATCAGAAATCGTTATCCATTGCCACGGATAGACGATATGTTTGATCAGTTGAGCGGTGCGAAGGTCTTTTCCCAGCTCGACCTTGCCACCGGATTTCATCAGCTCCGAGTTGCGGAAGATAGCATTCCTCTTACCGCTTTCCGCACTCGTTATGGTTCTTTTAAGTGGTTGGTCATGCCATTCGGCTTGACGAACGCACCGGCTTTCTTCGTCGATCTTATGAATCAAGTATTCCGGGAATACATCGATAGATTTGTTCTAGTTTTCATCGACAATATTCTTATTTATTCTAGATCCGTGGCAGAGCATGCTCATCATTTGCAGATCGTCTTGGATACTCTTCGTCAGCATCAGCTTAAGGCCAAGCTCTCCAAGTGCCATTTTTGGGAGAGCAAGGTCAAGTTCTTGGGCCATATTGTATCATCTGAGGGTATTTCTGTCGATCCTGCCAAGATTGAAGCTATTTAGATTGGAAGCAGCCCGAGAACGTTCATGATATTCGCAGCTTCCTTGGTCTGCCGGCTTATTACCGTCGGTTTGTCAAGGATTTCTCTCCAGTTGCACTTCCCCTTACGACGTTGACTCGTAAGGGTGTTCGCTTTATTTGGTCTGATAAGTGTGAAGCTTCCTTTCAGCGACTGAAGGAACTTCTCACTCATGCTCCCATTCTTGTGGTTCCTGAGAGTAACCAGGATCTGGTTGTTTACACCGATGCTTGTGGTAGCGGGCTCGGTGCTGTGCTTATGCAGAAGGATTGGGTAGTTGCTTATACTTCCAGGCAACTGCGTCAGAATGAGGTTCGCTATCCTACTCATGATCTTGAGTTAGCAGCTATCGTCTTTGCCTTGAAGACGTGGCGTCACTTTCTATTAGGCGAACGCTTCACTCTTTACACCGATCACAAGTCTCTGAAGTATCTATTCAGTCAGAGGGATCTCAATATGAGGCAACAGCGATGGCTTGAGTTTCTCGCCTCATATGATTTAGATATTCAGTATACCCCTGGCAAGGGTAATCGTGTTGCAGATGCGCTCAGTCGCAAGCACTCGACGGTAGTTTCTATGATGATTGCCGAGTGGGATATTCTCGAGACCCTATCTTTGTGTGATATTAGAGATCGAGCTCCATCCTCTGATTCTCCGGTCTTATTATTTAGCTTGGAAGCTCGTCCTACCTTATTGGATCGCATTGCCCATGCTCAGCGGCAGGATCCAGACTTATTACATCTTATTCATCTTCTCGAGTCGGGATCCAGTGATGAGACATTGCTGGATTATTCTCTTGATTTTCATCGGTGTCTTCGTAGGAAGAACCGTATTATTGTACCATCTGATTTATCACTTAGGCATGACATTCTGGACGAGTGCCATCGCACTAAGTACACTTTACATCCCGGTTCGAGTAAGATGTATGCCGATATGTGCCGGCTATATTATTGGGAGGGTTTGAAGAGAGATGTGGCAAGTTATGTGAGTGGTTGCATGACTTGTCAACAGATCAAGGCCGAGCATCAGCGTCCATATGGTCTTCTTCAGCCTCTAGAGATTCCATTATGGAAATAGGATCAGATATCCATGGATTTTATTGACGGTCTGCCTCGATCGAGGTCAGGCTATACTTCTATTTGGGTCATCGTCGATCGCTTGACCAAATCAGCTCGTTTCATTCCTATTAGGTCCACTCGGACTGCTCCTCAGCTTGCCAAGCTATATGTGAAGGAAGTCATTCGACTTCAGGGCATTCCTAGCTTTATCGTCTGTGATCGAGACACTATCCTTACTAGTCACTTATGGAAGTGCCTACAGTCAGCTTTGGGAACAAAACTGAATCTCTCGACTGCTTATCATCCTCAGACCGACGGTCAAACGGAGAGGGTGAATCGTGTTTTAGAGGATCTTTTGCGATGTTGTATTCTGGATTTCGGAGGTAGTTGGGAGGATCACTTACCGCTTGTAGAATTCTCCTACAACAACAGCTTTCAGTCTAGTATCGGCATGGCACCTTTCGAGGCTCTCTACGGAAGGCCATGTCGCTCTCCTGCTTGTTGGTTAGAATCTGGCGAGAAGCTTATTCTTGGTCCAGATTCAGTTCGGGAATCTTCTGAAAAGATTGTTCTTATCCGTCAGAGAATGAAAGAGGCACAGGACTGCCAGAAATCCTACGCGGACAACCGTAGGAAGCCTCTTGAGTTCTCCATTAGTGATTTTGTCTTCATTCGAATTTCCCCTATGAAGGGGGTTGTGCGTTTCATCTCTACAGGGAAGTTGGCTCCTCGCTATGTTGAACCATTTCCTATTACGGAATGCATCGGCCCCGTTGCTTATCGTGTGGCTCTACCTGCTCATTTTTTCGGAATGCATGACGTGTTCCATGTTTCTCAGCTTCGCAAGTGTGTACGCGATCCTGATTTTATCATTGAGCCGCATGTCGTGCCTGATTTAGAGATCTTACCTGATTTATCTTTGGAGCAGCAACCTCTTCGTGTGCTTGATTCGGAGGTTAGACGCATTCGCAACAAAGAGGTACCACTCATGAAGATTCAATGGTCACCGAATCCTAAGGACTGCACTTGGGAGACCAGAGAATCTATCGAGCGCTCTTATCCTGGCTTTCTCCCATCTTCTTCTACGGGTAAGAATTCTCTATTTTATCTCTATCACTTCTTTTGTGGAATTGACGTTATAGACGACGTCTATCTTAAGGAATTGTGGGGACGCAATTTTCTTAAGGGGGGAGTCTGTAACAACCCGGGATTTGCATTACCAATTAATAAATAAAAGTTAGGATTTTTATTTATTTTAATGAAGCATAAAAGGATTTGGAATAACAAAATTTATTTGAAAAAGGCTATTTTAATTAAATGGGAAATATGGGATTTTAAAATGAGAATAAATGTTATTTTTGAAAAGTTAAATATTTTAGGAGAGATTTTTAAAAGGGTTTGGGTAAGAAAAATGAGTTTTATAAACATACATGAACACTTAGACTAATTTTTGGAAACATGTAAATAACCCTCTTCTTATTGGGTTACTAAACTTAACCCAATAACCCACCCTAAACCTCCTCTATAAATTATCTCAAACTCTCCTAACCTCATTCATGCATCCCTAATCAAAACCCTAATCATTTCCTAAAGCTTTCTTAACAAAAATGGCCTCTATCTTCATCTCCTTCTAGTTTTAGCTTATGCAAGTCATTCTATACAAAGGTAATGCAAATACGCACCTCAAATCCTTTTTTACATCTTTCTAATTTCTGAAATTTATTTGGTAACACATGTTTTATGTGTTTTTTTGATCTTATAGCCTCCTAATCATCTTTTGCTAACTTGGGTTGATGCTATAGTGGTCTTTGTTGCTTTCTAGAGAGGTATATTGCTAAAAACCTCTTCTAGTATGTGTTTAATCCTTTTTTATTTCAGTAATCATTTAGTAACACATGTTTTATTATGTAACATGTGAATCATAGCTCTTTGATCATCTTTGCTTTCATTTTGGGTGTGCACATAAGGTGTTTGTGATATTGCTTCATAAGGTAATGCTAAGCTTTGGCCCTTTGTTTCCTTTAATATAGTGTAGTAATCATTATATGGTAGTTAGTGATTGATATTGGTGAAATTTGATGCCAAAAACTTGAAAAAAACACCCCAAAATCACTAAAATGAGCTATTTCAGCAGGCTGGAATGTTTCAGCCTGAAAACAGGCTGAAACAGTGGTCTGAGCGCACCAGGGCAGGCCTGGGCTGCACCCTGGCTGCTGCCCGGGCGCAGCAGGCTAGCCGGGTACCAGGCCAGTCCATACGGGCTGGCTCGCATGGCCCGCACGTCCCCAGCCCATGAGGGCTGCGGCTGGCCGCACGTCCCCAGCCCATGCGGGCTGGGGCGGGCCTACACGTCCCCAGCCCATGCGGCTGGGGGGGGGGGCTGCTATTTCCCCCAGCTCGCGCGGGCTGGGGGGGGGCCTGCCATTTCCCCCAGCCCGCGCGGGCTGGGGGGCCTGCCATTTCCCCCAGCCCGCGAGGGTTGAGGGGCTGCCATTTCCCCCAGCCCGCGAGGGTTGGGGGGGCTGCTATTTCCCCCAGCCCATGCGGGCTGGGGGGGCTTGCTAATTCACCCAGCCCATGCGGGCTGGGGGCTGGACCGAACCAGGCTGTACCACGTGGTGCAGCTGGTTCTGAAAAGGAAAAAAAATGCGCTGCACCCACTTGGTGCAGCCGGGTTCCGACCCATCGGTCGCACATTGCACCAAAATTGGTGTAACCGCTTCAAATTGATTGTTTCTGCAATGAACCTTTGAGCTTCAATTGCTAATCAAAAATTGTCGAACTTTGGTTCACATCCATTCGGAATATTTTCCAACGCGAATATTGGTTTTCAGTGATTTTCTGATTTATCGATTTATTTGAGATTTGTCTCTGGATTTCGTACACGGGTTTTTT
Source organism: Allium cepa (assembly GCA_030765085.1). Classification (NCBI taxonomy): domain Eukaryota; kingdom Viridiplantae; phylum Streptophyta; class Magnoliopsida; order Asparagales; family Amaryllidaceae; genus Allium; species Allium cepa. Next base: position 552,953,943 of record CM060942.1, read on the forward strand.
ATGAACTATTTTAAAATGATTTTTCCCTCCTAAATGGCTTTCGAAACTATTATATAATATTATTTTTAATTATTAAATTAATTACTCCATAATAGGAGAGTTTTCAAAAGCCGTTTTAAAGTGATTTCAAAATCAATTATAAATCCATTCCGCACCATTATTTTCTATAATAAAAATCTCACACTCACTTTTAGCACGTCGAGCGAAGTGGAAAGTTGCTTAAACGGCTAGGAAATCTCCGACCTATGGAACCGTGTGTATTTTCTTTCCGGTTAATCCCCGACCTATTCGATTGATCGTTTTGACCTTTGGGTCTAGTTTACCGATGATACAAGGTGGACTTTTTATTGTTTGGAGTGTGAGCTTGCTATTGGTTAGTAAACCGTTTAGTGCGAACGTGTGGTATGAGACTCATTGTTAACACTTTACGGGTTCCTCTCCAAGAAGTTTGTGACACATTAGCCTCTGGGCGGCCAATACTGGACCTCTGGTTCACCACGCCTCTGGGCAACCGTCTCTGGACACCTACTCTATGGAGCAGTTTTTGCGGCATGTGCCTCTGGTCCTTTATCCTTCTGGGAAGGATCTCACCGTCTCGCGCGTTCCGCATCTGTGCGAGTGATCGATCACAACTCTACAGTACTTGGCAATAACGACTCTGGTCGGTGCACGTGCTATACTTGTATTATCTGATGATTTTTATATCCATTCGAGTACCGCCATTCGGTGTTGGTTCTATGGAACCATACGATGTAAGTGCGATTACCTTGTGGATTCACAGTGTCTCTGGACATTGCTTTTCAGTATTCGATTTCATTGACTTTTCAGTATATCCCTATTGCTCCTTGGAGCATCGATCTTTTCTTGGGCGTTGGTTACAGACTCTGGTCACTCTTGGGATTATTGCCTATGGGCAACGTTATAAAGCTTTGGCTACGCCGATGATATAAGGCGATTTTATTTATTTAACACTTTGGTGTTGATATTCTCTTTGGAGATTTTTAATGTTTATTGATGATTAGGGATCGTCATTATGTTCATGTAGTCCATATTACTCTTCTCTTTGGAGAAGTACTGTTTGATTTATGTACCACATTATTATATATCTCAGTTATTACTGATTGTTTAGCTAGCCCGACCCGAGTGTTTTCGCTCGGGTCAGACCGAGTTGTTTCAGGTTAGGTCTCTGGACTTAGCTTTCTGTGCTTCCGCTTGGACATTATCTGCTATGCTGATAGATAGCTCTTTATATTTGTCCACTATTTTGATACTCTGATTATTCAGTCACTTATGTACATATTTTTGACTCACATGTGTGAGCGGTGGCTTTGTACCCCCTTTTTATATTTGGATCTGTATTGACAATATATTGTACCTATGTTCTGTGACTGTTATGTGACTGTTCTGTGATGATGATGTTATCATTTAGTATTATGTTTGTTTTGAACCTATTTTCCTTAGCCATTGTAATTTCGTATAAATATCTATTGGATATGTCGAACCACTTGAGAAAAGAAAACCACCTATTCGACGTATTTAGTAGTTAGTTATAGCTTGATTACACATGGTCGCTTCCATTATACTCTATTCTCCGTTCTAGTAGATGGTATTACTCCGTAATACTCTTTACTGGAGTGGGTCTCGGAGTGGGGCGTTACAATAAGCAAATGGTAATTAAAAGTGAAATGGTTTAAATAAAGCCATGGCTTTTCATACAACGAAGTTGATTTTGGAAAATTTCGATTCTTGTATAAGATGGACTTTATATAAGTACAGGTGATTTTGAAACTATTTATTTTGGAAGGTATTCGATCTGAAGAGATAAATCTTATATATAATGGAATTTATATAAGAATAATTTGATAGATTTGAGATTATTGATTTTGGAAAGTACTTTATCTGAAAATGAAATCTTATATATAATGAAATTTATATAAGTGCAATATTTGGAGCTATGATTTTGAAAGGGTACTATATATGGTATGTTATGTTTTGAAGTAAGAGGTATGGGGAAGTACCCTCCATGAAGAAGTATAGTATGATATGTTTTGACCCAGATGGACTTGGGGAATCCAGGAATGGATTTGACCGATAAACCCTAATGGACTTGGGTGAATTATGAAATGGATCCGAACTGATATGGTTGTCCGGACTTAAATTCATGAGTTCCTTGATTTCTTTCTAGGGTAGATGGTTCTTTAGTTTACCCAATGGAGGCGCTTTCGATCAGATCTGTTGTTTAAGGATCTTCTAGGAAGGAAGTGTATCCATTGCGTAAATCATTGAATCAACAGCGTGCCACTGCAGCAGGGGTCGATGGTCCCTTGTTTACGAACAGGCTATGATATTTTTCTAGAATCCGAAAGGTAGAAGGATCTTCTGGAAATTTTTGTGTCCTTTGCGTAAATACTGGATCAGCAGCGGGCCACTGCTATCGTATTATCATCATTTGACATTGGATTTTGAGCAGTACTTCTCATAATATTTTTGTAAGTATTTTTCACTAGGTGTTGAAACAAGTCTACTAAGTACTTGGAGAATTCTAGCCTTGTGCCTGATCAATGCATGGCCAGAACCTATAAGAACGAGGATAAACCTGTTAAGACATTGAGTTGTAAAAGTATTTTGACAAAGTATTATATAAAGGACATTTTGATCATTTTTGTCAATTCTAAATGCTTTAAAATGTTTAAAATATTGTTTATTCATGTATAACATGGTTTAATAGAAAATTATTAGTGTTTTAAATATTTGAGAATTTATTTAAATAAAACATATTTAAACCAGATAATTATTGATTTATTAATAATGTTTGAAAAGTATCTTGAGATAAAACTAATAAATGTATAAATCATGGATTTAAGGTTTTTAATAGCTTCTTTGTAAATATAAGTAATGATGTAAATAATTATTTACAAATTGTTTACATATATTTATAAAGATGTTATTTAAATATTTAAATGGTATTTGTACATAAAGCAAGGAATTTTACAGATGATTTTTTTTAAAAAGTATTAAAGTATTAAAGTTGGTTGATTTGCAAATGAAGCTTTCAAATGAATATTTCAAGCAAATTTATATAAGTTTCTATGAATGTATAATTTAAAGATATTATATAAATGGAAAAAAAATTGATTTGCAAAGTTTATTTATAGTAATATACTTGACAAATAAATGTGAATCTCTATTTTGGAAGTATAATTTGGAATATTTACTTGATTTCAAAGTACAAATAGTAAATTTATTGATTTATTTACTGCTTGAATTTTTGTATTAAACCGTAATAAAAAAAATTCCATTATTTTAATATTCATTTTTAAAACAAGTATGTAAAATTGATTATGAAGATATGAAATTTTATACTTTGATTTAGAAATTTAGTGTAAGATTTGAGTATACTATAGGTTTCAGTTTAATAATCTTGAGTTTATACTTATTTTTAAAGTAACGAGTCTAATAAATCTTTGGATTTAATAAGCTTTATTTTAAAAGATTATTATAATGTTTGATACAAATTTCTAACATTGTTTTAGACTTTTGAAAGACCTTTACATAGTGCTATAAGGATGTTTTAAATATATCTTATATTTTTACTACGTGAATAAGGCTAAATGTTTTAACTGAATTTTTAGAGATATTGAAATATTTCCTTTCTCTTCAAGGGCGAATACAAAAAACTTAATTTTTTATTCAATAATCGAATTAAGTTATAAACTTAAGTAAGGCAGTAGAAGCTTAAGTTATATTTTTTGAAATGATTCATTACTGACTTAAATCTTTAATGGAAAACAAATTATGTAAGTAATTGATCTCTATATAAATAAATGAATGGAAAAGTAAATAATGAGAAAGAAAAAAACCCAGTAGAATAAACTAAAGTAAATTTAAATTAGAATTTCAATTATTGTAATGGAATAAAATTTTAACTATTTAATAATTGGAACTTCTAGTTGAAAGTAAGAAATTAAATGCTAAGTTATAAATAAAATATACAAGGAATTTGAAATTTGTAACTTGTAAATAAAAAGGATATGAAAATAAGAAATGATAACTATTGAACGTTTATTTACTAAAATGAAATAAGATAAACTTATGTAATTTTCAATTACATTCTTATATATATATATATATATATATATATATATATATAACTTACCAAAATATTAAAAGCTATAATGTTAAATAAGGACATATAAGGGAATATTATACAGGAAAAACTTAAATAATGAAAGTGTTCTATGAAAATTACTTTTATAACTAAGAAATTTGATATGAAATAGTTATAAACCTGAGTTATAATTGTAGTGCTACTTAATAAAATGAAATAGAAAGCGAAGATTGTAAGCAAAGAATTATGAACTTAAGTTAATGTTTGAAGCTATTGATGATTAAAGTAAATAACTAAATGAATAATATATTAAATTTAATGATTGTAACTTCAGAAATGGTTGATTACTTTGATCCCTTATGAAGATTGTATGCTTGTTTGCAAAGATTGTTGTTATATTGTATTGATTTATTTTGATTTTATGTGATGATGGTATGCTTTTGGTTGAGAGTGATTGTTGTTATGTTATGTTGATTGTTTGTTATTAATTTAAAACAATATAATCATTTCACTTCTATATAATTATTAACTTCTTTGGATTATATAAGTGGAATACAAGTTATGAAAGCAATTGCTACTGCTTTTGGTTTCATAAAATAATCGTTATTTGCCCGATAAATAGGTACGTTCTTGGATTACGGTTTTCTAGCGATATTATATTGTTTCCCTCGCTGTTGGGATATATTATTTGAAAAGTATATGATATATTTTGTTATCTTGATACTATGATTTCTCCCGAACCTCTCCGTACAAAGTGATTGATGTAATGGAAGTTATAACACTGTTGGCTATGTATGTAAGGTAATAATTGACTTAATAAAAGAATGAAAAAATAAATTAGTTAAGACTTTAATTATAATTAATGTGTGAAATTGACTAAAATTCAATAAAATAGAAATATAGTAATCAATACAAATAAAGGATGGAAATTGGAGTATATTAACGTAATGAAATGTAAAAAAAATGTTAACTATGTTATTAGATCATAAGTTTGGACCATAAATAAAATTCTAAAACAACAAACTACAATGAAGCAATGAAGTGGAAGGTTCTAACGCATATTAGAATATAATTTAATAACAAGAAGTGAAATAATAAATGTCAGTTTTAATAATGAGTTAAATGAATATTTATTGATAGAGAAAAACATTTATTTAGTATGTAATTTAATGCTTGTTGGATACTGTAATTTTATAAATGTGTTTGCATGACTATAAATAAGGATTACAATGTTCACGTATTTATTTAATTGATTACATCAATTAGGGTCTGTTTTGAAGCGGAAGATTTGAATTAATTGGAAATAAATTTATTGAAATCTTTCGATTGAAAAAAGAAAAACAAAACAAAGTGCAATTAATATATTTATTGTAAGAATGTTTTCATTTGGAATGTACATTATTTGGAAATATAAGAATTGATTTAATATTGTATAAGTTGATCATTTTAGAATATAAGAATGTTTACATTTATGAATTGCAAGTAACGAATAAGCATTTTAGGGAAAATAAAAGAATGTTTGAGGAAAATAAAATGAACATTTCCATTCTGAATATAAATATAACGTCGTAAAAAGAGAAAATTGAATTTTTAAAACAACATTTTACGGTAATTAAATAGCAGACATAGGTTGCACGGAAGAAATTTTATTGCTAACCTTGAAATTTAAAATAAATTAAATATTTAAGTTCATAATTACGTGTCGAGAAAAATGTTGTTTCTAGATTAGAATTTTCAAATCATGGTTCATATTTTATTTTATGTAGCGGCGGTCCCCGTTATGCAAATTGATGTGTTCAAATTTAGTTATGTTGTGATAATTAAGTCTTTAATGAATGTTAAATTTTTTATGTTTGGGGTTAACAAATTAATTGAGTGAACAAATGTTTTGAAATTGAGTTCCAAAAGTTTGTTTATAGAGTAGAGTCGGTCCATTCATTCTCTTTCTAATTAATAATTGTCACGCTTTTTTTTCATTGTTTCCCCATTTGTTCCATTACTCATTTCCATTTACATCGTCTAAAGCCTTTTCATTTCATAAACGTTACCTACTTTTCATATTTTTAATTCTTTCCTTCACTTATTTTAATACCTACCATTTTTTTAGGGTTGTTCGTATTTTTACTTTATTTCAATTTCTACTTTGTTTATATTTCGCTTTATTGGCTTTTCACTAGTTTCAATCTTCATTTCATTTTTTTAAATCTCATCTTCTGTAGCTTCATTTTTTGTCTCTCTTCACCTTCCTCCTTCCTTTTTTTCATGTTTCTTCTTCAAATCTCCTTTCTCTCCTTTTTTCCAAAACTTTTTTTCTCTTTTTTTATTCTTCAAATCTTCTTCTTCTTTTTCAGTGCTTCCTTTTCTTTTTTTCAATTCTTCTTCTTCTTCTTTATTTTTTTCTCTTTTTCGAACCTTCTCTTCTGCCATGTCTTTTTCTTCAAATCCAGATCTATATAATCTTTTCTCCAAAACTTTGTATAAATCCAGATCTATATAATCTTTTCTCCAAAACTTTGTATAAAAAAAGATTAAGATAGCAAGGAAACAAAACAAAATGAGAAAGTAGTTGTAGATCCAAATCTAGCTAGAAAAGGGAAAGCAAAAAGGTGAGTGATATAACCCACTCATGCAATACTAAAAATTCCGCTGCAAGTTAAATAAAATATATTATGTGATTTATAATTTTTTATTGTTGTTAGTTGATTTAAGTTGACATTTGAATTGATATTGAATCTGAATTGATATTTAATTTTATCTTGGAATTTAATTGATAGTTAAACCCCGGTATTGACAACTATTATATGTTGAAATATATTGGTTGATTTGGATGTTGTTTGAAATGGATGCTTATTGATTGAAATGTTGGATGTATGGTTGTTTATTTATTTTAATATGTCCTTGTTATCACCTTCTATATTATTGACATCATTTAAGTGATCCCCTGAATCATTTTAGAATTGGATAACATTTGAATTATGGGTTGAAATGATACACACACACACACACACACACTAGCAAGACTACGAGGGTGCAGAGGCGAGTGAGACTGGAGTAGAGGCGAATGCTGGCAATGGTGTTAGCCGACGAATGGTGTAGTTAGTGGTGTACTAGGGCTTATTGGGACAGTGATGTGATGATGGTAGTGAAATTGGGTAGAGAAAATTTTAATTCTTTCATTCATCACTCAAGTAAGTACATTTTATTTGACAACTATATCTATTATAGAAATTCTCCTGCATACTTTAATTAGTTATTCAACAAATCCAATATTGCACTATATATGTAATTATCTAGAGTATTGCTTGTAGGGTTTAATTTAATAAATTGCTTGAAATATTGGTTGGAGTGAATTTAGTTGATATAGTATGACATAACGTAGTATGTTTGAATTGTTTATTGGATATATTGATTGACATGGATGATACTGTGATATTGGTTAAGTGTGTCAGTTGGATGTATCAATTTACAATCGAAGCTATGTGCATTTGAGAATAGAACTAGATATTTATTTGTATATTAATCTATAAAAAAATTACTAAATTTTATTTAATTTAGTTATTTTAAATTTACAAATATATTTTAATTATAAACGAAAATATAGTTGGTTATAAGAATCATTTTGGAATTAATATTATAATATATCATAAGTTTTGAAATAGTTTTAAAGGAAGCATGTAATATATTTCTATTTTATAAAATATATTAAAAATAATAATATTATTTTAAGTGAATATTTTTATAAAGTTTATTAAAAATATTATTGAAATTTCTTTCAAATTTTAGTAAAATATGGAAATCTTTTTATAAAATAATTAACTGATTTTAGATATGTTTTGAATAAATGAAAAATCTCTTTCCAGAATATGAGAATTTCTAATATGGTTTGATTTAAAGAAAAATGTTTTATTTTAATTAGTTTGAGTATTAAGTGCATATTTTGAATTATATTTTATGGTTAGAAATAAATATAAATTATTTTAAAGTGTGTGTGGAGGTGTGTGTATGTATTTATTTAATTTAAAACAAGTAATTATTATTAATCAAGGTTTCAAGTATTTTAAAGAATTATTCGTATATGATAAACCATGGTAAAAATATTCTTTGTGAATATACATGTGTGTGTGTGTATGTTTGATAGATACGATTTTATAACATACTTTTGATTTCTCGTCTCCTATTGATTTTGATGGAATGAGAAATATTTTGTTTTGTAATCTATTTTGTTATTCATTTACAAGTAATGATTTTATTATATGAGATAAAAATGATGTAAATTATTTTATCAGATATTCATTTAATTGTTTATATTAAATATTTATTTGGATAATCTATTTCATAATTTCCCAAATCAATCCTTCCCCTTTATTTCTATTTGGACTATATAAACTTTATTAATGATTTTATTTTTATTTTTTGATATCTCATCTTTTCAATATTGATTTAATATGAGTGATTCACCATTGATATTGATTTGATTGATGTTTTATTGTGATAACATACGGTGACAATATCCATTTGTATGATTTTTTTGATATTAATTCTATGTAACGAGAAATCAGAATAAACAGAGTTATAATACCATTTTGGATGGGACATCCGGTGATATTTCTTCGGTTATTCTTTAGACTCGTTATATGTAATATTAATGAAAGGAGTGTAATTTATAAGGGGTGAATGAATATTTGAGTATCATTGTATGTTGAAAATGATGGAATCTATCTGCGTCATTGATCAAATCCTCCATCCTAATATGTTTGGACTCATCAGTATCTGTGGCATGACTAACCGGTTGTTGTTTTGGCTTCTTCGGTATTCTTTCCCCTTGAAAACACCACACGGTATATGATTGAACAATACCATATCTAAGCAAATGAAAATGAATGTCATTTAATTTGAATGTATCTTCATTTTTGCACCGCGTGCAAGGGCACGAATACTTTTCCTTATTGCCACCGTTTTCAGCAACAAATTTAACGAAATTTCTCACACCTTCCATATATTCTGTATTTCTTTGATTAGATTGATTCATCCATTGTTTGTCTATACTAAAAGACATACTGAAAGAAAATAACAAGAGCTAATAAGAAATCATGGGTAACAATATCTTATGGCTTTCCACCAAGTTCAACTCTGATATTAACTAAACAGATGTATATTCTTCTGATTTCACTTGAAATTTAACAATAGCATCAAACTATTTTCAAAAAAATTGCCATTACAACAGCGCCATTTTGTAGCACCAGAGTAATGTCTATGCATTACCCCTTTCCTGATACTTGGCTTGCGCCATTACCAACAATTTTATCCACTTACTAAATATGGTCTCATATTTAGTAAAACAAAATTCATTGCATCAACTTATACCCTAGCAGTCACTATAAGCAGCTATGTCTAACTAGCATGCAGTACAGTACAACATTTAGGCTTTAGTAAATATGAGAATGCACACTACAACACTACTATTCTTCCATGTTGCAATGTTTGGCTGATGATACACCACACGTAGGGGACGTGTTAGATTATCTCACATTGTACAATTTGTAAAACAAATCATATATAAATGTAAAAAGATCATCCTTTGCATAACCAATTGTTTCTAGGTTCTCTAACACTGTACACTTAAAACATCAAATATGTATTCTGATGGTTCAGATTAGAAGGTGCATCTCTACTTTGGCAAACTGTTAAAGAGTAGTAGATATTGACTATAATCAATCCCCAAAAACTTAATGAAACATCAATCCTAAAAGATGAAGATAATGATGGAACTCAAATGACAGCTTATATGGTAACACTAAACAAACCCATAAGCAAGCATTATAGGGAATAAACTGTTCCTTAACTTGTGTTGCATCCCTTTCTTTATTATTCTAAACTACAAATATAAGCATGTAACCTTTTCCTATTATTCAACCATAGAAACGAATGGATTCACCGTGTACAAACAGCTAGTCGTCGATAATACATATAAAGCACTGAGTAGAAACACACATGCTTGTTTTCCAAATAATTTACTGATTTCTATTAATCATGTGTGGATTACAGATTAATTTGTTATCATTGCATTTGACAATCTTTTAACTAAGTTGTGATAAGTCAATTTTCAAGGTGACTGTAACATTCGTCCTAAATCTCTTTTCAACGACATGGAACAAGCAAAAGGTGGCAAATTTTTGGCTGAGAAGAATCAGAAAATCCTTGGTACATAGTTAAAAGTTTATCTTATCACCATGAAGATATTCACGTTAAATTTGAACCACGTTCTTCAAGACTTAGCCGAGCAACGTATGAAATTAAAGGTTCATTTAATTCTACACATAAGTACTGTGATATAACAATGCACCGCAAATACATGTACATAGAGTTTCCATTTCAATTGACAACAAGTATTATTACAAAACAAAGCTTACCTGGTAGTTATGCGCTCTCTTCGATTATGCCAATGAAACTCGAGGAACCAAATATCAAAGATACACAGATCTGAGATAATTAAGATTTCAAATTAGATTTTATAATACAAGTATGAAACAAAATCAAATTTAAAATAGAAATCAAATAATTAAAAATGAGTACCCAACCTGGAGTAGGTATTCGATAAATTCACGTTGTAATACTTCTCCGAACACAGATCTGAGAGGGCCACTGATTGGCGTTGAATGAAGGAAGAACTGGTGCGGCTGGAAGGAAGATGAGTTCGCAGCTGGACACAATTAGGTGGAAAGATGGGTTCGCGGTTGGATGGAAGATGATTTCACGATTAGATGGAAAGATGAGCGGGTTGAAGCAAATCGAATTGGTGGAATTGGGTTTTTTTTTTGATTTAGGTTTTCTTTTCGTTGAAAGAGGACGAAACGAATATCAAAGGAAAGGAGGGAAGGAAAAGTGACGGGCCAATTCTTTTTGGCTCCCAGCGAATATTTGGCACAAAATTAGCGCCATTATTTGCCACAACATTTATGACGGTTACTAACCGTTGCTAATTAGCCACGGTTGAAAACCGTTGCTAGTTGGAACGAAGCGCGCCAAAAATTATGGCGCGAAAGGATGAAATTCACCGCCATCATTTGTCTCCAAAGAAGCTACGGTTAATAACCATTCCCAATTAGTAACGATAAAAAACCGTTGCTAACTGAACCAAGACAGTGATTAACCGTTTCTAAATGGCAACGGTTAATAACCGTTGCCAAATGCACGGATGGCTAGTTGCAAATATCAGTATTTGGTGTAGTGCGACGCTGTTGTGATATTTATTTGGTCATTCATTGTCCGTAGATGACACTCATATGATGAGAATGGAGTTAATAGTGTGTGGTAATACACGTAGTGATATATGGCTCTATGCCTACATTTAGTTAGTATGGCTCTATGCCCAACGATGACCATGATTTCGTTTCTATATGTATAGGTGTTATATGCAACTATTACGATGCACTCCTAATTATGTTTTTTGGAGAGGACCAAATGGTTAGAATCCATCCTAGTAGCCTGATCACGGGGTCGCTCTCTAGATCCATGACACCATATTGTATAGCTTTGTGCTACCCTTATATGCCAGTTTTCCCCTTGTGTCACCTAGGCCAACAGTCTATTACCTATACCTTTGTAGTATTTATAGTGGCAATTGGAGTGTCATGACTTATTAGTCTTCGCGTTGAAGAGATACCAGTGAATACATGTCACGATGACTATGGAGGTAACTAAGATTGTAGAGACTCTATATCTCTGGAGCTTGCTTAGCGCTATCAATTTTCCTTCTAGTACCGAAGGCGTAGTAGATTGGCATACACAATTAGTGTAGCTCAATGTAGTGTTGATGTGAGCCAGGTGCCATATTATACTTATATGACTCCACTTGAGACTTAATATCACAACAAGAAATTATATCTTTCGCGGGACTAAATAATAAGGTTTTAACATAAAAGTTGCTATTACGTGGGCATTTAAAAAAAGCATTCACTGTAACGCTGTTGCTAAATGTACAAGAAGTATGGAGCGCCTTCTCCCAAGTCACCCAACGTCGTATCCCCTTCTCTCCCGCAAATCCTAATTCTAAATTTCATCAAAAATCAAACTCTTTCAATCTTCATAATCTTCACAACTTTGATGTTGATCTCTTTAAGTCTGCCTTCCTCGTGCACCGCAACCTTTCGCGTGCTTCAGCAACCCTCCAGCTTCATCGAGCTTCGGAAATTCTCTAGCGTTCCACATCTCCATAAGCCGTCGATCTTCATCACCCACTCCATATCTTTAGGAATCGCCGATGTTTGTGTTTGAGGGTATAACCATTTTATTTGAAGCTTCCATATTCCTGTAATCTTACCGTTTCTCCATTTTTTAGCTTTGTTTAATTCACAAACGCAGGAAGCAACTAACAATATAAAACGAGTATGCTATTTCTGGTTGTATAATTTAGTCATGTACATATATATGATTAAATATATGGAATAATAATGGTGAGTATGTTTCTATGTACAGATTATATAATAAGTTGTGACAATTATGTTGATAGATACACAATATATATAACAAATTGGATACTTGAAAGGTGATTTGTTAATTTACAGAAGCTTCATATACGCTTGATGGAAGTTAGAATCTTTTGTAAAGGTCATTCTGTAGACAATAAACACACTACACATAAAGATATATTAACTTTCTAGGTAGAGTGAATAAACCTAAAGTAATTGACTTACATTAACCTTTTCTTTTCAAAAATGAATATATTATATATGTGTAAAGCATCGTATGTTTTAATTGTTTTCATGCCATATAGGTTGTGTGCATTAAAAGTAGACTAATCAAGGATAATTATTGTATTTATAGATTTGTAAACTAATGCAACTTTTCTTTCTTTTTTTCAAGAAAATGGATAAAATGTAACAATATTTATATGCATATAACATTTATTAAGCACGAAAATCAGTTTTTGGCTTTACATACCTGTTTGTGGTCAGAACGATCAGATTCTAGCCCTGCTTACCTCGAAAGTTGCTTCACGATTGATTTTTTAAGTCTGTATTTGTATATATAATTGAAATTGGGCCTCTCTACTTAGTGCATGCTACTAAGACTCGTTATGGGCCTCTCTAAGTAGTGTCTGTTATATGATCTGGCCTCCATGTCTAGCAGTTTATTTGGGCATGTGTCTTCAAGTATTTTAACCATTATACTTTGAAACCTGAAATCTATCATCTGGGGTGTAGTGGATCCTCATAGTCAATAAAGACATGTAGGGAAGGGCTACACTTCATATATGTCTTTGCCATTTTTGTAGTTGCACAATTTGATATTGGCAAGATTGCTGGTTTAAATAAAAGATGTGTCACGATCTTAAGGTATGACTAACTCATTCAGATTGATGACATGTTCATATTCATATATATAAAGTTGGTGATGGATGCAATGTTGGGTGGAATTTTGTCAAGAACCTCGATTTTCGACCTCCGAAAATCAACATCAATACGTCCATTGTATTACTTGACGAGTAATCGAATGATGGAAATACCATATCGTTGGGGAAAAAGAAGAAAGTGGTAGAAGAAGAAAACTGAGTAACAACACAAAATCTCACAATCGTAGCGGACCAGTATATAATAGATAACAACTGGTGGTTATACAAAAAGCAACTACATCTATTACTTATAACATAACATCATCAGAGTACAACATATCAATAACACAACACCTGACAGTTATGATAACCTGTCCTCACAGTTGCTGAATATACAGCCTGCAATACACAGCGGAATAAAAATCAAGTACGTGCGATACGTCTTCGTCGTCCAGCTTGTCTCCTGAACTCCATAGCATCCTATCCTGTATATGTAATACTTGGTCTGACACGAGCATTATAATAAAATAACACCCGAGTCAGCCTGAAAAACCAGCATGAGAAACACACACAATTTGAATTATTAAAGTTTTCAAAATCCTTTGAAAATCAAAGGTATCTCGTAAGACCACGCCACAAATAAATACGATGGGTTTTTACCTTACAATGATCAAAACATTTTATATCAAATCCTCTAATATTTTAATAGTGTCTAAGTATAAATACTTATTCAAATAGCTGAAATTGTTACGTTAATTAAATTCCAGCATGCTAGGATCTACAATCAGAACCGTGAAGGCATGTACTGGAGAATGGATTCCATACGAATGAATACGTACTAGGATATCGCCTGTCACAGTGCAGGTCTAGAGCAGCGTACCGTAGACCACGTGGGAATCCCTGCCACCCAAGACTGGACTACCCCTAAACTGGGTAGACCGAATATACTATCACCTAGGGTGCCCCCACCCTTTCTGAGCTCCTTTCATGAATCGTAGTAATAATATCTGAAGGTATATAGGAAGGTGATAAACATACCCTAATTGGGTGCGACCCACTTAGCCTTACTGCATCTCTTTTTCTTTTCAGTCATCCCCGGTTGATGAGGCTAGAGGCTACGATTACCTTTTTAAGGACTTTTCACTTTAAATGCTCACTGTCCTCCAATAAAAATGTACTGATAGCATTCATCCATACAAGTACGTTCTGGGTACGAACGGAATCGAAGGCACTACTCCTACTACATCCATTTTTGAAAAATCCTCAGAATTAGTAGCGATTAGCCCTTACACTTCACTGCTCTATCTTCGACTCCATGCTCTTGTTTTCCTTTTGAAAATGTACTCGCTGGATCGAAGTGGTTTTTGGATAACTTATCTGATCCCGGTCTCTTCGAAACAACGTTCGATATTTTCCAGTAAACTCAACCCCGGTTCCTTAGGAAAAAACGGACAAAAATAAGATCAATGATCACCTCCTAACTATTGGTCGATAGATTTCCTTATAAATGTTCTAGAAGAACGAAACGATTTTATACGTATAGTATAACACCTCGAACAGTAACTGTACCTCATGATTCCCGCGTTTCTTTCAAATATTTCCAAAGTTATATTATGGGTCCAGATTTGATAGTCGGTTATTTTACTATCAAATAAACAATCATTCAACCTAATACTTCATTTTCCACTGAGAACACCAAGTCTCATTTTTATTTAATTTTATGTAAATTAAAACTCTTTATCCTAAAGATATGTACTTATCTTATCAAATTTAGCATATTCGCAAACTATCTTTTTATCAAAAATATTTGAAAACCCTTTTCAAAATAATATAGAAAGTACCACTACAGTATCAAACCAAGGATTCACAGCTCAATGGTTATGTCTCTATCCTAAAGAAATCCAAAAAATTAACTGTAGGCTGTCACTGCCTCCGATTTCGCCATGCGAGTATGCCATTATTTCCCGAAAATTTTATTTAAAATTTTTCAAAATAGTACTTATGAAATTTCTAGAATAATTTTATCTTCTAAAAAAACGATAATACTAATTAATTCTTAAATAATAATTAATTTAATATAAACTAACTTAGTTAAAAATTTAATATACTTTAACTAATTTAAACAACTAAATAATTGTTTTTTCTGAAATATTCTTCAACACCTTTTTAAATTAACAAATCAAAAATCCTCTTTTAAGTAAACAAACTCAAATCCTTGATAAAAATATATTTTTCAAGACTAATATAACCAACCCAATATTTATAAATCTCTCTTGATTTATTCCCAGTTTTATTTACGTCCCAATTCCGTAAATTCCCTTTTCAAATTTCAAAAAATAAACCTACCATTTATTTTAAACCATTTTATCCATCTCCTTATAAATCCTCACTGTAAATTTATATCTTTAATTTATCCGTGGATAATCACTTTTCTTTATTTATAAACCGTGTTTATAAATTCCATAGTCTTATTTCCAGTTTATAAAAGTTCTACAATACTTAATCGATTTCGAATCGATTTTCTAAATTAGATTCCATTTTTAGTTTAATTTCTTAAATAACCCAAAAATATCCCAAAACCCAACTAAATTCAGATTTCACTTCCTTCCTATAATTTAAATATATTTAAATCTGGAATATCAATTTCATATTTTATTTTCAAATTTCCATTTTATTTTCCTAAATCTATTTTAAATCTCGATTTTACAATCTTTTTACACTTAAACAAATCACTTAAGTTTTGTTATTAAAAATCCTTTTATTTGTATTATTCCAAAATCTTTACTTTCCATATTCTAAAATTTATTGAGTACAAATTCTGAAACCAAACTATTCATTTTACCCAAAATTCATTTCTTTTAACAAATCCAAATTTCATTGTAAATATTTTTACTTCAAATTTTCCTTTTTAATTTCTTTCTAAATTTTAAACATTTATCATTGGTATTTAAAAATACCAAGATCTTACCAGTAATACCATAGCATCCAATAAATTCAAATTCCACTATACTCTATCACAGATTATTCAAATAAATCATTTATCACTATATACGAAGATTAAATTCAACATTTTTTAGGAATCCAGTTGGATCCCTCCAACCTGTTTCCCTGCATCCATAGATGTTAGTACAATATGAAAATACAAAACCTGCTTCGAGGGGGATATTGTGGTATACAGGGTCATCCGCTATTATGCGGGGCACATAGGGTATCATCCGCTAAATATATGCGTGAATATCAATCACTCCAATATATATACTATGATACATAATGTCACATTTGACTGATTCAACCAATCAATCAATAATAAATTTTAACTATTTAAAATTTATTGCAGTAAATCCAAAATTGAGTGAGATTAACTTACATTATGTTCGGTTGTTGCCTAGACGTTCCATTTTGAAACTAGAACCAGACGATGCCCGATTTTAGTCTAAATTTTGACTATTTCCAAATCCATCCAAACGAGTTTCATTGCAACGCTCTCATCACCATGATCTCAATGCAAAAAGTTTCGTCCAATTTCGATCTCACATGCATGAGTTATACAATTTATAATATCGGTATTTATTGAAACAATTTTATATAAATTAATTACCATCTTTACTATTTTTATTACCCACCTAGACTCCAGCCCGGCCTAACAAAGAAAATCTAAGCTGCAGCCCAATCACCCCTCCTTCTATTTCCTTTCCTCTTTTTTTTTCCTTTTCTATTCGGCCCATAGCCAAAAACCAAAAAGAAAAAAAAACAGAGCATCTTCTTCCTCTTTCGTCACATGCCTGCACATGAGATACTCGAAATCCAAATTTCACTAGCCATGCACGTGCATGATCCATCCCTCTACCGCCTCGTTGAACTCCAACCGCGTACGCAACCCACTCACCGAGCTCGACCCAACAATGTCTTCATCGCTGTCCAGAACCTCCTCGAGCGAAACATGACATGCCATTAACACCTTCACACGCGATCACGTCATGACCTTCTCTACTTCACCACACCTTCCCAAAATACGTCCACGCCTGCGCCAATCCACCACGAGCTCAAACCCATAGCCGCATCCTCCTAATATGCAACCAATCTTGCCGAAAATCGAAGCCCTAGTCTCGAACCCATTTGCCTCTTATAGTCGATCAACCCAAACGACCATCGCACCCCACGAATCCCATATCAAATTGAAGATCTCCTCGACAAAAGAATTTACAAATTGTCTGGGAATTTTTTGTGAACTATGTTTCTCGATTTTGATTTGTAAAGTTTTCAAAATCTTTTTTTCTTTCTGTATAGTTTTAGGTTTTGAAATAATTTGGAAGAATGACGTGATTTAAAGAAGAGAAACGTGTTTGAAGATGGCTACAGTATTTTGAGATGATGAAAAAAACAGCTGACATGAAAATATTTGTCAAGTCAAATATATATATATATATATATATATATATATATACTTATATATATATGTATATTACAAAACATCTCGATTTCATAGCTTAAAATCTCGACCTCCTGTTGAGGTGTGCCACTAGGCATTCATAATGTTATACCCTTATTATGAATGCAATGGAAAAGGTCGCGAGTGCTAATTCGATCATATGGAGAAGATAGCTTTTGGACCCAATTATTATGTTGAATATTCGATATAAATTTCAACGCGTTTATATTCCATATGACCAGATGATAACTCCAAGCGCTACGAAATTTTAAATCCAATAATAATTCACTACTACAGATCCAGTAGAACTAGTTTCGTCGAATTTCGAGATGTGCCTCGGAAGGCTATTTTTAAATGTCAATTTAAACGATATATTTTTAAAAACTGAAAAAATCACTTTTAAATTCAATTTTAAAAGTTCTGTTACCTTCATTATTATTAATATAAATTTTACAAGCCTTTAAATTATTTTTAACAAGCTTAAAACTCAAGATTCACTAATTTCTCCAATATTAAACTATTAAATTCAATACTTAAATTATCCAATAAATAGTTATGTTTGAAATTCAAGTTAAAAATTAACTTATGTATATTTAAATAAATTAAATATTCCAATTTCAAATACCCAAAATTCTGGTTTGTTATATTCCTCCCCCCTTATAAGAATTTCGTCCCCGAAATTTCAAGGTAAGAAGAATGGTCCAAAACCTGTTAATTATTTTTCCCAAAACCACACGGTTTAAAACAACTTCTCAAATCAATTTTTTGTAAACACAATATCACCTTTACTAATTTCCAAATTCATCCGTAGATTATACCCAATATTATCCCCTCAATCATTCAAATTTATAATTTGAAACCAAAATTTTAAATTATCAAAAAATTTCTAATTCCTTGAATTTAGAAAAATTTCGCCAGCGTCTCATTTGCGCGGCTAGATCCAAAAAACTACAAAACGCCTCTACGGGCCCAAATCATCAAAAGAAAACAAAAACAAAGTGGCTCAATTAGAAATCCATTACTTTCAAACACAATTTAAACATGTACCTTTTTGTCGGGCAATCAAATTTTACTTCTGAAATTGATGACATTAATTTAGCTTTTGCTTTAAATACCTGTACCTTACTTACCATTGATATCCAATCATTTAATTCCAAAACATTTTATTCAGCATTTTCAAATTTTCAACATTTATTTCACCAAAACCGTACTATGTACATATACTATTCATACGTTATATCAAATCTAATCGCCCGCTTGATCACATAATTTCACTTCCGAACTAGTATCGTTTACACGACTCTCTAGTGCGGACTTAGATATAGTTTCTTGATCATAAACCGTCATTCTCCTTGCATAGCCATGTACTATGATAGAGAATTCCAAAATCAATAAAAAATTCATATCCAGGGTTCGTTGTCGAAATCGAGTGAAAAATCCCAACTTGGATCGATATAAATTATCTCGAAATTATGTGCTCGAATCTGGATCAAATCGTTATGCGAATAAAATAATATACGTACAACTTACATATTAATCGCAATTGATTCTTAGCTAGATCAAATTCTTTTATTCGCATTTATTTCATTTCTATCGATTATTCACAATTATCCTTTTACACACCTTTTATTTAATCTTCACTCAAATACTTACTCCCAATACCAATTTTTACTTAAGAATTTCATCATCAATTTCTTAAGCCTATTATAAACATTTTACACAAAGTCTTATGTTTATTCCCACTTCATCACTTAAGTTTACATCCATTTTTATTCTAACTAAATTTTCAATTCCATTTGAACTCAATTTATCTTCCAAATCTTCAATATTGAATTTTATCAACCATGTCTCAAACCATATTTGATTCACTAATTTTTTTCATATCTCAATCAAATTTTATTTCCAAACTTTTATTTTATTTAGTCCCTCGAACTAATTCTTCAACTTCACTTTATTTAACATAATTCAAATTAAATATCATTCAAATATTCAGTTTCAATTCCATTTACTTATAAATTAAATCAATTTGTTCATCCACTAATTTACTTCCAACTTAATAAATTCCATTTCAATAACTATTCCATTTAGCCCACTTAGGCTATTTTTTTCCAAATTCTCTTATATTTAACTTAATTCGAGTTAACTTCCATTCCAAATCAAATTCCAAATTTTCATAGGCTATCAAACTTATTCATATTCCATAAAAAAAATAGATCAAAATCTAAAGTTTTAAAAAATACTCAATATTTCAAAATCATTTTTGTAATCATATATACCCAAAATCTCTTAGAATATCAAATTATTTCTTTGAAATTACAAAACCAAAACTAATTTTGCAAACAAATTCCAATTTAAAACATTTAGGTAGCAATTCTCCCTTGGAAACTCGAAAATAAATGTCAATGATGCTGCAATCATCATTGATTTTATTTTCCAGCAATCGAAGTAAGTTCAGTGCTTTTATTCCTCAACCATTTTTAAATATATATTTTTATTCCAACTATTTCCCAAATAACATCAACATTATTTTCCAAGACTTTGAGAAACATTTTCAAACCCAACAGGATTTAAATTCGCAAATTTCCATCTTTTTAAATCGATATTTAAATATACTCTGTAATTTCATTTCATCTCAAATCATAAATCACATTTATAATCATCTAGTTATATAATCCATTTTGATTATATAAAATTATTTCTTAACTTTTGATTATAATTTCAACTTTTATTCAACCACCGCATAACAATGATAATAGTTAGATATTATCATTTCCAAACAACCAAGCACACCATATATAATTATAATAATTTACGAAAATTAGTTCTTTTTTATATATAAAATAGTTTGGGTAAAATTATTTCATTTATCCTATTTCAAAATCATATTATGTCGAATTGTTCTATTATAGTGTTTAGAGATCCCTGTTAATAACGTTAATTACTCATATTGACCATAATACATAAGCCACTCAGTAGATCAATCAACACAATATAAAATAGTCTTATATTCACTAAAAAATTCGCACCCACGTCTAATAATA
The DNA here is from genome assembly GCA_030765085.1 of Allium cepa. Taxonomy (NCBI): domain Eukaryota; kingdom Viridiplantae; phylum Streptophyta; class Magnoliopsida; order Asparagales; family Amaryllidaceae; genus Allium; species Allium cepa. The sequence goes on from CM060942.1 coordinate 552,974,852, forward strand.
CACTCAAACTCATTCTATGGTGCTACTGACCCCATCTCTAATGAGTAATCCCCACTAGAGGCAAGGATCTCGCTTAACCTTCAGCTTTGATACGAAGTGTCACGAACCTCGATTTTCGACCTCCGAAAATCGACATCAATACGTCCACTATATTACATGCCAAACAATCGAATGTCGGAAATACCAAATCGTTAGGAAATAGAAGAAAGAGGTAGAAAAAGAAAACAGAACAACAACACAAAATCTCAAGATCGCAGCGCAACAATATGTAATAGATAATTAGTCTTTAAACAGAATGAAACTATATCTGTTATTTATACATTACATAATCAGAGTAAAACATATCAATAACACAACACAAGACAGTTATAATAACTTGTCCTTACAATTACAGAGTATACAACTTACAATACACAGCGAAATAAAAATCAAGTACGCGTGATACGTCTTCGTCATCTAGATCGTCTTCTGAGCTCCATAGCATCCTATCATGTATCCGTAATACTCGGTTTGATCTAAGCATTATAATAAAATAACACCCTAGTCAGTTTGAAGAACCAGCGTGAGAAACACGCTCAATTTGAATTATTAAAGTTTTCAAAATCCTTGGAAAATCAAAGGTATCTCGTAAGACCATGCCATAAATAAACATAACGGCTTTTTACCTTACAATATCCAAAACATTTTATATCAAATCCTCTGATATTATAATATTGTCTATGTACGAATACTTATTCAAATAGTTGAAATCGTTACACTAATTAAACTCCAGCATACTAGGTTCTACAGTCAAAACCGTAAAGGCACGTATTGGAGAATTGATTCCACAAGAATGATTAGGTACTGAGGTATCACCTATCATAGTACAGGTCTAAAATAGTGTACCGAGGACCACTCCGGGATTCCCTGCCACACAAGATCGGACTACTCCTAACCTAGGTAGACTGAATATGCTATCACCCCGTGTGCGGTACATAGGGTCATCTGCTATTATGCGGGGCGCATAGGGTCTCGTCTACTAAATATATGCGGGAATATCAATCACTCCAATATATATACAACGATATATAATGTACAATTCAACTAATAATAATATATTAATTCAACGAGTAAATCAATAATAAGTTTTAACTATTTAAAATTTATTGAGATAAATTCAAAATTGAGTGAGATTAACTTACACTGATTTTCGGTTGTCGCCAAGACGTTCCGTTTTGAAACTAAAACCGGATGACGCCCGATTTTAGCCCAAATTTTAACTGTCTCCAAATCCATCCAAACAAGTTTCATTGGGAAGCTCTCGTCACCAGATCGCAATGCAAAAAGTTTCGTCCAATTTCAACCTTACAAGCAAGAGTTATATAATTTATAAGATCGGTATTTATTAAAACAATTTTATATAAATTAATTACCAACTTTATTATTTTTATTACCCACCTAGACTCCAACTGACCTGACAAAGAAAATCCAAGCTGCTACCCAATCTCCCCCTCCTTTTACTTCCTTTCCTCTTTTTTTCCTTTTCTATTCGGTCCACGGCCCAAAATCAAGAAGAAAAAAACAGAGCTTCTTCTTCCTCTTTCGTCATGCGCCTGCACACGAGATACTCGAAATCCAAACGCATGTGCACCATCCATCTCTCTACCGCCTCCTTGAACTCCAACCGCCTACGCAATCCACTCACCGAGCTTGACCCAACGACGTCTTCACCGCTGGCCAGAACCTCCTCGAGCGAAATACGACATGTCGTTAACTCCTCTACTTCACCGCCCCTTTCCAAAATACATCCACGCTTGCGCCTATCCACCACGAGCTCGGATCCACAGCCGTCGCCTCCTAATATGCAACTAACCTTGCCAAAAATCGAAGCCCTTGTCTCGAACCCATTCGCCACTTACAGTCGATCAACCCAAACAACCATCGCACCCCACAAACCGCATATCAAATTGAAGATCTCCCCGAAAAAAGATTTTACAAACTTGTCTGCGAATTTTTCGTGAACTATGTTTCTCGATTTTGATTTTTAAAGTTTTCAAAATCTTTTTTTCCCTTTCTGTACATTTATGGGTTTTGAAATAATTTGGAAGAACCGCGTGATTAAAAGGAGGGAAATGTGTTTGAAGATGGCTACAGTGTTTTGAGGTGATGAAAAAAACAGGAGATGTGAAAATATTTGTCAAGTCAAATATAAATATATATTTATTTAAATTACAAAACGTCTCGATTTCATAGCTTAAAATCTTGACCTCCTATCGAGGTATGCCTCTAGGTGTTCATAACGTAACGCAATAGAAAAGGTCGCGAGTCCTAATTCGATCATATGGACAGATAGCTTTTTGGACCCAATTATTATATTGAATTTTCGATATAAATTTTAGCACGTTTATATCCTGTACGACCAAACGGTAACTCCAAATGCTATGAAACTTGAAATCCAATAATTATACACTATTACAGATCCAATGGAAATAGTTTCATCGAATTCTGAGACTATGCCTCGGAAGGCTATTTTTAGATGTCAATTTAAATGATTTTTTAAAACTGAATAAATCATTTTTAAATTCAATTTAAAATGTTTCATTACCTTCATTGTTATTAATATAAATTTTATAAGCATTTAATTTATTTGTAATAAGTTTAAAACTCAAGATTCACTAATTTACCCAATATTCAACTATTAAATTCAATAATTAAATTATTGTTACAGAATAAAAAGAATGGAGACCATTAGAGAGAGATAAATTTTATTTAATTGAGAGATAGATCTTACGATACAATCAAGCTCCATATTTATAGACTACTTATGCAGTGCAGATTACAATAATGCCCTTTTTATTTAGCATATTCATCCCATTATTAATGTATATTGCAACACTCCCCCTTGAATATGCGTATGTAAAGATGATAAGAGTAATTGCCTCATTAAAAACCTTGTTATGAAAAAACCCAGTGGGAAAAAAATCATAAACAAGGAAAAGAGTACAACATGATTTCATCTTTAAGTAACATATATTTTATAATGTTACTACGAGGGTTGATACTTCTGGATCAAGATAATGCCTCATTAAAACCTTGCTAATAAAAACCCAGTGGAAAAAAATATTAGTGAAGGAAAAAGAGTACATTATAGCGTATTTCATACGCTCCCCCTGAACTATAACGCATTATTCAATTAGTTTGTTGATGCAGCCGACGCATACCAATTTTGTACACCATCTCCTGAAATGTTGATTTTGGAAGCGCCTTTGTGAATAAGTCCGCCGGATTTTCTTGGGATCAGATTTGTTTCACTTCAATCTTATTATCTTTTTGTAGCTCATGTGTGAAGAAAAATTTAGGAGAAATGTGTTTCGTCCTATCACCCTTAATGTAACCCGCTTGAATTTGAGCTACACAAGCTGCATTGTCTTCATAAATAATGGTTGGCCTTTTCGTTAGTGATGGAAGTTGCCAGCTTTTTCGAATATGCTCAATCAGTGATCTTAGCCAAATACATTCTTTACTTGCTTCATGTAGTGCTAGTATTTCAGAGTGATTGGATGATGTTGCTACCAATGTTTCTTTTGTAGATCGCCATGAAATTGCTGCATTTCTGTTATTAAATACATATCCAGTTTGTGATCTTTCTTTATGTGGGTCAGAAAGATAACCTGCATCAGCATAGTCAAGTAGATTTGGATTATAGCCCGTGTTAGAGTAAAATAAACCCAAATTTGTCGTTCCACGAAGATATCTCACGATATGTTTTATACCATTCCAGTGTCTTTTTGTTGGTTCTGAACTGTATCTTGCTAGAAGATTCACTGAAAATGCAATATCTGATCTTGTGCATTGGGCCAAATATAATAATGCACCAATGGCACTAAGATATCGCACTTCCGGGCAAAGCACATTCTCATCTTCTTCTTTCGGGCGGTAAGGGTCCTTTTTAATATCTAAAGATCTAGCAACCATTGGTGTACTAAGTGGATATGCTTTATCCATTTGAAAACGCTTTAGAATTTTCTCAATGTAGTTTGATTGATGGATTAATATGCCATTAGTACTATGCTCAATCTGTAGACCGAGACAGTGCTTAGTTTTGCCAAGATCTTTAATTTCAAATTCCTTCTTTAAATAATTTATTGTTTCATCAATCTCTTCTAGAGTCCCAATCAAATTTATGTCATCAACATAAACTACTATGATAGCAAATCCCTTTACCGATTTCTTTATAAAGACACATGGACAAATGAGATTGTTTTCGTATCCTTCTTTTACCAAATATTTACTAAGACGGTTATACCACATCCTTGTTTCTATCCATATAGTGATCGTTTTAGTCTTAATGAGTACATGGACTTTGATTTTGCTTCAGGCAATTTATATCCATCTCGAATTTTCATGTAAATGTTGGTATCTAATTCACCGTAAAGATAAGTTGTCACAACATCCGTTAATCTTATATCGAGTTTTTCAGAAACTACAAGGCTTATCAAATATCGGAATGTTATGACATCCATAATAGGGGAGTAAGTTTCCTTAAAGTCAAAACCTGGTCTCTGCAGGAAACCTTTGCGACAAGTCGGTCCTTGTACCTCACGACTTCATTTTTATCATTTCGTTTTATAATGAATACCCATTTATAACCTACTGGTTTAACATTTTCTGGTGTTTTCTCTATTGGTCCAAATACACCATGTTTTTGAAGTGAATCTAGTTCCACTTGGATAGCATCTTTCCAATTTGGCCAATCGTGTCTTTTTCGACATTCATTTATGCTATTTGGTTCATTATCATCATTCTCATTATTCTCATTATGGTCATGACTTTCAATTATTTCAGTAGCTACTGCGAATGAGAATACATCATCAATTATTATTCTACTTCGGTCCCATATTTCTCCGTAGTTCGTATAAAATATTGAGATCTCATTATTATTAGGTACCATTTTATCGTTGGAATCTTCTTTTATCTCTTCTGGGATAATATTTCCTTCCGCACTTCTAGGAGAATTGGGATTTTCATTCGAGTGATCTTTTTGATCATTTATAACCTCTTCAGGAGGTTCCTTAATTGATGATTTTTCATTAGACTTTCTTTTTCTAGGCGCCAAGTCTTTTGAACCAATTGGCCTTCCACGTTTTTGTTTTGCTTTAGATTCATTTGCTGCTATATTTACTTTTGATCCTTCAGGGACATCAATTTTTGCTGGTGCATTTGCTGCTGGAATGTGAGATTTAATTATTTTTGCAGTGTTACTAAATGCATCTGGCAGTTGATTTGCAATATTTTGAATATGCAAAATTATATGTATCTCATATTGGCATTGTTTGGTACGTGGATCCAAATAAGACATAAATGGATTATTTCATAATATTTCACGCCGTTCTACTGGAACGGTCTTTCCTCCCGCTATGAAAAATTCTTTGTACCTCATATTGGCATTGTTTGGTACATAGATCCAAATAAGACATAGATGAATTATTTCATGATATTTCACGCCGTTCTACTGGAACGGTCTTTCCTCCCCCTAACGTCGGGAAGATTGTCTCATCAAATTTACAGTCTGAAAATCTTGCAGTGAAGACATCACCTGTAAGAGGTTCAAGGTAACGTATTATCAATGGAGAATCAAATCCCACATAAATTTCCAACCAGTTGAAATTGTACTTGAGATTGTACCAAAGAATCAATGTCTTTGTATTTGTGAGCTTCTGGCTCATGTTTATAGAGTGAGGTTCAACTATGCCAATTTTTGTAAAATATAAACCAGTTGAAATTGTACCAATCTAGGATAAGCTTCTGGCTTTCAATTCTAGAAATAACACAAAGATATTCTTTGTTGTTTTCATTTATAGTTTCAATATGGTATCCGTTCATTCTTATATTTTTGAAATTCAGCAAATTTCTTTTAGAGTTGCTTGAGTATAATGCATTCTGAATAAAGATATGCGTACCATTTAATAATATTATATGGGCTCTTCCGGACCCATCAATTATATTAGCAGATCCAGCTATAGTGGAGACTTTAGCTGAGAAATTTTCAGATAGTTCAGAGAAAAACTTCTGGTTTTTCAAAATTGTATGAGTAGTTGCACTATCTAGTAAGCATATATCATCACCCAAATGGTGTTCCACACCTTAAGAATTAAAGGCAATAATTAGTCAATGATTAAAAATTTGTATGCATAAATAAATGTAATGTAAACAAACAAAGTAATATGATTAAAATAGGCTATTGATTAAAAACAACATCCACATTACACATTACTAGTACTGCAAAGGGAAATACAATTAAACGAACACAAACTTCAAACTGATTTATTGATGCAAGCTAATGAAATAAAACGAAAGTCACATAACAAACTTCAAGACATTTCTAATTGATCAACTCGGTCATATCGTTGACCATTGCACTTAGATTTTCATCATTAATGAAATTTCCATTGTCATCTTCGAAGAAATCATCTAACTTCAGGTTAGTATTTTCAGGTAACTTTTCGGCATTATTTGTCTCAGTATTCTTCGAGCGATGATATTTTTCAATTGTTTTCTTTGTTGCTTTTTAAAATTGGTGGTTTTGTTACCTTTAAAACCACCATAACCACCTCTGCTAGAGTTATATCCACGTCCATGACCATGTCCTTTACCTCGCCCTCGACCCCTACCTCTTCCAGAATGGGCAAAATTAGCATTAACTTCAGCTAATGCAGTTGAGCCAGTTGGTCTTGAGGAGTTATTTTTTTATAAGCAATTCATTATTTTGTTCAGCGATTAGTAAGCATTCTATGAGTTTAAAATATTTTATAAAATGACGCTCTCGATATTGCTGCTACAGGAGTATATTCGAGGCATGAAATATTGAGAAAGTCTTTTCAAGCATTTGTGCATCATCCACCTTTTCTCCACATAATTTCAGTTTAGAAGTGATTCTAAACATTGCAGAATTATATTCTCTTACAGACTTAAAGTCCTGAAACCTCATGTTCAACCACTCTTATCTAGTGTTTGGAAGTATGACCGTCTTCTGGTGGTCATAACGCTCCTTCAGGGAGTTCCATAAGTGGAGAGGGTCTTTTCCAATCAAATATTCTGTTTTTAGATTGTCATGGATACGTCGTCTTAAAAATATTAGAGCATTTGCCTTGTCCTGTTGGGACATAGTATTGCCATTTTTAATGGCATTTTCTAAGCATTAAGATTGCAAATGAATCTCATCATCCAATATTCATGATAAGTAGTTGTCTGCAGATATATCCAAAGCTTTAAATTCAAGTTTGGCGATGTTTGTCATTTTGTGAACCGTTCATAAAATAAATTGCATAAGGTGAAAATATTCGCCACAACAACATTCACTATTTGTTTGTTTCCAGCTAAAAAGAAAAAAAAATGGAAAGTCTTTATTCATGGTATCAAACAACTATACCAAAAAAAATTGTATCAACAAAACCAAATATTTGGATTTTGCAACTTTCATGTATTTATCAAATAAGAAAGGAAAGTCAGCTTTTGCGTATATTCCATTCCAAACTTTTGAATTTTATTTGGCAATAGATACGCAAAGGGAAAAAATAATAATAATATTGAATTTAGAAGCCAAAGAATAAAAATAAGAGTGATACAAGAAAAGACATGAAAAATATAGAAGCGAACCCCAAACTAGCATGTGCTGACTTGATAGCTTTATCAAAAAAAAAATGATATTGACAATTACCTTTTTGGAGAGAGGAAAAGTAACGAGTTTATAAAGAAATGCAAGAACAATTCATTTTCCTGCCGTTTTAAAGGAAATAAGAAATAGAATGTATGTAGATATATTATAAAAGACTCGTTTGCTCCAATATATAATAGGATTTTGAATATGAATAGCCTTAGAATTGGAATGGTCAGAAGTGGAACAGTCGGAGTAATTAATATCTAATTACTTGTTGAGAAGTTGGAAAGTTTGAAGGTGAATTGAGAACAATAATTGATTCACATTCCTATGTAGAATATTGAGAATGCAGTATGTAGAAAGTTCGTGCTGATAACGTGTTACAGAATAAAAAGAATGGAGACCATTAGAGAGAGAGAAATTTTATTTAATTGAGAGATAGATCTTACAATACAATCAAGCTCCATATTTATAGACTACTTATGCAGTGCAGATTACAATAATGCCCTTTTTATTTAGCATATTCATCCCCATTATTAATGTATATTGCAACAATTATCCAATAATTAGTTATATTTGAAACTCAAGTTAAAAATTAACTTCTGAATATGTAAATCAATTAAATATTCCAATTTCAAATATTCAAAATTCTGAATCGTTACAAATATGCTATTGCTTCACATCTTTGCTCACCGACTACCTCTTTTTACAACACTGTTTGATTCCATTTACCGCGCACCTTTCCAATGTATGTGTACTAATCTATTCACTTTATATAGAACATCTCCCATTATAGATTTGTTTACTTACATATCTTGGAGGTTAATTTTTTTAGAAGTTTCAAGACAATGATAAAGACCAGTTGGATAATGCCACATGATATTATAGTGGAAATATAATAATTCCTTTTACTTCTTATGATGACATTATTCATCTTTTTGAAGCTATTGATCTGTATGAATCAACAATAAATAAAAGGAAGTCTGTCTTCTCTACGATAGCATTTTGAACTCCCTTAAATAGATTGAGAATGACTCTTTTGCAAAAAAAAAATCAAATGGTTTTCCCTTGGTAGCTAATTAGACCCTACTTGCGATAGCTCATAACCTCTTATAACTGCAACAACTTCTAATGGCCTATTACCAGTAGTTTTTCATTTCTTAGTTATGATTGCTCAAAGAAATTAAATAGCCTATAGTGCATATGGAAATAAACAACAATATAAACCAACAAAGTTATGTGAAATATTCATCTGAATCATGTCGAGTATATATTATATATGTCAATGTTGTTAAGTAGTATATTTCCATAAACGACCATCGTGAACCTTGTATTCGCATCCATATATAATAGCGACTGGAGTATCTGTTCCAGTCTTAGCCAAGTGATTAATATTAATTAATTGCTCATTATTACGTTTAAACAATCCGAGAAAGTGATGCACTTGTGGCTTCAGTTGAAGTTGCAGGGGCACGAATGTCGAAGAGTATTGAGTTTGGACAAGTGTTTTCATGACCGTACCCTATCTCAGTCCGACCTCAAATAACCCTGAACCTTGTATCACCACGGTCCGGAATTCAACTGGACATCATTCATTCATAAACCTTGGTCGGACTTTCAAACCAACGGTCCAACCATCAATTTTACCCGGTTGAACCATGATTCTTTTGTTATTTTCCTACTTTCTCATTGTGTAATTCTCTCATTTTCATCTTTTGCATTGCTTTGAAGAAAATAAGTAAATATATATATTTTAAAAATCATATAGTCGTTTCAAAATCCAAGCCACTAAGTTCATCACTTTGTTTTTCACTGCTACAAACCCCTCTAATACCATTATAAGATTCGTCAAGTTTGTCGTCATTAAACTTCTATCGTTGTGCACTAATCTACTATATACAAAGATGTAGTTATGCACTGTAATAACATACAACTTCTGTTGCAGACCTTAAAGACCCTCTACAGCTTGTGTACATAGCGTTATTATTTTAATATTTTTATGTATAGTCTGTAGTTAAATGAGCAAATTTTTCGAAAAAATAAATCACGGTTTCGACGGTTCGACCGGTTGAACCGTCAAAACCTTAAATCTTCAATCATCACGGTTCGAGACACGGCACGGTCATGAAAACTATGGTTTGGACAATGTATTATTTAATGTCACTATTTATTTCTGTTTTAGCGTATTAAATTTATCGCCCGTCAAGGGCAAATCTATGTGTTATTCAATGTGAATTAATGTTAGGATGCAAATTTAGAAAATAAATCTTGAGAATACAATGGCAGTAGAAACTCTAGTTCTACGTCTACAGTTAACATAGTATTAAACTAATTGCGGCTATTATAAATTCTTTGTATATATCTTGAGAAGCATGTTGATGTATTAAAGCTGTAGTAGTTTTGTTGATGCATATTTTGGTTTTCTTTATTGTATGTATTTCTATTACATAAATCTAAAATCAGGAGGTAAACCTTTCTTACTCCTAACATGAAGAAGCTGATGTTTTTCTGTCTATGGACGTTGAGTTTGAAGAGCGAAAACAATGATTTGATAACTTCAACTACATCATTGATTTACACATAGGGTTTATCTAACCAATTATATTAACCTACTATACATAAAGTCATAACTAGATGTAGTTGGTGCAGTATTTATTTTTATTAGTTATTTATACAATTTCATTTAAGGTAGAAGAGGAGAAAACGGAAGAAATTGGTATGGTTGTTTTGAAGAAATTATTAACTGTCATGTAATTAAGTAAGCTTCTCTCATTGGAGAAGTATTATCTTTTATGACTAAACATTACTATATGTGCTAATTTTTTCTCCATACATTATTTTTGCAGGTTCTAAAGAAGCAGAATTGTAAATAATGAGATTAGTTGTTACCTTCACAGAACAAATATATATGTCTGGAATTAAGTCCTTTAGCATCGTTTGACACAGGCTAAATTATCAAGTCAACCTTTTTCCATCTGAAAAATGAAGAAGGTATGAAATGAATTTAGCTCTCATATCAGGCAAAAACAGAACTATTATTAAGATTTCACTGTTCAGGCCCCATTCTAGTACCATACTGTATGTTAATCTTTATTTAGATTTATCATTATATTTGAGTCCATTTGTGTACGTATTATATAATTAGTGTTCATATATATTGGTTATATAGTTAATCTTACAGGTCATACAGTTAACTTATTGGTTTCACGTATGCCGTTATGAAGTACTTGCATATTTAGGCTCTGATTCTTCTCTAGTCGTAACATGTTATTTTGTTCTATTCCCAAGTGCATAGCATGTTATATTGCTTCTTACTAATTAAAATTTTCCCTCAATACCAACTCTTTCATTCTTTAAAAATTATTTTACCAAATATATGACGTCGCTGGTAGAATCAACGACTTTAGTTTGAAGGAAATATATAGATGGTTCACAAATCATTTAAAAGCAATAAAGATCTTGTTATAGCAATTATTTTTGCACCTATTATTAATAATTGAATCATTTATGTTTAGTAGTAATTACTGATATTATTGCCTTTTGAACCTGTACTGCAGATAATTATTCAAATCCGTAGACTGCAGTGCATATGCTCTTTATATTATATTAATGGAAGGTGGTATGCAGCTCTGAAATAAATTTTGAATTTTAACTGTTAGAGAACCATATATTATCACAAAACCAATTGATAATGTGAAAAGAGGTCTCTTAGTATTTATGCATGATTTATATTGTAAATTGTCCGATGTGAGACTAATCTCAACACACCCCCGCACGTGTGGCGTATCATCAGCCAAACACGTTGACATTCATTGAGGGTGACGTGTGACACAATTAAACCCGCTCTGATACCATGTTAGAGAACCAGATATTATCACAAAACCAATTGGTTTATTGTTAGAGAACCACATATTATCACAAAACCAATTGGTTTATGATGTGAGATCTCTTAGTATTTATGCATGATTTATATTGTAAATTGTCCGATGTGAGACTAATCTCAACACGCCCCCGCACGTGTGGCGTATCATCAACCAAACACGTGGACATTCATTGAGGGTGACGTGTGACACAATTAAACCCGCTCTGATACCAAGTTAGAGAACCTCATATTATCACAAAACCAATTGGTGATGTGAAAAGAGGTCTCTTACTATTTATGCATGTTTTATATTGTAAATTGTCCGACGTGGAACTAATCTCAACACGCCCCCGCACGTGTGGCGTATTATCATCCAAACACGTGGACATTCGTTGAGGGTGGCGTGTGACACAATTAAACCCGCTTTATCATCCAAACACGTGGACATTCATTGAGGGTGACGTGTGACGCAATTAAACCCGCTCTGATACCAAGTTAGAGAACCTCATATTATCACAAAACAATAGTTTTGTGATAATATGAGGTTCTCTAACATGGTATCAGAGCGGGTTTAATTGCGTCACACGCCACCCTCAATGAATGTCCACGTGTTTGGATGATAATACGCCACACGTGCGGGGGCATGTTGGGATTAGTCCCACATCGAACAATTTACAATATAAAACATGCATAAATACTAAGAGACATCCCTTCACATTACCAATTGGTTTTGTGATAATATGAGGTTCTCTAACATTTATGATGTGAGGTCTCTTAGTATTTATGCATGATTTATATTGTAACTCGTCCGATGTGAGACTAATCTCAACATTAACTTCCTAATGCATGCTTTCCAACGTTCAATGTAGTTATTCAACCATACTTTTGTATGTTGTATAGATCCCATTGTTTACCATTTGGATCTAAACAAAAAAGGTCATACAAATAATAATTTGCGCTTTCCATCTAATACATGCAAAAAAATAGGTTCATCGACAAATCAATTAGTTATGAACTTTTAAACTTGTGAAGAAATGCAAACGTTTGAATGAAGAAAATTATAAAAAAAATATAGAAAATAAAACGAGTTCACTCTGTTGGATCCATATCAAAGATAATAAAACTCACTTGCACTTTATAGGAGAACAGAGGGAAATTTTGCAAGAGAGCAAACCAGAAATAAAATGACATAATCTTACCAATATAGATATAGAGGCAAAATGAAATAATATATATTTAAAAATAAAAATGTAAGATTATAAACTGCATCCTTAATGATGCAGGTATGCATATGAATGTCTAAACAAGACTGAGATATGTAGCTCAAACTTAGTAGAACTTTTTTGATCTTAGGACTTGCACCCCAGCCATTGTAATACAACATGATATCAATATGACTCTCAATGATAACTCTCAAGCTTAATACATTGACTAGTAAATAAGAATAATAATGATAAATTGAGGAAGGCAACAATTGAGAGTAAATAACTAACATTCATCCATTTCAAAATACAAGTCCAGCAAGTAAAGGGATTTCTGGAAATACAAGTTCAGTAAGCAAAATGTTCCAATATGTGCATTAAACATGAAAGTCCAATAAGCAAAAAGATGTTCATAGTTATTTAAGCATGCAAGTCAAATAAGCTTAAAAGTTTAGTGTGGAACTAAAGGCACATCCCTTAGTGGTTCAGGCTCCTACACATAGCTCAAACATTGTATGTTGTTGCATTTTATTGCTTTATGAAACTGACTTTTTTTCTTCTTAAAACTGATAGTTCAGGTACTTAGGATTACTCAATTTATGCCTCGTATAAACGTTACTAATACTTAAAACAACGTTTTTTAGTAAATATCCATTGATATTACAGGCATGTATGGAGTCTATTTTTCTACGATATCAATCAGTGAACAATATCAATCAGTGGACCAAAATACATATCTACAGGCATAAATATCTACGGGCATGCATGTAGCGAATATGTTTTTCTATGAACATATGCGATAAACTTATATTGATGAGCCTACTAGGTTTAAACTTAAATCTGCATCCATTTGTTCAACATTAGAGCATAATTTTTCTACAATATCAATCAATATCAATGTCATATTTTCTCTATTGGCTAATTCCTTTTCACATGTCTACTGTAGCAGCAGAGGTAGAAAGTTCAAAAGCCACTACTGTCCATATCAAAGTCCAACAAAAGAGGTAGAAAGTTTCACATGTCTATTGATACTAATAACCTAAAGGGTGGATAATAGGATACACATAATGATGTGTCCAATGCAGTTTCATAAGTTTGCGCAAAATTATCAAAAAGAGGAATTGGTGCAACAAAATTTCAACAGTAGATTCCTCAAGTACCCATTATGAAAAATCCATACTAGGTTGACAGAACTTACTTTTCATTATGTGTTGTGTATGCTTCCTTGAACTTATGAAATTTTGACGTATAATTCATGTTAAGGAATATGGCATACTATATAAGATGTTTTCTGTATAATAGTAAAGTGAGCAGGTCTGGGCCATATTCTCCAGCCCGTTAGTATAATACCACATATATATAAATACGCAACTTGCATTTTGAATTATAATTCAAGCATCAATTAATAAAACATCATTCTGTTCTTATCCTTCTGCAAACTCAAATCAAAGGTTAAATATCAACACTAATCATATCATCAAATTCTAACATGGTATCAGAGCAAATCAGGCCTTACGGCAACATCATCTACAAACAAGATCATCAAAATCAAGTTCTCTTTAAAGCCTAACGGCAGCAGTTTTGAATTCAAAGTTGTTGAAATCAGGATTTCATAAGAAAACTATCATTATTTGGAAGCCTCTAACCCATCAGGTAAAATCTCATCATTTGGGTTAGTTATTGAATTTTCTATTTTGTGAAAAATAGATGTTATACCAAGGAATCAGTCAGATTTTTGATTGCAACAAGTTTTTCCTTAAAGAATCAAGCAAATTCAAAGCCATAAAGTTCAAAAAAATCAGAAAACTAATTCAAAAAGCAGTTAAAGACAAAAAGAAAGTGATTGCCTCGCCAAGATTCATCGGAATAGATTCATCACTTGAATCTTGGCTGCAACTAACCTGTTTTTGCCCCAGTTAGAGTGATCTTGAATTAGAAAATCATCTGAATGATCAAGTTTTAGTATCTGTTTTAGAATTCTGTCATTATGGTTGAAGGAGATAATGCTTCAGCTACTTTAGATGATATTGACAACCCCCAGTAGCCATCTCTCACTGATGCAACAGAGAATTTGATCAAAACTTTCATCAGTCCTCAAAGTCAGCTAATCATCGTACATCTTGAGGAAGATAAATATCTCTTATGAAATTACATGTTGAAACAGCAATGCAAGGATATGGCCTAGAAGGCTTCATTCTTGGCTCAATTCCAATTCCTCAAGATTTATCCTTGGTCCACAAAACAAGATGATCAGCAATGAGGAATACATAAAATTCTATAGGCAGGATAGACTAATAAGTCCTTGGCTTCTATCATCAACTGATACAAAACTACTGTCACAAGTTATAGCTGCAAGTCAGCAAATGATATATGGATTACTGTTGAAAGGATATTTAACATTGAATCTGCTGCTAAGATTATGCACTATAATAGACAACTGCAGAACATTACTAAAGGAAATCAACCATGAGGGATTACTTGTCACAAGTTAATAACATTTGCAATATGTTAGAACCAGCATGACATAAAGTATCTGAAACAGAGCAAGTACTGAGCATCTTGAATGGACTTAGTGAGGAATATGAAGCACTTGTTGCAATTGTATCATCTCAACCTAGTTTGTCACAGGTACAGTATGTTCATGCCGCACTTCTTGCACATGAGGCAAAAATAGATCATAATAAAGCTCAAGATATAGATCTATCTATCAACTACACTTTAAAATGAAGGAACAAAGGACAAAATCAAAGCAAGCAGGGTCAAGCATATCAAATGGGAGGTAACTCAAATAGATCTAGAGCAAAGGAAGATGGAATAATAATAATAGCAGACCAAAGTGCCAAATTTGTGAGAAAATTGGTCACACTGCTATGACGTGTTATTTCAGATTTAATGCTAATTATATACCAAAACAGATGCAAAATAATCGAAGGAATGGAAATGCTAGTGCTAACATGGCTCAAACACAATCAGATCCTAGCAATCATGCTGACTATAGAGGTGAAATCAACCAAAGTACAACCACAAGACCAAAACACATGCATGATGAAAGCTGATACCTAGATTCAGGGGCAACCAATCACATAACAAACAATCTTGACAATTTAAACCTTGGCAACAAGGAGTATATAGGTAAACAGTCTATGTGCATGGGGAATGGTGAGTCAATTAATATTACTCACATTGGTAATGCTTGTATTAATTTCAAAACACAATTATTTCTGAATAATTTTTGAGAGTGCCAAAGATAAAGAAAAATCTTATGAGTTTGTCATAGTTTGCGAAAGATAATAATGTATACTTTGAATTTTATCCAGATTACTGCTTAGCTAAAGACATACTGACTAATGAAAATCTTTTACATGGTGAAGAAGTCAAGGGATTGTACAGATTCATCTTAAAAACAGTAGCGAATTTGAAAGAAATAAGAAGTATTGTAACAAGGTGAAATTGTTTAGTCAGAAAAGAATAGAAGTGTGTTTGATTTGTAGCACTATAAACTTGGTCATCCAAATACAAATGTTATGAAACAAGTACTTGAGAAAAATAAAATTATATTTGATGATATTCGTTTACCATATGTGTATACATACTGTCAAATGGGTAAAAGTAACAAATTACCTTTTGATGACTCTTTAACCAAGTATTCAAAACCTTTAGAATTAGTTGATACTGATTTATGGGTTCTGTCCAAATTTATTCAGATTATGGTTATAGGTATTATATATCCTTCATTGACGCATACTCTAGATATACATGGATATACTTTCTGAAAGCTAAATCTGAAACTTATAATGTAGTAGTACACTTTATATCATTGGCTAAAAAGAAAACTAGTAATCAAGTTAAGATTATCTAGTCTGATGGTGGCACTGAGTACAAAACTCTTAGCAATTATTTTAATAAGAAGGGAATAGTTCATAGAACTACTTGTCCCTACACATCCGAACAAAATGGTCTAATAGAGAGAAAGCAAAGACACATTATTGAGACTGAGTCATTATTTGCTCAAGCATGATTATCATTGAAATTTTAGCCTGATTCCTTTAATACTGCTGCTTATTTAATTAATAGACTTCCCACAAAAGTTTATAAAGGAATCGGTCCATTGGAGAAACTACTAGGTGTTAAACTAGACTATCAAAGTCTAAAAATGTTCGGATGCTTGTGCTTTCCCTATATAAGACCATACAGTAATAACAAATTGTGTTTCAAGGCAAAACCATGTACTTTTATAGGATATGAATCAAATCAAAAAGGGTACAATTGTCCTAATAATAGTGGCAAAGTTATCATTAGCAGACATGTTGTGTTCAATAAACATATTTTTCCTTTTAGCAATGCATGTATTAAAACAACTCAAAAAATATATAACTTAATGGTTTCTATACTAGTATACCTGTTTACAATGATGACCTTCACCTAAGGTGATTGAAGGGACTGCTGAAGTCCATGATCCACAACTCACTATGTCTAATCAATCGGGTTATGGATCACTGAACTCATCTAGCTATCTTAGCCAAACTCCTGCACATTCAAAGGATTAAGCACAGTCAGCTAATGAAAGCAAGTCAGTTAACTCATAGATACAATTAGAGAATGACAATGATCAAACAAGTACAGAAATATCACCACAGGCTATAATTGGTCATCCAATGGTCACAAGATCAAAAAGTGAAATCTTTAAACCAAAACTATATATTACTGCATCAAATTCAAAGGAACCAAAAAACTTTGAGCAAGCAGCAAAGGACAAATACTGGAAGGCAGCAATAGATGAAGAATATAATGCTCTAATAAAGAACAACACATAGGATCTTGTATGTCCACCCGATAATAAGAATATCATAGGGTGCAAGTGGTGATGGAGCAGTGTCTAGATACAAAGCAAGACTGGTAGCAAAGGGCTACACGCAACAATATGGGTTTGATTTTAACGAGACATTTTCACCCGCGGTTAAACCAACTGCTATAAGAATTATTTTTAAGTATTGCTCTATACAATAGTGGAATATTAGACAATATGATGTCAATAATGCCTTTTTAAATGGAATATTACAGGAAGAAATATATGTGGAACAACCACAGGGGTACAGGTAGAATTCAAATCATGTGTGCAAGCTAAGAAAGGCTATATATAGCCTTAAACAGGCTCCAATGGTCAGGTTTGATAAACTGAAAGCCACACTGATTCATCTTGGCTACAGTCTACCAAATCAGACAACTCTCTATTCATTAAAATTAACAATAAATCCAGTGTCTATATTCTAATATATGTTGATGACCTTGCCATTGAAGGAAATGATGAGGATGAAATTAAATGTTTTGCTCAATATCTAGACAAGGAGTTCTCTATCAAGGACTTGGGCTTACTAAACTATTTTCTAGGTATAGAAGTCAAGAGAAAGTAAAAGTCAGAAATTATCCTCAATCGGAGAAAATATAGTCTGGAGCTATTAGCCAAAACTAAGACAGACAATGCCAAGCCTCAACCTAACCCAATGATAAGCCATCAATATTTATTTAAAAACAGAGGAGAATTCATATCAAACACTAAACAATATAGAAGTGTTGTTGATGCTTTACAATACCTAACAATTTCAAGGCCAGTCATCTCTTTTTGTGTTAATAAAGTTTGTCAATTCATGCAGGAACCAGGTGATGACCACTGGAAGGCAGTAAAAATAATTTTGAGATACATAAAGGGAACAACAAATTATGGATTATTAATGACGAAAAGCAACAATAGGAATATAACTGCCTACACTGATGCTGATTGGGGAATAGACTCGGATGACCGAAGATCAACTACAGGGTATTGTATATATATAGGAGATAATCCAGTGTCATGGAGCTTGAAAAAATCAATCTATCATCTCAGATCCATCACATAGGCCGAATACAGGAGTGTTGCAAGTGTAATAATGGAAATTATATGGATACAGTCTTTATTACATGAGTTAAACATTAAATTACAAGCCAAACCGACATTATGGTGTGACAATCAAAGCACAGTCTGTATGTCAGACAACCCAATATTACATTCGAGAACGAAGCATATTGAGATAGATCTTTATTTCATCAAAGAACAGATACAAAAGGGAAACTTACATGTAAATCACTTACCATCTACTTACCAGAAAGCTGACACACTTACCAAAGCATTATCGAAGCAAAACATCACCAGATTCAGGAGTGAATTAAAAGTGGTAGCATTCTCCATTGATTCAAGTGAATTAGAAGAAGCTTCAGAGCTTCAATGAGGAAAGTTGACAACTTTGATACAAAGAGAAATAGATCTACTAACAAAACCAGTACAAAGGTGGACAACGATGCAGAAAGAGCTTTGCATGTCAAAGAAATCACCCAGATCCATGTGAAGAAGCCTACTATGTCAATGAATTCACCCAGATCTGAGAAAATATGACTCAAAATCTGAGAAAATTCTATGGATTTTTTGAGGCGGTGCAAGGAGGAGATGGTCGCTATGAAAACCTTAAGGTCGGTTTGAGGGGGAGTGTTATGGATTATGGTATACTGTATAAGATGTTTACTGTATAATAGCAAAGAGAGCGGGTCTAGGCCATATTCTCCAGCCTATTAGTATAATACCACATGTATATAAATACGCAACTTGTATTTTGTATTATAATTCAAGCATAAATCAGTAAAACATCATTCTATTCTCATCCTTCTAAAAACTAAAATCAAAGATTAAATATCAACATTGATCATATCATCAAATTATAACAATTCAAGTTGTAGTATGTGAACATTGGGACTTTAAGATAGTATCTAAAGGTAACATTTTAATAATATTATGAAGATGCATGATGATTAAATAAATATTGGATGCATATGCATGGGCCTTCAATATATTTAGAATGACTTCCTTTAATAATTGGTTTTCAAAAAATTTATTTTAAAACATAACATTGACAACTCAAGTCCATTTCATAAAATTGTGAAAAAAGACTACAAAAGTTCCATGACATACATTTTAGATTAAACAAGTAATTTTTTTTAAATACTCATAAAAACATAATTATGTTAATTTAGACATTTAACAGAACATTTATCCAACAACACAAGCTTTAAGTGATAAAAAGGGATTTCTAACCTTCTTAATAACTAGACCTTCTTTGCACATCCTATTGTATAATTTGATTCCTGATAGATGAACATATGAAGTAACTGTATAAGTAACTGAAATGAACTATGCAAGGATAGGGGTGATCCAGATGGGTGACAACCAATCTAATCACTGGTTTATTAGGTAAGACTTGTTTATTGTTTTAGTATGTAATCTTTCTTAGATCCCTATTTTAGTGAAAGTAAAGAAAACATGATAACTATTAGCTCCTATTTATTGATGTAGAACAAGTTTAATTAATTGAAGTATACAAACACATGTTATAATAAAAGATGAAGCTGAATATACTAGCAAAGTCAAATATGACCCACCTAATGTTACAAGCAAACTTAAAATACACTTTCGAGAATGTCTGCTAAGAGTTTTCTTGAAAATTTTAAAATTAGTTTACTAGTTTATTGTTAAGCGCGGCTATTGGTTATTGAAATACAAACAAAAACATAACAAATAGTATAACATATTTCAAACATGAACACATTATCATGTAAGGACTATATAGTCTATAATGCATCATATTTAGTTGAGAACGATCTTTTCAAAAGAGAATTGGTCTTGTATTAGATATTTTCTGGGTACAAAGAACGTGAGTACAAAGAAAAAATCAATGGCCCAACATAATACTGAGCTTTTTAAGTTTATATATTCTATACTTGTAATGTTTTGGCCCAAGAAGGGATTCTGATTAAATAATTATCGTGCCTTGTTATTTAATATTGCTTGAAAAATATTTGATGTAAATGTAAAATACACTTGTGCATGTGATATAAGCAATTCCAGCGAGTACAATACCTTAGCTTTTTTTTCTATGTTCTATATGAAAACTAAATCTCTACTTTCCATATCAGAATCAATCAATCACATGAACAATCTCAACTAAATTCATCCAATATATAAAATGTTGGGCGTGTTCTCACCCAGAAGACCGAACCAACTCGAACCAAAGCGATTGCTGCCGACCAACCCACCCACCACCGAACCAGAGCCACCGGACCAAAAAACCACCAAACCAAAACCACTCCAAAGAACTGCCGAAACAAAACCACTCCAACCACCACCGGTCCAATGCTACCGAATCAAGGCAAAGAAGGCACCACCGGACCAAGATAAGGGAGGCACCACCGAACCAAGACTACCGGACCAGAACTCAACCCACCTACCACCGGTCCAATCAACGCTCCACCGACTACCGAACCAAAGCACTACCAAACCAACATTGCCAGGCCAGATCACGTCAGCCCAGGCCCACCAGCAGCTATATACATCCAAGACCCCTACCCCCAGCCTCACTCTATAAATAGAGGGGTAGGGGTACAACAATGGCAGACAAGTTTGAGAGCTCAAGCACGGACAGAACTTTCAAACAACTTTCATACACTTGTAATCCAAGCTTTGTACTTGTAATCTGAACAGTCAAAGAGAATAACATATGAAGTGGACGTAGGCACATTCTGGCCGAACCACTATAAATCTGTGTGTCTTTTACAGTTTAGTCCTTACTTTTTACATATTTGCATAAATCACCCAAATCACTAAGAACAACATAAAATCGACTAAATCATACGACTTGGAGGTGTTTGCCCATTTTTTGTACAAACATTTTTGGTGCTTTCACTGAGAGCGGGAGCTCGAAGCTCCAGCTTCTCCCACTTAACCTTCTTCCTAACAGCATCGCTCATTGCTCAGAAAACATGCCTCTCAGACAGAAGAAAGATGTTAACAAAGGAAAGAACGTCACAACTAGCAGTATTCCAGATCCAGTGATCCCAGATCAAGAGAATCATCCCGTTCCAACAGCAGTACCAAATGAAAATCAGGAAAATCCGACAGCCCCCGCCACGGAACAACCGGTAGAAATTACTAGGCAAGATCTAGACAGGGTTGTAGCTGAAGTGACTGACCGCTTCACATCCCAACAAGAAACCTTGTTGAACCGACTCATGTCACGCTTAAGGGATGCGGAAGAATCCAACCGCAACACTGAATCATGGAATGAGTCCCAGTCTGGAGGATCTCGGAGGCGACAAAGATCTTTCTTCTTTGAAGAAGTTAATAATAGAAACAGCAATGGTAGGAGCCGAGCCCGAACTCAGCCCAAACTCCGACCCAAGGAAATGCTTGGAACCGAACCCAACGGGGGAGGTACCAGGCGAGGGTCGGCTGTAGCTGAGCCTGTCATGCTACCTAGCCATAGAAACACCAATGAACGGGTCCGGGCTAGAGTCCAGCCCGATGTTGGACCCGAGGAAGTGCTCGAAACAGAACCCGGCAGGGGAAGATCAAGGCAAGGGCCAATTGTAGCTGACCCAGCATGCTCCCAGAAGACCAGAGACAGCTATTGGAAAATATTAGGAGTGATAGACGATACCATCCCTACAGGTCATCTGGACGGAATCAATCTCGCAGAGAAGAACCAAACTCATCTCTATCTGCTCCAAATTCTGAGGAAAGGATGGCACGATTGTTCAGAGAGTGCATCCAACGGGATCAAAGAGATCGAGGGATAGGCGCTAGGGTAACCAGCCCTTTCACCCGCAATATCGAAATTGCCATCACCCCCAGAGAATGGAAAATGCCAATAATGGAACCTTACAAGGGAATCTCTGACCCCGTTGTACACTTGCAGAGATACACACAGTATATGCTCATGAGCGGAGCCACAGAAGGATTATTGTGCAAATGCTTTCCCCTATTCTTGGCAGATCTAGCTACCTCCTGGTTCTGCCACCTACCCCAAGGATCCATCAGCTCATGGGAAATGTTGAAAGAAAAGTTCATCAACCAGTTCCGCATTCATGTGGAACAACCCAAGGACGCTTATTCCCTATCTAATATCAAACAGAAGTCTGGAGAGACAGTGCAGCAATATCTAACCCGATTCAATGATGCAGCGGCCGCAGTCCAAGATGCCGATGAGAAACTTATCTTAATGGCCCTTTGTAGTGGTGTGCATCCGGATACTAAGTTTGCTAAAAGATTAACGAAAGAAAAACCAGCTATCTTACCCGATTTCTTCCATGAAGCCGGAAGATATATGAGACTTGAAGACGCTGCCACTGAAAGATAGACATGGCAACAAACCAAGGCAGCTCATGGCGACACACCCGCTGTAGCAAAGGACGTTCGAAGAAATGACTCTAGAGACAATGCTGGGGGCAAGAAGGGAGAAAAACATCTATATCGGCCATGACCGAGATTTGACACTTACACTCCTTTGAATGAAACAACCGAAAACATCTTCCTGACCACCCGAGACGAAGTTAAATACAGACGCCCCCATACAAGAAGGAATCAGATAACGCAATTAAGTCTGGAAAGTTCTGCCGCTTCCACGAATCTCATGGGCATGATACCAATGAATGCCATCATCTCCGGGACTTAATTGAAGAACACATCAGAAGGAAGAGACTGGAACGCTATGTAAAAGGTCAGAATAGCTCCTGCCAATGAGAACCCAAGGCTACCCCTCCCAGAAACAGGAGGAGGAAATCGCAACATCAGCGGCTCCAGTAAAGAGAAGATAGTGGTCCATACCAAGCTGGGCAGAGATAGAAAGATACAGAAAGTCACTTAAAAACAATGAAGACTACGTTAATTCTGTTATGGAAGAACGCCACCCGAAGCGAAAAGAGAATGATGACATTACATTCAATAGGCGTGACCTAAAAGGAAGGCAGTACCCTCACATGGATCCTATGGTCATCTCTGCACGGTTCGGCCCAGCCGAAGTTTTTCGAATTCTAATAGACACTGGAAGCTCAGTAGATATCCTATTTAAGCACGCTTTCGACAGAATGAAGCTATCAATGAAGGATGTGTCTCCCTGCAACAAACCACTGCACGGTTTCACTGGAGATGCGAAGATGCCTCTAGGGCAATTGGACCTTTTTGTTGAAATAGGAAGTCACCCCCGCTCCGTTGTGCGGAAACAAACATTTGTGCTAATAGATAACCACTCGGCCTACAATGCCTTTTTAAGAAGACCAGTCTTGTCTGACTTCCAAATTGTCTTGGCCCCATGGTGCCTGAAGATGAAATTTCCAACAGACAATGGAATAGGGGAAGTAGAGGGAAATCAAGACGTCGCTCGAGATTGCTATGTAACTGAACTTCGCAATAATCGCAGGAAGGATAGAGGGAAGAATACAAAGACTACTCTTTGCATGAAAAACTTGGAAGCATAGCAACTAAAGAAAGCCCCTCCTCTTCGATATACCAGTGATTCTTTCAATGAATTAGACCCCAGAGACAAAGAGGAGGAGGCCACCGCCGAGCCTGCAGAGGCTATGGAGTTTGTATCTGTAGACAAACACGACTCAAGTAGACTGTTGAAAATCGGATCTCAACAAAGAGCAGAATCGAGGGATCAACTCATTGATTTTCTCTGCCACAACTTGGATGTATTTGCATGGACGCACGCTGACATGACTGGAATCTCCCCAGACGTGGCATGCCACGTACTAAACATCGATCCTACCAAGGTGCCGGTAAAGCAGAAAAAGAGAAGTATGGGGGCAGAACGATTAGAAGCCCTCGATGAAGAAGTAAAGAACTTTCTTACCAATAACTTCATACGAGAAGCCATCTACCCAGAGTGGATCGCTAACCCGGTATTAGTAAAGAAGGCTAATGAAAAGTGGCGAACATGCATTGACTTCTCCAACTTAAATGACGCTTGCTGGAAGGATTGCTTCCCACTTCCCTGAATCGATCAGCTGGTGGACAGCACAGCCGGGCACGAACTCTTATCTTTTATGGATGCATATTCAGGATATAATCAAATTCCTATGCGCGCCCCCGATCAAGACCACACTAGTTTCATCACTGACCGGGGATTGTACTGCTATAGAGTAATGCCTTTTGGACTTAAAAACGCCGGAGCTACCTATCAGTGCCTCGTCAACAAGATGCTTGCGGAACTGATAGGACACACTATGGAGGTTTATGTGGATGACAAGCTCGTAAAATCGAGGAAAGCCAACGATCGCGTAAGCCACCTGGACGAGATGTTTCAAGTACTTCGCCAATATGGAATGAAGCTGAATCCTCTAAAGTGCTCATTCGGAGTATCATCGGGAAAGTTCTTGGGATTCATCGTCCATGCCAGGGGGATTGAAGCAAACCCCGAACAAGTCCGAGCTTTGAGAGATATCAGGATACCTTCCACTCGAAGAGAAATGCAAAGCCTAAATGTGAAAGTGGCCGCCCTAAGCAGATTCATCTCTAAAGCGACTGACAAGTGCATCCCTTTCTTCGAAGCTCTAAAGAAAGACAAAGGAAAGTTCGAATAGACTGACGAATGCTTAACAGCCTTCCTCAACCTAATCGAACACCTCCAGAGACCACCAGTACTCTCAACTCCAAACGAAGGCGAGGAGCTATACCTATACCTTGCTGTGTCATCTCATGCTCTGAGCGCCGCTTTGGTGAGAGAATACAACAACGCATAGTGCCCAGTATACTTTGTGAGCAAGAGGTTTACGGGGGCAGAAGCCAGATATCCTAAACTTGAGAAGCTAGCATACTGTTTACTAATCACATCACGAAAACTGCGACACTATTTCCAATACCATTCCATTAGAGTTCTAACCGATCAACCGCTAAGGCAGGTACTCCATCGTCCCGACACTTCTTGACGACTACTTAGATGGTGCATTGAACTAAGTCAATATGATATCACCTGCCATTCTCGCACCGCCATCAAGGGACAAGCCATGGCCGATTCATTGCCGAATTCACTACCAACGAAGGTAAAGAGCAATCTGAAATAGCAAAAGACATCAAATGTAATCTCTTTGTGGATGGAGCATTAAACGAACAAGGCTCGGGGGCAGGTATTGTAATAATCACTCCCAGGGGAAGGAAGCTACACTATGCTCTAAGGTTGGAATTCGCTGCCACCAAAAACGATGCAGAATATGAAGCAGTAATAGCTGGATTAGAACTCGCCTTAGAGATTGGAGTCAGTTCTTTATGTCTTCATAGTGATTCTCAACTTATAGTAAACCAAATACTAGGAGAATTTCAGACTCGAGGAGAATGACTCACAGTATATCTAAAGAAGACCAAGCTGCTACTCGATCAATTGGATCACTATTTAATCAAACACATCCCTCGAGAATAGAACCAAGAGGCCGACGAGCTGGCAAAGCAAGCTAGCATGAAAGACGGTACCATTTCCGGAACAGTAGCCATCTCAAGGCAACTAACCCCGAGTCTCGGGCAAGTGAATCTGATAGCTACAATCGAAGAGGAAACTTGGATGACTCCCTTCCGAAAATACTTACAAGATGGCACACTGCCCGATAAGCGTAATGAAGTCAAGAGAGTATTGAGGAAAGCTTCCCGCTACACAGTACAAGAAGGCATCCTCTATCGGCGTGGCTTCTCTAACCCGTTATTAAGGTGTGTCGCTGGAAGGGAAGCCAAGGAAATCTTATCCAACATCCATCAAGGAAGCTGCGGAGATCACACTGAAGGGCAGACTCTGGCAAAGAAGATACTCCGATATAGATATTTTTGGCCCACCTTAAATAAAGACGCCTTAGACTTCGTTAAAAAATGTGACAGATGTCAGAAATTTGCTAAGATTCCTCGACTACCAATAAGTGAGATTACTCAAATGACCAACCCTTGGTCCTTTGCAGTATGGGGAATTGACTTGATTGGCGAACTACCAGTGGGCCGAGGCGGAGCCAAATATGCTATAGTGGCAGTTGACTATTTCACCAAATGGGTGGAAGCAGAACCTCTAAATAAAATATCTTCGGCAAAAGTTATTAACTTCTTGATCAAAAATGTTCTATGTAGGTACGGAGTTCCGCTCAAAATTATATCGGATAATGGACTCCAGTTTGACAGCAAGGAGTTCGCCGACTGGTGCCAAGAGCACGGGATTCGCAAGAGCTTCTCATCTGTAGCTTATCCCCAGGCAAACGGACAAGTCGAAGCTGTCAACAAAATTCTCAAAACTCTAATCAAGAAGAAACTTAAAAAGTCAAAAGGCGCTTGGGTGGATGAACTAAATTTATAAAAATGATAATAATAATTTAACTAAGTTAATTAAGTTTTATAAATAACAATAATAAATTAATTAGTTAATAATAATAAAAATAATAAGTTATAGAACATTAACCAAGTCAACTAAGTTTTATAAAAATTAACTAAGTTTAAAACAATGATAATAACAATTTAACTAAGTCAATTAATCTTTATAAATTATAATAGTAAAAATTAACTAAGTTAATAATAATAATAAATCATAAAATATTAACAATGTTAACTAAGTTTTATAAAAATTAACTAAATTTATAATAATGATGATAATAATTTAACTAAGTCAATTAAGTTTTATAAATATTAATAATAAAAAATTAAGTAAGTTAATAATAATGATAAATTATAAAATATTAACTATGTTAACTGAGTTTTATAAAAATTAACTAAATTTATATAATAATAATTTAACTAAGTCGATTAAGTTTTATAAATAATAATAATAATAATAATAATAATAAATTAACTAAGTTAATAATAATAATAAATTATAAAATATTAACAAAGTAAACTAAGTTTTATAAAAATTAACAAAATTTATAATAATGATAATAATAATTTAACTAAGTCAATTAAGTTTTATAAATAATAATAATAATTAATTGAATATATATCAATAATAATAACAATAAATTATTAAATATTAACCAAGGTAACTAAGTTTTATAAAAATTAACTAAATTGATAATAATGATAATAATAATTTAACTAAGTCAATTAAGTTTTATAAATAATAATAACAATAAATTAGCTAAGTTAATAATAATAACAGTAATAATAAATTATAAAATGCTAACAAAATTAACCGAGTTTTATAAAAATTAACTAAATTTATAATAACAATAATAATAACAATAACAATAATAATTCAACTAAGTTAACTAAGTTCTATAAATAACAATAATAATAAGTTAACTAATTTTATAAAAATTAACTTAGTTTATAATAATAATAAATTATAAAATATTAGCCAAGTTAACTAAGTTTTATAAAATTTAACTAAATTTATAATAATAAGAATAATAATTTAACCACGTTTTATAAATAATAATAATAATAATAATAATAAATTAACCATGTTTTATAAAAATCATCTAAGTTTATAACAAGAACGGCAATAATGATGCAAGTCCATGACTAATAATTTCAATTTGGTTAAAGCATTTAAACTTTTTTTATATTAGAATTTGTTTACTCGATGTGGAATTATTTTTCTTATGAAGATAATAGAATATTTATTACATTAATATCTGATAAAATATACTTCATTCATGTTCACTAATAATATATAGTATGCTAGGATAATTATTAGATATAATCTTAACTATATTATATGAAAATGTATTATTTAATATATAAATAAGCCATAAAATATACAAATTAGATAGTTAAACTTAATAATATTACCAGTATGTTTAATATTACAATTAGTTTGTACATAGTCACTCTATGATGAATATTTACATCAATTATTTTTTAAACATAGAATGCATATGCACTACTAGATAATTCCTACCATCACATCATACTAAGCCATACGCACCTGGCGTCTCTTGATGTGACCGAACTTAATTTAGGGTATTTTTCTTTAGATAATAACTTTAGGTGAATTTGGGATGTTATATTGGTAACATAGAGTGAAGTGAATGATAATCTTGTCTTTTTAATTGATTTCTCACTATTTTACACTTGAATATTGGTTTTTTAAGTCAATTTTATTTTTAATCGGATCAAATACTTGGGTATTTTGAGTAGTAGTAAATGAAAAGTAGAAGGAGAGATGATAACGGAATGTGTGAAATCTGACATGATAATGGATCACTAGTCTATATCTCATTTTCTTTTCGGCTTTTACATAATAAATTCATATTTGTTCTCAACTACCATTAATCTCTAATTGTCTTTTTTTCTTATAGACATATTGGCTTTTAAAGGAGTTGGGCTTGGACTTCCCACGATTTAAATTTTCTCTTTTAGCAAGCTCTTTTCGTAAGATTTCATGTCGTTAACATTTGTACTTAATCTATTGTTCATGAAATGTTGTATATGACTAAATTTTATGGCATATGAAATAGATGTACTTTGATTATGTTTAATCTTTGTAATTGCTTATTATATCAAGTTATATATATTAGTATTTTATAAATTAAGCCGTTTGTTTTTGAATGCATTATTCATGGTTTATATAATTGTTTTAAAACTACTTCTGTAGTTGTAAAATGTGGAAAAAACGTTGATGTACCGCAACATTTCGAAAAAGCTACATAACTTACTATAGTAGTGTTTCATAACTGCTGCTATATTACTGGTTCTCCTGAACTAATGGTGTCAGACCGTGTTGCCAAAATGCTGCTAAACGAGTCTAAAGCCTTTAATTAACACTGCAAAATTAATTTATTGCAGCCTTTTTTAAACGCTTCGCAGCGATTTGTTTAGCAACATTCCAGAAACGCAATGGAATTTCCTAACTATATTGCAGCATGATATAAGACAACGTTCTTCGAAACACTACTAATGATCATGTAGCAATTTTATAACGCTGCAAAATGTCTTTTTTGTTGTAGTGTGTCTATTGTACAGTCATTTCCCATCGTGATACTTTTCGATAGTTTATATATGAGGAAATGAGATTATACCTATAATTTCTACATAGTGTATAGTGGATTCTCATTATATTGATAGGCAGCCAATCTTATTCTACTCTAATTGTTGATGATTGTGTTTTATCGGGATTGAGAGATATATCCTTTATTTATCTTTCTAGATTTGATGATGATTTTGAAATAGGTATTATTCACCCATTTGAGTTGATTTTATAATTTCTGATATGAAGTGTTTATAAATGGGCGATGACAACTTTTGATATTAGCGCTAGTTATTTATGCAATTTTGGGATATTTATGAGATACGATGCCTAGATGATTATTTACAGTATTATATATATATATATATATATATATATATATATATATATATATTCTGGCATTCATCATTATATTTATATATGCATCTTTTGACACGATGTCTTATGAATTGATTATTGATGTTAATATTATCATATAATTATTCCATGTTTATATGGAGTTATCACTATTATATATCCTTAACTAGACATAGTCTCACCCGTGTTTTATTTATGTAATACTCGAGTCAACCCGAGACATTTCAGGTACAGGGACACTTAACCAGCGTATGTTATTGCGGGCTTAAAGGAGATTTTTATTGGGCTTATTGTACAATACTTAAGTGATATTGCTACGTTGTATATTTATGTCACCGAGTTTTATATTGATTTTATTTACATTATATTGAAACAAACATCATTTAAGATGAGTTATACCTTTATTGTATTATTTGTTATATATATATATATATATATATATATATATATATATATATATATATATATTATCCCTACGAATGGCTCGGTGTTCTCTATTACATACTTTATATTATGTATTGTTCTGTCCTGGAGGCACACATGTAATTTCTTTTACCAATATTATATATGTATAGGTTGGTTATTTATCTGATGTTTAAATACGCATCAATATTAGTCCAGAGGAATATTTATGTGTGTATCCCTTATGGCCTCGTTCTCCATATTATCTGACAGTATTACTCTGTAATACTCTTGTTTACTCTGGGTATAGAGGTGGGGTGTTTCAACTTGGTATCAGATGAGGTTTAGAATAATACATCGTATGATAGAGATACGAGTCGAGACCTTAGATGAGACATAAGGTCTCCGACCCCTTGGGTGTGCTGGGTAATTTTCTATAATAAGATATAGTATATTATATTTATATATAAGATATATAAGTTGATTACAAGGGTAGTCATCTGTGAACGTACTTGATATTTTAGTTCCTATAACTATTTTTTGCTTATTTCTTTGACTATGATATTAATGGTTGGAGTAGTAAGGATGAAAGGAGTTAGTCCAACCAACATTGTTTATATTTATGATTTTGAGTGATTAAATATCATTTTATTATGATTTGGCTCGGCATTGTGCGGTTGAATTTTGATTTGATTTTGATCAGAGTGTGCAGCGGAAAATCTATTTACTATTTTCCACTAAGTATATTTATTTTAGTCAGTTATGTTGTTGACAATTTGAAATTTGTTGGTATTAAATTTAAATTTTAAATTTATGTGTGTTAAAGGTAGTTTGGAATTGTTTTAAAGTTACTAAAGTTTTGATATGCGTAAAGACCTTTTGCAAGTATAGATATAGTTTGTTGTTATTGGATGATTTTGGAAGTCAAGAATAATAAGCAATCTTTTGAAAAGTATGTGTGTGTGTGTTTATATATATATTATAAAAGTAGTATCGAGAAAAAAATTTAAAGTGAGTTAGTAAAAGATTTATTGAATAAGTATATTAAATAATTTTTTGAAATAATACTTCTGGATATTTTGAAATGAAATTGTGTTAACTTGTCCATCGAGTGGGTTAAAAATTTAGGTCGATGCTTCTTGCCAACATTATCGATTGGGATTCCTAAACATTAGAACGAGACATTTTGATACAATGGTTAGAAAAGAATAAAATGTATTGAAAAAAATCATTTTATGATCTGCAACTTCTATAAATAACGATGCTCAAGAAAATATTTCGATCGCTAGTATTCTTAAATTCATATGATCGTACGCGAATGATGGTAGTTTTCATTATGCATGGGCATTTATAATAAATTGTATCAACTCTACCAAAAACTATCATTGAACAACTATATCATAAGGATAAATAAGTGACTTAGTAAAGTTTCAATTGGAAGTTTGATTTTGGAAAAAGCTTAATTTTACCAACTTGAATGAAGAACTACCCTAATAAAGAAGGAATTATTTTTGTATATGAAAAACTAGTTTATCAGTTTTGATTTTGATTTTGTTAGAAAATTTAATGTTTTACTCTTTTCTTTGAATTAATTTATTTCTTCAACATATACAATAGTTAATATGAATAAATCATACATGATTTAGCCAACTCAAAGGCATTTTCAAATGTATCACCGCTTTTACATTTTAGTATTAATCTGTTTTAATCAATGATATTGAAGTCACAATAGTAGTTAATAATGATAATTAATGAAACAATTGACGTTACATGACAGCAATGGACTAGATTGAGGTGCAATATTAGTGCAAGATCATAATATACACATTTATATCTATGTGACATAGGAAGGAAGAGCCTACAATGGCAATGGAGATAAAACATGGTTGTTTGTTAAGACCTGTGTAACTGTAACGATCCGCAAATTTATCATTTTGAGAAATCATATTTTTTTTAAATTTATTCAAATAAAAGGTTGATGATCCAAATAATATTTTTTGAGTGACAATAAGTAATAGTAATCTCATTTTGAATAAATATTTACAAAAATATTTTCCTTGAAATCTAAATCGATAAAATGGCCGAAAACTATTTTTATAGATTAACAGCTCTATAATCGTAAAATGTCATGCACAGAGCTGGTTACATACACTTATTTTTATAATTAAATAAGAATATAAAATAAAATCAATTGATTTTTTTGAAAATAAAATGTGTTTTTGGCATTGTTAGTAATGCCCTTAAATATGATAATTGATTATTTAATTTAAATTGAGATTTATTGATTTAATGATTATTTTAATTATTCAAATAATTATTTTAAATGATGATAATTCATTTTTTAATAGTTATAAATTGATAATAAATCATTTATAATAGTTTTATAAAGATATATATTTGACTTGAAAATATAAGGAAAAATCGATATCGCTTTATCGGTATAATAACAATTTTATAAATAATTGTTAATATTAATTTATGTGGTTTTATAATTAAAATATGATCATTTTAATTCATCTAAAATGACAAGAAATATTTTTCAAATTTTATTTACAAATATAAGTACATTAATGTATAAGTGAAAATGTGACCGGGAATCGATTCTTCGATTGACAACGGTTTATCGAACGATAGTTGTTCGGAATTGATGCAATGTTGTTTATATGGCATGTACGCATATATAACATACAAATGCATCCACTAACATGCACATGAACATATTTATACATACATATATACTAATACACTTAAATATACATACATAATACAAAAATCAAAGATAATTTAAGTAAGTTTCCTCCTTAAGCTTATATAAGTCAAAATATGCACACATGAGAGGATAGAACTGGTGGCACATGGGGGGAGGATTTTGTCATGCATTAAAGGGGAGGATGTGTGTTGGAGAAGCATTGAAATGGTGATGCAAAAGGTGATCTGTGCATGTTTACCTTTGTACTCTCCTTTTCCTTATAAATACCACCCTTCTTTCTCACAAATTCTTAATACCATTTCACTTCTTCTTCCTCTTCTTTTCAACCTTTCTATTATCCCTCTAGTGGTTTTTTGTTCATAAAAATAAAATAAATAAAAGCTAGAAAAATACCACAAACAAAAGAAGAAAAAGACATACTAGTTTATAATATCAATCCACTTCAAAACTAGTCTGAAACTCCTTCACTTCTCGTCCAAAATCATTGACCACTACCCCGCACCTCCATGGCTATGAGCACCATCTCCACCAAGGCTAGGCCGAGCTCCTCCTTGGGTCATAGGCTTGGTTTTGTTTGCTTTGGTTCGATTGTGGTGGAGCTATAGCTGATTTTATATTAGCTCGAAGGGAAAATGATGGTGAGAACTCCTAAACTATTATACTATATGTTGGATGATGATATGATGTTTGCCAATGAATTTTTAAAATACTTTGATCACCA
The DNA here is from genome assembly GCA_030765085.1 of Allium cepa. Classification (NCBI taxonomy): domain Eukaryota; kingdom Viridiplantae; phylum Streptophyta; class Magnoliopsida; order Asparagales; family Amaryllidaceae; genus Allium; species Allium cepa. The sequence goes on from CM060942.1 coordinate 553,008,532, forward strand.
ATTTTGAATGTTTCCTTATGAATGTTGAAATTATATGCAAGTCACAAATATATACATTGATAAGCACAATGGAAATCACTTTTCCATAACTAATGAAATGGTGTATACGGAATTATTAAACCTCTAAAAAATGGTTTAAAATGTATTTGAGATGTTTTATAAATATTTAAAATTGTGGTGAAGTTTGAAAAGAAATGGAAATAAAAATAACCGCGTCGTGTAACAGTAGTTTGCGATTTCGCGCTGTAAAAGTCAAAAGTGTAAAAGTTGGAATATAGCTCAGAATTCTTCGAAATAAGAATTTCCAAAACTATTATATCCATAGGTTTCCAACGAAGATGGGGAATCAAGAGTCGATGAGCAGATTTTGAAATATGAGTAAAACAAGTTTTGGAAAAATCCTAATTTTGCAGATCGAAATCCAAAACTGGATTTCTTTGAAAATTATGTTTTAAATTGTTTAAATGTAACGACCGAGGATTTTGGTCCCGGTTATTTTAATAAATATTTAATCTGATTAGATGAAAAGTAAACTGACCATCTTAAAATGAACATGATTTTGGAAATATTTACCATTTGTTCATATAAGTTTGTATTTTAAAAGGAGATTGATTTGGAACATTTAAAATTAAATATTTTAATAATATTTACAATAAAAGTTATCTTATATAATTTAATTAAAATACTTTACTTTGTTTATATTTAGTATAAAATAATACATCTCTACTACTAATAATGAGAATTCCTTGAATAGGAATTCAACCGTGTCTTTTGGAAATGCCAGAAATACCCTTCTCATTGTTCGCTTTTTACATTTTCATCCCGTTCGCTTCTTCTTCATCTCATTTTATTCCACTTTCTTTCCTAACCCTAATCGCCATGCCGATTCATCCCCTTCTATCAAATTAATCCATTATTATTGCCAATCCATTGTCAACCCTATCTCATAACCAACCTTAGTTTATTACTTCCACCCAAATTGACCCTACCTAAATCCAGGCCATCACTTAATAATCGCATTCTCGGCCTCTTCAATCGATAATATTTTTGTTCGATCATCCATAGAAGCTCTACTTACACCATAGGTCCCGATCTACATTCCATGGGTTCTAAGATTGAAGAGTTTTGCCTCGAAGGGGTAGTCAACTGCTTGAAATCTACCTGATACTTTGGTGAGTTAATCGCAATTTTACATCTCTGTAATTTTAAGTATCATACTTCTAACCCTATCTTTTGATTCTAATCTACTAATATTACAATACAATTTTGCATTCTACCAAATTTTTTCAAGTTAATATCTGTTATGAATTATGAACAAGCATGTGCTCCACTGAATCTGATGTATGAACTTTTGTAAGCTTTGAGAGATTTGAGTCCGTGGATTATTGTATATGTTTGCCATGATGCCTCAATCTTAATGAGGAAAGTACGTTTGTAGAGTGTAAGATGTTTAAACCTAACTATGTTCTTGATTTTGTCTTTTTTAGCTGCATTGTATACTCAATCTATAATATATATATATATATATATATATATATATATATATATATATATATATACTGTACTTGATAAGAAAAAAACTGCATATATATTCTATATCATAGAAATTATATTATGTAATATTATGATATACTCTAAGTTGGATTAAATTATTATATATATGATTTAAGATATATGATAAGTTACAATAATTGGACTAAAATTTGATACTAAATTTGACCAACTAAATTTTCTTACATTCAGTTTGATAGATTACATCTATAATGATGAGAATATATCAAAAATTAGTCCAATAACATCTAAAATGATGCAATGATGTAATTATATGATTTGATACATTTATTATACATATTATTATAATGTAAGATTTTGATTAAAAAAATAGAACAGATTTAATATTATGATGTATTCTTAGGATAGATGAAAACCAAAAGTTTGTCTTATTAAAGTTTAATTAGCCTTTACAAAGAAGTTGTAAATTCAATCTGTTCTGTGCAATTTAAATTTTTAGCTATTAGTTTATTTTGTATACTAAATTTATCTATTAATTAAAAAAATCTTAAAACTTTGCATAATTTGAGTTTATAATATTTGTAATGTTAGATGAAGATTATATCCTCTACTTGATTGTCTTAACTGGCATAACTAGGGTTAAATTTATTTAATATTTTCCTATGTTCTATTAGCTGATTTGGAAATTGCTTCATAAATGAATTGAATACAAATATTACCTACCCATACTTTAATTCTTTTAGCATAGTGCATTGGTTGTTCAAACTATGGATTTATGACTAAGGATTATTGACTAAACATGATGGTTTGTTTATGATATGTTTCTCATGATTATTTTTTTCATAGCATTTGGAATTTAGATTTTGTTCCTTCTTTCCTACTAATTCATTGTACTGCATTAATCACGTATAATTCATTTTGATTCAGTTGCTCCTGTAAATATAAATCATTAGCACTACATAAATGTGCATGTGCAGTACACATTGTTCGAGGAATTGATTGTTTGATACATGAACTGTAAATTACTGATTACGGTACAGTGAACCTATGTCAACAACAAACAATAGTAGAGATGTGGACTTGGTTGCAGAGAAGTGTTGAATAGGAAGTGGTTATGTTGAATGAAGGCAGTGATAATGGGTGGTTAAGGGATGTTGTTGAGTGGTTGAAATGGGTTAGTTGTTGTATGAAGCAGGTTGGAGATTGACAGACGTGCAGGGGATTGTTGTGGCAGCTATTGAAGTTCACAGTGGTTGAATTGTATGTTGAAGAGGAGGATAGAACTAAGTGGTATTGCTATGTTGTTTGGTTGTTGCTGAGGGAGGAGGTGAAGGCAGAAGTGATTTGGCTACAGTTGATGATGAAGTGGAAGTGGACGCTGAGGTGATGGACAGTGGTTTATGGTAGTGTAATGATAAGTTGATGTTGAAATGTTTGCTCTGAAGTTTCAAGTGGTGGAGGAGGATGATGATAAATATGTAGGTCAATGAAGGTAGTGGCAATGGTTTTTTGGCCAGAGGAATCTGATGAGGCAGTGGAAGTTGTTGTGGAGATGTATGAAGGCAGGGGCAGTAGTGGAACAGTTGGTAGTGGAACTGAAGTGAGTTGTGCAGGAAGGTTTAATGGTTGTGTAGTGTAGTTGGAGTAAGATGACAGGTTGAAGCACGGAAGTGTAGCAAGTGATATGTTCGTGGTAATGTGTAAGTAGTTTTGTAGAGGGGATGTAGTTTTAAAGAGGATGTGATGGTGTGATGAAGTACTAATATTTGTATGCCAGAGAGCAGTATGTATATGAGGATGGTCAGAGGTTGGTATGAATGTGAATGAAGAATAGCCAGAGGTGGAAGTATGGCTAACAGAACTGATTTTACTATCAAATTGATAAGTAAATAGCCGAAATTCCATTGATAAGTAAAATTCCATTGATAAGTAAATAGCCGAAATTCCATTGATAAGTAAAATTCCATTGCTAAGGAATGATTAATCAATTGGAAAGCTCATAACTAAAAGAATGAATTCTAAAGAAAATGTAAATTTGCTCGAATAATGAAAGTTGTCTACTCTAAGATTTATTTTCTCTAATCACTGGATAAATTTATTGTCGGTCATCAATGTGATTTTAAAAGTCGGGATCTATAAGAAGATACGATTAAGGTCTTCTTTATTTTAACTCAATTATTTAAACGTGCAAGCTTTCCGAGCCTTCAAACAATTTTACTTTTATCAGACAAAAAAAAGAAAACAAAAAAGATTATGAAAATAAAAGAAAGAGATAAATGGTTATAAAAGGTAAAAGACCGAGAAAGGGACAAAGAATTCGATTCCTCAGAATTCCGAATTCACTCATTCACATCATCCGATCTTCCTTCCGCCTCAACAATTTGCATCACGGACCGAAACTGGATAGGCCGCCATAGATATCTCATGCCTATTATCTTCTTTTGTTTTCCTCGAAGGTACAAACCTTCATGATGTATATATTTTAATTTAAATGTTTACATATTTTGATTTGCTTCAACTTCGAACATCGTTACTCTTTTTTTTTTTGATTGATCTGTTTTGTGAATGTTGCACACAATTTCCCAACGCGATTTTTTGTTTAGATCCGATTTGTGAAGCTACGTTGTCGAAGATAGTTTTTACATCTTATTTTTAATCCATGTAATAAAAGTTGTTAAGAACAACAACACTGAATCCATATAATTTTTTAATAAAATAGCATATTTGTTGTAAAAACTCATTCGTCAAATTTTTAACTGGCTTAAATTTAGTCAGGTTTGCAGTGATAAAATTTCTTTCTCAAAATACCTATATTTCCTTGATGATACTGCAGAGATGTTTTTAGCCAGGTTTGCAGCTAAAGTGCAGTTAGAATAGTTAGCCATATTGTATACAAAAAGTATTTGGAATACAAAAATGCTAGACTTACCACAATACCGTACGGAGTTAAAAAATCATGTGGGACCATGTAGACTTTGCATCTTCTCTTTTCCTTTTATCAACTCCCTATAGAAATTGTGATAAGCATAACATGCCTCATTTTTAGTATTAAAATTGTCGTCCTTCATGGTTGCTTCATTTGGAAAAAAAAAGTAATTAATATATCATAATTACAAAATCATTGATTTTGTCTGTATGATTGAGGTTGAATTTTATGTATGTTTTATGCTTCTTCTCCTTTTATTGAATTTAAATTCTCTATCACTCTATGTTTTTATTTTCTCAACAGAAATATAAATTCCATAGTCATTTCATGTGTTTCCATTATTTTGTTAGTGACAGTAGATATGTTTGTACTGATAGTGGACAAATTAATTTGGATTAGTATAACCACTGATATTAGTTTGAATGTTGGAAAACAGTAAAACAATGAAAGCATCTTCTTACAGTCCTTTCTAAATGCATGATGGATACATTTAGTTGTTGCATAAGCAACACTAATTTATTAATTTTTTATTTCTTGATTATTTTTTTCACTATTGAATCTAATGTTGGATATTTTAGACTTTGCAAAGAAAGGAGCAAGCTAAATGAGATCTATTGATGAGGTCAAAAAGTTAACAAGTAACAAGGTAAAATTGCTACTTTATTTTACCTTATTGCTACAGCAATATTTATATGAGAGTTATTTACTTTACCATTAAACTGCAAATAGTTGTGTATCTAATGTTGTGTATTGGAGCATGCCTGATAATACAAATAATTTACGGATATCTGCAAATAGTTAGTATACTTTATTTTTATTTTTGCATGGCAGTGGTAAAATGAAACCATTATAAACCAGTATGCAAACTAATGATCCTATAAAGCGAAATTTTCAAATCATATTGTTTATTTGAGTACATCAATAAAAAGCTTGGTTTATGTCATTGAGCTAACCCTACCTTCTAACAAATAGCATTAAATAAAGTTCAAGCTGCTCAATCATTGATGTAGGTGTATTTATTCTTGCTGTTTTTATTCTCATTTATTTTGAGTCCTACATGAAAGTGTCTTTTGCTAACTTTTATTTTTCCTGTTGCTTTTACTATTTTCCATAAGCGTTTCATTAATTTGAAATTACCCTGTGTTCATGATTTAGTTTTATGTCTAAAACATAGTTTCTATGATGGTAAACTTTTTACTGGAAGGGTAATATGAAAATGCACAACTATAAATTCATTTCACCTTTTGTTTTAAAGCTTTTGGTAATGTTAAATTTATATATCACACCAATTTGAATAGTGAAAATCCAAGATAAATTGCTTTCATATTTTTGTAGAAACAGCAGATTTAGGAATGGCCATAGGCCCATGAAACAACGAAGTACACTTGAACTACACTAGAAGTACAATCGAGGTCCACAGTTTGCAAATTGGTTAGTGTCATCCATTTTATGTAAATAAAAATCATTGTTGATTCCATTACTCTTATCTAGCTAATCATCTACCTTTTAGTTTATCATAGACTGTATTTATGATTCTTAGGATAACAGTAGTTAGCAAGCATTGCGATCTATAAACTAAATTCGAGCTCTAATGTCTAATGGCGATTATATCTTATGAGAGGTTATACTGAAAATTAACAATATATATCTAAGTTATGGATATATTTTCTGAAGTTGGAAACAAGTGTAGGAATTTTGCAATCACTGTTCATTCTTTACATCTGAATATCGAATATGAGAAGAAAACGAATATATATGGTATTGTTTTATTAGTTTCTCAAAACTTTGACATATGTTTAATATTTTCGGATTTTTCTTCAAAGTTTATTTCTAATATAATATATATTTTATTAGTAATTTTAATTTTCTACCAGAATTTATGAGCTTACAAATGTAAAGAAGTAGATATTGAGGAGAAGCATAAGATATATTTTCTAAAGTTGGAAACAAGTATTGCAAACGAATTTGTATAAGAAATTGCAAAGAACACAGAAAATTGCATTTGGTTAAATTAAGAAATAAATATAATTTTTATTTGAAAATAAACTTTAAATACTATTTTAAAAAATACAACAAAAAATTAAAGTCTTTAGTCCCAAAAGGCTTTAATTTATTTTAGAAAATACAATGACAACACACCCCTTGGATGCAAAGTTATGCGTACAAGAGAAAGAAGTGAAGTGCTGTCGAAATTAAAGCATTTAGTCCCAAAATGCTTTAATTTGTTTTAGACAGAAGTGAGGTGTTGTACACATTTTTACAAAGGTGTTTGGACATCAGCAAACAAGGCAACCAAATATCTTTCATTCATTGAAAACAGCTATAATTATTTTAATATACATCCTTTTTTACACTCGACTATGTAATACATGGGTCAATATTAAAAACTCTAGGATAGTACTTGCATTGATATATCTACTAATACATGCACTAAAAAGGATATTTATTTGTAACTGAAAACAAAAAATATCAACGAACTTATGCATGGATTATTACCTTAAAAAAATTTCACATAAATATATAATCACAACAATACTTTAGAAATACTTTATATAAAAATACAACATTTTGTTCAATAACGTACTAATTGGAATAAAAACTTTTGAACCAAACATAAGTGGTAATATTTGTAGAATAGGTTGAAATTTGAGAGATTATTAAAGATATTTTTCTACGCCGATTTTAACTCCTATTGTATGCTAAAAATTTGAAAATACTTTGAAGTAGTATTATAAACATGATATAAATATATATTTTCTTACCAGGAATGGTTGTGTTATTATCGCAAATTAAGTAAACAACATAATTTACTTAACAATTAAGTATTTTATTATTATTTTTGTATATACCTTAGTTCTTGCAAAATAATGGTTATAATCTTTACTTCTTCCTAAATCCTAAATTAATTAAACATGGTAAATGTTCTATTTTTAGGGTCAAACAATTTCAATCTTGAATCTATGCATTTCACTACCAAACTATGGAAGTTAATCAACTTTCCGAATCAAAACCACGTAGAAGTCCTAGAATAATCGAAAAAGCGCAAATTCAAGCAATGGAAGCCAACGAAGTTGTTCACTTACAAAGGACAACGAATACCAATAGAATTCAACACAACCCAATGGAATCAAACTGCAGTTCTCAGTTACCACCCCGTAGAAGTCCAAGAATCCTTGAAAAACCAACGTCAAGCAGGAACATCTAATCAATCACCATCTTTGATACTTCGTAGAAGCCCTAGAATAATTGAGAAAGCTCAAAAACAAGCATTATTAGATGCTCAAATCAAGGCAGAAAGAAAAAGACAACGTCGATCTGAATTAAATACAGAACAAAGGGCTCAGCAATTAGAGCATCGTAACATTTATGAGAGAACGAAAAAAAATTCAATGACAGAAGCTGAAAAAGAAGCAAAAAGAAAGCAAGTTCGCTCTAATTATCATATTAGAAAATCTAGAAGATGTGAAAAAAATATCAATGATTACGAATCACAAACAAGCACGGATAGTTCCTTTTCTTTACCTAACACTCGAAATATTGAAGGCATTACTAAGAAAACCATTTACTATAATTCTTTATTATATATATATATATTAAATAATATATATATATATATATATTAAATATAATAAAGAATATATTTGAATTTCATGTTAATAAATACTTATAAGTTTTATTTATCAATAATTTGTGTAGATCAACATATCGATGGGTCAGTGAACAATGAAGATGAACAAAAACGAATACACAATTGCATCTCCAATCATCCCTTGATTCTAGAAGCTACCTCGCTCATTGCCACTCCCAACCCTTTCTTTGTATCTGTTCGCGAAGTTAGTGATCAGGCTTGCTGCTAGGAAAGAGGGGCTCTTGCATACTGCCCTTTCTTAGACTAATACACCATCTTTTGAACAAAGAAACATCAATAGAAACACAATACATAGAGTTACTCAACCATGTCGAAGTGCTACAGCAAGACATAATTGTGCAAGAAACTTTATAGATCATTTTGGTTTTCAAAGATTATATTTGCCACAATAAAGAATATGCAGACATTGTCAAGCAAAACTTTTTCACCGAGAATCAAATAACTTCTGTTGTCTAAATGGAAAAATCATTTTACAATCAATTTCTTCACCCGATGAGATCTTCAATTTGTACACTGACCAATCAAATGAAGGAAAAGAATTCAGAAAAAACATACGAGCTTATAACCACATGTTTGCATTTACATCGATGGGAGTTCATGTTGATGAGAACTTGGCTACGGGTAAAGATGGAGTATACCCATTTCGAGCTCAAGGAAGCATCTATCATAAAATAGGCAATTTGGTACCTACATATGATAATCGTCCAAGATTTCTACAACTTTATATTTACGATACAGAGAATGAAATTGATAACCGATTGGCTGAAAATAATACTTTGAGTCGAGATATCGTAGAGAAATTACAAAAAAACTCTTAGTACACATAATAGATTTGCAGTTGTATTTCGACAACTTGGACAAAAACCAAATATCCAACATTGTGAATTGGTTATAAAAGAACAATCTTCAAATCAAAAATAATATACTCTCCCAACTTCTTCACAAGTTGCTGGAATTTGGGTAGAAGGAGCTGAAAATGAAGAAATCCATGAAAGAGATATTGTAGTTGAGACAAACTATGGACAACTCATAACTGTTCCTGAAACAGCTGGTTATTATGATCCATTGCAATACCCACTTTTATTACCATATGGAAGTTACGGATGGGATATAAATAGTCAGGATGAAAATGGCAATAAATTTTCATGTCGTGAGTATTATGCTAATATTCTAAAAGTATATATAATTTAATATATAACACATTTTATATATTTATATTTTTTATTTCTTAATATTCATCAATATGTAATGTTCTTTTATAGATTCGAGAAAATGATAAATCGCTTTTTCTTCGAGGTGGACGATTGTTTCAACAATACGTGGTTGATAACTATGTTAAGATAGATACCAGCAGACTAAGATGGTATAGGAGTAATCAAAAAATCATCAGAGCTGAAATGTATCAAGGATTACAAGATGCTTTAAACGCTGGGGAAAATGATGCAAGTGCGTAGTTTGTGAATTTGAAAACCCGCTCTTATATTAAGTACATTTTTATACCTTTATGTAATTAAATTTCATATTTATGAAGTTTTTGGCATATTCTCTTATTTAGGTAATGTTGGAACACGAACAATACTACCTTCTTCTTATATTGGTTGTCCACGTGATATGTACCAACGATATCAAGATGCAATGGCTTTAGTACATAAGTATGGTAAACCCGATTTATTCATTACAATGACAAGCAATCCACTTTGGGATGAAATTGTTAGCGAATTGCTACCCGGTCAAGACCCTTAAAACAGACCAGATTTGATAACAAGGATATTTCGTGCAAAATACGAGGAATTAAAAAAGATATTTTTACTGAAGGAGCACTTGGAAAAGTAGCTGCTCATGTCCATGTAATTGAATTTCAAAAAAGAGGTTTACCACATGTTCATATGCTAATTATCTTCAAAGATGAAGACAAATTAACTAACCCAGACGAATATGATGAAATTGTTAGAGCAGAAATACCCGATTCTAACGAAGAATCAGAACTACATGTGGCAGTAATGAAGTGGATGATTCATGGACCATGTGGTACTCAAAATCGAAATTGTCCTTGCATGAAAAATGGTAGTTGCAAAAGAGAGTATCCAAAACAATTTTCAAATGTAACTATTCAAGGCACATATTCATACCCAATTTACAGAAGACGCGATACTGGAAAATCTATCCCTATTGATAGAAATGAAAAGTTGATGGTAGATAACTGATAGGTCGTCCCTTACAATCCTTGGTTACTACGCAAATATAATTGTCACATTAATGTAGAGATATGTAGTAGCATAAAAAGCGTTAAATATCTTTAAAAATATGTCTACAAAGGTCCAGACCACGTTTCAATGCAAGTTCGACCTGGACCTCACTATGATGAGATTCAACCATTTATAGATGCAAGGTGGATTTCTGCTCCAGAAGCATTATGGAAGATTTTTAGATTCTCTCTTACCAAGATATATCCATCAATTGAACGTCTTCAAATACATCTTCCAAATAAACAAAGTGTTACGTTTTCCAATGATCAAACCATCAATGAAGTTTTGGCCGATGAAAGCAACCTACACACAATGCTGACAGAGTTTTCTATACAAATTCAATTGATGAACAAGCAAGGCAACTTTTATATCGTGAATTTCCAGAGCACTATTGTTGGATTAAAAATGAAAAAATAATGGAAAAGAAGAGTATCTAATGTAAGGGTGATTGGTAGAATATACATAGTCCTACCTACGGAAGGAGAACGGTTTTTCTTGAGAATACTTTTGAATCATATTAGAGGACCGACTTCTTTTAATGATTTACTTACAATTGACGAAATTAGAAGTCGAACATTCAAAGAAGCTGCTGAGAAAAGAGGGCTTTTAGAAAACGATGACAGCATTAAAGAATGTTTGACTGAAGCCTCAAGTACAAAGATGCCAATTTCTTTAAGAGAATTATTTGTTACTATCTTGGTTTTCTGCAATCCATCAGGTGTGCGAAGGTTATGGGATGATTTTTTCGATCATATGGTAGAAGATTACCGAAATTCAAGTATTACTAACCAAATGCTTCTAACAAATCGTCTTTTGAAAGATTTAGACATGTTACTTCTGCAACACAATAAAAGCACAACGGATTATGATTTACCAAATATCTCAAGAGCATATGATTGTGATAAAATTTCAGAGCTAATAGAAGAAGAGTTAGCAATTCCTATTTCCAAGGATGATTTACTAGCTATTCAAAAATTAAATGAGGAACAATTGAAGGTCACAATACAATTATGAATGCAATTGTAAAAAAAGAAAAATGTTTGTTTTTTATAGATGGTCCTAGAGGGACGGGAAAAACATATTTATACCGTGCTATTCTATCAACAGTTAGAAAAGATGGTGGTATTGCAATTGCAACAGCTACATCTGGTATCGCTGCAACTATACTACCTGGTGGAAGAACTGCACATTCAAGATTTAAACTTCCATTACAACCAAAACCGACATCAACATGCTTAATAAGCAAACAGTCAAAATTAGCAAAACTTTTAAAACAATCGGCTGTTCTTATGTGGGATGAAGCTACAATGGTACATCGTTATGCTTTTGAGGCATTTGATAGAACTATGAGAGATATAATGGATGTAGATGAACCATTTGGAGGTAAAATCCTTATTATGGGAGGAGATTTTCGACAAGTATTACCAGTTGTGCCTAAAGCTACAAGAAATGAAGCGATTAATGCATGCATCATTAAATCACTTTTATGGGAAAAATTTAAAATTTTGCATTTAAAAAAAAACATGCGAGCGGCAAATGATATCGCATATTCAAAATTTCTAATTCAAATTGGAGATGGTACCGAACCTTCAACCAATGAAGAAATGATCAACTACCAACAAATATGGTCATAACATCAAAAAATGATGTTAATCCACTGTCAAAGTTGATAGATACAATTTTTCCCAACTTATCAGAAAATGCATTCGACAAAGAGTACATGGCTAATAGAGCATTAATTACACCACTAAATGAATACGTCGACAAGCTCAATGAACATGTGCTCAATATATTTCCTGGAAATGAAATCATTTACTATTCATACGATGCTGTAGAAGACGATGCTCGCAACTTATACCAACAAGAATTTCTAAACTCAATCACTCCCGGCGGGCTACCTCCACATTGTTTAAAATTGAAGCTTGGAGCACCTATAATGTTGTTAAGAAATTTGAATCCGAAAATTGGATTATGCAATGGAACGAGGCTTATATGTAAGAAACTCAATAAAAATTGCATTGATGCTGAAATCATCACTGGACATTATGTTGGTACTAGAGTTTTCATTCCAAGAATCGCACTAAAGCCACCTGAAAATTTGAATTTACCATTTGCGTTAATACGGAAACAATTTCCAATTCGTTCGTGTTTCGCCTTCACTATAAATAAGGCACAAGGGCAAACGATAAAAAAATACCGGTATTTTTCTACCTGAGCATGTATTTGGTGATGGACAACTATATGTGGTACTTTCACGAGGAGTTTCAAGCGCTAATACCAAAGTGTTGGTAGAAAAGGGACATGTTGTTGGACGAACCAGAACTTTCACTAAAAATGTTGTCTACAAAGAAGTTTTACTGACTGGTTAGGAATAAAGGTACTTAATTTGATCTTCATCTACATACATCATCAAATTTTCAAGGTACATCCTCACTGTATTTACCTCTTCTTTTATGCTACCTACAGGTGAATCTATAGTATATGGAATAGAGAAATTTCATTTAAACATTTCCACAGCTTCTAGAATTTTCTGTGCCTTTTGAATCTGTAGTATATGCAATGGAGAAGTTGTGGACATGTCATCAGCTTTCCTTTCTGATTACAGTAAAAGGTTCATTCATGATTATAGTAAAACGTTTTATCTTCATTGTTTTAGATACTCTTATGGGGACCTTATTGAATTTTAGCATTAATTGCTTCTTATATTGAATCCTCTAAACATGTGTTTCTAAAAAAATTTAATAGAAATAATATATTTTAAGCAATTGCTGTATTAACTTCATTAATAGCAACCAATTGTTGAGTTGCCTAGCAGAATTTTAAAATAGTGAAAAACGCCTTAATTGCTGAGTTGCCCCTGTCGCTCATAAAAATCCAAAATAACTCTCCCAAGCGGTGGCACCACTTGATGCCTTTAAGGCACCATGCAAAGCCAATTCAAATTTTATTTGCCATCGTTTTTTTTCAATGTTACCATTTCACATGAGTTTATTGTCACATATTTTACTCAACTTGGTTTGTATGCCATGTCTGATGGGCAACAACAGTAGCATATTTATTTAATAGACCTGTGCCTTTTTATATTGTTAAAACTGTTTGGTAATTTTCTCCATGAAAAGTAGATGTCTAAAATGAAAATAAATAGGGAAGAAGTCTTAGTATTAAAAAAATTACATATGCTATCTCAACATGAACATTAATACGTGGATTGTAGCAACTTGTAAAAATTAATTGCTTTTAAATGTTCTTTTGTGCATTTTCAAAGTTTGGCAAAAGAAATAAAATTTTGACTCTGAAACTGAATTACAAGTAATGTCTACGTTTTTCCAATGATTATCCATGTTATACTAAATCTGTATGTTGGAAATTTAAAATTCTCCAATGATTATCTGTGTTCTAACCTTTGTCTATTTCATGTTTTATCACACTGTTATGGATGCCTTTTTTACTATAGAAGGTCATTATCAAGTCTATATGTACCCTTGATATGTTCCACACTTCATCTTTTAAGCTCTCATCATATACCTCAAAAAAACCGACCCTTAAAAGCAGGTAATACCCTTTCAGGCAACACAGTACAATCTTATGAGCACATAGTTGTACTATAAATTTTGTATTGAATGTTATTTAGAAGTAGTTATAATTTCAATTTGGGAGCAAGTTAATGTGAAAATGTCAAATTTTTTTGAATCATGCACACTAAAACAACTGTATCTGCAAGTTTTTAGGTTCATGTTTGATATTTTGTGGGGTTTGGGTAGCTCATGATGTTGCTTTTCTTTAAAATTATGTGAATGAAGGCCCTGTAAAAAGAAAATCGCAAGTCCAGTGTATCTAAAATCATTTAAATTTAAATTGAGCGTTTCAGCTTAGTTTTATCAGAGCGTAAACTCGGTTAATACCAAGCTTAAACTCAGTTAAAATTGAGTAGGTTAACTCAGTTTAACAATGATTTTTAACTCAGTTTAACAATGGTTTTTAACTTAGTTTAAAAGAGGTTTTTAACAATGTAAAACCGAGTTTGAACCCTGTTTTAAAACTGAGTTTGAACCTAGTTAGAGTTTGAACCCATTTTTAAAACTAAGTTTTTTTAAACTCGGTTTAAACTAAGTTCGTACCCAGTTTTTAAAGTGAGTTCGAAAAGGGTCTTTAAGCTCGCAGACTTGATGGTGGTGTTAAGTTGGCTGAAAGGAAAAGACAAGTAAAGCTTTGCTAATACTTTATTTTTCTTGATATAATTACAAGTTTATCTCCACACAATCTAACTCTTTATGATTTCAATTTTCTTTATTTTTTACATTTAAGATGGACGAGTTCAATGACTTGAACAGCAGTATCAGTGTATTTCTTCTCAGCATCTGAGCTGGTGGGTTGGGTATTAATCTTACCGCTGCTGATACATGCAATGTCTATGACAGTGAATGGGTGATCAATCTAATCAACTGAAGCCAGCCGCACTTCTTGGCTTTTTTAATATATCATGATTTTTGTATATAGAATCCTCAAATGGATTTGCAAGCGATGGATAGATGTCATAGCATAAGGCAAACTCGCCTAATGCATGTGTACAAGCTCACAACTTCTCACAATGTAGAGGTATTCAGTATCTACCATTTCTTCTAAGCAAACTTCATAAGAATTTATGGTTAATAATTCATTCTTTTTTTTACTAGGGACGAATCATCAAGAAAGCACTTGGAAAGCTGAAATTAGAACATGTGGTTATCACCGAAGGGCATTTTCTGCAAGATAGGTTGAAGAATTCTTTGACAGCACCCTACTGCTTCCTCATAGGCAGCAGAGCTACTTCTTTTCAACGTGCTGCTGCTTTGTAGCAGCAACCATTTTTCACTTAGTATGGAATTAAACCAACATTAATCTATTCTAGAATTGGTTGCATGCTTATATTTTATAGTAATTACGGACACACAAATGTATACTCACACACATATTGATATTAATTGGATAATAAACTAATGATAATTTTTAATTAATGTTCATTTAACATTCAGATTTGAACTAAAATTTATTTATTTATTCAGCAGGAACTATACATTTATTATTGCACCATCTTGCTTAAATCAACTGAATTTAATTAGTAGGGTTACTTTCCCACCGTTTTGTAACTTTTCATCATTCATTTAAACTGAAATCAGTTCTATATTAACACTGTTGTAAAATTTTAAAATATTCATTATTAGGGATTAGTTGTAATTCTCGGTGTTTGGTTATCAAATTTGTGCAGGCTTTGTAGAAGTAAATTTGAGCAACTGTTGTGATTCAGGTCACTATAATAACCTAACTTCTTCTTGATTCAGGAAGATGGTGTCTTGCTCTCAAAAGGATTGGTGATATTAGGATTGAATTGATAAGTGAGCATTTACAAATCCTTATTTCTTTCACATTTGGCTTAATTTTGCTTACATATGATAATATTTTGTGTTATAAAATTGTCTAGCGATTTTTGCACTCATAAAATTGCAACTGATAAATCTTATGGCAACAATTCATGCCACTGGCATAGGTTGACTATACTTATAGAGAAGGAATCAATATTATGCCTTGGTTTAATTTTTCTATCATTGCATTTCTATCTCCTGTAGATGTGGTTTTGAGGAAGAAACTGAACAAAATAATTTCTCTAGATTACTTTAATATGGCACCTGAGATGAAAGCACCGGCAACATACAATATCAATCCGGGTAGTTTTGCAGAAGGTGGAAGTGTTCGTACTAAGCATGAAGTTCAAATTAATGGTACCCCTGATCTAAATCAACATAAGGTAATTATTGAATTCATCAGCTAAAGAAGTCCTGTTTACTTTTGCTATGCTAATTATGTAAAGTAATGATGATTACACCCCTGACTTAACCAGCAACATTTTAAGTATGTCTAATCAAATAAAAATATTTTGTCAAAAAATGAGAAAACAAAGAAGAATATGCAACCAAATGCAGGTTCATATAGCTCATGTTAAATTTTTTCTTGATTCTTTGCAAATATAAACTTACCTAAATGATTTATTTTCTTGATTATGAGGATGAAATATAATAAATTATTATGTATAATATAATTTTTAATAGGTTATTGTTGCCAATTAACCAAAGAAAGAAGGAAAATATTAAACTTTGATTAGCTCATTTATGGTTGAGAAAACTTAGATCCATGAGAATCTCGATTGGAGAAAGAAATTTTCTTCTATTTTGTATATAGTTCCTTCTGGATAATGCAATTACCAAATCCAGTGCAATGTGAGTGTGTGCGTGGTGGTCGGAAACTATCATGATTACTAACTTCTGGAAAACATTAATACACATTTGTTAACGCATATCTCTACTACTAATAATGATAATTCATTCAATAAGATTTCAACCGTGTCTTTATGAAGTACCCAAAATACCCTTTTCTTTTCTATTCTGTTTTTACGCGTTCTTCCTCTCCCTTGCTGCAGTAAAAAAAAAACCTAAATCGTCTCTCTCACCTCTAATGGCGCGGTTATCAATTACAATCTAATTTTGATTTCGTTAACTACTTTCGATTTTGATTTGTATCTCTTTCACATTCTGATTCTACATATTCTCCCTTCTCACTTGCTGCAGGAAAAAAAAACCTAAATTTGCTCTCTCACCTTTAATGGCGATTGTCGACTTACACGAGCTGAAGCATCACTGATCAATATCCATCAGACATCAGACTCAGGTAATTATTTTCCGATTTTCTTTAACTGCTTATGATTTTGATTAGTTGGAGTATCGATTTAGTACGAATTGCTTAGAATTTTATTACCGATTGCAATGGTGATTATCGATTAAGCACGAATTGCATAGGATTTTGAGTAGTATATGATATCCATCATAGATCTGATATCCATCAGACAGAAATTAGCAAATAACTATTCACTAATTTCCATAATTTCCACTTTCAACAGTATCATCTTTTTTTAACGCTGAAAAGCTCAGCCAGAATCCAAAAAAGTAGAAAGGAGAAGCTCGATAAGAGATAGTAGGCAAAAATCAACTCCATTGCATTAAATAAAAAAGAAGAGTTGGTTTAATGAATATTTAAGAACGTAAAAAACTGTCTGTAGATATATAAGTAAATAATTAAATTTTGTTTAAAAATAATTTAAGAACAATGTGTATATGTATCAGATACATTTGAAAATTTATGTTCAAAATTTGTTAAAACACATTATTCTGCAAATTGGTTACCAAAAAAAGGAGGATGTACATCATAATATATGGCCTTATAAATAAAAAACTGTGGTAAACAGTCGCATATTTATGGACAACAGTCAATGCTACTAGACAACCTTACGTATATGCATTATATATAACTGCGCAAGTTTTTAGATTTTCTCAAATGAACCAACATTCGTAGTTAAGCATATAGACATATATAGCATTGGGATAGAAATGATTTTTAATGGTCAGATAAAAAACAAACGCACAGTCTACCCTGCAATTACCATCTAAAAAAAATTAGAAAAGATACAACAAAACTGTTAATATTTCTATTATTGCTTTTTTCCTAGAGTTTTATTATAATAATTCAACAACCAAGCATAGTACTGCCGAAATCTATAACAATGAAGTTAGGTTCGGCAATCAATTACAGACTATCACTGGCAGACCTTCGTCTACGTTATTGATCAATTAACTCACTGTAGTGGGATGTCAAAATATATCATTAGGGGCAGGTCTACACCTTATCGACTACCTTTTATTTTGAGTTACCATCATTAATAACACAAACAGCTTGCCCAGTTTGACAAAAAAAACTTGGTTGACAATCTACTGATCTTCTTAATTATTATTCGTAAAGGAATGAGTGTGTACCTGTAACTGTTAAAGTTAGTCTGCACTTAAATTCCTTCAAAATACACCACCGAATAGTTTAATCCAATTATGGGTAACGCAATAAACCGCCTCTTAGCACCACTTCTTCCAAAAATGTGCTTACATTTTTGATACCTCGATGATATTTGGTTGATTTTTGTAACCATTTTGATTTGATTACTGTTTAAACCAGCGATTAAACACTCATTATATTCGCCGCTTTTGCAACACATCTTTAAAATACAAGTGAATTGCAGCTGCAAAAGTTAGTTATCCTACTAGCATTGAGCTGTTGGTTGCTTATGAGTTATGAGAATGTGTTTATACTTTTAGGTAGAGACCAATAAAATATCTACTTCTGCCAGACATAAAATATGATGCAACTGTAAGAAGTCAAGCTGCTTGAATAAATATTGTGAATGTTATCAGGTTAGACTTCATTCACATAAGTTGATTTATTCTGTTATTTGTAAATGAATTGTTAGACTTCATTCGCTACTAATCCTCAAAACCCTGATTTCATTCGTCGTCGTCATCCAATCTCCAAAATCGGTTGCTCTCACTTGCGAATCATTAATGCCAACATCACCAGAGACGTAGCATCTGCCTCTAGGGATTTTATGGGCCGACAGAGATGACTTAGGCATGTTATCACCTTTTGCTTTTAATCGAAGGTATAATTCTTTATAATATATATGTATTTCAAATATTTGCATGCTTCGATTTGCTTCAATTTTTGACATCGTTACTCATTATTTTTTGTTTTGATTGATTTGATTTGTGAAAGCTATACATACGTTTTCCAATTTGATTTCTGATTCATGAAAACAATGAATCCATACAACTTCTGACATCTTTACTTATCGATCTTTTGCAAGTTCTTTTGACTTGACTTGCAATGGACTGATTGTGCTTAAGGATGATGTGGAGCCATTGGATTATTAACCATTACTATGAGTTAATATTTGTGCCACTGTCTTAACACCCATTAGTTAACATATGATTGAATATTTGTGCCATTGTATTACTAGCCATACTTAAGCTATGAGTTAACGATGTCAACAATCTGTACCAACACATTATCTTTGGTATATACCTAAACATATGCAACCTTCTCTATTCTTTGTGCTCCACGATTACAACTTTGCATGGTAGAAGTGACCATTCCTCTGAGTGGACATGTAATTCCAATTATAAAAGACATTATACTTGAGTTTAGTGATTGTTTATCATGAACTGCCCGCTCCAAAGGTGACTAGGCAAATATGATGTTGACTCTAGATGCACTGATATAAGGCTTCAAGATATCAAGCAATATACACATGGTCCTCTGCTTGAAAATGGTGCCAAACATTGATGATGTTGATTGTTTCACTAAGTTGAAAAGAAAGAAAAACGTGATTATTAACGCAAACTTTTACACTTTCAAAACAAAGTTAAAAAGATTATCCTATTGGCGCTACCTATAACTAATATATAGTATTGTCAACTCTTGATGAATAATAATAATACATATTGTATTTGCATTGTTCTTATAGTTAATTTGGCAATAAGTACTGTTAAATGCTCCATAAGTTATACTCATGCAGTCCATGTATAAATAAAAAATTAAACTCATTTACTAAACTTTTTATTATTAAGAACTGTTTTTTTGCTTCCACTGCTAAGTTATCGCTTCTAACCTTGCAAACACACAGTACAAAAACGTTTGTGGTTTGTTTCTACTCTTTTTATCCTTCTAACTCACAACAAACAAACAACAATGCTATAATTCAAAAAAATTCTGTTATTACATCCTCCATTTTTTTTAATTTCATTTTATTCATCCAAAAAAAGTTAGCATAAACATTTTATTCCTTAATTATTCCTATTTCCTCTTTTTGTATATTAGGTGACTTAAAGGATGTATAGGATATTCATCTGAAGAAGTTAGTGAAAATGATAAACATAGTAGTAACAAATATTTGTTGTATTGACATGGTCCTCATTTTATTCTATGTTAATTGGGTAGTTATAATAAAAATAAATACTATATATCCCAAGGTTTTAATAAGAATAGAGTACATTTATTAATATAAGGTTGAAAGGTTACTAATGACAATATTCAAATTTCCCAGAAACATTACCCAAAATGATCTGCTCAATTTGCTGGAAATAGAAAGTATGACGCTTACATGGGCATTGATGTTTTTGGGAGAAAACATTAGGTGGTGGGCAACGAAATGTATGTTCACGTCCAAACTCCAATCTTTTGGGTTGAATGGTTAAAATCCTACTTCGTAAATGTCCTTTAAAATTTTGAAGAATGTGCATTGATTTCACCTTTTTTGCAACTAATGTCTTATGTTAAGAACATTATATAACCTGTATGTGTCTGGCAACTAATGGATCTAGGTTTGAACATTCCAATAACCCTACAAAAAACATATATTTGCAGCTATAATTATTTACTTAGTGAATATGGTTATTTTTGCAGATTGCAATTCTGATATTAACGTGAAGTTAGGTTGTTGTCTGAAGATATTGTATTTGCATCCTTTATTTCTATCGGGTTAAGGTATTTTTCTACTCTATTTCTACATTTGCATCATTTACTGAAATATGACAGAGTTGTTTTCGCTTACAGTTGGGTTTCATACTACCATCGAATTTGGATTTAGTTGTTCATAAGGATGGATAAGATTCCTCGATTGCTGCTTCTTAGATACTAAACATCAACCACACTTGGGTATTTTTTGCACTTCTGCATTGTTTTTGTAGATTATTACCACTTCGGGGATTACCAACTCTAACTTAATACTAATTTCTATTTACAAAAAGTTTTAGTGACATATAACACAAAATTGGTGGGAACAAAAAGATATTAACAAGCAAGTTTAAAACAAGAAGTTACTCGATCTTTTTCAAGTAGACGGAAAATTTAGATTTAGATTTGAAATAAAGAAATATTTGTTTACCTTTTATTGTCTTTTTTAGGAAAAAGTGGTGCATATTCGATGCCATTCAACAACATTATTGACAAGGAATTTCTCTAGGGACCATAGATATTATTGTTCATTATTGTACTTACCACACATAAGTATTTGTAATGTTCTTGCTATATAAAAAGAATGAGTAGGTTGTGGGGTCAAAACTAATTATTGGTGTTTGCATCTTAGCATTAACCATATTTTATCTCCTTGCAAAAATATTGGTCATGAATAACCTGCATCAACCCATGTTTGCTTAGAATAATAGAATAAAACTAACAATTTGAAGAGAAAATCCACTAGAATAGTAAGGCAAGAAATAAATCTTTCTCCTTTTATAGTTTTCTTAATGACATATTTCTATATTTCATGTAATTCCATCTTATCTAATGAAGGTTGCATGTTTTTAGCTTAATGAATTTTTGGTGTGTTTTTGCTTTCAATATGATCGCTACTCAACTGATTTTTAATAAGCCTATTTTTTAAACTTGATAGCAATAAAACCTGTTTATTTGGTGTTAGGAAACTATAATTATATTAGTTGATATCAAAACAGAAATTTGCATGCTGAAATTCACTTGCAGTATTACAATGTTCACCAACTACTTCTGGATCCACCTGGGGATCAACGCCGACTCGCCATCCCATGTTTCTTAGGTATTTTGGGGTCTATAGAAAAAAAAATGTATGAAACTTACCCTCCTCAAATCTGAAATCTTGGATGATAATTTTTGTTATTTAATCAATTTTGGAATTTTTAGGTACATAGTTTCTTAATTTTCAGCTTCATTTTGAGTATCACTAGGTATTTTCAATGGTTTCAAATCATTTGCTTCTTCTTTGTATGCTCAGAAAAATTGATTACAGGTTTACTTCCTATTTTCAATGTTAAAATTGTAGTTTGCTAAAAATTTAATTCTCGATAGTTCAATTTGCACGAACACTTTGATTATTATGCAGGTTTTCCATAAAAAATCTCTACTACTAATAATGAAAATTCATTCTATAGAGATTCAACCGTGTCTTTTTAAAATTCCCAAAATACCCTTTCATTTTTAATTCCCCATTTTCTCCTTTCTCACTAACTACTGGAATAAAAAAATAGATCGGCACTCTCACCTCCAATAACGATTATTGATTATCGACATCCATTATGCTTCAGTCTCGGTAATTATTCATTAATTTTCATTAATTATTTTGGATTTTGAATAATCTGTAATATCGATTATCGATTATCGGTTAAGCACGAATTAACATGAATTTGCTGTTTCAACGATGATAAATAGTTTACCTCAATCATCATAGTTCCGATATCTATTAGACTTGAATCTTAGGTAATTATTCATCAATATTCTTTAATTACTTCTTTTTTCCGAGTATTATTGAGTTCCTTAATGATTTATGTGTGATAGTTAAACTATGGGTTAGTTATTAGTCTTGGGTAATTATTCATTAATTTAACTTCAGTATCGGGTAATTATTTATTAATTTTCATTAATTACATTGGATTTTTAATAATATCTGCATCCTCAGTCAATCACGAATTCAACTTGAATCTGCTGGTTCAACGAAGATAAATAGTTTGCCTCAATCATTATAGTTCTGATATCTATTAGACTTCAATCTTAGATAACTATTCATCGATATTCTTTAATCACTTCTTATTTTGAGTATTATTGAGTTCCTTAATGATTCATGTGTGATAGTTAAACTAAAGGTTAGTTGTTAGTCTGTTATATTGATTGATTTAATTTATCTTGATGGATAGCTTTGGTTGTATTATCTTGCAATCAGACATTGACTGTTCATCAGCTTATATATTATATGTACATATATAACTGAATTGATTCTGTTCATCAACTTATACCATATATTTTTAATGAAATAAAATGTATACATGCGTGACTATGCTCTTTTTCTTACCTATTCAAGTAATCCTGTCCAGTGTTTGAATGGTTCACATGTTATCATAGTGTACTAGATTGTAGAATGGTAGCATTTGTTGTTTTGATTAGATAGTGCTTAGTTGTTTTGGTAATCTGATCCACATAATTATCTATTCACTGATATCCATTGATTACTTCAGATTTTCAATACTATTGGGTTCCTTAATAATGGATGTTTGTTAGTTAAATTAAGGGTTAGTTGTTAGTCTATCCTATTGATTGATTGGGATTTGTCTTATTTTATTTGAATTCAGTGCTTCTTTTGATTTGATTCTGATACTCCTCTTTTCCATAAACTTGGTGATATCTTCATCATCTCCTCAAACTACATATCAATTTCTCCCTCCAAGAGTTTCTCACCTGAACTATAAATCGATGGCGGAAAAGAGTCCTCAAAATTTGAGAGTTGAAAACATTGATTCATTATGCACATTTGAAGACGTTTTCCTAAAATTCAAACCCCATTTAGGATTCAACATCACACCATTTTGATGAGCGTATTCTATAATCAAGCAAATGAGATTCACTTTAGATCTGATGCTAATCAGAATATGGAGAAACAAATTATTCTAATATGCATATTCACAACTAGATATGTTACAGATGCTTGCCAATTAGAAAACTTTACTCTAGAATTTCACAAGTAACTATCCAAAGAGTTGTAGATTAGTTAAGAGACAGAAAAATGACTCTACTATCACACATTTTATTCATTGTCTATTATTTTTCTTGCAATAGCCAATTGATTAGCATACAGTCTGCTAAGGAAAAAGGTAAAAATAGAATAAAAAAATTTATGAATATTTCCAGTTGTAGTAATATTCTTGGTGAATATATGAAAGGATAATGGAAAAGGATGACAATGTTCTAGGGGGAGATCAGACCATTTGGATTTTTATTGCATATTTGATTGTGTGTTATGCTGAAGTGAGATAAACATATGTGCATGACAATGATGTTAGAGGATTTATACATTAGAATTGTTTCTCTATGCCCATGGTCAATGGAAATCTAAAGCAATGACCACACAGCATGAATCCAAGATCAAGGACCTTGGAAATGTAGTAGGATCCACTTACTTGGTTTGTTTTCTTTATTTTGTTTATAAAATAAAATATAGAATATAATCTATAAGAAATTAATGTTAACCACATCATAGGCTTAAGTTTCTTCATTGAGCCGAATTTCCAAATTATGAATTTGTGATATAATCAAAACTATGAATTTAACCACAGTTTTAACATTTGAATGGATTTTTCAAGTTTTGAAGTTAATCAACAGTATGTGATATACTATATAATATACACACATTACACCATAGTTAGTATTATACTGGGATATAGTATAGGAAATTTATGGATGTTTTATTGGTCAGCTTTTGTTGTTAGTCATTGCTCAAATCAGTATTAATTTTTTTAAACATTTATATTGTTTTTAGTACTTATATTAGGACCATGAGCATCTGGGTTTAAATTTTTGTTATATTGGTCCAAAAGAAAATTTTAAACATTTCAGGATGAATGATTCCTAAAAAAGGATAATGTATTTTGATGATACTATTCAATATATCAATTTTTTGTATAATCATAAATTAAATTAAAATCAATTATTATTCATCATGTTTGACCAGAGGGATCTGCACTTTTAAGGCACTAACTTATTGTTTAGCCATCTTCTCTTTCCATCTTTCATAGATTATAATAAATAGCAGCGGAGGCTTCACATTCTCCACAAGTTTCAGGCTCTCAGCCAAGATCACCTATGAATTTTGTTAGCGGGTTTCGGATTTCAGACCCAATAGCGGCGCTTAAGCTGGAGAAATTTTATAATGGAGTTAATCTGAATGGGAGATAGAAATGGGGGATGAATGGATGATGATGGGTTAGGTGTATGATATAGTTTAGTGTGTTACCTGGAACTAATATAAGGCTCTGTCTGTATTGGGATTTATACTTGAAATTCTTTTGGTTAAATTTTGCTTCTTTTTAATCTGTTGCCTGCACAAATTGCCATCTCCTGGCTCAGAGGTCTTTGTGTATTGGTGGTGACATTGCTTCTTTCTCTTCCTTTTTTGTAGAGTAGATGCTAATTTGTTGAACTCTTATATAAGATGCTGTAACTTTTTTTAAACCTGCTTTTGATAATGGCTTAAATAATTTAAGGTAATTGTTTAGTTGTCAAGTTTTGTTTCCAATTTTTGTTTTGTTTTTAGGCAACGGTATGACATGTGTTTACAATGGTATTGTATCGTTTTATTTATATTTCGTACCACTAAAAAGTGAAGTTTCTGTCAGAGCTATTTTTGTATTATGAATAAAGAACTGCAAATGTATGAATACGTGAAAGAAATGGAATGCATGTTATCGATACCAATGAAGCAAGCAACTGTTGGGGATGAAGGTGAAAGAAGATATTTTGAGGTAGAAAGAAGTGGTTTTTGTTCTGTAAGGAACTACTTCAGCATCTATTCAAAAGAAATAAATCCATTAGAGGATATTCATAAATAAATTATATAGAGAGGCTAGGAACGCTCTAAGGGAAAGATCTGAGAAGCATCCTCTATGATTTTTCGCTACTTATCCTCTGCGACCTATTTGTTTGTCCTTTTTTTTGTTTTTTGTTTTTTCTTCCTTCTTGCATCTCAATATTAAACACATTTCTGAAAGAACTTCAATATTAAAATTTTATTGTCATTGTATTTTAATAGCTACATATTGTTTTCATCCCCATACTTCATCCAGTTGCACTTGGTTTTTGGCTAAACGTTAGCTGCTTGCATTTTCAGTAAGTTTTTCAATTTTTTTTGGCATTGAAATATTTCTTGACGCTACTTTGGCTCTAATCTGAATCATGTTTATTTGGAAAAACTATCAACTTGTTATACATTCATCTGATTTTGAACTCTTTACAATGTTCTTTAGATTCTTTTGCATATTTAAAACACTAAAAAAATGAACTGATTTTGTGGCAAATTGGGATGAGGCACAATAATGTCTTTGTATTCTATGTTAAAATCTAATGGTTTCTTTATTTAAGTGGTTTGGGATATGTTTTATTGATTGAATTAGCCATAAATAAATTGTTGGGTTGTGATCAATAGTTTCTGCGAGAGGATATATTGCTTAAACTGCAAAGAAATTTTTTAACCATAACATATTTTGTAAAAATTATATCAATTTTAGTGGCTATGTTTTTTGCTGGGCCTAACCTCCATGAATGATTATGACCATTGATTGAATTGAATATGACCAGTATTAAAATTGATTTTATTCAATTCTAGAACATTTGAAGGAGGTAGGGTATTACCCTAAGTTTTTTCATTACTTTTCTACCACTATTTAAATCCCCTATTAATCACCAAGGGATATTAAATGAGTTAACATTGTAAATGCAGGCTCATCTGAGCGTGCATATATACTCGTAGCTGAAAATAAGATTTGTCTCCTAGAGAATTTGATGTTCATAATGAAGTATCCTACCCTTGATAGTAGCCTTTGTGTACAAAACAACGAATTTGATTATTTGCTACATTTTGTTTTCTTATTGCAGGTGCACATTGGTTCTCTTCTGGTAGAATTTTTTGAGTTGGCTACTATTGATGATTCTAATCTATATTTGAAGAATTGGTACAATTTATTGACTATGTTAGAATCAGCCAGCTTCTTAATTGTCCCTGTCCATTTTATTAATGAAGAGATACTTTTTTTTTTCATGTGAAAATTATTGCATAACATTGGATATTATTTTTATTTAGTGCTTCCACCATAGTATTTGCCATTAAAAATTTTAGTTCTATTTAATTACATCACATATCCTATTTTCCACTATCAATAATTGTAAATTTTCATTGATATTTTGTAAAACATATGGTGGGTTGGTACTTTGGCCCGAAGTTTTTATGTGTGGTCAGTAGCATAATATTTTTGTGTGCTTATAATTTTTTTTATCTCACTTCACGAAATGTGAAAGATCAAGAATATGACGTGTACAAAGTGCAAAGATTGAAACTAATGATGAGCACAAGTTCATCTGTATGTGCATTCATTTGTACTTTCTCAAAATGAACAAATTATCCTTTTATGCAAAAAAATATCTTTGTGTTTTTTTTACCTTAATTAGAACTAGAAATATGACATATGTAGTATTTACATGAACCAAAGTTAGAATCATTGAGTGAAACTAAATTTAGGTGGATAATCATGAATTTGATTCAAAATTAAGACATACTGGAAATAAAGTAAAAAAATTAATTTAAAATAGACAGTTGAAATACATAACATGGCTGTAGGAGATGAAGTAATATGAGTAGCAATGGTATACTGTAAGCAAAGGAGCTACAAGGAGCTGTAATGGAGCACTTGCAAGTGAGTATTGAGATAGGTAGTTGATGCTACATAGGAGTAGTGGGCTAAAAGGTTGAACTAAAGACCAAAACTAAATGAGTACTGAATGAGTAGTAATAGTGGACCAAATGATGCTGCGGTTGAGATAGGAGATTAAGCATTGAATATAGAATTGAATAGAACCCGAACGAGTAGAGCGAGGCATGCTGTGAGTATGGAAGAGATGTGTTGCATGAGAGGTGGAGATGAATTATGATTGGATTTTTTTCCTGTGTGGGAAAAATAGGGTGTAATCTAGGTTTGCAATTATGGCAATTTAAACAAGGCATCTAATGCTGAATTAATTTAAAAGGCATGCATGTTGATGCTTCGTTGCTGCAAACATGCATGTGAGAGAACATATGGAGCGAAAGCTGACATGTGATGAACCAGGCAGTGTAATTAAATATGAACGACAATGATTGGCATGTTGAAGCACAATGTGGGAGATTGGCATGTAAGGACCTGCAACTAGACTGAAGTATAGAAGTTGATTTTTAAATGTAAGTACGCAGAGTACACAAGTGATCTTTTGAGATTACATCCATTGAATGCTAAAGAATTCAGCATTCAATCCGTAAATATGCTAATTGCCTAAATAAGGTCATTAGCTCTTAGTAGAAGAAGTGTATGATATTAAATTGGGCAAGAATTTTCATCCGTCCTACAAAGTGATCAAGGCAAGAAGGAAAATAAGTTTGAAAAAAAAACTAAATTTCAACCACGAAACATCAAGGCAATTGAGGAATAGTATTTAGAATCTAGGTCAACAACAAGTAATTATAGTAACCATTAGGTTGTGAGGAAGGAAAGTAAACAACTTGCTCATAAAAGATTGTAGCATAAATGTTATCTTACATTAGGTCCAAATACCCAAGTGGCAGGGCCACATACTAAATTTGCTAAAGCCATGCATCATGGTTAATATGGAATAATTTTGCAAATAATATTAAATTTGTTCAATGCACTAATTTTATTATATTTTCTTTGAAATAGCTACACTGTAAAAATGTCGTTCAACAATCAAATGCAAGTCCAACTGGACGTGCATATACTCTCGCTATTAATAACAGAGATGAAGCCATGTTGTGAAGTGATGATTTTTGCTCACGGCCTACATTAGCTAAAAGAGCATATGCATGTATAAGTACAAGTATTATTTTCGTTTTCAGTAGTATAAAATAAACTAAAACAAAAGGAAACGAATGATAAAACTTTATTATTATAAAAAAAAATTGGTTTTATGACTGTTCTTCAATTGTTTCGGTCTTCTCGGACACTGTTTAGGTTCAGTTTATGCTGGTAATGATACCGTCAAATTTACTTCAAGGAGTGAAGTATAAATGCATGCACATTATGATTAAATGCAGGCCCACCTGGGCGTGCATATATACTCGTATATATATATATATATATATGTATATGTATATGTATATGTATATGTATATGTATATGTATATATATATGTATATATGTATATATATATATGTATATTTCTCTCTCGTAATAGCATATATGCATATATACGATATATAGATGATTTATATATTTTAGTACACTTATTTATATTTAATATGAATTTAAAAATTCTAAAATTAAATATCATACATATATTCATATTTTTAAATTAACATTTATTGAATTTTTGGATTGTTTAATCTCTCCTACTACTAATGATAATTCATCTAATAGAAATCAACCGTGTCTTTTTGGAATCCCCATAGTACCCTTCTTCGTTATGTTCCTCTCTGCCTTGCTCGCTTCTACCTGTTTTCCAAAACTGAGGAAAACCTAACTCTCCAACCCGCCTAACTGCAAAAGGACGTAATCAATTTCTTTCCCATCGCAGCTCCGCAAACAAGCTAGGGTTAGTTCAGTGCGATCTTCTCCAACTTCTATCTTTACTACTAATAATAAAAGTTCCGTCAGCATGATTCAACCGTGTCTTTGCAAACTTCCGAAAATGCCCTTTTCCATTTCTGTTCGCGTCCTCTTTCTCATCTAATTCGTTTGGAAACCTGCTCATCGCGAAATGATCAACACGTAGTGGGGAATCTGGCACTCACTTCGACATCTAGGGTTGGAGGTCGCGATTTAGGGTTTCGAATCCTTCGACAATTTGCTCTCGGCATCTGGCATTCACGTTGACGTGTAGGATTCAATGCTCGCGATTTAGGGTTTCGAATCGTCCTACAGTTCGCTCTCGGCATATGACATTCATGTCGACATCTAGAGTTTTAACTCAATCTGATTTAGTCAGGGAAAAGGTAAAATATTTTAACATCCTTCTGAATACGAATCCCTCATTATATTTGTGATGTATACTTGGCTAATTTGCATTGGTGTAACTTAAAAACGTTTAGGTAGATTTGTTTAATTTGAATCTATTTAGATTGTTCAATTTGGTTTAATTTTGTTTTAGTATTTAACTCAATTTGGCAGTGTAAAATATTTTTATTTCTTTTGAGCAAGGTTATAAAGTTTAAAATCAATAATCAATTTGCGATTTGAACAATGAGCATGCAGCAATGCCAATTTTTCTTAATCGACCTATCACTTCCATACAAATAACTTTCAGAAACTTGCTTAATTTCTCTGAAAAATGCGAAACAAAGAAAATAATCCCCTGACATTGTCCTTAGTGTTACAGGATGCTGGTTCCAGCTTATGATTTGTTATTCGGAAAACTAGCATTGCGTTGCCTTTTTGAAGATTATCTCGAGCAATCAAGGCAATTCAGCACAAGGATTATGCTAAAGCCTTTAGAAGACCCTCATGTAGATATGATTGCAACTGTATCCTAATATAATCTTCATGTGCATCTCCTCTGTATCCTGCAAAATTTCAGTTCCCAGCTTCACAGGATATCAGTTGCATTTCGGTAATTTTTTTTCAATCTACAACTGCATATTCTCAATAGTGAAATCCATATTTTATTTTTTATGTCTCCAGTTATAAAAAATATCGAATTTGGTGTTACGCTACACAAATGATTTTTAATACAAATATTAATTGGATAAGATCCAGATTGTCCTCTTTGCATGTTTAATGTTTATTTTGGCGATGTACGCGTGCGCACAAATATGAACTTTTACGAACTTTTACAATCAGCGAAATTGTTGCCTTAATAGCTGTTCAGGTCTCCGGTCCCCTTGATAAAAAAATCACACAAAAACATCGAAGGAAATGCATTATTCTGCTGGCAAAGGTTGTTATCCATTTGCGTTTTTTTGTTTTGTCGTTGAAATATTGGCTTTTTGTTAATATGATTTTATACTTTATAATAGGGACCTGGATGATCCTCATACATTTCTGGACCTGTTTGTATCTACTTCAGAACCGTGAGGAACCTTCTGAAGTTTATATATACTTCATTTATTTGTCAATTTTTTTTTAACTGAATCTATTTTTCTGTCAACAACAAATTTACTTGCTTTGTTTGTAGCAATTTACGATTGAGATCGGTGCATACTATCCCAAGTACAAGTTTGGAGCTTTTGGTGTATTCCCATTGCGTCTACCTAATAGGTATGCTTTTAATTGTTATATTGGAATGACATGTTAGCAGTTGATTTTTATCTGATGGTTTATAGAACCCGGCAAGGGCTGTAAACTCGATTTGGTTTATTTATAATTACATTATCATGACAAATAGTTCACCATAATGCTCTTTTGTAGAACTATCATGTTCCATATTTGAAGACTATTAAATCCCCGGAATACTTGATAATCATTTCTTTCATCGCCATTAGTAGTTTTGCGTGGTGTGCGTATGTGTGTGTTTGCAAATATATGGAGGGATCCATTTTCCCTCTATTTTGTAGACTCTTCATGTCAACACTCACTCTCTCTATTATTTTTCTATCTGATTTATACGAGGGGGCTTTGAAGGGACTCTGTGTGTGTGTGAAGGGTTCCGCTAAACCCCTCTTCATTACATCCCATCTACACCCCTTCAATTTTTCAAGCTACACAAGTCAAAGTTAAATTAAAAGTTGTACATACGTTCAGCGTTCTTATATCCACAAGATCGTCTCCACAACATTTTGATTGATTTGAACAATCGTAACATATTCAAAAAAAGAAAAAAGAAATCCAAGTCGGCCGTTTAAATAAATGTTTTAACGGTTGATATTGGCTTCTTTTTGTACATGTTGGAAGTTTTGAAATGATCTCATTTCTATGTATGTGATGTCCATAGTGTAGATTGAACATCCCCAAGGTTTCATTTGATTTCGATAGTGTAGCACTAAAAACCGTAGGGGTGTAGAATGAGGATAGCGAAAGTTTAATTTGGCATGATGAGCAACTCTGCTGCAACTTTTTATTCAGCAATGAGTATCTCCATTTATCGAAAGAATTTAGATATTTGTTATTTCCATGTTTTCGATCCTTATCTTCTACTTTCGATTTACTTATGAATTTTTTTACTGATTGTTCTGCTTTTAATCATAGATGATTCTACTTTTTACTATGAAACTTTTGTAAGATAATTTTGTTTTTGATTATTTAGCATCTGATTTCATTTTATAATATGAATTTTATATGATTGTTTTGGTTATTATTTTCAATAGGTCCGATTTTATTTCTTTGCTATGAAACTTTCTAAATTGTTGAGATTTTAGTTCTGAGCTGTGGCTCCTTAATATATAAGATTGACATATATATATGATTATTGATGGTTTGGTTAAGTTATATTATTTAGTCATAACAGTTGTATAAATTTTATGATATTATTGTAGGTCTGATCCAATGACCTGAACCCTTCTTGGTTTTTTTTAAAGGAAGAGAGGATCTAGGTATTTTGTTTTTTTGCTACTCCTCAAATCAACGTTCTCTTTAGAATTCTCATGTTTTTCCTCTCCGTCCTCAAATTATTATGTTGGACATCAGACTCTAGATATAGCGCTTTATTAGAGAATTCTACGCCTTGATTTTATTTTTTGAATTTGAACCACGAATATACTCGCATCTGAGACAGTATAATCAATAACCAACTCATACCTGATGATTTCGTCTCTATGGAACTCTTACTTTGCTGCAATAGTAGTCATAATTCTTATTCAATTCAATGAATATTGCCAACCATTTCGTTACTGAAAAGCTTGGGTTCTATAACCTGTAATTTATTCTCATACTTCATAACTGCTCCATGATTTGCATAACTATTCCTTAAAGATAATTTAGCTGTCAAACTGTCACTAATCTATTCTTTGAAGCCAAAGCAAAACAGACCTAATGATATACTGCAGTTATGGGTTTTTTGTTTTGTTTTATTTTGGTTTTTTCCTTTTTTTTGCTTCCTCCTCCTCCTATTCAAAGTAATTTCCTCAAGATTTTCCGTTGCATATGCTCAGATCCTGTTTAAGTGTTTAGTATATAATAATCTAGGACATTTAATGTTGTCTATTTGTAGACAGAACTGCAGATGGCTCTTAAAAATTACATTTATCTTGCACTTACAAGCTCTCAATTTCTTAGTACTAGACACATACAAGGGAAAATTCATAGATGATTTTATAAAAATGGAGACATAGACCATGAATGATTGAATACTAATACCTAACCTTTTTTGTATGAATATTCCATAGGAAAATAAATTCAATGAATTTCAAAATTCTACCAAATCAAGGTATTATTCCCTTTTGTCACCACCACCTCACTCCTGATTACGGCTAGCCACCGCTGTTCCACCTTTAGATAATCTAAAGACTGAATAGGAAATGTATTTTCTTTCAAAGTATAAAACATCAATTTGCTTTTTACTTTCTTTT
This sequence comes from Allium cepa, assembly GCA_030765085.1. Classification (NCBI taxonomy): domain Eukaryota; kingdom Viridiplantae; phylum Streptophyta; class Magnoliopsida; order Asparagales; family Amaryllidaceae; genus Allium; species Allium cepa. The sequence goes on from CM060942.1 coordinate 553,041,774, forward strand.
ACTTTATATACTGAATCTATCATGAAAATTCTTGATAAAGAGTCGCTAGGTAGTTTTGTTCTATCATTTGAGTATATTGTGTTTTGGTATGTAATTGTATTATATCATTTTTGAAATTGATATATGGACTTTAATTTGATTGTGCTATTTTTTTTTTGAAATTTAAGATAACAGTGAATTTCAAATTGACAAAAAATATATATTTGAATTTCCAATTTCTATAATCAATAATTTATTATATTGTTACGGTTATCAGTTACGTGAATCAAACTTAAATATACACACAGTTCGTAGTTTTGAAGCTTCTTTTTGTTATTTGTTCAAGTAAAGGTCATTAGGTCATAGATAATATGAGGGAGAATAAAGATGAAATTAGGTTCGAAAACAAAAACAAAACTTGGAAGCTTGCTGTACAAAAGTTAAGCGATGTAATATGAGAAACAGCTCTCATCAAACCTCTGCTGAGATGCTTGGCAAATAGCTCTGTTTCCTTGCTAAGAGGTCTGAATCTTGATGTATCTTTTAACGTAGTTGTTCGTGTCTTTGTTTCTGCATTTCTAAGTGCTTAGGACTTAATTTTTCTTCTTTTGGGAATGTTTTATAATTTTGCATCCATAGCAGTGGGTTGAAGAATAAAGACCTCTTGGCAATTAACTACGAGTAGCAACCATTTTCTAAGTGCTAAGAGGTTTGAATTTTTCAATTTAAAAGCGGTGAAGAGCAGGGGTAGAAAACTTTTTGTTTGCTCATGGGGCGGTAATTTGGTTTCTTAAACATGTGCATGTTACGCTAGGTATTTAGATTGAGTTTAAGATACTGATTGCATGTTTACGATAATAAAACTTAGGAAACCCAAGAAATCACAACTACTAAGCTATAACCTTTTGTATCTAAAAAAACATTTATAATTATTAAAAGTTTAGTTTTCATCATAATTTTCAAGTAATCATTTATATATACCAATTGTAAGCAAATATTTAGCTATACTTGCTGTAATTTAAGATATAACTAGATGGTGTGCAGTGGGAAAAATGCGCATTCATATTTAATGGTAGATTTATTTTTTATAGTAAACTTTTATATTTCTAAATTTACTTACTATGATAAACAATCTGATCACTTATGAAAGGAAATCTGATATTCAATTGTTTTGTGATTCAAGTATGATGATACTATGATTTCGTCAGTCAAAATCAAAATTTCATATGGTGCGATTTGATTATTGCTATCATATTTGCAGGTTAAGTGGAACATTTCCTTTTTAGTAACTGAGCGGTGGTTTGGTTTATCAAACATTGTAGTAATAAGGTTTGGTTTTGATAATTCCCACTGCATTATAAATTTCACCCTGCTTATGTAGATTAACTCAAGATACTGATGCCATGTTTATGATGATAAAACGTCGGAAACCCAATGTCATGATTAGAATTTTTTTCTATTTTATTTTATTTCATTTAATTCAGAAGAAACTAACAATTGAAGTTTTTAGGTCAAAGTGGATTGAATTAAGCTTTTTTTTAAATCTTTTGCAATAGACTTTTACGGATGGAAGAAGGGTATTTATTACCACGTCTAATGGCAACAATTGCCAATGGCAGGACCATAAATATTTCCTCTTGATTTACTTGCATGTCACTCTGTCATGTGGTGCCTTTTAGGCTTTATGACATCTATAAGCTTACTGATTTTATATGAAAAAACTATAAGTATAACTATGACTGCTTTCATGTATCTTTATTCAAAAATCCAAACGCAACATATGTATTATATAGCAAAATAAAATTAGCTAGAAGAAAAGAATCATCTGCGATTTAGAATTTATTAGTTGCGAATAGTCCGATCTTCCAGGTGTTATATATACATCAGTCTTTGGTTTCTTAACACCACTTTTGGTTTTTAAACAAGTTTATGGAGACATTATCTTGAAATTTTATAAGGCCACGCCCAGTGCCATGTGATATTTGCTTAAATAGTATAATGTTTACTGTAATATGTTTATTACCAGAGTCATATTTAATTCGTTTAAAATACATATACTATGAAAATTAGATTAAATTATACTTTTATGTTGTGAATACAAACTGTAGTTTGTAATTAAATGTGTAGATGCGGTTCATAGTACTGGATTAAGCGTGTAGATCAATGATAGCTGAAACTACAGTTATTTACCACCGAGTTTCTTACTCTGGAAATTTTACAGGTGCTTTTATCTTTGTTTCCGTGTGGTGCTATTTACATTTAAGAATTGTGCTTCTTACTGTTCTCATATAAATCATTTTCCTACTACCATGAATTTTGCAGGATAACTTATTAAAGAAAGAATTCAAGAACATCTGCGTTTTGATGATTTATGGGCACGGACTGTTCACACAATTTTGGACTTGAGGATTGAAATTCTGTGATGCAACCAATCCAGTGTGAACCAAAGATTGTAGGAAATACCTATATACGCTCACGGTGGGTTGGAAGTGCATAAAGTTCAATCCAAATTGCTGTGATACTATATTACAAAATGTACATCCAAAGTATAACAATGGTTTAATGTCCTTTATTGTTGTGTTTGATCATTCCATAGTAGATAGTTGCATATAAGTTCGTATGAACATTGAACACTTAATTTTACCATAATCCAGGCTAACGGAATAAAAGTTTGAATCTGGACTATAAATATACAAAATAAAAATAAAAATAGAAACTAACAAACTGAGTTATCTTCCCACGTAATATCTATTCACATGTGTTTCCATAATTTGTTCTGAACTGTTGCATCGTAGATGCTTTTTCTGGAATGGATATTTGTTACGTCATGTGCTAGACTGATGAAGTAAGAAGACTCCTAGACCAGACAACAGTTTATCTCTTATATGTTGAATGTTTGCAGGTGCATGTTGAAATTTGAAAAGTTTGTAGTTTTATTAAACCCTTTTCCTTAAGTTGGCGATAAGTTTATTCTTTCTATAAGTGATATCCTCACACAGATCCCACATAGGACTACATGGAGTTCAAAATCATATTGACCAATTTAAAATAACAATGAAAGTATTCTGTAAAGACAAATATTGCACTTGATGAACAACTAATAAATAATTTTGGATTTGTAACATTTTCTAAATAGTACCCAAAATTGAACTAATTTTTTGGAACTATGTTACATGTTAGTATTTCACTTGGGAACAGTGTTTAATGTAAGACTGTTATTTAATGAATTTGGATAAATAATTGTCCAACAACTTAGGTAAATATAATATTAGCCTATGGGTTAATATGCATTCATTAGAAGTACATACAGAAGTATTTATATTTTCTTAAAATATTTACGAGGCAACTTATATCTTCTCATATTTTAACCATTTTTAACGCAATTTTTGTTTTGAAATCAGCTGCTAGGATGCCATGGTCCTCTTGCCAACCGTCTGCCTGGAAGAACTTCCATCAATAAAGTTGGAGCTAATTAATTACTTCAGTATCATGCCATATTCCATTTCCCAAAAAGTTTAATTTGGTATGTATTGGGCTTCTCATTTGATCCTACTAACATTTTGGCAATTCTCCTGTCCATAATGTTCGTACATTGGTAATCTCAGGTATCTCAGGTAGCAGCTAGATTACAATTACATAGGCCATGGTTCAGATCAAATAGCCCATTATGGAAATTATAATTTAGGTGCCAGCTTTTTAATACAAACCCCTACTAGCCCAACCTCAAACCATTCAGCTCATGTGCAAGCACAAATCTCAAGCCCAATCAATTTTCCTACTACCAATTCTACTGGGCCTCTCTCTTTATCAGGCCTGCTGCCAGTATCCCAACTGACATAGGATTTTCGCAAGCCCAAAAATTCTCCTCTCCATCAAATGAAATACATCAAACCCTTTCAGATCCCATATGTTTTGTGACTAGGCCACAATAGAACCAGCTCAGTTTCAAGCCCATTTTTGGGAATATTTTGGACAACCCATCATTTTTCCACAACCGAAAACTCCATGATTTGTTTCCAGACCAATTGCTTTTGAGCAACAGGCATTCACGCTCTCAAGCCCACCATCTTCTTTATTAGTTGCACCTATTCTTCCCACGCCATCTGATCACCTAAAGTTACCAACTCCTTCACAAACTACTGCGACACTAACATATTCCAAGCAGCACTCCCCTATAGAGAACCGGCCATGGCCTGGACTAAGTTCAGCCTGTGGAAAATGAAAATCTTTATCATTCGACATTCATGCAAGGGATGATTTAGCTATTTTCCTTCAAATAAACTCAAAAGACCTCTTATTTTTGTTTTTGGTTTTCCTTTTTTTTCTATATCAGAATTTGGATCTATACATGTTCCTTGCACTAGATTTATATTAATTGGTATATGCCAACTGTTTTGTTATTAATTGATGTTTTATTATGTCATACTTTATATAGTACGTGATAACGCCACGCAAGCACATCATTGAATTAATGCATGTACATTGTGACGAGATGAGATGGACCTAATATCAAGTTGCCATTGTATTAATATATATATATATATATATATATATATATATATATATATATATATCATGCTAATTTTATGTTTAGCATCTCATTTGATATATTTGCATATTACATTTGTGGTGTTACCTTAAATGCAGATTAGATTCTATTGCTAACTTTTTTGTCCCTTTGGCGTAGACTGGAAAGTAATTATTTGAAGCAGCAGCACCAAATCTTCATGCTCAAGGTACTAATATATGTCTATGTTCACTACTATTCAACTTGCATTTAAATTATGTATGTATTACTACAGTTTATATTAAGATGTCATATAAACCTTTAAAATGCAAATCTTATCATCCAGGTGAAAGAAATTTAGTTTATGTCAGTTCTTTGTTGTTAGGATTTTAATATGGTAAATCTATCAAATCATGAGTACCTTTAAGCCAGAAATGAGTGAGAAATTTTTACTGGACAAGCTAACTACATATGGATTTAGGTCCTTTAGCTGAATCATGTTATCATCTTGAACTTAGTAAACATGTGAATGAAAGAAGCATACAGACATGTATATAAATGTGGAATACTATTGTTATTTTTCTTTTTCTAAGCAAATGATTTTTACCTCATACATAACAACCAAATCTTTAGCAGGTGCCCATCTCATTTTCACAAGTCATCAAATAGTATAAAATTCCATTTTAGTGTAATTAACAAAGCATGTCCTGTTTCTTTTTCAAATTCAACGGTGCAAAAACTTCAAAATAGAAAAGCAATCAAAATAATACAGGTGTATATCAATCTATTTGTAAAAATTTATATTTATCGTTTCCCAACCAAAGTAAATGATAAATCGTTTTTCACTTAGATATTTCTTGCACACAAAGTGTGAGGGTATTCTCATACAAAGAATTGAAGAATGCTACAAATGACTTTAGTGCTGATAACATAGTTCGAAAAGGCGGTTATGGATCCATTTACAAGGTTTATGAAATTGTTATTTTTCTCTTTAACAGAAGTTCTTATGTATAGCGCTGGAGCTTGCTGTTGCTGCGCTCACTAAACCACAGATACTGAATTTGTTTGTAGATTGAGCTTAAAATGGAAGAGATCAATCATGCTGTTTGTAGATATTAAGTAACATTTTATCCAATAGTGCTTTTCGTTGTTAATTATACTGTCTACTGAAAATGTATTTTTGTTCTTGCAGTTGGCATCAGATTTGTCCATAATTCTATTATTTTAGGGGGTTTAAGATTCTTATTCATAGTAACTAAATTTAAAAGTATGAATATATGAATCTCTATTATGAGATGGAGTATTATATATACAGACACATTATAAATGTTCTTATAATGTGCTTAGTGAATTATAATTTGATGGTGCATCACATAACATAATGTACTTAGCTTCTACATGACACACACACGGTTCTTGCTACGCACCATGAACTTCAAATCCAATCACGCCCTACATTGATCAAAGCAGCTTTACTTGCTTATTTGAGTTTTGCATTCATTGTGTGTGTGTGTGTGTGTGTGTATATATATATTAAGCAACATGATAGCTCAAAAACTGAATGTACTTCCAAATCAGGCTCCAGAAAAAGGTAAAAATTATAGATTGCAATATAGACAATAAGCACATCAAACTCGACAAAGACAGGGATCAAGCCAGCTTTTGCATATAGGCACCTGTTTGATTTCAAGAAAATGAAATCTATGTATACCTTTTAACATTAATAAATAAAGTAGCTAATGCGAACCTGGACCAACAACAGTTGCTTCCAAACTAAAACAACAGTTGTTTCCAAGCAAATAATTACCACTTTCAATTAGAATTTAATATAAGCATAAAACATGAAAAAAAAAAATTGCACAAACTCCTTCCTTGCAACCAAATTAACTTACCATACAAGAAAATATAGTCAACCAGTTAACAAAGATCATATGTTCTACTGGCCCAAGTTAAAAATAATACATACCTCTCAAATCTGAGTAAAAGAAGAATCGAAATCATCAGGAGCAACCCTAGCTATCAAATTACTTAAAAATCTTCTTCACGTCCCCATAACTCACATAAGCTAACTCATAAATTCTACAAAGATTGACAACTACAGTCTCATTCACAACCACATTCGGCATCCTTTCAAGTGCTCCCTCCAACAACTTAATCGCATTTGACAGATCCCTCAATTACATCAAACATAATGCCTTATTATTCAAGGACATAACATCGCCCCTAGCCTTCTCAATGCAGTCATAATACTCCCTGACCATGGTAAATATGAAATTGACTCCACGGTTAAATACTGTAATCTATACACCAACTTATCCCAAGGCATATATTATATTCCTCACTGTGTAATATGTTGTTATATATAAGTATGTATAAGCTAATATAACTAAAATAAGTCATTTAAGAAATGATGACCACGGTTTGAAACTTTAAGTTACGTAAATTTCAATTGCAAAGTATGTCATCGCCAAAGGAGGTTAAAGGTTCTCTAAAAGTTTTAATGGCACTTGGGGGCAATGATGATAGCAAAAACGAATCAAGCACTAAGATAACGAAATTTCTTATTATAAAATAGCTTTAATGTGTACAAGTTTTACTTAAAATGGTTGATAAACTAAAACAAAACAAAAGTAAAAAATCTAAATCTAAATGTAATATTTCATGGAATAATACGACCGTCAAGGACTGAACCATCTTAAACTATTTGCATAACCTACGAAGTGTGCAAAAAAGTTAACTGTATCAAGAAGTTTACCTAATTATGAAAGCAATGGGAGATCAAGAAGTTAACACATCTAAGATTGTTAATGGATTAAATTTTAGTTATCAGATATTTAATCTGCAAGATTTTGATCCTTACAGTATCATCACCCCCTATTGTTTTCTTCTGTCTTTAATCTACATTGGTGCCAAATTATGTACATTAAAGTAAATTAGTTAACACATAATTTCAATATCCATATTTCATAGTTCAATTATGCTTCACAAAAAGTAGTGCAAGTGATTTACCAAGTTCACAAAAACTTTTGGATCATTTGATATTTACTCAATATAAATAATATAAGAGTAATGTAGTCAATTTGGTTCTAAGAAGTAGCAAAATATAAATAGAGTCATACAATCTTTCAAATTTGAAATTTCAAAAAACCAAGATGAAAGTCTTATGCATTAAATTTTCCCTATTACTAGAAGATGAGATAGAAGAGATGAAGCCATGTTGTGAAGTGATGATGCATATAATACGTTTCTATATTAGCTAAAAGAGCATATGGATGTATAAGTACAAGTATCATTTCCATTTCCAGTAGTATAAAATAAACTAAAATAAAAGAAACGAACAATAAAACTTTAGTATTATAATAAAATTGGTTTATGGCTGTTCTTCAGCTGTTTTGGTCTTCTCAAATGCTGCTTTAGGTTTAGTTTATGCAAAAAATGATACTGTCAAATTTGCTTTTAGGGGTATAGTTATAAATGCATGCACATTGTGATTTGTAGGCCCACCTGGGCGTGCATATACACTCGTCACTTATTATCAATTGTTGATGGATAAATTATAAATCGATCAAGACTAAGGTCAAACCATTAAACTGCGGTTCTTGAGTTCGATTATGGACTAACCTCAATCGCCATTGTACGACATCCATTAGCCTTCGATCTCATGTAAGTATTCACTTATTTTCATTAGTTCCTTAGAATTTTAATTTTATGAATTTTTTTTGTAGCTTATTGATAATCTGCTTATTGATAACTATGGTGAAACCATTCATATTCACCGATTCATTAATAATTTTCATTAGTTCCTGCTTTTTGATCACTGTGGCCTTTTTAAGTTTTGGATGCATCTGTCTATGGACAACTTCTGTAGCAGTATTTTATAAGCAATGTTCATTAACTTTATAGCATACGAATTAAAGTGATAGAGATTTGAAGTTTGGTTGCCAAAAGTTTGATTGGATGCATATTTCTAAACCCGAAATTTAGAACTTTTTAATGGAGATAATTTATGTTATTGTCAGAGCGAGACAACTCTCGGTTGAAGATTTCAAAACAAGTCCATGGACAATCTCTGCATACTCTATTTTCTTGACCAACAACCAAGCAAAATTTGAATTTGGTGCGTTATCTATCTCTTTCTTATTTTATTAACTACATTTATTTTGTTAATTCTATGGTTTTCTTCTATTGTAATGCAGATAGGATTTTTGAGGAGGATTGCAACAACGGGGTTGTTTATATTGCATGGACTAAAGAAATTGTAGATTCTGCAGTTCGTGGATTTAATGGTATTTGTAATTAAATTTTCTTTGACTAGCTTTAGTCTCCAATAGCTGTACCGATTATCACATCACTTCCAGTAGCATGCTTCTAATACTCATCAATTATCAGCGGCTGATATTGATATAGTTTGATGCTTTAATATAAAGCTTTAATTCAAGTAATTTACTGTCAGCTTCTCTTGCAGTCTACTTTTCACTATTTTATATTTCTACTGCCTTTTGCGCTTGCTGACAAGCGTTTCTTGCTTCCTCAACCCTGTCTGTTTAAGTTTGTTCTTTGGATAATACATTTTACCGTAGCTTCCTTTCCAAAAATACAATTCACGTACAAGAATATATTGATTAGTAGCATGGGACGTGAATAAAATAAAACCGACCATTGTACGATAATGTGTATAAAAATATTAGCTTTTTTTTAATTACATCGACATATTCTTGCTGATTAAATCTGCTCACCTTTTAATTTTTTCCCATCCAACAAATTTAACTGCATATTTAGGAACTGCAAAATGGAAACTTGGCTTTGTTTTCCCATTTCTAGGCAATATTAGTTATATTTACTATTTCTTATTATGTCCATTCAATTTCATTCTTTCACTTCCTCTTTAACCTTTAAAAGGTACTTCAGTTGTTGTGTTCTTAGAATTGTGTTTCTTGCTTTAAATAGTAAAGAAGGCAGCAGCTTAGATGACGCCATTCTATTTTGCTTACACTAAGATTATTTTATTTTGGAGCATTAGGAAGCTATGTTTATATTAATTACTTGCTAAAAATTTTCATTTATTTAAACTCATTAATGTTAATAGTATATATTATTTGACTTTCAATGATATACAACTAAGATAAAATCAGTAAAGCTTTGATGGATTTCTGCCTTTGTTTAATATGCTCTGCTCCTCCTTTATACATTTTCTTTTTTTTCACTACCGATCGCATGTAACTATTTTTTTTTGGATTAAACAACAACTCCTTATTGTTTAACCCTGTTCCAGTGAAGCATTTTAAGGACCTCTGAAAATACCCCTAAACAATATATATAGTACATGGTATATAAGAATTATTTTGTCCTCTTTTTCATCCTCACTAACTCAACACATTCACAGTTTCCAGTTGCTTATACAATCCTTTCCTTCCTCTTCCTACTCCATTTCCTCACATCACTTTCTGAACCCCAAAAAAAGGGAATAAAACACACATTAAAAGTGAGAATTTCAGATCATATATGGAAGTTGGTAATTAATTAATAGATCGACTTTGGTTCTTCTCTCCTTTCTCAGAGTTTGAAAGCCGGTTCCTATGGCATGGTCTGTCTCCTTATTAATAATAGGCGATCTGAAAGTAATCTTTTTGTTTACTTTATTTTTTAAATTTTGTTTTTTTGTTCGAATGGTATAAGTACTCTCGATCTGAAATATAAGATTTTCCCCCTATGTTCTCTTTTGTTTATTATGATATATGTTTGTTTCATATGTCTCAAGGGCTATTCAATATTTATTTGTGTTTAATAAACGATTTGAGAAATGAAATGTTGCATAAATATTCATATATTTAACATGATAAAATAAGTTTGAAGTTTCGGCAAGCTGGACAACTCAATAACTTATCCTCTATTACCACTATGATATTTGTGTTGTACATCCGAGCAGTTGGTGAGATAGCATTCGTATTTGAATAGCACAACTATAAAAGGTCATTTAATCAAAACAAAGTCGATGCTAATGTAGAGTTAGTGAGAAAATCATTTTTATAACAGTAAAAGTGTTTCGAGTACAAAGATCATATTAAAGACGATGACTAATAAACTTATGCTCCACATATTGTATAGTAAGACATATATCTTTTGCCCATAGATGCATACGTACATTAATAATTTTCTTTTCACAAATTAAACTCAATACAAAGTATTAGTTTGTATAGTAATACTTACAACACTTACAATAATAATTTGAATAATAAATTTATAATTCAGATATTGTACAATAATACTCATCGATCTTTTCAATATGAAGTTGCACTTTGCATTACAGTAATAATTCTATCAGCAATAACTTTGGATAATAAACTTATAGCTCACAATATATGAATAAGCAGCAGTAGTTTGTATGGTATGAAGCAGTAGTCTGTAAGTCACGATTTGAATACTTATGAAGAAAGTCACAACCTAATAATCTTCACCTTGCTTCTTATGGTCAGTAATGCAGAAATAAACAATAGGTCAAAGATTTATGTATCTTTCAAGAACCACAACATAGGAACCGTTGCATCACATTGTGTGTTCATTTATATGAGCTATGCAGATGAAAGTACATTTGCTTTCGGTGTGATGAAAATATAGAAAACTGAAGGAAAGAGGCAATTGAATTACATATTAGGAGAAGACATTGTTAGTTTTGTAATTTACATTCAATTGGATTTGACAAATGAAACTTCCAAGTAGATATTTTTTACAGCGCACACTAACCACATATATACATACCATAGTTGCCCCTTCAACCACCCATCAACAAAGTTACGTACACATCAAAGTCATTTTGTAAAATCAAAAAAACTTTACAAGCAACATTTTTTTTGAATATCAACTTCTTCTATACATGTGCATCGCACATGCTTCAAAATTTCCCATGTTGCATAATTGGATACAAAATCCTTTTTCAAAGTTACAGTTTATACGTCTGGTTCTATTGCCAATGTTGCATAAATATCGTATCCCATGTTCGACTTTGATTCTAATTTTCTTTTATCTCATACGCTTCCGAGAATAACATGCTATTGTTTAATACTTACATAAAGTAAGCATGACTAAATAAAAAAACTAAATTCGTCAACCCTTTTTCTGAGATGATTGTCTCATGATCAAACTATATTTTGTAGCTGTACGTTTGTTTACATGCAAGTTGTGAATACTATTTTTTTAAAGTGGAGTTGCGTATACTATTTTTTTATACCCAAATTAATATATTTTCTCAACTGTTGGGCATGCTGCAAGTCGTGTAGGAAAGACCTATGATTGAGTATAGGCTGGAAAAGTATTAAAAGGAAATTGGGATTGAGAGAATGGTAGTGGGTCTAAGTTATTCCAGGCTAAATGTTTCAGCTGGGTGCCACTATAGTATTACCTGTATTGGTGGCCTGAAAGCAATGTAATAGTAGAAGTAGATGTGGGACATGCACCGGAGGTTGTAGAAATTTAATTTTATGCAATCCCGACTGTACTAGAGGTTGGACTTTGGTGGAAGGTATGTTTGGATGACCTTCTGTGATTATTATAAGAGAGTTGGAGGTATATTAAGTTACTGTGATCATATGGTGGTACTTTGAAATGGTGCAACACTTGCAATTTATTTAACCTTATTATCAGCAGCATTAAATGTACGTTATATACATGAATTAAGAATGAATGCAGTAACATGTTTTATATGTAAACCTGTTTAGTTAAACAACTACTCATTTATATTCATTTTGTGAATTAAGAATAAATGCCGTAACATGTTTTATATGTAAACCTGTTTAGTTAAACAAATACTCATTTATATTCATTTTGTGTGTACAAGCATAAATCATCCATAATATTTTTTTATATGCAGAGGCAATGAAGACAGGATGCTTTACGCAATGAAGGCAGATCGCGAAGAAAATCTTCTGCCTTAATTTTCAAATCAGACTTCATCAAGGCAAGCTCCGGAATGTAAATTGGGATGTTGATTTAAATTCATCGATTAAGCCCAAGAAGTTAGTTAGAGATGAAACTGTAGTCTTGCTTTCCATATGAATGCTTTTGACTAAAGGCATAAGGCATGCATATGCATCTCTGAGAAGGCTACTTGCAGAAGATGTGAAACAAAAATAGTAAAATATCTCCGTGTAATGTATCTATGAGCTGATATTGATTATACAGAATAAAATGGCTTGAAGATGAGCTGCACTTCAATTGATTTATACATGTCCCACTTTCCAACTTCGGTATAGCAGTTGCTGAAGCTTCTAATACAAAATCAAGAGGGTTGATTAAATCTAGCTGCTTTCTGAACCTTACAAAGGAATAGGAGATTGTTTTGGTCTGATAAAAAAACATGAAGTAGGTTTCTTTCATTATGGAGAGGATATAGGTTAGTCTTTTTCTTAAGTTTCCTTTTCATATTTGTTATTCTTTTAACTTGATTAATTATATTTAGCATTATCTGCATTAGTTAACATAATCAGACGAACTCATGTAGTAGGTGCAAAGATTCATCTTCAAGGCTACTTCAGGAAATGGTCGAGATCAGTATTAAGCTACTGCACTTTATTTCTTCTACACCACCACTTTATACTCAGGGTTGTAATCAAGTATACAATGCAAGCGCTTCATTCCATTGGTTTCGATGCGTTAATATACTACTCCATTTTGTACCGCAACATCTACTATTGGTTCTAATGGAGTACCTGATTGCTACAGAACCAAATTCTCAAACCCTTGACTCAACATAGAAACCGAAATAGCTACTATTTCCAATGTGGCGCAACCGACCACCAAGCTAAGACCTGTTGTGACCCTGTTCGCTGTTTTCATTGTGGCTGCTGCGGTCACAAGAATTCGGTTGCGCCCTTATGTTCCAAAAAACCAAATGTGCAATGTGAATCTCATCATCATCAATGGTGCTTTCCATTTCTAGCCCCGAATTCGATCTTCAGTTTAATCACTACATCCATATTCTAGAATTACAAACTCTTATCTGTTTGCCACTCATCCCCTCTGTAGCTTTTCCGATCGTTCAGAAGACTGCAACCCTTCTTGATGTGTTCAACTGCTTTACTATGGCCTCCCCTAAACCACCTCAGCAAAAGTGAAATATCCCAGTTTGTTTTGTTTCATGTGTTGTGCATGTAGGGAAACAAAGAGGAAAAAAATGGTGACCAAGTTAGGCGTGCAAAGCTGCAAGCAGATTGAAGCAATTGTCTTTGAAAACATGTGTTTTTAAATACATTTTTATGACATTTTAAGTATTTTCTCTAGAGTTTGTATTTTTAAAGCATTTATGTAAATGATCATGAATGATATATGATCATTAGATACCTTTTGTTATTATGATAAACAAATAGTGGGTATATTGTCCGTACATTAAGGCTTTGTAATGTGCGTTTAATGCGATTTCTCTCTTCATCATTGTTTTAAATACTGCATGTTGAGTAATTTTAGCTATGGTAATATGAGTTATTCAAGAACCGAATTTTTTTATAAAGTACTAATAATACTACCGTCGTATTATCATCAAACAGAAATACATGATTTACATGTTACATTGCTTAAAAGCAATAATATATATTGCCTCTAATACTGTTTATATTTTTTGAAACTTTTTTCTAGCTGAAATTAAAACGCAATGTCGAGAAATAAAGTGAGGCGAAAATAGGACAACAATCATATACAACACATTACATTTTTTGCTTTATAATAAATATTGATATTTAGTCCATCAATAGATAGTTTCATATGCTGTTTAATTTTAATGAAGGTTACACACTTAACCAGTACGTAACAAGTGACCATTACAAATATTTGAAACTCATATACATTCCATGCCTTTTGTTTTGATACAGATAGAGAACCTTAAAACTTATAAGTGATGTGAGCTAAGGACACCGCGATATAGGATTCAGTAAAACCCACCGAACAAAGAGATGTTGAAGAAGGAAAAAGAGAAAGTAACGATGCTTTACGATAATATTTTTGATGTTGATGAGTATGATGGACGGATGTTGCAAGGGTGGAAAGGGCGTATTATCTTCGAGCTTTCATCATGGAAACCAGCTTGATATGAGGAATATGTAAGCAGCTGACCTCACTACTAGATACGTAGCCAGCTCTCCTGCGTTGTTGATGCTCCAAGTTGGCTTTAGAAAAAGTACTTACCTTGAAGTGGAGATTTGGTAATGTAGCCTCACCAATTGCATAACGAAGTGGAAGCAGCCTGACCAACTGTAAAGCTTCTTCAGTATGCTCCAAATGAAGGTTAGAGGAAATGTTTGCCAAGGTGGAGATCTATTAGGTATGTTTCGTATTTGAGAGTGCGTAGGTGAACGTTAAGTCCCACATCCTAAGAAATATGATGCATAACATGGTATATATGTGGAATTGGTGACATGTAACATTGAGAATTCCTTTTGTTACAAACAAGTGTTGGCAAGACCATGTATGTGCCCGTTTCGGAAGGTGGTGAAAGGGATGTTCAGTTGGGATGCTGGCACACCTTAAACCTTCATTAAGGTAGCGTCGTTTCAAAACAATGATGCATGCGTTTGTGAGAACGCGTTGGAGTGCCGAAACACAACACATGAGAGCTTGCATTGAACAGCGTTGCAATTCCATTTGCATGAGGAAGAATTAGCTAGGCAAATAAAATTTAACATCCTAACCTTATGCAAATTATGGTATCATAAGGTTAAAGTAAAAACATCTTTGATTCAAACTTTGAATTTTTTAATCATCTAATGTGTAATATTTTCACGATCACAAATTTAATAAAAATATTAATGAGTATACTCAACAAAATGTGAATTTAAAAAAGAAAAAATACAACGTAAATGATATATGAGAGACTATGGAGCATGGAGCACTAAAAAGGACGAAGCAGGTGATCTAGCAACAAGACATTGTGATTAGATGCAGGCCCACCTGGGCGTGCATATATACTCGTATAGATAATAATGTTTGAAAATTCTAAAATAAAAGGTTCTTAACAATATTTTTGATAAAATTTACCTTATATAATTTAATTAAAATGTTTTACATTGCTAACAATTGATAAATAAATACATATGGATTATAGTGTTTAAAATAAGATCAAGGTCTAAAAATATAAAATATAAAATATAAATAGTTGATAATGTTCAATATAAAATATTAATATTAATGTAAGTCAAAAATATAAATATCAATAAATAAGTGAACACATGAATCTAAGTTTAATATTTATAGTTAAAATACAATTGGAAATAAATACGGAATATAAATATAAATGTAAATAAATTAATGAACCCAATTTAAATATTTATAGCTAAAGTACAAATACAAATGTAACTACAAACATTTTAATACACATAATATCTTCACTCATAAAGCCCAAGTGTTTGCCTAGAAATAACAATGCACGGTAACATTTTAAAAAGTATACAACTAATTAAGATACAAGACAAGTTTTTATACAAAACAAATTATCTTCATAAGCAAAGCTTCTCACACAAGCCAAACTTTGACTGCAAGTTGTACACTTTCATACAATTATCTATACAGTATAAACATAATAATAATTACGTAACCATGCTATGAAGCCAAGGCATTTATTGCCATCATCTCAGCGTGCATTTTGTCATTTCAAATATGTATAAAAATCTGAACATGTCAAAAACAATAGGGAGAAAACATCAGAACTAGTAAACAGCTTCCTTTACAATCCACTCTCTTCTATATGTATATGTATACATCTTGTATTTAGTTCGTTCAGAACATAAATTAACCATAGAAACCTGATAAAAATTAAAGCAAGAAAGAAAGAGAGAGAGAGAGAGAGCAAATTCAACTAGAATTCAAATTTAAATCAGGCAGATACAAGGCCAGTTCAAACTTCAGGGCTTTCAAATGGAAATAGAAATGGTTCTGTTCAAAGGAAATGGCAGGTGAGTAAACTAAGATTTTTTTAAAGTTTAAGTAAATTAAATAGTCAAGATTCTTTAACTAATATAATTTGTATATGGTTTAATTTTTGAATATGAATCTGTATATGTTATACTGCATATTTACCTCCTCTGCTATGTGTTCTTGGTGGTTACAGTTACCTACTCTTGTTCAAAAATTCAAGCTCTTCTCATCAATATTGAAATCTGTAATTATTTCAACTTAACAAAATGTTAAAACTAAATTAAGATTTGTTTTTAAAAGCTAATTTAAATATGTTGAAGGGAATACTTCACTGTAACATATTATACGGGTAATTCACATATCCTTTGGTAAATTCGAATGTCATAAATTATTAATTCGAGCTTATACCTTGATTTAATATTAAATGTTATGATTTTTAAAATTTGAATGAAGATTTTTAACTTCATTTTCGAAGAGCAGTTCGAGGTTGACCAAAAATTGAATTTCTTTCGATTCTAGAGTTTGAATCAATAATAAAAGTTGAAACTTGAATTGATGCTAGTATTAGCATCATGGATTATGAGAAAATTCCCAAAGAATTTTTCTAATGTATAAACTAAACAAACGAATACATTTTAGGGTTTATTTTCATAGTTTCATTCATGTCATTGGTGTATCGATTTCGTCACCCTCATGCGATCGAGTGGCTTGATCTTCTGGGGGTTGATGGTGTATCGTGACGACGACGTGTGGGCGAAATCTTGGGCACTGCAGGTGGATGGAGAGGCGGTGGCGAGGCGATCTACCGTGAGTGTTTGTTATAGTTTTTTTCGTCCAAACGTCTTATTTTCGAATTCGAATTTATATTGGAGATTTGTGCTTTGATTTCGATTTTGGGGGTGGATTGTGATTTGTCGGTGTTGATGGCGATCGTCGGAGGCGAATCGTGCCGCCGTGCACGTTGTGACGCCCCACCTTTGTACCCACGCTAGCCAAGAACACTACGGTGTAGTGCTGTCAACTAGCGCGGAGAATAAGGCTGTTGAGGAGCGACCATCCATGTAATTTCTTATCACACGGTGGCTATAAAATAATCTTCGGAAACAAATATAGAAGTAAGCATAACATGCGAATCAATCACAGATATCCATATCACATAGGTGGAAAGAGATATGAATATATATCACATAAAAGTGTACATCAGAGTAGTGGTCTAAAAAGATCCACGCTAATACAAAAGAATAACAACTATGAGTCTATATCTCAAGTGTATACAACAAAAGCTGCTAATCTAAACAAGTAGCCAAAAGTCTGAGTAGTGAATCACTGGGGGAGGAGTCAAGCAGTAGCACCTGTAACATCTCGGTCTGACCCGAGTATTATTTATAAGAAAATAATAAACGGATCAGTCTAGCTATAAATATCAGATGACATGATATAAAATAAAAGATATGGCATAAACATAAAATATCCATACTGACATACTACTATAAGTATGCAAATAATGATCAACAGTAGATCAACCGATAAGAGATAAATCAATATCACAAGAATCTTCTCAAAGATCCAAAGAGGGCATCATACCCTAAACTTGTACTCATGACAAGTCAAAGAGATAAATTCCAGAAATCAACACAAGAAATCCAGAAATCATAAAAAGGGAAAGAGGCCTATCACATGACGGTCCGAAGACCAAGGGGAGCTACCCCGCATGTGTGAATGGAATCACACAGATTGAGGTCAAGACTAACCAAAAAGCAGAAAGGTATGTGTGAATGGAATCACACAAGTGGTGTCTAGTCTAACCTTGCAATGAAAGAGACATCGCGCAATTGCTAGTCTAATTCATAAAGCGATCATCAAGATCAACGAGAAGTGTCAATTACACTAAGCTAGTAAATATAGAAGTTTAGCTTCATGTCCCATAACCACTTGCTTAACTTAAATATTTACGAACAAACTGTAAATATTCACTAATAAAATTGTCACAAGAGGTTCAATCGAACAAGTCCAAGAATTAACCGACGAAGTGAACGCAAGCGTTTCATACCACTTGTTTTACTAAGTCGTTTAATTAGATTTCTCATCCGAGTGAGGTAAAGGCTTGTATATACTAATAGATTGGAAAACGGTTTAAGAAAAGAGCTTTGTTATTAAAAATAGAGTTGAAATCATTTTGTTGAAAGAGTTTTGATATTTACTACTAGTTTTGAAACCTTTATATTTTAAAGTGACAAATCACAGAAGCGATTGTAGAAACAATCAATCACAAAGGTCACATTCGAAGATGTGATAAAAATCCAAGGAAATCAGCTCAGCAAGTTCTGTTGAATATTTTTCAGATAAGATCCCTTACGGAGGGGGGGTCCGGGGGGGTGGCAACCCCCCAAGGTGGGGGTGCGGGGGAAACGCCACCGCTTACGGGGTTCGACCTGCCCGGTCAGGTCGCGGGGGTCCAGGGGGCAGCGCCCCCGGCGGGGTGTGGGGCAGTGCCCCGTCCAAAACGGTACGACTTAGTGAAGACAAAATGAGGTCTAACGACCTAAGAGGGATAGGGTCGAGCGACCTAATGGTTGCCACCTAGGGGTCTAAGGGGCACGACCTAGTGGTCCAGCGACCTAAAGGGTATAGGTCATGCGACCTAAAGTGGGTTCGCGACCTAACACTCAAACGACCTAAAGAAATTAAGGAGCCGAGCGACCTATAAGAAGCAGCGACCTAAGAAGAAACGAGGCCCAACGACCTAGCGACCTAAGGTCATACGACCTAGCGACTTAAAGCCATACGACCTAACGACCTAAGGTCATACGACCTAGTGCAACACGCGACCTAAAAGGTACGCGACCTAATGCGGCCGAGTGGTTTAAGGTCGGAGACGACCTACGACCTATAAAGGTAGACGGTTGAGCGAGCTAATGAGGTCCAGAGTCGAGCGACCTAGCGACACGGTGTGTTGAGCGACCTAACGAGGTCAATGTTGAGCGACCTAACAAGGTCCAGAGAAGGGCGACTTAAAAGAGGCGCGACCTAAAAGAGGCGCGACCTAAAGGAGTGCGACTTAATGGGTTATATGACCCAACGACCTAAGCCACTAACTCGTGAGCGACCTAACTGCGAGTGAGCAAAAATGGCCAGAGTCAAAGCAGAGCGACCTAACGACCATACGACCTACGACCTAAAAGGCTTGCGACCTACGACCTAAAACCGAGTGAGTCAAATATGAAGGCCGTGACTTTTCCACCCCGAGCGACCTAATGAAGACAGAACGACCTAAGAGCGGTTTTTCACCAAAAACACTAAAAATTGGAGTTTTTCGCCAATCCAATCCAAACCAAATGCAAATGTGCATGCAAAAGTGATAGGGAATCATTCCCAACAGTCCAATATAGTTATAGACTAGATTTGTGAGATAAAAATCTCACCTTTGCTCCAAAACCCAATGAAAATGAAGAACAAAGCTTGGAGGCAAATGGAGAAGCAACCACAAGCTTGAATCCGATGTCTTCTTCTTGAATTTGGAGTTGAATGTTGGAGTTGCAATAAAACAACGACTTTGGAGTTTTAATTTCTCATTCCATTCACCATTTTTGTTGAATCTTTAGTGTTAGGAAATGAAATGAAGCAATGAAGAAGAAGGGGGGTGGAACTTGGGCCTAATGGGCTAAAAGTCCAAACCAAAGGCTCGAGTGAAAAAGTGGTGAAATTCCACTAACCCCAAACATATCAATGTTTATACTTAGAAGATTGCAAACGACGTTTCGAACTCAATGGAAGTGGTCTCGAGTCCTAATTTGACCGTTTGCAAAAAGTAGCTTCGGACCAAAATCCGATTAACGATAAAATATTTAAATAAAATATTTAAATATAAAAATCGATAAATATGCGGGTTGTTACACACGTGTACGGCACGAAGGCCGTGTCAGTGGCGTGATCAAAATTTTGTCGCGAGTCAATACTCGGTTTGCTTGCTGTTAGCTTCGGGTTGAGTTTTGTGTTGTGCTCGTGTGAGTTATTGTGTTTTTATATTTAGTTTAAAGTTTAACATACTGAAAAAAAGAGAAAAAGGGGAAAGAAGAAGTTATGCGCAGGGGAGTCTCGGGGAGCTTGCGTGGGGAACTCAAAGTAACACCCGAGTATAATGCAGGGGAGGTCTCGGGTTTTACCTGGGAAGTCACGGGTTTTGGTTATACTGCAGTTTTGCAGTGAGGTTGTAGTTGAGTAAATTGTTTTTTTTTTCAAATTTGTCTAAACATTTTAAGCTTAGAAAGTGCTTAAAGGCTAAGCTAAGAGTTTGTTCAAGTTTTAATTATTTTAGTCAAAAGCTTAACTATGATCTTAAACACTTGAATTATTTTAATTAAAAATTAATTTAGAATAAGTGTAAAGTTAATTAACTCTTAAGTTTGTAGTTAATAAATAAATTTAAAGAGGACTTTTAAGGGTTAACTACATTGAATAATAAAAATTAAATGAATTATCTCTAGGAAGCAAGTAAGAATAATTACTTCCCCATAGTAATTAGTAATAGATTGTAAGGAATAAATGAGTAATTAACTACTTAAGTTAATTTATGAACGATTAATAGGCAATTAATCAAGTGATTTAATTAAGAATTAAGAAGTAATTAATTAAGGAATTAGCAGATAATAATTTGGTGATTAAGTTTTATTAATAAATAATTAAAGTTATTAATTAATGATCAGGGAATAGATAATTAGGTTATTAAAGTTAAACAACTTGATTAAGGAGTAATTAAGTTAATAGAGCGAAATAATTAAGTAATTAAATAAATAAGACTTAATAATTGATTAAGTTAAGATTCATCAAATTAAACAATTTGAAATGAAATAGGTAATTAATTGTTAATTAATGATTAATTAAACAGAGTTAAGTGGTTAACTCTCAGTTAATTAATTCTAAATTGAATTAATTACAAATAAGACATAGAGATGACTGCTTACGGATTGTTATGTTGAATATGTGATTGTGATATTTATTTGATGATATTCTGTGATGTTCTGTGATATGTTGATGATTAAGTATTATTCATATGTGATAAATGCTATGTTAATTCAATTGTTGAATTTAAATTAATTAAACTGTTTAAGTTAATTAGACAACTTGGCCTTTAAAATGGCGTTTGGATTTCGATCAGACAGGGATCGGGTATCCAATTGATATTCCGAAAACCACATCGATCCAATTTAAACGTTAGGTCGTGAATTCTGAAATGAAGATCGAGATGATGTATTCAGAATGCAAGGGTTATCGTCGTTGACTCTGAGGGTGATTCCAAAATGAGTGTGACGAGATAATGCCTTCGGTTTCGTTTGAACCCGGAACGAACTTGTATTGATTGAATGCTTTCAGCACATCGTCAGGCGGACGATGAGCATTCTAAGTGATATGTTCTGTAAAGGTAATCGCAACCTTAAGCCTCATCAACCGGGAATGGCTAAAACAGGGGAGATGCAGCAAGGTTAGGTGGGTCATGCCCAAGCAGGACAAGATATCTCCCCTGTCTAGGTGTCCCTTTTATTTCGGCTGTGTGGGCGGTTGCTAGCTACAATCGTGGGGTTTATCTTGTTTGGGACTGTTCAGTAAGGAATGGTTCCGGCCTTGTGTTGTAGGGGGTCGGGAGTGATCCTCGATACGGTGATCTAGGCCCCGTACTGTGACGGGCGGTACCCTAGTAGCCCTGCCATTGTTGGAAATCCATTTTCCCTACGAGATCCTACGGTTTTGATTTGTATTACCCACTTTTGTGGCTAGTAGCTGGAATTTAATCATGTAACAATTTCGGCTATTTTCTATTTACTTGAAAACCCTAGATACTATTACAATATCACTGGATTTCCTATGAAATGTTTTGGTTAGCGTAAGGTAAAAACTTACCCGTATTTATTTGTGCGGAGTCTTACGTAATACCTTTATTTTCAATTGTTTTTCAAAGTTAAACAACTTTAAACCGTTTACTCATACCAGACCCATGTCTGACCCGGAGTTTATATTTTGTTTTTCATAAACTCTTGGGTACTCAAATTTTTATGAGTAGCCAAGTGATAGGTTTTGGACTTAGTTTTCTGGAGGAGCTTGGAGCAGGAGTTTCCAGACGTATGTAGATATCTACCTAGTTCCGCTGTGTAGTTGATGTATACTGTATCTCTGAGGTGTGTGGTGACAGATGTATGTATTACTGTCATATGTATTGATATTGTACAACTCTGATATATGTAAACCAATGTATTACTTATGTGATATATTATATTTTGTTCCGTTCCGCTATGAGATCCTGATATTGTTGTTCTTCCTTTCTTTTGTTTTCTATTTCTATCCTTTTCTTTCTAAATGGTGATACATCTTTCTGGTAGTAGAAGGGCGGGTCATCACAGTTGGTATCAGAGCATAGGTTGGTGATAACCTTGGCTCTGGTAGGAATTACTCATAGGATAGAGTTTGTAGAACTCTATAATGAGTTTGAGTGTATTAATAAATATGAGTGCGTATTTGTTAGTGAATATAAAATTGTTTTTATATTGTGTTGACTTATCTGTTGAGTGTTTATGGATTCTGGTCGATGTGTGGGACGCCATTTCATCGATAGGAATTTCTAAACTCTTAAACAAGATAGACCGACACGGTATTGTTTTAAAGTAGGGTAAATGAAATAATTTTACCCAAAATTATATTTTGAAATAAAAAGAAATATTTATCTGAAATTATTATATATATATATATATGGATGTTTGGTTGTCAATACTAAAATTGAATAAAAATTTAAAATTTGGGTGGCTTATAACCAAATAAAATTGTCTAAGTATGGTTTAAATAAAAGGGAATATAATTAAAATTAGATTAAACTAGAATTTAAGTCCCAGAAATTTGAAAGGCGTTTAAATGAATTTAAACAAAAGGATTTGGAAATTTGAAAACTTGGGAATGTTTGAAACGTTTTTTGCAAAGATTTGAAGGTAGTAATGGAATATTGTTTTGGAAATTTGTTTGGAAAGAATTTGTGGAAGTAAGGAAGCACTGATCTCACTTCGGTCGCTGGAAAATAATCCTGATGATGATGGCCACATCATCAGTATTCATTTTCGAGTTTCTAAAGTGATGGATTGCTACCAGGATAGTTAGTCATGATATTGTTTGGGGTTTTGGGTATACAAGTTGTTTGAAAATTTTCAAAAGCGAAAATTTGTTTTGGTGAAAACAAGTATTTGGAATTTGGAAATTTGGTTTGACATACCAAGTGGGTATGTGTAGTTATCACTTCAAAATGGTTTTGGAAATGAAAACCGGACAATTGAATTCTAAGAAATTCTATTTAGACAATGTGAAATGAACTTATAAGTGAAGTTGATATTAATAAGAAGAAATTGGGAATTTTAATCCGGGAATTAAAATTTAACCTAAGTAAATGAAAATAAAGGAATTATATTTGAAATTAACCTGAGATAAGTTAGATAAAATTGAAGTTGAAATTAAATTGAAACTGAACTAAATCGGAAGGTAAAATGATTGTAATTGGGAAATGAAAATTATACCTTAAGATAGTAAGTGTTATATATATATATATATATATATATATAAAATCTGAAATTGTGGTTATAAGATGAAATGACTCAAATGAGCAATATAAGCTTTAAAATAAATAAATAAGTTTTGAGTTCATATATTGAGAAATAAAATTTAAGGGAAAGGCGAGTAGCTAGATTTAACTGAGGTTGAGTTGGAATAAAACTGAATTTAAATGAATTCAATCGAGTTACAGATAATATTGAATGGAATAATATTCTAATGTAAATAAGTAAATATAAATAAGTAAGTATTGATTGGAAATAAAATAGAATTGGTGCGAGTTGTAAACAAATCTAACTCAAGCATAAATTGAATGACCTTACTATAAATAAATTCAATAATAAATTGTTAATGTAAATTAAAATTCAAAAAAAGATAAAAGAATAAACTAATCGAATAAATTAGTAAATAGTTAGGATATGATTAAAGGAAAATCAAATCAAAGATTTGAATGAAAATTGGTGGAATAGAATAAACTTAAGTTATTGGGTGGCATAGTTTGAAGAAAATAAATAACTTAAGTAAATTATGAGATGATTATTTAAAATATTGGTTGTCAAGTTTAATAAAATGGTTTGGAATTAACTTTTTGAAATGAAAGAAAATGCAATGAAAAGATTTTGAATAAATAAATTGAGATGGAATCAATTTAAAATTGTTATAAAGCTTAAGTAATTATTTATTCACAACAATATTGCCAAATTGCATATGAAATGGGTCGTTCGAAGTAAAAAAGATTAGATAAAATTCTATGAATTATTAGAAGCGAAATAGGATGAAATGAATATGAGTTTATTTTGCTTAAATGGATTATATATAAGCAAGTAAGTTGCAAATCACTTAAACTAAAGGGAATAGTTTAAGAATTGGTTGGAAGTAATTGAAATAAGTATTGAAACCTTACATATGTGCCTTATGAAAATATGTAATGCTAAACAAAAGAAACTCTGCTAAAACTTTTCAAAATTTTGGGAGTTAGAAATTAAAAATACAAAAAATTAGCAACAAAACGATTTCAAATTGGAAATTGAAATAAACTAGTGGATGAAACCAAATTTAAAAAATAATGATAAGAATCAGTTATAAATGGAAGATAGTCAATAAAATTCAATACTCAGATTTGAAGATAAATTAAAATTCACATGAAATTGGAAATTCAAATTTGGAATAAGAAGATATAAAGGTTAAAGTGGTGGAGTAATAATATAAGAGTATATATAATGTTTATATTAAACTTAAGAAATGAATGGTGAAATTCTTAAGTAAAATTTGATACCGAGAAAATTATTCCAAGTGGATAGAAATCAAAATAATGTGAATAAAAGAAATTGATATAGTTGATAATCAATGGATATAAATACGTAGGAAGAACGTATATTATTTTATTCTCATAGCAATTTGATCCAGTTTCGAGCACAAAATTTCGAGATAATTATATATCGATCCGAGTTGGGATTTTTCATTCGATTTTCGATGACAAACCATGGATATGGATTTTGATTGATTCTGGAATTCTCTATCATAGTTGTGGCTATGCAAGGAGAATGACAGTTTTTGATTAAGAAACCAGATCTGAGTCTGCACTAGAAAGTCGGGTGGACGATACTTGTTCGGAAGTGATATTGTGTGATCGAGCGAGCGATCGGATTTGATATTGCGTATGAATGGTATATGCACATCGTACGGGCTTGATTGAATAGAAATTGAAATTCTGTAAAGAAGTCAATAAAATTTGGAAAGAGTTGGTGCTGTAGCTTTCAGAATTGAATTGCCAGAACGGGTATCTGGAATTCATTGTGTATTCCATATATCCCATCTAAGGGAATTTGTTCATGATTCATCAATAGTTTTTGAACCAGTAGTTCAGGAATTTGAAGGTCGAATCAAATTTGACTGTGGTCACGAATTCAGTTCGGATTGTTGATCATCGACAGA
The DNA here is from genome assembly GCA_030765085.1 of Allium cepa. Lineage (NCBI taxonomy): Eukaryota > Viridiplantae > Streptophyta > Magnoliopsida > Asparagales > Amaryllidaceae > Allium > Allium cepa. The sequence continues at coordinate 553,067,671 of CM060942.1, forward strand.
CAACTCTGGATAATTTTAGGAAAGCTTATCCGGATTCGTGTTCGGATAGTTTGTGATGTTTGTTAGGATAGTCTGTTTGATTGTTTGTTATTGTATGAATATTATCTATGTTTGAATGGTTAGTATAACAGCTTTTAAATTATCTTTGTTCTAAATTTCGGGGACGAAATTCTTTTAGGGGGGAGGAATGTAACGACCCTGGATTTTGGCCCCAGTTATTTTAATAGATATTTAATCACATTAGATGAAAAGTAAACTGACCATCTTAAAATGAACATGGTTTTGGAAATATTTACCATTTGTTCATATAAATTTTTATTTTAAAAAGGAGATTGATTTGGAACATTTAAAATTAAATATTTTAATAATATTTACAATAAAATTTATCTTATATAATTTAATTAAAATACTTTACTTTGTTTATATTTAGTATAAAATAATAAATATATATAATAATGTTTGAAAATTCTAAAATAAAAGGTTCTTAACAATATTTTTGATAAAATTTACCTTGTATAATTAAATTAAAATGTTTTACATTGCTAACATTTGATAAATAAATACATATGTATGATAGTGTTTAAAATAAGATCAAGGTCTAAAAATATAAAATATAAAACATAAATAGATGATAATGTTCAATATAAAATATTAATATTAATGTAAGTCAAAAATATAAATATGAATAAATAAGTGAACTCATGAATCTAAGTTTAATATTTATAGTTCAAATACAATTGGAAATAAATATGGAATATAAATATAAATGTAAATAAATTATATGAACCCAATTAAAATATTTATAGCTAAAGTACAAATACAAATGTAACTACAAACATTTTAATACACATAATATCTTCACTCATAAAGCCCAAGTGTTTGCCTAGAAATAACAATACACGGTAACATTTTAATAAGTATACAACTAATTAAGATACAAGACAAGTTTTTATACAAAACAAATTATCTTCATAAACAAAGCTTCTCACACAAGCCAAACTTTGACCTACAAGTTGTACACTTTCATACAATTATCTATACAGCATAAACATAATAATTATTATTTAACCATGTTATGAAGCCATGGCATTTATTGCCATCAGCTCAGCATGCATTTTGTCATTTCAAATATGTACAAAAATCTGAACATGTCAAAAACAATAAGGAGAAAACATCAGAACTAGAAAACACCTTCCCTTACAATCCACTCTCTTCTATATGTATATGTATTCATCTTGTATTTAGTTCATTCAGAACATAAATTAACCATAAAAACCTGAGAAAAATTAAAGCAAGAAAGAAAAAAAAAGATCAAATTCAACTAGAATTCAAATTTAAATCAGGCAGATACAAGGCCAGTTCAAACTTCAGTGCTTTCAAATGGAAATAGAAATGGTTCTGTTCAAAGGAAATGGCAGGTGAGTAAACTAAGTTTTTTTTTAAAGTTTAAGTAAATTAAATAGTCAAGATTCTTTAACTAATATAATTTGTATATGGTTTTATGTTTGAATATGAATCTGTATATGTTATACTGCATATTTATCTCCTCTGATATGTGTTCTTGGTGGTTACAGTTACATATTCTTGTTCAAAAATTAAAGCTATTCTCATCAATATTGAAATCTGTAATTATTTCAACTTAACAAAATGTTTAAAACTAAATTAAGATTTGTTTTTAAAAGCTAATTTAAATATGTTGAAGGGAATACTTCACCGTAACATATTATACCGGTAATTCACATATCCTTTGGTAAATTCGAATGTCATAAATTGTTAATTCGAGCTTATACCTTGTTAATATTAAAAGTTATGATTTTTAAAATTTGAATGAAGATTTTTAACTTCATTTTCGAAGAGCAGTTCGAGGTTGACCAAAAATTGAATTTCTTTCGATTTTTAGAGTTTTAATCAATAATAAAAGTTGAAACTTGAATTGATGCTAGTATTAACATCATGGATTATGAGAAAATTCCCAAAGAATTTTTCTAATGTATAAACTAAACAAACAAATACATTTTAGGGTTTATTTTCACAGTTTCATTCATGTCAGTGATGTATCGATTTCGTCACCCTCACGCGATCGAGTGGCTTGATCTTCTGGGGGTTGATGGTGTATCGTGACAACGACGTGTGGGCGAAATCTTGGGCACTGCAGGTGGATGGAGAGGCGGTGGCGAGGCGATCTACCGTGAGTGTTTGTTATAGTTTTTTTCGTCCAAACGTCTTATTTTCGAATTCGAATTTATATTGGAGAGTTGTGCTTTGATTTCGATTTTGGGGGTGGATTGTGATTTGTCGGTATTGATGGCGATCGTCGGAGGCGAATCGTGCCACCGTGCACGTGTACGGTACGAAGGCCGTGTCAGTGGCGTGATCAAAATTTTATCGCGAGTCAATACTCGGTTTGCTTGCTGTTAGCTTCGGGTTGAGTTTTGTGCTGTGCTCGTGTGAGTTATTGTGTTTTTATATTTAGTTTAAAGTTTAACATACTGAAGAAAAAAAAGAGAAAGGGGAAAGAAGAAGTTATGCGCAGAGGAGTCTCGGGGAGCTTGCATGGGGAACTCGAAGTAACACCCGAGTATAATGTAGGGGAGGTCTCGGGTTTTACCTGGGAAGTCACGGGTTTTGGTTATACTGAAGTTTTGCAGTGAGGTTGTAGTTGAGTAAATTGTTTTTTTTTTTTCAAATTTGTCTAAACATTTTAAGCTTAGAAAATGTTTAAAGGCTAAGCTAAGAGTTTTTTCAAGTTTTAATTATTTTAGTCAAAAGCTTAACTATGATCTTAAACATTTGAATTATTTTAATTAAGAATTAATTTAGAATAAGTGTAAAGTTAATTAACTCTTAAGTTTGTAGTTAATAAAAAATTTAAAGAGGACTTTTAAGGGTTAACTACATTGAGTAATAAAAATTAAATGAATTATCTCTAGGAAGCAAGTAAGAATAATTACTTTTCCATAGTAATTAGTAATAGATTGTAAGGAATAAATGAGTAATTAACTACCTAAGTTAATTTATGAACGATTAATAGGCAATTAATCAAGTGGTTTAATTAAGAATTAAGAAGTAATTAATTAAGGAATTAGCAGATCATAATTTGGTGATTACGTTTTATTAATAAATAATTAAAGTTATTAATTAATGATCAGGGAATAGATAATTAGGTTATTAAAGTTAAACAACTTGATTAAGGAGTAATTAAGTTAATAGAGCGAAATAATTAAGTAATTAAATAAATAAGACTTAATAATTGATTAAGTTAAGATTCATTAAATTAAACAATTTGAAATGAAATAGGAATTTTTAATTAATGATTAATTAAACAGAATTTAGTGGTTAACTCTCAGGTAATTAATTCTAAATTGAATTAATTACAAATAAGACTTAGAGATGACTGCTTACGGATTGTTATGTTGAATATCTGATTGTGATATTTATTTGATGATATTCTGTGATGTCTGTGATATGTTGATGATTATGTATGATTCATCTGTGATAAATGCTATGTTAATTCAATTGTTGAATTTAAATTACTTAAACTTTTAAGTTAATTAGATAACTTGGCCTTTAAAATGGCGTTTGGATTTCGATGAGACCGGGATCGGGTATCCAATTGATATTCCGAAAACCACATCGATCCATTTTAAACGTTAGGTCGTGAATTATGAAATGAAGATCGAGATGGTGTATTCAGAATGCAAGGGTTATCGTCGTTGACTCTGAGGGTGATTCTAAAATGAGTGTGACGAGATAATGCCTTCGGTTTCGTTCGAACCCGGAACGAACTTGTATGGATTGAATGCTTTCAGCACATCGTCAGGCGAACAATGAGCATTCTAAGTGATATGTTCTGTAAAGGTAATCGCAGCCTCAAGCCTCATCAACCGGGAATGGCTAAAACAGGGGAGATGCAGCAAGGTTAGGTGGGTCATGCCCAAGCAGGACAAGATATTTCCCCTGTCTAGATGTCCCTTTTTATTTCAGCTGTGTGGGCGGTTGCTAGCTACAAACGTGGGTTTTATCTTGTTCGGGACTGTTCAGTAAGGAATGGTTCCGGCCTTGTGTTGTAGGGGGTCGGGTGTGATGCTCGGTACGGTGATCTAGGCCCCGTAAGGCGGTACCCCAGTAGCCCTGCCATTGTTGGAAATCCATTTTCCCGACGAGACCCTACGGTTTTGATTTGTATTACCCACTTTTGTGGCTAGTAGCTGGAATTTAATCATGTAACAATTTCGGCTACTTTCTATTTACTTGAAAACCCTAGACACTATTATAATATCACTGGACTTCCTATGAAATGTTTTGGTTAGCGTAAGGTAAAAACTTACCCGTATTTATTTGTGGGGATTCTTATGTAATACCTTTATTTTCTAATGTTTTTCAAAGTTAAACAACTTTAAACCGTTTACTCATACCAGACCCATGTCTGACCCGGAGTTTATATTTTGTTTTTCATAAACTCTTGGGTACTCAAATTTTTATGAGTAGCCAAGTGATAGGTTATGGACTTAGTTTTCTGGAGGAGCTTGGAGCAAGAGTTTCCAGACGTATGTAGATATCTACCTAGTCCAGCTGTGTAGTTGATGTATACTGTATCTCTGAGGTATGTAGTGACAGATGTATGTATGACTGTCATATGTATTGATATTGTGCAACTCTGATATATATAAACCTATGTATTAGTTATGTGATATATGTAGGATCGATTTCACCCTAGAGGGGGGGTGAATAGGATGATAGTGATAATTATAAAAATTAATTACGGAAGCTTATAAACTAATATTAACTCAGATCACAGAATATTACCAGCACGGAAATAAATAGCAGAATAATAAAATGCAGAACAGAACAACACAGAATTTACCCAGCTTCGGCAAAACCCTGCCTACGTGCTGCCTCCAAGGTTTCTACTAGAAATTAGAAAGTCCCTCGCTTACACACGTAAACTTGCTATACCCACTATTGACTATCCTAACTCTACGCTCAAAACCCTGGCCACAACTCAACCACCGAGTTGCGAATTCCCAAACTACGACACGTAGTTTGTACCCTAGTCACACGACTAGAAAAATTAAACAGTTTAAAATATAAATTTAAAAAACAATTAAAATTAAACCCTAATTATAAATTTAAAGCCCCTTAAAACAAAATCCTTTAGAAAATAGGCCGGCCTCCTTTGCTATTCGACCTGTCTCTTTTATTTCTTTGTTCGTAATGGCGGCCGTTCCTCTTTAGGGCTTCGTCCTTGATCAAATTAGGGTTTCGAAGTACCGATAATATGTTGATTGATTCAATGATTCTTCGCATGTACCATTGATCGATTGTTGCTCATTTCGGCTGCTTCGTTGATCAAATTCTCTCCTTGATTCGGTATGTAATTATTTGCTTTTTGCTTTATTGATTTTTGCTTTCTGGAATTCGATGCTTAAATTGCCGATGATGATTGGGCTTTTATATGCGTTCAAAATCCTTGAATTACGTTCGTCTAAATATATTTGAATTCGTCATTTGCCGTTCGATATGGTATTGATGCATGAGATTTCACTGACTTGTTCACAATCGTATATTCGATGCTTGATACCCACGGTTTTGAATTGTGGCTTTGAATTGTCGTGCTCATCACGGTGTTGATTTTTGACTTCGTCAATACTTCATACTTACTTGAAATTTTTATCAATGCGTTGATTTGCTTTGACTATGTTGATTTCGTGAAATTTTTACTGCTGGCTTTTGGCTTTGATTCATTTCATCTCTGGCCAACTTTTTTCATTTTTATACTGCGTTGATAATTTGCGTCTTCATTGTTATTCTTCGACTTGTCTACTGTCACTTCTTCGAGCTAAATTGTTGTTTGTGGTCAATTGCTTCGAGTTGATCTTCTAGTTGGTGCCAGTTTGCTGTGACATTGTGCATTTGGTCTTTGTTCATTGGACTGGCTGTTGTCTTTGTTGTTGGGTCAGTGATGCACTTGGTTATTCGTCCCTTGCTGTCGTAGATGTTGCACTTCATCACCCCTGTGTTGATCTTGCTTCTGCATATTGTTGTATTTGGACTTGTTGTACATCTGAGTCACTGCTGCCTTGTTGCTGTGTCATACTCGATGTGTTTTCACTGTATATTGAGCATAGATAAGGTTGCTTTGGTCTGGATTAGAGCAGTGTGCATTCTAGCTTGTAACTGATGCATATGCTCTCTGGTACATGTTTGGACTAGCTGTGCATTGTTCATGACTGCTTCATGCTTGCTTGTTATCTGGTAGCACTTGAGTTTCTTGGCACTGCTGTTAGCTTTGGTGTATGTGCATGCTTGTTCATTCCAGTGAGTTTTGTTTTGTGATATCCATGTTGCAACTGTTTCATTGTTGAGTTTGTTGCTGTGTGATTATTTGTCCTTGTATTCTTCAAGTTGCCTTGAGTTGAACCTGTGTGTTATTTGGGTTTGACCTTGTGCTGAATTGTTAGCAGTGCTTTTGTTTGATTTGTGCACACGAGTTGGCGGGGCATTGCACACGTGTACAAATGTATACGTGTGTACTGCAGCCACTTATGTACAACCTGTCCTTGATAAAAATGCTGATATGCACAGATACAATCAAAAATGATGACGAACAACCCAAATAACTGAGGCAAACAATGTTTTCAAAATCATCTTTTATTTTTGAATTGCAAGAATATTTCTTTTTCAATTTTACTGCGTTAGTTTATATTTTTGCAGATTGCTCAGATGCTGGATTCAAACTGGAAGGAAATTGAAGATAAATACGAGTGTGAGTGATATGTAGTGAGGTGAACTATAAATATGAAACGTAATCAAAGTTGTATAGTTATGGTGGGAGCTTGAAATTGTACTATTCAAAGTTGTAATAAATATTTGTTTGAATAAAATATTCGTTTGAATTCAAATTCTGTGTTATTTAATTTATTCAACAAATATTTATTTAATTTGTGAAAACAAAATAGTATGTTAACAAATACATTTAAACGAATGTATATATGTTTATTATCATCAAACAAAAATCATATAAGCGCAGAGCGCATATTCAACAATCTCCCCCTTTTGATGATAACAAACATATATTTAAGATTTTGAATGTATTAAATGTATTTGATCGTTCAATTTGCTCCCCCTATTTAAATGCTTCCTATCTATACAATAATCCCCCTACATATCTGCATTGAGAATAAAAATATGCAAATGAATCTATATGCATATGCAAATATATGAATTTTATTTGCTAAAATCTTAAATTTTCTCTCCCCCTTTTGTTATCAGCAAAAGAATAATAGTGTTAGGGAAAATAGAGACAAAGTGATCGATATTGATCTAATATTAAGACTCAATCGAATATAAATATTAAATTTAAAAAAAAATCAAACAAAAAATCATAAATATTTTGTTAGGCGCATATTCCACTTTTAGAATGATGGAAATGTTGTCATCATATAAAACTATATAGTTATGTCTATTTGTGGTATATTTATATCAGGAATTTGAATATCTACTAACTATGCATAACCGTTAGGACTTTTAAATGAGATTAGTAGTATTCCAATTTTATTTTATTTTAAAAAAAATGAATTTAAGTATCTTCTAACCACGCATAACCGTGAGGACTTTTAAATGGGATTAGAATCAACTTGTTTATTTTAAAAATCAACTTTTGATATGCGTTCCATACATGCATAACCGTGAGGACTTTTAAATGAGCATGGAAGCACATAACAAATTCCAAGTAATTCACCCATGCATAACCGTGAGGACTTTTAAATGAGAGTGAATACATTGGTAATTATTTATTTATTTTTATTATTATTTATTTAAAAGTAAAAAAAAACGAATGATTCCTGTTTAAAATACCACATATCGACAAACTATATTGAATTTTGATGAGTGATGGTTGTTTGAAATATGATAGAAATAGAGATGGTCATGGAATTTTTACCAACAAAAGTTTTATGACTCTTGTTTAATTTGAAAAATTTACTAATTATACCGTCTCGAGTAATAATATATGATAAATATCAATGCTCATCACTTTTTCAATCACTATTTATCTCTTTGATGATTTGTAGGGAGAAAAAAAATGTTAAATATTCAGCAAATTTCTAAAACACCTAAGCTGAGTCGTAGTTTACAAAAACTATTTTCTAGTAGGGGTTTTGTAAAAATGTCTACCAATTGAGAATCAGTTGAAATAAAATTTATGCAGATATTTTCTTTGGAAATATGATCTCTAATAAAATGATGTCTAACATCTATATGTTTTGTTCGTGAGTGATGTACAGGATTATTTGTGAGATCGATTGCGCTTTTGCTATCACACATTAGTGGTACACGTTTAAAATTTAGGCCATAGTCATGCAAAGTTTATATCATCTATAAGATTTGAGCAGAGCAACCACTCAAAGCAATATACTCTGCCTCTGTTGTGGATAATGCAATACAATTTTGTTTTCTACTCGACCATGCAACTAATGAATGTCCTAACATAAAACATGCTCCACTAGTACTTTTTCTATCAACTAAATTTCCATCATAATCAGCATCTGAAAAACCTTTCAATTCAAAATTATCGTTTGATGGATACCAAAGACCAAACCATGGGGTGTGCAACAAATATCTTATAATTCTTTTAACAGCTTTTAAATGAGATTCTTTTGGGTTAGATTGAAAACGTGCACATAAGCAGACAGAAAACATGATGTCAGGTCTAGAGGCGGTAAGATAAAGGAGTGATCCAATCATACCTCTGTACTGCTTTTGATCAACTGTCTTACCTTTTTCATCCTTGTCAAGTTTAAGTGTTGTACTCATGGGAGTTCTTGCTAGTTTAGCATCTTTTAATCCAAATTTGTTGACAAGTTCCCTAATATATTTTGTTTGAGAAATGAATGTGCCTTTATCGCTTTGTTGGATTTTAAATCCTAAAAAGAATTTTAACTCTCCAACCAAGCTCATTTCAAATTTTTCCTGCATGACTTTTTCAAATTTCTCATACAATAACTTATTAGTAGCACCATAAATGATGCCATCAACATATATTTGAACAATCAAAAGATCATCGTTTTCATGCAACAGAAATAGTATGGTGTCTACACATCCCTTTTTGAACCCATTTTCAAGGAGATAAGAACTAAGACATTCATACCAAGCTCTGGGAGCTTGTTTTAAACCATATAATGCCTTTTTCAGTTTGTATACATGGTTTGGATATTCATGACTTTCAAAACCTTCTGGTTGTTCAACAAACACATCTTCTTTTAAAATTCCGTTAAGAAAAGCACTCTTAATGTCCATTTGTCTTAGTTTAAATCCTTTGTAACAAGCAAAAGCTAATAATATTCTAATTGATTCTAGTCTAGCTACAGGTGCAAAAGTTTCATCAAAGTCAACTCCTTCAATTTGATTGTATCCTTTAGCAACTAGTCTAGCTTTATTTCTAATTACATTTCCAGATTCATCATATTTATTTTTAAAAATCCATTTTGTTCCTATAACTGGATAATCCTTAGGTCTAGGTGCTAGGCTCCAAACATTATTTCGTTCAAACTGATTTAGCTCTTCTTGCATGGCCATGAACCAGTTTTCATCATTAAGGGCTGAATCTATGTTATTTGGTTCTATTTCTGAAATAAATCCACTATATAAGCACAGATCACATAGATTTTTAAAGGATGAACGAGTTTGTATACCTGCTATAGGATTTCCAATTACCAATTCTGGTGGATGATCTGTTTTGTATTTCAGTTTTTCTGGATCCAGATTTCTTCGGACTTCTTGAATTGTGGTAGTTTCTCTAGCATCAGTAGTTTCTTTTGGTTTTTCAAGCTCATCTTTTTCTTTCTCCTCTTCAACGTTGCTTTTGGATGTTTCCTGATCATCAATGCCTTCATCAAATTTCACATTGATTGACTCCACGATTGTTTTAGTCTTTTTGTGGTAGACTCTATAAGCTTTGCTTCTCAAAGAGTAACCCATGAAGATGCCTTCATCAGCCTTTGCTTCAAATTTTCCTAACTGATCACCTGTATTAAGAATATAGCAAGGACATCCAAACACTTTGAAGTAAGCGATGTTTGGTTTATTGTTGAACCATAGCTCATAGGGGGTTTTGTTAAGAATCGGCCTAATCATAACTCTATTCATTACATAACATGCCGCATTTACTGCTTCTGCCCAGAGATGCAGAGGTAGTTCATATTCATTTAACATAGACCTAGCCAATTCTTGCAAAGTTCGATTCTTTCTCTCAACTACCCCATTTTGTTGTGGAGTACGTGGTGCAGAGAACTCATGTTTGATTCTGTTTTCATCACAGAAAGTTTCAAATTCATAATTTTCAAATTCTCCACCATGATCACTTCTTAACGAAACAATAGAGACTTCTATTTCATTTTGCACAAATTTTGCGAATTTTGTGAAGTATGAAAAAGTTACTGATTTTTTAGCCAAGAAATATACCCATGTATATCTTAAGTAATCATCAACTAACACAAAGCAATATTTCTTACCTCCTAAGCTAGCAATGTCATTAGGTCCGAATAGATCCATATGAACTAGTTCAAGAACTCTAGAAGTGCTTACATTGTTTTTGGCATGAAACGATGATTTTTTAAGTTTTCCCAAAGTACATGCTTTACAAATGTTTTCTGTTTCAAACTCATGTGACGGCAACCCTCTTACCAAACTTTTCCATTTTAATTTGTTTAATAAGTTCATACTAGCATGCCCTAAACGTCTATGCCATAAATTCACTTCTATATCCTTAGCTACCAAACATTTAGAGAGGGTGAGATCATCAAAAGATAGAGAATATATATTACCTTTCCTTTTTCCTGAAAATAAGATTTCTTTTGATGATTTGTCAACAATTTTGCACAAGTCAGAATCAAAGATAACATTCATACCTTTATCACATAGCTGGCTGATTGATATCAAATTGTGGTGCAGATTTTCAACATATAGTACGTCATTCAAGGTAAATGTATTGTTACCTACTTTACCTTTACCGAAAATTTTACACTTGTCATTGTTGCCCATTGTGACTCTGCCACCTTTGTACTTTTCTAGGCTAAGGAACTTTGATTTATCGCCTGTCATGTGCCTGGAACAGCCAGAATCCAAATACCATTGCTGTTGTTCCTTAGCCTGCCATCATACTTACACGAGAAGAGAGTTTAGTGACCTATTTGTTTTTATAGGTCCATGATTGTTAGTGGCAAAATATTTAGAATGATAATTTTGTGGAGACCCAAAACTATTTATAATTGTTCCCTTTGGCACCCAAATTTGTTTAACTTTGAGATTTTTTGTATTTGTGCCTTTTGGAACCCAAATCGGTATAGTTTTCACATGTTTGGGTCTATACCAACAATTATTGTGATTGTGTCCATATTTTCTACAAATTGTGCACATAGAATTATGATTAATATTGCTTTTAATAGTTTTCGATTTACTATATCCACGTCCTTGTCTAACCGTATTAACAGTTTGCTTTCCTAATAGCATATTCAACGATTTTTCACTTTTTGAAAATTTATCTAAAGTCGTTGACAATTGTTGGACTTATGTTTTGAGAGATTCATTTTCGTTTAACAATTGTGTGCACTTTTTAATAGAATTCTCTCTCCTAATATTTTCATTCTCTTTTAAAATCAGAATTTCATTTTCAAGTGCTTTTATATTGATTTCTGATTTTTTAATTTCTTCTTCGAATGTTGGACACTTATCACACTTAGGGATCCTACTTTGATAGTTCTTAACTAATTGATCAAGTTGTTTATTACATTCTATCAAAGTATCCTTTTGAGATTCAAGTTTGGCGTATTTTTTTTAAGTCGTTCATAACAGCCATTTACTTCATGGAAATAAATAAGTAATTCAGAATGAGTGAGTTTTGATACCTCGCTTGGCTCGTCGTCATCACTGTCTGTAACTTCACCATGAAGACACATGTTTGCTTTTTCACTCTCACTCTCGGTGCTATCACTTTCATCTTCGTCAGTTTCATCCCAAGTAGCCGCAAAGCTTTTCTTCTTTAGTTTCTTTCCTTGGTTTGATCGTTTTTGAGGACATTGTGGCTTGATATGACCGGGTTTGTTGCATTTGTAACAGATGATTTTCTGTTCTTCTGGGTTGTCTAGTGCTTTGCCTATTCTGCTTTTCAATTCATGATTTCGAGCTGGATTTCCGTATTTGCGATTCCACCTTTTGAATTTCTTTATTAGTAGCGCCAGCTCTGCTGCTCCATCATCATCATCATCGTTATCATCATCACTTTTGGTTGTTCCTTTGAGAGCTATCGATTTCTTTCGAGTATCTCCTCCTTCACGCTCTTCTTTGAATTTTATCTCTAGCTCATATGTGGTGAGATTTCCGATGAGTTCTTCAACTTTGAGTTGTTTTAAATCTTTCGATTCTTGAATGGCAGTTACTTTCGCTTCAAAGCTTCGTGGAAGGACTCTGAGGATTTTTCGGACTATTTCCAATTCGGTGTATGTTTTTCCGAGAGCTTTTGATTTGTATACGATATTGGAAAGTCGTCCGTACATCTCTTTGACATTCTCTTCTTTCGCCATTGTAAAGTTCTCGTATTCGCTGCTTAGCATGGCAAGGCGAGATTCTTTGACTTGAGATGTTCCTTCGTGAGTCACTTCTAGTATGTGCCATATTTCCTGCGCAGTTAGACAATGTGAGACACGATTAAATTCAAATTGATCTAATGAACAGATAATAGAATTCATAGCTTTGGCATTAGTATTCTGTAATTTATTTTCTAGTTTCGTCCATTGTTCCTTTGGTTTCTCTATTTCCTGATTATCTACAGTTATAGTTGGAGTTCTGTAACCTGTCTCAACAATATCCCAAGCGTCAATGGTTTTCAGAAAAAATTTCATCCTATTTTTCCAAAAAGTATATTCACCATTGAACATTGGTGGTCTAACTATCGACTGACCCTCTGCAAAAGCATTATTAAAAGAAGCCATTTTAAAAATTCAAATTTTTAAAACAAAAATTGATTTTATTCAAAAAAACGAATTTTTAAAACAAATGTTGACTTCTATTCCTATCTCTGATACCACTTGTAGGATCGATTTCACCCTAGAGGGGGGGTGAATAGGATGATAGTGATAATTATAAAAATTAATTACGGAAGCTTATAAACTAATATTAACTCAGATCACAGAATATTACCAGAACGGAAATAAATAGCAGAATAATAAAATGCAGAACAGAACAACACAGAATTTACCCAGCTTCGGCAAAACCCTGCCTACGTGCTGCCTCCAAGGTTTCTACTAGAAATTAGAAAGTCCCTCGCTTACACACGTAAACTTGCTATACCCGCTATTGACTATCCTAACTCTATGCTCAAAACCCTGGCCACAACTCAATCACCGAGTTGCGAATTCCCAAACTACGACACGTAGTTTGTACCCTAGTCACACGACTAGAAAAATTAAACAGTTTAAAATATAAATTTAAAAAACAATTAAAATTAAACCCTAATTATAAATTTAAAGCCCCTTAAAACAAACTCCTTTAGAAAATAGGCCGGCCTCCTTTGCTGTTCGACCCGTCTCTTTTATTTCTTTGTTCATAATGGCGGCCGTTCCTCTTTAGGGCTTCGTCCTTGATCAAATTAGGGCTTTCGAAGTGCCGATAATATGTTGATTGATTCAATGATTCTTCATGTGCACCGTTGATCGATTGTTGCTCACTTCGGCTGCTTCGTTGATCAAATTCTCTCCTTGATTCGGTATGTAATTATTTGCTTTTTTCTTTATTGATTTTTGCTTTCTGGAATTCGATGATTAAATTGCCGATGATGATTAGGCTTTTATGTGCGTTCGAAATCCTTGAATTACGTTCGTCTAAATATATTTTAATTCGTCATTTGCCGTTCGATCTGGTATTGATGCATGAGATTTCACTGACTTGTTCGCAATCGTATATTCGATGCTTGATACCCACGGTTTTGAATTGTGGCTTTGAATTGCCGTGCTCATCACGGTTCTGGTTTTTGACTTCGTCAATACTTCATACTTACTTGAAATTTTTATCACTGCATTGATTTGCTTTGAATATGTTGATTTCGTGAAATTTTTACTGCTGGCTTTTGGCTTTGATTCATTTCGTCTCTGGCCATTTCAAAGATACGCACTTTTTTCATTTTTATACTGCGTTGATAATTTGCGTCTGCATTGTTATTCTTCGACTTGTCTACTGTCACTTCTTCGAGCTAAATTGTTGTTTGTGGTCAATTGCTTCGAGTTGATCTTCTAGTTGGTGCCAGTTTGCTGTGACATTTTGCATTTGGTCTTTGTTCATTGGACTGGCTGTTGTCTTTGTTGTTGGGTCAGTGATGCACTTGGTTATTCGTCCCTTGCTGTCGTAGATGTTGCACTTCATCACCCCTGTGTCGATCTTGCTTCTGCATATTGTTGTATTTGGACTTGTTGTACATCTGAGTCACTGTTGCCTTGTTGCTGTGTCATACTCGATGTGTTTGCACTGTATATTGAGCATAGATAAGGTTGCTTTGGTCTGGATTAGAGCAGTGTGCATTCTAGCTTGTAACTGATGCATATGCTCTCTGGTACATGTTTGGACTAGCTGTGCATTGTTCATGACTGCTTCATGCTTGTTTGTTATCTGGTAGCACTTGAGTTTCTTGGCACTGCTGTTAGCTTTGGTGTATGTGCATGCTTGTTCATTCTAGTGAGTTTTGTTTTGTGATATCCATGTTGCAACTGTTTCATTGTTGAGTTTGTTGCTGTGTGATTATTTGTCCTTGTATTCTTCAAGTTGCCTTGAGTTGAACCCGTGTGTTATTTGGGTTTGACCTTGTGCTGAATTGTTAGCAGTGCTTTTGTTTGATTTGTGCACACGAGTTGGCGGGGCAGTGCACACGTGTACAAATGTATACGTGTGTACTGCAGCCACTTATGTACAACCTGTCCCTGATAAAAATGCTGATATGCACAGAGATAATCAAAAATGATGACGAACAACCCAAATAACTGAGGCAAACAATGTTTTCAAAGTCATCTTTTATTTTTGAATTGCAAGAATATTTCTTTTTCAATTTTACTGCGTTAGTTTATATTTTTGCAGATTGCTCAGATGCTGGATTCAAACTGGAAGGAAATTGAAGATAAATACAAGTATGAGTGATATGTAGTGAGGTGAACTGTAAATATAAAATGTGATCAAAGTTGTATAGTTATAGTGGGAGCTTGAAATTGTACTATTCAAAGTTGTAATAAGTATTTGTTTGAATAAAATATTCGTTTGAATTCAAATTCTGTGTTATTTAATTTATTCAACAAATGTTTATTTAATTTGTGAAAACAAAATAGTATGTTAACAAATACATTTAAACGAATGTATATATGTTTATTATCATCGAACAAAAATCATATAAGCGCAGAGCGCATATTCAACAATATATTATATTTTGTTCTGTTCCACTGTGAGATTCTGATGTTGTTGTTCTTTCTTTCTTTTCTTTTCTATTTCTATCCCTTTCTTTCTAAATGATGATACGTCTTTCTGGTAGTAGAAGGGCGGGTTGTCACATTAAAAATATTGAACAAATCCTTTAAAAAATTTAAAAGTGATGTGAGTAATAAAAATGAAATTTCAAATAATAAAAAAGTCGATTTGTTCATTATAGCTTAAATGGCACTTTCCACAGCACTTTTTCGTGGCACTTTTTCGTAACTTTTGGAATATAGTTTTAAACCCAACCGATCTTTACCAAATCTTTTGTAAATGTTTTTAAATGATTAGTAAAGTGTTTTAAAGGTAATTTGAAGGATTTATGAAATGATTAAAGGTTTAACGGTTTAGAGACGACCAAATAACTTAATCGCCTTTTGGGTGTTAGAGAGATAGTGTCCAGGCTTGGGTTTGGAAAACCTGTTTCCTGCTCTCCCTGGCTATCCAGACTAGCCTGACGGAGGGGATAGTAATTTGATTTACTCGCATCGAAATTTCGAAAAGATAAAGGAAAATATTTTTCAAGATTTAAACAACTTGGATTTTATAGAGATGATCTTCTTGTACTTGGTGTTAAATCCTGAAGAGGGAACTCGTACTATTCGTGGAATTTAAAAGGTGATTTCACTATTATTCCGTCCACAGTATTTGTTGAATAGGGAATTAATATTGATTAGAATTAGATGATTTTTATAGATTTCGCTCACTTAATATTTACTGATTTTGGATTAACGTCCCATATAACATGGTTTTAACTCAATCAAATTTTGAGTTTTGAATTAAGAAATTTTTGCTAAGACTTAAATGAAACGATTTTGAATTATTTCAAGTTTAAGAAGATTTTTAAGTAATCAAAGATTTTGATAAGCGAGGTTTAAAGACTCTGTATATACAAAAAGAAGTGTTTTAAAAGTATTATATCTCTAAAAGAGATTTTTTGATAAAAAGAACTTAATCAATCAAAGAATGATTCTCTATTCACAAAACCTCTTTTCATCGATGATTGAATCGATGGAACCGGAGTCAGATCTAGGGAAATCTCTATCTAAAAACCATTTTGAACCAATGTATGTGTTCGAAAAATGAGTCTTGATAGAGAGAATGAAGAACTCCCAAGTACTAAAGTAGCAATGGTCCCTCCATTTCTGAAAGTCTTTGGTGCAAGGACATTTCGCTACCAATCTTAGGGATAATTCCCGACATGATATGGTAAGAGAGTGCCCTCAGTTTCATTCAATCCCAGAATGAACTTGTATGGATGGATGTTTGACACTGCATTCTTGAGATTTCATTGTTGACTTTTATAACCATACAGCTGTTTGGTGGCGGAGAAGGCAACTTCTCTTATCATAACACCCTTCTTTGAGATGAACTCAAAGGTTGTATGTTTATGTAGTGGCATTCAAAGAAAGTTGATGTGCTATGATAAGGTAAACGTTACCTCAAGCCTCACACCCAGAAATGGCTGAAATATGGTAGATGGAGAAGGCTATGTGGTTTGTAACCATCAGGATATGATCATTCCCTTCTAGATATATTTCTTCCCGCTGTGATGTTCGGGATGTAAATTAATGTGGTGTATGATAATCGAGCGCTCGGATAGGCAAGTAATGACTAGGGTGATGGCGTATTCGGTACTCTCTAGTGAGCAAGGTAGGGTGGTCTTGTGTTGATAGAGGTGCAGATGTTCTATTGACCTCAGTGCATTCCTCTAGAGAGTACTGTAACGACCTGATATTTTCAATCATTCGCATCCTTTCATGCCGGATTTAAATTGCAAAAATACCAAATTGTTAATTTATATTTGGCAAAACTCAGCATATACAGTAAATAGGCAAATCATAGAATCACAGACACAGAGTAATATAACAATAATGCAGCGAAAATAGAAGAATAGTTGTTCATGAAGCTACTATATATATCAGACTTAAATAACATGCAACAGAAGTTTCAAATACAATAGTCAAATCCAAGATCAGAATACATCACTAGAATCAACTGAACAATTCCAAGCAGGATAGATAGCTCGATCTCCAAGTGAAGCTCCTATTCTGAAGGTGAGTCTCAAAAGCTCTATCACTTAGTCTCACCCAAGCGTAAAGCAAAACACAAAACACTCGAGTTAGGATTAACATTCTTATATTAATAAATCCAACTCAAGTGAAATAACAACTGATATACAAGTAACTCAAAGGATGTTTGCGATAACCATCCTCTTAGGATCCGTTAAACTATCTACTACATAGTAATATAGCTATTATAATAATGTCTAAAGTAAAGTATAATATATTTAAAAATAGCGTTAAGGCGTTACCCATATCCCCCTTAACACATTTTATATATTCCCATATTATATACAGTACCGTAATCTCCCCGTACTAGGTGCCGTCAGAGGGCACTCCATAGGTAGGGTACAAAACAAAATCATATAAGGCATGCCAGGGTAGGTGACATGGCACAACGAGGCAATGCCAAGGTAGATATACCATTTACGCATCCGGGATGGTGGTAACGCATAGCTGCAGCTACCGCCCACCTCGAGCCACACTACCAAAATCAAAGGTGCACCTAATCAATCACAAAGGAATAGAATGGTAACGAAGAAGTGTGTCTAATCAGAGAGGCTACCTCATTGGCCCGAGAATCCCTCTTGTTTTAGCCACCTTATGCCAACTTACGAGAGTCGGGTCCACGTATATACCTCAATAGGACGTCGCCACCATCCTACTTTATTCTGGAATTTCCAACACGTACATGGTTGTTAAAATGGTTTTCGAAGTTGGCAGAGAGTATGACAACTTTCGATCCCGGTCTCTTTAACAACCAAACGTTATTATAACACTGCGGTCATTTCAAAATAGTTTATACTTCAAAAAAAATAACATTGTCATTTCAAAGCTATATCAATACGATGTCATTTCCATTTCAAATATACCCTTTTCCAAAATCATAGCATTTTTCCAAAGTCATAACACTTTCGAAACTAAACACTTGAAATTGAAAATACTTTCGAAGCATAATACTTTGAAATCATAATACTTCCCACTAAGTCGATTTATATATTAAAATAGTGTGTGTGTGTGTCTATATATATATATATATATATATATATAAAACACAAAATTGTTTTCCTCAATTTTCACAAATAAATTCCAAACCAACTCGAATTCAAAAATTCAAATTTAATCCAATCTCCAATCATTAATTGCAAATTAGCTTCTAAATAAACCATTAAAATTTATATCAATTTCTAATACAGATTTGGACCATAAATAAACCATTTCAAAATGTATATTTCAAAGCTTTAAATATTCTATAATTTCAAACTAAATGTGATAATTTTATATATATTTTAATTCAATTTACAATTATTTAGTTTTGAAATATATACTTAATAAATTCAATATTATTTAAACAAACTCAAACTTGAAATATTAATTAATCACTTCAAACCAACATCAAGTTACAAAATCATATCCCTTAAAATCTCAAATTCCACAAGTTCCAAACTGATTTTTAATTAAATATAATTCTTAATTTCATACAATTTCAAATCAATTTCAAATCCATCTTCTCAATCTTAATTTATTAAAATCATTATAAACTCTATATTAAAATATAATTTAAATAAATACAAGTATTATATTTTAATAAATCAAACTTTATTGTTAAACTTATTTCATATTAAAACAAATTTATACGTAGCTTAAAATCAAGAATTTTACTATATGTAAAATAACATTTATATAATATCTACAATCAATATTTTGTAATACCATATATTTATTTCCAAAAATCATAGAAATCATTTTCAAAATTTTATATATAGACCGACGGTGTCTGTATATAATTTTCTATCCTATGGACAAGTGATATCGATATTTATCATTTCAATCCACAATTTAAATATATAAGGGTATATATCATTTCAACGCACAATCCCAAATTCAATTCAATGAAAATCGCTTGGGTCTATCATTTCAACCCATAACGATTTTCTCCTATTCTAAAGTCCGTTCGGGTATGTATCATTTCAACTCATAGTTAATTCTATACTAACAGGGAACTTACAGAGTGATAACAAATATGATAATCATATATAACGGGCATATATCATCAATATAAATAACAGATAATGGTGTCAGATGTCACATGTGAACAAATACAGACAATAGCATATAAATAACAATGTAAATACTAACAGCAGCATATTTCAATTTGTCGTTTCAATTGAAATCATCTTAATAAATATAAGAACGTTAACCGTGAGTGATTGCTCACCTTCTGAGGATAGAGATGGATAAGAATGAGAGAAGTTACGAATCCAAACATGAATTCTAAAGCTAAGTAGATGGACCTATTTGATGGACAAGCTGATATATGAGGAATCGATGGAAATAAATCAGAAACTGCTTGAAGTAAACTAAAACGAAATATATATTATTCTATTATATTATTTTCTTAACCAAATTAATTTTGAAACTTGTTTAAATTATATATATATATATATTATATTATAAAAACCAATATAATCTTACTTAATATATATATATATATATAACAACCTATATAATATAACACTTTAACAAAACAGAGATATATGTATACCATGATAGAACAAAACATATTATAGAATCTATATAAACTATCATATATATATATATATATATTCTTCAAAACAATATTGATTCAGACACATAGGAAATAAAATCTCCAAATATTTTGGTTTATTGAAACTAACTTATCTATATCCATATAAACAAATATATAAACGTAAATATCAATCTATAGACTTATTATACTTTTCAAATAAAAATTTATTATAAAAACCAATATACATAAACAACAGCAAATACCACTTGCAAACTTACATTTATCTAAATATATATAAACTAACATTTTATCCAACCACAAGCTATTGGAAGAAAAGAAAAGAAACTATATATAAACTCATACAAAAAAAAATAAGATATATAAAAAAACATACACATAAATAAAATATTATAAACTAAGATCATTTAAGGTTTATATAACCTGTATATATATCTAACACAAAAATGAATACAAAAGCTTATCTACGTAATATATCAACCTAAACAATCGGTCATAAAATTAAAATGTGAGTTTATAAAATATAACCTATTGTGGCAATATATATATATATATATATATATATATATATATATATATATATATATATATTGTACTCAGCAAACAATAGATATGTATATATTATCATATGACAAACCAATACTTAAAATATCCACAACTATTATATTCAATACTTAAAAATATACATATATAGTTCGTATATAACTAAATATAATATAGATACTAAATACTGTATTCAAACATTGTATAATATATATATATATATATATATATATATACCACAACTGTTTCAACTTTATAAACAAATATAAAATAAAATCTTACATAACTAAGTACGCATATAACAACTTGTATAGCAAACCTATCTATATACAAAAACTGACAAAGAAACAAAAACGTACTTTATATGAATATACACACACACACACACACTTACATATAAAACCAACCCTATACATATGCAGAATAACGAGTTATATAACACACCTACACACTAACTTATTAACAAATCTATGTAACTTATAAGTAACCTGAAAGAACCATTTACATATAGAAACTAATATAATGCTTTCATAATATCATGCACTTACGTCACATATTGTCTACAAAAACCCAATAAAGTAAATATAGACAACCGTATGTATATAAAAAATCAAAATAATATGATTCATACGTAAACGGCATATATATCTTTTAAAATCAAATTCTATAGTGTGTGTGTGTGTGTGTATAAACTTATATATGTAACACCTATAATATAAGTACATATGACATAAAATAAAACAACATGGAAAAACATGCATGTTGGGTTAAAGGCGGCACAACAGAGACGAGGCCAGAGTAGCGGGCATGAGGCTATGCCTTTTGTTCGAGAGAGGGAATGGCAAGAAGTGGAATAGCAGGTGGATGTTGCTGAGGCCGAGTGTGATGTGTGTTGTCTGAGGAGTTGGCCGAATTTGGTCAGGAACTAGTGCCGCGGTGGGTTCAGGCAACGAGGCAGGCGAAGCTGGAGAGGGGAGAATCGTGGCAGGTTGGAGGAGATACGGTTGCGGTACGGCTGTGAGGCTAGTTGGGTGCTCGGGTGGACTTTGGCGTAGAGACTGAGCACGTGGGGAAGAATGTTGATGTGTGTGTCAGGTCAAAGAAAAGGACGAGGGGACGTGGGTGGTGAGGCTGTCAGGTGGCTTCGGGTTTGGTGAGCGTTAGGCATCATTTGGCTTCGAAGAAAGAAGGGGCGCCAGCAACAATTTTGGGGAAGGGAGGAAACAAAATGGCAGAGGAGGAGAGGTATGAATATAATTTATAATTGTGTTTTATTTTTCTCGAAACGTACAAAGAGGAGAGGAACGGGCACAATCAACGAACACACTTTGAAATAGAGTAATAAAAGCCAACGGTTGAATTTTAGAAAATTAATAAAGCGAATTATTATTGTGTTGCAGGCAGTACGTTTCAAATTTGAAAAGGAAATGAAAGTTAAAAGTCACCAATTTGGGTACTGTTACAACGGATCGGAAATTTCATTCTCGACACGTACCAGATCTCAAAATACAGAATTGAATACATCGTAGAGATCAGCAAGATGGGACGATCAAAACGGTATACAAATATCAATGATACGATCGAATTATAAAAACTCGAATTTCTGTTACCGAAAATGCTGCTAAACTGTAGAAAATAAGATAAATGGAGCTATAGAAGTCCGGTTTTTCCAAAATGAATTATGACGTCTCACTCAGAAGATGATTTACAAATTTGCTATGTAAAAATATTCAGGTTTGGAAAACATTTTATTATCATCAAATTTAACTGATTTAAATAAAATAAAATTACATAAGAAAATAAATTTCCATATTATCAAGTGGAAATTTACTGTTTGCTATGTTTAA
Source organism: Allium cepa (assembly GCA_030765085.1). Classification (NCBI taxonomy): domain Eukaryota; kingdom Viridiplantae; phylum Streptophyta; class Magnoliopsida; order Asparagales; family Amaryllidaceae; genus Allium; species Allium cepa. Next base: position 553,090,176 of record CM060942.1, read on the forward strand.
GAAGTCGTATTCCAAATATCAAGTTTATATTTCAAAATTTTATTATTTATAATTTCACAAAAATTCAATTAATTAAATTATTAAACCATTAAAATTTACGGGTTCTTACACTCTCCCCCACTCAAAACTTTTCATCCTCGAAAAGGAAGGAGGTAGGAGAATAGAACAACCAAAAGAAAAATAGACTTGAATTACAAAATAAAACGATTAATTTAAACCATATAATTTCAATTTAAAATAATCTATATTCCACAATTGATTTTAAATTCAAGATAATTCATTAAGTTGATTTTATTTCAACTGATTAATATTTGATACAAAAGATTTCTTTCAAACAAAATTTTATTTAGTTCATCTGATTTACTATTCAATCAACTTATTATTCTATTTATCTCTATTAACATTTTTATAATTGAAATTTAAGTGTATAACATTTATTATAATCACACAAACTTTATTTATAAAATCATTTTATATTGTATATTATCTAGTTACATATTCAACTTTTGAACAATCCAGGTAAGTTGTATTAAAATGGAATTGGTATTATACGATTAAATTTTCCTAACTAAATTATTTCAAGTTTAAATATATATTTTTTCTAAAATTTGGCCTCATTTTATAATTAAAACCACCTTTTACATAAATTTAAGAATTAAATTTCCGATTAACTTCAAAAAATTAGAGATAAATATACAAATATATATATATATATAAGTCTAATCAAATCTATAAATATATATACCTATTTTATAAATCAAGTCTTCAGCAATTTAAATCAAATACTTTTCCAAAAAAACTGTAGCAAAGCTGCTGATGGTCTCTCCACTTCGAAACTCGAAAATGAATGTCGATGATGCTGCAGTCATCAGTGAAATTATTTTCTAGTGAAAAAATAGGAGAGCACTGATTTAAACATTTGAAATTTCTTTGAAACCATTTTTATTCGAAAATACTTTACATAATATGCATTTACATTTTTAAACCTTTAAAAGCAAAGTTTGAAATCACCGAAAATTAAATTCTCAAATTTATAATTTATATTCATTTATGTTCCAAATCAATTTATAAACCATATTTTATTTATAATTCCATTTATTCAATCATGTGGTAATAGTCATTGGTCTACAAAACAATAACTGAAAACAAATATTATCATTTTGTTAAACAATTCATTTAACAATTATCTTTTAGAAAATTATACTCACATATATAATGTAATTATACAAAAATTATTTTATTTACCAAATTTTAAAACGATATTGTGTCTGTTTGCTCTGTTCAAGTGTTTTGGAAATCCTATCGATAGCGTTGATCAGACAAATCGATCGAAAACTCAAATTAACATCAAAAACTCAAACAACACAATATATATAAAACATTTTTAAATATAATTTACAAATACACTTCCTCGCTTGACGATACAGGTATGGATGTCAAAACAAAGAGAATTTTGATTCGAAGCTAGGTTCGAAACAAGGATAATATGATTAAATAAAAATAGAAAAATGGACAAGCTTATATAAATCGCGGACAACCTCAACCGGGTCAACCGTGACGTTCAAGAATAAGATCGATGTAGAATTCCGAGGCAAATCGACATTCGATTGCAAGAGAAAGAATTCAAGCATAGCATGAGATAGACAACATCGTAAACCGAGGATACATAAATCTCTGGTAAATCAATGCCTATTGTAAAGGAGTTTCATCCCTTTACCAATCATTCGAAGATTGGCGAGACCGCTGATTTATTATAGAGATTGTTTGAAGTGATGTTAATGGATACTCCAAAATAAATAAACACAAATAGGGAGAGATAAGGATGAATTTTGGAACTGAAGGGAACGTTCCAAAAATTCAAAGGAACTTTGAATCAAAGAAGAAGGAATTCAAGCTTGAACGAAAGTAATTTTGTAATTTAATTTACTATATATGCTGAATTTTGCCTAAAACCAAAGCTCTAATACCAAATGCAACAACCTGATATTTTCAATCATTTGCATCCTTACATGCCGGATTTAAATTGCTCAAAATACCAGATTGTTAATTTATATTTGGCAAAACTCAACATATACAGTAAATAAACAAATCACAGAATCATAAACACAGAGTAATATAACAATAATGCAGCGGAAATAGAAGCATAGTAGTTCATGAAGCTACTATACATACATACATACATACATACATACATACATACATACATACATACATACATACATACATACATATATATATATATATATATATATATATATCAGAGTTAAATAAGATGCAACAAAAGTTTCAAATATAGTAGCCAAATTCAAGATCAGAATACATCACTAGGATCAACTGAACAACTCCAAGATGGATAGATAGTTGGATCTCCAAGTGAAGCTCCAACTCCAAAGGCGAGTCTCAAAAGTTGTATCACTCAGTCTGACCCGAGCGTAAAGCAAAACATAAAACAGTCGAGTCAAGATTAACATTCTTATATCAATAAATCCAACTCAAGTGAAATAACAACCGAAATACAAGTAACTCAAAGGATGTTTGGGATAACCGTCCTCTAAGGATCCTTTAAACTATCTACTATGTAGTAATATACGCTATTATAATAATGTCTAAAGTAAAGTATAATATATTTAAAAATAGCGTTAAGGCGTTACCCATATCCCCCTTAACACATTTTATACATTCTCATAGTCTATACACTACCGTAATCTCCCACGTACTGGGCGTCGTCAGAGGGCACTCCATAGGTATGGTACAAAACAAAATCGTATAAGGCACGCTAGGGTAGGTGACATTGCACAACGAGGCAATGCTAGGGTAGATATACCAATTACGCATCCAGGTTGGTGGTAAAGCATAGCCGTAGCTACCGCCCACCTCGAGTCACACTCCCAAAATCAAAGGTGCACCCAATCAATCACAAAATAATAGAATGGTATCGAAGAAGTGGGTCTGATCAGAGGAGCTACCACATTGGCTCGAGAATCGCTCGTATTTTAGCCACTTTATGCCAACTCACGAGAGTCGGGTCCACGTATATACCTCAATAGGACGTCACCACCATCCTACTTCATTCTGGAATCTCCATCGCGTACACGGTTGTTAAAGTCGTTTTTGGAGTTGATAGAGAGCATGACAACTTTCGATCCCGGTCTCTTTAACAACCAAACGTTATTATAACACCGCGGTCATTTCAAAATAGTTTATACTTCAAAACTAAAATATCATTACCATTTCAAAGCTATATCAATACGATGCCATTTCCATTTCAAATATACCCTTTTCTAAAATCATAGCATTTTTCTAAAGTAACACTTTCGAAACTAAATATTTGAAATTAAAAATACTTTCGAAGCATAAAACTTTGAAATCATAATACTTCCCACTTAACCGACTTATATATTAAAATAGTATATATATAACTTTCCCCAATTTTCACAAATAAATTCCAAACCAACTCGAATTCCAAAATTCAAATTTATTCCAATCTTAAATCATTAATTCCAAATTAGCTTCTAGATAAACCATTAAAATTCATATCAATTTCAAATACAGATTTGGACCACAAATAAACCATTTCAAAATGTATATTTCAAAGCTTTAAATATTCTATAGTTTCAAACTAAAGGTGATAATTTTATATATATCTTAATTCAATTTACTATTATTTAGTTTTGAAATATTACTTAATAAATTCAATATTATTTAAATAAACTCAAACATGAAATTTTAATTAATCACTTCAAACCAACATCAAGTTATAAAATCATATTCCTTAAAATCTTAAATTCCACAAGTTCCAAATCGATTTGTAGTTAAATATAATTCTTAATTTAATACAATTTCAAATCAATTTCACATCCATCTTCTCAACCTTAATTTATTAAAATCATTATAAACTCTATATTAAAATATAATTTAAATAAATACTTAACCATATTATATTTTAATAAAATCAAACTTTATTATTAAACTTATTTTATATTAAAACAAATTTATACATAGCATAAAATCAAGAATTTAACTATATATGTAATAACATTTATATAAAATCTACAATAAATATTTTATAATACCATATATTTCTTTCCAAAAATCATAGAAATCATTTTCAAAATATTTATATATATAGATCGATGATGTCTGTATATAATTTTCTATCCTATGGACAAGTGATACAGATATTTATCATTTCAATCCGCAATTTAAATATATACGGGTATATATCATTTCAACCCGCAATCCCAAATTCAATTCAATAAAAATCACTTGGGTCTATCATTTCAACCCATAATGATTTTCTCCTATCTAAAGTCCATTCGAGTATGTATCATTTCAACCCATAGTGAATTCTATACTAACAAGGAACTTGCAGAGTGATAATAGATATGATAATCATATATAACAAGCGTATATCATCAATATAAATAACAGATAATGGTGTCAGATGTCACATGTGAACAGATACAGATAATAGCATATAAATAACAATATAAATAACTAACAGTAGCATATTTCAATTGTCGTTTCAATTGAAATCAAATTTAATAAATATAAGAACGTTAATCGTGAGTGATCGCTCACCTTTCGAGGTTAGAGATGGATGAGAATGAGAGAAGTTACGAATCCAAACACGAATTCAAAGCGAAGCTAGATGGACCCGAATTTGATGGACAAGCTGATATATAAGGAATCGATGAAAATAAATCAGAAACTGCTTGATGTGGACTGAAACGAAATATATATTATTCTATTATATTATTTTCTTAACCAAAATAATTTTGAAACATATTAAAATTATATATATTATATTATAAAAAAATATAATCTTACTTAATATATATATATATATATATATATATATATATATATATATATATATATAACAACCTATATAATATAACACTTTAACAAAACAGAGATATATGTATACCGGGATACAACAAAACATATTATAGAATCTATATAAACTATCATATACATATATTTTCTTCAAAACAATATTGATTCAGACACATAAGAAATAAAATCTCCAAATATTTTGGTTTATTGAAACTAACTTACCTATATCCATATAAACAAATATATAAACATAAATATCAATTTACAGACTTATTATACTTTTCAAATCAAAATTTGTTATAAAAACCAATATACATAAACAACAGCAAATACCACTTGCAAACTTACATTTATTTAAATACATATAAACTAACATTTTATCTAACCGCAAGCTATTGAAAGAAAAGAAACTATATATAAATTCATACAAAAAAATAAGATATACAAACAAACATACGCATAAATAAAATATTATAAACTAAGATCATATAAGGTTTGTATATATAACAAAAAAATGAATACAAAAGCTTATCTATATAACATATTAATCTAAACACTCAGTCATAAAATTAAAATGTAAGTTTATAAAATATAACCTACTACGGCTATACATATATATTGTACTCAGCAAACAGTAGATATGTATATAATAGCATATGACAAACCAATACTTAAAATATCAACAACTGTTATATTCAATACTTAAAAATATACATATATAGTTCGTATATATTATATAGATACTAAATACTGTATTCAAACATTGTATAATAATATATATACCAAAACTGTTTCAACTTTATAAACAAATATAAAATAAGATCTTATATAACTAAGTACGTATATAACAACTTATGTAGCAAACATATCTATATACGAAAACTGACAAAGAAACAAAACATACTTTATATGAATATATATATACTTGCATATAAAACCAACCTTATACACATGCATAATAACGAGTTATATAACACACCTATACACTAACTTATTAACAAATCAATATAACTTATAAGTAACCTGACAGAACCATTTACATATAGAAACTAATAAAATACTTTCATAATATCATGCTCTTACGTCACATACTATCTACAGAAACCCAATAAAGTAAATATATACAACTGTATGTACATAAAAAATTCAAAATAATATGATTCATACGTAAACGGCATATATATCTTTTGAAACCAAATCATAGTGTATATATATACATAAACTTATATATGTAACACCTATAATATATAGGTACGTATGACATAAAATAAAACAACATGGAAAAACATGCCTGGTGGGTTAAAGGTGGCACAGCGGAGACGAGGCCAGAGTAGTGGGCATGAAGCTGTGCTTTCGTTCGAGAGAGGGGGACGGCAAGAAGTGGAAAAGCAGGTGGATGTTGTGGAGGCCGAGTGTGATGTGTGCTGTCTGAGGTGTTGGCCGAGTTTGGTCAGGAACTAGTGCCGCGGCAGGTTCAGGCAATTAGGCAGGCGAAGCTGGAGAAGGGAAAATCGTGGCAGATCAGAGAGGATGCAGTTGCGGTTTGCAAGAAGGTGGCATGGCTGTGAGGCTAGTCGGGTGCTCGGGCGAACTTTGTCGTAGAGATTGATCACGTGGGGAAAAAAGGTGATGTGTGTCAGGTCAGAGAAAAGGACGAGGGGACGTGGGTGATGAGGCCGTCAGGTGGCTTCGGGTTTGGTAAGCGTAAGGCACGGTTTGGCTTCGAAGAAAGAAGGGGCGCCGGCAACAATATTGGGGAAGGGAGGAAACAAAATGGTAGAGGAGGAGAGGTATAAATATAATTTATAATTGTGTTTTATTTTTCTCGAAACGTATAGAGAGGAGAGGAAAGGGCACAATCCACGAACACACTTTGAAACAGAGTACGGTTGAATTTCAGAAAATTAATAATGCAAATTATTATTCTACTGTAGGCTGTACGTTTCAAATTTGAAAAAGAAAGGAAAGTTAAAAGTCACCAATTTTGATGCCGTTACAATGGATCAGAAATTTCATTCTCGACACGTACCAGACCTCAAAATATAGAAATAAATATACCGTAGAGATTAGCAAGATGAGACGATCAAATAGGTATACAAGTACCAGTGGTACGATCGAATTATAAAAAACCGAATTTCTGTTTGCTAAACTGTAGAAAATAAGATAGACAGAGCTATAGAAGTCCGAATTTTGCAAAACGAATTATGACGTCTCACCCAGAAGATGATTTACAAATTTGCTATGTAAAAATATTCAGGTTTGAAAAACATTTTATTATCATCAAATTTAACCAAATTAAATGAAATAAAATTACACAAGAAAATAAATTTCCATATTATCAAGTGGAAATTCACTGTTTGCTATATTTAAGAAGACGTATTCCAAGTATCAATTTTATATTTCAAAATTTTATTATTTCATTAAAATTCAATTGATTAAATTAATAAACCACTAAAATTCATAGGTCGTTACATGTACTGCCGAAAGGTTGTCCCTTCACCTAGTCATTTGTATGGAATCCATTGTCCAATAAATGCTTGCCATTTTGTTTGTAGAACTCGATTTTGTGACTAGTATTGTTAGAATTTAATCAAGGTAACATTTTCGGCTAAGATTAATAAGTTTACGTGCAAATGTTTTAAAAGATATGTTATTAAAAATAATATCAAAGATTTTGACATAAAATGTTCTGGTTATCATAAGTTAAAAACCCGTTCCGTGTTTATTGCGGCGTGGTCTTATGAGATACTTTTTTATTTTCAGAATGCGTATTTTGAGTTCTTACACCAGTCCCATGACCGATGCGGTATTTATTTTCCCTTTCCTTAAGCTTTTGGTGCCCAAATTTTCCCTGGGTAGTCTAGTAGTAAGGTTTATTTTAGAAGAAAGATAGATGGAGCTCAAAGCATGGAGTAAGAAGATTTACTAAAGATTTTTATCTATTTCCACCACACTTGTGTAGTATTATATCCAACCTTTATAAGAATAGGTATCTATAACTGTCCACGTTTAACTCTGATAAATGTATTTTAATTTTTGTTGTAAAGTTTTATTTGAAATAGTATATGTGAGATTTTGTTCCGTTTTTGTTTTGCTTTCTTACCCTTGAGAATCTGCTTCTCCAGCACTTGGATTTGTGGCACGCGGATACCAAGGATGTACTAATGTCGATTTTTGAGAGTCGAAGAAACGTATACTCACAGTACTGATCCAAAATTTTAGTCGTTTGAATTTGGAATATTTAATTGATTTTATATATCGAAAAGTTAATTCTATAGATAAACAGTTAAAATTTTAAATATAAGAGTTATTTGAATATCTAGAATTGTTTAAAAAAATTAAATCTTGAATTTAATATGAATGAAAATGATTTCGAAAGCTAATTTAAATTATATTTGAATAAGAATGAAGATAGTAAACTTTTGAATTTGAATTAAAAGTGAACAAACTAGTTTTAATAATACTAATTCGTTTTAACTAATGCGTGAAAATAACCTTTCGAGCAACTGCCTTCGAATTGGATGAAACCAAGTCCATTGAATCCGTAATAGTGAATTATAATATGCCGTCAAATTTTGTTATAATCGGATATATCTTTTGGTCATACGAGTTCGAAACGCGCTGAAATTAATTAAAAAAATTAATTAAATATAATTCGACTTTGAAAAGTTAACTTCTGTATATGATGAAATTGGGTCTCGATACTAGTCCCAGTTGTGTTCGGAAGAGGGGTATAACATGTAGAATGTCAGGCGGTATGTCTCGATTGGAATTTAAAAAATTAATGAATGAATAGTGCTTTGGAAATTTTCTATAAAGGACACGTTCATTTCATTTTTGGAAAGTCCTAAAAACAAAATAAAAAGCAGTCGCCATTTTAAACCCTCTCATCCAATGATTCACATTGATCGAAACCACTCGAGGCAGTTTTGGGCTTGGGTCCAAATAAGGAAGTTGGCCGTGGGGAGGAGAAGATGAAGATGATTAGTTAGATTGGGTCACAATGGCCTATGACGGTGGTGATTTCGGTTCAAAGTTGAGTGAATTGGGTTGGATTTTTTGGCGAACGATAACGAATTAGAAGGGCGAAGCAGTGGCATGGGGGAGCTCGAGGTCATAGTGTCCTCTGGTGTTAGTGCGGCGGAAAACAATGGAGTGTAGGCGGCGGTGATGATCGATTTATCGCATTAGAGATGGTTTTGCCTAGGTGTGTATGAGTGTGAGTGAGAGGGGGTGGTAAATTAAAAAGTTAAAGTGTATTTACTAAAGTCAATTATAATATAATTATTTCAAAAGTTCATTAATTCATAAATTATTCATACCGAATCGAAATTGAACGTAACAAGTTGCATTACGATCGTATCAACGAAATTTACGTGATGGAACTAGATTGGAGTAACTTGGAGCTCATAGGAATTTGAGTTAAAATTGAACATCTGTTCAATTCTAATTCTAATTGGAGCGCTTTGATGAAATTTTGAATCAATGGAAAGTTAAACTAACCTTTTTGGTTCACCAGAAATATTATATGATTGATAAAAATTATTTATTGAATGTGTGGATATTTTATTGTTGCTTGTTATTGAATGTTTGGATGGTTTACTATTTTATTTATTGGTTTGGATATATTCCCGCCCTTGGAGCAGAAGTGACCCTATTACGTTCCCATGTAAGAGCGAACGACCCTTTGTATATGATCCTGCCTCGAAGCGGTTGATTTATATTATTTATTATATACTGTGTGTGATGCAGGGGGACAAGTTGGAAGGATCCAACAGGATTTCTCACAGTATTGATACTATTTTTCATATATTTGATACATGATATATTGGATGCTATAACTGATGACGTGGACGATTTTTCCTTTTTAGTGCTATAGTAACACTAGGCAATATTTTTAGTATTTTGAAGCGCTATAAAATGAAGATTTAGTTTTTTAAAGGATTTTAATTTATTTTTAAAATTTATATATTTTAATATTTATTCCTGAAATTTTTAAGGAAGGAATTTATTTAAAAATAAAAGTACGATTTTTAGATAGTATAAATTAATACTTTATGAAATATTTTAAATAGAGATTTTTAAACTATATGATAAAGATTTTTAACATCCTAAAAATAAGTCCATCTTTTATAATAAAGGAATACAGTGGTATAAATATTCTTAACCATTTTATATAAAGTGATATATATACACATATATTAAGATTTATTTATAAATGCACAAGTTTATAAATGTGATAATATATAAGAGTGATATTTTATAAATAAAGTGAAGATTTGTAAAATCGTATTTTATTAATAAAAGGATAGGTTAATAAACAGTGTTTATAAATTAAGGGAAACTTTAATCTTTGGATAAATTGGGAAATAAGTCACAAAATTATGAATGTATAATAAGATGTGAATTGTTGTTTTAGAAAAATAGTTGGTTCTATTTGGAAACTAAAAATGAGGATGGATTTGGAGATGTTAAATGATATTTTATAAATTCAAAGGAATTTATAAAAGAAATTTATACATATGGCAGAAATGTTAAAAACATATTGTAATTGATGTTTAGAATGGTACTTTTGTAAATAAGCGAGATTTACAGAGAGATAGAATTGTAAATGGGTGTTTATAAATAAAGAGATTTTATTAGAAGGAAGTTTTATAAAATAGAAGGAGATTTATAAAACATAGTTTTATAAATATGGAAATGATTATGTTGAAATTTAAGTATGGATTTTTATCAAGAAGTATATTTATGTTTTAATGGTCGTTTATTTATATTAATATTGTTTTAAAGTTGTTTATCAATATTTTATTATTTTAAAAAGTTAATTATTTAAAATTATTAATATGGTTTGAAATTAATTTTAATTATTTATCAATAAGGTTTTGAGAATTAATTATTATTATTAATGTTGAAGATAAATTATTATTGTTTTATTAAGAATATTATTAATTTATTAATTACTATTTTTAAGATGTTTTGAAGTTAATTACTATTTATTATTATATAATAGCATTTTAAAATAGTTGATTAGAATTTATTTATGAATGTTTTCAAGGTTTTTATAAACAGATTTGAGTGTTATAAGACGATTCTTATAACAGGGTCTGGAAAACTTAAAGGAAGGTTGAAAAGAGGTAAGAAGAGTTTTGTAAGATGGTTAAATGTTTAAAAACAAATTTTAGAAACTGGTTTATAGATTACGAAAGGGTTTTTATGAATGGTTTCATGGATTTATAAAGGGTTTATAAATGATTTTAGAAGTGTATAAAAAGGTTTATAAGTGACTAAATTGATTAAAGAGCTTATAAATGATTTTTAGAGATTTATGAAATGGTTTATAAATGGTTTTAGAAATTTATAGTGGAGTTTATAAATGATTTCTAATTGTATAAGAAAGGAAATCTTCCTTGGCGTTTGTGAATATACTTACACCATTGAAATAAGTATACGAATATTCTCTAAGTATTGAAAATATACGGATTGTGGGTATATCTTCGTAAAGATATTTTTATACAAATATTTTCAAGTGATTTTAATTAATGAAAAGATTAATTGAAGAGGTTAGCGGTTACTTATGTGTTTAAACAATATTGGTTTTCTTATGGAATTAAACCCCTGATTTAATGTTGTTATTTGATAGTTAAATAACCGACTATTGAATTTGGACCCAAAACAAACTTTGGAAATATGTAGTAGAAACACATAAGTTATATGGCACAGGCATCTCTGGTCATGTTGCACCGTGCGTTTAAGTCTTATTTTGTTCTCCTAAGGCAAATGATAAGGAGATCCATCCACTAATGGTTAAGAGGTGATCTCCGCTCTTATCTTTGACTGTTTATTTCCTAAAGAACCCAGGCCGAGTTTACCGAGAACTATCAGGTGGTTTTTCGAAAGACCGAGATCGGATATGTTATCCAAAAACCACTTTGATCCAGCTCAAGCTTTTCAAAGTGAAGGCATCTTGAAGATGATGGAATTAAAGAAGGAGCTCTCAAGTGTTTCATTTAGTCCAAGAATGAACTTGTATGGATGAATGCTGGTAATGCATTGTTGCCTGGAGGATGGTATTAGCATTCTAAGTGGGAAGTGCTATATGGATAAAACGTAGCCTCAAGCCTCATCAACTGGGAGATGACTAAAATTGGGCATGCAATAGGGCTAAGTGTATCGCTCGCGTCAGGGTATGGTCATTCCAAATCTAGATCGATTACTATCTACTCATGTATTCATCGAGGCCTATTAACGAAGGGTTGATCATATTCGGTAGTACTAGTCAAGTGGTAGGCCTGTCTAAAGTGGCAGACGTACAAGATGTTATTGTCAGACCTGGTGCACTTTATCTAGAGATGCACGATCGGAAGGTAGTTCCTTACCTTATCATAGTATGGAATCCATTTTCCAATGTGTGCCTTTACGGTTTTAGTTGTATACCTATTATGCTAGAATTTAATAATGTAAATATTTTGGTATGATTAATAAGTATTTGTATCTTAGACACTATTATAATATCAGAGAATTTCATATGAAATATTTTGGTTATCGTAAGGTAAAAACACGTCCATGTTTACTTCCGACGTGGTCTTACAAGATACTTTTGATTTTCGAAGGTTTTCTATAACTTTAATATCCAGTTGGGTGTGTTTTTCTCATGCTGCATTTTTAGAATGACTCAGGTGTCATTTTATTATAATGACTGGTCGCCGAGCATGTTTACAGATTGCTTTGGATGCATTAAAGCTTAGGAGACGAGCTGGAGGTCTTTAAGTCGTATTCACATATATCTTTATTTTCCGCTACTTTTATTGTTGAAATCATCAGCATTTGTGAGGACAAGTTGTTATAACTGTCCAGGATGATGATTGTGATTTGTTGTTGTACTCTGATGGATAAATGTATATAATAGTTTCTCTTTTGTAAAGATCATTAATATGTTGTAGTATACATTATCCCACTGCGATTGTGAGATTCTTTGTTGTTTTTCAGTTTCCTGTTTCTCTTCTTCTTTCTTCGTTCTTCCCCATAACTATCCGTCCTTCCTTTCAATTTGAGTTGGACATGTGTGGTTTATTGTTAGCTTGAATTGTATGGATTTGGCGAGTCATTACAACCTATGAATATTTCTTTTCCACCTTTTTTTGTTTTTCTAAAATTTTGATGGAAAATCATTTCTTGGATATAGAGTTCAAGGTTTAACCGGAGAAGATCAGAATTAGAAATAAAAGACGTTGGTTATTCCATTAAGCCGATGAGGAGTGGTCTATGTCTACAAGATCATAATGTAACATAATTTTGCCTTCGTGAAAAGTTAACAGCATTTACATTTTGTACTAATATGCCAGTGATACATTAATGAAATCATTTCAAATATAGAAGAAAGAAAAAAGTATAATAATAGTATGTAGAAAATTTATTCAAAAATGATAGATCAACCTAACATTACCTTACAATTAACTTGCTAAACTCTCTTACCGACTATGCCTTCATCAAATATATGCATGATTTAATATGCTGTTTTTAACACATACATAAACTATGGAATAATATTTCTTATTTTATAGTGTTATGAGGCTTTAACTATTACCGCAACCTTTCTCATGTAATGCTTAGACAAATTTGTTATTTAGAAATAACTTAACAAGTTAGCATTGAAATGAATTAAGTAATTCTTGAGCATGTCATACATCTACAATCTGACTTAAAAGTTTCTATTATTTAATAAATATTATATCTAAATCAATATTTTTTTGTAGAAGTAAAACCATGCCTTTCTCTCAAGATAACTTGCTGATTATTTGAGCGTACGGTTAATACCTTCTAATATTCAAAGAACCAAGCTACAAAGTAACGTTCAATGCTTTAGAAGCATAAAACATAAAGTCTTGTTTTCATTTTCAAGTTAGTATTTATTTTTAAGAAGTGAACTAGAAAGTTCTAATGATTACAATCTCAAATATATTTAAAAGTTTTCCATATGTGCATATTGTTTTCATTTCTGAATGAGTATAATTTAATGTATGCAAAATTTTGATAGTTGTTTGAGATAAGCATAGGTACATGAAGATCTTATGGAAAAATTTGGTGCATATTTAAATATAAATTAAGAGAAAACTTAATAATGCAAAATAAGGTATGTTTTACTTAAAAGAGTGATATATGTTATGGAATATCGCAGTGTGGAAATATTTTGATATATAAATTGTTTTCCACCATGTTTCGGTCGATGTATACCTATTTTATCATATAGTAATTATTCAAAATGCTCTTCGTACCATGGAGACTTTGTCAAAATTTTCCAGGAATTTTGACACTTAGAAAAAATTTCAAAAATTTATCGTATATGAAAATAGTAAGTCGTTAATTAAGTCTATTTAAATGGTAGCATACTATAAAGGAAGTTTATAAGAGCCACATTAAAAATTAAATAGTGTTAACTTAAAGAAGATTGTAGATACGAAGAGAGTTGGGGTAGGAGTAGTATGACATCTCCCTATAAGAAATTGCGAGAAAGCAATTTTCGTAAGGTGAATTCAATAACAACCCTGCTTTCTATGCCGTAATAATAATAAATTTGTTCAAAATAAAATGTTCGAATTTGATTTTAATAATAACAATTATTTATTGAAAATAAAATTTTATTTAATTAAATTCTATCTAGGAAAAAATTTGGTTTAAATAAAGTAATAAATTCATTCGAATAATTTATTGAAATCTAATAAATTTTTTAAGTTGAATATAAAATATTTTAAGGTGTAAATAATTTTTATGTGATAAAAGTAGAATAAATAAATAAGCAATCATTGAAATGAATAACATTGTCTAATTATTGAAGTACATTCCGAACATGAGGTATAAATCAATTTAAACTGAATAAAAATAAATAAAAGGAAATTATTTACAAAAGGAAAGAAAGAATGAAAAGAGGCAAACCATTCTTTCTTAACAAGTAAAAGTCAAACAAGGCCCTAACCTATTTAAGCCAACACATACAATGATAACCTAACTATTTATTTTCCTAACCCAAAAATGCTCACTCCAGATTTCTCAAGAAAACACTCCGACTGCTCTTCAAAATTTTCCCTAATCCCTTAATCAAATTGGCAATTCAAAGAAAAAAATGGGAAAAATGAAATCGTGATCGAAGCCGCAAGCGATATGGCAGCAAGGTCGCTTAACCAGGTAGTTCACGTGATGGCGAGACACGCATGAAGATGCAGGGCATGCAACTACAAGTGTGCAGCGAAGCGCGAGAATAGAGTAGAGGCGAACGCTGGAAATGGTGGTAGGCTAGCAAACGATGTAGTTAGTGGTGAACTAGGGCTTATTGGGACAGTGACATGATGATGCAGTGAAATTGTATAGAGCATAGTTTAATTCTTTCATTCATCGAACTGGTGAGTAAATTTTATTTACTCACAACTATATCTAGTATAGAAATTCTCTTGCATACTTTAATTAGTTATTCAACATTTTCGACATTGCATTATTTATATAATTATCCAAAGTATCACAACTAGGGTTTAATTGAATAAATTTCTGGAAATATTGGTTGGAGTGAATTTAGTTGATACAATATGACATACCGTAGTATATTTGGATTGTTTGGTGGTATATTGATTGAGATGGATGATATTGTGATATTGGTCGAGAGTGTTAGTTGGATGTATAAATTTACAAACGAGGCTCTTTCCATTTGTGAATTGAATTAGATATTTATTTGTATGTTAATCTACAAACATTTTGCTAAATTTTATTCAATTCGATTAAATTTAATTTTACAAAAATATTTTAATTATAAGCACAAATATAGTTTTATTTTAGTTATGAAAACCTTTTTGGAATCAATATTATAATATATCATAAGATTTGAAATTGTTTTAAAGGAAGCATATGATATATTGCTATTTTATAAAATATATTAAAAATAGTAATTTTATTTTTAGTGAATTTTATTATAAAGTTTATTAAAAATATTATTGAAAGGGCTTTCAAACTTCAGTAAAATATGAACTCTTTTTAAAAAAGTAATTAAATGATTTTTGAAATGTTTTGAATAAATAAAAAAATCTCTTTGTAGAATATGAGAATGTCCAATATAGTTTAATTAAAGGTAAATGTTTTTTTAATTAGTTTGAATATTAAGTGCAGATTTTGAAATATATTTTATGGTTATAAATAAATTTAAGTTATTTTGAAGTATATATATGCATTCAGTTTTAAATAAGTAATTATTTTAAACAAGTAATTATTATTAATTAAGGTTCCATGTATTTTAAAGTATTATTCGTATATAATAAACCTATATAAAAATATTCTTGACACATACACAAACTTGACTGATACAATTTTATACCTTACTTCTGATTTCTCATCTCCTATTTATTTTGATGATATGAGCAATATTTTGTTTTGTAATCTATTTTGTCATTCGTTTATAAGTAATGATTTTCTTATATGAAATAAAAATGATATAAATAATTTTATTAGATATTCATTTAATTGTTTTATAATTATATATTTATTTGGTTAATCTATTTCATAATTTCATAGATCAATCCTTCCCTGTATATTGATTTGGGATATAAATTTTATTAAAGATTTTGGAGCTTCCGATTTCTCATCATCTAAATGTTGATTTAATATGTATGATTCACCATTGATATTGTTTTGATTGGTGTTTTAATATGATACGGTGATAATATCCTTCTGTATGATTTTTTGATATTAATTCTATATGACGAGATATCAGAATAAACTAAGTTATAATACAGTTTGGGATAAGGCGTTCAGTAATATTTCTCTGGCTATTCTTTGGATTTGTTATATATAATATTAGTGAGAGGAGTGTAGTTTATTAGTGGTGAATAAACGTTTGAGTATCATGCAGTGGTATGGGATGTTATTGTGATATTTATGTGGTTATTCATTGTATGGAGATGACACTCACTTGATAGGAATAGAGTTGACAATGCGAGGTGATACATGTAGTGATATGGCCGTGTGCTTATATTTAGTGAGTATGACTCTGTACCTAACGACGACCATGACCTCATGTGGTTATGTATAGGTTCTATATGCCGCTATTACGATATACTCCTAATTATGTCTGTTGGAGAGAACCGGATGGCTAGAATCCACCCTAGCTGCTTGATCGTAGGGTCATTCCACAGATCTATGACACCAACTTATATAGCTTCATACTACCCTTATACGTGTGTTTGCCTCTTTTGTCTCCTCGGCCAGCAATCTGTTACTTATACCTTTGTGGTATTTATTAGGGAAATTGGAGTGTGTTGACTTATTAATCTTCACATTGATGAGGCATTAGTGGGTACACATCATGATGATTGTGGAGGTATCTAAGACTGTAGAGACTTCATGTCTTTAAAGCTTGCTTAGTGTTATCAGTCTCCATTCTGGTACTGATAGAGTAGTAGATCGAGATACATGATTAATGCGCCTCATTGTAGTATTGATGTGAGCCAGGTGCCATATACTATTATATTTATACGCCTCTACTTGAGACTTCATGTCTGTCTTACTTTCATTTTCCGTCATGATGCTTTCTGATAGTTTATATATGAGGAAATGAGATTATACTTGTGGTTTCTATGCAACGTATAGTGGATTCTTAGTATATTGATAGGAAGTCTAGCTGATCCTATTTTATGTTTGATGATGAAGTTTATCGAGACTGAGATATATATTAGGGCAAAGCTCTGTGCTAGTCTGATTACATTCGGTGATATTTCCTTTATTGATTTTTCTAAATTTGATGTTGATTTTGAAATATGTATGATTCACTCATTTGAGTTGATTCTATAAGTTTTGATATGAACTGTTTATAAATAGGCGATGACATCTTTTGTTATTAGAGTTGGTTATTTATTTTGTTTTGAGATATTTATGAGACACGATGCTAAATGATTATTTATAGTATTATACATATATTCTAGGCATACATCATTATATCTATGTGCATCCTTTGACATGATATTTTATGATTTGATTATCGATTTTAATATTATCATATTATCAATCCATGTTTATATTGGGTTACCCTTATTATATACCATTGATTAGACATAATCTAATTCGTGTGTTATTTATGTAATACTATCATTGACTAGACATCATCTAATCCGTGTGTTAAGTACGTGATGCTCGGGTCAGTCCGAGACGTTTCATGTATATGGACACTTGACAATCATATGCTATAGTAAGCTTAGAGTAGATTTATATTAGGCTTATTATATAATATTTAAGTGATACTTTTTCATTGTATATTCATGATACAAAGTTATATATTGATTATATTTACATCGCAGCACAACAGACATCATTTAAGATGAGTTGTACCTTTGTTGTATAATTTGTTATATATATTATACATTATTGCTATAGTTGACTCTGTATTCTCTATTGTGTGCTTTATATTATGTATTGTTCTATCCTGGAGGCATATATGTTATTGCTTTGTACCAATACTTTATACATAGAGGTAACTTATTTGTTTGATGTTTAAATACGCACCAGTGTTAGTCCAAGGGAATATTCAATGTGTACACCTTATAGCCTCATTCTTTGTATTATTTGAAAGTATTATTCTATAATACTCTTTGATAGTACAGATATAGAACTGGGGCGTTTCATGAATTTATAAGAAACCATGAGCCTAAATAGTTTAAGATGCGTGGTAGTCTAATTTATGTTATAAACATAACTTTCATAAACTAATTCAGTTTTGTGTAAGTAAAAATGCATCTAATGAAAAAAATTAATGCCTATTCCATCGCATTAAGAAAAAATTATTGTTCCAAGAATTAAAACATTGTGTGAGTCGACTGGTTGCACAAAAGATTTGCTCATGATGGATTTTGTGTGCACTATTACAAAGGAGTTTGGGACCAACCAATAATAGAAATTAGCGGTAGTACAATGTACTTGGATATGATCCAAAGAATCTAACATGGAAATTGATTATATATGATGTAATAAAATTAACTATGACTAATACCGACAACTCATTAGAATGGCCATCAAAAATTCTTACATATTAAAGACAACTATGATTTTCTTCTTATTGTCGAGAAAAAGAATCGTTAGTAACAAGAATTTACTCCGTTTTTAATAAGTCATTCATATATAGACACTACCATATGCATGATGCTTTAAATTCAAAATGGATTCTAAGTACATTATACTTTTTGTATCCAAAATAACATGATCCATTACCCGCAAATGTGTCTTCAAAAGGAGTACCAATGTCGTTGTAATATATTAAGCAACATTGATGAGAAAATCTGTGTAAACTTCCTTTGTTAAAATTACTGGAATAGATTCATCGGCCAATGTGTTCAAGTTAATTCGGATTCTACTCAAAAACTATCACCCAAGGCGACTTTTCTTTTTTGTCATCTATATATGTTGAAATGGAAATTATAAATAATGATTTAGAATAGATTGTTTGAACATGATAACCAACATGTCACGAAGTCAGTGGGTGCGATAATCGAGTTTGTAAATATCGGATAGGATCCAAGAACTGATATGACGGTATTGTTCGACAAGCATCAGAATTGAGCAAGTATTTTAATAAAGAAATCTAATTGTTTGATTTTTAGTCAAAATTTAAAGGAAGCATGTGTAACACCCAACCTCTATACCTATACATCTAAGAGTATTACTAAGTAATACTGTCAGATATTAAAGAGAATGAGGCTATATGGGTACGCATGTGAATATTCCCTTGGGATAATATTGGCAAGTATTTAAACATCGAATAAGTAGCTCATCTATATATGCGCATAGTATCGACACAAAGCAATAAACATATGTGCCTCTAGGATAGAACAATACACAATATATAGTGAATTATAGAGAGCATAGAGTTAGCAACACAGGGATAATATATATAATATACAATATACAATGCATGTCTAACAGACAACTCAAGAATATACATACATAAAGTACATCATATAAAATAACATGTAACTAAATTGCAAAACTAGCCTCTACTATGCCTAGTAAACACAAGCTGGTATCATTGTCCATATACTTGAAATATCTCGTACTGACCCAAGTATTACATAAATAACACACATGCCAAACTATGTTTAAATCAAAGGTTAATATACAAATGTTACTTAATATATGCAAGGTATAATAACATAATAATGTCTATAATGTCAATAAATATGTAGTATTGTATGCATGGTATATAATTAAAATATCGTAGATAATTGAAAATGCACCACATAACATCAAATATCACAAAATCGTCTATAACGATGTCATCACCCATATAGAAACTAATCAAATCAAAGTCATGGAATCAACATCCGATGAGTAAATCATCCATGTCTAGAAATTATCATCAATGTTTGGAAATAATCAATAAGTGAGATATCACCAAACATAGTCAGGCAAGCACATGACATTGTCCAAATATATCTCTCAATCTTAATAAGAAAGCATCCACATCAACATGTAGGGTAAGATAGGCTGCCTAACATTATAATCAAATAAAAGATATGGGAATCCATTATACTTGGATATCTATCAAAGGTATAATCTTATCTCCCTATATGGAATATCATAGGGTATATCATGATAGATAAGTGAATGTTCGTAAGACTAAAAGTCCCAAGTAGAGTCATATCTTATAAGAATATAAATAGTATATGTCCATCTACCACACATATCGAAACCAAACAGGAGACTGACAGCACGTTTGCTTACTCTCGGAGCCACGCATGTGTCCATCTAACACAACTCCTATAGTCAATGATTACCTCCCCTTGGTATCGTGACAAGTTCCACCTATATACTCGTCTATATGAGAACTCTACTTGGTCATGACCCAAACCCTACACTTATAGTTAACTGACTCCTAGCCTAGGGGAAACATGGGAAAATGCACACAATAATATATATAATGGTGTCATAGATCCAAGGTGTGATCCGACGATCAGGCCACCATGGTGGATATTGGCCAATCTGATTCACTCCTGAAATACGAAGGAAGTTGGATAAAGATAGACAGACATATAGTATCTATATTCAATGGCTAACGCATAGCTCTACATATATGCCAACGCACGACTCTATATACTGGCTGGCATACGTCTATGTACAATTGTTTACACAGGCTATATATGTACCTCATTTCAACGAGCCCCATCATACATAAGAAATCCCCTCTAAGTCACACAAAATCTATTTTCGTCATGTGAGTATCATCTACTTAGGATGAGTAACTGAATAAGTATCACAACGACATTCCATACCACCGCATGATAATCAAACGTTTATTCACTGCTCATACACTACTCATAAACTACACTCAATATCCATAATATTCTACAATGAGTCTAAAGAATAATCGGAGAAATATAACCAAAAGTCTCATACCAGACGGTATTATAACTCCACTTATTTCGATCCCTCGCCACATAGAATTAAAATCATCAACAAATTATCACAAATAACAATATCACAAATTCATCCAAAAGGATGTCATCACCATGTCATATTAAAACTACCAATCAAATCATTATTAATGGTGAATCAGTCATATGTCCAAAATCAATCATAGAAAAAGAAATAATAAATATGAAATAAAACATTTAACATTAAATATAAGTAGATAATTCTAAGTTGATAATGATATATCAATAGATAAATACAATATTTATAAATTACTCCCAAAATCCCATTTCTATATATTAAATTTCTAGAATTAGCTTATAAAACCGAATATTACTCATAATAATCATTTCATAATTTTCTATGATATGACGATTTTCAAATCAATTTTCATATTATTCAAATCAATAACTTTTATTCCAAATTCCATAAATATATTTTCTAAAAACTTAAAACATATTCAAAGCTCAGGAATTATACTTGTTACCCTGCCTTTTGGTCAAGATCAGATATCAACAAATTGGCTGGAAAGGATGAATATTGAGATTGAAAATCGATTAGAAACAAGGCTATAATTGATACCCTCAAAATTGTACTGAGCTCTAATCAAGGTGGGATTGATTGGCAATGGTGAACAAGGCTTGGAGAAGCTACGTTTCAAATTTCAGGCCAATCGGAGATCATATGCTCGAGTTATGGATGGATTAATATCGGTGAAAAATGGGTTAGGATCGATATTTTCATATCGATCGAGGTGATGATGGGTTCGGATCGATCGGCCTTTGACTTGATGCATCACGTAACGATGGCCTCTGCATTAATCGATCGATTTTAGATAGGAAATAGGTTCATGGATATGGAGCTTAGATTGATGCGTAAGTATCAATTGGGTGGCAAAGTACATCAATACATTTTGTATCGATCAAGGCTGGGATCGATACAAAGAGAGAAGCAATGGTTTCATGAACTTGGATGGACATTTCGTATCGATCGCTTTTAGATCAACACGAAGGAGGCACTGGGGAACGATACGTAGATGGGTGTAAAGGATGGATACAATGAGGACAACTGGCATGAGAGGATCGATACGAGGTAATGGACATAAAACAATGGAACCAAATCAATAAGATCAAAGGCACAAGATCAATACGGAAGGCAAGCAATAGGGATCGATACAAATAAAGAGCAACTGATGGAAATGAAGGGTGTAACGTTGGATGGATACGAACAGCCTATATTGATGGATATAAAAGCAGTATGATGGATGGTTATGAAGTCTGTAGACACAGAGCATTCAGCCTACTCGCAAATACCAACTTGCATCGATCATAACTCGAAATCTACAAGTCCAAATGCTATGAAATTTTCACAGGAGCTTCCTGATGTAACAAAGAGTGTTCGTGATCGATCCCAGCTTGATTGGACCATTTTTGGGATCAATACAAATTGCATTTGGATCGATCGCAAATCACACCGATCAATCATATGGGCCCATCTATGCAAGAGAAGAGTTATTCTAGGTTTTGGGGTGGATATTTTTGGATTTACACCTATAAATGGCGATCCTATCGTAATAAAAAGGGGATCTTCTTCTTCTAGCTCGGGAAAACTCTGTCATTTTTGTTTGTTGGTTTCGAAGGCTTGTAACTGTAATCACAATACAAAAGGGAAAAAAGGATTGATTTAAAGTGGACGTAGGCCGGAGATAGCCGAACCACTATAAACCTTGTGTCTTCTCTTACTTTCTTTCATTTTAATTTTACTATTTATTCACTTTTATTCTTTACATTATCTAGATCTAAGATCTATGTGTGAATATTATGGATCTGTGTGTAAATACTGGTGCTATCATAACTTTTGGGGTTTGTGACCAATTTGGGCACAAACACTTTGGTGCTTTCACTGAGAAGACTAGCATCCGCTATACCGGATTTGAAGTTCAAATTTGGAAAGCTAAAGGATAGAATCTAAAAGAAACCATGACAAAGCAATCAACAAGGAGACAAAGAGTGGAAAGGAGTCAGCACGAAGGAAGTCAAGAGGCTTCCTCAGGGTCAAATAAGGCCTCATTTTTCATCATCGAAGATGAGGTGGAGATGATGATGGGTGTTATGCAAAAAGAATTGTTGAAAAGGCAGGAGGAAATAATGCAGAACCTTCTTAGATAGTTTGGGCAGGCAGGAACGACAGGAGCCGCTGGAGTTCAAAGCCACGGAGCTGGAATAGAAGGACTTAATAGGCAATCAGATGGAGCAGCTCAAAAGGATGCAGCCCCCAATCAGCACAAGACTACCAATATGGATGGGTCCAGACTAGGGGCACACCACCATGCAATGATAGACCAATCCATGGAGGGATTCCAGGTGACACCGCACAACATGGTGCCTGCAAGAGCACAAGAACGTGATGAAGAGTATGTACCAGAATTCCCTCCGAGACTCAGGGGTCAACCCTTGGTGGACAACAATGGATTAGCTGAGATTATCAGGCGAACTATGCGCGGAGATCTAGCAAACAGAGATCTAGAAGGAGTAAACAGGAGTCTGTTTACCCGTTATATTAGAATGGCTTGGAATCCACAGGAGTTAAAGCTACCACTCTAGAGGTATACAACGGCAAGGCCGATCCGATCGATCATCTAATGAGATACACAAGACACATGGAAGCGCTGGGAACATCGGAGGA
Organism: Allium cepa; assembly: GCA_030765085.1. NCBI lineage: Eukaryota > Viridiplantae > Streptophyta > Magnoliopsida > Asparagales > Amaryllidaceae > Allium > Allium cepa. The sequence goes on from CM060942.1 coordinate 553,114,131, forward strand.
AGTTATGGCCCGGTGTTACCCTTTGTACTTGACGGATATAGCTGCTATGTAGTTTAGGCAGTTGGAAGATGGATCTATCATGATATGGATGGAATTGGTGGAAAGGTTTTTAAAGCAGTTTCAGGTTCATGTCAAAAGGCCAAAGAATGTGATGACACTGTTTTTAATAAAGTAGAGGATAGGAGAATCGCTCAGGGCTTTCTTAATTTAGTTAAATGCAGCAGTTGCTTCGATGGATCGACATGATCCATCGATGGATTTAATGGCGGTAGTGTCAGGAGTCAGGGATAACTTGGATTTCAAAGTATCATTGATATGGGATCCATCAATGGATCTTAGGGAGTTCTTTCACGAGGTTGAAAGATTTCTTCGACAGGAGGACGCGAGTCTGGATTTGAAACTAAAGGAGGTAAATGTGGTCAAGGGTGGAGAACCATTCGGTGAGAGCTCGGATAAGGATAAAGGAAAGAGGAAGTAGGATGAAAACTCTGGCAGGGCTAGGAAACGTTGGGAAGAGCCAAATTCTCCACTTAAATAGGATTGAATGAAACATTGGAGCAGATCATCATGGAGACTCGGGATCGTCTTCCTTACCGAAGGCCGGCAAGGAGGGAACCCTTTGAACGCGAGAGGGCATCCAGAAGGAACTATCTCTATCATGACCTGGATGGGCATCATATCAACAGCTACAGGCATCTAAAGGATATAATCGAGGAACATGTAAGGAGTGGTCAGTTGCAGCAATATGCCGGAACTCGAAATGCGGCGGTGGAACCAGATCAGCCATCGTCTACCTCAAACGACGATGGCATGAGGCTCAGGAATAATGGTCGATTGATTATCGACTGACAGAGATGGTACGGAATAAGTAGCAAACTCTGGGAAAACGACCAAATCACTTACTCATGTACGGGGAAGGAGATATCCCGTAGGCATGCTCTGAGATGATGATAAACCGTGACGCTCTAGTTGGTGAAATCTTCTTTTTCTTTTTTGGTTTGGACATTTCCTTTTTTCTGGTTTGGTTTTGGAGTTTGGTTTGAACTCCTGGTTTTGTTCGCTTTATCGTTCGGACTTTGGTTTGGATGCTTGTTTTTCGGTTTATATATTAGTTTGGATTTCTGGTATGGATTTTTGGTCTTATGATTTAATCTAGATTTCAAAGTGGATTTTGATTGGAACTTTATCTGATTTTTTGCAAATGGTCATCGGGTACGTATTATGCCTGACAAAGGGTAAGTTGCTTCGTTTGAACATGGTGAATCAGCTTATTCAGGTAGTCGAATATGGACTATGCTTGATAAGGGTCTGGAGAGACCAGGATTCAGCCCAGGGCTTAGGCCCCATATTGTCTATCGATTACTATTTCAGGTCGTTGGGTATGGACTATACTCGGCAAGGGTCCAGAGCGACCAGGATTCGACTTAGGACTTAAGCCATGGCATTACTCAGTGTTCAGGGACACTGAACCAAGGGCACCAAGGCGTTGCTTAATATAGGTCGTCGAGTGTGGGTTGCGCTTGGTAAGAACCCAAAGAGGTTATAGATTTGGATATCGGCTATGAACAGCTTAGGATTTGGGTATGGACCCGGAGTGGTCCCAGATTCGGCTATGGACCCGGAGTGGTCCCCGAGTTGGATAATGAACCAGAGAGGTCCTGGATTCAATTATTGGTTATTGGATATGGATGGATTAGGACTCGGTTGTCGGGTTCAGATGGATATGAAATTGACTAAGTATTTGGTTATTGGGTTTGGAATCGGACATCGAATCGGAGCAGTCGCGGATTTGGATAAGGATATGGCTATGGCATTTGGATAGGATGGCTTGATAATGGAATGGATTATGGATCGAATGGTATGGCTATGGATCAAATATGGACTTCGAATGTTGGATTCGGAGCTATTCAAAACATGCCTTCTTACTACAAGGCATGTTTTGGGAGGTAAATGTTACCCCGCCTTTTGGTCAAGACCGGATATCAACAAGTTGGCTAAAAAGGATGGATATCGAGATTGGACATCGATTAGAAACAAGGTTATGATCGATACCATGAAAATTGGACCGAGCTCCAATTAAGGTGGGATCGATGAGGAATGGTGAACAAGGCTTGGAGAAGATACTTTTCAAACTTTAGGCTAATCGTAGTTTATATGCTCGAGTTATGGATGGATTAATATCGATGAGAAAGAGTTTAGGATCGATGTTTTCATATCGATCGAGGTGATGTTGGGTTCAGATCGATCGGCCTTTGACTCGATGCATCACACATCGATGGCCTTCGCATTGATCGGTCAACATTAGACAGGAAATAGGTTCAAGGATATGGAGCTCAGATCAATGTGCACGTATCGATTAGGTAGTGAATTACGTCAATACATTTCGTATCGATCAAGGCAGGGATCGATACAAAGAGAGAAGCAATGGATTTAAGAACTCAGATGGACATTTCGTATCGATCGCTTATAGACCGATACGAAGGAGGCACTCAAGAATGATACATAAATGGGAGCAAAAGATGGATACGAAGAGGAAGCCGGCATGAGAGGATCGATACAAGGTGGTGGACATAAAACAATGGGACTAAATCAATATGAGAAAAGGCACAATATTGATATGAAAGGCAAGCATTTAGGGACCAATACGAAATAAAGAGTAGCTGATGGAAACGAAGGCGGTAACATTGCAAGGATATGAACAGCCTATATTGATGGATACGAAAGCAGTATGATCGATGGATACAAAGTCCATGGACACGTAGCATTCAGCCTACTCACAAATACCAACTTGCAACGATCATAACTCGAAATCTACAAGTCCAATTGCTATGAAATTTTCACAGAAGCTTCCTGATGCACCAAAGAGTGTCGTGATCGATCCCAGCTTCATTGAACCATTTTGGGATCGATACAAATTTCATTTTGATCGATCCCAAATCACACTAGATCAATCATGTAGTCCCACATGTGCAAGAGATGAGGTACTCTAGGTTTTGGGGTGGATGTTTTCGGATTTACACCTATAAATGTCAATCCTATGGCAACTAAAAAGAGGAAAATTTTCTTCTAGCTCGGCAAATCTCGGCCATTTTGTTTGTTGGTTTTAAAGGCTTGTAACTGCAATCACAATACAAAAGGAATAAAAGAATTGATTCAAAGCGGATGTAGGCTAGAGATAGCCAAACGACTATAAACCTTGTGTCTTCTCTTTCATTTTTTCTAATTTTTCCATTTCTATACTTTTATTCTCTACATTATCTGGATCTAAGATCCGTGTGTGAATATTGCGGATCTGTGTGTAAACACTGGTGCTTTCACGACTTTTAGGATTTATGACCTATTTTGGCACAAACAATACCTTAGAACTAATGAAATAATAAGTAGAAAACTATTTCATTATTTTTTCGAAAATTTTATAATAATTAGTTTAATTTGAAAATTTAATTTTCCTTTAATAAATCAATAGATATAATTAAGTAATTAATAATTTATTTAAATATAACTTTTCTCTAATCAAATGTGTATACATATACACACTTATATATAACCATATATATATATATATAATTCATATATAAATATAAATAATTTAAAACACTCACAATCTGAAAAAATGCACAAAAATTATGCTCGACCGGTCGCAGCCATCAGTCCACCACTATTGGTCGACCAGTTAAACCTAGGTGGACGATCAGTCCTTGAACAGAGGCCATGTATCTATGACTTATGACTGATTCTATTTATTCGGGCGATCTTCTCCTCCTTCCTCCATTCTTTCTCCTCCAATTCGATACACATAACATATTCAACCAAACAACAATCCAAACACCATATATCTTATAATATTTAAACATAGGTTCTCGAGCGAAAATACTCACCTGAAGCTTTTCTTGTACATCATTTCCTCCATATGCATGATTCGGAACTCGATACCACCAACAAAACCCATTATTCTTCCTTTACATAAGTGCACGAGGATGTCAAGGTGCATATAATCAAATAATAGAATTTGTAGTAACTTATATGATTTGTTTAATTTTTAAGAAATGATGAAGAGGTAAGGACTAAAGTAAGTTTGAAGTGATAGTTTTTGCTATAGGATGTCTTCTTCCGTAAATGCAATCTCCCATATTTATAATTGAAGAAGAGAAGTCGAAAGATTGGAATTGTCTGGAAATGAGGATAAAAGATTCAAACTTGAATTTGGGATTTGTCTTAAATTTAAGTAAATATATATTTATTTATTTCTTTTTCATTTCTTTCTTTTCTTTTCTTCAGTTCACAACACAAATTTAATTAAAGCCCATAAATAAAACCAATTATATTACACAAAATTTCCAACAACCAATTATTTCATAAAAAATATTTTCTATAATTTATTTATTAGTTAAATAATGTTATTTAGATTCACCTACTATTTTAGATATAAAATTCCTTTAGTAAAATACTTTTCTATCATCAAAATAAATCTCAAAATTATGAATTTTAATTTAATATTTTTTTCCAATTAATAAATTTGCACACCATATTTCTAGAATATCCAATTTAATTACCAAATCACTATTCCTTCCATATTTAATTCTCATCATTTTCATGAAATATTGACCTTAATATCAAATCTAGATCATTTAAATATTTTTTCCTTATCAAATTTCCAAATTATTTTCATAATTCCATACTTACTATATTAAAACACATATATTTAACAAATCCTTGTTATTGATTTATTGTTTCTCCACAACGCGTTGTTATAAACTTCCCCCTAAAGAAAATTGTGTGCTTGCAATTTCTACATAAAGAAAACTATAACAAGCTAAATAAATTCTAAATTACCTACACCTTTATAATTTACACCGATAGGTAAAACAATAAATAGCCAAAACATATACACATTGCTCTACCTTTTTCAATCCTGGGTTAGCACATATAGTGATCTACATTAACTCATCAAATATCAAATGAAGTAACATAAGAAATCATTGTTTAGAATCTCATCTGTGGCTCATGAAAATAATCAATTATATCTCTAAAATATTGAAATAATTAATTCAAGAATCACTTTTCAAAGAATGACAATTTACAGTATGAATTTCATTTAATTCAAATATATGATTCACCCAAATTGAAAATTACTTTTCATAATTTCAAAATAAATTACTTTGACAAATTCATTTCTAAATTCTTTTCCCAAAACTCTCATTTTATGGATAATTTAAATTCTAACCTAATTTGGATTCTAATTGACTAATTTCAAAATATTTTAATTTAAACTGAATCTTTCTCAAAAAGGTTTTTCTCCAAAATTTCCATCTCAAAACTAAAATCATTTTCTTATTCAAAACAATTCACAAATAAATATTTCCCAAATATTTTATCATAAAATTTCTTTTTCGTACAAATTATCCCTATAGATATTTATCAATCATAATATAATTTCTATAATATCACATAATCCGAACATCAACGTATTCAAATTATTTAAATTTTCAAAATATAGCTTATAGTATTTTTCATTACTTTATTTTCAGACAATGTTAATAACTTTTCACAAATCATTTATATAAATGCAACTATTTTTGAAACCTTTAAATTTCTTACATATTTCAATTATTAGACGTATTATTAAAACATCATTCCAAAATAGTATTTTCCTTGACCAAAAATATTTTATATCCTTTCTTAACCATAACATCACTTAAAAATAATATGTATTTCTAAAACATCTCATATTAAAAAAAATCAAAACACTTAAACTAAATAAAATATCTCATATTCATATAAATTAAAGTATTTAAGACTCCACAATTTTGATCCAAACATAAATAAATTATAATTTATTGCAAACACATATATCACTAACTTTTCATTCCTTCTATACAAGATTGTACTCACATTCTCAAATTTATAGAAAAAATTTATTTAAATCACTCGTAATTACCTAAGAATACCATACAATTCATTTATATACAAACCCCTTTTACATTTCAAAATGTTAAACCTTTAAATTATATAAACTTACATCTTTTTATCAAAGTTATATTTATACACAAATGTACCAAATATAGCGTTAAACAAGTTTTTAATTCTTAATACTTCAAAAGCAACAACCATACTTCTAACCATAACAAATCATGTAGTAAATACATCTAATAAATTCTTCAAAATTTTAAGTCTTTTTTCAAACTTTTCAATTCATCCAGATATTTTCTAAAACATTATAATATATACATATAATCTTTTTAAATCTTGGAAAATATTAAAAATCTTGGAAAAATATTTAAACTTTTCAAAATGATGTGTGTAAATGCCTCGTTCCAATGTTTAAGATTCCCTAGCGACAACGTTGGCTAGACGCATCAACTAGAATTCTTAAACCACTTGACGAACAAATTGACACCAATTTATTTCAAATACTTCTATAAATGTTAACTACACAAATCCTTTAACATACTTGCTTCTATAAAATGATTGTTAACTTAGGCTAAAGCTTAATCAAATACCATATTTATAAACATATATTTTGTTAAGATATTTCTTACTCAAAACACTTGCCTTACTTTATAAAACATCTTTCCAACAACTACATATAAACCAATAGCCTTTATTTGATATAATTACATACATCACATCATTCAAACACTTCTCAAGTATCCATTATCAGTAAATCATTTCAATAATCTAAATAGCTTTCAATATCACCAAATATCCTACACAATTGTCTAAAACATATAAAGATCAAAATGGAATCTATTCCACACTTTGATAATTATACACAAATAATCATCAAACAATGAAATATAAATAAGAAATAATAATTAAACAATGCACTCAATGGAAAAACTATTCATCGGTTTTCACTACGCACTCTGATCAATACTGTAACAGCCATCTTTGAAACGGGCCTAATTTTCGACCCAATAAAAGCCAAATTAACCTTTGGTCCATTCCAAAGCTAGTTGTTGGTTTATAAAATTGATACAATGAATAATGTATAGAGCTATCTATCTATGCTATCAAAATCTCATAGTAGAATGGACAAAATATAAAACATAAATTAGCACCCATTTTAGAAAAATTCAAATCTCAGAAATATAGCACATCATCCCGAATATCCAAAATAAAAATGTCTCAAAATAACACCATACTGCATCAAAAACATAGATAGATAAACTGCCATAAGTCTTCACTGCCACTGTCATCTTCTCTACCATCAATTGTTTCCCCTAACCTGTATGTTGTAATGAGGAGGGGTTAGGACAAGAAGTCCGTTGAATGAAAATATCAAGTCTTACCATAATAGTATTTGAGCAGTATTATTTGGATACGTAATATGTCATACACATTCATACTATACCCTACCAAGAACACCTCCAATTGTAAGCCCGAAAGCTCTTCCAATCCAGCTCTACAACGTGTCTTCAACTGGAGGCCAAAGACCCTTTTCAATCCAATACAACTACCGTTAATCATGGCCTAACAATATGAGAGAAAGTATTTAAGCCACTTAATACCACTTTAATGGGCACTAGGAAGACTCTGGCCATTTGATACCTATACCCTAGACATACACCCATCATTTAATACAGAATCCAAGGCTGACCCCACTTTAGTAATTCCTAAGTGACATCATAGGAAATCATGTAAAGTCACTTAATACTTTATTTATTGGAAGAGGCGGATTCTATAATAGCCAGTTAATACTTCAACCCTATAGCAGGCTATTATCAAGAAATCTTATCAACACTCCAAAGTAGGATTAAGAGTGTGAATGACCTCTCCGAAAACCACCTTTCGAACCAATCAAGGTAATTTAAAACTCCTTTGAATCCACATTTCGAAATGGTCGAGGCGATTGGAACTTCTTCAAAACCATATTTTGAATTAGTTGAGATGGATTAAGTCCCCTTCGAAAACTTCTTTCGAAGTGGTTGAGGTGACTAAGGGTTCAGACCTAATGGATCTAATGGTTTTGATTGAATTAGTAGGTTTTTACTCCTTTGAAATGTAACCTTTCGATCGGTATTAATACATGTAATCCATAACCAGAACCATATAGAAGCCATAGATAAGAATCAATATATTCGGAGATCCCATGCACTTGCTTTATTAATAATTTTCTTGAATGCAAGAAGCTTAAGTATCACAAAGAAATAAAATACCCAATTTGATTTAAGAATTGGGCTTTGCAAATTCAAGAAATGAAAAAGTCACGAATATATGAATTCAGATCCTCTTTTCAATACCCATTGGGTCTTATTTATAGGCACAGGTTGGAACCTTTCACATCGGTCCTTTCAACTTGGTCGAAAGGGGGTCCTTAAGACCTTTCGTCTCTGTTGAATTCAGGGTGCCCTTCTAACTTTGCTTTTGAACGGAACTTGGGGGCTTTTGACTCCATCAAAAGGTATAGAAGCGTGCTTTACCTTGTTGTTGATGTGATGTGTAAGTAAGGAAGGATGTTAGCTTTCGACACTGTCGAAAGGGGATACTTTTGGGCTTCGAATGAGTTGAAGCATAGTAGAAGGCTTAGTTGGGGAAGGTAGCTTTCGAAAGCATTCTTGTTGACTAATGCAGAACCATCATCTTCAAGTGTTTGATGAATCCATATTGAATATATGTGAGCTCTCCTTTATACTTGTGGAAGGTTTCAACCAATTCGAAAGGCCGATCCATGCTTTCAAAGGGGTCACCTTAGCAAAATGTTCTTCCGCGGAAGGTAAACAATGGCAAAACCCACTGTTTCGAAAGGTTTAACATAAATATGGAAGATTGTTATCTGACACCTTCGAAAGGTGCTTTTAACATATATGAATCCCTTTTTCACATGCAGACCCAACCGTTTCGAAAGGAGTTAAATGAAGCAGAAGGGTAGCCTCATCCCCTTTCGACCTCTTTGAAAGTCCGCTGCTCACCTAATATTTTGCAAAAGCATCTCTTCGACTCTTTCAAATGGTCTTGTTATTGCTATCATTCTTCATGGATCCTTCTTTTGCATTCTTTAAGATTTCGATAAAGTTGAGGTGATTTTTGTTGATAACACTTGCCCCCCTAGCGAAGGGATGCTCTTGACTTTTCAAGTCAACTGCTTTGGTACCCATTTTTATTTCAGCACAAAATTTTGCCGCCTTTAGATATTCCCAAATGATTCTTGGCCGCTTCTTTAAATTTGATCAAATGGTTTTCCTTGCATTTGCTTCTCTTATATATCACGCTTCCTTCTTCCCACTTTTCATTTACTTACGATTAACAATACTCAAAGTAAGAATCAGAAATTTCAACCTCTTATTAAATTCTTACTTTCAGGAGATGCAAGTTAAGATCCGAGGTATGCATCTATTGTTTTATATTACAGATCGATTTATCACATTTAATTTTAATTTCAAATTCTTAGCCTTCGAATTTGTGTTACCATTTTATTTTTTAAGAGCAATTTAAGTTTATCGTTCATATAAATGGTCTTTATATCCATTTTTTTATGATGATTTCAATTAGTCTATGGTATCAATTTTGGGTTTGAACTTGAATTCATCAAATTTGGGGCTACTTGCCATTGTTAAGTACGAATTCACGCCCTAATTCTATTATGCTCAATTTTGACTTGTTTGGGAGGACTTTCCTTTTCTTTTTTTCTTTTTTTAACTAATCTATGGAATTAGTTATAGTTTGAGCTTGAATTTGCCAAATTCAGGGTTTTATTATTGTTAAATGTAAATTCATGCTCAAATCAATATAATTATCAACATCTAGAAGCATTGGGTTGAAAGTAAATTGGGAAGAAAATTCCTTTCTAGTGGCTTCGAAGAGAAGGTTGAGATGTGTAAATCAAAACCCAATATTGAAGCTTAATTTTTCTGACCCTTTCGAAAGGGGTTAAGGCGACTAACTCCGCTTTATTTTCTAACTGCTTTTGATGGGGTCGAAAGGAAGTCAAGTACCCATTTTTAATAGATACCTTCGAAAGGATCGATGTTGCTGTCACGAGATGGACTTCTTCCAACGGGAATGTATTTACGATGTATTTTGACACCTTTCGAAGAAGTCGTATTGAAGGTTTAATTTAGTGGCTACACGATCTCTTCGAAGGGGCAATTCTCTTTGAAAGAATTCTGAACTCAATACATTTAAAAAGTGGATTTGATTTGCAATAGAACTTTATTTTAGATAAACAATGCCCAATTTTAGTTTGTCTCGAATGATACTTTAGATTAAAAATTAACGTCTCTCATTCTAAATTGAACTAAAAATATACCTTTTGTTATCATGGAAATCATTAATCAACCTTTCGACTTAGTCGAAACCTCAAAGTCTTAAATAGCCACATATGTTTCTATTATCTCAACTTAGTGTTAACGTTCTACTATATCTTTTCGACTTATTCGTAACTCACAATAGTTAATTGGATTGTACCTATCATCATTTCTCAATAAAACATTATTGAAACACCCAATATCCTTCCATTATTGTTAATGCCACTTTGTTTCAAATCCTTCCAACCTAATTAGGATATGGTGTTTCGATAATGTATATACCTAAATTAGTATTGTGTAGATATTTGCACTTATTGGTGATATAAGAACCTTTTTTTCCTAGGATTTCGACATTGTCGAAGGGTGTGTTTAGGTGCCTATGTTCCACCCTTTCTTTCGACACTATCGAAAGCTCAATGAATTTCATAATTTTTTTTAACTTCAATCCTTTTTAGAAGGCATGAAACCATATATTATGGTAGATATTTAAACTGTTGTAGTAGGCTTTTGTCACCTTCGAAAAGCATTAATAATGGAATGGATCATAACTTTAATGAAATTATTTCACCTAGAAGGATCATGGGTTTGAAAATGACTCTGAGAAATCTGAAAAGGATATAGCTTTAGAATTTATGTCTTCTCCAAAGAAGACTGAAGCAGTTTCGAGGCATTCCCTTATAGCCGCTCAAGATGAAGCTGATGCAATCCTTAGTGACTTCGGAATTACAAGAGTTGAAGTTATTACTCATGTGATAATGATACTATCCAGAGTCCTTCTGAAGGATATTTTACTTACACTGCCATCCACATCTGACACGGTGGTTTTATTCCATTCCTCGATTTCTTATCAAGGTTCTTGAGTCATCTTGGCATAGCTCCAATTCAATTATCACCAAACGTAAATACATATCTTGTCTCCCTAGAACTCATGGCCTTAGAGTCCGGCATTCCTTCTCTAAGTGCGGAAGTTCTCAATTATTTGGCGTGTCTTGTTAAGCTTGGAAATTTAAATAGCCAGATTTTTAGGGCTAACCCCCACAAAAAGTTAATTTCAAAGGGAGTAAATAAGTTCAAGGATTGGCAGACACAATTCTTTTATATCAAATGTTTTCCAAATATTAGTGGAGAAGTTGATCATTATCTATGTTTTTGTTAAATTATTTTCTTTTACTGAATCACATTTTCTTATTAGACCTTACTCCTAAAGATCTTGATGATGAAAGGAAGAGAATCGTGAAGTTGTTAACTGCTGTAAATAGCATTGGGAATAAGCTTACATTAATGACCCCTAGTAATCTTGAAAACGTTTTCTCCTTCTAGTAGGTCAGAGGGTTCTTAGACAACCCCCTCTTGTCCAACACACTTCCAAGTGCAAATGCTTTCTATCCTTGGATGACCCTAAAAAAATTTCACCTTTGTCTCCGATTTGTCCAGACCAACCTGGTAAACTTAAATCTACCATTTGTAACTTACCATTTTGTTACTCTTTAGATTGATTTTCTAATCCATTTTTTTAATTTTAATAGCGGCTCCTTCATTTGAACTATCCATAAGAGATCCACTTCCTCTACCTTCTAACTCTAGTGCTTTCACTTTGACCCAAGCCATTGCAAGGTCGAGAATGCTTGCTAAAAGAAAACTGAGTGGAGTAACTGTAGTAGGTCCCTCTTCTAAGAAAATTAAAATTTCTGATATCCGGTCTTCTTTTCCTCCAAAAAAGGGAGAATCTATTGATGTAGGAAAAGTTCTAAAGGGTCATACTCTTGATGCTTCTTCTGACAAACTCAGAATAACCCTTTGAAAGACGACTTCATGTCTCACATTGTTGTGTCCGATTCTCCCAGCGTCATTGAGCAAATGCAAAAGGATTTGGATACTTCAACTCTATCTTAGTAGTTAAACCTCTCTAGATACCCATTACCGGTTTCTCCTAATGACCTTGAGAAGATTGTACAATCAATTATGAATTATCCCTTATTCACCTCTATTCAACCGCCTACCATGGTATTCGATCTAACAAGTCATTGCCAATCCCTTATAGAAAAACAACTTCTGGTATGTTCCATACTACTTGTTTTCTTATTACCATTTTATAGTGAATCTTGACTTATGTTTTAAATTTCCTTTTAGATCTCCAAATATTGGTACTCCCTCCAGGAAAACACATCAAAGTCTTCCGTTGAGACACCTAAGCTTAAAGAAGAAGTCTCAACTCCTAGTAACCCGATAACTTCCCTCACTACTGCTAAAGGTAACGTAATGAGGGAACAAGGAAGGTTGAGCGCTTCCATTTCTCAAGCCAAATCCACAATTTCTATGAAGAGGGAGGTGAAACAAATATTAGCCAATGAAAGTTTGGCTTTGAAAATGACTTTGAAAGAATCGAAGAATCAAAAGGGCAGGATGAGTGCTAACATTTTTCTCTCAAAAAGAAATATACATCTTTCAAAAATAAATTGGAGGAGAAGAAGAATTCCTTAGCCATGTCCACCAAGTTCATTTCCAACGCTAAGGGGAAAGTGTCTAAATTTCTAAGCACTTCTCTAAGTGATATTATTGCCAATTCTTATGAGGATGCAATCATGCTGGCTTTCTTTGATAATATTGAGAAGTTCCCTAATGTAAGCTTTCCCTCACTCAATCCTGTATTGGTCAAAATATTCGTGAAAAAACTAAAGAAATGGAGCAAAGGATCAAGGTCCCTAAGAGAGAAGAAATTGATGCCTCAAAGCTCCTATCTTTCGAAGTCCCTCCTATAGAAGGAGGTTCTAATTCTGACGAGGATGAGGATGATGACGATGATGACGGTGTTGTTGAAGAAGGCGATAAAGACGATGACAATGGCCTTGATAAAGATGATAGAGGTCAGGGTTCTAGCGGTAATGGTGATGATGATACTTCCAAGGCTTCGAGAAAGTCATCCCTGATCTAAATGCCCATGAAGCGAGTCAAACTAAACTTCCTAAACCCCTCCATGAAAAAGACGTCAACAGTTATGTTGGAGAACAAGAGGGGAAAAAGCAGACCCAACAAACTTCAATCTCTGTTTCTTAAGTAAGAATTCTTTGTCTAAATGGCTTTCACTTCCAAGATAACAATAGCTGATTTTTTTCTCATTTTAAATAAAGTAGTAATCCATTCATCTTTATAAAACAAAGCTTGAAAGAAAATAGACAGAAATAAATTGCTTGTATAGGGAGTTAGATAAAAAATTAAAAGAACATAACACACGCTTTGACAAGTACTACAAGCTTAATAAAAGCGCTACAGTGTTAGTGTCTTTGAAAGATCAAGAAGCAGCCCCTCGATTAAAAACGGCACGCCTTCCTTCGAACAAGCTTTTAGAAGAGAACAGGAATTGATAACACTTTTTTGGATGTTGATCGAGGATAGAAATTACTTGACAGACTTCCTATATAAAGCTTACTATAGGCATCAAACTGTTGATTTTTCATATTTAGGTGATTTAAGTGGGGATCTACTTAGATATCCGCATAGGAGGTACTTAGATGAATTTGGATCTGATTCTCATTTAGGGTCTTGCTGGAATTTACCATGAGTCAATTCCATCCCTCGTCAATTGACTCCATGAAAAAATATTATAAGGACAAATTCAATTGCGAGTTATTCAAAAAATCAGTTTTTTATGAACCAGATGAAAATTTGTAATCATGTAACAATATTGATTTCTGAATTTTATGTATTAGTTTTCTTTTATAATTAGTCGTATGCTATTACGTTATTATAGAATAAATGTCTCTCAAGCAGCCTCATTTTTAGAGATTACTTAGGAAAATATGTCAAATTCAGAAGAGATTATTTTGGAAAAGGCCTCGGCCTTGAAATCCTCAAAGTTGGATAGATATTGCTTTCTTAGGTATCTGTAGAAGCTTTATATGCAACATCCTTACCTTGGATTTGATTATCTAGGCAAAGAAAAGGAGGAGTTCCTTAAGCAAATTTGTACATAACATCAAAATTGATTTTTAGTCGTGTTAGTCCTCCAGCCCGAGAATGGAATTATAGAAAATGTCCCCCAGTTCTTACCCTAGAGGGATTTAATACCACTTTTGACTCAACTATTGCCCTTTCGGCCAACTCTTTGAATAAAGTTAAAAATGTTGTCTAGAGACTTTAAGTATGATATGGCAAAGTATATATTTAATTATATTATTGATAATGTACCGTTTGTTTTATTTCTTTTTGAGTGCAATAACCAAATTTTTTCTCTCTCTCCTGTGGTCACCAGATGATGGGAATAACAAAAAAGAAATTTTGAAATGAGCATGAAATGTCAATAAATGAATTCTCTCATTATTCGTTATTTTCGGGACTTTTCATTGTATTTACTTACAACAAGAAACAACCGCCCCCACCAACGTTTTGTGCAGCACTTGCATTTTGGTGCATTCTTCTTCCTTTCCTTGGTCTTTCGTTCCGTCATATTGCTAATAACAACTCAAATTGCCACGTATTAACCGCTAATGCACCCTTCTTTTATCAAATCTCAAGGACATGGTCTAATCGTGATGGTGGTATTTTATCATGGTGTTGGATCCCAAGTTTTTATGGATTCCTTTTTTGTTACCAGGGATAAAGCAATGATGTCTCAAAACGAATAGTCTCTAGAGAAAATTTTCTTTTTTCCCTTGTCTCGAACTTTTTGAAGAACTCCATTATATCTCAAAAAAGTGGGGCTACGCCCCAGTTGTACACTCCCTTTCATCTCGCCCTTGTTGATTATGAACCTCGTTCGCGAAGGAACCGGACTTTTGATGAGGCAGCCCTTTTTATAGCGTCCCTTTACGCTGGAAGGAAAATGAGCTTTGCTCTTCTGGATGCTGAGTGCTCCCGTGGTTCGCGAGAAGGAAAAAGGATTACCCTTTTGTTGCATCTAGCGCGAGATGATAAAGAAAGAGCTCCGTTTATCCGCTATTCATCGATAGACGGAGCTCTTGGCATTACTTTGTTTTTCTCTCCTTTCCTATCAGCAAGTTCCGATCCTTTTGTTCAAAATTTCTTCATTCGTACCGAATCACTTGCAGAATCAAATCATGTTCCATAAGATCCTATATCAGCTATACATCCTCCTCACATTTATGCTGGAGACATTGCTAGTGCTATAGGATTTGGCTTATGTAGATCAAAAATGCTAAATGGGATTGTGGCACTCCATTCGTCGCCAATGTGGAAGTATGCCAAGAATGGAATGCTGCTTCGCTCTGTTGGATGCATCGAATCCCATCATATAAGAAGCTTTCTCTTTACCCAATCATTCAAACATTTTATGGGTAGTGCGCCTGCTGTATTATTGCGTAGCAATAGAAGCCTACTTTAATATACTGGATCGCTCGATCCTTCCTTTGGGCTAAGAATCCTTGACGTCTTTGGGTGCCTCGACCCAATCTCTATGCCACACTGATGCCAAGAAGAAGGACTAGGCTGCTTCATGGGCTACTGCTTTCTTTGTGTTTTTTTGCGTTCCCCTCGCTTCTTGAGGGCGTTGCATTCTTCACAATAAGAAATCCTGTACATTTCTCAATAGAAAGGAGGAATTCGTTCATCTTCATCATATTAGGAAAGAAGGCATGAAGAATAGGGCACTATATGATGTGACAGATAGCCCCTGGTCCCAAAAGATGGAAGCAGCCGTTTGAGGTACCGAGATTTCCCGGGAGACGCAGTCAAAAGGGGGCCAGGTTTGCAAGAATGTCCATGTGTGAACATTGCTTCATTCATATCACCTAGAAAACTAGAACATTCCAATAATGTTCAATTCATTTGCGTGCCAGACTCGTATGGGATAAGAATACCGATGTATATTTCTTCAGGCGAGTGGTGAACCTGAGAAGCATAGAAATGAAACGGATCGAACTATCTTATTTGATTAACTTAGATCCAACCGGCTGGCGGATCTGTATCGCCCCACCTATAGATTCTATGGATTGCAAGCATGAAATAACTCTTTTTGGCAAAGCTACCTTTGGAAAAGACGAGATCCTAGATGGCCCGGCAGATATGAAGTTCACCATCTTCATGGTTTTCAAGATGAGCAGATTTTGTGGACACTAAAAGTCCCAATTAATATACTGGTGCCTTTTTTTGACCCTTTAGAATAGAATGTTCTTTAATTCATAAAGTTCCAGGGCCCTCTTGATGAACGAAGGAATTCCATCACCTAGCCCTGTAAGCCCACACTTGTATAGAGTAGATCGTTCAACACATGTGGCACAAACCCAGTTTTGACCAAGTGGTCCGTCTATCATAGGTGACCGAACGGCCGCCCCCTTATTGCGGGACCGACCTGCTATAATAATTCCATAAAAACCTAGCGAAGATATGGCAAACAAATAAAGTAGCCCTATGTTCGGATCTGACAATACCATACCATAATCAAAAGGTACAACGGCCCGAGCGACTAGAATTAACATAAAAGTAACCACTAGAGACATTCGAAAAAGGGAGAAATTGGAACACCTTGGTGAAATAGGTTCTTTTAGAATCAATTTCGAAACATCTACTAGAGATTGTAACAATCTGAATGATCCCATTACATCAGGACCCTTTCGACGTTGCACAAAAGTCATTACTTTACATTCCGCTAGCACTAAAAAGGAGACTCCTAGTAGAAGTAGTCGAACTAAATCAAGTATTTCCACTGGAACAACAATGTATGTTTTCGATTTTCTATTCACTCATGAACGGTCCTGACCTGGTCGACCCGATCATGATATTTCTCTTATGATTTGGCTCGGTCGACCCAATCATGATATTGATGGATGGGACCTCTTCTAGAAAATCTCAAGATCCCAAGAAATTTTGAAGATGGTGCATTAAGTTAGTTCGAATGGAATCCCCCTCACTTGCTACCTTCATTCTGGGCATAAGTGAAGTCATCCATTCTCCATGCTTCTAGTCGTTGAGAGTAAGCAATCCATCCCCCTTCATTCAAATGATTTGTGGTCGAGTCATTACATTCACTCTGGGTCGGGAATAATTCTTCTTCTCTTTTGGCGAGTGGGGTGATTACTTGATCAAATAGGGAAAGGAATCGCTGAGAGATAGATTCTACTGTTTGGTTAGGACGAATGAGTGGCTATGAAGTATGCTGGAGGCCTTCCTCCAAGTCAGTCAAGTTAGAAAGGGGAGAGCCCACAGTCTAGACTACATCTCGGGAGTTTGAAGACCAACCCATTTCAACAAAAAAGGTAGCGGAAAGAAAATCTCTGTCTTTTTTTCATCAAAACCGTCGGTGCATTTTCAAAAAGCACATCGTTTAGTTTCTCCTAAAAAAAGAACCCAGGGAACGCATTAGTTATTTACATAAACCAGTAGGTCCTTGAGCCCACATTAGCTCCCTAATATACGTGGGTCTCTAACTAGAAATGCAAATGCTTGAGCTTGAGAAGGGCCCGTTGGTTCGTAAAACTCACTAGGATAAGCGGTATTATTGAACCAGGCGAAACAACAAGCGATGAAACCACAGATAAAGCACCTACACTATAACACAAGTAAGTTGTTAGTCCCTGAGAAGATGGTTTTGATGACAACAACCGTAGAATAAGATTATAAAATATAAATACTAACATTATTGTTTAGATATATATGTATATGCAGGATATATATACAGGCACCAAAGAATGAAGGCTATACAGTATAGAGATTCGAGAACTGATAAACTCAAGATCGAAGATATCAAGATTCAAGACCATGACTATCAATATTATCAAGAGTTCAATATTTCAATAATAAGTAATTTAATTAGGAATTATGTTAAAACTCCTAGAAAAGCACTAACATCTTAAACTCCATTTTATTCGTGGAATAGAATCCACTTCGAGCCCGTTAAAGGGATGAAACCCTAAGTAGGATGGAACCTACGAAAAATCTAGTGAAACATTGTTTTGTATCCACTAACTTTTATTCAAATGTTTTACAAAATTATATCTTGTTTTCAAAATGATTTCAAAATCTTCCGTTTAAAAGAATCAAAAACATCTATCCTGTTTTCAGAATACTTTTAGCCTCAAAACAATCTTTATTTTCAAAACCAAAATTGGTTTAAAACTATCTTTTAATTATAATATATTTAAATTTTAATATTTATACTTAGATTTAAATATAAAATTATAGTAAAATTTTATATATACCAGAATATTATTCTCTATACTTATTTATGTATTTTAACTATAGTTAAGTATATTTATAAAGTTTAAAGATAGTTTTAATAAAAGATAGAAGTTATTTTCAAAGAAAAATAAATTAACTTAGGCCTGTCGACAACCCCAAGGGACCCTTGTCGACAAGGTGACGTTTTATTTTAAAAGTTTGAATTTCAAAGGAAGTGTCTATTCGTCATATCCTTTCACGAATGGACATGGCTGTTGTTCTACTATAAATAGGGGCTGTTTTAAACGAATATACATTCATATATATTCTCTGATTTCGCTCCTCTTCTTCTTCAACATTTCTTTAAATTTTTACCATTACTCTGCCGATTGACCATTGAATCTAACTAGATCATCTCTGGTTTGATTCTCTTTCACTATCTCAACAAGATCCCAGTGCTATTCAGAGTTATAGACTTCTTTTAATTAACTGAGTGAGAAAAGGTGAGATTGTAGCCTGTAAAATCAATCAAGCGAGAAAATGTGAGATTGTAGCCTGTAAAATCAATCAAGCGAGAAAAGGTGTGATTGTAGCATGGAAAATTAATTGGGTAAACTTGTTGCCCGTAAAATCAAGTATCTCTACCCAAAGGATTGTGAATCGGGAGTGGTGTACCTTGTGGCCATGAAATCGAGGGTGTAATTGTGAGAATTGATTTTCAAAGGAAATCAGTACTTGTGTTGCGGGACTGGATGTAGGGTAACTCCAAACCAGTATAAATTCCAGTGTGTTGCGGGACTGGATGAAATCTGGAAAACTTTGCAAGTTACTCACGAAGGAACAAGCAAAGTTAAACAGGCCAAAATTTTCATGCTCACAAGTCAGTTTCAATTATTTAAAATGAATTCTAATGAGTCTATTCCAGATATGTATAGTAGATTTCAGAATATTATGCATTCTCTAATATCCTTGGGAAATGAATTTTCGGAAGAAGATCAAGTCAGAAAAATCTTAAATTCTCTTACTCCAGAATGGGATCAAAAGACACTTGCAATCGAAGTGGAAAATGACATCAATACCTTAAAGATAGAAGAATTAATTGGAAATCTAATGTTGTTTGAAGTCCAAATGATTGAGAGAAGAGAAAGCAAAGCATCTGAAAAGAAATCAATTACATTCAATGCATTGACCGATGAATTAGACTCAAACAGTGATAATGATGAAGAGATAGTTTTTATGACCAAGAACTTTCGGAAATTCCTGAAATACCGAAAGATGAATAATCTCAAGAGAAACAACTATAAGAACTCTATTAATCAAAATGTAGTGTCAAACTATATCAAATTTTCAACTGTTATGAAATAGGTCATATCAAAAGAGATTGTCCAAATCCAGATAGGCAAAATCTTCCTACAAACAATGATTCCACAAAGAAACGAAAATGTGCATTTACTGCTACTCTAGATGACTCGTACTCATCCTCAAGCGATGATGATCAGAAGATGGATAATTCAAATATGTGTTTCATAGCATTTCATGACTCCGACGAATTCAGAGAAACGGACTCAGAAAAAGGTACACGTTTACAATACATTGGTTGAAATTGCATGCTTAGGATTGGATGTTTGATTGGTTAATTTTGAATTGGTGTGTCGTCTGAATTTTAAAATTTTATTTCTATTATTATATTTTACTATTATTTTTTTATTTTTTTATTTTTAATAGTATCATAATATTTTATGGAATATACTATAATTCTAGTAATATTCCAGATATATATAGATATTAAAAATAATACACACACACACACACATATATATATATATATATATATATATATATATATATATATTAGAATACTTAAGAGAAATAAATCATGAAAATTCAAAGACACTGTCGACAAGGGCCCCCCCACGTTGTCGACAAGGGTATAGAAATTTGAAATTCAAATTTGAATTCAAATGTTGAATTTCCCTCATTCTTTTCACTTCATTCAAGTCTCTGAAAAGTCACCTTTTTACCAAGGAACATGTCCCTTGAGAATCTATTTATTTACTATCTCTTATCATAACTTTTCACTTTCATTTTCAAATTCAAACTCTTATTTCTAAATATCAAGCTCTATACTCTTTACTCTAACGGCTTCTTCAAGCAACCCTTCCACAATGAGAATTTCCAGAAAGATAAAAGAGCAACTTTTCAATAATCTGGAGGCTATAAAAGCATATATCAACTATGTTAACTATGGAAAAGTCCATCCCGGGAGGTTTGCTTTATTTCAAGATTTCTCTACTTATGAAATCGATTCTCCTTTTGCAAACAACCAAGTTCTTAGTCCTGTTGATGCTTTACAAAATGACTTTGTTTGTTATCCAAATCTTGTTAAAATTTTCTATGCAAATCTCAACCGTGCATTTTATAATGGAAACGATGATGAAATTTAGAGTAGTGTCAAAGGCACTAGAATCATCTTAAATTGTGATATTTTGGGTACCATTCTCAATTACAAAAGGATGAGAATGGATCTTTCTAGTTTTAATATCGATGAAAATGATCGCGAGACATTTCATCACATTTTCGAAGGAAATGATAACTTTGAATTCATAAATCGAAACTTTCGACCAAAAGCTAGAATTGTTAATCTTCTTTTACAACATACTTTGACCCCAAGATCGGGGAGTTTTAACAATCCAACTTCAAAAGTTTGCAAAGCACTTTTTTCTATTTTTGGAAATTATGATATTAATTGATGTAAGTTATTTTGGATGAATGTCGTTCCAAAAATTTTGAAATGGGTGAAAACACTTTGTATCATAGAATCTATCTCACTCGATTTTTTAATTGTTTTGGAGTAGATTTCAAAGGAGAAGGATTTGTTTCAAGAAAAGCTCTTAATCACTCAAACATTTCTCTTATGAAAATTTCATATGTTTTTCAACCATATGAGACTCTTGCCGAAAAGGAAGAGCATTTGCTCATGAGGAGATGGAAGAGGACAAAGAAGAAGGGGATGAAATGGAAATAGAAGAAGAAGACGGTGAAATATCCTTGGAAAGTATTGACCATCCCTCTAATCCAACCAACAAAACCTTACTCAAAAATCAAAAGATCATTGTTGAGAATCAACGGGTACTTAAACGGTGCGTTAGTAAGAAATTGGAAAAAATGTTATCCAAGATGAACAAGATTATCTCCAAAGTCAGCAAGAAACTTAGATTATCTTCATCTTCGTCATCCTCTAACTAGTTTTACCTTTTCATGTCATGTTGTATTGGTTTTAGTTTGTTTTGATTTGAATGTTCGTGTAGTTCTTAATGTTTAATCATTGTATCATTCTATTATGAAATGAAATTGAATTACTTTTCTGTTATCTAGCTTATCATATCTCTAGAACAAATGTTAGTATATTATATAAATATATATTTACACAATTATTCACAAAATCAAAATGAGTCATCAAAATTAACTGACCCCTGTCGACAACCCCTTATAGACCATGTCGACAAGTACTGGTCAGAAATGACTTTTCATTTTAAATTTGAAATTTGAATAACTACCTCGTGTCTGTTCATTTCAGACGAATTTCTACACCTATAAATACATATTTCTTCCAGAATTCATCACTCAAAATCATTTCTTATCTACTTTATCTATATTTCTTCTCACAAACTCAAATATGGCCAATCCAATTCATAGTTTGACCGAGAATCGTGAATAAAACTCTTAACTCTTTCAAAAATATTCTTTCTTTTATTCTTCGTAATCAGCGACACTTAGAGTTGAGTCCAATATAGATGATCAAGGTGCAAGAAAAGCATTTCGATACAATACGATGGATGATTTCCTTCCTGCACAAAAATGATAATGAAGCACATCCTCCAGTTTCTCTCATCAATGAAAATGAAAATTGGGATGCCATTAAAGCAGACCCTATATTTGGAGAATAAGGATGGGTGGAAGTTCCTCGTAATGTTTGATTTTATTTGACTGCTTTATTTGATGTGAATTGATTGCTTGGAATGATTTGGTTTGGTGTGGATTGATAATTGGTGTGCAAAACATAATATGTATAAATACACATTGATATTTATATGATCTCTGTTTAGTTATCATGACTATCAGTATAATTATCTCTTAATCTATCACTATATACTCCATTGTATATTTTATTATTCCAGGTACTTTAGTACAAGAATAAGGGGGAGTTATATAGTTTGGAGTTAGTTTTTGTTGATGACAAAAGGGGAGAAGTATAAAATAGGATAGTTAGGCAAAGATTAAGGGGGAGTTATTAGTTTTAGGAGGAGTTATTAGGAAAGAAGCAATATTTTATAAACAAAAGTTGTCATCATCAAAAAGGGGGAGATTGTTAGTCCCTGAGAAGATGGTTTTGATGACAACAACCTTAGAATAAGATTATAAAATATAAATACTAACACTATTGTTTATATATATATATGTGTGTGTGTGTGTGTGTGTGTGTACATGTAGGATATATATACAGGTACCAAAGAACGAAGACTGTACAGTATAGAGATTCAAAAACTGATAAACTCAAGATCGAAGGTATCAAGATTCAAGACTCATGAGTATCAAGATTATCAAGAGTTCAAGATTTCAATAATAAGTAATTTAATTAGGAATTTTATTAAACTCGTAGAAAAGCACAGACATCTTAAAATCCATTTTATTCGTAGAATGGAATCCATTTCGAGCCCGTTAAAAGGATGGAACCCTAAGTAGGATGGAACCTACGAAAAATCTAGTAGAACATTGTTTTATGTCCGCTAACTTTTATTCAAATGTTTTACAAAATTATATCTTGCTTTCAAAATGATTTCAAATCTTCCTTTTAAAAGAATCAAAAACATCTATCCTTTTTTTGAAATACTTTCAGCCTTAAAATAATCTTTGTTTTCAAAATCAAATTATCCTTGGTTTTAAACTATCTTTTAATTATAATATATTTAACTTTTAATATTTATACTTAGATTTAAACATAAAATTATTGTAAAATTTCATATATAGCAAAATATTATTCTCTATACTTATTTATGTATTTTAACTATAGTTAAGTATATTTATAAAGTTTAAAAATAGTTTTAATACAAGATAGAAGTTATTTTCAAAGAAAACAAATTACCAAAAATAACTTAGGCCGGTCGACAGCCCCAAGGGACCCTTTTCGACAAGGTGATAGTTTATTTCAAAAGTTTGAATTTCAAAGGAAGTGTATATTCGTCATTTCTTTTCACGAATGTACATGGCTGTTGTTCTACTATAATTAGAGGCTGTTTTAAACAAATTTACATTCATATATATTCTCTGATTTCTCTCCTCTTCTTCTTCTTCCACATTTCTTTAAATTTTACGATTACTCTGCCGAAATCTCCATTAAATCTAACTAGATCATCTCTGGTTTGTTTCTCTGCCACTATCTCAACAAGATCCCAGTGCTATTCAAAGCTATAGACTTCTTTGTAATTAATTGAGTGAGAAAAGGTGTGATTGTAGCCTGTAAAATCAATCAAGCGAAAAAAGGTGTGATTGTAGCCTAGAAAATCAATTAGGCAAACTTGCTGCCCGTAAAATCAAATATCTCTACCCAGAGGATTGTGAATC
The DNA here is from genome assembly GCA_030765085.1 of Allium cepa. Lineage (NCBI taxonomy): Eukaryota > Viridiplantae > Streptophyta > Magnoliopsida > Asparagales > Amaryllidaceae > Allium > Allium cepa. The sequence goes on from CM060942.1 coordinate 553,138,109, forward strand.
TGGAGTGGTGTACCATATGGCCTTGAAATCGAGGGTGTAATTGTAAGAATTGATTTTGAAAGGAAATCCGTACTTGTGTCGCAGGACTGGATGTAGGGTTACTCCGAACCAGTATAAAATTTGGTGTGTTCTTTCCTTTATTTCTATTACTTTATATCTACATCCGTGTTTGATTCAATGATCATATCTGTGTATGAATATTGCATACATTTGTTTTCAAATTAATATAAACCCAAAAAGAATTAGTAACTTCTTAAAACACTATTCACTCCCCTCCTCTAGTGTTAATTCTAGCCTTAAGATCCGTAATCCACATTTCTCATAGAAGCCTCCATACAAATGCCCACTTTGCTTTCGTTCATTTGGCTAAGACCTATAGCACTACTTTGGCGAAAGCTTCTGGTTAAGGTACTTCTGCAGTAATACCTAGGCGCTCATGCTAAGTAACGAAAATCCCCTGCTCTCAAATCACATTAATGGCTCCTTTCTAGAAATTGCAAATGAAAGGAAGACCCACGCGATAGCTGAAGATAGGGCCCATGCCGCATCAAGAACCTGACTTGCCGGGGCCTCTTCGCGCAGACTGAACAAAACATGGGTCAATATCGTTCGTAGGCGAATTCACAAGAATCCTCCAACCTGTTTAAACAATTACCTAATCCAAGAGATGAATTGCATTGAAAAATGGAAGTGAGAGAAAAGACCAGGTCAACTTGTATAGTTTTGAAAAGCAAGCGCCAGTAAATTAATTTTCTTACATTGACCAAGAATTTCTTTTTAATTAGTAGTGAGAATGAGAAGGTATGGCTCTCTAGCCGGGCTTAAGTGAGTTCGAGTTCCTGGCGGTTTCAATGCTCGACACCCTAGAATAACTTACACTCTCAAGGCAACATCAAAGAAAGATCTTCTCACTGGGGAGATGAGATCTAGTAATAGAGGAACTATGCTGTGAGTTCCAGTTTCATCTTGCCAGTTCAATAGGCAGATCAATCCTGAAAAAAAGCCGCAGTATATTAGGGTCCACGTATTTTGGTTACATGACCAAACTAGCTCTCGTCGCCTGCCCCAGTCATCTAGGGTCCACCGCATCAAGTATGTTGCTCTAGTTCTCTAGGTCTCGCGGGTCTCTTTTCACACAGCTATCTCTACTCATACCTACCTACTTGAGAAAGTCATTGGTGAGAGCGTCCGAAGTTCACTCAGCTATACCTACTCACATCCAACAATCAGTAATACCTGCCCATGTCTTCAGGCTTCCAGAAGCGATAGCAAGGCCAGTAGCTACAGGTCTTTAATCGTAGGAATCAATATACTGGGGGTGAAAACTCTTGAAAGCAACCACTAGCAGCAGTTCGTGCTTCTAAAGCAGGAAAGCTTGGAATGGGCTTGTTTGTACAAAAAATGGACAAACACCTCAAAGTCGTATGATTTAGTTGATTTTATGTTGTTCTTAGCGGTTTGGGTGATTTATGCAAATATATAAAAAACAGGGGCTAAACTGTAAAAGACACGCAGATTTATAGTGGTTCGGTCAGAACGTGCCTACGTCCACTTTATATGTTATTCTCTCTTTTCTTTCAGATTACAAATACAAAGCTTTGTATACAAGTATATGAAAGTTGTTTGAAAGTTCCTTCCGTGCTTGAGCTCTCAAACTTGTCTGCCATTGTTGTACCCCTGCCCCTCTATTTATAGAGTGAGGTTGGGGGCAGGAGTCTTGGATGTATATAGCTGCTGATGGGCCTGGGCTGAAGCAATCTGGCCTGGCGCATCTGGTTCGGCGGAGCTTGGTTCGGCCGTTCTTGGTGTGGTTGGTCCGGAGGTTCATTCGGTAGTGGGTGGAAAGATTGTGGTTCGGCATTAATAGGGAGAGGAGCTGGTCCGGCATTGGTAAGGAGAGATGTTGATTTGGCATGGCTTCTGGACCGGTGTCTTGGTGATTCGGCAGGAGGATGGAGCGACGTTGGTTCGGCAGGTGGTGGTTCGGTAGGCTTTGATTATGTGGTGGTGGGTTTTGGTCCGGTGGTAGGTTGGTTCGGTGATGGTTTGAAGTGGATTGGTCCGGTGGTTGCTTGGACCGATAATGGTGGATGGAGCACGGTTCGGCGTGGGTATAGGTACCGAATGGGCACGGATACCGGATGGAAATGGCGAAGCTGATGCTTCTTGGTCTCGTGATTCCATGGGTGAGAATTCGCCCAACATTTGCCCCCCATAGTGGGGCACGTGCTTGCATGTGTCGCGCTTTGTTTTCTAGCAGTTGGGATAGCTTTATTCGGTTCCAAGTGCCGAATCATCCGGCCCGGTTATCCTGTGCTCGCCTATAAGTAGGGGCGTCATACTACTGTTATCCCTTTACCGTTTGATATAGCCGAATCACTTGAGTGCCGAATCCAACTCGTTTATTCGAAACAGCCGAATCAACCAAGTACTGCGTCGATCCTAACTGCCGCTCCAGGTGAGGTCGCTTCTGCCGAATGAACTTCTATATTTAAATCTTGAGTGATATCTTAGACTTACATATGCTTGCTCGCTTTATACACTTGCTTGCTTATATTTCCATACTTCTTGTTCTAACAACATGTCTTTCGCTTCTGTGTTTGTAGATAAATGTCTCTAAGAGTGGAGACCCGATCAAAGAAGAAGAGATCCCAGGGCAGGGAAGAGCCTTCCGCCGTGCCCCTAGCTCAGCCAAGACCAGAACGTCATGGACCTGCCCTGAGGTCGTTAGTGGACGGATATGGTCTCCAGGAGCTTCTGGACTCCCCGCTCGATTGTTTTCCTAGCTTCCTCAAAGTGGAGCAGCTCGACGCCATATCTCGTTCTTTTGGGATTGATAGAGCGTCCATGAGTCTCTCTTCTCCTTCTTCTCCATTCTCTCTCTCTAGTTCCTGAACATTCCTTACGAGAGTCTGCATGCTCTTCATTTGATGAAGAGGCCACCGAGGAATTCCCAACTCTCTGCATTTCTTCTTCAAAAGAGTTAGACCTATGTTTAATTCTTTCGCTGCTTACGATATTGGCAAGTAAAAGTACTTCGATACTAATTCAAATGTTAAGGCTGTTTTTTCCTTGTTCATCGTTAATTTCTTCTTATTTCTTTTTTTGCCTTTCGATTCTTCCTTCTGATCATCATTAGATATCCTGTAGCTCAACTTGGACTTCTCTATCTCATAACTCAAGTCGTTGAAGATGATATTGAACTCTTCAGAAAGGGTCAGAGAAGCTAAACGAGGATCTGAAGGATGGTTTAGAGGAATGGCATTGATTATTTCATCCAAATCTGGTACTTCATTGTTCAAACCACTGAATGATCCTTTACTGAAATCTAGTTGAGCATCATCAAATCCACCGGGCAGACCATCAATATCGTTCCAAAGATTATGATTATCTAAGTAGTGCAATTGGTTATTTATGACCGCAGAAGGACTGATCATGTAATTTCGTATACGATGTTGAAATGTGTAGTCAATGCAAAGAAGATTGAAGCTGGTAATGAATGTGTATTTCGTCTTGAGTGTTCTGAGTTCAAGCCTTGCTTCCCCTTCTTTTCTTTTTGGGTTTTCATAACTTGATCGTTTACTGTTTTTTTAATGAATTCCTCTTCTGAATTGGACATGTGGGACTTCCGATCAACATGCTGGGAGCTCCGACCCTACGGCTAAGTAGGCTTGGAGAGTTGGTAGGATGAGGGCGAAGCGTGGACGCAGCTGGTTCCTTGTCCGGATTCGGCCACCTTTTGATTTCTTTTTATTGCTGCTTATGTTAGTCCAAAACATTGATGTGAATGTAATAATATTGTTTGTGATGAATGACTTCATGTAATTTCATAACATAAGCTGATTCCTTTATGTTGGAATGTTATCGCTATTTTTTTGTGCTGTGTAAGTGATGTATCTATGCATGTTACTAGTGGCTTGACTGTGCCTGATGCCAAGTTTTTTGCTTAAAGTATAATTTTCTCATTTTGCAACGTAAATGTGATGTGTGGTTATGAACTGCAGCTATGCATTAATGTATAAAAGTAGAAGGTACCGCCCTTCATGTTTCGGCTGTGGACGGCAACTTTGTGCGCCCTGTAAGACTAAGCACGGAATGCTGTTGAGTGTCTCGTCATCCGATTGTAAGTTTCTGTTCCCATTAGAGAGCGTTCCCTATTTCATGTCCTGTACTTTCAAGCACCGTTACAGAGAATAGGAGAAATTTTTTAAATGAAATGGAAATATAGGAAAAGTAAAACTTCCAGTCACGGAAGGCCGTCGATGTGCTTAAGTTCGTGGCAAACGGGTTTTGTAGTCACTTTCCCTTGCTGTGGGTCTTGGAGACATTTGTCACCCATCTTACGCCTCTGCGGGGAGTTTTCTTTTTTACCACATCCGCACTTAAGACACATCGGAGCCGATCGCGCACAGTAACTACCCGGGCCATTATGGCCCGTAATCGCGGGTATTACTCGATTTACTGTGGCCGGCTAGCATGGGGGCCGATCGTCAACTGTGAACTGCCCCTGGCTGGCCACACCTTATGTTGGGGCTTATGGTCGGTTCACAGTTGCCGGCGAGCCGAATCGCTGTAATGAGCTGCCATGGCATAATCGGCCTTTTCGGTGGCTTATACTCGGCTTATTACAGTCGGCTTTAAGGGCCGAGGCAAACAATGAGTTAACTCTCGGTAGAGGGATACCGGAGCGAAAGTGTCTCATTGGCGAGGGCATAGGATCGTAGCGTACCTGTTAGGTTTTGTCCAGGTGGAGTTGTGTTGTGAAGCTCTGAATTGAAATGTCATCTGCAAAGGATTTTGTTCAACAGCAAAGGATAAAGCTTAACAAGTAGCCAAGATATAAAGGAACAAGTTAACAACGGCCAAGTTTTTAAAGTGGTTCGGCACGAAAATGCCTACGTCCACTCATTCTCTTTGTTAATTCACTTCATATGGGCAGTACAAGTTAAGAAAAGTATCGACGGAGGTGTCGGATGTTCCATGCCCTCTGGAACACCTCTCCGTCCACTGTTGACAAAATATAAGCTCCGTTGTGGAGATCTTTATGAATTACATATGGTCCGTCCCAGATTGGATCCAGCGCTCCTGGGCGCGGAAAGATTCGCTTGAGGACAAGATCTCCTTCTTGTAAGCTGCGATGTTTGACTTTGGAGTTGTATAGTGCTGGCAGTCTGTGAGCTGCTGCTTTGAGTGCTGCATCATTTCTTCTCTCCTCAATTAGATCCAAAGACATGTGGAGGAGTTCTTCGTTTTCTTCGGGGTTGTAGTGGATCCTACGATGGGAAGGTACAATAGTTTCAACTGGGAGCATGGCCTCTGACCCGTATGCCAAAGAGAACGGAGTATGCCCTGTTGATGTTCTGAAAGAAGTGCGGTAGGCCCATAGTGCTGTAGGAAGTTCGTCCACCCAAGCGCCTTTTGACTTTTCAAGCTTCTTCTTGATTAGAGTCTTGAGAATCTTGTTGACAGTTTCGACTTGTCTATTTTCCTGGGGATAACCAACGGATGAGAAGCCCTTATGAATTCCGTGCTCTTGGCACCAGTCGGCAAATTCCTCGCTGTCAAATTGAAGCCCATTGTCTGATATGATTATGAGTGGAACCCCGTACCTGCACATAACGTTTTTGATCAAGAAGTTGATAACTTTAGTTGAAGATATTTTATTCAGAGGCTCCGCTTCCACCCATTTGGTGAAATAGTCAACTGCCATTATAGCATGTCTGGCCCCGCCTCGGCCCATCGGCAGTTCGCCAATTAAGTCAATTCCCCATATCGCGAAGGGCCAAGGGCTGGTCATCTGAGTAATTTCATTGGTTGGTAGTCGAGGAATCTTAGCAAATTTTTGACATTTGTCGCATCTTCTGACGAAGTCTAAAGCATCTTTGTTTAAAGTGGGCCAGAAATACCCATATCAGAGTATCTTTTTTGCTAGGGTCTGCCCTCCGGTGTGGTCTCCACAACTTCCCTGATGGATATTGGATAGAATTTCCTTGGCTTCTCTTCTAGCAACGCACCTCAATAAGGGGTTAGAGAAGCCGCGCCGATAGAGGATGCCTTCTTACATTGTGTAGCGGGAAGCTTTCCTTAGAATTTTCTTAATTTCATTTCGCCTATCGGGTAGGGTGCCATTTTGTAAGTATTCTCGGATAGGGGTCATCCATGTTTCTTCTTCGGTTGCAGCTATCAGATTTACTTGCTCGAAACTTGGTGCCAGCTGTTTTGAGATGGTTAATGCTCTGAAAATAGTGATGTTCTTCATGCTAACTTGTTTTGCTAGTTCGTCGGCCTCTTGATTCTCTTCTCGGGGAATGTGTTTGATTAAATAGTGATCTAATTGATTAAGCAGTAGCCTGGTCTTCTTTAGATACGCCGTGAGTCGTTCTCCTCGAGTCTGGAATTCTCCCAGCATTTGATTTACAATAAGTTGAGAATCACTATGGAGACATAAAGAACTGACTCCAATTTCCAGTGCAAGTTCTAATCCAGCTATCACTGCTTCGTATTCTGCGTCATTGTTGGTGGCAGCGAATTCCAATCTTAGGGCGTAGTGCAGCTTCTTTCCCCTGGAGGTGATTATCACAACACCTGCCCCCGAGCCTTGTTCGTTCGGCGCTCCATCTACGAAGAGATTCCACTTGATATCTTCTGCTATTTCAGATTGGTCCTTACCTTCGCTAGTAGTGAATTCGGCAATGAAATCAGCTATGGCTTGCCCCTTGATAGTGGTGCGAGGATGGTAAGTGATATCATATTGACTTAGTTCAATGCACCACTTAAGTAATCGCCCAGAAGTGTCGGGGCGATGGAGCACTTGCCTTAGCGGTTGATCGGTTAAAACTCTGATGGAATGAGACTGGAAATAGTGTCGCAGTTTCCGTGACGTGATAAGCAAACAGTATGCTAGCTTTTCAAGTTTAGGGTATCTGACTTCTGCCCCTGTGAATCTCTTGCTTACAAAGTATACGTGTCGCTGCGCGCGGTAGTCTTCTCTCACCAAAGCGGCGCTTAGAGCATGAGATGACACAGCAATGTATAGGTATAACTCTTCGCCTTCACTAAGAGTTGAGAGTACCGGTGGTCTCTGGAGATGTTCGATTAGGTTACGGAAGGCCGTTAGGCATTCGTCAGTCCATTCGAACTTTCCTTTGTCTTTCTTTAGGGCTTCGAAGAAAGGGACACACTTGTCAGTTGCTTTGGAGATGAATCTGCTTAGGGCGGCCACCTTCCCGTTTAGGCTTTGCATTTCTTTCCGAGTGGATGGTATCTTGATATCTTGCAAGGCTCGGACTTGTTCGGGGTTTGCTTTGATCCCTTTGGCATGGACGATGAATCCCAAAAACTTTCCTGATGACACCCCGAAGGAGCACTTTAGGGGATTCAGCTTCATTCCATACCGGCGGAGTATTTGGAACATCTCGTCCAGGTGGCTTACATGATCGTTGGCTTTTCTTGATTTAACCAGCATGTCATCCACATAGACCTCCATAGTTCGTCCCACTAATTCCGCAAACATCTTGTTGACGAGGCGCTGGTAAGTAGCTCCGGCGTTGGTAAGTAGCTCCGGCGTTCTTAAGTCCGAAAGGCATTACTCTGTAGCAGTACAACCCCCGGTCCGTGATGAAACTGGTGTGGTCCTGATCGGGGGCGTGCATAGGGATTTGGTTATATCCGGAGTAGGCATCCATGAAAGATAAGAGCTCGTGCCCGGCGGTACTGTCCACAAGTTGATCGATTCGGGGAAGTGGGAAGCAATCCTTTGGGCAAGCATCATTTAGGTTGGAGAAGTCAATGCATGTCCGCCACTTCCCATTAGCCTTATTTACCAGTACCGGGTTAGCGATCCATTCTGGGTAGATGGCTTCTCGTATGAAGTTATTGGCAAGCAGGTTCTTTACCTCTTCTTCGAGGGCTGCCGATCGTTCTGCCCCCATACTTCTCTTCTTTTGCTTTACCGGTACCTTGGTAGGATCGATGTTTAGTGCGTGGCATGCTATGTCCGGGGAGATTCCAGTCATATCAGCGTGTGTCCATGCAAACACATCCAAGTTGTGGCGAAGGAAATCAATAAGTTGGTCTTTCAATTCTGTTTTTAACTGAGACCCGATCCTCAGTAGTCTACTCGAGTCACATTTGTCTACAGATACAAACTCCATAGCCTCTGCGGGCGCGGCGGTGGCCTCCTCCTCTCTGTCCCTAGGGTCTAATTCATTAAAGGGATCACTTGTATATCGAAGAGGAGGGGCTTTCTTTAGTTGCTATGCTTCCAAGCTTTTCTTGCAGATAGCAGTCTCTGCATTCTTCCCTTTATCTCTCCTGCAATTATTGCGAAGTTCGGTTACATAGCAGTCCCGAGCGGCGTCTTGATCCCCTTCTACTTCTCCCACTCCATTATCCGTTGGGAACTTCATCTTCAGGCACCATGGGGCAAGGACAATTTGGAAGTCGGACAAGGCTGGTCTTCCTAAAAAGGCATTGTAGGCCGAGTGGTTGTCTATTAGCATGAATGTTTGTTTCCGAACGGCGGAGCAGGGATGACTTCCCAATTCAACAAAGAGATCCAATTGTCCGAGGGGCATCTTTGCTTCTCCAGTGAAACCGTGTAGCGGTTTGTTGCAGGGAGACACGTCCTTCATTGACAGCTTCATTTTGTCGAAAGTATGCTTGAACAGAATATTCACTGAGCTTCCAGTGTCTACTAGGATTCGAAAAACTTCAGCTGGGCCGAACCAGGCAGAGATGACCATAGGATCTATATGAGGGTATTGCCTTCCTTCTAGGTCGCGCCCACTGAATGTGATGTCATTATTTTCCTTCCGCTTAGGGTAGCGTTCTTCCATAACAGAATTGACGCAGTCTCCCTCGCTTCTGAGTGAGTTTCCATATCTTTCCATTTCTGCCCAGCTCTTGTCGGCGATGTGTGGCCCTCCTGATATTGTATGGACCACTATCTTCTCTTGGCTGGAACCGCTGGTGTTGCGATTTCCTCCGCCTGTCTCTGGGTGGAGCTGCCCTGGGTTTTCCTTGGCGGGAGCTGGAGTCCTGTCCTGGCCCTTTACATAGCGTTCCAGCCTCTTTCTCCTGATGTGTTCTTCAATTAGGTCTCGGAGATGGCGGCATTCATTGGTATCGTGCCCATGAGACTCATGGAAACGGCAGAATTTTCCGGACTGGATTGCGCGATCTGACACTTTCTTGTACGGGGGGCGCTTGTATGTAAGTTCGTCCTGGGTGGCCAGGAAGATGTTCTCGACTGTTTCATTCAAGGGAGTGTAAGCGTCAAATCTCGGTCCTGGTCGGTACAAGCGCTTTTCTCCCTTCTTGCCCCCTGCATTGTCTCTGGAGTCATTTCTCCGAATGTCCTTCATTGCGGCGGGGGCGTTTCCATGAGCCGTCTTAGCCTGTGGTCCTATCTGCCTTTCAGTGGCAGCCTCTTCGAGTCTCATGTACTTCCCAGCTTCATGGAAGAAATCGAGCAAGGTAGCTGGTTTTTCTTTAGCTAGTCTTCTAGCAAACTTGGTATCTGGGTGCACACCACTACAGAGGGCCATTAGGACAAGTTTCTCATCGGCATCTTGAACTGCTGCCGCTACGGCATTGAACCGGGTTAGGTATTGCTGCAGCGTCTCTCTGGGTTTCTGTTTGACAGTAGATAGGGAGTAAGCATCCTTGGGTTGTTCAACATGAATGCGGAACTGGCGGATAAACTTCTCCTTCAACATTTTCCATGAACTGATGGATCCTTGGGGTAGATGGCAGAACCAGGAGGTAGCTAGATCTGCTAAAAATAGTGGAAAGCATTTGCATAATACTCCTTCCGTTGCCCCGCTCATGAGCATATGTTGTGTGTATCTTTGCAGGTGTAGAACGGGGTCAGAGGTTCCCTTGTATGGTTCCATTGTCGGCATTTTCCACTCTCGGGGGGTGATGGCAATTTCAATATCGCGGGTGAAAGGGCTGGTTACCCTAGCACCTATCCCACGATCTCTTTGGTCCCGTTGGACGCAATCTCTGAGCAATCGTGCCATCCTCTCATCAGAATATGGGGCAGATAAGAAAGAGCTTGGTTCTTCCCTGCAGGATCGATTCTGTCTGGATGGCCTGTAGGGGTGGTATAGTCTATCACTCCTAACGTTTCCCAGCGGCTGTCTTTGGCTGTCCGGATGCATGCTAGGTTCAGCTATAGTTGGCCCTTGCATTGATCTTCCCCTGTGGGGTTCTGTTTCAAGCATTTCCTCGGGGTCAACTTCGGGCTGGATTCTAGCTCGGCTCCGTTCATTGGTGTTTCTCTGGCTAGGCAGCATGGCCGGCTAAGCTACATCCGATCCTTGCCTGGTACCTCCCCTGCGGGGTTCGGTTCCAAGCGTTTCCTCGGGTCGGGGTTCGGGCTGAGTTCGGGCTCGGCTCCTACCATTGTTGTTTCTGTTGATAGCTTCTTCGAAGAAGGAAGACCTTTGTCGCTCCCCAGATCCTACGGATTGGGATTCACCCCATGATTCAGTGTCGCGGTTGGATTCTTCAGCATCCCTTAAGCGTGACATGAGTTGGTCCACCAAAGCTTCTTGTTGGGATGTGAAGCGGTTAGTTACTTCAGCCACAACTCTGTCTAGATCTGCCCTAGTAATTGCTGCCGGTTGTTCTGTGGCAGGGGCTGTTGGGTTTGTCTGATCCTCGTTCGGAACTGCTGTTGGAATGGGATGATTCTCTTGATCTGTGATTACTGGATCCAGAATGCTGCTAGTTGCGATGTTCTTGCCCTTTCTCTGCCTGGAAGTCATGTTGTCCGGGCACCGAGCGATGTTGTTAGGAAGAAGGCTGAGTGGGGGAAGCTTGAAGCTTCGGGTTCGAAGCTTCTCGGTGAAAGCACCAAAAATGTTTGTACAAAAAATGGACAAACACCTCAAAGTCGTATGATTTAGTTGATTTTATGTTGTTCTTAGCGGTTTGGGTGATTTATGCAAATATATAAAAAACAGGGGCTAAACTGTAAAAGACACGCAGATTTATAGTGGTTCGGCCAGAACGTGCCTACGTCCACTTTATATGTTATTCTCTCTTTTCTTTCAGATTACAAATACAAAGCTTTGTATACAAGTATATGAAAGTTGTTTGAAAGTTCCTTCCGTGCTTGAGCTCTCAAACTTGTCTGCCATTGTTGTACCCCTGCCCCTCTATTTATAGAGTGAGGTTGGGGGAAGGGGTTTTGGATGTATATAGCTGCTGATGGGCCTGGGCTGAAGCAATCTGGCCTGGCGCATCTGGTTCGGCGGAGCTTGGTTCGGCCGTGCTTGGTGTGGTTGGTACGGAGGTTCATTCGGTAGTGGGTGGAAAGATTGTGGTTCGGCATTAGTAGGGAGAGGAGCTGGTCCGGCATTGGTAAGAAGAGATGTTGATTCGGCATGGCTTCTGGACCGGTGTCTTGGTGATTCGGCAGGAGGATGGAGTGACGTTGGTTCGGCAGGTGGTGGTTCGGTAGGCTTTGGTTATGTGGTGGTGGGTTTTGGCCCGGTGGTAGGTTGGTTCGGTGTTGGTTTGAAGTGGATTGGTCCGGTGGTTGCTTGGACCGATGATGGTGGATGGAGCACGGTTCGGCGTGGGTATGGGTACCGAATGGGCACGAATACCGGATGGAAATGGCGAAGCTGATGCCTCTTGGTCTCGTGATTCCATGGGTGAGAATTCGCCCAACAGGGCTGGTGAAAAAAAGAACTGATATGAAGGAGCAAATGCTTTTTGTAGACTTCTTGGAGCTAAGCTAGGGGAACCGGGATAGTGAGTGGTTGTAGAATAGCAAGCTTTTTGTCCTGTGATGTGAGGGAAGCGAGTGTTAACGAGCTTCTAGGACCATACATAGGTTTTACAACCACCTAGACAGTATGGTTCTCGAGAAAAAGGAGGCACCAATAAAGTAACTTCGATAGGCCCCCCAAGGGATAGGTATGGAAAGCAAGAAGAATCATAGTAGGTAGAGCTCCTGGGCATATTCTTATTATTGGTGAATCAACGATGGAGGACCTTCTGTATTATACTTGCCTCTAAGAACAACAACTTCTCATTTCAGGTTTCGATACCGTGGAATTCGCTTGCCTTTATATTACTTATTCACTCATTGTCGATTGAACCTTATACAGCCATGGTAGTAGAGTAGGCGCATAATAATTTTCTTCCCGCTTCTCAAAACTAGGAGCGTCTCAATAAAAAAACACATAGTATATCAAAAAAGACCTTTTCGAGTGACACCTTTCCCACTCCCGATTAATATACTAGACTTTCCAAATGAATATCTAGGGCTCCTATTAGAGACAAGTCCATACTAGACTATTCTGATTTAGTACGAGATTCGAAATAATCTTAGTATTAATAGCATCGATCTCCTAATAAAGACAATATGAAAGACGTCTCATGTGAGACTAGTATCTCCATTTGTGTTTGTAACTCATTCATGATGAAAGAGCGAGTTTGAACAACCAACAAATCCATACATGGCTAATGTGCCTTGGGGAGAGAGGAAGAGTCCAATCTATTCTTCTCTGCCCAATCCCCGAGGGGTTCGCATAGCCAGGTTACAAACTGGCATATCCCATGATTGAATCATTGATTGGATACTCTTTTTGGTTCAATCACAAAGTAAGTCCACCGCTGAGTAGTCCATGCAATGGGAATGGCTAGGATTGGTATTTGTGAGAGCTCATCAAGTGTTTGCCAGATGAGCATGATGAGGCAGATTAGAAGAAAGATACATAAATGCAAATTTTTTCTTAAAAACTCGAAGTGAGAATTGATCTTTCCATGTTTAACATATTAAAGGAGAAGGTTTAGTGAATAGCCATCCAGTATATGTTGAATGGAACAGTCCCGGATACTTTCTCTTCCCATCCCGCCCAATTGATATACTAGGCCCCATTAATAGTCTCTCTCCCCTTCCCATTGGTCGCCTATGTTTATACTGGCTTTTGGACCGGTCTCCTCCCGAATTAATATACTGACGGGGAAGCTAACATAAAATATATATAATTCACTCGTTATGCTTAACGCAAAAAGTCAGAGTTGATATCAAAAGATGGCCATTATACTTCCTTTTCTTTGATTCAATTCTTTGCAATAGTTTGGTTAAGCGTATAAGAAGTGAGCTGTTACTGGGCCTAATAGTGAGCGTGATGGATAGCAATACTTCGCGTTCCCACCTAAAATTGAGCTTAAATGCCCATATTATGTACACCGCGCCTAATATTGCAAGCCGTTAACAACAATGAGAGTGAGTTTTCAAATTCACAGTTCGCTTCCTTTTCGCTTGAAGCTACGTGTTAAACCCTACTTCGTTATCCAGGCATTTTTCTTGGCTTTCTCAGTCACCTCTGCTACATGCATACTATTTTCTTTCCTTTCCGCTAGACTCAAAGAATGGTTCCAACCTAGTGACAGCAGATGCTGATTCATTTGCTTGTTCTGTTCCGTCTGGCTAGTTGTCTTTCCTCTAGCTTACGTAGTTTGTGCAGTTACGTTCCTTCAATAGTCCGGACCTGGCCTTTAACCGCTTTTCTGATTGGAATTAAGGGCTAGCCTCTTTGACTCGGGTAGGGGAGAGCGTGAGTTGAAATCACTCTTTCAAAGGCAGCAAAGCGCAACAACTTCATCTCGACCAGTCAACTGGCATGGCGTTCTATCTATTAGTTAGGCATTCGATTGAGGACACTTTTAGTAAGGCGAATCGGTGGAAAGTAGTACTACACTAGGTAGGCTGTTCCCGCAGTAGCTTTAAGTTTCGGAGATAGAATCGAAGTTATAGAGTGGTCTAGTAGCCACTTTAAGTTTCGGGCCTGTAGTAGCAGCTTATTATCCATGAAGAAAGTTTGGTGCTTTCTTTTCTCGTTCCGTTCCCAATTAAGCTTGTTTTGTTCTTTGAGACGTCTCTAGTAGGTAGGAAGGAAGAGAGTCAAGGTCTTACCCTACCAAGCCAATCTAGATATCTTATGCATAACATAAGCTAAGCCGCTTCCAGTGAAATCTGTGGCGAGGTAGCTCTATAAACCTAGCAAACATCGACTAGATAAGTAGGTCTAACTCAGGGGATTCTTTGTCCATAGAAGGCATTCGTGAAAGTCGCTGATGAAGAGAACCTTTACTAAAAGAGGGCATCTCATTATGTGGATACAAAGGCTTCAAGTGGTGCGGCTGCCACAGGAATTGCAAACACCTGAAGAAAGTGGCCGATACGATATCCTTCTTTCACTAGAAAGAAGTGTTTATAGTCCAATCCATTACAGCCTGGCAGTCTAACAGGCGTAGATCACACTGAACTTGATAGCCAGAATCTCTTGCATTATGTAGACTAGCCCATCTCTCCTTTGAATGAAGAAGATAAATAATTGATATATTTTGACTTGATCTTATTCTCAAACCCGGTCATCTCGTAATGAGAATAGAGTAGGAAAAGTCCATAACAAAAGTACACCTGCGCACTCTATGTATTGAACATGAACCGAAAAACTCTACGCATAGCCGGACACATGCCAGTATATTAATTACGATCAAGTGTTGGGCTCTGCATTTTCCATTGTTGGTCATTCTTGAAGTTAGTCTCGCATAATCGGCTCAACGAAAGCCACAGCTAGAACTTTTGTCCTTCTTCAAACCATACTAGAAAATAATAACAACAACTGCTTACTAAGAGAATTCATAGTCAATCTTGACATCAAATGAAAGAGCGGAGCCCTTATTATGTAAACGTAAGCGCTTCAATCAACAAATTGGTAATGAAAGATTTATTCCACTGGTCAATATATTGATTTACCAATGGATTTATTCAACGAGATTATTGGTTTGGTATACTGAGCCTCTATGAAATGAAACTAACAGTAATGGGATGAAGGAACCAATGACTTGATGTAGGCCTTCTACCCCTGGCTCGGTACTCATTTTATACTAGACCCACAATGTTGAGTGACTCAGTTCTCTCGTCACCTCACTCTACTATTGTTTACACTAAGGTTCGAATTCATTCTTCCAATTACCCTTAATAAACCTTGGTAATGAAAGATCCATCTTATAAGATTGAAAAGTTAATGCCTGATTCTCGTTCAACATTTACGTAAATAGTTCTATGATCTTTCATTACTAAGTGAATGAATATATATAGTTGTTTAATTACTAACTTGATTCTTGAAGTGCTTATCGTACTTGAAGTGAATCATTGTAGTAATAGTTCTCTGATATTTCATTACCAAGTTTCTTTGATTCAACCATACACTCCTTTGGGCTTGGGTTTCAACTACTTTCTTTTAGTTTAAACTAGGAAGAAAGCTTGTTTTTCGTTGATTTCTGACTGGTGGACCATCACTCGAACCTGGAACCGAAGGACTTGCCTTTTCATTGTGCTAGGCCCTTAAATTCATTTAGGAGTTCCAAAGACGAATTAGAGGGGCCCAAAGGAAGGAGGCCCTTCTAGATGGAGCCAGGTTAGTTCGATCGCTTAAGCCCACGATAGAGTAGGCCGCTTTAGTTGGCAAGGTTATATGGTCTACAAATCTGCCACTTGTGAAAGTAAGGCAGCGAAATATGTTAAGAATGGCATTCCAAATAGTGGCAGCATCTTTAGTTCCTAAGTCCATCACATCTATTGGTCAAGTGTCTATCCACACATTATTGGAATTTGTTGTTCGGTTTCTTCGTATCTTCATATCTTCATCAGGTTTCTTAACTTCTTCAAGTTCTGACAAGTGGTAATAACACTATCTTTACGAGCTAAAAGCTCTCTATTTTTCATAATATCATCCGATAATTTCTAGTTCACTTGACTTTATAGTCTAGTAATCTTTTTTCTTGATCTAAAATGTCATTAACAACTATAGGTTTTGTGCCCACCCAAACACTTTCATCGTCAAATAAGCTGCGCACCTTTTATCAGTATGGATTGATGAGGATGTTCACGTTTACCCACTTCAGAATACCGGGCATGAGTAGCTGCCCAATGACGTCCCACTTGGAAAGGGCTCATAGCTTCTTTCGTAGATAAGTGCAATGCCCTGATTCGACAAGCCGTAGAGAATGCATACATGGTGGGGTAGGGGCTGGCAATTAATATACTGGGTACAAACTCCTATTTCCTATGAAACGCAATGATTACCGGTGTTCACGAGAGGTATAGGCTTGGCACATCAGACGTTCTCGTATATTCGTGGTATGCGCCAGACATGATGAGAAATACTTAATCAAAATCAAACATCTTTTTCTAAATGGAAAGCTATATGAGCTTGTTATGTATGAACACAACTGAATTCTTATTAATAGAACCATAGAATAGAAGTGTGCCCTTGCCTAAGTCGGATTCTTTCCTTGTAGGAACTGGGTGTTAGCCAATTACACCAATGATTTTCCGAGAAATCTCTATTCATGGAAAATAGCTGACCCTAGTCCCAAAATTCTTAAGTAAATAATGACTTCAGAGCTCGGTGGATTACTTGAAGGTCCCATTTGTTCATTTGGTCGAGCTACATGCTCTCGAGGACAATTAGTGGTAAGTCTTTCACCTGCACTACCTCTGGTGATTCTTAGTGTCTTAGTTCACTTTCTTGTTAGCTTCCTTGCCTTATTTAGGCCTTGTTACTGTTGTAGAATAAGTCTCGCTGCGCACCTAGTTTTGTATGTAATGTAGTTTAGTTTCCTTAGGCTGCTTCAAATATCACTATCTGGCCAAAGCTGGTTCGCAACCTCCATCAGTAGTTCATAGAGAGGTTGATGCGCCCAATCAATCAGGAAAGAGTCCCGGGGTATGATCAGAGAAAGGGGACCGCCGGTATATTAATTACGAAGGTTGCTAAGCTTATCCTAATCAGGCAACGAGTCTTTCAGGAGTTCTGGACACCTACGGGAGTTGAGGAAGTAATCATGGCTGAACAAAGGGAGGAATGTTGCCAATAAGATCTCTTGTACTGTATGCATATGGCTACCCTTCTTTCTCTGGGATGCGGGATACGATGTGTCATTGTCCATGAAGGAAGCAAAGGCCCACTCGACCAAGAGAGTGGTGGTTTGCCCGGCATGGTACTGATTTTTAATGAGATTGATTGTTCATGCTCTGATTATTGAGATATTGGTTTTCTTCCCCAGTTATTAATTGCCGGATTCTCCGATGTTTTGCTTAGCTGAATGAAACTAGCTCCTTCTCTCATGCCAAATCCAAGTCATTTAGCCTAGATAGCATGGGGAAGAGGATTAGACCATTCATTAACTCCGCTAATTCAAGTTTTATTCACTCTCTTTTGCTTGAGAACTATAAGAATTCCACTCGCTACCTCCTGCTCACTTCGCTCGCCTTGTTCTCCACACTATTCATTCCCTTGGTAAATAATTCTATGAGATTGATGTGTTAAACATAGTGTCTCTGTCTCCAAATCCGTATCAACCACTGCGACTCTCGCTAGGATTTCTATTCTGAACAAATATACTGGGAGCTTCGACTTTGAGAATCTAAGTCTTGCGGCGAAGCAGATAAACTACATAACTAAACTAAGGGAAGTGGGAAGAAGGGTCAAATACCTGATATGACTAAGCGCTAGGGGAGACTCGCTATGCACCTGCACCCTCCGCTGCTTACCAAATTCTTAGAGCCGTGGTGAACTGGTCGTCCTACACCTTCTGCCTATCTCATCTATATGGAACCTAGTCTTTTTCGGTTCCATCTTAATTTACAGTAGGTAGGGCTGGGTGAGAAACTCCAACCTCCCTCGTTTCCTATTAGTAAGCGGGCCTTCAATTCCTAGTATAAACATTTGGTCTGACGATCTCTAAGAACTGCCTAACTAAAGAGGAATAGCACATTTTCTTTGATTATTCAGCTAGTAGGTGTGGAGAGATTTTTGAAGGAAACTTACAAGTCAAGTTTGGGGGGAGGCAGGCGTCAACCCAACCTTACGAGTATTCAGATTATAACAGTTTCGATGACTAGTCACTCACTTTTGAAAGTTATACGATTCCAGAGGATGATCTAGAATTGGGTCAATCACGTTTATTAGAAGTGGAAATAGAGTGGTTGTACCAGCCAAAACACATCTACATATGATTGTAGCACCCTCTGATGTAACTCATAGTTAGGCTATACCTTCTTTTGGTGTCAAATGTGATGCTCTACCTGGTCATTTAAATCAGACCTCCATTTTGATACAACGAGAAGGAGTTTACTATAGTTAGTGCAGTGATATTCGTGAAACTAATCATGCCTTTACGCTTATCATCGTAGAAGCTATTTCTTTGAAAGTTTATGGTTCTCGGGTATCCAATCAATTCATCCTCCAAACCAACTAAACCGGGAAGAGGAAATGAAAATTTAAGGTGAGGGGGAAGCTAAGGCGCTTGCTCAATTTGGCTCAGACCTTGATGCAACGACTCAGGCTCAAATTCATATCCTTTTTAGTTACTCGGCCCGTGATTTTCACTTACTAGACACCAATGTAGATGGAAAATCAACAATAACAAGTAGTACTTTATGTTATGGAAATCCTACTACTAGTGATTTACAATTTATGGAGAGTACGAGTTCGTTCCCCTCAGAAACAACCCTTTCAGTTACTAATGCCCTTTCTAGAACTAATGAAGCAAAAAGCGCCCCCCAAGAGGTGGACCTATTATTAAATGAGATAATCGCAAAATGTGCGGAATTGGCTCAACTCGCCAATAAAGAAATTCCCATAGATTGGAGCATGCCCGAGCTTCTGTTTTCTCTAACGGGAAACGAAACTGTGCAAATCCCACGGTATCTCTTAGATACCTATTATGATATTTATATATAAGGGACCACTAGTTGGCTTTTCGAGGATCTTAGTAATTTTATGATTTCATCCCCAATTAATATACCGGGGAATTCTTATCATTTGGTCGATTCAAGTCCATGGCCTTTTCCGGGTTCATTCGGAGCTTTGGCAACAACCGTAGGAGGTGCGATGTACATGCACCCATTTCAAGAGGGTGCCACACTTCTCTGTTTGGGCCTCATATTTATCTTATATACCATGTTCGTATAGTGGTGCGATGTTCTACGTGAATCCACTTTGGAACGATATCATATAAATGCTGTACAATTAGGACCTCAATATGGTTCTATTCTGTTTAAGTCTTGGAGGTTATGTTCCCTTTTGCTTTTTTTGGGCTTCTTCTCATTCTTTTTTGGCACCGACGGTAGAGATCGGAGGTATTTGGCCCCAAAAGGGATTGGTTTTAGATCCTTGGGAAATCCATTTTCTTAATACCCACATTCTCCCTTCATCTAGAGCTGTTGTAACATGGGCCCATCATGTTGTACTGGTGGAGAAGGAAAAACGAGCTGTTTATGCTTTAGTAGCTACCGTTTCACTGGCTCTAGTATCCACTGGCTTTCATGGAATGAAATATTACCAAGCTCCCACCACAATTTCGGATAGTATTTGTGGTTCTACCTTTTTCTTAGCAACAGGCTTTCATGGTTTTCATGTGATTATTTGTACTCTTTTCTTGATCATATGTCGTGTTAGCCAATATCTCGGTCATCTGACCAAGGAGCATCACATTGGCTTTGAAGCAGCTACCTGGTACTGATTTTTGTAGACGTGGTTCGGTTATTCACGTTTGTCACTATCTATTGGTGGGGAGGTATATGAAATATGAAAGAATAAGTGAATTTTTGACTGAAAATTCGAAGACAAAGAGAACCGGGCTTTTTCAATCAATCAATTAATGTGTAGGAACACACCCTCATCGAACTGAATGTCTAACCCATTTGAAGACAGATTGACCTTCGGGCGCCTCCTGTTTTAATAGAGATCTTTTATTCTCTCGAGGCATAGTTCAATGAATCACTGTGAAGTTTTAAAAAATCTTTTTAGGGAGTCGACTGACAAGGAACTGACAGAAGGCAATCGAAGTGAGCGGGAGGTGCCTAGTATACCAAGTCCAATAAATTAATTAAAATACTAAGATAAGTAAGGAAGTGCCTAGGAAGAAACTGCATCATGCGTCTATCTGGAGCCTTTCTGTCGGCTTAAGGCCAGGGCAGAGAATTTCTTGTAAATCACTGGTTGACTTGCTTCTGATTGATGATATTCGTGAACCTATTTCTAGATCTTTATTGAAACAATATTCTCTCTGGTGTCATTATTCCTACTGTAGCAGGGTTTGCATTTTTACCTAGTAAGCAATATCTGTTGATGAGTGGTTATACAATGGAGGTCGAGCTAATTATTCTACACTTCTTACTTGGTGTAGCTTGTTACATGGGTAGTGAATGCGAACTTAGTTTCCGTCTGGGTATGCGTCCTTGGATTGCTATTGCATATTCAGCTCCTATTGCAGCTACTGCTGCTGTTTTCTTGATCTATCCTATTGGTCAAGGAAGTTTCTCTGATGGTGTGCCGAATTTCTAGTACTTTCCATTTTATGATTGTATTCCAGGCAAAGCACAACATCCTTATGCATCCATTTCACAAGTTAGGCGTAGCTGGTGTATTTGGCGGCTCCCTATTTAGTGCTATGCATGGTTCCTTCCTACGAGTGCCTCTAGTTTCGTCAGCCACTGAAAATAAGTCCGGTTCTAGAGTTGATTCAGCAGGCAAGAGGCCAAGTATATTAATCTGTGCCCAGTATATTAATTGATTGTTGCTGCTCATGGTTATTTAAGCCGATTGATCTTTCTAGTTTCAACAATTCTCGTTCTCTTCTTGATGGCCTGTACTAATAGTGTAGTTCACTGTTGTATTTTTACTATGGGTTTCAACCGAAAATTGCAAACAATCTCTAATTGCAAGGTCGTCTTATTAAGACTTAGGCTAATCAACCTTGGAAGTAATGCATGAACGAAACCCTCTAGACCTAGCGACTGTAGAAGTTTCATCTACAAAAGAATATTTCGTCTTAAAGTGGATGACTAGTAAAAAGAACTTGATTTGTCTTTCTGAAGGATCAGGAAGGCCGAAGTATTTCGGATGCGACCCGAATTAGATAAATTCTTCTTTCTCGATGGTGCATGATATTTGTCTTTTTTGGCCAAATTCTTAGTTTTGCTTCTGGTCTGGAGAAAGCGTCTTCCTAACTAGTGGAGTGAACCTAAGTTATTTTTGGATCAGATAAGACAAGGTAAAGAAGTCATAGAGGCAACACGAGGGTAACCTAATGAATGAGGCTTAATACCCCTCTTGATGGTCTGATTACATAATAAATGGATGGATCAGCAGTTCCATTGCTTCCCCGAGCATACCTAATTCGAATTAGATGGGGTGAACTCGTCTGGTCCATGACCCTTGACGTCGTACATTTCGGTCCTCCCCTAGTTGATCGGGGTCGATAGAGCCCTCGTAAGAGGTATTGCGTTAGCTGTACAGTGGAAAGAGGTGGCCTTGGTATTCTAGCCGCTTCGTTCTTTGCTTATTGTAGCATGCTTTCTTTGTTCCGTCTAGTAAAGGTGAAACGGAGTGATCCTTTCATTAGGGGTTTCTAGTAGTGGCTAATGCAGCACTAGTATACCTTTCGGTTCCCCCTAGTGAGGTGCGAACTGAGCGATGCATGAGAGTTGGCCATAGCAAATGTTTTAATATCATCAATTTGCGAATACGCTTTCTTTAGTTATGCTTAGATCCGTCTCGAAATTTTGGTATTGATTTCTATCTAATCTAGGGACCTAATCTATGCCAAAGTCAATGAATGCTTGGTTCATACACCGAGTCTTGACTAGTAATAGGCACGACAGTAGTCATTGGCACAAGCAGGTACTTCTTTCTGACCATTTGAACTATGTTCTGCTTGAATGCTTCCAACGACCAACTGCTGGTCATGCTTTAGCCACCAATCTTCTATTTTGAACCCTTCGCATCTACCATAGAGACGTATATGAGGCAATTTATGGCTACAGGATCTCAAGCAGGGAAGTTCTGTTACTATAGATCAATAAGCAGAGCAAGTCTTGTTATTACGGGGTAAGAACAAACAACGGGAGCCTATTAATTGGGGGTCTGGTTGACCGCTTTTCTATCAGTAAGTCGGAGCAGCTCAGTAAGTCAAAACACATCTTTCTAATAAAGAATTCTGGGTGCTCTCTGATCTATAGACCGAATAAGGTAAGGATTAATTTTCCTATTGACAAGCTGTTAAGTCACTTCAGGAAGATTAAGCAACGGAATGTGCTCTGTGGTTCATATCTACCAAAAAGGGTAGCAAAATCGAGAAGTGTGAATGCTAACCAATCTAGGCAGCAACAAAATTCTTTGTTTTCCTCTTCTGACTTATGATGAACTAGTTACCAAAATAGAGAAAGCAAATCCCTGGTTGCCCTTG